>JAAAKM020721499.1:7405625-8637500 GCA_010016025.2 Alatinidae sp. Z8VKAUB7J3
AGGTATACCTTGTAGGGAAATTTTCGCAGGGTTTAAATAGTGAGATCATTGACCTGGTTTTTGTTGGCGAAATCGAAAAGAATTACCTCATTGAATTGATAGAAAAAGCAGAACCACTTATCCAGCGAAAAATCAGGTATGTCTGTTATGACAGCCATGAATTTGGACCAGATAAACTTGAGCTCTATCAACCCGCACCTCTCTTACTTTGGGAGAAAGGGAAAAACTAATCCGATCTTTACTTTTTTTACTTAGAGATGCTGTAGACAGCGTCAAGAAAAGAACAGTGCGGTTTTAAGTAGGGAAGAGGATGTGTCTACCCTACGCCTTTAGTCCTCAGTTTTATAGACTATGAGCAAGCGTTCGATTCAGCTGATAAAAGAGCTTTTGTGACGGTCTTTTCCTTGTATCTCTTTCTATTAATAGATATATCTCTTCCTATTGTATATTAGACAAATACATTAAAGAGATTAGTGTTGTGTACGAGAATAACACTGCTAAGGTAAAGGTAGGAAATGAGGTTACTAGCTGATTTTGTGTTACATCAAAAATTAAGTATGTGTGTGTTCTATCCCCATTTATATAGGGGCACGCCGCCCCCGCCGTGGAGCTGCCCGGGCATCCGCGCTCGCTGGCCTACAGCTACGACGGCCGATTGCTGGCCTGCAGCAAGAAGAAGATCCGCGTCGTCGACCCGAGCAGCGGTGAGATCCTCCAGACCCTCCGCGGCCACGAGCGCCGGATCTTGGCGCTCGCGGTGTCCGACGACGGCCGGCTGCTCGTGACCGGCGACGGCAAGAAGAGTGAGGAGGAGCTGGGGGCCTTCGGGGACACCCACAGCCAGATCCGCGTGACGCGGCTGGACGCGGACGCCCCAGCCCAGGTGATTCCGATTTCGACCAGCCCGAAGGGCCTGGTGTTCCTTCCGTCCGGGAGACCGACCTCATCAAGAAAGGGGAGCGCTTTTTTGGCCAGAAAGGACTTTGAGGCAAACTGCGGAACACCCTCGCCAGCCAAAAAAATATTTTCGGCCACGCTCATCGTCGAAATCAGGCTGAGCTCCTGTTGGGCGATGGCGATTCCGGCCTGTTCCGCAGCCGTTGGGCTACTGAATTGTACGTTTCGGCCTTCAAGTACGTATTCGCCCGAATAACCTGTGTCGAACCCGCCGATGATCTTGACCATCGTCGACTTGCCGGCGCCATTTTCGCCGACCAGGCCCATGACTTCGCCAGCCCTGATCTGAAAGCTGGCCTTATTGAGAGCTTGGATGGCACCATGTCCCTTATTTGTTCTTGTTTTTTTTTCTGCCCATTGTGAAATATCAAATTCAAAACTGTTATCTAACTTGTAACCAACCAAATTCCAATGGTCAGCTGTTACCAATTAGATGTGTTAAAAATTTTAAATCCCTTTAAATCCGGTCGTAATGTTCAAGGAAGTCAACAGTTTTTAAATACTCTGATACAACCTTCAAGAGAGCAATTAAGCCAACGAGAAAGGAGGAAATCTCGTTACGTATTTCAATGCTATCTTAATCAACGTAGGAGATTGACCTTAAGGACTTTCCAAGGAATTTTTTGGGGACAGGTGTAGTTGCAACCTATAACCTGATGTACTATTTGAGCATCTGTTTGTTTGTTGTTGTTGCTGTTTTTCCGTCATCAATACAGAAATAACAAACAACAACAACAATAATAATATCAAATACATAAAAAATAGTCCTCATCGTATGAATTGCAGGGTCGTCCGTCGTCATGTGATGATGATGATAAAGTGCAACCCCTTTTTGCAACCATTTTTTTCTGTTTAATATCAAGAATCATTCAAAACGGGAGAGAGAGAGAGAGAGAGACCAACTCTTTGTTCATTCCTCCAAAACGATAGAGAAAAAGAAACGTCGTGAATGTGTGTATGTATGTTTGTTTGTTTGTTTGTTGTATGCGAAACGGGAGGAGACTAACTAACTAGACTGCCCGTCCCCCTCCCTTTTTCTCAAAATCGTCCGATCAAAACTCTGAGAAAGCTATTTAGCTAAAATAAAACAAAAACTAATATGCAAATTTCGTTTTAATTATTCATAAAGAAAGAAAACGATGGGTTTTTAAAGGCCAAATGAAAATACTGAAGAAAACACAGAAAACGAATATTTCGAGAGAACAACCACCTCTCTTCTTCAGCGCGAATAAAATAATATGATCCAGGAGAAAACAAAATCCAAATAAGAAGCGGAGAAAGTACAGCAAAATATTCAAAAACTGATAGTTTTTCTGGGTCTATTGTATATAAAAATATTATTTTTCTTTAGATTTTTGGAAATGTAAATTTAATATAATTCCTTAAAAACATAGAAGGTGAGGAATGAACTGGAATGACGCCTTCTTAATAAAACAGGCCATGAGTCCGCGTCTATACTATCCGAAGGATGTGATACAGTATTGTCAGATGTGATACATTTGTGGTAGTTAGGCGGCTTTTTAGGTGGTTCGGCGATTCGGCATTGAATTCTTCAAATCAGGGCCTTTGCCACGTTTTTGCTTGTATGGCTTTGCTATGTTACACCAGATGTTTGGTAACACTCCCGTACTCTGGTAGTTGAAGTCTAACTGGTCGCTTGGTTCGGCGGTGAGCTGTTATTAGTAGTAGTAGTATATTCAAGCGTTCCTATATATTTCAATAGAACCACAGTTAGCCAAGTATATCAATATTCATACATCACATTTCAAGGCTCTCAACGCTTCTAAAGACAGTTAATCGATCTGAGTAATGATTATATCGTGTTTTCTGCATCTTAGTTTGTTAGACTCGATTTGATCAAAAGCTAATATCGAAGAAATCACGATAGTGATTGCTCAACTTACCTCTAAGTTTGTTATATGGTTTTATTTGACGTTACCCGTTTATTTACGATAGTTCTTGTACAATTGATCATTAACTGAATCTTACTCAAAGTATACAGATTATCACACTGCTGTATTAACAATAAAAATATGAAGATGATTGTGATGTCAATGTCCGTCAGAAACAAAACAAAAATGAGCAAAACAAAACAAAACGGAGCTCATCTCATCAAACACACACACTCACCGTGGTTCGGATCGACTCTTTCGTGCCTGGCACGAACGTCTGCACACGGAAAAATTCCTCTCGCTTTCCACGAGCCCCTTTCGGCACGGCGCTGACAACAACCTAAAGCACGCAAGTCCATCCCCACATCCCATTTTGTCAAGCCGTCTCTTCCGTTCAAGACGCAAAAATTGGAGAGACCAGACGAAGAGACGTTCGTTCTCTCACCACATAGGCGTTGATTTCGCCACTCTTGGTCTTCTCGAGCACCGTCCGGAGGTCAGGGTCGCCATGCATTTTTTTTTTTTTTTTTTTTGCCTGAATCGGATAATTATGCTCAGTATAATACTTGATTTTATTGGTGGCAGAAAGATTCCATAATTTTACCCGAAGATGATTCAATATGAGACTCTTCCTTTTCTGAAAACCTAGCTGATTTTTCTCATAAACTCCGCTCAGTCGTCTCCTCTTCATGTTTTAAGATCAAAATACCTAGCGGTCAGTCACACACCATAAACATTATCAGGAACAACTGAGGATGTAATAATTATACATGTCTCGATTGAAATGCAGGGTAATTAATTTTTTTTTCTTCTTCTTTTCTTTTCTTTTCTCTTTTCTTTTTCTTTTCTTTTTTTTTCTTCTGAAAGTTCCAAGTTTATACCATTAACTATTCTAAAGACATTTGCAGATACTGCCTTTTGATAATATGGACGCATATATTGTCTGTCGGTTTAGTTCAACATTCCCTGAAGTTTACCTCATGCTCTTAGCCAGAAAAGCATAATCAAAAATTCCACCCTTTCCCAATGATAAATCTTGCATACAAATAATGGGGAAACTGCATAATTTACAACCCTTGGGGCTGTGCCGGGCGTAGTGTACACAGAGGCATCGTTATTAGACTCTTTGACTGTTTTGAACAGAGCATCCTTCTCAAAACTTGACCAGTTTTAGGAGGAGGAGCATCTAAAAAGGCCAAAATAGGTGCGTCATAAGTGCCATATGAGCTCTTAGCTCTTGTTTTTAACATGACGAGGCTCTTAGTGTTATTCAATATATCTAAAATACACCAGACATAAGATATTCACTTGAAATGAAATGACTGTTCTTTGTCTATCACTAAAATTTAGAGATTTGGTATATCAACTTGCCACCTTCGTGCTGACGAACCTCCGTCCTACAAGAACTGCCGACACTGTAGACAAGTCTCTCTACACCCTTCTCGCCATCTATTGTAGGCTGGAGGTGCGTTGGCATGAAGGCGACACGTTGAGGCACAGGAACAGGTATGGAGGGCATATATAAAAACAAACTGTCCTATGGCTTTGCAGATTTATTTTTGTAGAAAAATGGGGATAGGAAGGGGGCTAGTTGCCCTCAATTCTGTTTCATCACTTAAAGGGCATTTAAATCTTTAATTTTTATTCGAATGAGCTCTCTCCCGATCTTTTAGGACCCTCGGTTTGATTCGTTCATCCCTCGAAATTCATCATCAAACTAGATACATCCATGGTCTTTAAATAATGACGAAGGCCACGCTGCTTTTTCATCATAGAAACAACAAACTTGTTAAATTTTTCTGTATTGCTGTAAGTTTTCTTTCATTTATATATGTATTTGCTCAGGACGGCTCTTGTGTATAGAGCCAAAATTTTCTTAAGGTTTGAAAAAATTTCACTCCGCGAAATAATGCCAACTTGAAAAAAACGGCTATTTTTCTCACTGGCAAAGTTGAGTCCCCATATCAGTTTCCTGTATTCTTCAGTACTGATCACAAGTCAACTTTTTTAATGATTGATTCTGCAAAAAAAAGAGACATTCCCTTGCCCACTTGCTGATAATTAAATAGTTTAACGTGTTTCTATAGAGACACTAAATATTCTTTTGAGAGGCTCAGGATTTTATAAGATGAAAGTACCAGAAAAAAATAATCCATTTTACAATGTAAATATAAAAAAAGTATTTTCCAAAAACTAAGGGGGAGGGGAATCTTCTGTGGAACTCAGCCGAAGCTATGAATTAAAAACTCCCTTTTAAGAGTCAAAAGTGATAGAGGACAGCTAGCCCCCCTCCCAACTACCCTTCTTCACCAAGAAAATCTGATTAAAATTATGAGATAGACATTTTGCTCAAAATAGTCCAAAGAACATGTAACAATGCCTCTAGGGTTGACACAACCCCCCATGCCCTGATTTAGAATTAAAAGTCATTCCATGGAGGTATATAAAGCTTTTTTGGAATGCATGGTTCTTTAAGGTTCATATGTGGTCCATTCTATTTGAAATTGGAAGTTATAGTGCCCTCTTTGAGAGTCAGAAGTGATTTGAAAGCAACCAGCTTCCCCCCTGCTCATCATTTCCCCAAATACATCCAATTAGTTCCTGACAAGAGAACAGCGTCAGGGACAATGTCATGAAGGTTATATATATTATTTTTTTCATGTTTTTTTAGTTTTTAATTCGAGCATAGTAAGTCGTAAGTTCAAAGACATATTTTAATTAGACGACTTACTCATATAGAAACGCTGAACAGCTCGAAGTCTATAGTCTAAAATCTATAATCTAGCTTCTTATCTAGTAAGTCACCTTGACGCTGAACAGATAAGATTTGGTACTTGGATTAGTAAAATAATCCAGTCCGCGAGAATTCCCAACGCCAAATTGATTGACCTGTGGATCTACGCCCGGCAGGTTGTCCCACACGACTATATTTCTTCCCGTTGATCAAATACGGAGTGGACGGCAACGGCGACGGCCGGGCCGACCCCTACAGCGCCGTGGACGCACTGGCCTCTGCGGCCAATATGCTGAGCCGCAATGGCTGGCGCGCGGGGGCCCCCTTCGGCCAGGGAACCCGGAATTTCAATGTCCTGTCGGCATGGAATGACAGCGGCAACTACCAGCGGGCCATCGCCTATGCGGCGGAGCGCGCGCAGTAGGCGCCGTATGACCGGATGTCCCGGAAAGGTGCGGGGGTGAGGTCCACGCCTTATTCCTGCCATTGGCCGCCGGCCGAAACCCGCCGCGCATTTCCGAGATGCCCCGTCCGGACGCATGGCACCCACGAACTTAAAGTTTGACTCTTCCTCTTAACTCTACTTTTTAAAACGATAAAAAACTTTAGAGTAATGAGCGGGGTGTTTACAAATGTTGTAATCAATGTAAACAATTTGTAAATTAATAAGCTGATCGAGCACGTGACAATAGGTTTGCTTGTATACATTAAATATGAAATCTAAATCACGTATTTTCACATGCACTAGTCCAAACCAATTAAAAAATTGCTACTACTACTTACAACTTACTGCAGTTCCAAGTCGCTTGATTCCAACTCAGCTACGTACAACCCTTCATCGTCCCAATTTATTCAAAGCTTCACTCTTTACCCCTCCCTTGAAGTTTCAGTTTCCTTTAAATGTTTCGATTTGGCGAACATCGATTTACCGCTGCTGTTAGCGTTGATGATGATCAAAAATTGGAATATCCAATTGCGGCTAATTACGCTGGTTTCCGACGCCGCGCAAATCGATAAAGCCCGCAATTATCTAAATGATTTGATGATATTGGCCAGGATCCCGAAAGGATTTGATATTGTCGTAGAAAATGTGGACTTTAAGAAGTTTATCGAAAAGGCGCCGCACGCGGATTTAAATATTTTCGGCCTGGCCAAACCTTTCGACAAAAAATCGATGGAAACCCTGGTTAAACTCTGCGAAAGCACCTGCATGTTTGTACAAGATTCCGGGAACGAGAGTGTGCTGGTGGTGCGGATCGAAGAGTAGATCAGCTGATCCGCCACGGCGTTTGCCAGCTCCTCGCCGTGGTCGTTGGCGATGAGCTTCAGCATCAGGTCGATGGAGGAGGTGCCGCCCGCGGTCGACAGGCGGTTGCCGTCGATCACGAAGACCGACTTGGTGAGGTTCACCTCCTCGAACTCCTCGGCAAAGCTGTCGGCGTTTTCCCAGTGGATGGTGGCGCGCTTGCCGTCCAGAAGCCCGGCCTTCGCCAGCGAATAGGAGGCGGTGCAGAGGCCGCCCACCATCAGCCCCTTGCGCGCCTCGCGGCGCAGCCAGGCCAGCAGCTTCTTGGTGGTGGCGTCCTGTACCGCGATGTTACCCGAATAATTTGAAAAAAAAGAAATTAAACAAAAACCAGGTCTGTTTAACTGAAAGTAAGGAGTAACTTTAAAACTGAAAACAAACAGAAACTATTCCGTATATGAGAGGTGCCCCCCTCGTCAATACCTTGCTCTTTACGCTAAAGTTTGAATATTTTTCCCAATTTTAAAAAATGGCTAGTGAAACATAGGTGTTGTTTAATTAGAGGTGGAAGCTTTTTTCAAAAGCTTTTTTCTTTTAATTTTTTTAACTAGAGAAGGAAGCAATTTTCAAGGATTTGTAGTGATTATTTATTTTTCTCTCAAAATTTCTTCAAGACAACTCTACTTTTTCTCTTTATGTGCAGTGCACCAAAATCAAAACATGCATTAATTCAAAAACGTTCAGAAATTAAATAAAAAACAAGTTTTTTAACTGCAAGTAAGGAGCAATATTAAAACTTAAAACGAACAGAAATTATTCCGTATATTAAAGCGGTTGTCCCCTCCTCAACGCCTCGCTCTTTGCGCTAAAGTTTTTTATTGTTTTAAAAAGAAGAGTTGTGAGAAAATGTCAAACTTTAGCGTCAAGATTGGTCCGTTGAGGAGGGGACAACTTCTTTCATATACGGAATGATTTCTGTTCGTTTTAAGTTTTAATGTCACTTTTTACTTGCAGTTAAAAAAAAAAATGTTTTTTTTTTTATTTCCATAGCTCTTGGAATAGGAATATTGTTGCCAAATTTGTCTTCAATAAGCCTTCTTCATTCATCTTGTGTCTCAGCCTTTACATCTCTTTGAATTCTGCTGTCTTTTGCTTAAAAACTATTATATTCTCAATTACCTTAATTCACATTTCTGAGCAACAAAGTCCAATGGATCTGTGTTGCTCCAAGAAGGTTATTTAGAGAAATTATTTTTTACCTTTTTCTTCTGTAGGTAGGCTTTCTAGCATTTGCTGTTCCATCCAGAAATAGAATGTTGTGTATTGGGATGGGGTTGTTTGTAACCAAATATTCTTTCTGAAGAAGCTATGATAGCTGAAGTAATCTTATTGGTATCGCTCGACCCGCGATCGGTTCGCACCACGGCCGTCAACCGCTTCGTCGCCTGGATGCAGGAGATGCACGCGGACTCCGAGCGTCCGTGGCTGGTCAAGATCTCGGCTTTCACCGGCCGGGACTGGATCTCCGCCGCCGATACCGTGCCGGACGGGATCATCGCCTTCCTCGATCGGATCCTGGAGTTCGGCAAGCCGCCGGCGGTTCCGGAGACCCTGCAGGTCACCGACTGCCCGCTGGAGCATGCGGGTTCCTTCGGGGTCGAGGCGGTCAATACCGTCATCTCCCGGTGGCGCGAGGCCCAGCAGGGAATATCGATCGACGACCCGGCGGTGCGGGCCCCTAAGTAAAACCAGTTTGTCTTTCTGTAATTAGATATAATCAGCTTAGTCTTGGTGAGAAAAACTACAATGCAGGTATATTTTAATTAAATAGTTATTATATACAGATGGTTAAGTATTTGATATAATCCATTCTGGATAGTGTGCTATCCATAATTCTTTGTTGTAGCTTCTAAAATTCTGTTACTAAAGTATTACATTTTCATCATAGTTTGGTATAATTCATTATGATTAATCCAACTTCAATTTTTGAGCATAGTTGTTATGTCATACAAGCACCATCATTTCTGCAGAAATTTCTGTCTTGAACCCTTAACAGTGGCCCAATAGTTAAAACAGTCCATAGTTGCCCGGATGCTTATGGGCGTAAAGCTCAGAATGCACGGAGACACGTCGATGTTGAGAACATTTTTGGCCTTTTTTATGGCAATTTCATCCGCCGCGCTGGCAGAGGCGCCGGCGGGCAAAATCGTTGATGACGAGCGCGCAAGCGCCAATACTTATTCCGCCACCCGTCTGGCCACCTACGTCCGGATGGAAGAAATCCGCAATGCCCGCGAAACTGAAATCGGTTACTCCCGCGATTGGATTGATGCGCAGCCTTCGGTCAAGGGCGGGGATCAATGGGCCTGCCTCGCCGAGGCGCTTTATTTCGAGGCGCGTGGCGAAAGCGTGAAGGGTCAGTTTGCCGTGGCTCACGGACATTCGTGGTTTTATCGAAGGTCTGCCCAAGGACCTAGATGATATTGGAGACTTTTCCACCGAACTGACCAACCTGGTTCAATCGATGTCCATTCCGGATGGACCAACATTTCAATTGCGCCTTGATCAAGAAGCTCTTGATCTGCTGTGTCAACAAAACACTCTGCACCTTGTCAACATCGCCAGGGAATCGATGAGTAATTGTCTGCGCCATGCCCAAGCCACGGAAAGCACCATCAGCTTAACCAGAGAAAACGGCCATTTGCGTTTTGAGATCGCCGATAATGGCATTGGATTCATTCCCCTAGAACGCTCACACGCAGGTCACGGCCTTATCAACTTAGGAAAATGATTCAGCTGAAAACTTTATCATTCAGATCCTCATCTACAGAAGAATATCAGTCCTAGCTTAGTTCATATAAATAAAAAAAAGGTAACTTACATTTAGCGCTTTTAGGCAATTTTGGACGACTGAAATTCTCTTGCAAATAGCAAGCTAGTATTTCGTTTGACCTGAATACAAGAATTGTCAACTGATTCAGCTCGTATCTGTAAATGATCTAGTAAGAAATTCAGTCGAGGAGTTCCGCTGTTGTCAGGAAGAGAACGCCGATTGTTCATTACTGATATTGTCCAAACAAACCCCTAACGTTCGAAGTTACCCCTTTCTACGGTACTACTTAAATATACAAAAGTAACTTACCAATGCCATAATTCCCTGTTCTTTGCATAACACAGATAGACAGCAAAATGCTATTGAAAGGATCAAAAAAAGACTTTGAGTGTATAAGCTCGATGAGTTGTTTCTGGCACAGTAGAAATAACACAGACATGACAAGTTAAAAAATATAGCACAAAGAAGATCTGCACGTCCAACCAATGCTGATACCTAGAAATACAATAGGATAAGCTATTAGAAGAAAGATAGTACCTCACAAAATATTTATTCAATCATAGTTAAAATGCTTTCAAAATGATCGTACTTAAATTGTATGTATTTAAGTAAGCTTTTCGAGTTTTCAGTAAATATGTCCTTGTTGCATAGATTTCTTGGCATTATTTGAAAACGATCAAAAATTAGATATTTTTTTCAACTGAAAGTAAGAAGCGACATTAAAACTTAAACATAAATTTTCCCGTATATGAGGGGGCTGCATCCCCTGGAAAAATAAAAAATCTTTGAATTGTTGCTTTTGCATTAAATTTAAGTTGAAAACGGGCAAAGTTTTTAAGGGAAGTAAAAAGCAAAGTTAAAACATAAGACGAACACAGTCTATTTAACATATATCAATAAAACTAGTACAAACAAACCAAATAATCATATTTCCCTATGTTTGTAGGATTATAGAAACTAGCGCTTTGCTGAAAACATAAAACAATGTCCTATATCATAGGTTTGGATGGAAGGCCAGTGATGGGCCTAATATCTGAAACAGAGTGAAGAAGGCAAGGTCGGAGGTGCAGGAGGCTGGGCATGTGTACGGAGTTAAGACCAAAAGCAACAGATGATAAGAAACTATTGATGGGTGTTCAGTAGGCCTTCTTTGTGTCTTTAGCACTTTTTTCGTGCTTCTTTTTTTGTCTATGTATCCTTGTCAAGGACATATGCAGGAGGGTATTTCTTGGGCCTTCCCAAATCCAAAATTTTCTTTACTTTCTGTGTATTTCTTATTCAAATTATCAGATAAAATTTATCGTTTTATTATCTCCCCTTCCCTGAATTTTTTTCCGGGGGGGCCGCACGACGCGGACCATCGCATGGATTCACGCGTCCCTGACTGTGGCTTCGGGTCATCGACGGTCCCAGAGATGGTGAACCCCGCGGGGCACATCTGCTCGGCGCTGATCTGCTGCTGGGTGCGCCCGTCGTACGCCCCGTCGCGCACGGTGATCATGTAGGTGCCGGGACACAAGGTCTCGGTAAAGCTGCCGGAGCTCAGCGGGCCGCTTTGCGAGCAGCCCCAGGCGACGCGATTCTGCGTGGTGCCGATCAACGTGCCGTCGATGTAGATCTCGAAGTAGTCACCGGGGCAGCAGCAGTCCTGCGCGGTGATGGTGACCTCCTTCATCTCGGTTCTTTTTCTTTTCTTTTTTTACTCAGCCAAACCACTTTACTTAGTAATAATCTAGTTTCGTTATCTAGCTATAATCGATGTTTGGATGACTAATCTTTTTCAGTCTTAGGTGAGCTACAAAACAAGAGAAGATAACAAAGTTGAAGACAGTGAATAACACAGTGAGTACAATTAAGGGGGATATTTCGGCTATATATACAGAAGGCCTAATCAGAGGGATAGCAAACTAAATAAAACACTTAAAAACAAAACAAACTTACTCGAAAAATCTCGTTGAAAAAATAAATTTAGAAACTAAAATCATGATTTAAATTTTGAAAAAGTGTCGGCTTCCTCACCATACATAGGATGGTGGGCCAGGCGGTTTTCTGGATGAAATCCTGCACCCGTTGGGCGCCGATCGATTGCACATCCTCCGGCAGCTCGTCGGCGGTGGGGTAGGGGCAATCGGCGGGGTCGTCATAGGCGGCGGCAATGCGGTCGGCCTCGCGGCAGAGATCGCGGCACATGATGCCCCAGACGGTGTTCCATTCCTTGACCTCGACCAGCCCCATGGAATGGGTCAGGGTCGCCTGCGGATCGAAATCGACCACCAGCACGCGGTAGCCGTCGAGCGCGGCGGCATTGGCCAGGTGCTGCGCCACCACCGTCTTGCCGACACCGCCCTTGAAGTTCGACACCGCGACCCGCATCGCTCTCAGTTCTACTTTATAAAACAGTAAATAACTTTAAAGTGAAGCGCGGGACGTTGAGTAGGAAACAGTCCCTTTCATACACGGAGTAATTTCTGTTCGTTTTAAGTTTTAATGTCGCTCCTTGCTTTCAGTTAAAAAACTTGTTTTTTTTTCATTTAATTTCTGAACGTTTTTGAATTAATGCATGTTTGATTTTGGCTCTTCGCAAATGAATAATTAAAACAAAATTTGCATATTAATTTTTTTTGCTAAATGGCTTTCTCTTAGTTTTAGTCAGAAGATTTTGAGAAAAAGGGTGGGGGAGGAGGCCTAGTTGCACTCCAATTTTTTGGTTACTTAAAAAGGCACTGTGCAATACTATGGTCTTTGAAACAGGGGGTATGTTCAGATAGCTTTTTAATAGTTTCCAGCTGATTGTTAGTTTAGCATTTTCATACGATATGATGTTTGTCCTTTTTGCTCCAGAATTCTTGTCTTTAGCCACAAAATAGTACAAAATTTCCTTTTAATGCATTTAATCTATTTTGTTGCTTAAGAAGAGCACTAGCAATTTCGTTTTTGTTCAAGAATGCCCTCTCCCAACTTTATACGACAGATAGTTCAATGTGGTCACCCCTTACAAAAAGACGTGAACTAAACAAAACAAAAACTAACCACAACAGCTAAATAAACACGCATCCTTTACCATCCCTTTAAAAAAAACAGAAATTATTACCGGACAAAATTTAAGCTTTAGTGTAATTAGCGAGGTACTGACGAGGGGGCAAACCCCCTCATATATGTAATAGAAACATAAGAATACAAAAGTTCTTTACGTAAGCTTATTTATAAGTTACGTATATCTTTTACTAATAAAAAGATTCGTAAAGAGTTAAAAGGTCTGGTTGCCTTTTTAATTAACCAAAAAATCGGAGGGCAACTCTAGGCTTCCTCTCCCGCTCTTTTTTTCTCAAAATCATTCGATTTAAATTATGAAAAAGCAATTTAGCCAAAAAAAAAATACAAATTTCATTTTAATTATTCCCCTACGGAGAGCCAAATTGATATATCTATTGGTATGAAAATTCCGCTTTTTACAGTTTCTGTGACTATTGAGCCACGTTGCTCCTTACTAACAGTTCATTACCACGAAAACATCGTAAAAAACATCATAAAAACATCATATGATACATCATATGATAAAAAACATCAATAAGCTGATGTTAGAAGACTTTCAGACCTTATAGCACAATTCTACTTTACACATTTCTACTTTACACATTTCTACATATCACAATTTCTACTTTAGTGTAACGACATTTTTGTGGTTGAAAACATTTTTAGTAAATGTAAAACCACCAAAAGGCTGGTGGGAAGATATTTCAAAGCCAAGAGCTCTAAAGTGCAGGCCATTTTTTATCCTCTTTCTGAATATAATAATTAATTTTTCTTGTAATTTCAGTTTTAAGCTCTTTTAGCACCCTTCTGTATTTTTTGGATATAAAGATAGGTTATAACATTTGGGTAAATATTTAGTTTTGTTCCAAGTGCTCTAAAGTGCATATTACTTCATATAGCAAGATTCTGACAATCACATATTGTTTCTTTGTCATTATTAGAGGAGCATATCCATTTCTGCATGACCCTCCTCCTCCATGGGGCAAACTAAAAATGTATAAAGTGGACTTTCTTACAGGTGATATTACCTATAGAACAAAGCATAGAGCCCTGCAGGCAATAGGGCAAGGTCTGTATAGTATCGCTTATCGCCTCTGAGAGCACTTGGCACCTCGCCAACATACGTATGTATATATCCACTTTCACGCGCCATGTTCAACGACTGATCTTGGCGACATTGACCTGCCTGGGATTGGCCGCCTGTCAAAGCGCACGTCACGACAGTGTCCTTACCACGTGGGATGACCCGCTGCGCGGCACCCTCACAATTGACGGCAACAAGACCTTTCCGATCCGACCCGAAGCATTGCGTTTTACCGGCAACGGCACCTACCTATGGCCGAGCGGTCGTAGCTATAACGGCGAGTTTCTAAATGGCAAACCCAATGGCCTGGGTACGGACAAGCGCGGCGATGACACAACCTGGCGTCCGTTGTCGCCTTGCAGTCTGCACCGACGACCCACTGACGTCGTCCGTCGTCTTGGTGGAGAACTTATCCGCTTCTCCTCCTCCGTCTTTAGCGTCATCGTCGTTGTCTGCTTCTTCCTCTTTGAGTGGTGGCAATCCACATATTGTCCCAATAGGATTCATCGTGCTTGCTATAGTTGTCATCCGTCTTGCTGTTTCTTGTTGTTGGTATGGGATGGAAAGATAATGATTGTTGGTGTCGTTGTCCTCTTCCATAATACTTATAATCATTATGGCTTTCCAGCAACCTCCATGGGATTCATTGCTATGGTTCAATCGTGCCAATACAATTTCTTCTTTTTGTACAGAGCCTCAATCAGCATTTATAACCATTAAATATCTCTATCCATTGGTGTCTCTGGATTGAGTTGAATATTTATTTGAGTTGGTGAAATTATGTGGTACCCCTGTCTAGCTTGTTATTTTGGGGATTATTAAGGTGGGCCACTAGATATTTTTTGGATTTTGTTTGTTTCTTCCTGTGTTGGCATTTTTTCTCCCCTGTTCTTTCCCGGCCATGGATCATTATGGGGGAGATTGTGTTGAAATAGTTTTTTTGTTTATGAAATTTATTGTAAAATAAAGAACTTAAAGAACTCGAAAACTCAAAATAGCAACCGTAGCATTTTAATATACAACAACTATATCACCCCGGAGACGAACGACAGGATCTTCCCGTCGTGGGACCAGCGAGGCATGTAGTCGTTGTCCGGGTGCATCGTGATGTTGACGGGCTCAAAGCTGCCATCGACCGGAGCCACGTGCACATCGGTGTTGAAGTCC
The DNA here is from genome assembly GCA_010016025.2 of Alatinidae sp. Z8VKAUB7J3. NCBI lineage: Eukaryota > Metazoa > Cnidaria > Cubozoa > Carybdeida > Alatinidae > Alatinidae sp. Z8VKAUB7J3. The sequence continues at coordinate 7,420,572 of JAAAKM020721499.1, forward strand.
ATGTCGTTGATCGCGTAGGCGACGTACCGCCCGCACGGCGACATACGCCACTCGGAGCGCATGTCCCAGGTTTCGATCAGCACCCGCTCCTCGCCCGTAACCAGGTCGTGGATCATCACATCGCTCATGTCGCGGGTGAAGGTCAGCCGTGTACCGTCCGGGGTCGGCATCACGCGGGCATCGTTGTGCTCGCTCTGCAGCACCGCCGAGATCTGCTCGAACTTCGATGTCGGAACACCCGCGGCGAGGGACACGATCAGCTGCTCCTGCTCTCCGTCCAGGTCGATCTTGGCAATTTCGGTGACGACGGAATCGACGTCGCTGGGCTTGACTGCCACGACGATGACATCGGCGTTCTCTGCTGCATCCGCGATGCTCGCCGTCAGAATTCCGAAGGTCGACGCCAACTCGGCGGCGCGCGACTGGTACTTCTCGGCCACCACCAGGTCGCGCACGGCATGTCCCGATTCGAGCAGTCCGGCGATGAGCGCCTCGCCGATTCGTCCGCCTCCGATTACAGCAATTCTCGTCATGCGCCCAAGCCTAGATGTGGCTCCGGCTGGCGCACCCCACGCCGCCAACATCCAGTTCGCCTTCGACAATAAACTCACCCTCTACTTCGTCTCCAGCCCGTCAAGCGCTCACAGTCAGCACATTGCCGAAAATCCCGCCGTCGCCCTGACCGTCTACGACCACAACGACGCCGACCCCGCCACCATCCACGGCCTGCAACTGCACGCCCGCGCCGCCGCCATCACCGACCCCGTCGAACGCGCCAAAGCCCTCGCCCTCTACACCGCCCGTTTCCCCTTCATCGCCACCGACCCCGCCCTCGCAGCCGCCGTCGAAAAACAAAACTTCTACAAACTCACCCCCACATGGCTGCGTCTGATCGACAACCGGCGAGGTGTTCGCCTAAAAATTACCCCCTTTGGAAAATCCCCCTCCTATGAAAACCCCTCCTCCTTTCTCCTTGAAAATCCCTCAACAATTCCCTCCACGAAAAATTCCCTGGAAAATTCTCCCTGACAAATATCCCCTGGAAATTCTTCCCCACGTGTAAAATAACGGTCTCATTGTTGAATTTAAAAGTATTTGAAAAATTAGCTGTTTATTGCGTGTTTATTTTTTTTTCCCCAAGGGTGATCTTAATAACCTGGTGGTCTTAGAATTTCACGAAAGGGCTTATTCGAATACAAACTAGAAGTTTTAGTGCGCTTTTTAAGTGAAAAAAATTGGAGGGCAACTAGGCGCCATTTAAATCTGACTTTTATTATTTTAGCGTTTGCAAAATTATTAATTATCTCACCTCAATTGATTGCTTTTAATTCTTCACGCCTTATGCTCATTTGCATTGAATCATTCAATCGCTCCTGGCCTACAGTCGATCTGTGTGTGGCCTATAGTCGATCTGACCTTTCTTACTAATTGACAGAAGTGTTTACCTCTTTTCTTCAGCACCCAAGAAATGACTACAACTGTGAAAATGAACGTGTATCTGGAGTCGATGTGATCACGGCAAAGATGCTGAAGAAATCTTTTCGAGCCTGCATAACTGTTTAGACTGCTCTCCTAGTGTTCATCCAGAATGAGGAAAAAGTCTCATCGCAGGTCGCACACCAGCAAAGAAGAGGTCGGGCTGTAGGTAAATCTGACCATCGGTAATCGAAATCACGTTGGTCGGAATGTAAGCGGAAACCTCACCCTCTTGTGTTTCAATGATCGGCAGAGAGGTAATCGAACCGGCGCCCAATTCGTCACTCAATTTCACCGATCGCTCGAGCAAACGAGAGTGGCAGTAGAAGACGTCTCCAGGGAATGCTTCACGTCCAGGAGGTCGACGCATCAGCAACGACAATTCACGATAGGCCACCGCTTGCTTGGAAAGGTCATCGTATACCACCAAGCAGTGACCACCGTCGTACATGAACTTTTCCGCCATCGCGGTTGTCTTTGAGCAAGGCGTTTAGATCTGCAGTTTTGGGCATAGCCACGATTCTTTAGAGTTCGACGTTTTTGCTTTAAACGCACAACATCTTCTCTGGGGAAGCCATGCAAGCGTTTATTTAGTTCACGGACGGTCAGAGTAACAAGTAGTTCATCGTCAATGTAATCAACACTACCACCATAGACGGAAGCCGAGCCGGGAGATACGCTTCTCATATCATACCGGTGTCTTTCCATCATTTCACTCCCGACAGATTCAGACATGCGAGGATGGTGCCATTCTGTTGCTGGTGAGTCCTGACCCTGAGGACGTAAATCTAGTGGCTCGCCTCTGGGGGTATCAATATACATAATTTACATGAATTTTAAGTTTCTGGTTCTGGCACTTTCATTTTTGTTCAACAGAAAAAGAAAGAATAGTCAAAGAGTCGAATGGATAAATACCCTGCAGATCGACCGGCACACTTCATCCTAGAAAAATACAATGTTTCTCATGATGTCCAACTTTCTATATTTTCTGCCATTTATTTTGCTGTTTTGACGAGAAAGTCCTCCCCAAAAATATACCCTGAACACATACCTGATACATGCTATTAGATATACACACAGAGGGGGCGAGTGTGCTAACTCACCAAAATGTAGGATGGGAAGGAATTTTTTTGGTACTTCCGTATTATATGGTACACACTTGAGAATTGCAGAACATGTTAGTCCAAGCAATTCACGCCACCATGACAATATGTGGCTGCCCCGCGACAACCCTAAGATATGCATTATCATTTCTAAGACATTTCGAGATATTCCTGATAAGAAATTTTGCTTAGAGTCTATTGATTCTTGCTTTTTTAAGCAAACCCTTTCGTGATACCCTTAAAACACTTCACACAACCATGGTATTAGACGGCTATCCCGCGTGGCACCCTTATTCATCTATAAGGCACTTTCAATCTTTTTCCAGAAAAAAAGCTTATAAATCTAAAATTAAACACAGTTTTTATTTGAACAGCAGGACTTAGCATTTCATTCTTAGAATGAGGTCGTCCGGAGCACCGTATGGATTGGCCACGAAGCGAGAAGAAGTCAGATCCTCGCGTGCGTGATAGCCACGCGCCAACGCGCCACCGGCGAGGTAGAGCTCACCCGCAGCACCGACCGGCACCGGATTGAGACGGTTGTCGAGAACGAGCGCGGACATTCCGTGGATCGGGCGTCCGACCGTGATCGGCATACCTGGTCGTAGCTCGGCGAATGTCGAGATGATGGTCGTCTCGGTGGGGCCGTAACCGTTGAAGTACTTGCGCCCCGCCGACCAGCGGGCAAGCAGATCGGGGGTGGTGACGTCGCCACCGACGGAGGCCACCTTCAGGCTGTCGATACCGGACGGATCCATGGCAGACCCCTTCTTCGCCGGCATATTCAAAGCGTGCACAATGGTTGGCCAGTACGTCGAAGTATTCCTCGTTTTCTTCACGCAGGCGCTTGGCGGCTTTGAAGCCATCCACCACCATGTTCTCGCCGCCCGCTGCGGAGCTTTCCAGACAGTATAGCACCTGCACCGAAGGCACCGGATCCCGGTAGGGGTTGTCGGTATGGGCCTGCAGGCCAAGCCCGGTAAAGGCCAGGTTGGTGGGGTTCACCTCGGTGCGCACTTCAAAATGCTTGCCGTAGTTGGTGTCACGCACATAGCCAAACAGATCGACGATCTTGAACAGCGCCCCTTCTTCCACCGGGCCGTTGTCTGGACGATAGACATAATCAAAACCTATATCTCCTGAATGTGAAGCCGCCGCCCCCCAAAAGTTACTAAAAACCATGGCATGATAAAGTGCCCCGTAACCCCCTGAACTCTTACCAAAAAGAGCTCGCAACTCTCGTTGGCCACCGGTGTGAAATGTAGATTCAACCAAAGGAACGACTTCTTTTATCAGATAATCAGCGTAATCCCCCGTTGAAGGGCTGTTAACATATTGGTTCCCCCCCAACCGCGTAAAACAATCAGGAAAGGCCATGACAGAAGCTGAAGAGCTCGCAGGCGGGCATGCAGCTGAACCGCGAGCTCAACCTCGACGGGACCACGGCGACCCGAAACCCGGCAGGTTCTGGTTCTCTGTCCCGAGCCCATAGGTGATCCAAGATCCCACCGACGGCCGCACCAGCCGCGACTCGCCGCAGTTCATCAACATCAGAGACGGTTCGTGATTGGGCACCTCGGCATGCATCGAACGGATGACTGCAATGTCGTCGATACACTCGGCTGTGTTGGAGAAGATCTCGCTGACTTCAATGCCGCTATCACCGTACTTCTTGAAACGAAAGGGAGACGGGAAAGCAGCGCCCGTTTTACGCTCGGTGCTCAGATTTCCCGTCGGCAACGACTTTCCGGCGTACTTGTCTAACAAGGGCTTGGGATCAAACGTGTCGATGTGCGAAGGTAATTATGCCAAAAAGTGAAGTTGATAATAGAAAAGGAGTTTATGCCATTCACAGAGTAGCCCAGTGAAAAACGGCCTAGAATGTAATTATGCCAAAAAACTAAGGTTGAGAGTGAAAATGGTGTTTACACGATGCAGATAGTAACCAACTGAAAAGCAGCGTGGGATGCAATTCTGCCAAAAAAGCAAGGTTGAGAGTGGAAAAGGAGTTTATTCCGTGCCAAAAATAACCACCTGAAAAGCAGCCAGGGATAGTGCGGAAAAATGAGGTTAAGAGTGAAACGGGAGTTTGGGCGATACTGAGAATAATCTCTTGGAAAGTCGTCTTGGATGCAATCTTGCCTTTAGGAGGACAGCGACTGGATGGAGGAAGAGGTCAAGACCCGCTAGCGTGCGCGCCTTCGCTCCCGTCCTGCTGCTGCTCCTCCTGGCGCCGCTCCCGGCCCAGGCCGACTGGAAGTGGTCGAAGAAGCACAAGAAGCAGATCGCGCTGCTCGAGAAGCAGGTCAAGCCCGGCGACGGCTGGGCCTTCACCGTCGAGGGCGAGCACTGGCGCGTCGAGACCGCGGTCTCCGCCCGCTTCACCGCCGAGCTCGCGCTCTACATGGACATGTTCACCGCGTCCTTCAACGAGCTGATGCAGGGCCTGGACGCCGACGTGATCGTGAAGCGCAAGCCCACGGTCCAGGTCTTATTCGCACCGTAAGCTGGAAGAAACGCGTATTATCGCCAGCTCTGTGGTGTTGGGTGAGGGCAAATTCAAAACTGATTTCATCGTACCAGACATTCATTGTGCTGGCTGCATCAGCACAATTGAACGCGGACTTGCAGCCTCTGCCCTTAATCTGCAAGTCCGCACCAATCTTTCGCTCAAAACCGTGACTGTTGTTTGGGACAGCGCAAAGGCCGATATTACCGATGTTCCCAAGCAATTAAGAGCATTAGGCTTTGAAAATCACCTGTGTGACACCTCTGAAAATGCGAGCGAGCAGGACACTAGAAGCAAGTCGCTGCTGTTGGCGCTGGCAATTGCCGGATTTGTCGCTCAAGTAAAACTTTTCCCAAAGGGCATGTTTTCTATAATGATACCACCCGTTACACGGGTATTTCTCCGTATGTTCAGCACATTGGCCATCTTAGTGATCAATTAAGTTACGCCGTTGGACTGCGCTATGATCATAACGAGTATGATTTTGACAACCACTTACCGACATACGACGACGACGGTTTTAACAATCGTTCAATACCTAGCCGCAGTGACACCTTTAAACACTTTAGCCCCAAAGCCAGTTTGAATTACAAACTTCAGGACAATGCCAGTGTCTATTTACGTTATGCAAGTGCTATTCGTCTTCCAACTGCCTCAGAAATGTATCACCTTAAAACCGTCCGTCCCACTTCTATCTACCTTAGTTCTGCCCCAGGAATGACGCATGGACGGATGATAGATAGATTTATCTATCAACAAATGAACTGACATTATTTTTTTACAATCCTAAAAAAGGCTTATGCCAGATTTGCCTCTCACTCATTCGCACTATCTGTCTTGGCTTTTTCTGCAATTAGCCATGGCTTGATGCCAGCAACTACTTGATTTTAATTCACTTTTAATTCAAATGGCTTGATACACTTCATATAGGAGGACAACCCTGTTCTAAAAAATAATACATTGTGCCCACATCACTCTATACTTAGGCAGCGCAATTGCACAGACTACGATCGTAGGAATCAGATCACGACGACAGCCATGCGACTGCCCAGTGAGCCTTTCACCATAACCACGTCATTCACGTTCAATTGTGCCGCAAGTTCTTCGGCCAGCGCCGCACTGTCGGCGGCGCAAATCCCACGAACCGCCTCTGGCAACACCGCATGCAGCGATGCCATCATCGGGCCGCAGCAATGCACCGTATCGATGCCTGCGGCTTCAATCTCTGTTGCCAGACCGGCATGCAGATCGGCCGAAGCGGGCCCCAATTCCAACATGTCGCCCAGGATCGCAATCCGCCGGCCATTGGCTTCCGGCCGCGCGTTGCCGAGCACCGCGATCGCCGCCCGCACGGAAGCAGGGCTGGCGTTGTGTTTGCTTAGTTATCCTTTTGCGTTCGTTTAGTCGCTTCCTAACACCAGCCAACACCTAACAGCAGCTTTTTTTGAAAAGCCTTCAGGTTTTCTTCGGTTTGAATGATGTTGTTAGTTCACACATTCCATTATAATTTTTAACACTTGTAAATTTTGGAGGCATTTTTTTGTTGCCGAAGCATGCCAGTATAGAATACAATGCCTAAAAATGATGCATGGTGAGTTAGCTTTCACTAGCACTGCAAAACCATATTTTCTTCCAAGCATAGCTGAATCTCCGTCCGTACAAAATGTAGAAACCATATCTCATAAAATATTGTTTTCTTTGAAGAAGTCATCCAAAATGTAATTTCCATTCCGTCCAGCGTGCTCCCCTCCAGCCAGATATCCAGAATAAGCAGATCCGGCGGATTGTCGGCGATCGCCGACAGCGCGGTTTCGCTGTCGGGTGCCGTTCGGCACCGGTATCCCTCGTCGGCAAGAATGTCGGCGATCAGATTTCTGATGTCGTCCTCGTCATCGACGACAAGTATTTCGTCAGCCATTCCCTTAAGCCGCTCCTGCGTCCGAGCCAGCCCCGGATGTGTTGGTGTCCATCAGGGGGAACGTTACCACTACGCGCGCGCCGCCTTCCCGTCTGTCTTCCAGATTGAGTTCCGCACCGTGGTCTTCAAGGATTGTTTTGACGATGGCAGCAAATGTTCTCAAGCTCCTGGGATTTGTTGAGTAACACTAAACTAAAAAAAAATTGAAAACAATCAAAGTAACACTCCAAACAATAACGCTCAAAAATTTAAATTACTGTCTTCTGCGCCTCCACGTACTTATCTATAAAACTTCCTTCTGCGACAGTTAGGTCCCAAAAAGTAGTCTTCAAAACATCTGGGAGTAGTAGTATATCTCCTCTAAAAAACCTTTTTCGTGAATTAAGTAAGCTTTGACAATTACTCACGGAATTTTTTCAGTCCATCCCCATATTCCCCAAAGAGGGGGCAAGCACACCTACCTTCGATCCATCCATGTCATATGAATCCCAGTGTGGAAGGCTATTGATACGCCCTGTAGGGAGCAAACGCACCAAATCAATGACTTGTGGTTCATATTGCTCTTTCCTCTGTCGGGTATCGCATGTCTTATGCAGTTTCGAGTTGGATTGAACCATTTTTACATTTGTCTCTTTGTGCAGATTATTGCCTATGGATCTCAGTACCTTATTGGGACCGTCTGGAATCAACCTGAATTTTTGGCCAACCTTATCCCTGCCTACTTAACGACCCTGGCCAGCCATATTGTAATTGTTACTCTTCATCACTTCCATTTGTCCAGCCTTGAAGTTAGTAAGGATGCTTACATTCAAATCAAGAAAGCGTCTGACAAGTTTGATGCGTGTGCTTTCTAGCTGGAGTGGCTCGGAGCTTTCTGGGACTGGACGTGAAGTCTGTCCCGAATGACGTGTAGGCCAGAATGGCCTGACGACTGAAGATGTCCCAGTCTTTTACTCCGCGCACCACCATCAACTCATTACTCGTACCGGGTACTCGTACACTACAATACATACACTGAGTAGTTGTAGTTTTGCGAGCCGGGTGAGGGTCGAGGTGTTTGTCTCGACCCCGTACGAGGGGAAAGTACGAAGTCGATGCAACAAAATGCAATCATACCCAGATCAAACTTTATTTCGATTCTTAACAACGGCAACGCCAGAATTGTATTTACGGGGTGTGTATCCTGTTTGAGGGTGAGTTCGTCGGAAATTTGGCGTCTGAGCCGGCAAAATTGAGCTTTGATGTGGATTTCTATGGCCGTGGCCTATTTCCCCCTGGGGCCTATCACAGTGAGGGCCACCAAGACGGCATGGGTTTGTGCCTCTATCTTGCGCTAATGAAGCACACGCTGGGCAACAAGTTCACGTTTGCGCTTCTAGATGACGTGCTTATGTCGGTGGACGCGGGGCATCGGCGTGATGTGTGTCGATTGCTTCGGAAAGAGTTTCCAAAGACCCAATTCATACTGACGACGCATGATCCGGTCTGGCTCCAATACATGAAAACAGAGCAGCTCATTTCGAACAGCCAGACATTCCAGGAACAGGCCTGCAGGAATTTCTCCTCTGTCAAGACAATCAATCACAAACTGGTTAACAATGGTCATAGGATGCTCAGTCCCATTTCCCTTTCGAAAACCAAATTGAAACTTTGAAAACAATTCTGATTTTCCAAAAAAAAATATACATCCGATTATATAGCGCTCTTTCTATAATTTTAGAGAACCCAGACCAGTATTGAAACTGGGTGGTAACTAGACGGATTATTACGGTTTGAAACTGGGCGGTAACTTGACGGATTATTATGGTTATCCTCTTTACGTAGAGCAATAACTTTTGGAACTTCAAAGAAGTGTGAAAAACTCCAGTCCGAAATATAAAGTTTCTTAAGTGAAAAGTTTACGTTCAATTAAAAACAAAAACAAATATATATTAGTATTTTACCTCAACATTCTACCATTTTTGGTATTTACCTCTAGGAAAAAAAGACATATGGCTGGGCATGCAAAATGTTATTTTCCTTGTTGCATAATGTAGAAGATTGTAATACTCCAACTAGAAAATTGAAATAGTGTACTTTTTATTTCAATTTAGTGCCATAATTTAGGGACATCTGGTTCTTTTTCAGGATTCTTAAAACTTTCTCCTCGTGCAAATTACTACTCATTTGAATTTGAATGAAAGGAAAGTCTTGAAATGAAAGAAACAAAATAAAAACTCAGAACGAATCTTTGTGCTTTTGCGGCTGTTTGGTTGTGTCTCTCTCTTTGTGCCTAGGTGTTTTACTGACTGTTTGCCTGTCTCTATCACTGTGCTACTGTGTCTGAGCATCTGTCTGAGTGTCCGTCTTTGTAGATTTGTATGTCTGAGTGTGTGTGCTTGTATGTGTTTTTTCTCTCTCTCTCTGTCCCCCTCTCTCTCTCTCCCTCTCTCTTTGCCTTTGTGTATGAGCGGATGGTTGCTTGTCCTCATGTCTGTCATTGTGTGTTTGTGTGTCTGACTCAGTGTGTTTGTAGGTGTTTTTGTCTCTCAGTCTCTCCCTCTATGCCTGTGTGTCTTAGCGACTGTTTGTTTGCCGCCGGTGGACTTGGGAGGCTGAGGTGCGTGCTCCGACGATTCCCCAGGTGAAAAAATCATGATGATAGTGCATGAGAAGGGGGTCGAGAAATTCGGTGGCGAGGGGGATTTCAAATTTCATGAGTTTAAGCAACAGTTTGCGCGAGGAAGTGATCCCCTTGTCGATTTGGTTGGTACCATCTAAATCGGGGTCGTAAAGAAACCCCTTCCATCCAAATTGGGACCGAGGCTTTTCGAGAAACACGCGCATGATGAGGAAGATGCGGTCGTCGACTTTTTCCGAGAGTTTTTTAAGCTGAGATGCATATTGCAAGGCAATATCTTCATCGTGAATGGAACAAGGACCTGCCTCATCTTGAAATGATTGTGGTTTTAGTTTACTACACGAACCCTATAAAGAATAATAAAAATTGTGGAATATAAATAAAAGTTCGATCAACATGTATAAGTTGTTGAGGATCATCACAAGGATTCGAAGGGTCGCCAAAATGGGTTTACTCGGTCAACAACTGAAGGTCTATTCTTTTTGGAAGGCTCATAAATTCTTTTTGTTTTAAGTAGATCTTTTCAAGGTTTCTTTTTGTTCATGTCAAGCTCAGACGAGGTGTCCATAAGCAAAATATTAAAATGACGACGAAGCTCCGACTGAAAAATCGCTTTTTTTTTTCTTTGATGCACAGAAAAGCTTGATGACGTAACATTAAGTAACAAGTAAACATTAAAAGGCATAGAATAGAATGCGTGTTTTTGGACACGTTCACTCAGCTGACAATATCACAAACATATGTTCTTTATTGCCACCTCCTATACCTCTCATTCCCATTCACGGTTCAGAGTCACAAGCATGTTTTCTCCTTTGTGTTAGCTTCCCACCTTAATGAAACGCAAGTCACTTTATTGTTGAAAATGTTACTAGAAGCTCATTTTTTGTTTAAAAGCAGTTGAAGCACAACATATTACCGAAATAAAAAAAAATCGATTCATAGAAAAGTAAGAGGAGAACAAATTTTACCTTGTCAGATTCAAAATCTTTTTCGTTAAAGAATTTGTATTTTTTTTTAACCCATGATACAGATTTTCAAAGAAGAGTTATTAATTGGACACCGACGCAGTGGAAAACTTACAGATCTATCTAAATCGTCATTATTATCAAAATATTTTCAAGTTATCAATCATATTCACACAAATAGCTCATTCTTCCGTATTCTAACAGCCGGCAAAGCACGGGCGAATTATGTGAATCATACAGGGGATTTCAGGAAAATTGTGGAGACACTGATATTTTAAGGGGGCGGTCCCAAAGAATGATACCTTGCTTCATTACTAATAGTAACTGATACATCACCAATTACATATTCACTAATTCTCTTTATTTTCATATTTACCACTGGTCAGATTAAATTATAAAACTTATTTTTCTCTTCTTTCAATTTCAACAACTAATTGTGTATTTAGATTTTCTTCTTCTTGCCCACTTTTTTGTGATCTTATAATAAATTCTTCCTCTGTTAGTCCATTATCCAATAGTACTTGTTTTAATTGTTTGATTGAAATGTTGTTGTAATAGCAGTTATCTTCATCCTTCCATTTCATCTGATGCTTTTCAAGATTGGGAAAATAACCTCTATACGAATTAATATATGCAAATTTTGTACATGACTTTACTAAGTTTGCCAAAAATACATCAATATCATATACGTGGTCTACAACTGCGTGTGAAAAAACAAGATCATATTTTGGTTTGTTGTTACTTCTATAAAAACATTATCGTTTTCATACAATTCATCTTTTATCATCAAGGAATTTTTCTTTATTTTCTCAATAGTTTTTGAAACTAATTCCTTTCTGGTTTCTGGTAAAGCACCTAACTTTACAACTGAAGGAAATAATAAACTAAAGGAAGAGTAGGTAATACCTACTCCATCCTTACCCTTTTCTCCATTTCCACCATCTTGACCTGCACTACCTTTTCCACCATTTGAAATAATGGTAAAGTTTTCTTGGCCTTCTATCTTTTCCACTAAAATTAAAACATTGCCACCACTTTCCCCAGGATAACCATCCGCTCCTTGATTACCATGACTTATATGGTGCATTATTTTGTCTTAGTAATTATAAGAAGTCTTTCTTTATTTTTAATTGTCGTTGGGGATTTTTAATAGTATGGCTATACTACTACTACTAACAACTCACTGCATCACCTAGGTGCCTGAGTCCAACACAGCAACGAAAGTTCCTCCTCCATCCCAATTGATTCAAAGCTTCCCTCCTTATACATTCCCAAAAAGTCCCAACTTACTTTAGATCCTTTCTTACGAACTCTTCCCATACCACTGGGGGACGACCCGCTTTTTGTTTGGCCCTAGATGGTTGGCCGAAAAGGGAGAATCTTTGGGAATCTGTCATCCTTCATCCGCAGAATGTTTTTTATTGCACAATGTCTTCAGCCAGGCCACATTCGTGAGAAATTTTTTATTGCGTTGTCTTAAATTTTAACAATGTGATACTGTGTTTTTAACCCGTCTTGCGTAGCTACAGTAATTATGTAGCCTAAAAAAAGAAGAGAAAACATGGTCTGCTGCCTTCAGTTGCAAAGAAAAACGTTTTGAGATTCAAACGTCCAAAGACAGACGATAATTCTCCTGAAATGCGCTGCCTATTTTCTGTTATTGAAAGTTTCGATAATTGATAAAAGTGTGAAAATACAGTCAAATTAGTATTGTATTGGCACTGTCGTCAAAAATAGTTAAATCCATGCATCTGCATCAGAATGTGCAACTGAAAATTAAGGTAAAATGTTGTTTTGTCAAAATTTCAATAGGTCATTTCAACCTGTCATATAGGCAAATTTCAGGGCCCTCTAGGGGACGAAGGAGTAGAGGTGGGTACTTTAAAATACCTTCCCAGGACATACTGAGGCCTGTAGACCCTGTCCCTAAAAGTTCCATTTTCCTAACCTAAACCCTTTCCAAGATGGCAAGAAGTCAATTAACTAGAATTTTACCATATGTCCTGGGAAGGTCTTTTGAAGTACCTACCTCCTCTCCTCCATCTAGAGCCTAGTGACCTTGATGACCTTTAAAAATCACTAGAAAATAAAACCTTGCAAAATAGATCTTTTGCTCAAAGTATTTTTTTATTTTTGAAAAAAAATTTGAATAAAGAGTTAAAAAGAGAAGACAAAAGAAATAATTATGACTGAAACTTTATTTAAGCTTTAAGACTAACTTTATGATTATCCTGGGTGTGATTATTCTAGGTTAACTGGCATTTATTTTTTCAAACAGTTCGTGGTAACAAATTCTAAGTAAGGAGCGACCCGGCTCTATAGTAACCGAACCTCTAAAACACGAAATTTTGATACTAATAGATACATCAAAAGAATGGGATTTGTATGCTGATTTTAAATATATTAAATAAAAAAAAGTTTTTTTAAATGAAAGTAAGGAGCGACATTAAAGCTTAAAACGAACTTTTTAAAAATGAATTATATAACTCGAGACTATTTGACCATGGAAAAGGCAGTGTAACCTGATGAAAATTGTGTGTATATAATCGTTTTAGTCCGATAAAAAAAGACCACATATCCATTAAATTTTTCAAAGAGGAGGCTACAATTCAGTGAAACCTTATTTTGAACTCACTCACACAATCCAAACGCTTATAGCACATCAAAAAGTATGAAAATTTAAAATAAGACATTTTTTGCTTTTTAAAAATGAATTACAAAACTCAAGAGTAATTTGACCTTGGAAAAGGCATTGTCACATGAAGAAAATTGTGTGTATATAATCGTTTTTAGCCCGATAAAAAAAAACATTAATTTATTTTTTCATTAATTTTAACTTTTCTTTAAACAGAACAAGTGGGAAGCCTGCACATCACACAGTCTTTGTCACAAAATCAGTTGAGTTGCACAAAAAGCGGGAAATAATCAGACTTGCTTAAATCTTTTGTGTTAGATGCCTCAATTTGACTTCATTTTCTGCCCAATTTGCGGCATCACAAGTAACTCTGATGTATCCCAAGCATCGATAGTGATCACTACTTGCCCGGAATAGAACCTTACCGGGTACGATTCTTGCCCGACCCTCTCTTTGAAATGTCGAAACTTTACCAATTATTCTCTATATTTTTTGGGTTACTCTTGCATTCATTGGCAAGTCTCAGTTTATAGTAGAAAAAGGAGATCATGATGATTCTTGGGATATTCTATTGTCTCAAAATGCTCGAGAGATCGTTCTGTCGGCCAAGAGGTTCCCATGTTTCGTTAGGGAAGGGGGCTAGAGGTTCTGCAAATTGGCCAAACAGCTGTTTGTCCCTGACCATATTAAAACCTACAGCTGTAAGTCCTTGGGCCAAGAGAAACGTAACCTACTAAAAAAAGCTGTATGGGGCCACGAGACCTCCAAAAGTAGAGCCCACTAAAACCAAAAACTGTTTAGTACGAACGGCTAGAAACTTATATCCTTGAGTCGTTCGACTAACAGTATCTCTATATAGAAGTATAATATTGATAATTCATTATAGAATAATAAATAATACATTATAGATACAATAGTATAGAAAATACTATTGTAGAGGTTGTGATGGCTTCAGTTATGTAGAAGATCAAAAGGTTGTGATTTGGGAAACAATCAGAAATTAAATAAAAAAAGAGCTTTTAAAATGAAAACAAGGAACAGATTTAAAAGCTGTTTGAAAAGATTATTTTTTATATGAAGGAAGCTGTCTCCTCCTTAGCTCCTTACTCTTTGCTGTGAATTTTGGCTCTCTTCAAATTTTAAAAGAAGATTTGCAATTGGAAAGATAAGATTTTTTAAAACACAAAAAAACTTTTGTCTAATGAGCTGTTGAGAGGGCCATGCGATCGAGACCGAGACCTCCTCGCGCACATAATCCGGGAAGAACTGCGCGCGGATATTGGCGGCCGCGTAAACCCCGCCGATCAGCATCACCAGAAGAAGGATGTTCGCGGCGGTGCGGTGGGTGACGAAGAACCGCAGGAGGCCGCCCGGAGCATGCGCGTCGTTTTTCATCCGCCCTGTATCCTCGATTCGAGCCGCTCGACCATGGCGCGGGGGGTGGTCGGCGCGTTCAGCGCCTCAAGCACGCCGGCCTTGCGGTCCGCGGGCATCCGCGTATTCGCCTCGACGGCGGCGATCAGCCGGGCGCGGCGCTCCTCGGAAAGCGCGATGGTCTCTTGCCATTACTATATGTAAACAATGTCAAAGTTCGTAACTTGCAGCCCCTCTCCCGGGGACTATGGGGGATTAAGTCGTTCCGAAAGAGATAGTTGTTAGGTTTTTCAACTATTCTGATCAAAATGGGTATCTCAAAATTTTTATCCGGTGACTTTGGGAATAAAATGAGCGTGGGAGGGAGCCTAGGCGCCCTCCAATTTTTTGGTCACTTAAAAAGGACACTAAAACTTTTATTTCCATTAGAATGAGCAAAAAAATACGAAATTCCACATTTTTGTAGATAGGAGATTGAAACTTCTACAGTAGGGTTCTCTCATACGCTGAATTTGATGGTATGATTTTCGTGAAGATTAGGCTTAGGTTGCACTTCTTCACCCGTGAGTCCAAGAAATATCAATCCTAGATTTTGCATGCAACTCCAGTGGACATTGTCCGTCACGCGTCAATCCAAAATCAATCCAATCTTTCATTCCTTAGTTCTATGACTATCTACCTTAGTTCTGCCCTAGAAATGACGTATGGACAGATGATATATAGACTTATATATCAACAAATGAAATTACATTATTTTCGTGATATCCTAAAAAGGGCTTATGCCACCAGATTTGCCTCTCACTCACTCGGACTATCTGTCTTGTTTTTTTTTTACTAAAATTAGCCATGGCTTGATGCCTGCAACTATTTGATTTTATTTTGCACTCAATGAAGCTAATTACGCTGACAACTTCAAAAAAAAATTGGAGATTTCTTTAATAACATTATTCCAGAAAAGAATTTAACCTGAATCGATGAGATATAAAGCCTTGTAATAAGTCAAACTTAATTATAAATGATATTACTGTAGATGTTAAACCAATGTGAAAACATGAACAAATTGAAATAAATAATAAATTTTAATTTTAAACGAAAAGAAATTGCCACCAACAAGAAAAAGACTACTGCCACCATAAACCCTCTAAAGGCTAGAGTGTCATTTGCGCTTTGCTGAAAACAAACTATGTTTTAAACAGTTTTTTTTATAACTATTATATTCTATTTATAACATGTGCGGTGAGCCAAAATCAAAACAAGTATTAATTTAAAAACGTTCAGAAATTAAATAAAGAACAAATTGTTTAACTGCAAGTAAGGAGCAACATTAAAACTTAAAACGAACAGAAATTATTCCGTGTAAGAAAGGGGCTGTCCCTCGTCAACGTCCCACTCTTTGCACTAAAGTTTGATTCTTTGTCACAACTCTACTTTTTAAAGCAATTAAAAAACTTTAGCGTAAAGAGCGGGACGTTGACGAGGGGACAACCCCTTTCATAAACGAAATAAGTTTCGTTCGTTTTAAGTTTTAATGTCGCTCCTTACTTGAATTTTTTAATTAATTTTAACAAGGGGTTACTGGTTTCTACAGTTTGGTCCTCATTTCTGTGGTTTGGTCTTGATTTCTATGTATTAGCCTCGATTATAGTTTGGTCTTGATTTTTATGGAACTTGGTATCTGCCAAGTGACATATAGCGATTGCAAATTCTCTCGGTCGATCGGTCTGTCTGTCTGTCTGTCTTGGTTTTACTACTTTAGGGACTTCCAGGTACGCTAGGGCGGTGACATTTGGCAGGCGCATCAGGAACCAGACCAGATTAAATTAGAAATTGTCTTTTTCCCGATTCGACCATCTGGGGGGGGGGGGGGGGGACGGTTAAATTGGAAAAATTAAAAAAATGGGGTAATTTTAACTTACGAACGGGCATTAACATCCCTGTGGTAGCTTACCAAAGAATATGGCTTCAAAGACCTTAATGATTCCGTCGCATGAAGTCTCAGACATAGAAGGATGCAAGGATTTGAGTTCTCAAATTATTTCTGCTTTGTATGCTGCATCTTTGTCACAAAACATCTAAAGAGTTTTACTTCTATTGCTAGCTGATTGCTTCCCTCATTAGGACTATTGCCTAGCAGATCCACACAATCGTAACTGTAACGGATTGAGAATAACCTGTTTCTTGTACTCGTCCGACGAAGCATACTAATTCTAGGTATAAAAACCTTTGCGGCAGCTAAGATTATCGCAGCATACTTTGTAGAAAACGAAAACAGTAAATGCAAGTCATATTAAGAGCTATTTCTGAGAGCTTTTAATGAGAATATCATTTTTTTTTACCCAAAGCTATGCATATTCACGCTACCGTCACACTATGTGGCTAGCCCACACTAGCAATCAATTCCACTGGATGGGGGGGAGTTATTATTGGAGGTAAAGTCTTATTTATGTTCTATTTCATGTTTTGTAAAGCTCCCATAACTAAAAATAAAGAATTTAGGATTCTTTTTTGCTAGAATTGTTCTTTTGCACCACAAAATGGTTGAATGGGAGAGAAATTTTGGCTAAAATAAATGTCTATGTTACCCATTTCTTTTTAGGTTTTCCATTTCTTTTTAGGTATGGGGAAGCGTGCCAGAACCATGGAAAGAAATTGCATACGATGTGCTTAGATCTCCTTTGGACCTCTCCTTTTTGACGACACAAGGTCATTACCTTTGTTCATTACTTGTATAATTTCAGAACATAAATTAGATACAAAAAATAAAATTTAAGTTCTACAACAAAGGGAATAGGTAAAGTAAAGAATGGAAACTCGAACCGTTGCGAAGGAAAAAACTACAAACACCATCATGCGGTCGAGACTTTTAATGTAAAGATGAGACAAAATTAGTGTAGTAATAAGTGTGAAACAATCGTGAAAGAAAAACAATCGTGAAGTTTGAAAGATGCCAAACGCAGATGGCGTTGAAAAATTTTTGCTCGATATTCATTTTGAATATATTTGAGCCAAAATTTTGTGTGACAAAATGCCATAAATCTACACCACAGCATTTGATCACTTTTATTACTTAATAAAAAAAGGGTTTTTAGGGTCTTGATGTAACCTCAAAGAGGTCTTTCAGACAAATGCTTTTTGGGAATGAATTTCCTCCTCTATCATGGGTTTTCTCTTCTATCATGAAGGGCATTTAAATATAGCTATAATTTTTCATACTCTTGTTTTATCTTGCTTATCCAGTGTGGTCTCGGAAATTAGTTACGATTCGGTACCTTTAACCCTTTAACCCAAAGACTTCGTTCTGATAGAGAGGGTGAAAAAATAGGGTGAAAATTTCTTTTTCCGAAAACCTCCCTGCTGTCACTAGACGCAGTAGATAAGTTGTTTTATAGGGCTGATTCGTTCAAAGATGTTGTCATCATTAAAGATGTTCAAAGATGTGTTTCGTTCATCAAGGCTGATGTTTCCCAGCACGATGTAAGTAAAAAAAAACTAAAAAAAAAAGTTAGATCTCTGGTGTTTTAATATGGTTTTTATAGGCTGTAAGAACGACTTCCACCATGGACAGAATAACGTCACTGAGATGAGCTGAAAATTTGAAATAAATTTTAAAATAATCGAATCACAAAGTGGTCCTGGGTATA
Source organism: Alatinidae sp. Z8VKAUB7J3 (assembly GCA_010016025.2). Classification (NCBI taxonomy): domain Eukaryota; kingdom Metazoa; phylum Cnidaria; class Cubozoa; order Carybdeida; family Alatinidae; species Alatinidae sp. Z8VKAUB7J3. Next base: position 7,438,813 of record JAAAKM020721499.1, read on the forward strand.
ATCTGAAAGCTTAAAGACTTTAGTGTCTTATAATTAAGCAAATTCCCAAGTAAGATGCCATGTGAGGCCAAGAAACGTCTGGTTCTGCTGCAATTACAAGTAAGTAAGTATATCCGACTTCCTAGCTATCATATTTTAAAGCTCATTTACCACGCTATCACACAGGATACCTTATTATTTTTCATTTCTTTTAGTACTGTCTCTAGCTCCTCTTTAACAACCAATTTTTTTCATTTTAAATATTTGTATTTTTTTTGTTTTATTTCCTCTATCTGTATCACAGTTGAACACCTTTTTAAAACTTCCTGCCCACCTCTTCTTGACACTCTCCATGCCCCCAACTAGGGATTTCATTACGGAAATTATCATGATAACAATGAAAGATTTCTCAAAATATCAAATTTATGTCATGCATTTTTGCACAGTATTAGCACTTCAGAGCAACGGCGAATAGACAACAACATTAGACAGCAAGCGACATACCTGCGCATAGGTTGATAGAAGTGTGGGAATTTAGGCTACCTCCTCGACATATTTAAAAACTACTGAATAAATGGTGTTTTCTGTGTTTCCGAAATCTTTTTTTCATCTTTTAATTCAATATTTGTTCAATAAATAAAAAGAGGTTTTACACCTAGAATAAGAACAAAAAAGTGTTCTAGGTCACAATTCTAAGACAAATTCACTAAGAACCTGTGATTAAAGAGCAACCCGACAAGCTCGGTGAACCGGTCGTAGGCCCGGTCCCACGCCCCGGTGTCGGCGGGGGCAAACGTCACGGGATCAAAACTATCCGAAACCACCCGGCGGGCGGCGGCGAGGTCGGCGACATCCCCCGCCCCCATCGCCTGAACCAGAACGTTCCCCGCCGCCGTCGCCTCGTAGGGCCCCACCACCACCGGCCGGCCGATCGCGCTAGCGGTCATCTGATTGAGCAGCGCGTTCTTCCCGCCCCCGCCGACGACATGGAGGACGTCGTAGCGGGTGCCGAGCACCTGCTCGAGCTGCTCCAACGTCTTGCGGTAGGTCAACGCGAGGGATTCGAGCGCCGCGCGGACGGGGACACCAAATACGAAAGACATTTCTTTTTCAAACTGACATTATTAAATCGAAAAAAAAAATAATGCCAACCGACAAAATCTGCAATATCTTATTTAGGGCTTATGAGCGCCGTGAAAGAATTTGTCGAGGGGGGGGGGGTATTTTCTACCACATTTAAACGTGAATATTGCTCATTTTCCTATTTTAGTGAATTTGTTTAATAAGTATCCTTACTCCCCGGAGGATATTGCCCCACTACCTCTCCCCTGCTGGCGTCCATGACAGGGATATAATCAGGTACTAGGGGGGGGTGTGCAGTTGAACTTATTATGACTCTAAAACTACGGTCAATAATAAGGTATGAAGACAGACGAGCAGATCAAGGCGCTCGCCGCGAAAGGCGGTGTGATGGGTATTTCCAGTTTTAACTGGTTTGTCAGTGATAACCCGCGATCATCACTCGATGATCTGCTTGCTCACTACGAATATGTTATTGACCTGGTTGGTCCCGATCATGTTAGCATTGGCACTGATTTCGAGTTGACTGGTTATCCGGGTGTCGACGGAGACAAGATGTGGACTGAGCACCTGCGGATTTATTCTGAGCAGGAACGCCGAACCTTGAAAGTACGCTGGCCACCGTTTATTGAAGCGGTTGATAATGCACAGCGTTACAAGACCATTGCCGCTGGCTTGCTTTCGCGCGGGCATGGGCCTCAACCGTCACCCGTCAACCGACAAGGACTATCTTTGACAATCTGCCATCCTTCATCGGCAAAACCGGATCTAGCCATCTCCTTCTTTGTTTCATCATAACCCTAGAAAGGAAGATTGAACCACAGTGTCAGTAAACTTCCTTTTTGAAATGCGATCAGTCAGTCGCTTATGCAAAACTGTTCGTAGGCAAACTCTCTGGAAAATATCCAGTAATTCCTTTCCTGTCTTTCGAAACGTCCACGTTTTAGAACCACACTTGACCACTCTCATAACAGAAGTTTCCAATATTTTAATCATAAACTTGCAGACTTATATGCCTATTCTGCCAAACCTTTTTCGACCACCCGTGATCTGTCTTCTAGAAAAAAAAAATACGAAATTCCACATTTTTGTAGATTGGACTTTCAAATTTTTTCTATAGGATTGTCTGATACGCTGAATGCGATGGTGTGATTTTCGTTAATATCCTATGACTTTTAGGGGGTGTTTCCCCTATTTTCCAAAATAAGGCAAATTTTCTGAGGCTCGTAACTTTTGATGACAGAGACTAAATTTGATGAAACTTATATATTTAAAATCAGCATAAAAATTCGATTCTTTCGATGTATCTTTTAGCATCGAAATTCCGTTTTTTAGAGTTTCGTTACTATTGAGCCGGGTCGCTTCTTACTACAGTTCGTTACCACTACTTATAAGAAAATTAACCCACAAATCTAACTCTTCATCAAAGACCTTTTTTTGGAAAGATGCCATACTGGGTGAGCAATAAAACACTCCAATAACAATACCAGGTACAGGTCTCGGAAGCTTTCTTGGTTGAATCATAATCCAAATCATTTCAACATCATCATCAATATGGGAATCTGTAGAAGCCGCGGCACCAACTGCTCAAGTACGAAATACGCTACGCCGCCACCTTTCTTACCTAATGGATGATTCTGATTTCTTAGTTTAATAAACTGTTTGTAACCTTGTATTGTAAGATTCAGGACACCCTTCTGTAATGGCTAAAAGAGCAGATCGAGGAAGAGCGTTCAAAGGATTTTGCCTGCTGAAAAAAACATAAGTAAATCCCAAAAAGTCTTTCTCTTTTACTTTATTGGACTGGAAAAGCTCCATTCAGCTATGAATGTCTATTTTTTGCATTAAAGATTGTGCCTGGTATATTCATTCGAGACTTTCGATTAAAATAAATTTAGTTTCTTTTTTAATAAAACAAAGATTGTGTAACTTGATGGTGCCGCGAAGGTCGTTAGATGAGAGTTTACAGAAATAAACAATATTAAACGGTCAAAGAATCCCTGCTTTTGAATGTTTGATTAAATTTAGGAAAGTCGGCTTCTTTCTCTATTTCGTGCAAAACCTAATCAAACAGTTCGTGGTTTTAGGAGTATATGAAGGAATCAATAGGGATGTGCTACAAGCCAAATCCTGATTCAAGCCCCTTCCCATTCATTCTAACTGACAGTATTTTGGCTGATCATTTTGTACAGCTTTCTATTGAAGTGATTATAGATCAGTTAGAGTTGCTCTCTGATCAGAAATTATACCCACACTTTTGCTGAATTCATTTCTTCCGTTTCTTCCACAAACAATTTGGGAAAGAAAGCTAGAAGTGAACCCCGTATTCCTTTTACTTATGCGGTTACATATCCGACTAATCCAATCGTTATATAAGACGTACATGACGTCAGAGGTTACTCGGATCAAGTGAGCTCAGAAAGCTCAGTATAGCCACAAAGACAAGTGATGGGTAATAGAATGCATTGGACTTGTATAATTTGGGCTATATATTTGCACATTAAGGGAGGAGATGAGGGTTAGATTAGCGGTGCTTTTCCAGTAATTTATCCCCTCCCCCTAATTTGCAAATATATAGTCCAAATTATATTATAAAGATTATATGAAGGTTTTATTTCATTAGGATTAACCTAACTTCACATCTTAGGTGTCTATCGTTTAATTCACAAGTACCGTAATTTAAAATCGGCAATTCCTGGAGTATGGCCTCCTCAAAGTTGAAAGTCCTGTCAGAATGGTCAAGTTGTCCGTAAATAAAAGAAAAACATTAAGCCTAAGAAACCAGAAGAGGGTTAACATGGAAGCTCAGCAATACCTTCCTAGCCCATGTCTTTGGCCTTGGATTCATTACTGAAAGTTTCATTTTCCTAACCTAGCCTTTTTCTGAGATAGCACAAAGTAGCCAAACTATAATTCTACATGGTAAAACTCTAGTTAATTGAATTTTTGCTATCTTGGAAAGGGTTTAGGCTAGGAAAATGAAACTTTCAAGGATAGGTCTACAGGCTAAAGTATGTCCTGGGAAGGTATTCTGAAGTACCCATCTCCAATTCTTCTCCCTCTAGAGGGCCCTGAAATTTGCCAACATAACAGGTCTATACCTATTGAAATTTTGACAAAACTATGGAGTGCCACCCACCTCTTACCTTGGATGCAGATTTCGCTATACACTTCATCTGTGAAACAAAATAGAGCTTCAGTAATCACCTGTACACCCTTCCAACAGTCCTGGATCTAACACTTTAAAAAATAGCAGCACAGTGGCTCTTCGTTTGCTATTTTCATTTATATTTTAATCATATATTTAAAAAGTCCTTTAGAAACTCCTAAAATTTTACGGCTAATTTAGACATTAGAGAGTTAAAACTAAATTAAATTAGTCTACCTGTGAGTTTTCCAGTAAATTGAGGGTCAGTTGCCACCTTCAGTCCAGGATGGGGCATCAGAAAGCACTTGATGCTTGTGAAACATAAAAGGTCTACCTTGAAACTGGCCATTCATAGATGAAGCTCCATCATAACCTTGCCCCCTTAGATATTTTAATAGTTAATTAAAATATCACCGCTAGAATTAATACTAAAATGCACCCATTGCTAGAATTTAAGATTTGTTTGGCAACACCCCTGAACAAGGGTGATCAGCAAAACTAGAATATGTCCAAAAACATGGAACAAAAGTTGTTGATGTGTGCAAGATTCTTGACTATCCATCTCAATTGAGTCCACTAAAACTTCCAACACATGTGTATAGGCATCAAAGAGATGTCATAATGACTAATAAGCTTTTGAATGTTGACTCCTCTTAGTCAAAATCTATATTAGCAGACTATGAACTGTGATGAATATCAGGATTAATCGGTCTATTTAATGACTGTGAAACCTCATAATTTATAAAGCCTTAAAAACTACCTTTGTCAAGGATACCAGAAGTGTTACTTATTAAGCACAACACCGCTACTATGCCGGCCCAGGTATAAGGCGATTCTTTAGCCTCTCTTTTTCTCCAAAAATGTCCCTATTTTGGGATTTTCAGAAGTTTCCTGCACTATGGTGTACTATTGTTTGTGTTCAAATATTTTCCAATTTTCTAAACAAATCACCCTGCTCTTTTTGTTTTCGGGAAGGGGAAGTTTGTAAACTCCTCCCCACCACAACCTTCATTCTTATGGTGCTTTTTTGCATAAATGAATAAATTATCTTCAATTAATAAATGCAGCTTTTTACGACATTTGACATTGAATTTCGCTTTCATCTTCCTTGGCTACCAAAAAATGAAAGGAAATAAAATCAATTCATATATTTACGTTTGTTTAATAAAATTAAACACAATACAGTTAAATTGAATACAATTTTCACATTGCTTAACAAATTGTATTTATTTAATGAATTACATTTGTTATGGTGCTTTTTTGCATAAATGAATAAATTATCTTCAATTAATAAATGCAGCTTTTTGCGACATTTGACATTGAATTTCGCTTTCATCTTCCTTGGCTACCAAAAAATGAAAGGCCGAGGCCAGCCAGCGCTGGAACTTCGACAAATACCTGGTCGCCCCGGACGGCCGCCTCGCCGCCTGGTTCCCAACTTCGACGCCGCCGGACGCGGCGCAGGTCCTAAAGGCCATCGAGGCGGCCCTGCCAGGCTAGGCCGACCTATGAGACCTCCTTCAGCAGCGCCTGCGCGTCCGTTAGATCGGGGGTCTCGAACCCTTCGGTGAACCCGGCGCCAGCAGGTCGTGGGCGTCACCGGTCTTGCCCTGATCGCGCAGCAGTTGAGCGAGGCCGGTCGCGGCGCGGAGCTCCCAGAGTCTTGCATTCTGGCCGCGCGCGACGGCGAGTGCGCGAAGATAGTCTTGTGAGATAGACCCTCAAGAAAATATTGCAATATTGCGAAGAATAACAACAGGGTGAAGATGTGATAAAAAAAAAAACATAATCATAGCATAAACTATCTTCATTAATCTAAAAACAAAATATGATGCCCGAGCCATATTTTTGTATTTTTAAGTATATTAAATAAAGTATCTATCTATCTAGCCACATTATGGTCACATTGATTGATAAAACCAAAATTCCGCATTCCCTACAGAACCAATTATGAACGCCGCATCGTTCATCTCGAATAGAACACTCTTGAAATTTTAGGCATAAGACTTTTGATGACCAATCAGTGTCAAGAATTAAGGCTTAATTTTTTGGAACTAAGATTTTTTTTTATTAATTAATACCGGTAGATAGACAGGTAAGAAAAGCATTTCAGGATCACATGACCCTTGAACAGGGCCCTAATCAGGATTTTTGTTGGGAGGGGTGAGTCTTACATGTATTTTTGTACGAATGAGACAATTTTTTTCTTCAGAGGGAGGTAGTCTAACTGGGTACTACTCCTTCCCCTGGATACGGTCATTTCTTCAAGAAACAATCTTCTTGTAATCTAAGTTTTATTTTGGGTAAATTAGGTCTCCTGTTGCATTTTTACGTCCTCTGTTCTGGTATAATTCAATTCCAACTGCAGGTAAATTGGTCTGCTTTTGTTTGAGGGAAGGGGGCCATCTTCTATCGCACCTTCTCATGTCTAGGCCATTTTCAAAGCAATGAGTCCTGCAGCCACGGCAGATTGGTTCAACAGAATCTCTACCGAACCTGCCCCACCCCCCAATCCCACTGTTACCACAATATTTATTCCTAGCATAACTATTCCGATCATCAAGTCTCCTAAGACATCTTTTCTCTAGATTATTATTACTACCACGAATACAACTACCTTTACTACCACGAGACCTATCCCGATTGCCCCCAATACGACTATTTCTATCAGGATTATTCTTATAATGGCTACACTTACCGCGCCTACTCCTAGTATAACTACTCACATTGCCACTTCTACTCTATCAATTTAATAAAAAAAATATTTTTATATTAAAAGATAGTATCAAAAACAATAAATGATGCAATCTATATTAAGGAATATAATGACACTTCCTTCCATGTTTAGAAAAACTTTATGCTATATTATATGGACAGCAGACAGGAAGTATTTTAGGCATATTTCAAGCTAATTGTGGCTTCAAAGTTCCATATTTTAGACCCCGAAGCCGTGCCAAAATAAAATTCAGCGGTGGCGAACACAAACATACCGGTGGCGGTGCTGAAAATCTTCTGGTGGCGTGCCGCCGAAAAATTATCAGCGGTGCGCTGTCTTTTATTAGCATTTTTCAATTTTTGGCTATATTAAAAAGTTTGACGTCAAGTTTAGTCTTACTCATCAACAATTGTGAGCCTTAGAAAATTCGCCTTATTGACGAAAAAAAGGGAAACACCACCTAAAAGTTATGGAATCTTAATGAAAATCATACCATTAGATTCAGCGTATCAGAAAACTCTACTGTTGAAGTTTCAAGCTCCTATATGTACATAGTTGAATTTTTGTATTTTTTTGCCAGAAGAAAGAAAATGGATGAGTGTTTATTTGTTGTTTTTTTCCTGGGTGATCGTATCGACCCATGGGTCCTAAAATTTCGCGAGAGGGCTCATATGAACGGAAATTAGAAGTTCTAGTGCCCTTAATACGTGACTAAAAAATCAGAGGGTGAATGCATAGTCATGAAGTGGTCGTAGAATGAAACGCAGGTTTTACATTTAGTTTCTGTATTCAACTGGGATACCACTCACATCGGAGGTGTAATTTGCTATGGGACGGGGGTGCAACTGTCCCTCAAAGACCTTAGTCCCCCCCCTCATACGCCAGTTTGCGCCCTAGCTGAAATTTAGTTTCTTCAAAATTCTGGTCAAAACTGAGATAAGCCTGCATAATTCAAGCATTCATAGAGAGGGTTCTGTTTTCTTAGTATATGTTTGCCTTTGTGGGATTATATGGCTCATCTTTCAGTTTTCACTGTCATTTTCACCTGGTTTGGGAAGTCTGGCTCCAACTTTGCGACGACATGTTCTGAGGCATTGTGGAGTTGGATTGCTTTTGCAATATTTTGCCTCCCTTCCTTTGTGTAATTTGCTTGTATCTATTGGGTAAAACGTTAAATGGTGTCTTTTTTATTTTAGAAAGCAGTTGAATCAAGTACATGAAACTATTTGGAATTAGTCAACAAAACAGGTTTTCATTTAGTTCAGCCCCTTGAATATTCTTTGAAAGGCTCATCTGAATTCCATTCGTCGTTTTGGAAATTAAGTTCAAACATGCATACGTTTCTCAATAAAATATAGTGTATTTAAAGAATGAACAAATTGCTGAACTTGCAGCCTTACACTGTTTACTATAGGGTGATTGGTCACTCCTTACTACAGTTCGTTACCACGAACTGTTTGAAAGTCTATTTCTCAATTTCCACTCCCACCATATCCATTTATTTCAAGGTCGATGTCTACATCAATATTTAGGTGAATGTTTGTAATGGCTAGTCCTGTCAGTCTAGAGTTCTGTCAGTTTAGAGCTCTTCGTTACTATTTCCTCTTCTATACATCCAAAAATATTTGTTTAAAAACCAAAATCGTCAGAAAAACATGAACTCTAATAAAGATGCATGTAGTTATTTGCTTCAAACTAAGTATATGAGTCGAAATACTCTTTAAAAAACAAATAATTATGTGTTTGTCATCTTTGCATTTGATAGGTATAGTTCTAATTTGAATCCCTTAGTATTTCCACTTTTGACGATTGCTATATAAGTGGTCAAAATATCCAGACTTTTCTATCTGAAATGTCCAGACCTTTCACGATATTCTAGAACTATTTGTTCGATGCGGTCACCCCTGGGGAAAACAAACAAATAAATAAAAAAACGAACAAACAAACAAATAAACACCGTAAAAGGCAATTGGAGACGCTAAAAAATGACTGTGGTATCGAAATTTTGACTGAAGAATTCAGACGGTTTGAACTGGATCTATTAGGAGTTTCAGAAACTCATATCCTAGGGGTAGGAAGTATGAAATTAGGTGATCTAGAATTTGCTCACTCAGGCCGCCAGCGTGGATACTACGGCAGTGCCCTGGGGATGTGCTGGTCCAAAGAACTTGCGGCCATGACCCGGTTACGAACGAAACAATTGCAGCAATGGCTGGATGCCATGCCCAAAGGTGATGTTTGTGCAGGCTCCCGCCCATTAGCAGAACAAGATTAAGGATTTGAGCTTGATGGGTCCATGGTGAAAATGGCCGCATAGAGATCGATGGCGTACCACAGGTTTGCCAAGCGAATATTCTCATTAGGTGCGTGTTGGTTGTTGTCGTGATTGGCAAACGGTACAATGACAGCCGGTTTTCCCAAACCCTGGGTGATCAAATAAAGCGGCAGTGAGCCACCGAGGCTAGCCCGCTCAGAATTAAGGAAGTTCTAGCAAGCGGATTTGTTTACGGTTCCCAATATCTCCCATTCTTAATTTCCGACTCAACAAGTGTTTGGTATCCTCTTTTGGGGATCACAGGTGATTTTCCCGTAAGTCGTCCCCTTGGCAATATTGAGTGTCAAAAAAGAAATTGTTTTTCTTTTATGATCTTTAATCTTAGACTTTCGATGGAAATACTCTTTTTTAAAGCTGATAAATGTTTTCTTACGATAACTGCTTAAATTTTCCTTTGAACTTTATTATTTAGCAAGTTTATTTTTAGCACCTCGAGAGTGATTTAAGCGAAAATGTGACGGAGATAAAATACGACAATCGGGTATTCACCCCCAAATGCTTGCTGAAATTCTTTTCGATTACGCCATGATTGAAATGGAGCCAGATGATCCCATAACAACAGCATCGGCAACTACATGGTTCTCCCAATTGCACCGCTTCCGCGACCGGCTTCAATTAAAAATCGAGGAAATCGAACGCATATATGACGAAAAATCGAACTGAATTTCCTCCCCGATAAAAGTAATAATCGAGCAATCATGGGCCGAAGGCATTTCCACTTTTCCGTTCTTCCCGTAATAAGTACACGCGGAATAAGATCCGTATTTTTCGTAATAGGTCAAAATATGAGGTGTCTTTGGCAACGAATACGTAATCATAATGTGGTAGATGGAGCAGATCGGGCCCAGTCCCATGGAAACGGTGGGAAACTGCCAGAAAGCGGGCATCAGCCAGGGATGAGGATAACTTGAAAGGCCTTCGCCACGCGGCAGCTCCCGGCGGAAATGCTCCAGATGAGATTCGTCGATTCGTCCTTCAACGAACGCCCGAGCATACATGCCAGGAGACGCGTGTCCCTGGAAGTAGACCATGTCGCCAGGGTGCCGATCTGTGCGCCCGTGGAAAAAGTGATTCTGCGCCACCTCGTACAGCGTTGCCGACGAGGCGAAGGTGGAGATGTGACCACCAATTCCATGAAAGTTCTTGTTGGCGCGAACCACCATCGCCATGTTCAACAAAAATCTGATTTTTTAATCAAAACTAAGGTTATGGTGCAAACTGCAAAAGTATTTCAAAGTTTTAAAAAACTATTTTAATGTTTAACTTTCAACTAGAAAAATAGCTGAAAATTTAAAATTAATTTTGTTTTTAGTTAGGTTCTTGCTACTTGACACGTGATTTTAACTCGTCACGTTATTCAATAGTAAATAGTTTTCACATTAAAAAGATATTATGGTCTCAAGAGAACAAAGTAAAAGAAGGATATCCAATGAAGCGGAAAGAGAATGTTTCTCTTCAATGTTGATTGAACGCCAGATTGAGTTCCTGCGATTGGTAAAATATGTGGCAAATTTGGAAAAACTATCACTTAGCTGTACATTGCAGATTGTTTGCCCATAGAAATTCAAGAAGGCATCTATTACTTTTTTTGGCTTCCTTCCAGATCCCAAAGGCATCAATTTCTTAACCTTGCAGAAAAATGGTTGATACAATACATAAATTGATTCGATACGATACAGGAGCGATAGGAGGGAATTCCCAATCAATTATGGTATGAAGTACTGCCAAGAATTCTTTTTAGAATAAATTGGGCCTAAATATAGACTTTTTTAAAGCACCAAGTCTCCACAAAAGCTACGTGATCCTTTTCATTAAATGTTTTGATTGCGTCGGCTAAATATTAGATTTTTTTTTCTTTTTTATAAGACCAACCAAATAAATTGTAATGTGTGCTCTTTTTTTTTAATATTTAGCACAGACACTCATCTTCAGCAAAATTTAAATATTCCAACGCATTTGTGACATCATTCATATGCAAATATTAGAGAAATTCGACCACGGAAGAAACATTCCCTGAAAAATTCGGCTACTGTGTGAATCGTACCCACGACCTTCGGATTAGAAGTAAAACGCGTCATCAACCACGCTAGGCAGGTTTGTAGACAGCAATAAACGTCACATATGAATGTGACGTCATTCATAATTTTTTTTTTTTTTTTTAATTTAGGCTCTAAACAAATTTTCCCCAAAATCCTGAAGTATCTAGATCTCAAGGATGATCTTCAGATACGATGGCATTAATGAAGTAATAAAGTGTGTTAAATTTGCTATGGAATGAGTTTCGTTTGATCTTTTTTTTCCAATTCAACGATTTGTTAAGTTCAGTTTGATTTTGGTGTCACCTATTCCTGACCTTGACTTTTCGAGTAGGAGATAATGTTTTCAATAATAGGTTCATCCTCTTTATTCTGTAACAAGCTGTCACGTAAAAAACCTGAAATGAGTAATTTTTTTGCAGGATCGTTCTAGCCAGTATGTCACCTTTGTTGGCTGCCTTATTAGCAGATGCACAAGCGAATGATGTAACCGTCCTTCTTCCTGAACTCACCTATGAAGAGTACTCAACAGTGCTGACTTGCCTATCGAAACAATCCTCAACTAAAATCTTATACAAGTAATTACCAAACTTCCACAACATAACAACCTCATTCTTATTATAATGCCTTATTGATGACCACCATTGTCCCATAAATCATGATGTACCGCAAGGTGAAAATGCATCCGTGCATATCCCCATTTGCAAGCTGAGAGTTAGCTTGAAGAAGTAGCTCGTAATTTAGAATTCCTTTTTCTTAATTTACCACCGTCATCATGATGTTCCTCTTGTTGATGTACAAATTCTTCTATCGAGCCGCTATATTCCTGCATTTTTCTGTATAAAGATAAACCCATGGTTTTTCTTTTGAAGAAGTAGTAATATGCCAAGAATTGGCTATATAAGATTTTAAATTTTCTTTAGCTCCTGCATATTCTTTTCTTTCACTATTTCTTAGATACCTCTTTTAGGGAGTAATAAATATTATTTTGTTCTTTTTCTTGTACATAAAAGAACTGAGTGAATGTTTGAGACAGTATTTTTTGACACACAGTTCAGAAAATTTGGAATATACTACTGGAATATACATTTTATTTTTCGTTAATAATTTTTCAATAAAACTCTTCTATCATCCTCACCAATTATAACTAGACTATATTTTCTATAAAATTGTTTTATCGCTCTCAACGGCACGTCTAAACTGTATAACCAGCCTAATTTGAAAAAAAATAAACAAGTTTTCTCTAATGAAAGTGAAGAGCAATATTAAAAGTTAAAACAAAAATAAATTATTCCGTATTTAAAGGGGGCTGCTCCTCTTCAGACTCTTAGGTTTTATTGTGCTTCAAAAACCGTTGTCGTTCAATTTTAACAACTCATGTGTTTGAGCATGTGTTCGTTCTTAAAGAAATGGGATGAAAAGTCAAACTTTGATTTCCTGATAAAATATCTATTAAAAAGAGACAGCTTATTAGTTGAAATACGTTATATATACTTACAAATACGAGCAGATTAGAATGAACAGATTGAACAAATTGAAAAATATAAAAATCAACAGATTGAGTAAGGAGCGACCCGGCTCTATAGTAACCGAAACTCTAGGAAACGGAACTTTGATATCAATAGATACATCACAAGAGTTGGATTTTTATGCAGCTTTTAACTGTGGAACTTTCATCAAGTTTAATCTTACTCATCAAAAGTTACGAGCCTGAAAAAAATTTGCCTCATTTTCGAAAGAAGGGGAAAACAATCCCTAAAAATGATAGAATCTTAATGAAAATCACACCATGAGAGTCAGCGTATAAGAAAACCCTGATATAGAGGTTTCAAGCAATTATTACGTATATGAGGGGGTTCGTCCCATCCTCAATACCTCGCTCTTTACGCTAAAATATTTTAGTACTTTCGATTGAGGGAGGTTCGGTGGGGAAGGGGGAGAGCACCAAGGAGAACCGGAGGGATATGCTGAGCCTGTCTGACCTGCAGTGACCGTGAACAAAGGATCTAGTAACGCGATGTCGGTACTGAAAAAGGTTGTCGTGGGCGCGATTGGGGGGAGGGGAGCCTTAAAAGCGGGCTTATATGACTCAGCTGTCAACCCATCACCTCGACAAGTTTTTTGGCACCGGCTCAGGTCTAGGATTATTGCTTGAAGCATTGCCCCCATAAATAACCTGAATATGGTTTGGCTTTTTATAATCGAATATTGGATCACGGTTAAAACGACTGAAACGAGACAAACGATCAAAATACTTGAGGTAAAAAAGAGTGCATTTCACACGAAAAGTACGCAAGTTGGCAACCCTGCCACTGAGGGCATCACTGAATATATTACAATTATAAAATAGATAGTATGAGGCTCAGTGTTATAATATGTAAACAATATTTCGCTGTCTATTATCTATTTAAACATAAGAATATTGCATTTAAAGCTCGGCTAGATTGAAGGATGTGAGGGCGATTATGTGTCAAAGAATAGCCACCCAGTATTAAGTTCAACCCCTTTTAGGCGGAGTTCTTCTAGTGCCTCTGGAAGAAATGAGACAGATACAAATTATCCCTTTTCCAAATGTCAACAATGATATATGTCTTAAGACTCAGAGTACTGTCTCTAATCCTTTTTTACAAAGTAAAAATCTCTTCACTTCCTAGATTTGTGATTTTTTTTTTTTATCATTTTCAGAGCTTAATGGCAATACAAAACCTTACCTTTACGCCTTTTGGCTGCATCATCCAGATGTTTGGTAATTTACCAAAGGCCTTCATTTCATGTCTCCTTAAATTATACTTTAATGCCTTCTCTACTTTTCGTAATTTCTTCTAACTCTCGTAAGATCTATCACTCAGTAGTTTCTTGTAGAAACCCCCTCTCTCTTCTAACAAGCTTGGGCCTAAATCATTTTGATAGTTTTCTTAGCTGAGTTTTAACTTTCCTCTCTAATGTATCCTTTACCAACGAAACTGGTGTACACAACTAAAATGGGATGGGAGGGATAGGCTATATATTTCATCAAAAAGATTACCTTTAGCTTCTATTGCTCTGAAAATATCTTCCTGATCTTATAAATAGCTTTCTTAAAGAAGGGTGTACCAGACCCTCACAATAATCATTTTTACGTCCAGATGTTCAAGGGGGAGGAATTTTACAAGCTTAATTTTGGCACAAGGTTTCCCTTGTTAAGCAAGCAACGCTTGAATGTGGACTTTTATCGTTGAGGGTTATACGACATATAGTCTAATTAACCCTCCTCTCCCCTCATGTGAACAGAAAGGCATCAGTTTTATAATGGTGAACTTCTCGCGGATAAGGAAATCTGGTTATAGCCGGATGAACAAGGACGGTTTTCATAGATGAACGGCCGCTCCGTCCGCATCGCGGCTCATTGCGCCATCTCGAACGATTGGCTGCTCAGGATCAATCCGGCCCATCAGTTTAACGGAAACGGTCCCGGAGGATTTCGGCTCTTGGCTGCCTCCGGCCAATCCAGGAGTCGCTTCGGTTGGCGCTGGTCTGGCAGGTAAATCGGCGCGGATCTTTGTTTTCCCGAAATCAAGAAATACTACACCCTGGACGATGAACCGAGCTCAGGACGCCTCAGGGGGCAAATGCCGGGCGAGACCCGAATCCGAAGCTCGTAGCTTCAGACATACATAAAAAATAGCTAAGGGAGAAAAAAAAATGAGATGAAAAGTAATAGCTTCGGAGAGGTCCAGTCTTTGTTGCGCCTATTAAAAATGTAATATGATGTTCTATAATAATGACAAAAATAATAATGATAATGACAACGATGACGGCGATGACAATTAGGATGATCGTAATAATGATGATGATGATGGTTCTGGTACTGGTGATGATGATGATGATAATGATGATCACGATGATGATAAAAATGATGATGAAATTGATGATGGTGATGATGATGATAATGATGATAGTGATGATAATGATGATAGTGATGATAATGATGATAGTGATGATAATGATGAGATGTTGGTTGCCAATGTATTAAGGGACTGCAGATATTTTAGTCTTTGTAAACAGCCTAAATAAACAGAAAGACCAGCAAACAGACTATCTAATAAATAAAGGGCAGCTGGGGCTACCAAGGGCGACGCCCCTTAATTTAGGCTATCGGGCAGAGAAGCAAGCCATAAAGCGGTCTCAACCGCCCAGTAGGACCGTCTCTCACGGACCATGGACAGCACTTGCCATCAATGTGTCATCTATGAGCACAGATACAACACATGATCCTAGCCAAATGACCCACAAGCGATTTGCCCCCCCCCCCCCCCTTATTGAGACCCCATTGTAGGTAGGAAAAAAGGGGGGGGTGGGCTGTTTGGAAGGTTTTGCCCCCCCCCCCCCCCGAAAAAAAAATCCTGCGTACGTACCTGATGTTTATGCAACTAATTGACATCTAACTATTTTTTCACTAGGCTTACTTTTCACGCCAACTTATTTCAAGCGATATTTTTTTTGCTATCTAGATAGTAACAACTTTTCTCTTTTATGCTAACTTAAATTGGTTAGTTTTTAAGTGAATCTGTTGCAGTAACTTATCCTCCATTAACCAAAAATTATTTATATACGGATCAGCTAAGAAATGTCTCCTGAAGAAACTTGACACCACACCTCATGCAATCTTAAGAAGGGCCCTTGGTGGCCTAAAATCTACTCCTATTTGTTTCTTTAAATAGAGGGCCGGATATAACCCCCATAACAATGGGGGGTATAATAATTGGGGTGAATAATAAAGTGAAACTAATTAGTAGCTGATTCAGGAATATTTACAATAACATTTACCACAGGCTATACTTATCAAAGTACTATTTTTTTCCAGAATTCCACAAATATAGGGAAATACTACGAGCCAGTTAATTTGAAATAGTTTTCAGAATTTTGTTGGACCCTAACTTTTCTAACAAGAGATATTTTAAAGATTAGCTCTAGATAACTGCTTATTTTGATTTTTATTAGTCTATCCAAGCCATAAATTGTTTGTAATTTGATGCTCAAAAATTACTTATGGACAGCAGCTAGCTCCCCTCCCCAAAAGGCCCCCTCCCTCCAAATTCATCCAATGAAACTTTTGAGATAATCATTTTGTTCAACAAAGTTTAAAGGTTGAATTTATGTGGTTTTGGTGATGATATGACCCTCCATAGTCCCTGGGGGAAGGGATGTACGCTGAATCGGTATCGGAAGTATCGATATTACGCGTATCGAATGTAATGTTATAGGGTGTATTGGTGTCGCAGGTTTCTTGGACAAATTTTGAATAGCTCTGCGTCCCTCCTATGAATTCCACATCAGCCAGTTCCAAATGGCACTAAAACAGCACTTTTGGTGCCATATCTCAAGTGGATAGGCTAGGGGTCGGAACCAAGTAAGATGCAAAGAAACAGATTGAATTAGACAGATTCCACAGACCCCAGCTTGGTAGGATACATTACGAAGTATTTTGAATCACAACAGTCAGTTGTTTTTTTAGTACTGAATATCTTGTATAATATTCAAGCGTATTCTAAAACTTCCGTCAACATACAATTCCAAACTGTTTTCAGTCTTTGCTCCTTCAATCTGCTGAAATTTTCTTGAGTTTACCCACTACTCATAGCGCTGGCGAGTCATGCGAGTCAGCACTGCGACCGGTTTATAATAGTAGCAGCATAGCATTGAAAAAAGGGACAATTAAAAACAATATAAAGGGGGTTACGGCGCACAGGGTCTATTTATCTTTGAACGACTATTTTATTAAAGAAAGAGCTAAACAAAGGTTAAAAAACGGTATAAAGGGCTTTTTATGTTACTTAGCTCCTACCTCCAGAAGAAGAAGAGTTAAATAGAACTTACATTTTCCCCATCACCCTCTTGCGTATACCCGTATACTTACTTGGGTAAGTGTTCCTTTGGTTCTATAGCAACACAAGTGCTGATGCCACTGCTGACAAAGTTTAGCGACTCAAAAGCTGTATTAGTGCGATTATGTTTCGTCTTATTGAAAGCACCATGATACCCTTTAGAAAAACCATTAAGTATTTTACAAACAAGTTCTTACACCAAATAAGAGGGTGAAGATATTACATATTGTCGTTTACAAACGTCTTTATGATTTTTTCCGGACTAAAACGTTAATAACTGAAACCGAATTTAGGGTCCATAGGGGCCACTCCACAATGCATGCTTTGCAGCATCTGGTTGATTGTGTGAGTAGTCCACTGGACAATAGATATTTATCATTACAAATTTCGTAAACACTAGATAAGTGTTTAATAAGGGAGATAGTAAGAGAGATATTTATTATTTTTAAATCACTATCACAAGCCCACAAAGGGCCGAATTAGGATTTCGGATTCGACAAATCATATGATTACACAAAAACTGACAGAAATGCAAAAACGACAACGAAAAATCCGATCATTCCACGACTAAAATCAATCCGCTTGCATTTCACATGTTCATCTAACTAACTATTCATTTTCAACTTAGCATAATGCATCACCTTGTTCTGATGACCATCTTTATGAACAAAAATTCTTCATCTTAATTTAGAAAGAGAAGTTTTTTGCAAGCAATAATAAATATATTTTCTGTAAAATCCTATTCAGAATGGGCTAAAAAGTTGAAGATGATTTTGAAAATCTATGATATTAAATAAAAATAGTAAATGTAAACAGATTGGGCATTATTTAACTAAGATATCAAATTGCTTAAACTTGTAAATTCATAAGTGAAAAAATAGATTATTTGAAGAAAATGAATTACTTTCAGAATGTTTTTGCAGCATGCTGGCGGCTCTTTTCCGTTTAATACAAAGGATTTCATGGCTGCATATAATTCATCTTTGTCTTGATGAAGCGATATATTTTTATTTGACAGTAAATTCGTATCGACTAGGCCGCTGTTTATGGTGGAGCCATATGCATTTTGTCATTTTCTTCTGGATTTCTTGACAAATAATCTTGCAATATATTGATACAGCCTTTTATATATACAGGATTACAAGTATAAACTTGTAAGCAGAGAACCTATCTTGTCGGTCTTGCTGAAATATTTCACATAGAATGTAGCTAATTTAGTGAGTTTTGCGAACAAAAATTGTAAACTTTTTAATTAAAGGATCAGTAAATCTCCAAATCTTTCAGTTTAAAACTAAACTGTTTCATGGAGCCAAGCTTTTCTGGGTTTAACTCCTAAAATGTGCATTTGTATAATGTGCTCATAAATTTTAATGAGAAAACGAATCAAAATAAATGTTGTTTTAGTTTTAAATTTAGAATCACTAAAATTATAATTCAAACTGCAAAAGTATATCTGTTGTTTGAGCTATAATTTAATTTTCTTGAATCCAACAAGAAAAATACCGGAAAATTTTAAACTTAATTGTAGTTTTTGTTAGCTTTGAAAGGAATTTTTACGTTGAATTATAACCTCATGATAAATAAACGTATTTCATACGACGAATGCCGTCGGGCCCGGCACGTTGCCGATGGGCAGACCGGCCTCGCTGACCGCGCGGACCAGTCGAAACCCCGGATCGCAGATGAGCGGCGTGCCAGCGTCACAGACGAGTGCGATGTCCTCGCCGTTCCCCAGCAGCTCGACGAGCTGGTCGATTCGCTGCGCTTCGTTGTGCTCGTGCAGGGACACCTGGCGTTTGTCGAGGCCGAGGTGTTTCAGCAGGCGACCGGTGTGTCTCGTGTCCTCGCTGGCGATCCGATCGCAGTCTTCGAGCTGATCCCGGGCCCGCTTGGAGATGTCGTCCAGGTTCCCGATGGGTGTGGCGACGAGCCACAGGGTTCCAGAGATTATTACAGAGACATTAGCAAATGTTTATCCAACTGTGATTATATATGTTGCTGATTCAGCTAAATGCATATCTCCTGTTACGTTTATGTCAAATATGACATATTCTTGTTCAATTATGTTCAAAACTAAGCTGCCTCTTGTTCTGGCTTTGAATAAGAGTGACGTTGTTTTCCCTAGTTTTGCAATAAAATGGATGACCGATTTTCAATCACTCTCAGACGAGATTGAAGCAACTTCAGAAACCTATGGTATCAACTCTAGGTTGACCTATAGTTTGAGTTTAGCTCTTGACGATTATTACTCAACACTAAAAGCTGTACCCGTATCAGCACTTGAGCGAACTCACCGATTCTTCATTCACATGTTGTGGATCTGCCTTCCCGTTTAGCCATGGCTTTTGCTGCGAGTAGTCAAAGCTCTGCAAGTCTTTACCCTAACATGGTCATTCAAGACCACTCTGATGAAGATCATCCATTGACGATATCAGACACACCTGAACCCCAGTAATTGACTAAAATCATGTGTATCAACTCTTTTACTTTGTTCTTACTGACTGGCCTGGTTATAAAAATAACCAACTTCTTCCTTTAACAATGAAACTCTCCTTACTGTAAATGTATATGTACATTTTTGCTAATTATTTGATTCCAAATCAATACCTCTAATTTAGTCCCTCCCCTCCTAATTCATCACATCAATTTTACTTACAGAGTTTTTTATCTTACGATAATTTCACAACACTGCATATCATGCATTAAAGGGGATAATTCACAAGTAATATTGGTGATTATTCACATTATGAAAATTAATCTTTAATCAAAACTAAAATAGAAAACTGTTTTAAGAGTGCTAAAAGCTTAAGCGTAATCGGGTGATGGTATCGAACCAATAGTCCTAAAGAAGCAGGAAAGAACTCATTCAACCTAGAAGTTTCCAGGGGAAACTTTAAACATGAGGAAACCTAGCAGAAATTAATATGCAAATTCCGTTTTAATTTTTAATGTACAGTGAGTCAAATTCAAACCTGAATTAGTTGACAACAAAATAATCATTTGAGAATTATACGATGGTATTTCAAAACGGGGGATTGAAAATCCCGAATTGATGATAAATCAAGGATTAATTATGTACTTTCTAAAAATTTATTCCATACTTACTTATTACTAATACTTAATACATAAATACTTGTTCCATTTTTTTTGAGATCAATTATTGGGTTAGACTGGAGAGATCGGGATGAAACTTGGTGGGTAGAATAAGCACAAGTCCTAGATACGTGATTGACATAATCAGACCGAATCTGCTCTCTTTGAGGGGTGGGATGAGGGGGTGTTAATTCGGAAATATTAGAAAAACTGAGGTATTTTTAACTTACGAACAGGTATATTCATTAATTTTCACTTTCAAAAAAATATATAAATTGAGGCAACGTTTAATTTACCTGTACTGAAAGATTAGCAAGAATGTTTTTTTTAATGGCTTCCCAGGCCCTGTTTCAGTAATCCTCTTGTGAATGCTCATATGTTGACTTTATAATTGAATATAAATATATCAGCTAAAGTGAAAATCAAACATTGACTTCCAAACTAAATGATACAGGAGCAAAATCCTTTTATAACATACTGCTATTGCCTAATGTGCACTGCAAGAAAATTCGTAAACATCTACATTTACTTATCGAGCAATTATGAGGAGGAATATATGTTTTAATATGTTTTAGTATGTTCTACTGGATCTTAAGAATATTTTGAACAAAATGGCTGTCAAAATTTTGATTAAAGCTGTCGAGATTTGGGGAGAACAGGGTATGAAAGATGGGGCTAGTTGCACTCCGATCACTTTTGACTCTGTAACAGGAAATTAAAACTTTAAATTTCCAATCAAATGAGCCTCTTCCAAAGTTTATACGGCCGCTCCTTCCTTAAAAACCTTGTATGCCTCCGGGTCATAACATACAATCTTTACCCCGAGCTCTGGACGGTTGTGTCAACCCCGGAGGCCTTGTTATATGATCTTTGTTCTATTTTGAACAAAACTGCTATCTCAAAATGTCGATCGGTTTGAATTGGGGAAAAGAGCCAGTCTTTGGCTGAAAGTTTTGAGAGCAAGTTCTTCCGGCCAATGCCAAGGATCCAACCGCATGGTAACGACCATAATGCAGGCGAACAGGAAGACGATTGGGGAGACACCAAGAGCCAGGGGGACGACAGCATAGATGTTTTCCACGTGGATGTGGATGCATGTCGCACAGGATCTTCGTCAACGGATCTCGAAGATGATAACCGTACCAAAACGAGCTCGGTGACTGCCATTTCCGACTGGATGAAGTCTATTCGTGTGGTCCCGTCGGACACTGCCAAAACCACTTCAGAAATGACGCAGTCGAGCCATGGACCATCGTCGTCTTCCACGGATCCGGCGTCCATTTATCTGTGGTTTTATGTATCAAGCAGTCCGTGGTAACGAACTGCAGTAAGGAGCGACACGGCTCAATAATAACCGAAACTCTAAAAACGGGATTTTGCTATTAATAGATGCATCAAAAGAATTGTATTTTTATGCTGATTGTAAATATATAAATTTAATCAAATTTAGTCTTACCCATCAAAAGTTACGAGCCTGAGAAAATTTGCCTTATTTTGAAAAATAGAGGGAAATACCCCTTAAACGTCATATTATCTTAACAAAAATCACATCATCACATTCAGCGTACCAGAGAACCATACTGTAGAAGTTTCAAGCGCCTATATGTAAAAATGTGGAATTTTGTATTAGTGGAGCCTCAAAGCACCGCTAATATGTTTTTTTTACTGAGGAAGTGTTCTCCTTTAAGATTTTATTTCCAGAACGTCTAAGCTTAAATCTCTTGTTATTTCTAGAATATTCAACACATCATTTAGGCCTAACAATCTCTTACAATACATAAGCTAAATTCTTCCTAACCTAAGTTCCTTATCACTGCTCCACAACTCTGAGCTATAATCTGCAGTTGAAACCAACCTCCCTTCAAAAATTCTCTTCTGTAGCTTAACTTCCGTTAGGCATAGCTCGTAATTCACTGCCATCTGGCTATAGTAAAGATTTGACACACTGTGTAAGTTTTCTTGTAATTCCAAGATGTCAAAGCCGTTTCCCCCTTTATAGCCGAAATTTCTATTAAGCTGAAATAAGTTAATAAGATTTTGTGACTAGAAACGGCAGTAAATGCTTTATGTTGAAAAATGTACATTAGAAAAGGATATACATCCGGACATCGAATGTCGATAGTTAAATTAGAAATTGTGCTTGTGGCCCCAGTTTTCAGATTATTTAGCTGCAACAAGTAAAAACAACACATAAGAAATCTGTTTGCGTTTAGCTACAAAAAAGAAAAGAAAAATCATTTTTTGGGATCCACATTTCAATAATGATATACTTTTATCAGTGTTCGGTTCACATATCTTAAATAGTCCTTAACAAATTTTCCGATTGAAATAAAAATGCCTGATTAGGGAAATGAACAAAGTCAATCTATTTGTTCTTTTAAAACAAAGTTGTGTAAGTTACAACCCTTTTCCCAAAGACTATGGAGAGTATAGTCAAAATATGACTATAGTATAGTACGACTATGACTATATGACTATAGTATGACTAAAAGCATAGTCATTGAATCTTATTCAGCAAATACATTTGTAATTAAATATTATAAAACATTGAGTTAATAAAAGCTTCTATTATAAACAGTGAGAACATTAAACTATATTTGGCGAAGCTCAACTTTTGCAAACAGGAGAAAGGGAGGGGGTACGCCAAGGAATAGTCATTTGGAATTTTAGCGAGAAAAAAATTCAAACTAACAAAAGACAACATGGACTAATTAACCAGTACCAATATGGAAAAAAGGCCGCAGAGGGTCGTAAACGTTAATAGAGTTGATAGTCTTTTTAAATAATCATCCTTGGAAGACCAAGTCTGAGAAAGCATATCTATCAAATCAAATTGTTTTTCTGTTTTGGTGCTATCTAGGAAGCCAGAGGAGGAATTTGCAATATCTGAAATAAGCTGCACGTAGAGTAAGGCGACCTTTCTTATAAAACAGATGAGCCATGCCAGATAAAAACAAAATCACAGGGGTGCAATAAGTGTTATAAATCATGCACAAACCAAGTGATAGTTACCTTATAATGAAAATAATTATATATTATATATAATTATATAATTATATATTATATATATAATATATTATATATTATTATATATATTATATATTTATTATATATAAAATTTTCATTTACAGACGTTAATGAGTGTTTCGGAGATGCATGTGGCATGAACGCTGTCTGTATTAATACTATTGGCAGTTTCGATTGTCGCTGCAGAGAAGGAACAACTGGGAACCCATTTATGATGTGTATGCCCCCTGTGGAGGCCCTGCTCTGCGAGGGTGATGGCTGCCCCTGTGATGAATCTACCCCTTGCGCCATCGGGTAAATGTGTTTCTTTAATGTTGTTTTTAGAGTTTTAAAAGCAATTGTATGAATATTTTTCAAGCCGCAACTGAATCATCTGGTTATACAAGCGTTAAAATAAATGTCTATGTTTGCCGTTTAATTTTTAGGACTACCTGTGCCTTTAGTAACGAATGCACCACCGTACGGCATTACTGCCTCTGAAACTGGACGTTCAATATTTGTATAATTTTTCGATAATTCTAAATCAAGGAACTATCTCAGAATGTTCACGCAATAGCTTTTTGGACTTCTTTTGGGTAAAATAGTTGTTTTGCGGAGCGAAAATGGCAGAAAACACTACTTTGCTGTGGGACACTCTTTTTGGCAAAATAAATATCTATGTTAACCGTTTTTTTTGTAGGACGTAATCTCGAACGATCAAAACCACAGTTTGAAACGTCGATTGCATGTTTGCTTCGATGTTCGAACATCAACGCCTTAGCTTAACCCTCGTTAAAAATCGAATATTTTCTGTTTACTATAGATTTTTTTATCTTTTAAGATCTTTACAGGGTTTCAGAGACTTCCGTTTGATTTTCTTTACTTAATGCTCATTAAAAAGCGAAGATTTTTGTTGGGTAAACAATTCTTATATCTTTTAAAATGCCCCCCAATATATTTGGAGTTTAAATAAATAAATCTACTACCCCTCTTTTGTTTTTTCACCCTCTTTTTGGTGAAATATTCTACTAATGTCTTTTAAATTGAAATCCTTTCTCCCAAAAAGGGCAAGGGTATGCGGGAAGATGGCCACTTCTATGCACCCCCAGTCTCATGGTAGTGAAGGTATGGGCCCTTCAAGACTAGTGTCACCTGCGCAAGGCGAAGGTGGTGCTGCCGTCTCTTTTCAGTCTCACCAATCTCATGGCAATGAAGTTCCAGTGGCTTCAAGACCTGAGCCCACCATACAATGCGAACATTCCCGCCCATCAGCCTCCAGAATGGGGAGAACGTGGCCACCATGCAAGATGGAGTTGCTGGTCCTAATGTTAGTAAAATCACTGAGATTTATTATAGGTAAAATCGTAATTTTTCTGGCATGGAGAAATAAGTGGGTTACAATACCTGAACTTGAAATTCAGAATGACACTCTTAAGTAAAAAAAAAGTTATAGTTCAATTTACGATTTTTGATTATCTGTCGTCTTATTGGTAGCGTTGAATAAATATATCACTGCTTGCCTTAACGCTTTGATAAGAGAGCCCTGGTCAGAACCTCAGGACAGGTTGCTGTGGGCCAACTACTGTTGTTGCCCTGTGCACCTCTACGTGTAGTAGTAACTAAGTCTAAGTAGTTATTAGGGCTAGCAACCCGAACTTCAAACATCCTAGGGGAGCCACTGCATCAGTTGGTTATCAGATTTACCTAAAAACTTGGGAGATTTGATTTCTTGGAAACTTGGGAGGTAGAAAGCGAAGTGTCATTGATTATTTCGAGTCTGTGCCAAGCGCCCCTGCCGCAAGCCACCCCTTCCCTTACTTTCAGTTGGAAAAAACTTGTTTTTTAATTTAATAAATTCAAACATATGACTTATATCAATGTATCTAAACGTATAAAATTCACAAAGTCTAAAGTTACCCATGAAAATGTACGAGCCGTAGGAAATATGCCAGATTTTCGAAAAAAGGAGGAAAATACCCCGAAAAGGCAAGTGATCTTGATGAAAACTACATCATGAAGTTTAGCTCCTATCTATAAAATTGTAGAATTCTGATTTATCTTTTTTTCGAGAAGAAACATCCTTTTCACGTGAAAAAAGTAACGGAAGTAGATTAATTATTTAATATATCCGGTTTGGTTTTTATATTTGTGTGATTTTTATAATTAATGTTTCCCTAGAAAAGGGTAAGTTTCCTGAACAGCTTGAAGTTACAGAAGTGAACACCATGCGACTTTTATCCTCAAAATGTTTATATGATACTTTTGCTGATGGCACAGCATTAGAAATATGCGCAAAGTCTGTTAATGAAATAGTGTTAAAACAAAATTAAGCGTTGAGAAGGCTTGAAGTTTTATGACGTATAATTTACTTTACATAAACGCAAATAACACATTCCCATGACCTTCTGCAGGACAGGAACAACTGTTGATGCTAGTAGAACAACCTCTCCTTTTAAAAAACCCCCCCTCCCCCCCCCCCCCCCCCCCCCCCCCTTCCTAGACTCCTGGCTAAAGTCATCAAAAGCCCGTGCTAGGTAGGGTTAAAAACGCTTTTCTCTGACTCTGCTTAGAGCACATAACGTCAGAATGAATCAAAATGGCAGAGCAAAGTAAATGCAATTTTGAACGTTGTAAGGGGTAAATAGCATTCAGACCGTTTGATTATTTCCGTGTTGTTGGAGCAATCAGCATCCATAGAAGCTTCGTGAATTTACCGTAACAGCCCAAGTAGAAAACTACTAGAGATTAACTGAATAGGCCCAATGAGAAAACGAGCTCTTTTCGTGGAAAACCACCTAAGTAAGTGAAGCCTCCACTTGATCGATCTTCCTGTTACCCTACATCACCTCTTCATCTATCCTAGTCTTAGCGACTTAGTCTTCTAAACATTTTTAAAACTTATTCTTGCACTCTGAACCCGCAAAACCTATAAAAGTTTATTGATTTTGCCAACACTTTCATCTAGAACGGTTCCATTTTTATCTAAGATGCTTAAATCATCAGCATAAACCAAGTTTAGGAGAACTTTACATTCCCAAATGGTTCTGTATTTTCTCATTGCCTTTGCTGTGTTCCATAGAACGAAGTTCATCAAAATGATCCATATAAATGGGGATAAAATTCAACCGTTCTATTTTCAGAAAAAGGAAAAAAATTAAGGAAAAGACAAAAGTAGATATTTCGGCAAGCCCCGGAACAATTCTCCTTCAAGCGTCAGAACTAAAAGAAAACAAAATAACCGACAGAGGAAGAAACTGAAGCGAACGCATGCTGAAAATCACCCTTATTTTCTTGGCCATTTTTTAATGTTTTTTTTTTTGTAAATTCTTGTTTTTTGTCCAAAATCCCAAAAATGACATAGAGCCACGACTAAAACCACGATACTCGTGTGATTTCTGAGACAAGTAATTCCCTGTTCATATTTTGTCAAACATTGCAATCTAGTTTTTTCCCTAGCTTATAGCTATTTGCCTACTGACGTTAACTTATGACAAGAATTTTTTTATATACAATTAAAGAGCTATGTGACTTCAAATTTTGTTAGACGGAGTATGTTATAAAACACCTTTTTGAAGTGTTTTGCTTTGGATGTCTTTACTCCAGTATTAGCCTCAGGCCTGTAATCCTCAAGCTCAAAAATCCTTATACATTAAATTTGATGAAAATCAAGCATCATCTTTAAATATATGGTTGTGATTTATTTGTCTATGAGAGTTATACAATAATCTTACGGATTTTAATGATTACTATTCAATTAGTAAAGACAATTTGCTAATACCCCTAATCGAGAGTCCAAAAAAGCATCAGTGGGTATGGTATGACATTATATGGCTCTTTTTAAGTGATAAAAATTTAAGGGTATCTAGGCACCCTCCAACGCTTATTTTTCCCAAAGTCACCGGATCAAAATTTTGAAATAGCCATTTCGTTCAACATAGTCAATGCGTCATTTATGTCCCATTTCCTGATTTCAACCTTTGGCAAATAGCCGGAAATAAACTCACTGATTTCCTCAAGTGATCCCCTAGGTGGGTTTAGGGGTTTAAAGTTATAAAAAATCAGGTTTGACTGTTTTGCTTCTTTTTCTAACCACTCTCCGCGCCTCTGCGATTCGTCTATCTTTTATTTTATTTTCTGGATGTCCTCCGTGGTTTTCGATTGCGACGCCTCATTCAGCTCTGGCGCTGAAGTTCTCCACCTATGACCGCACGTATCAGATGACACTTCAGTTTGCCTTATGGGATAAATTAAAAGAAATTCATTCCTTGGATTTACAGAGGATGTCAAACCTTGCTCAGTTCTATCAAACATTAATTGCAGAAAAAGGATTACCAATATCGGCTCTCAAAGTAAGATGGTTCTATTTTAGTATTTTCTTTTTTGCTTTTATTTTCTTCTGGAACGAAGATGTGAAACAAAATCAAATTTGATGCACTGACTGATAAACTATGAAACGAACATAAAAACTAAAACAAAAAACTAAAATGAAAATAAAACAAAACTGAAATAAAAACACATACTGAAATAATGCAGAAAACACAACTAAGAAAACAAATAATATAGATTAGAAATATATGGAATAACAGAAAAAACAAGAATAAAATAATGTAGAATACAGAAAACAGAACAGAGAATAAAAATAAAAATACGGATAGAAGTTAGCGGGATAATATAAAAAGACCAACCATGGCGCCAATTGCACTAGATTTTATACCTCCTCCTAATTTAAAAAAAAAACTTTTTTATGTTTTTCATGCGTTTTTTGTAGTTCCATGTCAAAAAGATACAAAATAATAGATACATAATAATAGTTTTTAGGATCGCTGCCTAGATTTAGAAATTGGGGGGGGGGGGGGCATTTTCACCAGGGCTACTGCCCTTCAACACCTCGCTCTTTCCGCTAAAGTTTGGATTCTGTCCCAGTTGTTTAAGAACAACTCCTGAAACACTATGTTCGTTTAACTAGAACAATAATAACCTTCTTTTTAGTATTAAAACATTTTAGCGTAAAGAACGAGGTGTTGAGGGGTAGCAACCCCCCTAATATACTTAATACTTTCTGTTCGTTTTAAGTTTTAATGTTGCTCTTTAATTTCATTTGAAAAAACTTATTGTCCACACTTAGGGCTATCTTGTATCATTTAAACTTTAAGGTCATTAAGCTTTTAATTAATATATCTATTTGAGGTCATTCTACATCCATTTGACCTAGTTATAAGTCTCTAGTTCCAAGACTTTTGAAAGCAGGACTAAGGATAATTAGTCTTTAAAATTAGAGTTGAAAAAAAAAATGATAGCTTTATCAGGGGAAAATTGGAGATAAAGAGAGGTAAAGAGGTAAGTATGTATTGGGATTTATCCATTTATCCAATATTCATGCATTTTGATTATCTTAGTTTTAATCCTGTTTTTTTTTTTCTCTTTAAAAAAATTCATGCTCTTTTGAAATGTTTATGTTTCTCATGTAAGGTGTAAAAAAATGTAATGATGAGAAATTACTTTTCCCGTTTACCGTTCAACGTAGTTACAGAACACTAACTAAGTAAAAGATAAACTAGAACCAGGGAGACAAAAAGACAAATAGACACACAGAAAGACAGAAGAAGACTCATAGACACAAAGACAGACATACAAAGAGACACACACATACAGAGAAAACAGACAAGAAGAACAATAGGTTTTTAAATTGATAGCAAGTTGCAGTTTTAAATTAAGGATTTGTCTTGCAACCTGCCTATTTTAGGGAAATGTTTGATATTACATGCTAGAAATAATCTGGAGTCACGGAAAGTACCCTAGGAAACCTTCACTGATTATGAAAATTAAATGGACTTTTGACATGCCAATATTAGACTTAGGTAAGATATGCTGGTAAAAAGGTTGACATACATAATTTGAAACTATTTCTCGCCATGTTTAGGAAACTCATTTACCACACTATCAGTACCTGGGGCCTAATTATTTTTTTTAACCCTTTTAGTACCGTCAATAATTCTTCCTCGCAAAATAAATCTCCCTTCACATCAAAAGTGCCATAAATCTTTTTATTTTTTTCCCATGTCTTTTCCTTTATCATTGTTTAACATATTCTCAAAGTATTCTGCTCATCTCTCTTAAATTATTTCCCTTCACTACTTGTTGCCCCGTTTCAGATTCACTATTCTTTCTCAATTTTGTAACACACCAGTACAATATTTCACTGTTACATAGTCCGACTGCATCTTCCAGATCTTCAGAAACTTTATCCATAGCCTCCTTTCCCCCAAGAAAATTTCCTAGTGGCACTCTTGTGACGCATAGTTAATTGCTTTTTTCGATAGCTCACACTGTTGACTCGCAAGTTCACAGGATTGTGGAAAGCCGGGCGGGGTCAGTAATAAAAAAAAAAATTCGATCGATAATTTAAATAAGACGTGGATATAATTTAAGGAAAATGTTCTGTTTCAGAGGGGGGAGCCTCCTACCTGTGTACGTCACTTACTGTGAGATTTAAAGTTTGGTGAATAGCTTGGTTTTCAAAAAGAAATCAGTTCTGACTGTTGGGAATGGCAACGACGACATGAGTGCTGAAAGACATTTTGTCTTTTTTTACGTGCCATATATTTACTTTTCTTGGAAAAACTAATTTCGTGGAAAAAATTTTATTAAATTAATTTCTGTTCGTTTTTTACTGGCAAAGTTTTTTTTTTCATGGAAAAAAAATTATTTTTTAAGTATTTTCGGTTTTAAGCCCTTTGACATTCAGCTTCAAACACCAAACTGCTCCTAAGATACTGCCGATATACCTTTTTAGCAACCTGCATGGAAACGGTGTGTTGTG
This sequence comes from Alatinidae sp. Z8VKAUB7J3, assembly GCA_010016025.2. Lineage (NCBI taxonomy): Eukaryota > Metazoa > Cnidaria > Cubozoa > Carybdeida > Alatinidae > Alatinidae sp. Z8VKAUB7J3. Next base: position 7,468,890 of record JAAAKM020721499.1, read on the forward strand.
ATACAGTTCACCTTCCCTCTCAATATTCCCTGAAAATTTTACCTTCATGCCCTAGGGCACAGTTGTAAATGTAGTCACACTAGTAGTATTAGTATTAGTAGTTCTAGTAGTAGTAATAATAGCAACATCGAATAAAAAAAGGAATAAAAATTATATGAATCAACAGACTAATTTAAAAGAAAAATCATAGGCTTAATGCCGGTCGGCATTTAAAATAAGAGCTTTGAGACACAAGGTCCTTTTAAATATCAAAATTCATTAAGATCCGATCACCCACTCACAAGTTAAAAATACTAATTTTTACTCTCCCTTCAGTCCCCCCAGATGGCTGAATCGGAGAAATCAACTTTATCAAGTCAATTTGTGCAAGTCTCTGACACGCCTACCAATTTTCATTGTCTTAGCACGTCCAGAAGTACCAAACTCGCCAAAGCACTTCCATTGAGCGTAGTTACACTATTTGAAGATATTGGGAATTTTACATTTGATCAACTCTCGTCAATATCGTCAGTAATAAGCTATTTCCAGTTAACAATGGCAAGACTTTCAAAGACCAGCTTGTAGTTGACATATTTTCGTTGCTTAGAAGAAGGTTGTTTAGAAGGCAAGCATAACTCCGAAATAATAACACATGGTCGCTACTACCAACAGGTGTGGTTATTATAATCTTAATAAGAAGGTCAGGATTACAGAGTGTTGGAAACTTGACCTTCCCTGAACCGAGTTACTTGTGACATTATTTGACAGAAGGTATTATTGGAGAAGGAAGACAAAAAGGAGAATCTCTAGTGAAAAAAACAGATCAATCAATCCATTTGATTTCAATATAGACATTATTTGGGGGGTGGGTTATATTCAGCAGTGGCAATTTTCAATGGAGAAAATTTATCATTGGGAGGGAATCTTCCAGGGGATTTTTGAAGGAAAAATTTTAAATATAGGTAATTTACCAGAATTCATACCTGGAATTTGTTTTATTGTCTTACTTTCTCTTTGGTAACTCAATTTTCCAAATAGACATGTTCTACATGTCCAGAGGAAATTTTCTGCAGGGTTGGAATTGTCAGGGGGGATTTTCTACAGGAGAAATACTTTATTCAGGTGCCCCTGAAATTATTAAAATGAGGGGTTACCTAGTATATCTATCTAGCTGAGCAAAAGACAGCCCTTGATTCATTTCTGAATTCGGTCAACGATCAGAATGATTCATAGTTACACGATAGAAAAGAAAATACTTAATAGAATAGTACATTTATGACTTTAATTTTACTATTTTAGAATAACGCGGTTTTTTGTCAAAAATTTTATCTTTAATCCTATTTAATTTAAAGGTATTAGGATGCCGAAATAAAAGTTCTAAAACAAAAACTGGCAATTTTTTAACCAATTCATTTAATGTGCTGAAGCAATAATTTTCATTGGCTAATAAATAAAAGATTAATCGATTTATTTTGTATGCATTTCAAATTAAATAAATTCAAGAGGAAGAAAATATCAATAATAGTTCACTGCATATCGTGTAGTCTTCGAAGTTATCTACGAATGGGTGATCAGATCTTAATGAAATTTGATATCTAAAAGGATCTTGTGCTTTAGAACTCTCATTTTAAATCCCGACTAGATCTGGCGACATTGGGGGGAGTTGGAGGGGGAAACCGGAATTCTTGGAAAACGTGAATACCGAGGTATTTTACGAATAGGTGATCGGATGTTAATGAAACTTGATATATAGAAGAATCTCATGTCTCAGGTGCTCCATTTTCAATTCGAATCAGATCCGGGGACATAGAAGGCTGGAGGGGGGGGGGAACCAGAAATCTTTGTAAACGCTTATGGGTTGAGAGATCGGGATGAAACTTAATGGAAGATTTTGTAAATTTAAGAGATCCTCAAACCTCCTAGTAAAATCCTCGCGTAATGCTTCGAAGTGAGTTACATCGTCTTGAAGTATTTCTGGTAATTTTGACAAATGCTGAAACTTTGAACATCCTTTTCTGCTTGAGTTTTGTATATAAAGCATAAGTTTTACTATATAGGCCAATATTATTTATTTTATTTCAATCACAAAACCATCATCTTCCTGCAGGTACAAATTAACTATTAAACAACAAAATATCTCTTTTACATTTGGCCGAATTTTCTTTCAATTTCGGATCTCTTTTTGCGAAATCTCTAAAGCAGATTCAGAAATAGCTAAAAAAACAACGCTGCACACACATTTTCCTCTTTAATATACGAATATCAAAACGCACCTGAAATACATATGCGCTCGTACTCAATACCTCGTATGAGCTTGTCAGCGCTTACTGAACTTCTGATAGCTATAAACTTATTAGTCTTTCTTATAACAGTTTGGTACATTATAACAGAATATAACGTTATAACAGAGCTTATGCAGTACGTATACGTATTGTACATTACAACGAAAACGTTATAACAGTTAGAACAGAACCTATACAGTATCTTAGAAGTTTCACACAAGTAATTGTGTTATTTAATAGGGGTCGATTTTAAACCTCGTCAACCATGAAAATAATTTTTGTTTTTTCAACCTCCTGCGTACCGGTGACGTTACATATCGGTAGCGGTCAGAACATGCCTTCCGTCTACATGAACACCGGTGTCGAACGCGTTCTAGAAGGCAACATCGGCAACATCGAAACAACCAGGCCAAAGGATCTGCCAGTCGTGCACCACACCATCGAACGGTGGTTGACCTGCATGATTTACGACGGCGTACTCGAGCGCTTCCCCAAGCTGAAAGTTGGCATTATCGAATTGGGTGCAAACTGGGTGCCGGCATCGCTCATGAATCTCGACATGGGCGTATCGTTGCTTGGCAAGTTCGATCAAAATTTAAAGCGCCTCAGCCTCACGCCTTCCGAGTACTTTCACCGACAGATCCTATTAGTAAAAGTATACGTAACTTACGTACTTTACGAGTTAACTTACGTAACGAGCTTCTATATCCGTACGTTTTTATCACGTATATGAGGGGGCTCCTCTCCCCTCATCAATACCTCGCTCTCTGCACAAAAGCTTAAATTTTATCCCAATTCCCTAAGAATGACCCATAAATCACAAAAGCCGTAGAATAAATAGTTGAAATTAATAAAATCACTTTGGCATAAACAGCGAGGCATTAGGAGGAGGTGAACCCATCATATGCGTAATGATTTTTCTTCGTTTTAAGTTTTAATGCTGTTCCTTACTTCCAGTTTAAAAAACTTTTTCATATTTATTTTTTCATTGGTAACCTTCTGTCTCCCAATTCTCTAGAGACTGTCAATTGTCAAAAACCCTTCAAATAGCACTTATCCATTGGCGGAAATAGCAGGTTAATTATACCAGCTTGTCAATCTGGTCTCTAGGGCGATCTGAAACAATTCTTTCTGGCAAAAAACTTGTAAAAATTTCAGGTAGCTGAAAATATTCTATGAAACTGTTCGAAAACAGGAAAATACATCGAAAAATGGTTGCAATCATCTTACAGGTTTTTGTCTTCTGCTCATGATAGTACCGCTTTTGTTCTCAAAGCAATATCCTTCATAGAGTACACGTGTGAAAAAGAGCGAGACACTTCTTAAGATTTCTAAGCAGTGAGAGGCTCTGAATGGATTGGGATGGAGGAGGAGCGTACGTAGCAGCATTGGCCTCAGGTAGCTTGGTTCCGCGTTGAGTTATTGGTAGCAATAGTATAAGTGTTACCAGAGAAAGGCTAAGATGGCTAGGACAGGTTCTGAGGATAAAGGATGACAAATTACCGAAGATTGTCCTTGTCGGCCAATCTTGTAGCGCTAAGCGGAAAGCAGGTCACTCTCATACGAGGCGTCTTGGGTGTGCTTAGAAATTTTTAAGGGACTAAACTTCTAAAACTATAATGTAAACCCTTAAAAAGCCATAAACTGCAGGAACCTAGGTTTTTCACCATATCAGGTACCGCAACCTCCCCCTAAACGTTCCCTAAAAATGTCAACTTATTGCATTAGTATCATTAGTTACAGTAACCATAGAAGTAGTATTAAAAGTAAAGATACTGTCTTCTGGCTAGTTCAAAATCTGACAAACTTAATAATGTAAGCTGTTATTGTGATATTGCTTTGTTACCCTTTTGACAATCTACAAGATCATAGTCCGTTTTGATTTAGTTCAACATCTGGCTAAATATTCCTTGAAAGTTTCACCTTAATACCCTTAGCTGGTGTAGGAGCAATAGTTGTAGTGACAGTAGTAGCATTAGTAGCAGTATGCCCACACTATCTTTGTTTTTTTTTTCAACATCCCCTTCAACACAAAAGGAGCTACTGAGAGGCAGAACTTACGTACAGCAATTTCAGCAGACTATATAGAAACATACAAAGAAAATATAGTTAATATGGGTGATACATATAGACCTATTAGTACGTTTAGGGGGAAAATATAGCATACATATATATATATATATATATGTATCAAGGTTATATATATATATATAGATATATATATATGATATATCTATCTAGATATATAGAGATAGATAGATAGATAGATAGCATATATATAGCGCATATATATAGATAGATAGCATATATATACTTAGATATATACATAGATAGATAGCGCATATATACATATATATATAGCGCATATATATACATAGAAAAATAAAAGAAAAGGGGGGGGAGGGGAAGATGTTTAACACAGCTAGAAAAATATGGTGGCAAATTTAATAGGGGGCAAATTTATTTGGTTACTCCCAGTCAATACATAGCATTTTTGCAGGGAGGATGGAGGTAATGGACCTTTGAAACCTTGGTCTTGACCAGGAGGCTTATGAATCCAGTCTACCGCAAATTACATTTAATTATAATTTTATTACATAATAAAATTTCATACAATCTTTTTATTTTACATTATTACAATTAATTAGATGATGTCATAAAGGAACACATTTTACAAATGCTTACTTTGATTTATCCTTTTCAAAGAGACACGCAAAACCTACACTCATACAAATTCAGACTTTATTATTATTTAAAGTTTTTTTTAGTACTTTTAAAAAGACTTCTTATTCTAATTAAATGGCCCCTGTGTTTCAGGAGTCTTTCTTACAAAATTGGGACAATCAGTCAAACTTTAGTGTAGGGAGCGATAGAAACGGAATAGTTTCTGTTCGTTTTAAGTTTAAATGTTGCTCCTTACTTTCTTTAAAAAAAAGATCTTTTAAAATTTAGTTTCCGATCGGTTTTCAAATAATGCCAGAAAATCTGCCCCCCCCCCCCCTCCGCTTACAATTAGTTCCCCCCAACGCAACCCCACCGCCCAAAGCTCCTCCCACCCCAAAAACCCCCACCCTAAATACAACATACAGATTATTTTATGTACATACTTTTTTAAGATTTCTAGTGATTTTTGCGATATATGGGAGGTAAATTATGTTTTGGAGCTTATCGGGATTCTCACATGGTAAATTGTCGTTGATTTTATGGGAGTGTCTTTTTACTCTACGGTTAATTGTATTATTAATAAATAAAAGAATATACCCATTTCCAAAAAGGTCCCTGATAAAGTCTTGTTCAGCTGTGATGTAGGAATCAGAACAAATATTTAGAGCACGGTCGACGAGAGATATTATGACGCCTCTTTTAACTTGTGGGGAGTGGTTTGATTCATAATGTAAATATCTATTGTTTTATGTTGGTCTCAAACTATTGGTAAATCATTCCTTCTCAGCCGAGATTTTGGTATCTACCCTTTTTCTTTGATTCTGTGACTAAGAAATGCAGTCTTGCCTAGATCCCAACATTAATCCCATTATCATGATTATGAAGTATTCTGGGGTTCAGAACCTCCCTTGAAATGAGAAAAAAAACACAAAACATTCCTTTTTTTGACTGTACAGTGGCTATATTCAACCTCTCTCTTAATTTTCTTCGCTCCCTTCACAAAATGATTTAGACCTCTGTTGGTATTGAACCATGTTTCTACCACTCGGAGCTTTCTTGATCTTTTTTGACTTCAAGGAATATTATGTAACGGGTGGCTTAGACTAGTTTTTGTTCGTTTTGGGTAGCAGATATTTATTCATCAATAGTAACTTCGGTTCGGTTTATGTTTTGGTTATTACACAGTTTTGTTTCAACTGGTATTAGGTTTTAATATGACTCCCTACTTTCCTTTGAAAAGCTTCTTGTTTGCCTTTTTTTTTTGGTAAATTTCTCTTCGTTTTTAACAGAAATAGTTTTACTATTGGTTAATATTAGGAATGACTGGGAAGCTTTTTCTCTAGTTTTTCTACTTAAAAATTAAAAATTTGGATTTTAACTTGAATTTTGGATAAATTTTGAATACTTGAGTCAAAATTTTCGATCAACAGTCGTTTCGCGCAATTAACTTGTCTGGAGGAGATACCCTCCTGATATACGTAATAATTTCTGTTCGTTTTAAGTCTTAATGTTACTTCTTACTTTCGGTTGAGAAAACTTAGTTTTTTTAGTTAATCTCTGATCGTTTTTTAAGTAATTCCAGGAAATCTGGCTACTCCTCTACGAAAAATCCCTCCTCTTCAAGGATTTGTTCTCTAGACATTTCAATCCTGGTGAAAATTTATCTCGGACAATTACCCTTAACATCTCCACGCGTAAAATTGAGTCAGCAAGGAGAAGGCAAGACATAAGAAAAATCTCGTATAGGGATTCTGAATAATCCCTCCAGTTTAAAATTTCCCCTGAAAAATTAACCCCGTATTCGTCCATATGGATCATTTAGAAAGCATGCCATAAAGAGAAACAATTGACAACATAACCAAACAATAACAGAATACGGTTCGTCGTCGTCATCATCATCAACGACAACACTATCATCATCAAGATAATTCCGTAATACAGAATTCAATACTTCGATACCACCAATCTCGTATATTTTGGTAACAATATCTCGTTCCGACGTGTTGTCATGATCAATCCTAAGTACTTGACTCAAACTTGTTCTCAGAATCAAATAATGATGACGGTCATCGTGACTTGGGTTTGTACTCGAACGGACAATATTAAATAGGATTGGTATCTGTTCAACTCACGTCACATTATTGTGATGTTCCCTTGAATTCTGTCTGCTGCGTTATGGGTATGTCCCTTTGTGAGGTATCTCAGAATAATGCGCTCCGGCCCAAAAACTTGGTTCACTATTTGTAATAAGGGCTGTGTATAAGACCCAGTTCTTGTTCCGGCCCGAACAATTGTCCATTAAGAATATGAGTGACTTGACATCTCTTTCACTTGTTGCAGTCATCACTGAGAAGTCCACAATGTTTTCCGCTCCTCTGCCTTGCAACACTTCATGCCATAGCACAAAGAATAAGTTTCCTGACCCAATTGATCCAGCATCTTTCGGGTTTACCTTTGCAAATGTCTCGTTAAATACTATCAATCGATTCAAATTAGGGATAAATTTGTCAAAACAACAAAATAAGGTCAATTAATGCGAATATTCCAAAAAAAAAAAAAATGCGAAGGAAAGCCAGTCGATTTTGGATTCTGGGATAACTGTAATCCCTTTCACTTACGTGCTTGCAGAAAAATACAGAAGAAAAATGAGCTGAAAAAATCAGTTTAAATAAGGTATTTGAATCCTTCTCCAGCATTTTTTTTTCAGGATTTACAAAATAACTGACCTGTTTCGGTATTTTCCCTCGATTTTTCCTACAGCCCCTCCCCCTCTGTAGCTTTCCAAAACATGTCTCAACGTATGCATTGCGGTAGCCTTATTGCAAATGGATTGATATAAGAAAGCGATGTCGTAGAAACGTCAAAAAGTGCTCATTCGATCGGATCTTGAAACAGCTAGTGAGCTTTTTAATAGGCTAGTCGAAAGTGATTGGAGGACAACTAAACCCCCTCCCACATAAACCCTTTCCCCAAACACATCCAATCGAAATTCTGAGATAGCTATTTTGTTCTAAGTAGTTGAAAGGTTCGAAAATTATGTCTTTGAGGATGACAATCCTCCCACAGTCCTCAGGGCGAAGGTTGTAAGGTATACCCTGGGGGCATATAAGGTTTTTATAGAAAGCGTTGTCGTAGAAACTTCAAAAAAGGCTCATTCGATTGGAAATTGAGAGATCAAGTGCCCCGGCGTTCCAGTGCTGGGGATTCCGCGTCGAACCGTGGCAGTACATGATGACGGCGCGCCCGTTCGTCACCGAGATCGAGCCACGCTTCCTGCGCGAGCACTGGTACTACACGCTGGCCGACTTCGACATCTACTGATGTGGTTCCGTCCGACAGCCGCCGGGGGGCGCTGATGGCTGAGTTCGACATCCGGGTCGCGACGGACGCCGACTGGGACGGCATCGCCGACGGTTTCGCGCGCGCCTCCGGTGGCGACGCCGCGCGCATGCGCGAGAAGGTCGCCCACGCTCTGCGCGACAACCCGCACGGTTGCTCGAGCCTCGTGGCCGTGTCGCCCGAGGGACACGTCGCTGAAAACAATTTCGTTGTACTTCAATTAAGCAGAAAATCTATTTCGCAAGGTTTCACTTTGATAACACACATACTTTTGAAGGTCATCAAAGGTCAGGGACCTCTAGAGGAAGAAGGAGTGGAGGTAGTTGCTTCAAAATACCTTCCCGGGACATACTTTATTATCTAGATTCATCCCTGAAAGTTTTATTTTCCTAACCTAAACCCTTTCTGAGATAGGAAGAAGTCAATTACCTAGAATTTTACTAAGTTTTTTTTATTTTTTTTTTAAATATGGGCAAGCCAAAATTAACCTTCCTTTCATTATAGCCGTAGAACGCGCAATCAAACCAGAGTGGTTAATGGCATAATTTGTTTTTTATTTTTCGCAAGACAGCAACGAAAAAGAAAAACGATCAATACCTAAGTATTTTGTTGTATTTTACTGCCGTAGTATTGAACAATGTTGCTCTCTGCTTGCTAAATATTACGCGGTTTTCATGTACATCGAAAACTGTCAATATAGTATTAAGTGAGTTAATTATATACAGAGCCATTCAAAGGGGGGTGGGGGTAACCGGGGCAAGATGTCACAGGTGCCTTGGCTAGGGGGGGATGCTGGACTCTCTACTCTAATTCGACTTTTTTTGCTAATATTTGAGTCGGGAGGAGGGCGCTATAATTAATTTTCCCCGGGTGTCTCCAACCCTTAGTGATTGGGTTAATACCAGCAAATGTGATTAGATATGTCATTCCTATGCTCTTTTTTTTGCTAATGAACATGAAACTAAATGTTTAAAGTTAAAAGAACTATTTGGGGTTTGAAGCTTTGAGAGAGAGTGAGGTTGGGGAGAGGTTGAAGGAAAATTATGAAAAAAGGGGTCAGCCTCAAATGAATCACTATACAAATGATTCTTTCACTATCTGACTAAAAAAATATGATTTTGATTTCAAATCCTAAAAATATTTGCTGATTTCAAATCCTAAAAATTTTACACTCTTTCACAGATGAGTTTTTTTAGGTTGAGGGTGAGTTTTTCAATCCAAAGAATACTGTTCTATAAGCACAAGTTCCAGATACGTGATTGGCATAATTGGAATGGATCTGTTCTCCTCGGAGGAGGTGGGGGGTGTTAATTTTGAAAAACTAGAAAAATCGAGTTATTTTAACTTGAGAACGGGTGACCGGATCTTAATGAAATTTAATATCTAGAAGGAACCCATGTTTTAGAGCTCTTATTTCAAATCCCGGCCAGATCTGTTGACATTGTGGGGGGGGAATCAGAAATCTTGGAAAATGCTTAGAGTGGAGGAATCGGGATGAAGTTTGGTGGATAGAATAAGCAAATGTCGTAGATATGTGATTGACATAACCGGACTGGGTCCGCTCTCTTTGGGGGAGTTAGGCAAAAATTAATAAAAATTGGGTTTTCAGTTTTAAGCGAAACAGACATTCGTACAGCCATGCAGTTTATGGTAGTAGCAGGCACGATATTTTAAGAAAAGAAACATGGGTGGAGAATCAGAAGAGAACAAACTATACGCTACCAAATAGTTGAAGAAAGTGTCGCTTTCTTTTGGATGTATTGTTGTATTTGGGGATCAACGAATTTTCAATTATTGAGTTTTTACGGGCAAAGTGTATTGATAAATTTAACTAATTAGTTTTGTTAATTTATTCACATTGTTCAATGTGGTACTAATAATAAAATGACGACCCCGCCCTAAAATCTTCACACTTTTGAAACAGAAAAGGGGGTCAAGTCATCTTCAAAGACATAGTTTTTAGATTTTTCGACTATGCTTAACAAAATGACTATCTCAGAATTTTGATGGATCACTGGTAAGAAAAGGGGGATAGCTGCCATCCAATATTTCTGGTCACTTAAAAAGGGCACGAGAAATTTTTATTTTCGATGAAATAAGCCCTCTTTCGATCTTCTATAATCATTGATTGGATGCGATCACCCCTGGAAAAAAAACATGCATCCATGAGTGTGCGTGTCACTGAACCACCGTGTAAGAGCCACAAGTAACTGAACCACCGTGCAACAGAGCCCCTATAACTTAACCCTTTTGCAACTGAAACCTCGTGTAACTGGATCTTGGGCCCGTAAAAGGCCCCTTCGCCCGGCAGCAGTTCCCAGTCTACGCCCTCACGATTCAGCGCCTCTTCCAGGGCGGCTTCCGCCTTGTCCCAGACTTCATCGGAGCCAACCCGCTTTTCCGGACGGGTTGAGAGCTTGTAAAGGATTTCAGTGAACCCGAAGTCCGTGTAGATTTCGTGCAGCATTTCGATAAAGGCCGACACTTCCTGCTGGATAGCGTCTTCTTCACAGAAAATGTGCGCATCGTCTTGCGTAAAGCCGCGCACACGGGTTAGGCCACCCAGTTCACCGGACTGCTCGTACCGATACACCGTCCCAAACTCAGCAAAACGGATCGGCAAAAATCTTTCTATTGATTTCTGGCAAGGAACACAATTTATAAAATCATAGTTGAAGCGATAGTTCCACCCTAGTAAAGAGCGAATAGCGACTAGCAGTAACGGAAGATTCAGAAACGTTCTTGAAAAAAAGTGTTCCGAGAAAAAATTGCCATTTGAAGTGGATTCAGGAATGGCATCTATTATTTCGATCAATCTTTGTAGTAAAAGCTTGTAGAGAAAACTGATTAATGCAAATCTCGAAAAAGGGCTAAGACCCTGATCTCCCCACGGAAATGGCGTCGGATCAAAATAAAGAAGGCGCCATTGGATCCACCATGGTTGGAAACCCTATAAGGAGAATTAAAGTAACAAATAAAGACTCATCCGTGATGTTTCTTCTGGCAAAAAAATACAACATCACACATTTGTACAGATAGGAGATTGAAACCTCTACAGTAGGGTTCTCTGATACGCTGAACCTGATGGTGTGATTTTCACTGAGATTCTATGGTTTTTAGGGATTAACTTGACTAAACTTGCATATTTGAAATAAGCATAAAAAATGTATTCTTTTGATGTATCTATTGGTATTAAATTTCCATTTTTTAAAGTTTCGATTACTATTGAGTCGGGTCGCTCCTTACTTACAGTTCGTTACCACGAACTATTGCCTATTGTTTCTTAACTACTGAAAATATGAACTTCCATAACGAGAAACAAACATAAAATATTGCATATATAAGGGGGTTCGTCTAGTCCAGAATACCTTGCTCTTTACGCTAAAGTGTTTTAGTAATTTCAACTATTTATTCTACGGCCTTTGTGATTCGGTGATCATTCTTAAAGATTTGGGATAAAATTCAAGCTTTAGTGTAAAGAGCAAGGTACTGACAAAATTTAAATTTCGTTTTATTTATTCATTTGCGGTGAGCCAAAATCAAAACATGCATTAATACCATTAATTTCAGAAATTAAATATGAAAGGGGTTGTCCCCTCCTCAACGCCTCGCTCTTTATGCTAAAGTGTTTTTATTGTTTTTAGCAGTAGAGTTGTGACAAAGTTTATACCCTACATATTAGATAGCGTGTTCGGTGGTCCATTTCTCCTTTCAAATCGATCTTCACAATCATAATATTCATATATAATACCACAAATCAACATAATTTTAAGACAGAAGGAAACACAAGACATTTCCTGGATTAAGTTGAGCAAATTCTAAATTTTTTATTACCTAAGCACGATAAGAATAAATAGAGGATGAAAAATACTTTGACCCTGGATTTCCACATATTCTTGAGTCGTTAAAAGCTAAAAAAAATTTATGTTTAGCATTTTAATGTTAAAATTAACTGAAAATAAAGATCAAGATTGTTGTAAATGGTGATGACAGACTTAAGTAGAACCAATGATCCTTCGCTCACCCGAGCCCGTCGTGTCTGCGTTCTTGCAGGCCTACTTCGACTGCGACGCTTACGCCGGGAAAGCAGGCGTCATCCTCAGCACGGCGAGCGACGCGCTGGCCGAGCAAACGCAACTGCTGCTGATGAACTTCGGGGTGCTCTCGCGACGACGTCTGCAGAAGGATGGCTGTTGGCACGTGCACATCATGGGTGCCTCCACGAAGGTCTTCGCCGAGCGCATCGGCTTCGGCCTTGCGCGCAATCGCGAAGACCGGCGGGTACAGGCGCATCGCTTCGCTCACGACGCGAGCGGTGTAGACGAGGCGGTCGACGTCTTCGAACGTCGGCAGCCGAACTCGGTGACATTTGGGGGGAGTTGGAGGGGGAAACCTAAAATATTGGAAAACGCTTAGAGTGGAGGGAGCGGGATGAAATTTGGTGGGAAAAATAAGCACAAATCCTAGATACATGATTGATATAACCCGAACGGATCTGCTCTCTTTGAGGGAGTTGGGGGGAGGCTTAATTCTGAAAAAAAATTAGAAAAAAATGAGGTATTTTTAACTTACGAAGTAGTGATCGGATCTTAATGAAATTTCATATTTAGAAGGAGCTCGTAACTCATATCTCTAATTTTAAATATCGACCGGATCCAGCGTCCTTGGGGGGAGTTGGGGTGGGGGTAACAAGAAATCTTGATAAAAGTAAGAGCTCTGAGTCATGAAGTCCTTCTAAATATCAAAATTCATTAATATCCGATCACCCACTCGTTAGTAAAATATCTCAATTTTTCTAATTTGTTCTCTCCCTTCAGCCCCCCACATGGTCGGATCGGGGAAAACGACTTTATCAAGTCAATTTGTGCAGCTCCCTGACACACCTACCAATTTTCATCTTCCTAGCACGTCCAGAAGAACCAAACTCGCTAAAGCACTGAACCCCACCACCGAACTCCACCAAAGAGATCGGATCCAGTCCGGTTATGTCAATCACGTATCTACAACATTTATAAGCGTTTTCCAAGATTTCCGGTTTCCCCCTGAGTTCCAATTGAAAATGAAACGTAGAATCAATTTAATACTAAACAAGTGTTGTACTGATTGACCTTAGCTTGATAATACGGGACCCTGAGAGCTAACCTTATTGTAGCACAACACATTGTAGGGCTGAAAAGAGAGCTTAGCTGTCAAGAAGCATTATTAATCCGATTCCTATTAGTAATGCTAAACAGAATATAAACGAATTAAATGTATAATAGGAAGAGGATAAAAACAGATTTGTAATTCTGTTTTATATGATCCTGTGAAAAGAATCTGCCAAAACAATCTGTCCTTGAAAACTTGCTTTTGTTTTTGTTGCTATTCCAAGATCAAATTTTGTCTATTAAATCACGCCCATATGGCACCAAATAGCTTGAGAAAAATGCATCTTCCTTCGAAAGATGTAGTCATTGGGAATCACAAGATTGTTAATGTTTGAATTCTTGCGAACGGAAAGAGCTATCGAATTTAGCTAATTAGTTTTGCTTATTTATTTTCACATTTTAACCTGATAACATTGGCAAAAATGTGGCACTACCCAAAAAATTCTTAATTTCAACCAAAACAAACAATTTGGAAAGTCTTGCAGTTCACAGGCGTGGTCCAGGACGTGGTCCAGTCCTGTGACTGGTCCAGAGAGCCAAGAAAGATTTTTTTTCTGACGCCCTTTGTATTTTAACTTGGTTAGTTTTACACAATCGCAGGAATATTATTATTTATCTCGAGACTAATTTTGATTGATTCCCGAACCACTCGTTTTATCCCCAAATCATTACTAATTAGAGAAGATTTTTCAAAAGTATTGTGTGGAAGGGAATAGTAAGTATATGCCAGGCTAGAGGAAAATCAAAGGAGCTATTACAACTATTAGAAATTAACGCTTTGTCTATATCTTCTTTATGCTGGTGTAGCCGTTTTTCTAGATTCTGATGGGTCCTACCAACATAGTAGACAAGCACATGGAATTCGATGAACTCCTCTTTGGCGAGTATCTGGGGTTTTATCTTTACCGGAGTTTAAGAAATTTGGGATTTTAAAATCATTAGTGAATTATATTGGAATAATATGTATATATGTATGTATAATGTATATATGCTTAGGGACAAATGCGCCACCATACCTAAGTATGGCCTGAAGCTAAGGGCTTTTTTATAGCTTTAAAATTCAAAGCATTTGAAATCTAAATACACACGGGAAGATTTATGTCGAGAAAAAGCAACTACCACTCATTAATTCAGAAACATCAGTGTTCTTAAAAATGATATTGTTCATTAAGCATATAGTTGCAAATAAAAGACAGAACAATGCCCCCTTTCTTCACATTAAACTTAGCCTCGGATTTTTTGTTATGTCTGACATGTGCATGTTAAAAGCCTTTTTTTTTTTTTCTATAGTTAATTCTTGGTGGGTTGTATATAAATTTTAGATCTTTAATTGAAATCCAAATAAAAAGATTAAATTTAACTTGTTTTTAGTTTTTCTTGTTCCAATGGGCAACGCTTCATTACCAGTGGCACTAATTTCAATTTAATCGGTAATTTCGATTAAATTTGATAATTCGATTCGATAATTTTGATTAAAGCGTACAGCGTCAAAGTTTTGTTTCTCAACAGTTTCTTGCTCTATCTGATTGGTATGTTGATTACGGAGAATCAATTCCTTTTTTCAAGAAGTTAATGCAGAACCATCTGTTAACTGAGTGTTTTTTTCTATGAGAGTAATTGTTTTTTTCTACCATCTTATCGGCGTATTAGGCCGTTTAATTGAAATACGAAGCTTTTTAAAAGTAAAACTTTAGCGTGAAGAACGACGTATTGAAGAGAGGGCAGCCCCCGCCTTATATACGGAATAATTTCAGTTCGTTTGGTTGAAAAAAATTTGTTTTTTTTTAATTCAATTATTTAGAAAATCAAAAATATGGAGTTGTAGTATTTGCAGAAGTATTGAAATCCATGAAGTTCTACTACTGCATTATACTCCAAACCAAAGAGTATGGGTAGCTTATGAGAGTGGGAGCTGGGGCTAGTGTCAATAGAAAACTAACAAAGCCATCTAGCGTTTGACGACTATAAGTTACCGATACTCTTAGCTCAAACTCAGAACGAGCAAACATTTACATATGTAGGGCCCATGCCTTCTCATAACTAGAACATAATTTGCACTTTACTGAAAAAAAAACACATTTTATATGTTTTCACTTTTTGGACTTTAACAAATAAAGAAGTATTGAGATAGTAAGGAATAAATATCAGAATATGTATATTAAACTAACAATACATGGTTATTTCTTCTTTTTGTTTTAATAAAGTGGAAATTATCTTCTAGTCTTGAGAAAACATTAGGATTGCCAGCCCTACTCCTTTTAATTTACGCTTGTTTTGAGTTTGACTAGGTTATCTATTGTATTTCTGTTCGTTTTGGAATTCATTTATTTATTGGAAAAGGAACTTGCATTAAATGCCATGGACCTTTAGGTGATGGCCAAGGTAAAGCTGGAGCCGTCCTTACTCCTGGGCCTCGTAACTTTACCAACTGTAAATTCCACAAGAAACGGAAAGATGGTGAGTTGTTCTGGATCATCAAGCATGGCAGCCCAGGCACTGGGATGGTCTCTTTGAATCCAAGCGCGATTAATGACGAAGATACCTGGAAAGTTATCGCTTACGAGCGTAGCTTCTGCAAAAAATAGTCTTAAACATTCCTAAGCCTATACCCAAAATCACCATAAGTAACGACTTGTAAGATTCTGACGTAACCCCGCTCAGCCACCGGTTGGGCGGGGTTGATGTCCAAAAAGGTTAGAGAGTTCTCTTCAAAACTTTACATTAGGTTTAGGCTTAGATTTTTTTTATGCAAAACAGAAAAACGTGTTTTGCTTTTTAAAAACTCTGCAAATATGAAAAAACTGGCGTTTTTGCTAGTGTGCAGCACAAGATAATAGTAAATTTCATCAACTCTAATACAAATAATAAATTTAAAAAAATGAAAAAGAGGAACAAAACAGCCCAAAAACAAACCAGACTCTCAACGATATCATTTCCATTTCGAGCCCATACCATAGCCCCGTATCACCCTGCAACTCCACCACCCTTTATCCCTACAAACCAACCCATGTACCAACCTTTTCTACCGCCCTTCACCTCCCCCCAGATGGTTGCATCAGAAAGACGACAATTTCTAATTTAATTAGGTCCGGTCCCTGATACGCCTGCCAAATTTCATCGTCCTAGATTATAATAACTATGTATGCACAACTGATTAAAGTGATGTTCCTTTGCCAGTGTTGCCTCTCCTATCAAACTCCTTCTGTCCAATTGTTACTTTTTGATCCAATGTGCTTGCTAAAACCGGTCGCATGTTACTGTATATTTCCCGTTTGCCGTCAACTATACCATAATAGTTCTTTAAGAATTGAGTCTTATTGCGGTGAATGGAAGCAAGGAAAGATCATAGTTTTGGTGGAGGGACATCAGAACAGAATATTCATTATCAAATATCTAAAATCAAAATTCTACAATTGTGACACCATCGCCACCTTCTTCTCTCTCCCCGGGAATAACCCTCTTTCCAATTCCGCAACTTTGCAGATAATCGCGAACGAATCTTTTAATTTTTCCCATGCCATGTCCGTGATTAATTTTTACTCGATCCACATTATTTAATAACGCCTGATCTATAAAAGACTCTAATGCCGTTTTAGCTTCTTCAACTCGCATTCCATGCAGATTACAGGAAAACTGTGGATTAGAATTAGTTTCTGCATGTATGGTAAACTTTACTTCTTGGTTAACCGCTTTATTGTGTCTATTTCTTTCTCTTGGATGTTGGATATTGTTATAGGATAGCAGTAGTGAGGGGATTCCAAGTTTAAAAGCAGCTATAGCCGCTACTCCTTTCTTCCTTTAAGGATTTAAGATTACGAAGAAGTTTAACGGCGATTCCCTCAAGACGTAGCTGTTGTTAGTTTTCTAATAGATGTTTGAGTCTTTTACGTAATAGGGTTTGTTTTCTAAGAAGTGCAGGTGTGGGTTATGTAATAGGGTTTGTTTTCTAAGAGATGAAGGTGTTCATTCCTTTAAAAACACTCGAGAACCAGGGGAAAACCTTCAGGGCCCCACCAAATCCTGTTTTCTTTCGTTGTTATGCTTAAAAACCAATGAGGGCCAGGACAAGCTTGAAGTAGTCCATCAGCGTGCGGCGCGCCGTCCGGTGCAGGCCGCCGCCGCGCCGCCGACCGGCGAGGTAGGAGTTCCAGAACTCGAGCCACTGCGTCTTCGTCTCGCCGCTGTGCTGACCGTGGAAGAGGTCGGCCTCCAGCGAACCGTCCGAGCCGAGGACCTCGATCGTGCTGCGCGTGAAATCCTGTCCGAAGGCGAGGTAGACCTCGGCGGTCGCGCGCTCGCCGGTCGCCGCGACGAGCCAGCGGTCGTGGAAGAGCTGCCCGGGCTGCAGCTCGCGGGTCGAGAGCAGCGTGGTCTTGGCCGAGACGACCGGGCCCACGATCTCGTGGAGCTGGGCGCTTTTCTGCCAGCGGCACTCAATACAGGGTAGAGGGTCCGAATTAAAAAGGGTTGAAATTTCTTACCAAGAGCATTTGATAGGGCACCAAGAGTCTCAAGAAGAACACACGACTGTAATCGAAAGAGAATAAAAACCAACTCATAAATTCAACTTATCTGACAACAATATTATTTAAAATGAAAATAGCTGAAATAATATCAAGTCAAAACGTAAAAACATAAATTTTAAATTCATTAAAACAAATTTTACAAGTATTACTTTTCAATTTTAGACAACTTTCTTGAGCAGGAAAGAGATAACGTTTTTCGAACATAACTACAGTACTTTGGAATTATTCAAAGTCTCCCAATCTATTCAAAGCCTCCCTCTTTACACCTTCCCAGGAAGTTCCCATTTCTTTAATTTGTCTTTATGACATCCTCCAACCCCAACCGAAGACGATCTGCCACACGACAAAAACATAAAAAAGTTTAAAAACAATAATAAGGCTTGCTAAAGAATACAAAACTAAATTGACAGAATTAATAATTTATTCAGTGACCATTTGGGTTGTCACAGTTTCCTGTTCGTATTACCAGCCTAGGTGAAGAAAGTAAGTAGTGCGGAAACTTTGAACAATGCAAATTTAGCTATATTCCTCTTCCAAACAAAAAATTATGCCTACCACTGGAAGTAAATTATCGTGAGATCAAATATGGTGAAAGTGTCCTTTGGTGACAGCATTACAATGCTATCAGATCCTTAAGACTCGGGATCTGAAAAATTGGAGGTATAAATTTCCTTTTTGGTGGCCAGGCCACCACCCCGAAAAATCTTTTAAATATTTAAGGTCTTGACCTGTGTACCACTTTATTATGAATATTTTGATTTTTCTTGAAAAAGTTGTCATCAAACGTGTTAACACCTTATATTTAAATGCTAGCAGAGAAGCTAATACTCTCTCTAAATACAATGAAAAAAAAATTATTTACCTGGAAGTCTCTTAGAGTCAAGTTAATTACAGATGACTCTGCTGCAGGGAAAACGGGTTGAAGTACACTCAAGTGTTTCCTTTTATTTAAATTTATAGTACACGTAATTCTTACTTAAAAATCATAAAAGAAGAATTAAAATGACATTGAATATCCTCAACAGGTAAAAACTCCTCGTCACTAATATTAGAAGTAAATAGTTTTACCTTTTCATCAACTTTATCTTCCCAACGCTCTCGATCGAATTGTCCGGATTTTTCGAATTTTACGAGATTTATCTTTTTGTCACAAGCACGAGAGTTAGTATGAAGATAAGTTTTTCTAATACAATCATACGTCTTACCAAACAGCTTATATTTAAACATATTGTGGGTGGGAAGCACAAACTGCACATGGGCTACCAAGTTTTCATTATCTTTCCATGAAGGTGGTGCTGGATTTTCCAGCATTATTTAAAAAACAATCAGAAATTAAATTTTAATAAATAAGTTTTTCAGCTTAAAGTAAGGAGCAGCATTAAAACCTACAACGAACACAAATTATTACGTAAATGAGGGAGTTCGCCCCCTCGTCAATATCTCGCTCTTTACGCCAAAGCATTTTTAGTAATTTCGAAAGATCTATTTATTCTAATTAAACGGGTTTTGGGATTCAGGGGGCATTCTCAAAGAACTGGAACAAAATTTATACTTTAGCATAAAGAGCAAGGTATTGACGAGAGGGCGAACACCCTCATATTACGTATATGAGGGGGTTTCTTCCTTGGAAGGAAATTTTACGATTTGCCGAGCACATACGAAATAACCTATTGTAAAAATATGAAGGTGAAACAAAGCACAAAAGAATTGGGAAATTATGTGAAAAATACAGGAAAAAGTGACGAGCCTACAAGATCATATAAAAGAGGAGGAGGATTCTGGCTCATCCCTTCCCTGTTTTACATTCCTACTGTGTATTATCAACTCTCAGCTTATTATATTATAATATTAATTTTGTTTATTCAACCCTACCCTCTTTGCAATGATAAAAAGTTACCTATGTTTTTTTATGGCACTTGGTATTAACCAAGTGACATATAGTAATCGCCAATTCTGTCGGTCTGTCTGTCTGCGTGTTTATTTGTTTTTTTTTTGTTTTTTTTTTGTTTGTTTTTTTTTCCCAGGGGTGATCGTATCGACCCAGTAGTCCTAGAATGTCGCGAAAGGGCTCATTCTAACAGAAATTAAAAGTACTAGTACCCTTTTTAAGTGACCAAAAAAATTGGAGGGCACCTAGGCCCCCTCACACGCTCATTTTTTCCCCAAAGTCACCGGATCAGAATTCTGAGATAACCATTTTATTCACCATAGTAGAAAAACCTAATAACTATGTCTTTGGGGACGACCGACTTTCCCTTACCTCCCCGCGGTCCCCGTGGGAGGGGCTGCAAGTTACAAACTTTGACCTGTGTTTACATAATTTTATAGCTTCTGAAATTGACATGAAATATAAAACTTAATATCTTTTCTAAAAGATTCTATCTATGCCCTTTGTCAACCTGGATATATTTACTCCCTTTTTATTCATTTAAATTGTAACAGCTTAAACTCTTTTTATTTATTTAAATTGTAAAAACAGAAGCAGTAATAGTAGTATCCTCAAAAGTTTCAACTCAATACCCCCAGTCGTTCTCGACATATTGCAGAGGTGTCTTATTGGCAACCATTTATCACAATGTCTCTTGATTTATTTTTAAATCAACATTTAGTTTTAAAGTATAATGGGCCAATTGCATAATTGTGGGGGTTGACATGCCTAATATCTTATACATTCCGATAACTCAATTTGAATTTTCTCAAATTTTGAGAACAAAATAGTCAGTGTGCAGTTGCATATCTATAAAAAGAAGCAAGTTTCCTAGTTTCATAGTTTTATAGATTCTGATAACTCTAACGGTATGATCTCAAATTTTGAGACCAAAATGGTCACTGTACAGTTGTACATCTACAAAAAAGAAGCTATTTTCCTAGTTTCATAGTTTTATTCATTCTGAAAACTCTGTCGGAATGTTTTCAAATTTTGATAACAAAATATTCACTGTATAGCTGTATATCTACAAAAAAGAAGTTATTTTCCTAGTTTCATAGTTTTATACATTCTGAAAACTCTATATTTGCATTAGAAAACGCCTTTTCTGTATTGTCATTGCAAAAATGAAAAAAAAATCCCCTCTCGATCTTGAGAAAACATATTCCCCCCTAGTTTTCATGAATTGACGCAATTACCATAATGTCAGTGCCTAACTGAATTTGATATATTAATTATTAGTATATTCAAGTGGAATATTCGTCAATTATAATTTTGTCCGCTATTTTAAGCTTACAAATGGTCAAATCGTAAAAAATGTAATGGCAAATTAATCTGAAATAAATCACTTTAAAAATAAATTACAAAAGCAACAAAAAAATAAATCATTAAGTATGTAAAAATGAAAAGCTGTATTTTTTGTTGTTGTTTAGGGAAGGACAACTAGGTCCTTGTTATCAGGACATTAACTTGGTCAACTGTTCAAGCTATAGTTTGTAGGACTTCGTACCATGTGAGACGTCCACTGGAGTAGGGGCTCGATAAACTTTTTTGACCATAGTATTTATCAATATTGGTTGTAAATACTAGGAGCCTTAATCAAATCTGCTGCGAAGTAAGAGTTACTTTTCTAATTCTGAGAGTTGGGAGATCCTACCTGATCTAGCCCATGATTGGGAGAGGGTGTGTGCATTTTTGTAATCGGGATACTTACCGGCAGGAGCCGTTAGACCTTGATCAAACAGTTCGTGGTAACGAACTGTAGCAAGGAGCGACCTGGGTCAAGACATTTTTTAACTTTCGTCGCTGATGGCTGCCTTAATACTTATTTTTATCGTCACTTTCCTTTTATAGAACTTGTTGTTTTTTTCCCAAGGGTATGCGAATGAGAAAGATGATATTGTAGTTAGTTTATGGCTTTTAATCAAATGGACAGGAAGAGGATACATCCCTCCTATTGTTGCATTACGGTCAAATAACTTTAACAAAGAGAAGAAAATAGGGATTGGTTTTATATTGTTGCGAGGGGCTGTGCCCTTTAAAAATTGTGTACACTAATTGGTTCGCGCCACGCTTGGTGTTTTGAGAGGAAGTGCGACGGGGCACGAATGTTACACCATTCACTTGTAGCTTAAAGTCACCACTAATTATTTTCACAGGGCCACATGCATTCACAATCAGTTTGAATTGTTTCAGGGAGAACTTATTTGTCTTTGGAGCATAACAGTTAGCAATACTAATCCACTTATCACTTCCAAGTAGCTTTATGTCAATTATACCAACTTTCATTTCCCCTTGTGGACTGTGGTTGTGTATTTAAAAAGCTAGGTCATTTTTCACAAGGGACAGTAGGCCACCACCGGTTTTTACGGACTTTGTCCCAACGGGCAATATTGTACCCTTTGAAATCATGAAAAGTATTCTTTGGTTTTAAGAAGGTCGCTTGAAGGAAGAAAATATCAGTAGCATGCCTATTATGGGGAAAAAATTCAAAAAGCAATTATTTCAGTTTTACAAAAGAAATGTGACAAAAATTCTAGATTAAAGTATACTTTTTATTTAAAGTATTTTAAGTATTTTTAATTGTTAAAAGTATACTATTTATATTTCATATTTCTATTCTAGTATATATAATCAGAAGTTTCTTAGCCATAGTAAATTCTTACCTACGATATCCAGGAAGTAGATATCAAATCAGGATTTAAATTTGTCATGAACGGTGTTGCAGAGGTTTTTGAATAGAAATAAAAACGAAAAACCGTGGCGGTGATTGCAAAAAGCAAATAGTTTATTTAGATTGAAGCAAGGAATAAGACAAAATAGCGCTTGCCTATTTATCTATTGGAAAACTAAAGCATAAAAATAATATAAAAGTACAGAACGTAAATGAACAAAACATTTGAAACAAAAACAAACATTTAAATTATTAACAATGACAATAACATGCAAGCATAACGTTATACGACAGAAGAAAAATTGAAAACTCCAAACACGAAAACTCTACAAACATAAGAGCTCAAAAACACGGTTGAACAATTCGTTTCTTTGTATGTTTTGTTCTTCCTACTCGAAAAAAGTGTGCGGATAGTTGATCCCTCAGTTCTAGTTTATGAGAGTCCTTTAATTTAATTTAACTCTTATGGGGCTTTTTATACTATACTAGCTAAAAGATGTGACCACATACTTTAGACGCTCAACCTAAACAAAACATAATATACACATGCAAGGAAGTACCTAAAAGTTTGAACCGGGAGGGGGGGGGGCACTAAAACCATACATGTCATCCTGGAGGAAAGCTTCTTGAAATCAACACAAGATATATGGTATTTTTCCAAGATGTCTTCTACTGCGAGCCTGTGAGAGATTCAACGAAGTACTTCAAATATGCCTGTCAACCTACGGAATGCTACAAAGTGTTTATTGCACAAAACAAGAGGACGAAGCATCAACAATAAAACGCAATGAACTAAAAATATCAATTACTAATAAAGACAAGAATGTAATTATACAATTTCAGCAACCAACCACGAAACTACAATCCCTTTAATCCTGTCAAGCCTCTCACTTGGGGAGACAAAAATATAAACAATAAAAGGGTGTACAAGTTTGTTAATTCTGATCAATTTCGTTTAAAAAAAAGAGCTAAGAGCTCATATGGCAATTGTGACGAGGCAAGAAGAGCTGAGAGCCAAGAGCTCATATGGTATGAGCTCTAACAAAATTATAAGAATCAATAGATTGATTTAAAAAGAAAATCAGATGGTTAAATCTGGGAAAACGACTTTATCAAGTCAATTTGTTCTGCTCCCTGACACGCCTACCAATTTTCATCGTCCTAGTACGTCCAGAAGCACCAACCTTATCGAGTATCAGGACACCTACTCCATCGTCACCGACAAGATCCCGCAGGGACGAACCTTTTGCGCGCTATGCTCGCGACTGAGGCGCGGCAACCTGTATCGAATCGCCCGGGAGGAAGGCTGCTCGGCCGTGGTGCTGGGCCATCATCGCGACGATATTCTCGAAACCTTCTTCATGAACCTCTTTCACGGCGGGCGGTTGGCGACGATGCCGCCAAAACTAGTCAACGAAGAGGGGGATCTGTTTGTCTATCGCCCTCTGGCCCATGTCGCCGAGGCGGATTGCGAGAAATTCGCGAACGCGATGAACTACCCGATCATTCCCTGCGATCTGTGTGGTTCACAGGAAATAGGAAATTCCTATTTCTATAACATAAATTTCTAGCTATTTCAAATAAATTGTTTCTTATATTTGAATACTGTTAAATAAGCTTTTTGAAGACTAATTCAGCATTCACAGCTTAAATTTTGACACAAACTAGTTTCGGCTGGCAGAAATCAACAGTGCCATTGGAATGAAATGTTTAGACAGGACACCGAAATTTACATATACTTTAGAATATTTCTATAGAACTTAATACTTCAACAAAATCATGAAAGCGTTAAGTGGCCCGAATCTCTCATTCTCATTTGTACTTTCCCCTTACTCTGCCCTGTTTAGAGCTTCTAATGCGGCCAAAACCTGATTATTCCCCCTCATGACTAATTTCGGTGCTCAGGAAAATTAATAAATTGATGTAGATTATATGATAGCACCTCCATACATAAAAGATTATAATGGAATCGGTACCTGCTTAAACTGTTAGACTACGCTAGTAAAATATAAGCAATAATACCCCTGAGAACCATTCCTTGACGGTGTATCATCTCAGCCACTCCCTCACCTCGGTAAACTAAAATTGTATAGTTTTAAGAAAGTAAAAATATAAAGTATCCATGGTTGCTCTAACTGTGGAAAAAGATAGGTTAAATACTTCTCAGAGTTACATTCCCAGTATATCATTGAAAACCCGCCAGAACTGAAAAACTATTTTACTGTCACGATTGTTGAAAAGAACAAAATGAAATTTTGGAGATTATGGCAGAAGTATTATTTGATAGTATTTCTGCTCAACTTTGGTTTAATCAATGTAGCTCTTTTCTTATATTTGGAAAACTTTTTTTCTGCAATTTTTTTTTAATTAACTTTTATTCATTTTTAATTGACATAGTATTTTCAATGGTTAAGACAAATGTTTTATAAATGGCTCATTAAATCTTCCATGAAGGTTTGAGCAGTTTGGGAGTGGAGGAGGAATGTGCTGACCTGTTTTAGCATCCATCTAAACAGCCTCAGGCACTTTGGCTCATGCTAAAGATATCATCCATGATTAAGCTTATGGTTAGGATTGAAAAGTCTAGGTTTGCCTAAAATATATGGAACAGCTGGAATTTTGGAATTTTTAGAATCATGATCTGTTTTCAACTTTCAATGATCGGTCTGTTCGCAGAGCCGTGAAACGTAGGGGGAAATCACTTTTCAAGAAATAGATATACCTCAGTAAATGCACCCATTGGAAGACACCCTATTAGAAAATTCTTTGAGTCATAGCAACTCATTTTCTTACACCTTGAATGAATTCGTCGTCGTGAAGGCCCTTATTTATTCCCAACGTAAGGAAATCGTCAAGAAGGTTTTGTCTACCTCTTGACCGTTTCAAAGAATTGAAGCAGTTGAAGTTTAAACTGGCTGGTTTTCGGTGGCCGCAAAGCCTACCGCAGCCATGCAGCCGCCAAATGCCCACGCCGGCACACCCATCAAAGGACAATGTTGCGGGTGCGGTCTCGGTATTGTCTGAACTGACTTACGAGGCGCTTCTAGGTGAATGGAAGCGCCTCTACCGGTCGCCCGCGCCAAAACGCATCAGCCGCTCGCTCCTGGAACTCGGGGTTGCGTGGAAGGTACAGGAACTGGCACTGGGCGGCTTGTCGCGCGGTGTGAAACGGCAACTCCGCGATATGGCGACCGCAGTCTCATCGACCGGCGTCGTGGGCGAGCCCCGATCCATCACGGTTAAACCCGGCGCGCGTCTCGTCCGCGAATGGACGGAATTTAAGATAGTTAGAACTGATGTTTCGAGATCTATGGGAAATGCCTGATTTCAATCCAGATTTCAGGAGGTTTAAGGAAATAAAGATCATGTGAAGTACATTTTATTCGCTGTTTGCTTTCTTGGCCGCCAGGGTCTTGCTTTGAGGGGTTGAGATGAATCAAAAACATTTGCAAAGTGGGGTAATTTGTTTCAACAGTTGGAGGAAAAATCTTAAGATGACGAAAAGTTTAAGGCCTTGGATCAGTGTCAATACGGTCACCATAGCATCATGAGAGCAAAAGTTACGCAGTTACACTGATATGAAACGCCTTTAAAACTAAAGAAAAGCTTGGCGTATGTAATATTTAATAACGCGAAGCCATTCGATAAACTGAGCAGTTACTCGACAGAAGAATGTGGTGTAATTCAGCAGTTATATGAATATTTGTCACGGCTGTCATTTGATTTTTTTTTACGCCCTTCCAATTTTTTGGATAAAGGGGTTTTACTGTGGCATCAACAAGTTTTTAGGTCTTCCACCTCATTTAGGAATATCAACGTTTTCAACAATTTTTTTAGGTTTTCCATGTTTCTTAGGAGCTTCATCGTTTCCCATTCTCACTATTTTCTGTGTAGTTAGAATAAAGCTACTCCAACTTTTTGTGCAGCACTAGGTAATTCTAAAGCTCCATTAGAGTTACCCGTCAAACGTAGCCTAATTTTATTTCAAATAAAGCGAATCAACTTAGTTGAATCCAGTACTGCCACCGTTTGGCATTACTTCTTTTGCAACTGGGATGCCTAAAATATAGCCATTCATACTTTCGAATCAATTACTTTATCAGAATTTTTAATTGAGTGCAAATTCGTCGTCTTCGTGGTAAAGTCGTAGTTGGGTGCCTTAAACCACTTAAACTGTCACCCAACCACCACTGCTATTTGGAGTCTACCCCCCCCCCTTCCCCCTGGAATATTTTCTGATGGCGCCCTTGTATCCAAAGAGCATTATTCAAGATTTCATATGTTAAATTGTGGACACTTGCTATTGTTTTACATTTAAGCACTGTCAACGAAATATATTTGTTGCTACACTTTGTGGTGCCAGGTAACCAAGACAGTTCACCTGCAATATCCTGTGAACAGCTCGGGAGAGCAGTTTGAAGCTTTCAGGAATTGTTTAAGGGAGGACTGGGGCAATTGAACTTCGAGTTTTGCCCTGGGCAAGGGGGAGAGGGAAAAGGTCTAAAGCTTTTGGTCTCCTATCTGATCTATTTGGCTTTCTCGGTACATTGAGCCTCCATCTGACAAGAACCTATTCCTCATTAAGTAATGACTTAGATAGGAAGAAATAATGTCTACCCATGTTATCAAAATGGCATGCCTACATTATCTCAGGAACTGGGTGGGCCATTTCAGAGACATTCACTGATGTCTCCTATGGTACGGCCATTCTCAAGTCAATGTTAGCTGGTAGCTTCCTTTTTGTTGCCGTCATTGAGCTCATCCCTGGACAGCTTACAAAGACACATATCCACAGGTATCCTGTGGTTGTGGTCATGTTCTTCATCTTATTGGGCTTCTCCCTAATGACAATGCTTGCCAAGTGGGTTTAGCATTGTACATAAGGCATGAGAGTCCTCAACTTACTCTCTGACAAAACCTTCGGCCACAACTCTTCACGTCAGATCAGATGGATCCGATAAGCTCGTACGTTGCTTATAGACTTCATGTCTCTTCATTAACTTCTTATCAAAAGCTACGAGCCTTAGAAAATGTGTCAGATTTAAAAAAAGGGGGAAAGACCCCCTAGAAATCATAAGACTTTAATGAGAATCACACCATCAAATTCAGCGTATAAGAGAACCCTATTATAGAGGTTTCAAACTCCTATATACAAAAATGTGGAATTTAGTAATTTTTGACAGAAGACGTTTATTTTTTCTTTGTTGGTGTTTGTTTTTTGTTTTCCCCAGGGGTGATCGTATCAACCCAGTGGGAATAGAAAGTTGAGACAAGGGTCATTATAACAGAAGTAAAAAGTTCTAGTAGCCTTTTAAAGTGACTAAAAAATTGAATGGCAACCAAGCCCCCTCGTTGCCTTTTCTCTGCCTTTAGTTCTGAAAATGCAATTCCTGTTATTTGAGTAGAATTCTGAACCATATCAATCTTTTTTTTCAAAATTTGGGAAATATATTTGCATAGCTATAAAACCTTTTAAATTGGGATTGAGCAAAGTTATGAAGCTAAAAACAATTTTGTTATGCTTCATTCAAGCAGAAGATCTATTTGCAAGGTTTCACTTTTATAACACACATATTTTTAAAGGTTATCAAAGGTCAGGGCTCTCTAGAGGGAGAAGGAGTAGAGGTGGGTACTTCGAATTACCTTCCTGGGACATACTTTAGCCTTTAGACTCATTTCTGAAAGTTTCATTTTCCTAGATCCAGATAAATCAATTCTTTGTTCATATCCACTTCATGTTATAAAGAATATTGTTCCAATCTTCTAAATGTCTAGATATCACGGATATCCAGTTGTCTGGAACCTCCCTCTTGACTACGTAGCTTTTTTTCTAAAACTAAACTAAATTTAACAAACTGTTACATAAAATCACATAATAATCGAAGGTATAAAGTGACCAGAAAATACTACGAATGAATAAATAAAATACAAAACTGCATGAAATTACAATACAAATCTTATCAAACATAAAGATAACGGATACTAATATAGAGGAATAAATTAACCCTAATTCTAATAAAAATTAAGACGAATAATCAAGTCAACATCAATAAAAAACTTTTGTAGCCTATATACACATATCTTTGACCAAATTTCAAAGTATAGATTTTAATCTTTTGAATTCCATCATTTACACGAGTTGTTCTGTTTTTGCAAGAACAAACAAATAAATTTAGAAAATGTATGGAATTGATGCAAGTAACTATAATCCTGAATCTTAGGTATAACATGACAAGTCACATATCCGTTACGTAATTGTGTACTCTGTGAAATTTCTAGGCGAAATTCATGCTCTGTGCAAAATCTTATTGATTTTGTTTACCTTGATATTGCGTAACTTGATAAATTTGTCAAATATCTGATAGTCAGCGTCAGTTTTCCCAATATTTAATCTTAAGCGTGCTCTACAATAAATTTTCCCAGTTACTAAACTGATTTTTCTGATGAAATATTTGACTTGTAGCTGGCGTACCGTCAGGATGAGTGAAATGATTTCAAATACAGACGAAATATCATATGAAAGGGTGAAATTTTCGTTTTTGCGCGGAAATGCTGATATGTTAACCGAATTTATCTGTGTGTTTAGGAGTATCTTTTTTAAATTGTTTCGTCAATAATTTAAATCTTTTTACTTCATGATTTTCTTTTTATCATTTTAAAATTTTTAGCAAAAATGAAAATTTTCTTTCTTTTTATTGTTTTTGAATGTTCTCTGTAACGAATACCACCCTTTCACAATGCCGTTTTACTTACTTACTTACTAGTATCCAAGTTTTTGTTCCTTTTTGTTTATTTGTTTACTCCGTTAGTAGTCTTGTACCGTTTTTCGAATGACCAGTAAATTTATCTATAATGACTGAAAGTTAAAATATCAGCTATCAAAGCTTCAAATATGATTTATCCAGGTTATCTGAATAAGGACTGATGATAGATGACCCTTCCAGTACCAAGTTCAAAATGAGAACATTTTAGCCAAAATTTGAATTTTATTTGCTGCCTAAATTCTTAAGAAAGAAAGACTATTTTAAAAATTCTTAAAAGAAATACAAATATACAAGTGTCAACTTTTGTAGTATAGAATCCTGTCCTCAAAAGGCCCTGTCAAAATTGTGGCTTCTATTACGTTTTCCATTGTTTTTTTCACGAAAAGTCGTGTGCCATTGCAAAGGTTTGGTGGGTTTATGTTAAGTAAGAATATTATTGGTAAGCCTATTTTTAGTTGTAGCACGTGTGGTGGAATCAAATAATCCCGATTTGAACACATCTACTAAAATCATCGACTGGGCTGTACCTGAATGCCAGGCGATAATTTTCAGTTTGCTCTTGTGATTCCTCGGCACACTTTCTTTTCTTACTTTCTCTATCAGCCGCAAGCTTGTTTTCTTGCTGTTCTTGTGATTCCTCGTCACGCCTTCTTTTTTCACTTTCTCTTTCGGTCAGGCATTCCGTCCCAGCAGGGATTCTCGCTGTTCGAACCGGTCGAACTGACGGCATTCGTGCCGGACCGGGGTCCGTTCGTTCGCTTTGTTGGCGACGGCTTCGTTCTGCCCGCCCACGCCCGGCGCGGAATTCCCATCGTCTCGATGAACACCGACAATATCGATCTGCGCCTGGTCCGCGTGCACGAGCGCGGCATAGCCGGCTTGCTGCGCGACTCGCGGTTTCTGCGCCAGCTTGACCGCTACGCACTGACCTACATTGAGGATGAAATCGGTGAACCCGTATGGACGGGCCAGATCGCGCCGCGCGCCGAACGCAATCGCGAAGCGACCACCAGTTTCCCCAAATCCTCCCAATGTCACCGGATCCGGTGGGGATTTAAAATGAGAAATCTGAGACACGATATCCTTCTAAACATCAACCGATCATGCCTTGGTAAGTTAAAAATACCTCATTTTTTAATTTTTCAGAATTAACCCTCCTCCCCACAACTCCCCCAAAAAGAGAGAAGATCCGTTCCGGTTATGTCAAACGTGTATCTAGGACTTAAGATTATTTTTACCACCAAGTTTCATCCTAATCCCTCCACTCTAAGCGTTTTCCAAGATTTTACGCCCCCCCCCCCCCTCCCCCCCATGTCACCGGATCCGGTCGGGCTTTAAACTCCGCGCTGTGCGACACGATCTCTATTTTACTTGAATTGATTATTTGTTTGTCTGTTTATCAGCATTATCTTCATTTTATGCTGATCCAAAATATGCAAAACTAATTGAATTCAAACTTACTCATCGAAGGTTTTTAGCATAAAGTAAATTATATAATTTCAGAAAAAGAGGGAAACTAACCACCCAAAAAATTTATTCGGTCTCGACTGGAATATCTTTAGGAGTTGAAATTTCTAACTCCTTTTATGCATTTCGTTCAAAAATGACTATGCATTTTGTTATACAAGGTTTTCTCTTCCGGCAAATTGTTATTCGTTATTCTTTCAGTGACATGTCTGAATCGTTGAATTGTGCTACAGCTATGGTTTCTCATTTTTGACACGTTTTTGGATTTTGATTACTTCAGAGAATTTAGCAATGGCTCTTGCTTTAGCTGTCCGTATTAGTGTTGTCGCAATTGATGATCCAAGTTGTCGATTTTCACATCTTATCGCGTTTGATAGTTCAGATGCTGGTTCCAAAGAATCAGCATGTATAATAACTGCAACTGCAAATTTTCTTTTTTAGGGCCTTCCAACAGTCATTATGTTTTATAAATATAAATATGTCATTTATATTCCTTGTGTCCCGGTCGTCATTTGTGTCTCGGTGTCCCGGTCTGTGTATACATTCGTTTTTGTCTTGGTGTTTTTCTTAGCTTTTAGTTTTTTACCTTTTAAAAAAAAAGGTAAACCAATTTCGCAGAACTTTGTACCCACTTAAGTAAAAGAATGGTGATTCTGAGTAGGAGAATTGGTTTTTTAAGTAAGAGAATGATACTATACCGTTAGGGAAACGGGCAGTAGCCATACTCGCCCCCGGGCTCTGGGGGATTGTGTCGACCCCGGAGTTCTGTTATCTGATTTTTAAACTATTAAAAAAAAATACCTACTTCAAAATTTGTAAGAACCATATATGCCCACAGAGCATAACTTACAACGCCTGCCACAGGGCCCTGGGTGTTGCGCTGACACTGGAGTTTTTCTTGTCTAATCTTTGAACCATTTTTAACAAAATGGCTATCACCCTAAAATCTAACATTACCCTAAAATCATTAACATTACCCTAAAATCTAAAAACATTACCCTAAAATCATTAAGGAAACATTACCCTAAAATCTAAAAACATTAGAAGCAAAAGTCTCCCTTGAAAAACTTGAAAAAAAACTACCAAAGGATTTAATATTGATATTTCTATCCCCATAGTGGTGATAGAAGTTCAATATGGCACCTGTAAGGTAACCAAGACAAGTTTAGGAGAAAGTCAAGTCTCGAAACCCTTTCATAGCCATCCAACATTCAGTCCCTCAAGTTTTTCATTTAAGGGTATTGGAGGCTCTTTGTATCAAACAATTTGTAACTGAACTTTGCCAGTGGTGAGAAGACTTAGTGCCCTCTGGAGGAAACCTTCTATCAGCTGTAGGACCAAGATGTGCATATACAATGCTTCGGTGGGATCCGTGCTTCTTTACGGAGCCGAAACCGGACCATCTACTCAGTCTGTACTTAGCACCGTAAATATAGCCCAAACAAAACATCTTCACCGCATTGAAGTACTATGCTGGAACGATTTCGTTAGCAGCGAGAACCTCCTGGCATCAACTGCTCAAACGCCCTCCTCAGTACAACTTGCCCAGCGAACACTACGTTGGTACGTACACCTCCTTTGTATGCCCCTCGACAGTCCCGCACGGACAGTTTTCTACTTTGATCCTGTTCATCCGGTCGGCCAAGCGATAAGCAACGTTTGTTTGTTGTCGAACACGGGGTTGCTACCGTGCTGACATATGCCGAACACATTGATCTCATTGCACTGCCGCCAGATCGTTTGAACGAGCTGGGAGCATCCCTGGTAGAGCCCCACTATTTCGTTTGCTGCAATGGCCAGCGTGATGTTTGTTGCGCTCGCTGGGGTCTACCCATTTATCGTAGCTTGCGGGACCGCGTGGAAGATCGAGCCTGGCAGATCAGTCATGTTGGTGGGCATCGCTTTGCACCCAACATATTAGCGCTCCCGGGCGCCGTACTTTACGGTCGCATGCATGTGGCGGATCTAGATCGCTGTTCTCAAAAATAACCAAATGCAAAAATGTGCCTCTTTTTTCTTCTTTTGCGTGTTTCATTTTTCAAAATGTGATTATCCTGGTATCAAGATTTAAATTAATGAAGGCCAAAATCAGGTGCATCTAATCGAAGAATAGAAACGAAATACTTTCTTTAAGACCTCTCAGAAATATCTCTTAATATTGCTTAAATTTACCTCTAATGAGATTATACAATATATGAAGAAGAATATTAATCAAGTTTGTGCTTGTCAGCCAGGAATACATAGTCTTGGCTCAAGAAAAGAGGCCTTTTTATTAAGATCTCCCTAAAATGTATCTTAATATAGCTTAAAATTACCTCTAATAATAAAGGGGCTCGTCAAAATTCAAAAGACTCCCATGGGTGCAGTGTATCCTTTAGTTTCGTAAACATATTCCGAGGCTAGGTAGTTCGTAAAATTATTATATGGAATTTAATATATAATGTTTCCTTATAAGCTTTGTTAAGTTTAGTCTTATCCATCAAAAATTATGAGCCTGAGAAAATTTCGCTTATTTTCCAAAAAGGGGAAACACCCCCGGAAAGTCGTAGAATCCTAATAAAAATCACACCATCAGAGTCAGTGTATCAGAGAACCCTACTATAGAAGTTTCAAGCTTCTGTCTTCAAAAATGTGGAATGTTGTATTTTTTGCCAAAAGAAAGATCACGGATGGGGGGGGCGAACGGCTTCCATGCTTGGTTCATAACCGAAATCAAATTCTACCGAATATCAGGTTGCAATCTGAACAAGACTGTTCAGATTGAGGTGAATCCGAATCTGAACTGGAGCCTGTGTCGGCTTCAGTATATAAGCAGAAATGTAGTTTTCAAATCTAGTCGTATCTGACATCGTATTATTGACTGGAACGACAAGCTGGTTGTGTCTGGTATTATTCTATTGAAGTTTGATCCGGGTCATATTGGTCAAGTATTTTTTTTTATTATTATTGATTTTAATTTATTCTCTTGTTTTATGTTAGATTTATATTGATTTAGACTTATAGATTTGATTTGAACGGAATCAGCGGAACAAATCTCGGTTTCATGGTTATTCAACCAGGAAATACAATGGGGTTTGGGGGCCAGCAATCCTCTGCTTTCACGTACGCTTCTTGCTTACCTTCGCCAGAATTCTCCAAGTACCCATTTAGAGCTAAATTGATTCTGGTTGAGTTTACACAACCACACCACTGACCCCTGTCCCAAAGCAAATAACCGGCGATACCAGGTACCAGCGGATCCAGAGGGCCCCGAACCTTCCCCCAAGATTTTTCTGGTGCCCTCTCTCCGTGTTTTTTGTTGTTGTTTTTTTTTTCATTTTAAAAAAAATAAATTTGTCAATTTGGTCAATTATTGGCACGTTTGTCCTAAAATCGCTAGGTACTTTCCCATTTTCAAAAATCATATTCATAATCTTCAGTGACTTATCTCTAACTTCACAACTACCATGTTAAAAAAACAAACTCATTTACCACACAATCAGCATCTCAGACCTTATAATTTTGAAACCCTTTTATTACTGTCACTAATTCTTCATCGAGAAATAACTTTTTCTTTGCATCCAAATTAATTTTTTCAATCTTTTATAGATCTTTTCCGGTAGCTCTATCACGATTTAGCACATTCTCAAAATGTTCTGCCCATCTATGTTTACTCTTTCTATCTCAATTGTGGCCCGCGCCTATCTTTAACTGGGACAAGACCAGATTAGGACCTTGGCCCACGCAGCAACTCTTGAAAGTTGCTAACAAATTAAATAAAATTATTTCATCCATTTTAGAGATCAATTACCAAGGGGGGGGGGGCGCATGTTCTTTAAAACAGTATCGTAGATTAGGGTCAAGTTTGCTGGGAAACTTATGGGTTTCAGTTCTATCTCTGACAGAAAATAATTTTTTAGGGGATTAAATTTTTTCTGTTTTTCTGAGGGGAGCCCATGTTTTCACACTATAATTTTTCCGGTATCTTAGCGACTGCTTAATTTTTATCTGTTTAGAAGAAAAATCCTTCTTTTTAGGGATCTATTTTCAAAGCAACTTGTTTTTTGTGGATTGGGATCCCGCGCATTTCGGCGGCACGGTCCGCACGCTCTACTGCTACCAGACGAAAGACGGCACGGTCGATTACTTCGACGAGAACGGCCGCAGCGCACGGCAGTTCCTGATTCGCAACCCGCTTCCCAATGGCCGTTTCCGTTCCGGCTTCGGCATGCGCCGGCATCCGATCCTGAAGTACCGCAAGATGCACACCGGCGTGGACTGGGCCGCACCGCGCGGCACGCCGATCATCGCCTCCGGCAACGGGACCGTTAAGAAGGCCGGCTGGTCCGGCGGATACGGGCGTCAGACCATCATCAAGCATGCCAACGGCTATACCACGTCCTACTCGCACCAAAGCCGCTTCGCGCGTTTTGAAATTTAGTTTTATACCTCTTCAAGTCGATCTAAAGATAAAAATTGAATACCATTCCCAAAATATTCTATCTATGCTCTTTGACAACCTGGATACGGTAACACTCTTTTGAATTAGTTAAACTATAAGAGCAGAAGTAGTAATGGTATTAGTCCGGAAAGTTTTAACTTAATACCCTCAGTCGTTCTTGAGATATTGCTGAGATGTTTTATTGGCAACAGCATACGAAAAGTGCTTTTTGATTTAGTTTTAAAGAAAAATTCAATTTTAAAGTATAATGGGTGAATTGTCTTACTGTGGAGAGTTGAGATACTTAATAACTGTATAGACATAGTCACTGGACGCAGCACCTAGAATAGTGTCATCTGCAAATGAAGGTTATCATGTCATCGTACAGTAGGTTGTCATGTAAAATGGATTAGCTGAATCATAGTATTAGAAAGGCTCTCATGGTCAACTAGTTAGTGCTCCATTCTATTGAAGAGGATTCTCTTTGAAATTGTAACCTGGAGAAGAAATTTCTAAATAATAAATGTTCCCTGAGAAAAACGCACTGAAAAAAAGATCTCTCAAAGTGTTATGTAACATCCCACGTGTACATCGTCATTACGTAACACCCCCAGGTGTGTGCTTTCCTGAGTTACAAACAGGGATTCCCCATGGGGCCCTAAGAAAATCACGTGTTAATGTCTCTCTAATAAAGGAAATTGGAACTTCATAGAAGAGGTTAAAAAGAGGAATTTTGGATAGATTGGGATGGAGGGGAGCTGGCGGAGCTGTGTGACCTCAGGTGGCTTGGTGCTGTAGTGAGTAGTTAGTAGTAGTACTCTATCAGGATATTGAGAAAAATTAAGA
The DNA here is from genome assembly GCA_010016025.2 of Alatinidae sp. Z8VKAUB7J3. Classification (NCBI taxonomy): domain Eukaryota; kingdom Metazoa; phylum Cnidaria; class Cubozoa; order Carybdeida; family Alatinidae; species Alatinidae sp. Z8VKAUB7J3. The sequence goes on from JAAAKM020721499.1 coordinate 7,504,925, forward strand.
ATAGGTCATTTCAAAGTAGTCACAAATCGTACAAAGCAACATCGGCGAAAATTAACTATTTCATATTAATTTTTGTTTTTAACCACGCTTTTCTGTTTAATGCGGAAGTCTACATATGGGATTAGCTAATGATTTGCTTTTTTTTTCTGTTTCATTAATCGGGATATTAATAGTCATAACGCCTTTTTTGTTAAGTTGGTCTGAATTAACCATAAGAAGGTGGTTAACCCGTTCTAACTTTTAACTAGTCAATAAAGTGCTAAAAACCAGCGGAGAAAGAGCCAGTAGTATTCTTTTGACAAGAAATAACTGAAAATCCATACTACTGCTTTGTTCAAACCTAAACTGAAACAGCAGCGTTTCAAGATAAGGGCCCAAAGCCTAACCTCAAAATTGTTCTTATATTGTTCGCAATATTGTAGCTTGGCAACCCGGTCTATCATTATCAAAACTAGTCACACCCTGCCTGGCTTTTCGACACACAAGTTGGATTAGCAGAGAATGGTGACGATAACCATAAGTAGTATGAGTCTGCACATCTTTAAAACCTTATAAATTGGGATTGAACAAAGTTGTGAAGCTGAAAACAATTTTGTTGTACTTCCTTCAAGCAGAAGATCTATTTTGCAAGATTTCACTTTTATAACACACATATTTTTGAAGGTCATCAAAGGTCAGGGTCCTCTAGAGGGAGAAGGAGTGGAGGTATGTACTTCAAAATATCTTCCCAGGACATATTTTAGCCTGTAGACCCATCCCTAAAAGTTTCATTTTCCTAACCTAACCCCTTTCCGAGATAGCCAGAAGTCAATCAAATAGCATATTACCGAGAAAACATGTCGCCATCTATAAATGTAGTGAACAATAACGCCATTGGACCACCGCGAGCGTGTGGCCGACGATGGAGCTCACAACGCCGATGACGATGGCGAGCGTGAGGATCGTCGCGAGCCGGTGCGACAGCAGCATGGCGGTCACGACGGGAATCACGGTCAGCGCGACGACGAGAATGCTGCCTACGGCTTCGAAAGCGGCGATCGTCGTGACCGCGGTCATGACCATCAAGAGCTGGTGCATCCACTCGGGCCGCAGGCCCTGCAGCACGGCGAGGTCGTGGTCGAACACGGCGACGACCATGGGTCGCCAACAGATCGCCAGAACAAACGCGTTGCCGAGTGCGACGACCAGCAGCAGCCACGCCGACCGCGGCATCCGCACGCCGAGTGCTAAATCAAAACCAAAGAGATTAGTAAGATCTTAAAACTAATATATGATCTTTAGTCAAAACTAGAAATTCGATAAAACCTTGAATTCAAGAGCTTGAACTATATTTTAAAAATTAAAATTAAATCAAACCTATTAAAAATCAGTTGTCCCATTGGTCATCCCAATCACGTGTAGTATTCCCTTTTTTTAGTACACCTATTGAATTACTTAGTAGAAATTCTTTTTCTTTTTTAATGTATTGCAATTTTTCTACGATTATCTCATTCCCAATGCTTAAAAAAAGAAATAAAAATGAAAATCTTATAGAACTGGCTGTTTTTTTCGTTTTCTTCTAAATATAATGGGGGGAACCCACAAAAGGATTCCTTCAAACCCGCCACCACCTATCCCACGTATGCTCTTGATATTCAGTACTTCTATTTTACAAGTCAGTTAATTACGTCATGATAAATATAGCTCTTATTTTAAAATATATCTTTCTCTTAAAATATAGCTTTTATTTTTAAACTTCCTAGCAGTGAGCCCATCATTAGGGGTGCATCCTTTATTTTGGTAAAAGAGGGATGGAGGGGTTTTCGAATTTTCGAACCATTTCGTTGCTGGGGTGGGTAAAAGTGGGAAATAATTTTTAACCCCGTTAGCCTTTAAGTTACGAAAATATTATTTATATACAGTTTGTCATATCTCAGGAAAGTTGGCTGAATAAGTTGTAATCTAAGATAAAAATATAAGAAAAAACTTTACATCTGCCCCCACAACTGACACATAAGGAAAACATTTTAATTGAAACACAGAGAGATATTCATTAAAAAAAAATATGCTAATAACTTATTTCAAGAAATGTGTCTAATTTTAATCCATGATGTTCTTAATTTGATCTTCTTCATGGAATTTTTCATTTTATTTTAAATTTGAAAATCGCGACTTCTCTTATAACAACCTGTTAGAATCAGTTGGTTAAATGTACAAAATTCTTTACTGAACCGGTTTTTTTTCCAACACATTCAGTTACGTTTTATTTTTTCAAAAATGGAACTCTCAAAACCGTCCGATCAAAACCTTGGGAAAGCCATTTAGCTAAAAAAAAAAAGTAAAATTAATATGCAAATTTTGTTTTAATTATTCATGTACGGTGAGCCAAAATCAAAACCTGCATTAATTCAAAAACGTTCAGAAATTAAATAAAAAAACAACTAAAAGTAAGTTTTTTTTAACTGAAAGTAAGGAGCAGCATTAAAACCTAAAACGAACAGAAACTGTTCCGTATACGAAAGGGGCTGTCGCCTCCTCAATGCCCCGCTCTTTGCGCTAAAGTTTGACGCTTTCTCACAATCCTACTTTTTAAAACAATAAAAAAAAACTAGTGAATATGAGTGAAGATGAGGACCCCGACCTCGCCGCCGTGGGCCAAGACCTGGCCATCCTTTGGGAGGCTGGTCGGTCGCCGAACCCGATCGCGGCCGCGTACTCGCGCGACCAGGGCGTGACGCTGACCCCCGTATCGGTGGTTTCGACCGGCCTGGTCGGCGATGCCGCGCCGCCACAAGTGGTCTTCAACTCCCTGTACGGCAACTACATCGCTACTTGGGGTTCCGACGACGTCGGCCTTGCCGCGATGCCGGCGCGGCCGGGCGACAACAACCAGTACGTCGGTGGGTTCCGCCCCCAGACGCTGGTGCCGAACGGTTTCGCGACGTTGCCCGGACTGACCAACTTCGACCTGTCTGGCTTACCCAAACAATCCCGCCAAGAAACCTTCGTGCGAATCGTGATTCCCGTGCGACAAGCGGTCACACGCTGAACTTGGCGGAGAGCAGAGGGTGGAGAGCGGAGAGCCGGGCAGACACATGTCAGGTGCCGATCATTCGGTGCAATCGTGCCAGTATGGTTGATAATCAGCAAAGCCGATTTCGAATTCGCTGGTGGGAAGTCATCGTTGTGGGCACGATTGTTTGCGGACTGTTCGCGATTCTGTATCCGGCCGTCGAGAACATGCAGAATCCGAATGGCCCGTTTGGCGAGATGTATCCCACTGAACCACCGGATGAACCCAATCGTGTGTTGGGTCGCGATGGCTTCATTTCTTACGAGCATCCTCTGCCTAAAACCATTTTCCTCTTCGTCTTTATTCTTTTAAATATTTGTAATTTCCATCAGCCCGCAAACATTCTGCTTCCTCCTCCCTCTTGTGATGACTGCAGCCCCATTCCTCTCTTTCTTACATCACACATGCGTTTAGAAAATAGTATCGCTCAGGGGCGAGATGTTTGGTTAATTATTATGGAAGCGGGTATATAAAAGTGTTGCCTGTTGGGAAAAGGGTGCTTTATGTCAGGTACAGTAATTATGGCTTCTTTATCCAACATTGCCCCAATCGGCTGCCGTAGCCAAAAAAGAGGCAGAGACCATTTTTGGCCGAAACTGATATGGCACCCTACAAAATAATCATACCCATGTAGAGCTCCTAATAGAGAAACAATTCCTTGGGGAAATTCAGTTATCAAAAACATCATGTTTATCCCGACCAGCAAGCGAGTTCTAAAGTCTCTCGGTTGTTTTAATCTACAGCTTTCTGCTGGAATTAATAAACAGCGATAAATGGAAATTTCTGTGTTCCTTTCCAAAGTTGCCATTGGTTTGGATTGCGAAACAGCTGTTTCTGATATCTTATGAACTTCAAAAGAACGTTTCACACGAAGGTGGTTTCTTTGTCCTTCCACTAGATGACGAACTAGCCAAGTAGTGATGAATGTGAGGATGGCGCACGGAATCTCATTAAGTTCTTTGGCGAATTACACCGGGAATTATTGTATGTCAATGTGACAGATGCGGTGTATACTGAGATAGGGGTATATCTTTTTTGCATCCGAGTAATAGCAGGAGATGGATAAATTCTAATTAAACTAATAACTGGCTCATGCTGATTTTATTAAATCTGAGTTTGCAACTTTCTTTTTACTAAAATGGTATTATGTCTATTTTTCATTATAGCATCTATGCTTCTTGTCCCGTGAGTACCCTCAGTAAAATGTGAAAGTAAGAAATTTAGAAAGTACCAGTTTTGGCACCATCATTTGAATAGACTTAAGCAATTTATTGATAAAAAAGATTATTCTGCTTTATCATTATTTTTTCAAGAGCTATCCATTTAAAAGGCTCACGTTTTGAAAAAAAGTTGTATTTCTTAAAATTGACGTTCAGTTTAATAATTAATTATAATAATTTCTTTATGCCTCTATACATACATGAATATATACAGAGGAGTATAGGAAATAAACAAAAAGAAAACTGAAAACTACAAAGTAACACTTTTCCTCTCAGGAAAAGGACGATAATAAATAGCTTATAATACTCATAATAACTCATGAATAAATATTAAATCAAACAGTTCGTGGTAACGAACTTTAAGCAAGGAGCAACCCTGCTCAATAGTAACCGAAACTAAAAAAAAAAAAACGGAATTTTGGGGTTGACAACTTCAGTAGTAGGGTACACACTGAAACCAAAAATAAGCTGATACCAATTGTGAGACATGCAGGGGACCTGTAAGGAAAGGTCAGCTATTAGCTCATAATCATCTTCGGCAGTGAGGGGTTTGCAAATTTTTCTATTTGGTATACCTATTATTTGTTTCCAGTGTATTTGATGATAAGACCGATTTGGATCCAGTGGTAAGACATGTAGAGGACTTGTAGGTAATAATCGTCTGTTAGGCTACAATCATCTTTAGTGAAGAGGGTTTGTAACTTTTGCTAGTCGGTGTCGCCTACCCATACTCACTGTAACCTAGAATTAAGTGTTTAGGCAACGGGTAATAAGTGGAAGCATTTTTTTTTTTTTGCTTCTCTAAGCCTTGAATATTTAGTTTTTCTTCTCGTGGAAAGACTGTATCCCACACAGGAAAATGCCTTCAGCTTTTTTTTTTAAGAACGAATTACCAAAAAACTCCACTTTTTGCAAACCAAAAAAATTGTCTCTTATTTTATTGTTATCACTTTTACCCAGGCCATTCTTTAAAGTAACGAGCAACCACTAGTTCAAACCCTGTCCTATTGGATCTTTGGTGTTCAGACTTTTCAAAAGGTACGTGTATTATGTTATCATCTTTTACATGAAGATGCATTTTTGCTTAATACTGTATTTTTCTTTAATATTATCTTTTTCGTAGAGCAACAAAGTGGGGTCTATAAAATCCCATGTACTTGTGGAAGCTTTTATATGGGACGTACTAACCATAATTTAAAAATGAGATTATTACAATATTATATTCTATGTCTTCGTCCTTAAAGCGAAATTCCAAACCTGAAGATTTCACGTCGGCTCTATCGGAACATTTATAATTATCCGAATCATTTTATTTTGTCTGAAAATGTTTCTTTGATTTCTAGGGACCAAAGTTTAAAGCAAATTTTCCGGGAAACAATGGAAATTAAAAAAAAATATATTCAAGAATAATTCCATAAACAGAGATACATGTGAATTTATCTTAGAAACAAAAACTTAAACAGTTTTTGGTTATTGGAAGGATTCCTCATTTTTTTTTTTTTTTGGGGGGGGGGGGTTTGTGCTTTGGGTGGGTTTCCATGGGAAGAATCTTCTCTGGAGAGGGAAATTTCCAGTGGGTGAACTTTTACACTGGGAGAATTTATTGTCTTACTTTCTTTCCTTTTTATTATCTTACTTTCTCTTTGCCAACTCAATTTTGCATGTGGAGAAGGTGCAAGGAATTATCCAGGGGTATTTTTGGCTTATTTTAATTACTGGGAGGAGTTCCATGAAAGGATAGATTTCTGGAGTGATTGAGAAAACAATTGAAAATTTATTTAATTTTCAAATGAATGCATGCTAAAGATAGCGGTATTCGATGTTGAAGGTTGCGGGGTTCATGTTTCTGTGAATTTTGCCCTTTTTACACGACTAACATGCGTTTTATAGATTTTTCCCGTTTTTGGTTTTAATAGTTTAAATGTAACGTTATTATCGTATCTTTTAATTATTCTGTAGGGTCCGGTATATCGGTCAGAGAGCTTTTTGCCGTCCGATTTGTTTTCATTTTTTAAGTAAACGCAATCTCCTACTTGAAAATCGAGTTCACCTTTAACATTTAAGATATTTTTTGCTTTTTGTTTCCTTTTTGATTTTTTCTATTTCTTGTTTTACAAGTTTATCTCATTCTATTGATAAATACTTGTTTATAATCTAAGTGGCGTTTCTACCATTTTACGATGCAAAACGGAAATTTCAGCCCATAAGCTGCCAAAAAGCCAACAAGTGAAAATTTTGAGCTAGCCAATTGATTTAAAATTATCAGCAAACTATAAATTGGACTTTCCAGTTTTAATACTGTACTACATTCTGTCTAGGTTATGCCATTCCAGCCAAAATCCGATTATTGGCTTAAATCAAGTGAAGTTACATTCTGAGCTATTTGGCAAGTTAAAATTAGACGCTGCCAACCAAACACTGTTCTCTATAAGCGTCAGGCTGTAAAATTACGGTAAGAAAATAATCAATCAACTCATTTGCGAAATCCGCACGTATTTCTTCGCCACAAAGTATCTTTTTTGGCTGTGTTTCAAAGAAGAAGACGACAATCTGACAACTATTTAAAATGAAAACATTCGTTTTGTAGACAGATTATAAAAATTACACATCTTGAATGTGTTTTACAACAAATCAAGGCAATAAAAGAAAATCAACTTCAAACAGGGCACAAACCACATATGAAACCCGTTGATAGGAAAGTGTGCATACACACAGATCTAAAAGCACCTGATCCCAACACGGCTGGACACACTCCTCCTCCATCCCAATCTTTTCAATTCTTTACTCTATCCTTATTTCAATAAGATTGCTGTTGGGGTTCAGATAGATGACTATAAACAGCCTCTCGTCACTAACGGGTACCTAAAATAAATTTTGGTCAAAAATTAGAAGCCACAAAAGAGTAACCAACTAACACGATTTTTAAACTATTAAATAGCCGTAGATTCATGGGAATATTGCTTTAAGGAAAAAAGTTTTATATCTTGATTTTTTTTGTGGTTTATTTCTCATCTGTAGATACAGTGATTGTCAATTAAACATAAAGATATTTAATTTTAGAATTTGTAAATGTACTACGCTTAGCATGAAAGGAGTTTGTACTTTTTAATTTCTTGTCAGCCCTGGCACGTACGCAGGGGGGCCCCCCCCAAAATTTTGTGCAATGTGTAATTTCCTCATGGTTTCTTGGGATTTCTTGCATACACTTCAGCATTAACCTTGTTAGTACTTAAAAAAACAGTGTTGCTGTCACCTTTTAATTTCGGCATACAACCGAAAGCCAGTAAGCTACTCGTGTTTTCGGGAACTTGTTCCGTTACCATAGTAATAGAACCTATGTCTGTGGGATTATTTCGTTCATAAGTAATTGATTCAGCTTCAATACTTTTTTATTGATGATTTTGGTCAGTGGCATTTCATAATAACCTGGTTTGACATTAGTTCAACTGCACTTGACCTCTCAAATGAATTTGGAAAGGCTAGATTAGCATTTTCTAATTTTTTACATTCACTTGATTTACTTTAATTTGTTTCGCTTGGTTGAACAGAGATGCCTGACAGAATTAGCTCTTTTTTTAATCACAAAACAGTTTCTAAGGATTTGAAAAACAAAGAAAATAGAGCAAAAATTATCTACTTTCTTCTTGCAAAGAGTCATTCCGATAGCTGAAGCGAAATCCGAGTCCTGCCAGGCCTAGTTTTATTCCGATAGAAACGTAATCGCTGTCAAAGTTTTTATAGATTTTCCAAGTCCTGTAATTTTTTGTAGAAGCAGTAAATATGGACTCACACATATCCACTCAGCATCTTCAATCAATATTTTGTAAAAGGGAAAGGCTCGTAGAATTATCAAAGTGGTTATTAGGCTTGTGCACACCCCACACCACAATCTTGCCGATTCGACCGAACACTTGTTCAACCGAATTTTCGAAGCTCCGACTCAGCGGCCCATTCACATACGTGTGGCCATCCATTGGTCGATCATCACACTCGGCAGCGGCCTGTTGGCGATGAGCCTGTATTTGTCGGGTCAGGTAATCGATTGGTTTGGAACGATCAGCGGCGGTTACAACATCCAATGGATTCTGAACCACGGATTGGCCATCACCGCCAGCTGGGTGTTGTTGTTTTTGTTGTATGCGTTGATGCCCAATACTCATGTTTCGGTCAAAGCAGCAGCTGTGGGCGCACTGGTCAGCGCGCTGCTTTGGGAAGCGGCCAAGCTTGGTTTTCAGATTAAACATCCTTCCACACGGAATCCAAGGTGGTCGAATTTTCAAAATCGATACATTCCATGACGTCGTCGCTTGTCATATTGAAATGCTCGATCAGGTGCGTTTGGTGGTTATTGATGCAACGCGGGCAATCCACTTCGGCGGCACAGACCAATGAAATCGCGTTGAGCAAGGGCTTGGGAAGTGAGCCAGGCGTCATTTGGAGCCGTTTGGTGAGTGTCCACCCGCCTTTCAAGAGCTCGATGTCTAGCGCAAAAAATCCCCATGTTGGAGTCAGAAAGTTTCCGCCTTTTGTTCTACGAATATCGTCAAAGATCTCCGCGACTTCGTCATCGGCGATATCCGGCTGGAAAGCCGCGCTCTTTGCTCTCTCACACCAAATTCTTACTTGCTTTAAATATTTCCCCTCCTCCCTCTTATACCCCCCCTAAACCTAAAGCTAAATAAATTTACAATCGCCACTGCCTTAAGATTGTTGCCCAAAGAGTGATAAATAGTAGAAATAGAACAAAGGGTGGAAAAATTGCCAAAGAAGGTAAGAAACGAAAATCAGGGTATTAAGATAGGGTAACAAGAGGAACATGATTTTGGCTGTTTTCAATTACAGTAAATCCTCTTTAGGTCAGTTAAAAATCCTATCTAAAGGGAAAAAATGAATTTAATAGACAAAAAAATTAAAAAAGATCTAAAGCCGAACGAGTTAGAAACAAATGAAGTGAGAACTTCTGAAGAATCAGTCAGGTACAAGCACTACTACCAGCTCGCAAAGAGTGTGATTGAGTCTGAAATAATTGGATTAGGTGTTTACAAAAGTCTCAGAGAGCTAAATGGGATTTTTTTAGAGTTGGATACAAATTATTAGGGAATTTATAAGGATTTTCTCAGACAGAAAGACTTAAACCAGCTCTCAAGTGGTGTACTAATAAGGGAATTAGGTTTTTACCATAGTCTGAGAGAGATGAATTGGATTCTTTTTAGAGTTAAACACATATGTAAAAGGATTTTACCAAGATTCTGTCAGACACTTCTACCAGCTCCAAATTAGGGGCCCAAACAACTTTTTTTTTAGAAAGCTTGAAAACTAAAGCCTTAACCTCCTGGGTCAAGGAACCTAATATGGAGAAACAATTAGATTATGGGCATGGGCTTCCAAAAATGGAACCAAAAATAGGCTAGAAAGCGATATTTTTTAATAAGCGTTAAATCTTCAGGAATCGTTTTACGGAACGCGAGGACCTAAATATTTGGGATGTGGACGTGTTATGGGGCCAAAAATAAGCATTTTTGTCTTCGGGTACCCCTCAACTCCAATACTATATAAGACACATTTTTCTACGGCAAGTGAAGAAAAAAAGAAAAAGAACTGATCTTCTAGTTATTGATGATAAATGGGAGAGGATCAATTGACCAAAAAGGCAATATTTGCACACTACTACTACTACTGCTGCTTCTTTTACTTCTAACACAAGTACTATTACTACTACCAATACTATAACTAAAACAACTACTTCTGTAGCAAGTACTTCTAAGGCTGAGGATATTCAAAAGAATATCTGGGAAATATTGAGGGGAAAGTTGAACTAAATCAAAACATACAATATGTATACAGATTGCTGATACGGTTTACCTGTAGTATTTTTGGAACGTATCATATCAAGAGGAAACTTCAGGGGCATCATGAGTGGGATGTTCAGTTGACCAAAAGGCAAAATGTACCTGTTACTACTGCTATTAATACGCTCGTGGTGGTGGGGGTGGCCGGGGTTGGAGCGGATCTTGTCGACCCACGGCGCGACGTCCGCGGCCAGGCGGTAGTTCTCCTGGAGGTCGACCGACAGCGGCACCTCGGTCTGGGCGCGGATCGTCCGGAGGGCCTCGACGTCCGCCTGGGAGTCGACGGCGATGCGCACCAGGTCCGCGCCTGCCTCCTCGAGGATCCGGACCTGCCGCAGCGTGGCCTCGACGTCCCGGGTCTGGGTCGCGGCCATGCTCTGGACGGCGATCGGGGCCCCGCCGCCGATGGCGAGGTCGCGGACGTGGATCGTGCGGGTTCGGCGCTGGGGAAGCATGGCCCGGCATGGTAGCGTTCGTGGCGCCGGGCCTGTACTCGAAGGAGAAGCGCGCGTTCCTGCCGTTCCTGATCGCGACGCCCGTCTTGTTCGTGATGGGCGCGGCGTTCGTCTACTACTTCATCTTCCCGCTGGCCTGGGACTTCTTCGTCAGCTTCCAGTCCGATGGCACCGACGGGTCGGTCCGCCAGGACCTGCTGCCGAAGATCAACGAATACCTGTCGATCGTGATGAAGCTGATCTTCGCGTTCGGCCTGTCGTTCGAGCTGCCGGTGCTGCTGACCCTGATGGCGCGCGTGGGCCTGGTCAGCGCGGAGGGCCTGGGCAAGAAGCGCAAATACGCCATCGTCATCATCGTCGCGGCGAGAATGGATGTTCATATTCAGCTGACGCTTCTAAACCCATCTACATTGCGAACTAAATTGTATTCACTTGAAGTTTTTTTTTCTTCTCGGGTACCTACGGCAGAGGATACTTTAAGACACTATAGACAATGCATCTTTAAAGCTAAAGCGCTAGTAGGATTCATAGTTTAAGTAAGGCACGTTCATCTCTAGGGGACGAAGGTTACATATTTGTGCTAATTAGCGAGCTTTTTACACATTTTAGGGTATGAACATTCGTCTTTGTTGAACTGTTACTCGAAGATTACAAATAACAATGTATTTCAATGGCAAAGTTTCGGAGTTATTAGTTTTTACTAACAAGGGGCAGGAACATCAGCTATGTTGTTGGAGTGAAAACGTACTTTCGATGAAGGTCCGAGGCACCTTCGATGACTGCCAGACCATGGTAAAGGCCGCAATGGCAGATCGCGACCGCTTCGTTGGTCATCGGTTCAGTTCTGCGAATAGCATCAATATCGGGCGCCTGCTTCCGCAAAGTATCTATTACGCTGATGCAAGTTTGCGACATTTTCGACGCACCGGACGGAAACCAGGATTCATTATTCCAACAGGAAATGTCGGTAATGCTTTCGCATGTGTGCTGGCTCGTGAGATTGGATTGCCGATTGGCCCAATCGTACTTGCCACCAATGCAAATAGAACCATTGCCGGCGGCACAAGCCGGTGCAGCCCTGACGGCTCTGCAGCGGATGGATGTACTGCGCGCCGCCATATCTTACGTGCTGGCCGACGACAACATTGGCCTTGACCGTTTGCGCGGACGCTATGAGGACAAGATGACCGGTACGCCGGACGAGAGCGCCCTCAAGGTCGTGACCCGCCCGATCAACCGGAATTCGATCGCGTTCCGGAACCTGGCGAAGGAGATCGCCGGGATCGATACACTCGAGATGTTCCTGAGGAAGTTCAAGGACACGTTTGACGCGGTGTCGCTCGAAGCCGATGCGGATCCGGAGCAATAGCGGCTCCGGGCAGAGGAAACCGCATCCCGGAAACTAGTAATTTTGGAGCCGGGAACAGCTCCCAAAACCCCGCTGCAAAAAGCCTATACCGGGGAAGGCACTTTAATCAATTCCGGTGATTTTGATGGGTTGTCCTCACAAGAAGCCCGAAAAAAAATACGCGATTGGCTAACGTTTCGGAACCTCGCCCGGCACACCATCAACTACCGTTTGCGGGATTGGCTTGTTTCTCGCCAGCGATATTGGGGCGCACCGATTCCGATCATATATTGCAAAAGCTGTGGCGAAGTGCCGGTTTCAATTAACGATCTACCGGTTTTGCTGCCTTATGATGTCAACTTTCGTCCCTCCGGCGAGTCTCCCCTAAAATCTCACAACTCCTTTTTTCAGACTCTGGGGGGTTGGCTCAACCCTAAGGGCCTTGTTATGTGATCTTTGGACTAATTTTGGCAATCTCGAAATTTCTATCGGATGCATTTGAGGAAATTAAGACGTGAGGGGGGGAGCTAATCTTCACTGACTGTGACTCTTTAAAAGGAAACTAGAATTTCTGATTTCCAATCCAGTGAGCCCCCTCCGAATTTCATACGACAACTTTCCATGAGAACCTTATATGCCCTTGAGGCTAAGAAATATTGGTACTTGTGTATTATTCAGAACATTCTCAATAAGTGAGACAAACCACCATGCAGATACATTTTAATTAGATATTTTATACATAGAGGTGGTTACTTACCGAACCATTTGGCCATTCAACGATCGCCTTTTCCACTATGCTTTCCGCGCCGACTCCAAAATGGGCGATATCCTCGCTTTTAGACATATAACCTCTGGCATTATTCAACTGAACAAGTTGCCATAATTTATTATTTCGATATAAAGTTATTTTCGCGCCGTATATACTTTCATTCTGCAGGGGGGTTAGCTTAAAACGAAGGTAATTACCCGCTTTATGCTCTACGGCGTTATTCTTGTACAGTAAAGCTTTTTCATCAATATTATTCATGACCAGATCCAGATCGCCGTCGTTATCCAAGTCGGCGTAGGCCGCGCCGTTGGACAAGGTAGGTAACTCCGACTCGCTCGCCGACGACACCTCCATCAGCAAAGAGAACAGCTTTGCGCGGGAGTGGTTGCCTCGTTTCGCTCCTTGCCCATCGTCTTCGTGCCGCTCAGCCCGTCGTCGCCGCTGTTTCCGAAGCCGACCTTTTTGCCGCCCGCCCCACACGCGCTCATCACTCATCCAGCCTAGCTTAGCACTCCTGTACGTCGCGGTCATCGACCCAAGCAGCAAGCCGTCACAATGGGTGTTGTTATGAGCTATCTGCAGTCGAAGGAGCTCGGTCATGACGTGGTGATCGATTTCGAGAGTGCGTGTGCTGTTTCGGGAACCGGCTCACACAACAGGGCCGGAAAACAAACTCTTCGTCGGGCGTGAAGCGATGTCCAGCGTCGAGGGCCTGCACCTGCTCGAGGGTCAGGGCGGCAACCTCACCCGGAGCAGTGTGCTCCCACCCGGTGGTGCGGTCGACGGTGGCGTCGTGGATGACGACGACCTCGCCGTCGGAGGTGCAGCGCACGTCCAGCTCCAGGATGTCCACGCCCTCGTCCACCGCCCGCTGGAACCCGGCGAGGGTGTTTTCAGGAGCCAGCCCGCGAGCACCGCGGTGCCCGGTACGCAAGAAGACCCCCGGTCGCAGGGCTTCGCTCAGCTTGCGGGCCACAGCCCCTGCTGCGTCAGCCACTCGCTGAAGAAGGTGAGGGACGTCGTTTCTCAATATCGCTTTGCGACTCAAGTAAAACCCCTGTTGGGAGCCTATCCTGACTATCTAAACCCTTAAAAGTAACATCCATGATGACTTTCCTTGATCAGTACGGAGGAAGTTATATCGCAAGATATTGATAGTGTTAAGGGTTTTACTTCTTTACAGTTCAATTCAACGATTGAAATGTTTCAAAGGAGCGATAATGTCTAAACAGTTGGTGAGTGTTTTTGTTGGTTTAATGCTTTTTTCCGCAAATTTACTCGCAAATGAAAATATCAATGTGGGCAAGAGATATGAAATTAAATCTCAGGTATTGTCTGAACAGCGCAGTATTTCTGTTTACCTGCCTCGTAAAGAGATAAAAAATTCAACTTTTAGTTTATAGGGTGGAAAAGCGGGTTAATCCCAGGGCTTGCGGATCTGACGCCACAGGTCTAACCTTTGTGGAATTCACAGAAGAAAAATGTATCGAAGATATCTTGTCTGTGTAAACTACCAACCCGTCCTCAGGACAAATGAAGAAGAGACCGTAGGAAATATAACAGCACTTTACTAAAAGCAATGTGGAGTCAAGAGGAATAAAGCCAAAAAAGGGAAAGAAAACCTTATGGTCCAAAAAGAAGGGTCACGCGATCAAGGAAATAATTGATATGAGAATTTAAATGAAATTAATGGCAGAAACCGGAGTAAGTGTCCCTGAGAACAAGGGGGTGGTTCATGGGGGAAAATGCATAATGCAGAGAGTGAGAGAAAAATGCTAGATGATTCCTCTCCACAAAGGATTTAAGTTGGTAAAATACGTTAAAATTTACATAATTAGGATACTCTTACCTTAAGAAAAACTCAAAGATTGAATCGTCAGACCATGACTGTCATGTTAAAAAAAAGGCTAACTAGCTTTTCAAACAGTTCGTGGTAACGAACTCTAAGTAAGGAGTAGTGCGGCTCAATAGTAGCTGCTAACATTGTGACCCTCAATGTTTTTAGTTATAGGGGAATACTTACTAAAAACCAGTGTATACTCTGAAATTATAGCAGTACTCCTATTAGAAGATAAAGTCTCTCGTTATCAGCAGGTGCGTATTGCGTGTACCGAGAAGCCTCTGCTGGCGCCGAAACCGCTTCTTCTCTAACCTATTTGGAAGTTTTCGATATCCGTGCTCACTTGGAATTGCCTGTCTTCTTTCTGTGCCTTATAATCTCTTCATGATTCTGGATAAACAAACTTTTAGCTTGCACAAAGGCTGAACCAGACGAGTTTAACGAGCACCAACGCTTCCGGAGATGACTTGGGTTTGTCCCGTGCTGAACAGGGCAGTCTAGGCGGTAGCTTAGCTGGCTGGGACGAAGAAATCACTCTGCAACAAGAAATCACTCGACTTATTAATCATTTATATACAAGGGCGGATGAACAATGAATATTTGAGGGAGTTGGCAACGATAAAAACTTGGCTCCTCATCGGCATTTTCGCCTCTCCCACCCCGTAATCAGCACAATTTTCGACCTTCAGGGGGCATGCCCTTAAAACCACCCGTTTTTTCCACCCTTGTATACATACGTATTAACTCCTAACAGAATATAGAAGACCTATATCTTGGTTTGGTCCTTGCGCATTTTCATCCTCGCAGGTGTTTAAGCCGGAAAAACCGTTTATTTGTATCTACTTTTCTACTACAACCATTGATTGCCACCTTTCTTTTTAGATCTATTGTGGCTGTCGATGTAAAGCATTACCTTAGTCGAGCTCTTAGAAAATGTTCTTTTCGACATTTATCCTCGAAAAGAAGAAGAACTTGAAGCCTTACGCTCGCTGACTTACGATGACTTCTTAGTCTTTAAGGCAAAATTTTTAGAACAATCGTATGCTGAGGTTCTCCTCACAGGAAACATGACTCAAGAGGATGCTTACGCGGCTTGGAACACCGTCCAAAATAAATTGCACTACCTCCCCTATCCCAAAAGCCAACACCCTGAAAGAAGTTTTCTCGTGCTGCCTTCGCACCGCGGCCCCTATAAGCTTCAGGAAAAAGCTGATACTTTGGGACATGGAGCCGTTCTCGTTCTTCAAGAAGGCCCCTTTTCGTTTGAGGTATTTCTTCCCGTTCATGTTTTTCAGCTTTTTATAGAGGTAACCAGAAACGGAATAGTTTAAATAGTGATATTAAGAATATTGGAGACTCCAACATATTTAGAAAGACCATTAAGGAACTGCTTTTTGCTGATTATGAGTTTTAATTGATTTATTTTTTTTATTGTGGGGTTTTTTTTGATATGATGTTCCCGAAGAAGAAGTATAATATACGATATTCTTTTGTATTTATTGTTTAGTGTGGTGGTGTTTGTGGTGTCGGTGGCAAAGTGTTCTTTTTGTTTTAAAGATTTGTTTTCTCTACCTCCGCCACAGACAAGCTTTGCTTTTTAGGGGAAGTAGCGCCGACGCCACCCACAGGACCTGCTCCCAGGACCAAGTCTGCTTGATGGTGGCCTCACCCTGAGCGTGCTCCCACAGTCGAACCTCTCCGGCCCCGGCGGTCAGCCAGCGGTCGTCGTGCTGCCCGAGGAAGGCGACCCACCGGCCCGCCGGGTGTTGAAAGTCGACGGGGGCGGGTGTCGGAGGGGCAGTGGGCAGGGTTGGCGGATCGGTCTCCTGCGCGACGATCGGCGGAGGCGCTTCGGGCGGAGGCGGTTCGGTCCTGGATCCCACCAGGAGCAGCACGAGTCCCATCACTGCTGCGACTCCAGCTCCGGCGAAGAGGACCAGGTGAGGCCGCCTTCGGGCTTTCGATGTGGTGCTTTTGAATTTTGCATGTTAGTAAATCTTTCGATTCGAGTACCTCATCTGATTCAAAGGGTTAATGGTAGAATGTTTTTCAATAGAGCTAAATTTCTTTTAGGCGATCTTGTTTTTTACATCTTGTTTGCAACTAATAGGCCTTGTTAAATGTTACTAACAGAATTCCATAGAATTCATTTGAAGGTAAAAATGGATTTATTTAATGTTTTATAGAAATGTTTGTTGGTTATATTACTGCTACTACTACTACTGTAATTACAACAACTACTGCTACTACTACGAGCAACTCATTGCAGTACCAAGTCACTTGAGGGCAACATAGATGGACACGCGAAGTGAAGCCGTCGTTCAGATACTGTTGGAATGCTTCCTCGCGCCAATCTGCGAACGTCTGTTTCCCACGATACGCCTTCTCGACCGCCTGCCGCGACTCGAATACCCGCTTGCGTCTACGAGTCTGCTCGACTAGACCGCCAGCGCCTTCCGGGCGCGCGGCCAACTCCCCGACGGGCAGCACAGGCGGGTCCAGCATCACCACGTTACGGAACTTGGCGGGCTCCCATGCGGCTGCCGTTGCGCCGATCACCGCGCCCAGAGAGTTTCCGGCAACCAGGGCAACCGATGGCGCCGCTGCATTTGCCAGCGACCGCTCAGTCACCTCCAGCAGGTCTTCGACGAGGCCTTGTAACATGTCAACGCGCGCCGGCGCATCATCGATGCCGACCCCATCTTGAAGCCGGTCCAGGGTTGCCAGCACCCGATCGAACCGTCCAGCACTGCCATAGATTTCGGCCGCCTGCAGTTGGACCTGGGGATAGTCCGGTTGCAGCGCCAACGCCCGGTGGTAGGCCGCCAGGGCGTCTTCGTCTCTGCCGCGTGCGCGCAGACAATCACCGCGCAGCGCCCAAACTTCTTCGGAATCACGTTGCAGTTCCAACGCCCAACGACTGTGTTGATCAGCCTCCTGAAGCCGGCCGACTTCCAAATACATTCGCCCCAGCTTTTGAACCAGTCTCGGATCGCCCGGTTTCAATAACATATTTCAATTGGCTATATTGATTGTAAAGTAAGGTTATTTGTAGACTGACATCAAAAATTGACAAATCTTCATTTGGTTGACAAAACTCAGCAAGGTGTTTGTGGATAGGCCTAATTTTTATGCCTAAGTCCTTATTTTTGATCAAATTTGTTGTAAGTTATGTCATTAGGCCATTTAAGGTTTATGTAAAAAGGATGATTGTATCTACTTCAGAAGGGGCTCATTGAATTGCTAATCAGAAGTTTTAGTACCCTTTTTGAGATTTAGAGTGATCAGAGGGAGAATATCCCCCCCCCCACACACACACCTTGTATTTTCTGGAAATGCCTCTGCTGGCTCGCCCAGCGCCAGGGCGATCTCGCGCTGGGCCATGGCATAGCGGGTCAGCGAGTCGACCAGCAGCAGCACGTCCTGGCCCTGGTCGCGGAAGTAGGCGGCGATGCTGTGGCACAGCTCGGTGGCCTTCAGGCGCATCAAGGGTGATTCGTTGGCCGGCGCCACCACCACCACGGCCTTGCGCAGGCCCTCTTCGCCAAGCGAGTGGAGAATGAACTCCTGCACCTCGCGGCCACGCTCGCCGATCAGCCCGACCACCACCACGTCCGCCTTGGTCTGCCGGGTGATCATGCCCAGCAGCACGCTCTTGCCCACCCCGGAGCCGGCGAACAGGCCGACGCGCTGGGATTTGAAGGCAACCAGACCGATGCCGGCGAGGGACATCCGGTCGGCGGTCAGGCAACGCTCGCGCACATCACCTTGCGTATCAACCAACTCGATAGGGCGCTGACCCACTGTATCGAACGACTGGGCCTACAACTGGTGTCTATCCAGCCGGTGCCGGACTATGGCTTCAGTCTGTATTTTCTTGCAGGAACCAGGGAAACGCCACCAGTCGACGATCTGAAGGCCGTAGCCAACCGCGAATGGCTCTGGAGGAGACCCTATTCGCTGCTGGAGTTGCAGCATTTCCCGGAAGGAGGAGTAGCATCACCCTCTCTCGATGAAGGCGAGCCCGGATTTGTGGGCTTCTCGAAAACTAAAACTTTTGAAATAGGAAAAGAGCCTTTAATCACATTGAGAGGGTGACACTTTTCAGGTAGAACCAGTGGTCGCGTGAGATCGCCCAGATAGCTGTCACGAGCGTCGCTGGTGTCAACGTCACCGGCAAGCAATTGGTCGTAGACCTCGCGCAGTGCTTCAAGCTCCCGGTCATTAACTAGAGCCGGTAGTTTGGCAAACCCCTTTGTTTGGAAGTCCTGAACAGTTTTTGCGTCAAGCGAAACCTGCATGCCGTTGAGGCGCCCGTGGTTGGTGTGGGCGGTCGAGCTTAACCGATCAGGACACCATGCTCCACGCAGACACCGGCAGGCATTAGTGGACCATGACGGCCTTTGCAATTGGCGCGCTCAGTATGATCGGCGTACCACCCACGGCCGGGTTCCTGGGCAAGTGGTTCATGCTTTCCGGTGCGATGGAGACCGGCAAGTGGGTTGCCGTCGGGGTCATCTTCGTCAGCACTTTGCTTAATGCGGCCTATTTCCTGCCGATAATCTACTCGGCATTTTTCAGCAAACCCGATGAGGGTGATGCAGCACACGACCACGGAGAAGCGCCGCTGCCCATTGTCATCGCACTGATGCTGACGGCCGCGGGTACCATTGCCCTGTTCATTTTCCCGGGTGTCGCACTGGCGCTTTCACGCCTGCTTGTTGGAGGTTAGAGGTCAGCTTCGGCAGCGCCTGCAGCCCGCCCTTATTCACCGCACGTGCGCCATAACCAGTGCGGTTGCCCCCCGCCAGGTGCTGGGAAATGACCGGATGGTGTTTCCAGCGCTGAAACTCCTTAAACGGGTTCATGTGTGGGTTGGAATAGTTCAGGCCCAGCACAAATCCGACGGAAACCTGTTGTTTGCCAAAGTGGTAGAGGAAACCGCCACCTTCCGTATGGTTATCCAGCGGCCAGCCGAGCGTATGCACCACCAGGCCAGGCTTGTGCTGTTCCTCTGGAATTGTCCACAGTTCTTTGATGCCAATACCGTAATGCTGGGTGCCTGCGTCTTCACGCAAGTTCTGTTACGGTTCCGACGTCTCTTGTGCCAGGGAAAAATCCCAGCTAGCCCACCTCCCCCTGTCTCACACAAATTTTCAGGCCAAATTTTAACAAAATTTCAATTATTAACACAATTATTTTCAATTTCTTAATAAATTAGTAATTTATGTTTTAATTTTTATAGTTTATTATTTAATTTTTATTCAATATATTAATTGAATTATTTTTATTTTACTAATTAATTACTAATTCATTAGTTATTTTCATGTATTAATCTTGCCCTTTCCTTTTTTCAAATCAAAATAAAATGTTGGAATACTTAAATGATTAAAACCGTTAAGTTACAAATTTGAAATTTTGCACTCCTCAATGATAAATAAAGATGTTCTTAATTGAGACAAACTTGTCCTAATTACAATTTCAGCCCTTTGGCTTCTTCAGCTTTTCGGTACTCCTACTCATCCTCCCTTGTATGATTCTAATATGTGCTTACCTCTGTCTCAGTGGTACCAATTCATGAAAATGTAGGCGAGCATTTGTTTTCGTAGGAGATAAAAAAGAATCTAAGGGCAAATATTTTCAAAATCAAAAAGAAGTTACTTTTTCTAAATTTATACTGAATATCGAAAAAATGGGTGTTTCAAAATCTAGAGGGCAAGTACCCTCCACCACTCGCCAATTAGCGCCACTGTTCCGCCGTAACTATAACTCCATGGTGAAAGGCGGGATGATCCCCAAGCTGGAGACCTGCATGTCCGCGCTGCGCAACTCGGTCGAGGCGTCGGTCATCCTCGACGGCCGCGTGCCCCATGGCATGTTGCTGGAAATCTTCACCGAGGTCGGCGTCGGCACCATGGTGAAGGATTAGGGCGGGTCGGTTGGTGCCAGCGACGTTTCTCTCGTAATGGGCACCGTTGCCTGCATCTAACCCCTACCGTCATGCCCGCACTTGTTGCGGGCATCCACGAGATGGCGGCCCCAAAGTTCGAACTGGGCCGCCAAAAAGACGTGGATGGTCGGGACAAGCCCGACCATGACGACATTTGTTGGTAGTCGCGCCCGACGTTTTTCAAGACTAACAAAACATTTCCAGATATTTTTTTAAGGCATTTCTCTTCAAGACGATTCAAGACGGTTCAAGACACCCCAGGACGTTTCCTAAGAAATTTTTTCTTCAAGGTGTTTTTCTTCCTGATTTCATTGGTTCTTACGTAATTGGGGAACGTTTACTTATGTTAAGGATGACGCTTTCACACGTAACTTGTTTCTTCTGGCCCCCGTCGGAGATAACTACCTGTAAATTAGGAGGGCACGTACATGCCTGTAACTTAATGATGATGTAAACATGGGATGTTACATACTACCATAAGAGATTCCATTTTCTTTCAATGCAATTTTCTCATGGAATTACTGATAAATTTAAGACTGTTTTGAATGATAATTTGTTTTGCTTCTAAAAACGTTGCATCATTGTTTTTCGAAGATATTATTCCCTCCTTTCCTAGAATTTAATTAAAAAAAAAAACAAAACAAGTTCCTTCAACTGAAAGTAAGTAGCAATATTAAAACTTTAAACGAACTGAAATTATTACGTATATAAGGGAGGCTACCTCTTCTTAAACCCTCACTCTTTACGCTAAAGTCTTTAA
This sequence comes from Alatinidae sp. Z8VKAUB7J3, assembly GCA_010016025.2. Taxonomy (NCBI): domain Eukaryota; kingdom Metazoa; phylum Cnidaria; class Cubozoa; order Carybdeida; family Alatinidae; species Alatinidae sp. Z8VKAUB7J3. The sequence continues at coordinate 7,526,168 of JAAAKM020721499.1, forward strand.
AAACATTTCTTATTCCATTTGAACGCTAGCTTTAGATTGCCAACATTAAAGCTAATGACTTTTATTTATTTGGAATTGTATCAATTATTGTCAGAAATCTGTTTTTGTTGAACAAAGAGATTTAGACCTGGAGGATATTTCATGATAAATCAATGTGAATGGTGTGGAAGGCATTCTTCAACGACGGTCTATGAGTTGGTCACCCAACAAGAAGTCTGTCTTTGGTGCTATCAACGGTTAGTTTGCCAGGGCACATGCTTGTTTAGTGCCATGGCAGACGGTGAGCTCCAAAGGTTGCCAAAGGCCGCGTAATAATCCTGTAATTCTCGCTACGACCCCAAGACCCCTAATCTTGGCAAGATCTACGGGGGTGGATATGATGCGCTATGTCGTTTCGATATTGGCCTTATTCGCTTCCGGCAAAAGCCAGTGTGATGGTTATTGGAATGGTGGCGTACTGACGAATATCTGGATGCAATGCGAGCGCTTTGGAACGAACCTCAACCCTCGTTCGCTGGGCGCTATGTTGAGTTCTCTAACATCCAGGCTCAGCCGCGCCCCGTGCAAGCCGGTGGGCCACCGGTCATCGTGGGTGGCGCAAGCCCAGCCGCATTTCGTCGCGCCGTAACCCATGGCAATGGTTGGTATGGGTTCGCTATGGATGTGTCGGCCACCGGCAAAGCAATTGAAGAACTCCGACTTGCAGAGGCTCGCCACACCCGGCCCGATAGCCTGGGCGATCTTTCACTTTCGGTGACGCCGCCAAAGCCGCCGACCAAATCGATGATCGAAGACTATGGGAAGGGAAGATGTGGGCTTTGTTTTTGGTCGTTTTGACAGGCGCGCAAGACTCACTCACCGGACGTGCCGTAAGCCATGACGCTCACGGGATGACCAGGACTGGGTGGGTCAGGATTCATCGACGCGTTCTTGATCTGCACCAATAAGGCCCGAGGAAGATGTGAGGGAGCAGGGATTTCGTTGAAACCGATTGACGACAAGAACAGACCGTAAAGTGAGCGGTGTCGTTGCACGAGGTCCAAGAGAATGAGCCATCCTGCATGCCACCACCACCGGAGTCAAGTGATCGAACAATAAACAAGCACGACGCTGCTCAGAAGCCGCTGCTGACCACAATGCGAAGTGGGAGTCGCTCTTCCCGTACGCCGCCTCCTCCAGGTAGGCCGGGACCTTCTCGCGGTACTCGGGGTCCAGGGGACGCCCGCTGACGGCCGCCAGCCACAGCTCGGAGTAGAGGCTCATGTATTCGACGAGGGCCTCCGTCTGCAGCGGGGGCAGGGAGCCGAGGACCTCGATGATGCGCCGATACTGCTCGGGCTTCAGCTCCAGCCGGCGCAGGGTCTCCAGCAGGCTGCGGCAGCCGATGGCGCGCAGGCCGATGCCGATCATCGCGCCGGTCAGGTCGCGACCGTGCCCCATGTCCCGGCCGTAGGCCAGGATCTCGAGGGCCAGCTGCAGCGCCTCCTCCGGGTCCCTGGTGAAAATTTACCCCGGACAATTACCCTTAACATATCCACGCGTAAAATTGAGACGGAAAAGAGAAAGCAAGACATAAGAAGAATTTCATATTGTAATTCTGACAAAAGCTCGAAGTGTAAAATTTCCCCTGAGAAACTCAACCCCTGGAAATTTTCCTCCCCATGCAAAATTATCCCCAGGAAAAATCCCACCAGCATAAAATCCCCCCTCCAAAAACTGTATGTATACTTCCCAATAACAAATACTACACGTAAACAATAGGTGAATTTTGTAACCTAAAGACCTATCCCCAGGGGCTGTGGGAGGGCTACGATATCCGCAAAAGCATAGTTGTTTGGCGTTTGATAGCCTTCAGAAATATAGTGTGTTTTAATTTACCTCGCTACTTCATTTAAAATAGATTATAAGTTCCACGGGGACTTCTAGTTAAAAAAACTTTAGGTGGATAATATCAAGTTACAGTAAGTATCATATTTGTTATACCCAATAAAAGTTTCATTCTGCTATATTTTTATTTGAAAAATAAACGAATATATTTTTTGTGCATTTATTGTATAAATGACAAAATTATGTGTACAAATCTAAACAGAAATATAGTCTATTAAACAATCTAATAAGACAGGAAAATGATCCAGCCAGATGCCCAAATTGATCAAGTTCAAATTTTGTGTTTATTCAAAGAATAGCGGGCGATGCCGCCCGGCAGCGTCACCGGGCCGGAGAGGTAGTCCGGCACATCGAGGAACAGCGGGAAGGAGCCGAAGACCCAGCGCGTGCCCTCGGAGAAGATCAGGATCAGCGCGAAGGTGGCCAGCACCTGGTCCAGGTGGTCGCGGGTGTAGAGCCTGCGGATCACCACCAGCTCCACCAGCGCGCCCGCCGCCGCCGCGGCCGCAAGGCTTGCGATCAGTGCCAAGAGGAAGGAGCCGGTCAGCCCCGCCACCAGCGCGGCGGCAAAGGCGCCCACCATATAGAGCGCGCCATGCGCCAGGTTGATCAGGCCCATCACCCCGAACACCAGGGTCAGGCCCGCGGGTCGGCCCAACTGCTAATCCTTCTCTGCACTAAAAAGTGTAGTTAACGCACTGGCAAATTATAACCAATTTTCTCTACACACCACACTTGGCTATCGTATCTAATTTTCTCAATTGAAAATGCCAAAAATCTGATTGTGTGATAAATTCAAGTATCAGATTGCACAACTTCTGTAGTCACTGAATTAATTCATGGCTAGGGAATCAAGTTCAAAAAAATCAAAAATTCAAACAGGTGTAATCCCTTTGAGAGCTAGTTCAATACTGCAGCATAACAGTATATTGCAGGCATCTTCTTTGAATTTAATTCATTTTTTCGGTAATCTCGGTTATAACGTTTTTTTTTCTAGGACATGTACATCGGTGTGACAAAAATTCCCGTGATCGGCAATTTTCAGGTCGGCCACTTCAAACGTCCCGCATCGCTGGACTCGGTCAGCAGTTCCAATTTCCTCACCTTCATCGAGCGTTCCCTGGCCAACACCTTTTTCAAAACCCGAAACGTGGGGATGGCCTTGTACAATACGCATTTGAAAAAACGTTTGAGCTGGACGGTTTTCCTCAATAAAACCGTCGGGGAACGGCCGCCGGATATTCGAAATGACAACGACTGGAACCTCACCAGCCGCCTCACCGCCTTGCCTTATTTGAGTAAAGATGGAAAACGCTGGGTCCATGTGGGAGTGAGCTACAGTGAAGGGCCGGCCCTCGGGGGTGCAGATCGCGTTGAGCGGCCAGCCGCCCTGGCCGTTCAGCTTCAGGGCCGTGTCCATGTAGATCTGGTCGACGTCGGGTCGTTCCTCGCGGTCGACCTTCACACAGACGAAGGCCTCGTTCATGCGCGCCGCGATCTCCGGATCCTCGAAGGACTCGCGCTCCATCACGTGGCACCAGTGGCAGGCGCTGTAGCCGATCGAGACGAGCAGCGGCTTGTCCTCGGCGCGCGCGCGGTCGAGGGCCTCGTCGCCCCAGGGATACCAGTCGACGGGGTTGTACTGGTGCTGCCGCAGGTAGGCGCTCGTCTCGTCGCCGAGGCGGTTCTGCACCTTTCGTCATTTTAATAACTTTGGATATTTGGTATACTGCTCGAAATATCATTTTTATTAGCATAAATCAAAATAAAAATGGTCCCAAAACTGATCCTTAGAACTATGACACTGACTGTTCCCTAGATATATTATCAATAAGTTTTGAACCGCTTTCTTTTACATGGCCGGCATTCAGATGTGTGGCTTGTTAGACTTGCTTGTCCAGACACGTCTCTGTGCAGACTATAATATCTGTGTAGCTCCTGTTCAAATGTAAAATTCAGAGATTGGCTATAAGAAGTTGCAGCTAAGCATCTATTTGTAGAATCTAGGAATCTGTGTCTGGGAAAACCTGTTGTATGTAGAAGACATGCAACTTTGAGTGCCAGAACACATCAGAAATGAAAGTTAAGAAGAAAGATATTAGTGAAAGTGTGTATGTATTCTTTCATTATGCTTTTCGAACTACCTAACCCATTGAAACATTTTCGGGATTCACGCTATATGCCAGCAATGGCTCTGGAGGATCTTTATCTTATCCTTTGTTTAATCTTTAATCCTGAGGTTCTTTTTGCCTATTTTTTGAAGCCAAGTGTAGTAGGCTCTATATTCTATTTTTAATATCCATCCTTCTAAGGATCATTATTCATTTTTATTGCCAATGTATTATTAAAAGACAAACAGTTTAGTTTGTAAAGTAAGCTTTACGTGAGTTCTACTGTATTGTCGAATATCTTTGAAAATTGTAAATTTTTTTATGAAATTTTTTTTTTATGAAGAACCACTGTGTGCAATGAAACAATTCAAACATCTCAATTTGGGAAGGAGTCTAATCCAGTCGTGAGCAGTAAACTAGTGGTGCTTCTCTCTTGGATGATGTCACTGTGCTAACACTCTTCAAGGAAACTATCCAGAATAATGTAAATAATTTTGTAACGAAATCACCCATGCAACATACAGATAAATGTCACCTAGACTAAGGCTACGCAAAGTCCATTCATTAATAGTTAAGTAGTTTACCTTCAAAAGGTAGAAAATAATATTGAAGAGGTGACTGATGATGATGACGACGACGATGACGATGATGTTGATGATGATGTTGATGATGATGTTGTTGTCGGTGATGATGATGATGCTGCTGCTGCTGCTGCTGCTGCTGATGATGATGATGATGATGATGATGATTTTTACAGATAGTGACGCTAGCAACAAATATTTGTTTTTGTAGATACATATTAAGAGTTTGGAAGGTGACTTTCGTTACGGCATCGATGTTCGAGCCAACAAGACGATGCACTCGTTTCAAAATGTCCCAGCTGCCACAAAATTCTCCATTCGACTTGTAGTGAGCTACAACAACTACATGCGGGAGGTCTCCGTGATAACCTACACATTACCGAAACGTTCCGTATTACATTATATGCTTTATATGCTTATTGCAATCGATTGTAATAAGCTATATTTAACGCGGGAGAATTTATTTTTTAAGCTACCTCCGCAAATAAAACACACAACTAAATGAAACATAACATATTCCTCTTGATTCTCTTACGTCCCCTGTAAACCAACCACTAAAATGATTGACGAGGAAACAAGAGAAATCATAGGAACATTTATGCTAGCTGACCCGGTTGGACCAGGAAAAATTATCAGCCCTAGCATCTATGACACCGTGTGAAAGTTTTTCAGGGATGGGGATTATATTCTTTCACGAAACACTGGGTCTGTACATCTCCACCTTTTAGATTTTCCGAGAGCGATTAGAGGCGAAGGTTTTGTTGATCTCGCCCGTTTTTGATGAAGAAATGAGAAAAAAAGACAAAAGTCTTTTACTGGATTCAATTTACCGCGAAACGCCCCATATTAACAGTTCTAATTCTTTCGCCGACTATCTTAGCCGCCGCTATGATATGAAAGTTTTGAAACGCCGCGCGGCCAATATCTCAAATTTCAAAGAACTTGGTCGGGATTATAATTTCATTCATCTGGATACGCATACCTCTTTAAATGAACAAGAGGTTTTTGCCCAAACTGAAATCGCTTTTGCCCCAGAGGTAAAGCAAGGAAGGCTGATTTCCACCGGCTTGTTCTCTATCGTTCGATGTACAGGCGGTTTGCAGCGGGTTCGTGTTCGGGCTCTCGGTGGCCGACAACTTCCAAGAAATATCTCATCTGTGCTGATTGCGAAAGTGGTCCTATTGGATGGCATTGTACTGAGACCAAAATAAGCTATATTGCACTATCAAGAGTGAAACAGTGAATTTGACAATTACGAATGTGATTTTATTCATAACAGGCTATATCGATTTGCGCAACAAAGTAAAAAAGACAAAAAAAATGTACCCTTTCTTTTTAAATTAAAATAATGTCATTTTTCATGAAAGCATAAAAACTGGCTGCAACAGCTACACCAACGCTAATAATTACAAACTCCAGCATGTGAACCCTCGTCAATACCTCGGTCTGTACGCTAAAGTTCGAAGTTTGTTCCAATTCTTTAAGAATGACCCCTGAATCACAAAAGGCCATTAGAATAAATAGCTCTTTTGGAAGTACTGTAAATACTTTAACGTAAAAAGCGAGGTACTGACGAGGGGGTGAAGCAAATCATATACACAATAATTTCTGTTCGTTTTAAGTTTTAATGTTGCTCCTTAGTTTCAGTTTTAAAACTTGTTTTTTTAATTGATTTCTGATCTTTTTTTTAGATAATGCAGGCATGGTAAATTCCTCCATGGAAAGATCCTCCCACGTAAAACCTCCACCTTGAATCCTCCACAAGAAAAAATCTTCTAAAACTGTGGTCGCGAAAACCACTTATATTATAAGCAATTCGAAGAAAATTGAAACAGTGAACAGTTCGAATCCGGGGAAGGAACTTACGAAAGCGAATGAACTCCGGTGGCGGTTAGATTTTACTTATGACAAACACTCCGATGTAGCAGATAGTTTGCGCCTGGAACCGGAAAGAACCGCAATTGCAGAAATAGAAGCCAGCCAGCAATTGGGAGCCTGGCAGCTTTCGGAAAGGCTTTTTCTAACGACGGACAATCGCCCGCGCCGGCAACCCCTGGGTCGTTTCGAATTTAGAGTTACCAATAATTTTCTTTCCCTGGATTTGGGTGATACGTACCCGGCTGGAGCCATCTGAATTTCGCCAAAACGGATTAAGGGCCAGTGTTCGTCTAATTGATGTTTCCATTGTTGGATGTCCTTTGCCCGTTTCCCTTCATCGCCACTTCGATGACGATAGGCCGCTGCTGCGGGCAGATACACGCGTTCGACATATTCCCGCATCATTCGATTACTACTAAACTGCGGGGTGAGTTTCGACATGCTGGTGCGCACGCGATGAACCCATGTCCTGGGGATACCTTCCTGATCTCGGTCGTAGAATTCTGGAACGATGTGGTCTTCCAGACATTGATATATGCGTTCAGCTTCGGAAGCATCTCGCTCAGGGTGATCGTCAATTCCTTCCCCGCAGAGATATCGCTGTCCCGGTCACTTTCATCTCTGGGCCAGCATTGTCCCTCAGGGCCAAGACCACCCTCATGTCCGCGCAAGGATGCCCAATACAGCCAAGTTAAGCCACCCCACAACTCTCGGTGTTTCTCAACTTCTTGTTGGCCATTGAGCATATGATTGAGGAACATTACCGAGGAATGGAATGACGGAGGTAAATATAAATCATGAAGGGACCCAAAGCGAAATGATGGTTCAAATGTAGATTAAGGGTATGGGTATAGGGGATAAAAATAAGTTTTTCCATGTCTGTGGCCACCATTTAGAGAGAGGCTCAGGCCTTCGGGACGGGCCTGACAAGATAGTGCTTTTGATTGGCAGTGATGAGCTTGGTCAGAAACTTGGCATGAAACCAAGAGCAAAAATCATTGGCGGTGCAATTGCCGGGGTTGAACCCAGAGTGATGGGTCTGGGCCCGGTACCGGCCTCGCAAAAAGCCCTGCAACGAGCCGGGATTACCCTGGATGATGTCGATGTCATTGAAGTCAATGAAGCCTTTGCCACCCAGGTTTTGGGTTGCCTCAAACAATTATCAATCAGCTTTGATGACGAGCGGGTCAACCCCAATGGCGGCGCCATTGCCATTGGCCATCCATTGGGGGCATCGGGTGCACGGCTGGTGTTAACGGCCATGCGTCAACTTGAACGCAGCGTATTGGAGGACAACTGGCCCCTCTACCACACCCACCATTTTCCAAAACACGTTCAATCAAAATCTTAAGATTGTCATTTTGCTCTACATGAATGAAAGGTTCTAAAATGATGTCTTTTAGGATGACAACCTTTCCCTAGACCCCTCAAGGCAAGGGCTGTAAATTATGCTTTGGGGGCATGTAAGGTATATATGGTAAGGGTGATCGTATAAAATTCGGAAGGGACTCATTGGATTGGTTTTCAGAAGCTCTAGTGCCTTTTTTTAAGATTCAGGATGATCGGAGAGTGAGTACCCAACCCCCCGGACAACTCGTATTTTCCCGAAATGCATCTAATAGAAATGTTGATGGATATTTGAAATACCATGGTTTTACTTTTAAAAATCATGAATCGTTAAAAATTGGGAAATCATGGATTCTGCCAAGAAATTACGAGGTTTGTTTAAGCAGTTTGTTTAACTATTCTTAAGCAGGCTCAAATGGGTTCTAATGGAATCACAGATGGCTCTGTCAGCGCACTGAATAGAAGCAGGTAATTCAAAACTTAAAAATTTAACTGTATCATGTGATTTCTTTCTACTATGCCTAAAAACAATGACAAGAGATTTTTTTCCTGCTATTACACCCACTAAAGTAAATTGAAAACCTTCTGTATAGGAAATCAAAGTTTTATCTAGTAATATCAATTCATGCTGTGGCGTCCGCAAGTATTCGCCATTTCAGTCGCAAGTAGTCACAGTTGCAAGTATCCGCAGTCGCAAATAATTGATACGCAATTACAAGGAGTTGCAGTCACAGTCGTAGCTATTCGGAGTTACAAGTAGTCGCAAGTAATAGATATTGTTGAAACGCTTTTTTGACAATCTGCATTCACACAGTGTATTTTGATTTAGTTCGAAATCCCCTTAGACACTCCATCAAAGTTTCATCTCAGTACCTTTATCCGTTCCTGACATATTGCAGATACGTCTTTTTGACAACCTTGGATATAGATATCGGTTTTTGAATTAGTTTTATATCCCCAAGAACTTCCCTGAAAGTGCAATGGCCGTGACGACACTTTCCTCGTCACCGAGAACCGAAATGACCATGATCTCCATGTCCGGTAGCTGTTTTCTGGCGAGCCGGATCAGATCGAACCCGTGACCGTCAGGCAGTTTCAGATCGGTAATGAGAACATCCGCCTTCTGCGAGGCTATGACAGCAGCCCCTTCTGCGAAGGTCGAACATGCCGCCAGCACCCGGAAATCGCTTTCTGACTCCAGCCCGGCGACCAAGGATTGCAGCATGGCCGGGTCGTCTTCCACCAACATGAGCTTGACCTTACCGGCGGCCATATTTCTCCCTTCGAACCCCTCGGGGCGGATGTCAGCCCACCAAGCGATCCTAACTGGTTAAGTAGCCTATTGGCTAATTTCAAGTTAACCTGTTGCATAAATCGACTTAAGTTTCTGCTCGAAAGGCAAGGAGGAAATTGTATAATTAGCCTAATAAAAGGTTCAATATGCAAATCTATTAACTTTGCAATCAATTTTATTTGCCTGTATTAGTTTAAATTTGCTTTATTATAAATATCCTCATCACTTTTAGAGCTTCAGTTTCTTAGCTATTTTGCCGTCCATGCTCAATTTCTGTTGTTACTGAAGAACACCGAACGGCTTCATAAGAATCCACCTTGCAATAAAAATGAAAATTAAGCACTTGAACGTTCAACGTTGCAATTTCAATTGCTTCACTGAAAACCGTCGAAAATGCTTTTACCTTTAGGGTTCGTGATTGTTTCTTCCTTCTTTGTCTCTGGCTCAACGCAACCGCTGACTCATGTAGGGTACAAGCTTGAATTGAACTGATAGCGTAAAGATAGTGATGTTTTATATCTTCTTCGAACTTTTCAACTCGCAAATAAAAGCCAATAAAAGTAAGTAAAAACTCGCAAATAACGATAAAATTTTAGCTTGCGATTACCAAATCTTGACTCTTTTGCTCATTTTTTACTCTTTTCCATTTTTCGTTTTTTTTTACATTTTTTCTACTCAATGATTTGAGTTTTCGTAAAATGTTGCAATCCAAGAATAAAAAAATTATTTTTAAGGTTACTCCTTCAGTTCAGTGTTCGAGAGAACTCTAAAAATTTCTCCACCTTCTAAGGAGTAACTTGTAAAAAAAACTAGCATTTTAGTTGCAAATTCACAGAAATTATCTAGCTTATTGTTCCTCTTGCACTTTATTGCAAATGTCTTTTAGAGGGGTTTGGAAAAAACAAAAACCACAAAAACATCTACATATAATAATTAAAAAAAAACTATCATGGATACTTATACACACTTTACAATGCTTTTATTTATTTTTACTTTTCTTCTTGTTGCTCTGTTTGAGTTAATACAAAAATCTCTTCTCTGCTCACTTCAAAGAGCCCAAAATAGGGCAGTTTGCTCCTTACTTTCAGTTATAAAAACTAGTTTTTTTATGTAATTCAAAGAGAGAATCAGTACGACAATGTATATTCAGTCATACATTCGATCTTTCCTATCTACATTGTACAGCTGATCCTTCTGTTGAGAACAGCTTAACGAACAGTCTTGGGAATTACCTCAGAAATGGGAAAATGTTGGATGCGACTTTTAGGTAGAATAGCGACCTCTACAATGACCATTAAAGCTTAAAGCTGATTTCTCGTGAATGTCCCTTTCCATCGTATTCCAAGAAATCTAAAAATCGACTTTATATAAACAACCAACTGTTAATAGTAAGAAAAAATGCCCAAATATATTATCCAAAAACTATAGCAAAGGTTGATATGTAAAACCACATTTTGCAGCATCGTGAACAAAATAGGAAGCTTAATCTTATTTATGAGTATCCTCTTTTCGAGAATTTTGGCTAGGATTACTTCTCGAAAGCAAGTGAAAATATTCATGTACTTTATATTCACGGAGGACAGCAAAAGGTAGAATTATCAATAAGAAACAAACTAAAAATTATTATAAAAAGGTTATTAAACCAACCGAGCTCGCTAACACCAGTTAATCAAACATTAGAGAAACATTTCACCTTTTCCATAGCAGCATGTCCAACCCCTGTTCACTGACGGCTCAAAAAAAAAATTGCTGATAGAATGTAAAGCCCGGGACCACCAGGTGGCCGGACGCGCGCGGAGCGCAGGCTGCGGGGTGTGGTCACCCGGCGAGCTGCTCGCGCGATGCCCGGTGGACGGGGCGACTTGACCCCCGTCGGTCGATTCCAGCGCGGGAGACCCGCCGGAAGGTCATGAGGGCGGGACGAGCGTGCCCCTGCCCGAGACCGCGGAAACGGTCCGCCCGAGCAGGGGCACGACGGAAGCGAGCGCTACGTCTCGCTCGGCCGTCCTACTTCCCGTAGACGTAGGCACACTGTCATAACGCCATAATTTAGAGACTTCTTGGTGAATGTAATCATAGGCTAGGTAATGGTTAGTGTGTGTTTGTTTCCTTGAAATCGATTAATTGCCTTCACTGCATCCGGCTGAGTATACAACGCTTCGAAGAGTGACTTGCCCTGCTTCTTTCGTTTCTTGTTGACGTACTTTACATCCTGTTCGTGAATATGGGCGGAATCCATCAGAAGGTGCACTGCCAGGTCACGCGTGGCATAGGTCGAGTAAATCGATTTGCGGAATCCATTCTTGACCAACGTCGGCAGGTTCCCGCTGTGGTCGATATGAGCATGAGAAAGGATCACCGCGTCGACCGAATTGGCGTCCAGTGGAAAATCACGGTTTCGTTCAAAAGCCTCTTTTCGTTTGCCCTGGTAGAGACCACAATCCAACAGAAGCTGCTGGCATCACCACCAATTCCACAGCAAAGGTCAATTACTTTCTGGCATCCAGAAAAGCGTTGCGACTTATACTCTGCGACGACCTGACTTGAAGCTTGCTCCAATTGCTTGCGAACAAAGAACATCTGCTCGGCACGATCGAATTTCTTGGCAGCTCTTTGCCGAAGCTCGAACAGGTCAACTAGCGAATTCGCCTGTTCGGCGGAAATGGACTTTCGCAGCGACTTGAGGATCTGAATCGTCTCTTTATTGTCAGCGTGCATGTCCCGGACAGCGACAATCCACTGCTCAGCTTGCTCCGAGAATATCCAATCATCACTGAATGACATTTGTTTCGATAGATTTTCGATTTGGCTCAAGGTGCCGGCCACGATCATGAGGTCGGATTGGCGGGGCGAAAATCGCATGACCTCCGAGCCGAAACGGGAGATATCAAAGCGACTGGCGCCAGCAGCCATGAGCTCGATTGCGCAGCACGCCAGCCCCATGGGCATCGGCCACATCGAGTTCTTGCGGAACCAGTTCAGGACCGCGTCGGCTTGAGTGACGATGACGTCACCTTCTATTTTGGTGTTATAACCGATTTCCGTGGCGTTCTTAGGCATACCGCTCCTCCGGAGTGTAAGGACTGGGAGGAAGGTATCCGGGCAAAAAATGCCAGGCAAGTGAATTTGTGATTTTTTTCACAAGCGTATTGATTAGTCTCAAAGTGTTTCAAACCCGTCCGCAAAAATTTCCTGGGGCAGCAGCGGCTCGCTGTTGAACTCGCGCGCCCCCATGTCGCAGTTAGCGAACCCATCGCCGTTGCCATCAACTGGTACCGGTGCACCACGTTGGTCTTCAGAAATCAGAAATCCCGTCGCTGAAGAGCAGGTGCCCGCATCGATTGCCGGGCTGTCGGGTAGAAGCGGCAATGTCTGTTGCGAGCCTGAACCTTCCACGAATCCCAACATAGGGTCCACGTTAAGTAGATTGCCCGACGTAATACCACCGATCGAACACTTATCGCCGACTACCGGGCCATTGTTACCTATCAGGTTAAAGCTGATCAAGTCAATTTAAAATAAGATAACATTTTAAATATAAAAAAATACAAGAAACAAAACATATATCATCAAACATGCTTAATGCCTGCTGGTGTCGTGCTATATTTATTTTTATAACATCTGATATCCAATTACGTAACAAATCCAAAGTCAAGGCAAATAGCTGTAAAGGATAAAGTTACATTTTTCTCTCTATTTGATATTGCCAAATGAAAAAGGTATTTTTACTATTCTTATATCCCACACATCAAAAATCAGATATTGCAGGAACAATTAAAACAAAAAATATACGAACAGAATCTTTCATGTGGCCCCGCATAAAGACCTATGCCTGTATATGCAAGGGCCAAATGGTCCAAGAATGTCATAAGAGGGCTCATTTTAATGGAAATTGAAAAATCTAGTGCCCTTTCAAAGTAACCAAAAGCTGGAGGGCAACTAGGCCCCCTCCAATGCTCATTTTTCCAAAAGTCATCAGATCAAAATTCTGAGATTGCTATTTTGTTCAGCATAGTCAGAAAATCCAATAACTATGTCTTTGAGGACAACTCAATACCCCACAGTCTGTGAGGGAAGGGCTATAAGAAATGAGGGAAATCATATAATGCCCAACATTTGGACATCATGAATACAAGTCTCTGACAATCTGGATTGCAAGATAAATATAAAAATAATGTACCTGGACCACCAAAATATTTAATTTGATTTTTCATCGTCTTTGTTTTGGTGAGTACCGAAATGAAAAGCAAAATGGTAATTAGTGTAGTAAGGTCGTATAAAGCTGACCTCCTTTGCAAACGTCAATGAAATGTTTAGTGATCTTTTGGTTTGTATATTTCGTTTATTATTGGTGTTTCTAGATACAAATATGATAGTCATAAGAGTAATGACGAATATGGCAATTTTGATAGCCCAGATGGCAATGATTGTGGTAAACACTACGTTTAGTGATATCAACTGTGTATTTATTCTGTTTACTGTTTCCATGTTAGGTTTTTATCGGCAGTGAACGTCTAAGGATGTCTCAAAGGTTTCACCTGTTGAGTTTGACCGAGCATGATTGATGACCAATTTCAGTTTGACCGATGAATTTTTTTTTCAGGATACAGTCAGTGATCTACTACCTGTTTTCGAAAAATTCCTTGATGAGGCACCAAAGTCAAGCCAGTTCGATAAAGTTCGCCAATCAGTTGTCATTCTAATGGGTGGTTTGGCTCGCCATTTAGACAAATCGGATAAGAAAATTAAACCAATCATTGGTAAACTCATATCAGCGCTAAAGACCCCGTCACAACAAGTATGTATGACGTAGAGGTTATTCCTTTCTCTTCTTTTTGTTTACACAGCTAAAACAATCTACCAATTTGTTTAATATTCCACTAGGAAGCCCCCAAAGAAAATCCTGGATCCACTATTTTTGTTCTGAAAATCCAATTTAAAATAACAAATTTCAAGACATTAAAATGTCTAATGACCAGACATAGAGTCTGAGTCATAGATCTTTGCAAAGAATATCTAAACAGGTTTTTTGGAAGTGACTCAGAAAAAGCAAGTCTCTGACTGAGATTGGGTGCCCACGAGTAAAGTATTTTGACTGATTATTGGGCATGTTGCAATCCAATCAAAGATTCTGCCTGAGATTATGTCTGTGACCAACTACCAGTCAGTTTACCCTAATGTTTCCTTCTGAGAAGGAATAATTGCACATTTATACCTGAAAATACCCTCATCTAGCTTTGAAAATGTAGAAGGGGTGATTGGACACGAATATTTCCATAATTGGTAGGTGACCCCATGTCTTCCGTTTTCGGTTCCAAAGACGCTCATGCACAATGATATATTATGTTGGAACGCGTTGATTGGCTAACATGAGCATTGTTGTCGTCGTGCGCTTTGTGTATCGAAATGAATATACCAGGACGGGGAATCGCGTGACATGCAAAGATTGGTTCCAGTTAACGTTGAAGGAAGGATTAACTGTCTTTCGTGACCAAGAGTTTTCGGGTGATCTGAATTCAAAACCCGTCAAACGCATTGAGGATGTCAAACGACTCCGTGCCAGTCAGTTCCGTGAAGATGCGTAATATCCAGGCTCTTCGGAAAGCGAAAACGCATTATGGGGTTGAGCCTCGTGGTGATTACATTGCAATGTGTAGAGGAATTGGCAACGGAGCCTTCAGAGCTGTTCCGAACTCCTTAGTATAGCTTGAGAGTCGATAATTTTAATGTTTTTCATAACATTTTTGTTTAGTTAGTCAATAATACCTTCAGGCATAGCTTGAGTTATTCTAGGCTCTGGTTGGAATACAAGAGATATGGTTCATTACTCACCCAATGAAGGAGGAATACAATCAAAAAGCTGGCTGATGCGGATAAGAATACGACAGCTGTATCTGCCGAAAGAAACACGACAGTCAACAAGTTTTTTTTGAGATCTTAGATGAAACATAATAACAACCTCTTTTCTTGTTAGTTTGTCATATATTTTTAATTCATGGCTCCTTGTGGTTTTGCAAGTGACAAAATTGTTGCCTGATAAGTTCCAGTTTTCCTCAAAAGGAAATTTATCTTGACTCTCTATCACTTTGTCAATCATCTCAACTTCCGTAGGGTAATCACATTCAGTAAAAGGGCCTGTCATTTTCGTGTCCTGCTCTGCAGCTCTGTCCGCTCTTTCATTAAATCCCAACATGAGCTGGAACCCATTGTAAAACTACTCTGTGTTTTTTACAGACAGATGTAAACATAGAATAACAAGCAATTACTTCCATAATGGATAGCATTGTTCATTCTAATGCCCTACATTGTCTTGCTTTAACAAACCAAAATTATTACGCATATAAGGGGTTCACCTCCTCCTAATACCTTGCTCTTTATGCTGAAGTATTTTTAGTAATTTCAACTATTTATTCTATGGCCTTCATGAATCAGGGGGTCATTCTTAAGGAATTGGGACAAAATTTAAGCTTTAGTGTAAAGAGCGAGGTACTGATGAGGGAGTGAACCCTTTTATACAGGTAATAAAAACATGCAATTACAGAAGTTCGTTACATAAGCTAATTCGTAAGTTAAGAATACCTTTCACTAATAAAAACACTTATAAAGAATTAAAAGTTCTAGTTGCCCGCCATGCGGATCTCGGGCGACATGGCGCGCTTCGACCATCGGGAGGGCAATGACGACTTCGGCCAGCCCCGCGCGCTGTTCGAGCTCTTTGACGACGGGGAGCGCAAGCGGCTGTTCGGCAATCTCGCGGCGGCGATGGGCGGGATCCCGAACTGGCTCAAGGAGCGTCAGTGCAAGCTGTTCGACCAGGTTCACCCCGAATACGGGGCGGGCGTGCGTCAGGCGCTGGCGGATGCCGGCGAGGGCTATGACCCCGACGCCATCTCGACCGAAGGCGACCGGGTCGCCGCGGCGGAGTAATCCGCCCCCGTTGATTCGCGGCGCGGGCGCCGTGTCCCGCGCCCATTGGCTTATAGAGAAGGAATCTAGATCGTTAGACTTTCAGCATTTTTCCTACTTTCAAATTAATCTTGTAACATTAAATTTGATGTTCAAGAAACAATCAACAGAGCACAATAATTACTCTAATTACATAAGTAATAGTAAAGGATTACAATAAACTATACTGAACGAAACTATACTGATGCTGAATAAACTATACTAAAACTATGCTTAAATCGATTTCTCCCCTCATATCCTCCCCTCAAGGGCAAATTTGGAACACTTGTGCAAGGGGGATTCGGGTAGATTTTTGTGTGTAATTGAGCTGATTTTTGGTATAAAAAATTCTTTATATTTTCCCTGAGATTTACAAAGACTGACAGGATCAATAAAAGATACTAGGGTATATAGGAGTCCTGTTATTGATGTTAAAAGTAAATATCCCAATATCCAGGGTTAATTTAAAGCTGAAATTTCAGAAGGGTAACTACCTCCCGGGAAGTTATGATGTTGGTAGACTCCAGGAGTATAATTTAATAGAAACTTTCCTGGAACAGTTAAATACTAAACTTGAGAGTTTAAAATTTGACAATGTGGAAGAAGGTTGGAATAATTTTAGAAAAACCATTCGCGAAGTTGCTGATGGTGTCTTAGGGATGAAGGTTAATACTGCAGCTACGAACATTAATGAAAAAGCTTCTTGTTTAATAGAGAGGCAGCGAGAACATGATCGATGTACCGAAGCCCGCTTTAGCCTAGCATATTCGCGAAGGCGGAAGCGATGTCCTGAGGGACGGCTGTGAAGCGGATCAGGTACGATCCGTCAGGTTGCCGACGAACGACCTTGGCGTACAGGTCTCCCAGCAGTTCTTCGGGTTTGCTCGGATTGGCGGGGATAATCTTGAGGTTCGCTAATTCCGCGAGCGAGTGTTCAGATGCCAAAGAGGCACTGTTTGTCGAAAGAGCTAGGAAGTGAGCGGGTGCCATTTCACCCACCATGTGTTTGCCATCCAGCGTGCAAAATTGAACAGGAGATTGAATGTTTTGAAAAGAGTCCGTACCCACAAACACTTGAAAACTTTTAATTTTTATAAAAAAAAAAAGGTTTTATTTTTTAGAGGGATAGTCAGGGGTATGCTTTTTTTAGATTTTTTCCTCATGGGTGATTGTCTCGAACCAGTGGTCAAAGAGTATCTGGAGGGTGCTTATTTGGATGGAAATTTAAAGCAATAAAAGACATCGAACTATAACAAAATTTAAAATATTCTAAGTTTATGCCGCCAAAAACAACAATTTCGGCTCGAATAGCTCCGAAATTATATCAAGCAGAAGTCTTGAGATACCCAAACGGCTTAGAATTATCTAATAACTATTTGTAAGACTCCTTAGTTTTGGAAACTATATTAGTCCATGCGAGTCGAGTGAGTGGTTCTTTTTTTTCTCCTCCTTTTCATCTTGAATAGTCAACAATCCGGCATCGGTTAAAGCACCATGGACAGCAATTTCATTGTCCATGTGAACAAAACCTCAAATGTAAACTCATCACAGTTTGATAGAAGTAACTATTGTGTGTCTAGTGGAATGAACACTGATACTGTAAAATGTCGTGACTGATAACCTTTGTAGGGTTTTCTGTTTCCTTAGCAAACCCGAGTTGGTTGATGCAGTATGTAGGGTAATATAACTGATTCCAGGCCTTATCGTAGTTATAGAGGTTAAAACTGTTATTTTTACATTTTCACTTTATTGTAATCTTTGACTTTCCCACCAAGTTTCATCCCGATCCCTCCACTCTAAGCGTTTTCCAAGATTTTAGGTCCCCCCAGCTCCCCCCTGTCACCAGATCCGGTCGGGATTTAAAATAAGAGCTCTGAGATACAATATCCTTTTAAATATCAAATTTCATTAAGATCTGATCAACCGTTTGTAAATTAAAAATACCTCATTTTTCTATTTTTTTCGATTTAACTGTTCCCCCACTCCCCCCCCAGATGTTTGAATCGGAGAAACAACAATTTCTAATTTAAACTGGTCTAGCTCCTGATACGCCTTCCAAATTTCATCGTCCTAGCTTACCTGGAAGTGCCTAAACTAGCAAAACCGGAAACTTTTCATGCTTTAAATTAGAAAAACAAATAAAAATAACCCACTGACATTGCAATAAGATTTAGTCAAGATTTAATCTCAACCGAGAGGGCATAGTAGTTAGTTTTATATGTACTGTACGAATGTTTGCATAAACATCAATACTTTGTCATGAGAATAAAATCAGAAAACTAAAAAGTCGAAAATGGTAAATGATCTTTTTTTTCAACTCGTTTTCAAAATGGACTATAAAGTAGAAAACAATGAACCTTGACTGAAAATGAAGGGCGCAAAATGGATTAGGCTTTACATAACTTGTTTACATGTCTTTTTAACTCGTTTTCCTTAACTGATCGATTTTTTTTTGCACTATAAATATTTACAATATGATGGAACTGACTAATTCTATCAAGCTCTTCAGTTACAAATCCTTCAATAGAGTTTTGAATCTTTTGCACTTTTCTTAGACGAAAAATTGCACTCGTATATTAATAGTCGGAGGGTAATAAAGAAGCAGTCCCTACACTAACTGAATAAAATTTACTAAATATACATACGTAAATACTCTATACGTATACTGTGCAATGTGTAGGCTATATAAAGCATATATTCTGAAGGTGCAACAACAAGAGGGTGAATTCACGCAAGCATATTGACAAGGGATCCCCCCTCCACTCCCATGAGTTACACTCAGTTCTGATTCTATAAAGATCGGAAATTTATCAATATTTAGACCTGAAGGATTATTAACAGGTACATATTAGAATCTTTAATGCTGCTATCTAATAGCCAAGGCCGAGGGTATTTTTCACTGTTGGCAGAATTTTGGAAGAATAAGAAGAAAAGTCTCAGAACAAGGACTAGAATATTGAAAGCTACAGTGGTGACTGTGGTCAAGTCAAGTGTTAACAGTGGAGGATTTTTTAAGTGTTTTGCAGAAAAAAATGCCTATGGATTATTTTAGGTGCCTAACTGACTTGACACTTTCTCAGACCATAAATTTTACAAAAATGTGGATCAAACCCGCTTTCTAGGGCTATAATGAGAGAAAGGTATAAATAACTTCAATCAATCCGCTCCTCAAATAGTGGAAATAAGGAGTTCCTATAAACTACCCGATGCAAGTTCAAGCAACGAAGTCAAATATACCGTTCTGGGCTCTGGCGAAATCCTGATGGAAAACGCCTTTACGCCCGGCGCAGAAGATCTGCCGGAACTACCTCGTTTTGGCATGTACCTGGAACTGGACGGACAGTTTAACCAATTGGATTGGTTTGGTCGGGGACCTTTTGAGAATTATGCAGATCGAAAAACGGCCGCTTTTATCGACCGCTACCAAAGCACGGTCGCAGAGCAGTACGTCCCCTATGCCAGTCCGCAAGGCAACGGCAATAAATCGCACGTCAAATGTAGGTATGTATATATGTATGTATGCATGTATGTATATATCTATGTTTACATGTATGTATGTATGTATGTATGCATATATGTATGTATACATGTATGTTTTAATGTGTATGTATATATGTATTTGTGTATGCATGTATGTATGTATGTACCTATGTATGTATATATGTATGTACGTATGCATGTATGTATGTATGAATGTATGTATGCATGTATGTATGTATGTATATATGTACGTATGTATGTATGAATATATGTATGTATGAATGTATGTAGGTATGTATATATGTATGTATGCATGTATGTATATATCTATGTTTACATGTATGTATGTATGTATGTATGCACCTTTAAACAATAACCAGATACACTAATATTAAAATCCGCGACGCGTTTAAGCTTATTATTTTTCAATTACACACGACCCTGAAGCTCAATGGGTCCCTTGATGAAACGCATATAACAGTTATTGACCTTGTCTCTCTGAAAAAATTGGTCATGGATATTCATAAAAGTAAATAATAAATAATAAAATAAAGGTTATAAAAAGCTAAAAACCAAAGCTCTATATAATCTTGTAAGATTGAAAATAGGCAACATAACTTAACAATTCGGGAAGCGCTAAAAATTACATCATTAAAATGATCTCCAAGTCTAAACTAAAGTTCTCAAACCGCCGTATTTTCCTTAATTCGTTGTTTCTGACAAAATAACACTATGTTTTCTCTATGCTGCTTTTGACAAAATAACTAAGCTACATTTTCTCAGTACTAAAATTATTTATAATAAGGTTAGTTTAGGTTAGGTTAAAAAGTGCTTAAATCTCAATTAAAGGTAGAAGCAATTATTATATTTGTAAAGAGCATAAAAAAGGCATTGAGTGGTATATTCACTTTATACAAAAGCCAGTTAGGATAGTGGTTTGCTATAAATTTACCACTGATCTTTATATCCCAAAAGTATAGAATGAAATTATTATTTTATTGGGTCCTACCAAGGGCTTAAAATTGGATTGGCAAGAAAAAAATTATATTCAGAAAGGCCGGCGCCCTCGGGATCAGCTTTCACCAGCTCAGTCGAACCGACCCCGGCTTCGATATCGACCGGGTCGCGGCCGCCCGCATCTACCTCGACGACGACCGCTACGGGTCCATCGAAGAGGAGCGCGCCTATTTCACCGAACTGCGGGCCCGTCTGAGTGCGCATCCATGGGTCGACGCGGTCGCCACCACGACCTCGCTCCCGATGGACGCCGAGACCGTCGACTTCGACGTCGGCGACCGCACCACCTCCGACGATACGACGAGCTCCCCGTCCGTGCTCGGGCTCGACACCGACGCCAGCTCCCGGCGGGACGTGACCGGGGCGGGCAGCGGCCAGGGCCCGGCATTAATATTGATCAAAAACATATAATAAACCAACTGCTCTCGATGACCAACCACAGAGTCCCATGAGGCGACTACATAAACAAATTATAAGTTAAAAAATGTAAATGGAAAAACCTAAGTTAAAAAATTTTCATCTCCAAAAAATCTAAGTTAAAAAACGCCCCCTTAAAAATTTGACTCCCCCTGAAAAATTTGACTCCATTCCTCCCTCTTGGAGGGATAACCCATGCTATTGGCTAAGTCGTTTTATAATAAGTACATTTATTATTAATAGAAAGACACACATATACTTAAAATATTTATTACTTATCATCATTCATTACCCACTTGGTGTAGTCCCAATTTATATTACAAGTTGTAATTCAAACAGTAATTTAAATTAAATAATATTAATTGAATATCAATTTAAATATAATTAATTAAATTAAACAGTCTATCTCCTGGCTTGCCCAAATACAAAACAGTCTATTTCTGAACTCTTAAAATACTGAGTAACAAATGAATAATTAATGTTTAATGTAATAATCAATTAAAATTAACGTTTAAATTAATTTAAATTTGAATTAAATAAATTTAATCATAATATGTAATTCATGCAATAATTTAAATTAAATATTATTAACTGAATATCAGTTAAATATAATTATTTAGATTGAATAATCTATAGCTGAAATTAATAATTGATAATATAAATTGCAATAGTATTTAGGAGCAAAGAGACTATTGATTCTGAGGTTCATTTAAATTTGGGAGGAATGAGGTTAGAGGTTATTTCTAGGAGCAATTAGATATAATAAGAAATTATTTAGAAAGGAAAGGTTTAGAGTTTAATGTCGAGAAGTCAGCAGTATTAGAATTCAGAAGCAAAGGGAATATTCATTCCAAGGTTGATCTTAATTTTGGAGGAATGATGTTAAATGTTAAAGAAGAATTTGTTTATTTGGGTGTTAAGTTTAGAGCATTAAGAGGGATATCCAGACAGGTAGAAGATTGTAATTTAAGGGGTAATGGGCTAATTAAGATGCTTTTGAGAAGTAATTTTGATCGGCGCCGCGGTTCGGGTTCGGGCGCCAAGCCGGCGCAAAGTCCCCGCTGCCGAACATCCCCATCGTCCCGGCGAGCAGCGCGTAGTACAGCGGCGGATGGTGCCCCAGGCTCGAGTGCTCGGTGGCCCGCCGCCCGGTCAGCTCGTGACTGTTGGGCACGGTCGGCTGCTGACCCGTCGCGCGCAGGTAGTGCGCGTAGTAGCAGTGGTCGAACTCGTCGGGTCCTTCGAACGCCGGAGTCCAGACCACGTAGGCCGTCGCCAGCAGGACGTGACAGGCCGCAGCCAGCCAGAGGAGAGGTCGCTTCACGTTCGGGTCGGGCGCGCGCTTCCGACTGGCTACTGGAGGGCAGCTACCCCCTCCCCCTCCCGAACCCATCATTTCCCTAAACACATCCAGTCAAAATTTTGAGATAACCATTTTGTTCAGCGTAGTTAAAAGGTCTGGAAATAATATCTTTGAGGATTACAACTCTCTAACATTTCTCAGGACAAGGGTTAAAAGTTATGCCCTGGGGGCATATAAGGTTTCTATAGAAAGGGTGTTCGTGTAAACTTTGGAAGGGGCTAATTGGATAGGCAATCTGAAATTCTAGAGCCCCTTTTAAGATTTAAAGTGATCGGAGGGCGAATACCACCCTCCTCACACCTTGTATTTTCCCAAAATGTGTCTGATAGGAATTTCCGAATCAGCTTTTAGTTCGTCTGTAATTATAGCAATTGAGATTATCGAAATATTTTTTTGGAATAAAACCGAGGTAATACAACCTTAGTTTCACATGAGACGCTAGAAGGTACAGGATTTATTTTGTATACAACTCAATCGAATTCTGTGTCTAGGAATTGTTACATAAAGTGTGCTAACGGTATCCCTGGGATATTAAAAATGTATTCAACCTTCCATTTGATTCAAAAGTCTTCTCTTCTAAATCAATTTTTATATATCTTAATCTAATTTAACAATTTCTAATCTAATCTAATTCCTAAACAACTGTTAAACTTGCGTAATCTAATTTAGTCTTAACTTTTATATACTTGCCAGGTCTTGTTTAGGTTGGAGAGGTATTAATTATTATTAATAACTATTAATATGCTGCGTAAGCAACACGAGCAACTAATTTTCTGTTATAATAGAATACTAGTTTGAGTATTCTATTGTAGTTTGAGACTAAAAATTACGAGGTATCAGTCATAGTAACATATGCTACTGTTGAACCGACTGACGGAGATAGTAGTGACACATTAATTTTGCTTACAGCTACAGGAACAAATACACAGAATCCCTGAAATATGCTGTTTTATTTGTGGATTTTAATACCCAGGCTGGTAAAAATAGCGATTGATGGTATCGTAATCTAGGTAAACTTGGTGCAGGAAAAGAAAACTACCGCTCAAGTTGTTCATTCATTGACACATTATAGAACCTTTTTTTTCGTTAGTTTCTTTCAGCTTAGCGTGGGACAAGACAAATAGAAGGGACAGAATAGGTAGAAAATATATAATTTGGGCTAGATATGTGCACATTAGGGGGGAATGGGGGTAAAGTATTTGGACAGTGTGAAGCTAGAAAACAATTCTTACTGCATAATATGCAGAATAATTGTACCTAAAAAAATATAGCCCAAATTTATTTCTAAAGTATTATATTTTTATCTTATTTTGGTATATTTCATTATTTCATTATATATTTCATCAGGATTGAGTGTCAGACAAACATATTAGAAGAACATTTATAGTAAGTAGTATGCGACAATAGTAGTATAATGTTTTCCAATGGCTCAAAGTAGTGACGATCGTATAGAGTTGGAAGATTGTTGAAGAACTGCTGAAACGTAAAATGGTTGAAGGCAGTTGCTCTTCCCATGCTGGTAGCTTCAGCCTTTCGGATTGTAAGCTTATGGCGTCGTTGCATATACCCACAATACCAATCCTCTCCCGCAACTTGATTTTTCTCCACACATGTCTAGGAGTCTGGAATTTTAAGCTGCTTTCTCGTGGTCTATTTCTTAATAATTTCTTAGACAACACTGCTTTTCCATTTGCGAAAAATTAAGCAAGAGAAAACGGGTTTTAATTTCGCTAGGTTGACTCGGTTATTTATTGTAATTTCTGTTTATTTTGCTTTTCATTTATTTATTGAGGGTGATATGTGGTAGTTTTACAATTTTACTTTATTCCTCCTTATTTTTGGTTTAATGTAGCTCATTACTTTTCTTTAATAAACCTCTTTTGTGGGAAAAGTTTTTCAAATTAAAAAGATAAATTAAATTAGCGCCATGTTGGAAGTTTAAAGAAAAACGGAAATTGTCTTATATGGAAGGTTAGCTACCATCTCCTGAGTCGTCCGTTCTTTACATTAAAGTTTAACTTGTGCATTGTGGAGACCATGGTCTCCACAATGCACAAGTTAAACTTTAATGTAAAGATTTAAATCAGTAGTGATTGTACCGTTTAGTGTCTATTATGCAGGCAAAAGTGCAAAAGAAAAAAAGATTGGCAAGATATATGAAAAGCTACAAGAATACATTTTGATTTTTTTATAATCACCGATTTATTCTTTAATTTAAGGTAAAAGTGGGGGAAATCCGCAAGTTCAGTTGAATTAGCAAATTCTGTCGTGAAATTAATTCCTTCTTCCGGCTTAACACGCTCCTTATTCAATCGCAATTTTCTGAAATATCTAAACTCCACTACAGCATAATTATCGTGTTATTCTTTTGTTTTAAGTCATATTTTGTTTGTAATTCAAGGTGATTTGCTGCTGTTTCTTGTAATTTGCTTCATTCCCTAAATAAATAAGAAAAATAAACCATAAGAAATAAATTAAAAATTAGGAACTGTACCATCTGTCTCAGATTTGAACCAACAGTATCGTGAAATGGTCTTGGATGATGGACTGGATGAACTTTTTTGCATAATATCACTTTCAACTAATCAGGGGCGTTTTTTACTGACAAAGTTATTTAAAGCGTAAGTGACATCTTATGCATTTAGTCAAAGCGTCACTGAGAGTCAATGATAGTCACTCTTTCTCAAGTAAAATCAGAATTCCACGCTACTATTGCTTTAAAGTTGAGAAAGATGGTCACAATAGCGACACTGAAGGGTTATGGAAATGATGTTATGACCCAAAGTTTTTTCCTAATGACTCAAAATTTAATAGAAAAGGAGTATTCCATAAAAAAAATTAGTGGTACTTGAGTTGAAAATAGTATAAACTCTATCAAATTACATTCCAAATTTCAATTTGTTTCTGATAGAAGCTTAATTTATCACTCGTTCAGCTCCACTGTAGCAGTTCCAATTGTCTTGCTCAGAGAAATAGAAAAAAATAAATAAAATGACACCAGAAAAAATATTATGTAGAAAAAATGCCATGACTCAAACTTTTTTTTCCGTATAACTCAAAATTTAATAGAAAAGATATATTCTACAGAAAAATTAGAGGACTGATTGAATCTTAAGCCTTAACAAGCAACTGGGACTACATGCGAGAGGTCGGCGCGACCGCGCGGGGTCAACTGATCGCAGCGGCGGCACAGCGACTCAAGGTAGACGAATCCGAGTGCAGTACTCGCCCTGGCGTCGTCGTGTGTGCATCCGTTGGCGCTGAAATCCCGTACGGTGATCTCGCCAGCGACGCCGCGGCATTGCCACTGCCCGACGAAAGTCCGCCGCTGAAATCCATCGACGACTACCGTATCGTCGGCACGCGCCAAAAGACGATCGATGCACGCGATATTGTGACCGGAAAAACGAAGTACGGCATTGATACCGTGCAACCCGATATGCGCTATGCGGTAATTGCGCGCGAGCGGGTTCCGATACCAATTATTAAATCCGCTTCGCCGCACATTTTTACCGCGCCGGGCGTGCCGGTTACGCCCACGGCGCCTAAGTTTTCAGGAGCGTCGTAAGGCAACGAACCCTTTCCGGCAAAAGTTTCGCTTACTGGAATACCGGTTCGGGCAACAAAT
Source organism: Alatinidae sp. Z8VKAUB7J3 (assembly GCA_010016025.2). Lineage (NCBI taxonomy): Eukaryota > Metazoa > Cnidaria > Cubozoa > Carybdeida > Alatinidae > Alatinidae sp. Z8VKAUB7J3. The sequence continues at coordinate 7,552,116 of JAAAKM020721499.1, forward strand.
TTTTGCAAAGTATCGGTCGCGTCGCTGTAAATGACGCCGCCGCCGGCGATAATCATCGGTTTTTTACTGACTTTGATCCAGGTCGCCGCTTTTTGAAGCGCCGTTTTGTCGGGACGAGGCCGGCCGATATGCCAGACTCTTTTAGCAAAAAGCTCGCTGGGGAAATCTAAAGCATCAGCCTGTACTTAAGTATTCGTATGCTAATTCTTCAGTTATGGTGAAGTGGAAGGGTACAGCTGGGGAGAGTATTCATGTTAAAAAAGGCCTTAGGCAAGATACCATTTTATCTCCGAGTATATTTAGGCGTGTTTTAGCTTCGTGTCCCCAATGTCTTCAATCGTCATTTGTTTTACAATGATAGTTTAGGCATTAGTCACGTTGCTTATGCTGACGATGTTCTGCTTCTTAGCCGGAAAAAACAAAGTCTAATTGCAAACTTTAGCCTGCTTTCAGCTGCACTGTCCGCAGTAAGCCTTTCAGTTAATGCTGCCAAATGCAAGTTTTTGTTATTTAAGATTCCCCCACCAGCTGTTTTTATGATCCTTGATATTAACCAAGTGACATATAGCAATCGCAAATTGTGTCGGTCTGTCGGTCGGTCTGTTGGTCCCGGTTTTGCTACTTTAGGCACTTCCAGGTAAGCTAGGACGATGAAATTTGACAGGCTTATCAGGGACCGGACCAGATTAAATTAGAAATAGTCTTTTTTCCAATTTGACCATCTGTGGGAGGGGGGAGTGGGGGGCCCGTTAATTCGGAAAAAATAGAAAAAATGAAGTATTTTCTAACTTACGAATGGTGGATCAGATCTTAATGAGATTTGATGTTTGGATGGATATCGTGTCTCAGAGCTGTTATTTTAAATCCCGACCGGATCTTGATTTAGCTCAAATTTTCCCTTAATGCTGTGACTCTTAAAAAGGGTACTAAGAATTCTGACCTCCAATCAAATGAGCTCTATCCGATCCAAAGTTTATGCAACACCTGTTCCAAAAAAACCTTATATGTCGTGGGCATAACTTACGACCCTTGTCCATGGGCTCTGAGGGATTGTGTTCACCCCAAAGACATTGTTATATGATTTTTTGACTATTGGTAATAAAATGGCTATCTCATAAGTTTAATTGACTGTATTTTGGGAAAAGAAGATGTCAGGGAGAGGGGATAGTTGCTCTCCATCATGTTTGACTTTTAAAAGGGAACTATAACTATACATTTCAAACCGCAATGCTTGTGGTAAGTGCTTTGACTGACCGAGAAAAAACGCAGCCGTTGACATAAACAATGGAAAAAACATGCGCCATAAATGCCTGACCAATCGGCTACTACCGCTCAGTCCTCCCCGTTTCACGTAACGATAATCTGCAATAGTGCAAAACGCCATAACGCTTCCAAATGCAATATAAGCGGCAATACCAAAGCCGCCCAGTTTACCGTCATGATTTTGTGTAGTTTGATAAGAAAACCATGCAAATCCCATAGTTAACATCGCGGCAAAAAGTAACAAAAGTTTATCGTAACTATTACTGCGATTAGCGGGCTGCCAGATAATGTTCAAAGCAGACAACACATATAACAAGTATCTTATTTAAGGTGGAAGCTTTTCCCTTTCCCCTCTGTGTAGAGATAAGACCTGTGCTATTTTATACCAGTTCCCAGTAGTTTGAATAAGGCTTAGAGGTAATAAGCTAGGCAAAGCTTCTTTAACAGACAATCTAAATGCCTAGGGACATTAATTCCTAATCGTGAGAGACTCAGTGAAGTATTTTGATAGAATTTTCCTTTCACGTCATTTTGGCCATTTAGAGTCGAATTTTGATAAAAAAACGCACTTCGAAAAAAACGCAGAAGTAACAAAATCATATCGAGAATTATTGGAAAAATGCAAAATTTTGAGACAACAGTTTTGTTCAGCATAAAAGAAGATACCGTTTTCACAAAAGCTTGAAATCATTCTTGACTCTGAATGTGGTTTGTCCTTCAATTTAATGGAATTGATGAATTTAAAAAACCTGTAACGATAAAAAGCAAATAGATTAAATGAAATAACAACAAAAAGAGTAAAAGTATACTGAGAAAATAAAAGACAAAACTGCATAAGCTAATGCTCCACCACCTTTACAAAAAGGAAGAAAATAATCAACAAACAAGAAAACTACTCGAACAGCTCTCAAAAACACGAAATTTCACATCAATGAACTTCAGTTATAGGCAAAAACCCCAATAAGCAGACACTATTGTTCTAATAAGAGGTATAATCGATGAGTCAAAGCAATAAAAAATTAAAGCAATTTTTTTAAAGCAAAGCAATAAAAAATTAGTCCATGTATGAGTGAGGCTTCACCTTCCTGAATCCTCACTCATACATGGACAAAGTTTTGTCTTTTTCAATGTTGTTCTGTACTTCCATTTGAAAAAACTTATTTTTTATTAATTTTAATGTATGATTGCTAATCAAATCATGCTGAAAAATCTGGCTCCCTCAAGGTGGTTTCAGGCACCATCCCCTCTCTATACTCTGCACCCACCAACACTCTTTCATAACAGATCATTGGAAATTATACCTTGCTATACACAATTTCATCAAACATAATCTGAATTAACTTGGTTACGGTGGGAGAGTATTCATAACTCATAAACTCTTTTCAAAACTTGAGCCATTTGAACGTAAACGTGATGTGAAGCGTCCACTACCCTTTTGCATACTAAATTCAGTGGAAAGACCCTTTCGTTTAATACCTTTTAAATCATCACGCCTAATTGGCGTTCTATCCGAAAACGATATTTATTTTGATGTTTCCCCAAATTCCCTTAACCGTTTTAAAACATTTTTATTCTCGAAAAGACTGTTTGGAAAATTTGACAACTTTAGAAGTTTATGCAAATGACTTTCAACGACTCAATTCTTGTACGATTTGTACTCAAATCTGATACCAAATCAATGAAATTATAACTCTTGAGTGAAACCGTCGTTGTCGTGGTAGCGAAAAGGTTGATGCTCCAATCTAATCCAAAAAGGTTTTCGTTTATCGCAAGCACGTAAGTGAAAACAAAGATCTAGAAGCTCAGTGAAAATTTTGTTTGCTATTTATTATTATTTATTATTTATTGTGAAAATTATTAAGGTATATAATAAGTCCCAGCAACAGCTTTTGCGAAATATTATGTAAGAAAACAAGTCTTACATTCAATTTTAGCCTCTTGTTTGTATGAAAATCGTCAATTGGGAGGAATTTCAGGCTGGTTTCAGGTGTTTATGGTGCTTAAAACAGTCTTAAATCGTGAAAAAACACTGCTATTTTTTGGCGGGAGTTTTTCAACGACTGACCCCGGCTGAAAACCAGCATTTCGATACCGATCACGCCGAAAAACCGTCACAGGCCGCGTAACCGTTTGCGAGAGAGAGTCCGACAGGCGACCCGCGGTCGCTTTCACAGGAAACAAACACAGGGGGAAGAGCCATGCGGAATCACAAAGGGATCATCGCGGCGGCGTTCGCGTGCGTTGTGTTCGTCTCGACGGCGATGGGAAATGCCGGCGACACCAATCGCTCGACCGGCGCAAGTGGTCGCGTGAGCGAACCGGTCATCGCGTGCCGGCCACGGAGCAGCAGTTCGCCTGCCGAACCGCAGTCGATGCAGGCCCCTTCACGACTCTCTCTCTCTTTCTCTACCATTGCTTCTTTGTCTCTTCTTTGTTGCCTTGCTCTTACTCTTTCTTGATCAAGCGTTAGCAATAAGCCTTCTAAATAAAATTCTATTTGGCAATCGACGGGTTTAAAATATGCATAAAGCTGTGTCAAAGCATAAGCCGAAATCTTTAAAGCCAAAGGCTTTGTGTAAATCTGTGCGAATAAGGCACATTGCTGGTTCAGCTAATATCTGAAGATGCTTTCAAAAAGGTGCCTTTTTTATTCTCTATGAATAGTTTTTAAATAAAACTAGATTTTCTTATAATTACTTTTTCTTTCGGTTAGGCTCCGGTGGATATATCCAGGCGAGGTTCCGGGAATCGAAGGGAGGGGTGCTGGCCTAACGTAGAGAGATTCCAAAACTCGTGAATCCTTAGATGTTACCTACAATAGTCATCTGTTGCCTTCTTATGAAAAACATTGCTTCATAAAAGTCATCAATAGGGTCTGTATCTAGACCCTAGATACAATACGTATATCCCTTCAGGATTTTTTTAAAGACCGAAATCAAAGATATCTCTTTGATATCTTTGATATATCCAAATATTTCTTTAAAGGTCGGAATCAAAGATATCACTTTCATAGCTTTGATAAGTAAAAATATATTTGATAAACATTCAGAGTCCTCTATGATATTTTCCGTATGCATCATGTACAATGTGATTAAAGGCTCTTTTCCTATTTCAAAAGTTTTCGTTTTCGAGGGTAATAGCTACGTATGATGACGGCATCGGGACCAGCGTTGTAGGCAGCCAGAGCGATCCGCGCGTCACCAAAGGTCTCAAGCTGTGCGACTAGGTATCGCGCGGAGCCGTCAAGATTTGCCCGCCAGTCAAAGGGATCGACGCCAAGGTCTTCGGCGGTTCCCGGCATGAGCTGACCAAGGCCAATCGCGCCGACATGCGAACGGGCGTTCACGTTGTAGGCGCTTTCGATTTCGATGTTTGAGCGGAACAGCAACCGCCATTCCGTCACAGTGAGACCAGCCGCACGCAAGCCTCGAGGTTTAAGCTTTTTTTATATCAAAAACAAGAATTTTTTTGGTTGTTTTCAAGAATCTAAAAGACAGCTTAATTTTGAATTTGTAAGAGAAGCAATTATTATATTTGTAAAAAGCATAAAAAAAGGTATTGAGTGGTATATTTGCTTTATTCATAAGTAGTGGAGGAAAGATATAGGAAAAAATGGTCAAACCTTGGGGAAATTGCAACAGATTTTTTTTTTTTTTTTTTTCACATCAAAATGTTTAGAAAAATCAGCTGAATTACACTAAAGAAAAAAACTCTATCAAAATTTCGCTTGCAAAAAGGTCCCAAATTTCCTCTTCAAGGGGCAAATGGATTTCTTTTTACGGATGCGTGTTTATTTGTTTGTTTTGTCGTTTGTTTTTTTTTCCCAGGGGTGATCGTATCGACTGAGTGGTCCCAGAATGTCGGGAAAGGGCTCATTCTAACGGAAACTAAAAGTTCTGGTGCCCTTTTTAAGTGACCAAAAAAATTGGAGGGCACCTAGGCCCCCTCCCACGCTCATTTTTCCCCAAAAGTCACCGGATCAAAATTCCGAGATAGCCATTTTATTCATCATAGTCAAAAAACCTAATAAATATGTCTTTAGGGACTACTTACTCCCCTGCAGTTCCCGTGGGAGGGGCTGCAAGTTACACACTTTGACCTTTGTTTACATATAGCAATGATTACCAACCCCGTAGGCATTGTTATATGATCTTTGGAGTATTTTGTACAAACGAGATATGTTAAATTTTAATCGGATGTATTTGGGGTATAGAGGGCGTGGGGTGGGACGGGTTCTAGTTGCCCTTCGATTACTATTGACTATTAAAAAGGGCACTAGAACTTCGTATTTCCAATCGAGTGAGCCCCCTTCAAAGTTTATACAACCACTCCTTCAATTAAAACCTCGTATGCCCCCGGGACATAGATTAAAACCCTAGCCCCCAGGCTTTTGGGGGATGTGTCAACCCCAGAGGCATTGTTATATGATATTTGGACTATTTTGAACAAACTGGCTATTTGAAAGTTCCGATAGACGCATAGACAATTGAACTAGTATTGTCACTTTAAGCATGAATAAACTTTTAAGCATGAATAAAATTATTGTTCATAGTAAATTTGCAAAACAACGGCTTCTTATCTGGCATAAAGATAAGTTTACACAAAACGTTTGAATGTATCCAAACAGCCTCAATCCAAAAACACCACCTTTATATTCTCCTTCTCTAGCAACTGCTCAGAGTATTTTCCTTATTCAAACAGTCGTGTTACATGAGGGCAAAGAGAGGTAAGTTTGACCGTGGAAAACTGTAATGCTCAAAATAACCAGGTGTAGGCGTAGGGGGTAGTGACTCCAACAACAATCAGTCTAGAAGTAGTATTCAAAGTGTTGAAACGGACTTTAAAGCGTGTTTGGATTTCTGTGCATTTTAGTGTTCTAACCAATAAAACTAGGCGCAAAGAACTTTCAGTTTCTCCAATTAATTTCAGCAAATATTCATAGTTATTCTGTTTTTTACAGTGTATGAATAATTTATTCACAAATACGATTGTTTACACATAAATATCTGTAGTTTATCATTTATTTATTATTGTTATTTAATAACAATAAATAAATTTATAAATTTATGTATTATTATTATTTCATAATAATAAATAAATGATTAGATGACCTTCAATGACCAGAAGTAGGTTTACCGTGTACTTTACAACTCTAACATGTTTGCTCTCTTTTTAAGATTCAAAGTAGTCAGAGGGTGAATACCCCCCCCCAACACCTTGTATTTTCCCGAAATGTATCTGATAGAAGTTTTGAGATAGCCATTTATTGTAGTAGAGACTTCAAAAAAGGCTCATTCGATTGGAAATTCAAAGGGCCTTTTTAATAGTCAAAAGTGATTGGAGGGCAACAAGTTCCTCCCCCCCACGCTCATCAATTCGCAAGACACATCTAACCAAAATTTTGAAATAGCCATTTTGTTCAACGTAGTCGAAAGGTCTGGAAATTATGTCTTTGAGGACGACACCCCCATCATAGTCCTCAGCGCAAGAGTTATAAGTTATAGCTCGAGGGCGTACGTGTGCACGTCCATCTTCAATGGGAATGGTCTGCTCAGTTACATGTCCAACATGGTCATGATGTCGGGGCCTAATACGCTGACGCCAAGTCCGACACGGCCTGAAGCTCGTGTCCACCCATCACAACCGGTCGTGAGATCCATGTATGCGTTTCATGGTGATCGACCTGGTATCACCAGTTGGATCAATGGTTTCTGTGAAATCACCGAAGACGGTGCCATTGTGAAAGCCCCGTATGCGGAAGATATCGACACCATCTTCCCATATCTACCTTAAAACCCTACAACACAAAAACTGGAATTGCCAAATGCAATTTGGCAATAGTAGCCATGGCGGAGGCGGGAGCTATTGTTGGGGTTGCGTGAGGGGCTAGGTAGCGACTATGCGACGCTGATTTCAGACCCATTTGTTTTAGAACTGAGGGCTTTGAGTGGGGGCGATGAGATCGAGGATCGAGTTGCTGTTGCAGGGAAGTTGTATCGTTTTATGGGTCAGGTTTTGACGCCTGCTCTTCATCGGACGTCATCGAGAAAAGAGGTCTTGGCATTAGAGCAGTTTGTGGATCAGTGCATGGGACTTTATGAGATGGTCAAGGCTATTGATACGAAGGGCGCTTTGGCTAAGCGCCATGGTGAGATGATTGATGTTTACAATGCGCGGCTTTTGAAAACTGGCAGGCTGTTTGGATTCCCTGGATTTAGTTTTCCCATATTTTAAAGTGTTTTTCTAAAACAAAATACATCACACGCAGGACATGTTTTTGGATTTTTGGCACTCTGACCATTTTTCAACATCAGCATGCCTAAAAGTTTCAATTGAGTACTCTCAGCCATTATTAAGATACTGAAGATAACCTTTTTTCAAAAACTTAACACACATATTGTCGTTTTATTTTTCTTTAACATATCCCTTAACATTCCCCGAAGTTTCAACTTAATATACTTAGCCTTTTCTGACACGCTCAGAATCAAACATTCTCATTTGCCTGATGATAAACCTTGCGTATAAACAATGGCCAAACTACATAATTTACAATCACGGCCCGGAAGGGCCATCGTACTCACAAACCCGATCGTCCTGAGCTAGTCGCCTAAAGGCTAGACACCAACGCTCACACTGTTTCTGCCTAGTACTCCAGCACGCGAATCGATCCGTCCTCGCAACCGACGAACAACCGTGACCCGGCGTCATCGGCCGCGATCGCCGTCGGTGCTTTGCCGGACACGGGGATCGACCCTCGCTGAGTCATCGTCGGCCGGGTCCGTGGATCCCAAAACCGCAGTCGCCCCGGTTCTTCCGACGAGACCAATGTGTGGCTTCGGTCGACAAAGGCCAGTGACGTGATGTACGTGTTTTGCTCTGACGTGGAACGCGAGATCACGTTAGCGCAAAAATTTCAAATAAATAACCTAACGGTTATAATCATTTTGTAATTTTAAAATTTTATTTTTATTAAAACAAAGTAGAGGGTGCAGTTAATAAATAAAATCAATTAATAAATTACTAATTTATTTGATAAAAAATTAATATTAAAATCATAATAATTAAAATGATTTATTATAATTAAATAATTAAATAAATAATAAATAAGTAAACAATAAATTATTAGTTAATTAATAAATTGATAAAAATTATTGATATATCTGAATTTTGTTAAAAATTACAAGAGACCAGAACAGCCGTTGAGGGCATCACTATCTTGTTACACTATACTTAAAAGAGAAATATTTTAGTGATCACTAATTTTTTTTATATCACCAGTAGATGATATGGGTATTATTTTCGAAAAAATCGCAGAGGGTGAGCGAAAACGAGAATAAACTGAAAACAAATATGATATGCAACAATTCCAATCGTGGTTATTACAAGTCTTGTAAATAATACAAGTTTTTCAATGCTTATCGTGACTTTTTTTCGATGTGTACAGGATCGACAGATTTCGGACCACAGCTTTCATTATGTTTCCCATTATATCAATCGCGCAATTCTTCTCAAATATCGGTAATACATAGGGCAGGTTTATGATAAAGCCTTTTCCAGAACGACGCAGAAAGTACCCTAGACCCCCAACAGAAAACTACTAAGATATCAAATATGTTTTTGACCCTTGACCTATATCGGCTGTATTCGGTTTTTTGGTTGCTCAAGTATTATAAATTTTTTTGGGCAGCATCATCTCTTTGTCAGCATTGCCACGTTGAACCGTGAAAATAAATAACCAAAACTAATTATTTAAATTTGCCAACGCTTTTTGCTCGTACAAATTCGTACGCTTAGAGTGGAGGGATCGGGATGAAACTTGGGGAAAAAATAAGCACAAGTCCTAGGTACGTGATTGACATAACCGGAACGGATCCGCTCTCTTTGGGGTAGTTGGAGGGGAGGGTTAATTCTGAAAATTAGAAAAAATGATTAATTCCCAAAGAATCGTTCGGATGTTACCAAATGAAATGTTTTTAAATAGTTAAGACTTAATCCTGACAAATCACAAAAACTGTCCTGTGACTGTCCTAAATTAAAGAACACTAAGTTTGCATTTCACGGATGATGTCTGATTTCAATCGAAAGTGTTTTTAAAGGGTAACTGAGCTAAAAACAGGAATAGCCTACTCGTTTCTCATAAATGGTTTCTAATTTTCCCTTAAATTAGTAATATAACGGTTTCTAGCTTTTTCAATTACAAATCGGATGTTAATACTGCAATTTATAAATCCAGAACCAAACTCCTTTTTGTTCTTTTTTGTCACGACATTTATATTCATCAACGCTTTCGCCCCAAGTGCCGGTGTACCTGCCAGGAGTAAAATCCCTTAAATTGCAGGGATCAGGTGAGCAGGGATCAGCGCTTCCCTTACTGAGTAAGATCTGAAGGTATCAACCAGCTTTATTGCAGAGAAATGAAAACTGAAAAACATTGACATTACCCATCTTGTCTGTAGTTTAAAATGCCTCCCAAAATAAACAACAAGAGAATCCAAGTCCTAAAAAGAACAAGGATGAATGTGGTAGCTATCAGGTTCAACTTGATGAAAAGTCTTTGACCTTATCATGTGACGGTTGTGACAAATGGTTATGCACAGAATGCATTGGGATATCAAAGTCAGAATATGCATTATTGCGTTGAGCTATAGTATTCGAAGATTGAATTTATATTTTTATGTTTCAATCCACCAGGCCTATGGATTGAATTTTCTTTTTTTCTTCTTGTTGGGTGCCAAAAGCTCATATTATCCCATTGAATCGCCAGACAACATCGTTATATAATTGTGTCATCCCATTGTGACGGTCCCATGAAGCCGTCCTAGTTTCTACAGAAGCTTTTTGACCTAGCAGTTTTCAGCTTTCAGTCCAATCCTTGCCAAAATTAAATTTAAAAAAAGTTTTCTTTTACTGCAAATAAGGAGCAACATTAAAACTTAAAACGAACAGAAATGATTCCGTATATGAAAGAGGTTGTCCCCTCCTCTCGACGCTGACGTGGCGGTGTCGCTCGGTCGGAACAGCGATTCGCTCCCGCTCCCCGCGCGCATGGGGACGACCACGAGCCACATCCTCGCGGGCAGCGGTTTGGGTGGAGGGCTGACGCTCGCGTGCAGCGATCCGACCATCACCGTGAGCAGCGTCATCGCAGGGGGGTCGTGGGTCTCGTTCCAGTTGACGGTGCCCGGTGGTGCAGCCCCCGGTCACGCCGACCAGATTGCCACCTCCAGCGGCGACGTGAGCATCCTCCCCGCGGCGGTCGAGGTGATCCCCGCGGATCCGACGGTCTCATCGGCGACGCCCAACACCGGAACCGACCTCGGCGGCAACGCGTGATGTCTTAGGGGTAGTTCAAAAATTGGGCAAATTCTCAGGCTCATAACTTTTGATGGGTAACATTAAACTTAACTAGACGAATTGTTATATATTTTGAAATAAGCATCGAAATTCAATTCTGTTGATGTATCTATGGTTACCAAGACTCTATTTCACAGAGCTTCAGTTACTATTGAGCCGAGTCGCTCATCACTTACAGTTCGTTACTAAGAACTGTTTGAAACGTCTAGGACTGAATACTTGAACTGCTGATTACTGAGTGCTGAGGACTGAATGCTTGAACTGCTGATTACTGAGTACTGAGGACTGAATACTTGAACTGCTGATTACTGAGTGCTGAGGACGGCGCAAAACATTCCCATTGTTTCACCATTAAATTTCAAGGCCTCGCAATAGGGACAAATTTTAGACATAGTCCCAATTTGAACACATCTACTCAAACTATAATCATCGACTGGGCTGTACCTGAATGCCAGGCAATAATTTGCACTTTGCTCTTGTGATTCCTCAGCACGCTTTCTTTTGGCATTATCTCTTTGAGCCTCAAGCCTGTTTTCACGGTGTTATTGTGATTCCTTGGCACGTTTTCTTTAGGCATTATCTCTGAGCCGCGAGCCTATTTTCACATTGTTCTTGTGATTCCTCGGCACGCTTTCTTTTCTTACTTTCTCTTTTAGCCGCAAGCCTTTTGTTTTGTTTTATTTTGTCTTTTTTGTTATCTCAGGTATAGGAAGCATAGGTTGAGCAGAGGTCTCGATTAAATTATTAGCATAGTTTTCTTCTATTTTTCACCAACTATTATTATTCTCTTTTCCTTTTTTTATGGTTTTTGTCTTATTTGTCTTTTTGGTTATCTCAGGTATAGGAAGCATAGGTTGAACAGAGGTCTCGATTAAATTATTAGCATAGTTTTCTTCTATTTTTCACCAATATTATTATTCTCTTTTCCTTTTTTTATGGTTTTTGTTTTATTTTGTCTTTTTTGTTATCTCAGGTATAGGAAGCATAGGTTGAGCAGAGGTCTCGATTAAATTATTAGTTTTTAAAACATTCACTGATAAACGGCTATTCTTTGTAAAAAATTAAAAGACGACTTAAAGCTTGATTAATTTTCTCCACAAGATCATCAGTATTAATGCAGCAGCTGGCAATACCATGTCATCAGCAAAATAAGTATTAACATCACCCAGAACATAGAACCGCATAGTATCTACATATACAAGATATAACAAAGGATCCAAAACAGAACCTTGTGGAACACCAGAGTTTATAAAACATTTATTAGATATAACATCATCAAAACATACGCGCATCGACCTCCCTATCAAATAGCAATCAAACCACTTTCAAATACTACTTTGACTCCAAGTGACCTTAGCCTATCAGCGCCCTCATGAAAATTATAGCCTAGTAAACGATACAGCATTCACACAGGATTCTGATTCAAGGCTAATTCTTTTGGGTTCGGTCTGTTTTGGTGGGCATTTTCGGGCTGAAAAACCTCTTCCTAGCTATTTCCTTATCTACTCTTCCTTATCTACAATGGTTCGCCTCCCCCGTAGTAACATAATATTTGTAGGCATGAGTATATTATGAGTTTGAGGTAATAGGCTTGAGACTGTCTGTGCAGGATTTCGACTCTTGTTGATAGAAGAGTAGACTATCGCCGAGTACTAAAACCATGTTGTGACCAAGATGGGCCTAGGATTGCACAAAGCCTCCATTTATTCTGAATCCCAAGAAAAAAAAAGTTTAATTGTCTCTTTTACAAAGGATTAGCAGGATCTTGTAATTTTTTCAAGGGGATTTTTACTAGTGCCAATAAGAATGATCAAAATATAAGTAATCTATCAGATAATTTATATAGGATAGGGGAAGAGTAGTCCCTTTGAAAATAGGTATTAGGTCTAAATATCCCTAAAACATTCCATGCTGGTCTTCTGGACGGATCTAGGTGAATTTTCCTCAACACTTCTGTGTCCATCAACTCCTTTCTGTGCTTTTATAAGTAGTATGGGGGGCAATACTTCTAACAGAGGCCTATCCCTTCAAATCCCTCTACTGGCACTTTTTTAAGACAAGTTGTAGCCTGTGAGACACTGAAAAGCTATCCCATAACCTTATGCTCTTAAAGAAGATCAAAGTCTTCTCTCCTCAAATCTATCTGAATGCTGCTGTGAGCCCACGCTTCCAACAGCTGCCGCTTTCTCTTCTTAAAGGACGTGACCCTGGTGAACTGTAAATACAGTGTCAAAACTTGCTTCATCTGACTTTGACTAAATTGCCAGGGAAAGGACTGCAGGATCCTTGATCCTACACCTGCTTTGCTGAATAGATTTACCAATGACATGTATAATGACATCAAAAAACCAACGGATGAGAATGAAAATGAAGACGAAATTCTCAAGGAAATTTTGTGTGATATGGCCGTTAACCATGCATTTGCACCTCTGCGCCATACTCCGCTGCAACGGAAACAAGGGACGATCCGCGTCATGCGCCGATGGCTGGTTATCGCTGCCGCTTTATTGCTCACCGGCCTCACCGCCGGGCGCGCCGCGGCGGGCTGCGAGTTGCATCATGACCTGTCGCTGCTGCACCGCACCGCCAAGGGCTACATCGAGCACTTGGAAACCGGGGAAAAGGCGGTGATGGCGCAGCGCCTGCAGCGTGTCGCCCTGCGACCGCCAGTCGCCGTAATCGAGTATCAGCGCCGCGCCGCCATGATCCGTGATGCGCTGGCCGATGATGGCGCAGGCGGTGAGGGCGCCAGCATGGTTCGCTTTTTGGTTTCCTCTGTTTTTTTTGGTGGATTCTTTTCATTTTGTTTCTTCTGGGCTCTTTTTGTGCTTAAAATAAGATCTACGGCCATTGACGGTGTCAATTCATTTATTCCTTCCAGGGCGCTGCTTGAGCCTGATGTGCTCTTTGGCGACAAGCCTAGGCGTTCCCCATGGACTGAGTGACTGCCCGCTAAACGGGTTTGGGCTTAGAACATTGGCCTTCCTCATTTTCTTGTCTGTTTCTGGGGCAATCTTTTGCTTCATGGATTTCATTATGGCATATGTAACAGGCCTTGGGTTGCTCTGGGTAAAAAATATTTATTTTTTCATCCCCATTAAACTAATAATTTCTTATCGATGAGAGAACTTTTAAAGTTTAAGAGACACATCTGATACCATTTCTCTACCACAATCCCAAGTGCAAAAAGCCGAATGATAAACTCAGCTGAAATAACGAACAGAAATGAGTAGAAACAATAGATTTTCGGCCCCATGCAAGAGTTTTACGAAGCTTTCCAAAATGCATAGTCATATTCATCAATCCGGCCTAAGGTCCACACTTTCCGTAAAAACCACGGAGGTTAGACCCTTACCACTTTCTAAAAATAAGCTGAAATCGGGATGCTTGGAAAAAAAAAGTTTTGCTCTCGCAACACAATTAAAAAAAATAGAAAATAGACGATCTTACTAAATGTAAACACTGGTCAAAGTTTGGAACTTGTAGCCCCTCCCCGGGGGACTGTGGGGGAGTAAGTTGTCCCCAAAGATATAGTTATTAGGTGTTTTGACTATGCTGAATAAAATGGCGATCTTGGAATTTTGATCCGGTGACTTTGGGAAAAATTAGCGTAGGAGGGGGCCTTGGTACCCTCCAATTTTTTGGGTCACTCAAAAAGGGCACTAGAACTTTTAATTTACATTAGAATGAGCCCTCTAGTGACATTCTAGGACCACAAGCTCATTACGATGACCCCTGGAAAAAAAGAGCAAAAAACAAACAAATAAAAAGCATCCGTGATCTGTCCTCTGGCTAATAAATTAAAAAAAAAAAAAAAAAAAAAAAAAAAAAAGTATTTCCAAGAACGACTTGACCCCAGAGGATCTGAGGGAGTTATTCAAATGGCCAGTTACTTAGTTGAAAATTTGATTTTAATCTATAATTGTCTTCCCTTAATGTTTGGGGCAAAAAAAAAGAAAAATTCTTCATTTTTTTTGGGGGGGCAGACCCATTTAAAAGGCACTTAAAGACTATTTTATCGACTCTAAGTCCAAATCCTTAAGTGGTTGGGTCTTAGCGACAACAATGCTAAAGTTTGTGCCTCCTGAAAATACATTATAATAGAGAGGACTAAAATTTTTGTAATACATAATTTTATGCGGAGGGAATCGGACTTGTGTAAAAAGTGAATTTTTTACAGATAATGGCGAGTCTATACTAATATCTATTAAAATGTACCTAAATATTTGGATATTGTTAATTTAGTCTATTCTCAACTTCAAGATAAATCTAAACGGATAAATGTAACGGATGGGCAAAAGGTAGAAATGGTTCAGAGGAGGGCCACCAGATTAGTCCCATACCTTCAGCGCCTTTCTTATACGCAGAGATTATCTAGGCTTCAACCCTCGTTATTGAAGTTTCGTAGACGTCGTAGTGACCTTATAAATGTGTTTCGTATGTTTAAAGGAGTGGATGATGTTGATCGAAATTTATTTTTCAAATTTGGAATTATATTAGGCGAAATACTGATAGAAATTTTTTAAGTTTTTATGACACATTTACTAAGGGGGTTAAATCTGGCTTTGCGATTGAATGACACGATTGGACGAGAATCCATCGGTTTATGCGGTTGAATTTGAATTTTAGGGTGGTTGAATTTTCTATAGATGTTGGTTGTAGGTGTAGGAGGCTAGTACTTTCAAATCACGTCCTATCAGAATCACAGCATTAAAGACTCGCTTTAAATCCCCTCCGACCTTTATGACTGTTTTGAACTTCTTCTCTGTTGTCAATCCGATACGCATTGTAGCGATATCGTTACCGATTAGATGGTATACGAGAAAACTTTCATATAGTAATGGTTACTGGGAAGTGTACAGACGTTTTCAGGTTTTTTTTTGTTTAGTGGGAGATTTAAGGGGGGTTACGTGGGAGGATATTTCCATGGAGAAACTTGTCATGAGGGAAGAGAATTTCAATGAAGAGGGCGCAGGATTTTCTAGCATTATTTGAAAAAAACAATGAAAAAATAAGTATGAGAAGTGTTTTCTACTGAAAGTAAGAAGCAGCATTAAAACTTAAAACGTACAAAAATTATTACACATATGAGGGGCTTGCCTCCTTGATATACCTCACTCTTTACGCTAAAGTATTTTTAGCAATTTCACCTATTCATTCTACGGCCTTTGTGATTCAGAGTTTTTATCGGATGTATTTGGGAGAAAAGGGCATAGAAGGAGGGGGGCAGTTCCCCCCCGATCGCTATAGACTCTGAAAAGTGAACTAGAACTTTTAGTTTCCAATCAAATGAGTCCTCTTTGAAGTTTATACGAGTATCCATTCTATAAGAACTGTATTTGCTCTTAGGGCATGACCTACAACGCTTGCCCTCGGGCTCTGGGAGGTTGTGGTGACCCCAGAGTTTTGTTATATGATCTTGAACTATTTTTAACAAAATGGCTACCTCAAAAGTTCTGTCGGATGTATTTGGGGTAAAGGCCCTGGGGGGGGGTTAGTTGCCCTCCGATCATTTTTTACTCTTGAAAACACAACTACAATGGCACGTAACTAATATGGCGCGTAACGACTTACGTGCGCGGGGGGGGGGGGCTTGGGGGCGTGAAGTGCCCCCGCCAACTAGGTGTTGGTGTGGCACGAAGCTCCACACCAACAGCTAGTTAACTATAAATATGCGAGTCCGACTGCAAAAATATTTTCAAAATGGTAAAATAATTTCAGATCAGTTGCTGGCAATTGGAAACAGAAAGCTCCCAGTTGACTCAATTTCAGGACGTATACAACTGCCTCCTGAATTCTGTAATTAAGTGACGTCCAAAAATGATTTGGTTGAAAAGGTAGTTCCAAATATTCTAACCATTTATAAAAATCATAATAAAAAAAAAAGCTTTTTATTGTTCTAACTAAACGACCCTTGTGTTTCAGGAGTCGTTTTTAAAGAATTGTAACAATAGCGCAAAGAGCGAGGTGTTAAGGAGGGGGTAGTCCCCCTTCATATACTTGACAATTCTTGTTCGTTTTAAGTGTTAATGTTCCTTCTTACTTTCGGCTGAAAAAGCTGGGTTTTTTCTTTGTTTAATTTTTGATCATTTTTTTTAAATAATGCCGTGAAATCGGGTCCCACCTCCACCGAGAAATCCCCAATGCCCACAAAAATATCCTGTAGACAATTCAATCCCGGTGAAAATTTACCCCGGGCAATCACCCTTAACAACTCGACGCGCAGTCACTAACAAATATTGCCAATTTCGCTGCATGTCCCGATGTTGCAGGACGTCTGTCAAAACCTTTCGAGAATAAGTACTCGTTCTCAACTGACTCCTTGCACGTGAAAAAAATATACACTGGAATTTGACGTTATATGAGACCAAATCCTGTAGAAGGGGCTCGGGGACCAAGTCCCGCCCCCCAAAAAAAATCCTAGATTTTTCCATTCCGGGCTCTTCTTATTCAAATTATCACAAAAGTTACTTTTGTTATCCCCCCAAATAAATTCTCTGCGTAAGTGCCCTTACTGAATCAATCAGTTTGTAGTAACAAACTGCACGTAAGGAGCAACTCGGCTCAATGGGAGGTCATTCAGTATGCCGACGGATCGTCGAACGAAAATTGTCTTCAAGTGTTCTTGGCGGGGTGTGCCCTGCACAAAGTAGTCCTGTCGAGCTGTATTTTGGCGATCTGATCGCAAAGCCTCTACCCTATCTTGAAAAGGTCTTTACATTTCTTAGATGGAAGGCAATGCATGTATTTATAGAACACAGACATTAAAGACACGTCAAATCGATTTTGGATTGACTGCAGGGGTTTGGTATCAGAGTTGCTTGAAATGGCTGTACGAACTGCTCAGTTTTGGACACGGTGAAGAAGAGCGACGTGGCTTTTTGGAACGCCAGGAGAGAGAGGACATGCATATTCTAGAATAAAGAATATAAAACTTTAATTTTTTTTTTTTTAATTTTTAAAACATATAGCTATTCTTTACTGGACTGATAGTTCGTAGCAACTTTAGGCGGCGTTCACATGCGTGTCTAGCTAGAATCCCATCTCTAGACACGTAACGGGCCGTAAATCAATGTCTAGGATGTTACCCACACACAGAACTCGGTGCTCACAAAAAGAACTCGGTGCTTAGTTAAAACTTCAAATTTAATTTCAATTAGATTACAGTTGTTATTTCTAGCCAATCAAGAGAGCTTATGTGGAAAAAACTTTAAAAATTGTAATCTCTATTTTTACTGTCACAAGATGATGATGAGACCAGCCAATTGGGTTGAGTTGCATAGAAGCTCTGTTAAATGGGCTCAGTTACATGAGATTTCAGTTACACGAGGACTCACTTGCCCAGTAGTTCAGTACACGGGGGTTCAGTTATACGGGGGATCAGTAGCACTATGCCAATGTTGTACGGGGGTTCAGTCAGTCAGGGGTTTAGTTGCACGAAAGGCCAGATTCAAAAGGATTCAGTTGCTAAGGGTTCAGTTACACGACATTTCAGTTGCAGCAGAAACCCTTGCAAGCAGTTTATGGGAAATGGCAAACATGCATAAGGCATTTTGATTTTCTCAGCTACGTGCATTGTTTCCTGAAAATATCGTTAGCAAATTTCTGATAAATACGCACAACATACCCTTAAAGGTCTAAGTTACAAATAAAAGTTGTTCTTCAAATATTGCTTTGTCGCCTCTTTGAAAATCCACAAGCTCAGAGTTAGTTTTGATTTAGTTCAACATCCGCCTAAATATTCCTTAAAAGCTTCAACTTAATACCCATAGCTTGTGGAGCAGAAATAAGTTGTAGCAGCATTAGTAGCAGTATTCATATAGCACCTTTGGTTTCTTTAGCAACCCCCTCAATACACGCTGAAAGTTTTAGCATATTAAATAAAAAAACAAGTTTTTTTTTAAATGAAAGTAAGGAGCGACATTAGAACTTAAACGAACAGAAATTACTCCGTATATTTTTTGTGCAGATATTGTTTTATAACTTGAATTTCTTAGGCTCTCTCTTACGAATATTAAGGGTCACTCCTTATTCGCCGTTTGCGTCTTTAAATTATATAATTGAGTGAATTGTATTTTAAATCATGTTCATATTGTCAAATTACTAGATGATTTTGGGAAAAATAAGTAAAAGCAAATGCTTTCTAAGTAGATTCATTCGATGTGTAATAATAGGATATTTTTCGTTATTTTTATTTTTGAAGTCTATGAAAGGTTTCTTACGATCTATTTTGAATTGTGTTTTGCCCCCTGAAATTCTAGTGGCTTGAGGCCTTCGCTCCAATTATGTCGCCACTGAATGCGCGAAAAGAAGTAAGATCCCCCCCCCAAAAAAAATGAAAATCATTCGACGTTGAAACTTCCATTTGGCATATCTAAAGCAATACTGAATCAAATAAACACACGTAAACCAGATGCAGCTCATAAAAATACTGATCGATCGATAGTTTGAGTAGAAGAGGTAACCCCCCCCCCAAATGAAAATCATTAATAATCATTAATCATTAATTAATAATAATATAATAAAAAATGAAAATACAACCATATACTACTGCCATGAGGTAATTGCACTTTTTTTGCTATGGCTACAGCACTTTTTACGGCTATAATAAAAAGTTGAAACAAAAACTACTTTTTTTTAGCTCGGGAAAGGTCAACCCAAGCTCCAAGGAGCTATTGATAAACTTTCAATATGGCTTAATACAAAAAAGTGTGCTCTTTCTATCCCAAAAACTACTGGCATGTTTTTTTCTAGGATAAATGATCATAGACAAGATCGTCCCTCAATTAATCTGACTCTATATAAATAGCACATTCATTTTGCCAGGAATGTGAAGTTTCTAGGTATTTGACTTGATAATAAGTTAAATTGGAATGTTCATATTTCTTAACTGACAGATGTACTCGAAAAACGGCTGAATTTTATGTATGCTGTTACTCGGCAAAAGTGGGGTGTTAGCCGAGATGGTCTTCGAAAACTATTCATGTCCATAATATATCATTCCAGGATTATTACCAAAGCCGATAAAGGCAAATACTGTTGTTGTATTGGATTCAGATGATTACGACAAAAAAGTCAGAGAAATTTTAAATGATTCTAACACATATGAACAATTAGCTACCGATCCCACAGAAAAATTTGTCGAAAAGAGCTTTCTTATCTAAAAGGAAAAGGTGAAATCACAGATCAATTGTATCAGATATTGTATCAATTGTATCAATTATCAGATAGTGACACAGTAAACACAAATCAATGGGACAATTCAGTTTATCTTGGTCTCCCGTATGTTAAAGGGGTTTCAGACCACATTTCATAAAACACAAAGCAAAATAACATTTTCACTTATTTGTTGAACAACACAGCAAATGTTTCTATCTATAGGCCTAAACACATTAACGTTCGTGTAAAATTGAATGAAAAAACACGTTTTTTAACTGAAAGTAAGGAGCGACATTAAAACTTAAAACAAATAGAAATTACTTCGTATATAAAATGGGCTGCTCTCTCCTCAACGCCCCGTTCTTTACGCTAAACTTTGACTCTTTCTCTCAACTCTACTTTTCAAAACAGTAAAAAACTCAACTCTCTTAACTCTACTTGCCTATAGGCCTATTTAATTTCTGAACGTCTTTAAATTAATGCCTGTTTTGATTTTAGCTCTCCGCATATGAATAATTAAAACAAAATAGATTTGGACGCCACGGTCCAAAGATCGCCTCGATAGCTGAATGCCAAACGTTTGCCGTCCGGCGAAAGCGCCGGCGTCTCGGCCAGCCGAACCTGCTGGCTGACGGCCAATGGGATCTGAAAACTCAAACAAATCAGAATCGAAAACAAGATGCGATGCACTGGAGCGTTATCCGCAGGTAGGAATCTGGTTTTGGGGGAAACCCAAGACTAATCCAGATGAAAACGGTGTGCACGCCATGCCAGGTAGGATTCGGGCATTGGAATGATTGCGGGATTCCGCTGGGCTGGACACCGTTTGCATGAGCGAGTTTGACCGGTTGGTTTCCGAGTTCCGAAATTTTTGAATTTTGAGCCATTGACTATGCCTCTGGTAGGCTAATGAAATGACACCCCAAAGCCCGTTGGGTATGTACTCGGACAGTTAAAAATCAGATATCAAAATCAACTTCCTGTCGTAGGAAGTACAACAGATCTAAAGGTGAAGAACAATATGACTTCAATGTTTAGCTGTTTTTCAGTTGAAAAATTGAGTTATATATCTTAAACAAAGTTCAGACGGATAGTATTTTTACAAAATATTATTGCCCAATTTTTAAGTTTTTGATGAAATCTGTTCAGACACAAAAAAGTGTTTTATTACTATAGTATACTTCTAACAACGATATGTACTAAGTTTCAAACTTTTGGTTTTCTTATATGAATCCTGACTTCGTCATTGTCGTAGTCAGCAGCCAGTTGCAGTGCCCGGTTTCCCCAGTCGACCGCCTCATCCATCCGGTCGTTCAGCATATGCAGTTGCGAACGCAGGCTGTACGCCATTGCACGCTCGGCGGAGGGAGGCGTGTTTTCAAGAACACGAACCGCTTCGTCTGCAAAATGTGAGGCCTCGGCCGCCTCGCCGCGATACCAGTGCAGTCGTGAGAGCCAGCGCAAATTCTCGCCAACCTTGTCCATGCGCCCAATGGCGCGCCACAGCGTAATCGCGTGGCGTCTTGCTTCCAGAACATCGTCATTGATCTGTAAGGCAAGACCCGCTTCGTATGTATTTCGAGCATAAATGAGATGAATTTATATTGAGATAATAATATATAATTGACTATATTTAATGACCATTAGCTTCTGCAATGCTCCCTTTATCGGCTTCTTTGTTAGCCTTTCGTTGGATATAAATTAAATATGAAGCCTATAGATATGTATTAACTGATGGTTTTTTTTTCTTTCAGGTTAATTCAGCAAGATGAAAATTTGTTTTTTGGCGTGTATATTTTGTTTTGTATATTTGCCTTGTTCCAATGGATTTCTGATGCCAGTATCAACTTATTTAAAAACTAAATGGCCAGATTATCCTCTAATATTAGAGGTAAGTGAGTTTTTGAATGAGGAAGATCCAGCGCACGCGGGAGAGGTCGCGGCCGAACATCTCCACATAGGCCATCATGTGGTGGCCCCAGGTCACCGGCTGCGCGGTCTGCAGGTGGGTGAAGCCCGGCATCACCCAATCGGCGCCCGCCTCGGCCTGCGACAGAAGCGCGCGGATCAGCGCCAGGAGGCCCGATTCCGCAGCGTCCAGCTGGTCGCGCACCCAGAGTTTGAAATCGGTTGCCACCTGGTCATTGCGCGAGCGGCCCGTGTGCAGACGGCCTGCGGGCTCGCCGATGATCTCTTTCAGGCGGGCCTCCACGTTCATGTGGATGTCTTCAAGTGCTGTGGAAAACTCAAAGGTTCCGCCCTCGATCTCCTCCAAAGCCCTAAGTGCAATGGTTGTAATTTACGCCCTAATAGCGTAAAAGGCATATATAGAAAGGGTGATTGCATAAACTTCGTGGGGGGCGCGCATTGAATTGGTAATCAAAGTTCTAGTGCCTTATTTAAGATACAGAGTGATCGGTGGGTGGATGCCCCCCAAACCTCGTATTTTCCCAAAATTTGTCTGATGGAAATTTTGAGATGGTTAACTTAGAAACTTAGAAAAGACCTCATTCGATTTGAAACTGAAAGGGTTAGTACCCTATTTGATAGTAAAAAGTGATTGGAGGGCAACTAAACCCCCTCCCATGCCTACCATTTCTCCAAAAACATCCAATGCAAAAAATCAAGGGTGACAGAGCTCTCTCCCCTAATTGTCGCCACTACTTTAAAGGTGGAATGTTTGGCATAATCTGCCCACAGAGGCAGGGGTATTTTGGATTGTTCGGATGAAATTAAGATGCCTTCGGATGATTTACAACTACGGAAGTTATCCCATCGATTTAACTCTTGCTCTTTTTCACATTTTCGGGGGTATGCTCAGAGTAAGTGAATTATCGATATTAGATATCTCAAGCAACCAACGTCAGGTTTATCAGACCAATCTTCCTTCAGAGCCCCTTCCCAAGTACAATCATATTTATATGTTGAGCAATATAAAATGATATAATTCCTGCTTGAATCGTTTTAAATGATTTGCATCAGATGTTTTGGGGAAAGTTCATTCTTAAATGGGGTGTCTTTTTCAAAACTCGTCTGAATATTTCTCTTCCTGCCTTCTGACAACCATGTAAACTTTACTGAGTTTATCATCTTCTTTATTTTTACGTTTCCTTCAGATGAATTTTGATTTTATAGGATTTTTTAATGGAATTTATTTTTGTATATTATTTACTGATTGAAAATAAAATATGTTTAACCTTTCACAATCAGTGGCATCGATTGGAGGGAGGCATGTGCCTCCTAAATTATGAATATAGCAGTTTTGCGGGGTATTTGCATTGAAAATTTCTTTTTTAAGCGCTGGAAATGTGATAAAAGCTATAGAATATGATATTTGGAAAAGGGGCTTTAGCCAATGACTAAATTCGCAAAATTGGATAAATATTGTTTTCTCTGATTGGCATGAAACTTCCAGAGTAGGCGGACTGGACCAAGGAAATGTTAGCGAGGACAATCAATTTTAGAAGAAAAATGTGGTTGAATCGGTTCTTAGCAAAAAAATATATCTAATATTCTTTAAAAGCTGTTCTGCTTTAAAATTTCAGAGCCAAGGGAATAAAAATTAACGTGAAAGAAAAAAAAAGAAAAAATCCAATTGTATTTATTCGCGACGTTTTTTGTTTTGTTTTTTTTACTTTTTTTAGACAGCAAGTCGGGTTGATGATCGCTCCGACGATGTCGCCCAGGCCTGGCAGGCACAGCGCTTCGTTGAGAATGCGGGTCAGGCCGGTGAGCATGCCGGGGTTGCGGAAGTCCTGGTTGAGCGCCACCGCCTGGTGAGAGAAGCCGATGGACAAGCCCAGGGACAACTCGTCGTTGACCTGGTAGGCCAGCGACGGCGAGAAGTAGGTGATGCGCTGCAACGACACCTGGCGCCCCTGGAAACGGCCCGGATCGTCGTCCGAGTCTCGTGAATAGCCCAGCGCCATGGGTGCGTAGACATTGGTGGCGAAGGTGAACTTCGAGCCTGGCGGGTTGATCGACAACCCCGCCAGCGGCGCCACTCGAATTCACACCTCCTTAATTCACATCTTAATAATTTCTCTAAATTTCTAACATTCTCCTGGGTTTCTCATGATCTACCACTCAAATATTTACTTTACAAGCCTCTCCTCTTCTTTGCGAAACCTAAAATACTTTTGCTAATATTCCTAGCTGTTTTTTTGATTTTTCCTCAGCTATTTCTCAGTTTTCCGAAAAAAATTTCGCCTTAGCCTTAGGTTAACAATAAACACTGCTAGATGGTGATCTTTACTTTAAAGATCAATAACATAACTACTATATACCCTATCCTGTTTTTTTCAGTCCTTCCAGTCTTTGATTTATAATAACCGAATCAATTAGTTTGACTGCCTCAGTTAGACATATTTATCTGCGAATCCATGTTCTACCATTTTCAGGGCTGTGCTTAATTTATAAGATTCAACTAATGTACGACTATAATAATATTCCTCCAATGTGTCTTCGTCATATTATGTTTGAGACAGCTGCTAATGTCCATGGGCATCAAACGAGACAGTTAGTATGTATAGAAGGCCGATTAGAGTATTTGCAAGGTCAGCTTTCTCTGCTTGTCATATTCTTCCAGTGCTGTGGTCTCAGATGCCATCTTCTATTAGGGATACTGTTGAAAAGTCTGGCTTCCGTGAGTAGTTGAGATATCATTGCCTGCGGGTTTATGAGATTTTTTCCCCTCTTTACGAATTGTAATTCTTTTTTCTTATCCAGAAACTCTAGAATATTTTCTCCTCCCAACAAAATGTGTCGTCCCCATAGCCCAACAACGATCCTTGAATGGTTCGGGCGAATGGGAAAAGAAAACATATTTAGCAGTTGTTAGGACTCCTTGTTTTCAGGGGAACCGTGCCCCGAACTAAAATGTATCGTTTACACTAGTGTCCATTTTGTTAGGGAATTATGGTCTTAGGATTAAAGCTGATCAAAAAGAAATTTTTATTGGCCCTTTTTTGGCCTCATTTTCTTGCGAACCAATATTTTTTTCATTTTCTTTTGCGAATAAGGAATTTCATTCCTTATTCGCAAAGTAAAGTGTTAATGTTGTCTAAAATACTTCTTATTCAAATTTAACGATGTTTGTATTTCTGTAGCCTTTCTTTAAGTATCGTGAAGGAAAGCCATGGATTGGCGTAAAGAGCGAGGGATGAGGAAGAGGCAGCCCCACTCAAATACCGAAGCGTCTTTTAGTTTTAATTTTGAGTGCTGTTGCTTACTTTCTGTCTATAAAACTTTTTTTATATTTAATTTTTTACTTCTTTTTCAAGTAATTCCAGGAAATCCCCTCTGCCTCCCTCTTGCGTAAACCTCCCACCAATGCAATTTTCCCGAAGAAAATTTATTTCTGTTGAAAATACCGCCACATCAAATCGCTCCCTAAAAAGTGGGACAAGAAACTTTTATTTGGATTGTCTTGAAACTTGTACCAGATATTCTTTGGACGAAGGGGAAACTGATTAAAAAAATGAAATTTTCTAAAAAGGATCGGTTCAAAAAAGGCCAACAAGCTCTTTTTTTCTGAACAGATCGAAACTTGAAACTGTAATTCTGTGGAGAAAGTGGACCCTAATGTTACAAAAAAATTGTTTTGGCATGCTCTCTCCTCTGAAAAAAGGGCCCAATAATGGCAAAAGAATATTTTTTTTTTTTATTAGCTTTGAACTTTCAAGGGTTATGACTGAGTTATGGAGATAACACATTTTTGTGGGGAGAGGGACAGTGTTCAGAACAATCACTTCAGCTTGCCTCTCTGCTACCTTTTGTTAGGAATTATGGACGGGTCCCATGGGACGCAACCAAAGCCGAGCAGGAATAGAGGAGGCAGAGCCTCATCGATATTGAAAACGTCAAAACAATGGATGCCGTGACCTGCTGGTGTTTGGTATTGGCGAAAAAAAATGCTGCCGGAACAGAATTTGTATCCTAACCTGAAACCGGCAGTATTATTTGTTTCCACCGTTCCATTTTCATGCGTCAATGTCGAGAGGTTTTTCAGTGCCGTAAAAGTAGTAAAAACTGATCGTCAGAATAAATTGAAAGCATAAACTTTGCGGGGGATTCCAAAAACAAACCAGAGGAATAGATATTGGATCTTTCAACTATACTCAGCAAAACGGCTATCTCGGAATTTTTATCCAATTTCTTTGGGGGAACAAGGGGCCTGAGGAAGGTACAGGCCCCCCAGTCAATTTTGAATAATAAAAGGGCACTAGTACCTTTAATTTTCTATCAAATGAGGCCCATCCAAAGTTTCTACAACAATACCTTCCTTACAAATGGATTTGATAAAAAAAAAAAATAATACGAGGAGCCCATATTACTCTTTTCTTAGGCAGCTCTATTGTGCTGATGCTTCTAGAGTTTTGCTTTTGAATGTTTATTAAACCTTCAAAATGCCCTGTCATCTTCTTACATTAACTCCAGTCTAAGTGTTTTCCAAGATTTCTGATCCCCCCCACAACTACCCCCAATGACACTGGATCCAATCAGGATTTAAAATAAGAGATCTGAGTTACGAGATCCTTCTAAATATGAAATTTTATTAAGATCGAATAATTCCTTCGTGAGTTAAAAATACCTCATTTTTTCTAATTTTTCAGAATTAAACCTTCCCCCAACTCTTCCAAAGAGAGAGAATCCGTTCCAGTTATGTCAATCACGTATATAGGACTTGTGTATGTTTTTTCCACCAAGTTCCATCCCAATCCCTCCACTCTAAGCGTTTTCCAAGATTTTAAGTTTCCCCATCCTACCCCCCCCGCAGTTGTTTATGATATGCAATATTGTCCGTGATATCGTTCAATCAAAAACTTTCTTTCTCAGTATTTTGTTATCATTCTTTTTATTTTTGAGATTAGGGCTATTGAAGGAATGTAACAAAGTGTAAAGAAAAACCATGTTACAGACAAATACAACGACGCTGAATACGTTCTGTGGTCTAATGTCACTGAAACCGAGTGATAGGGAAGGAGCCCTAGGTCTGGAAATGTCAAAGAAAGACAGGAATTGCTCAAAATAATAAAAATAAAGATTTTTTGTTATTATGGTGACAAACCACTTTAGGAAAGTGTAAAAACGATGTTAGTAAGCAGTAAACGAAGGTTCAATAGGAAGACGTCATAAGGAAGGATTTCAGGGAAATTGGAACTTCTTGGAAGGGTTTAAAGAGGGATCATTGGAAAAGGTTGGGTTAGAGAAGTATAAGCGGCTTTGTCAGCCCATGGCGGCTTGGTGCTGTAGTGGGTTGTTAGTAGTAGCACTAAAATAAGTTGTTAGAAATGGATGAGTCGAGATTTTTTCCAATTTCAACCCTCCAAAAAAATCAAGAGTAAAATGCAGAAGTTTCCGTAAGTAATTCCAGAATGAAATAATCTAAGAAATCAAAACTTTTTTGAGTTGGAGTCATGAAAGTTAACAATGAATTTAATCTATCCAGAGTAAGTCACTATTTTCCTTCGTGGCCCATCTTGGTCACAACATGGCTTTCAACACTTTGCGATGCTCTTCTATCAACAAGAGTCAAAATCCTGCTTAGACAGCCCCAAGTCTATTATCTCAGACTCATTATATATTCATGCCTGCAAATATTATGCTACTACGGGGAGGTAGCCCATAGTAGACAAATTAAATAGGAAGAGGCTTTTCAGCCCAAAAACGCCGTCAAAATAGACCAAGCCCAGAAGAATTAGCCATTAATCAGAATCCCGTGCGTATGCTGGGTCCTTTGAACATTTCAAATCCTGTTTTTTTTTTATGGGCAGAAATAGCACAAAAAAAACGATGACATTGTCAATTATGTCGCAGCTAAAACTAAAATTGGGCTCTCCGCGAGCTTTTGGAAATCAATTTCTTCTTCTGGCGGTAGAATTAATTGATTTCAGAAAGCTCGTGAAGAGCCCAATTTTAGTTTTTATGTTTTATATCAAGTTTTATTGAAGTGTTCTTTTAAGTCTGTTCTAGTTATGTATATATATATATATATATATATACATATATATACATATATATATATATATATATATATATATAACAAAAATGCCTGATGGCGATAAACTAGCATTCGGATTAAGTAAAATAAGTCTTCGTTGGACCAACCAGCGTCCACTGCCACTAGATCAGCGACCACCATTTTAAAGGGGGGAGGTAAGATGAGTCTAGTCTAATATTATTCTTAAATTCAATATTGTGTTTTACAATATCCTACTTCTCTTAGACTTATTTCTGTCCAAGATTGACTGTGTCTGTGAATAGGATGTTGTGCTCTATTTTCTTAGACAAGAGTTTGTGTCTAAGATTATAGAATAGGCTAGGCTATTTTTTGAGATAGACTAAGGTTAAGCTTTATATTTATTGCCTTTGTTAGGCTCTATTGCTGTCTATTAGTATAGTTTGTTGCTGTAGGCTAGGCTATATGATCAAAATATTCAGGCTAATTGCATACTTATTAAGAAGTGTTTGAAGTATTCAGTGGTTAAATCATCCATTTTTTGCGTAGGCTAGGCAGAAACAAGTATAACTCCTTGTTCTTTTATTTCCTTGTCAATTTTTGTGTATGGATTTTTAGTTATTGTCACTTGCGATTTTCAGTGATTGTAGTAGGATGTAGTTGAGAAGGGTAAGAAGGTTAACACGAAAATAGTAAAAAAATGGATTGGCCTTTAGAAGGCCTTTTCAAAATTTGAATACAGAAACAATTGGGGTAAACATAGGGGGAAGATAGACTTGCCTCAACGGCTTTTAAGTTTCTGTAGCAGAGGTTTCTTGTGTTTGTTCATTTCATTTATATGTATTTGACTGCTTAAGGCTAGTCCTCTGCTGAAATTGCTTAAAGCTGAATTGAAAGATATAGCGTCTACTCATTTACCACAAATAACTTTTTAACCTAAAGTGTAAATGACTATACATCTACAATATTAAATACATCTACATATAAAACAGTAATACTTTATATAAAAGTATAAAGGGCTCTACTTCTACATGTAAAACTCAATGTAATTCCTTATTTTGGTATTATCTACATATGGATATAACAATCCTTCGATACTTTTTTTCTGTGGAATGGAGTCAGTCAAAATCTTCTAATTTTTAGCCAAATCAAAATTTATTTCTATGCTGATGCATGGGTAACTTTTGAGATTTTTGCAACATTTAATTAATAAGATCATTTAATGATTTACCAAATTTAATGACTACCCTTCTACCCCCCAAACTTCATCCTTACCTCCCTACTCTAAGCATTTTCCAAGATTTCTGGTCTCCCCCCCCCCCCAATGTCACCAGATCTGGTTTGGATTTAAAATAATAGCTCTGAGACATGAGTTCTTTCTAAATATCTAATTTCATTAAGATCTGGTTACCCATTCTTAAGTTAAAAATACCTCAATTTTTCCAAATTAACACCCTTGCCCCCAACTCCCCCAAAGAGAGCAGATCCATTCCAGTTATGTCAGTCATGTATCTAGGACTTGTGCTTTTTCTTCCCACCAAGTTTCATCCCAATCTCTCCACTCCAAGCATTTTCCAAGATTTCTCATTTCCCCCATGGCAGTCAAAACACGCGCCAGCGTATGTCGATTTCGAGTCGAATACAACGACGCCTATTGTTGAGGCACCCCTGCACACTCGACGTGCCTGGCCCACGATTGCGAGCGCGCAAAATCTGTAAACGACGAAATCTGTAAGACCGGCAGCGGCCATTGCCGTAGCCCACTGAACGGTCGGATCGCCGCAAGGCGGTCACCGAAACAGGGGCACGCACAATGGCGGCAATCGCACGCGCATCGGCGCAACCGGTGCAGACGCAGGACTTCGACGCGCACTTCGACATCGTTGTCGTCGGCGGCGGTGCGGCTGGCCTGGACGACGTCGTGAGAAAGGCTGCGGATACCATTGCACTGTCTGGCGAATAAACTTTGTGCTGGATAACCGAGCTGTCGGTAAAATCAGATAAGCAATCCAGCATCATATTTGTCGAAAATGGAAACCCTCTATTAATGGTCCTTCCTACTTTGATAATAAATTGTGCCCTAAAAGGTACTTGCTGCATGAGGTTCGCAATATCAAAGTAGGCCTTACCAAAAAAGTCGATGCTGGCTACAAAGACATCACCTATGAAAAAGGCTTCTTTTTGTAAATGTGACGATGTGATTTTAGGGGCTATTTTTCTCATGCAATCATTGGCTTTTTACTTGCTGTGGGCTCTTGGTTAAGTGATTCAGCATTTGCTGCGTCGGCTACTGGGAAATTATTTTTGCAAAAATATTTTATGAAGTTAGTTGGCCTTAACAAAGAATAAAAACCAAAGAAAAGAAAAAACAAGAATGGTCTTCTATAAGGCAAACGAAAATATTGGACGAAACAATTCGGATCAAAGGCAACGCTATGCCGGTGCCTAAAGTAAAGGTTATAAGGCTTCAATATTTTATATTTTTTGTCCCTAGAGGTACTTCATATTGAAGGGGCGGCCGTATAAATAATATAAATAATAATATAAATAATTCTAAGGGGTTCATTTGACTGAAAACCGGAAGTTAGTGCCATTTTAAGAGTAAAAAACGATCGGAGGGCAACTAGCCCACCCCCCGGGACGTCAGGCTGCGCAGTTCCTGTAGGGTATGGGCGAGATGAACCGCCGTGCGCGGGCTCAGGCGATTGATCTCGGTGCTGAAGAAGCGGCCTTCCTCGGGTTTCATCAACAGAACGATGTGCCGTTCAACGGGATGGCCGCGGTCCAGGTCATGGGAATGCTCTGCCGGCGCGGCCCGATCTGCTGGTGGCGTGTCGCTGGGCATCTTCTGCTGTCGGCGGGGGGGCGGCGGGGATTGTCGGCGGCGGCGCGGCTGTCGACGCGGGTCAGACCTGCTGGTCGGAGTTTTCCGCTTCGGCCGGCGCGGCGGGGGCCACCTGTTCCGCCTCGGCACTTTCCAGGCAAAATCCTTAACGTGAAGAGCAAGGTGTTGAGGAGGTGGCACCTCCCTTATCTACGTAATGATTTCTGTTCGTTTTAAATTTCAATGTCGCTCCTTACTTTCAGTTGAAAAAATAAGTTTTTTTCTTTATTTAATCGTCTAATTAAAACTCAGCACTATATGACACATCACCGCCTCTGTTCAACATTAAAATAAAGGCCAAACTCTTTAGAAATATCCGAACTTTAATAAAGATTCGCATAAAATTCTTTATAAAGAATGCAAACAATTCTATGACTTTTAGGGGACGTTTCCCCCTTTTTTAAAATATTAGGCAAATTTCCTCGGGCTCGTAACCTATGATGGGTTTTTCGTTTTAAGTTTTAATGTCGCTCCTTACTTGCAGTTAAAAAAAAAAACTTGTTTTTTTTATTTAATTGCCCACCAAGATTAACTCTGTATAGTAAATACTTTGTTTTAATGATTCTTTTACACTACTTTGTAAAACCTGTCATATTAGCGTAACTTAATATCTTCGGTTCGTTATGTTATCTTACAAAACAAACTTTGGCCGTAACGTAGATCATTTGAAGTTTAAAAACGTTTTGAAAATATATTAGACAATTAGTAGAAAATAAATCCTTTCATGCTTGAATCTCCGTTCCGTATTTTTAGTCTTCGAATAGCTTGCTTATATTGACTTTGACAATTTAGATATACACAATTATTTGACATATATACAATAAACATTACACAAAAATTGTTGTTTTAAAACAATGAAACTAAAGAAGTGACACAGGTTTTAGTTCAATCTTAGACTTTAGTTCCTCTAATGCCATCCAGGGTGCATAGGGGATCAGTAAGACTCTGTCTTTCTTGAAGCTGGAAAGTGGCTAATACATCCCCCAATTTGGCACAATAGCAGTATTTACTGTCACTAAGTCTTTTATGTATGTCTGGCATAGAGTATTCAATGGCCTGCCTCTGCCTCTTGAGCCTCCTGGATTCCATTGGAATGTCATCTTAAGTAGTCTACATGATGAAGAATGTGCCAGCATTTATAGCGACCGCGTGGGATCGAACGTCGTGACCGCCGTGCCCTCGACGTACTTGCGCACCTGCACGTGGTAGTAGTGGCGGTCCGAGATCTTGCCGGTCCAAGTGATGCGCAAGCGCTTGGCGAACGGGATCGGCAGGTAGTCTGCCTTTTGCTGCATCAGCGCGTCGGGTTTCGCGGTGGCGAGAGTGGCCTGCCCCTCCTTGACCAAGGCCAAGAAGTGCTGGCTGCGCCGCGACAGAAAGCCCTCTCCGTCACCGGAGTAGATCGGCTCGCTCGCGCCGTCGAGCCAGACCTTCAACACGCCTTTCATGCCGCCGGACCAAGTGCGGACGATCGCGCCCGGCCCCTCAAAACACACCATCAGATTCAGCGTATTAGAGAACCCTTTTGTAGAAGGTTCAAGCTCCTATCTACAAAAACGCGGAATTTCGCATTTTTTGTCATAAGATAGATCATGGATGCGTGTTGATTTGTTGTTTTTTTTGTTTTGTTTTTTCAGGGGTGATCGTATCGACTCAGTGGTCCTAGAATGTCGTGAGAGGGCTCATTCTAACGGAAATGAAAAGTGTTAGTGCCCTTTTTAAGTGACCGAAAAAATTAGAGGGCATCTAGGCCACCTCCCATGCTGCCAAAGTCACCAGATCAAAATTCTGGGATAGCCATTTTATTCACCATAGTCAAAAACCTAATAACTATTCACTTGAAAAAACTTGTTTTTTTACTTAATTTCTGAACGTTTTTGAATTAGTGCAGGTTTTGATTTTGGCTCAACGTACATGAATAATTAAAACGAAATAAGCATATTAATTTTACTTTTTTTGGCTGAATGGCTTTCGCAAAGTTTTGATCGGACGATTTTGGGATAAAGGGGCGGGGGAGGGGGCCTAGTTGCCCTCCAATTTTTTTGGTTACTTAAAAAGGCCATGAGAACTTTTGATATTATTTACGAATGTTTTTATTAGTAATAAATATACGAAACTTACAAATTAACTTACGTAACAAACTTCTATATTTGTATATTTTTATTACGTATATGAGTGGATAAACAACATATTAAAGCATTAAAATTAATGCAAACATAGTTATACAGAACAAAATAATTACTTCCGGTTCATTCACTAGATTTTTCTGAGAGAGTTCAGTACCTGGGTTCATCCAGAGTCTTGGATTGTAAATTTTCTTCTTTAATATTGCCAAAATGTAAGATGAAGCTCTACTTCATTCGGCAAATCTTCTTTGTTTTCTAATTACAAAAGAGTGTTGAATTTATGCTATGTACTTGATTGGTCCAATGTTCGCATTTATACGAAGTATTTTCGACATACTACCTTAGATTATAACAATAACATATTATGAGACGCAGGTCATATGCAATGTCGCCCAGTCAGCCAGGAGGAACAACATTTTTTCGAATATGTTGGGATTATAATGATTTAGAGCAATCTATGAGCCGTTGCGAAAGAGCACGGCCGCCATTTCTTGGAAATTTTCATCAAAAATAACCGTAAAAAATTATCAACTGCAGTCGTTGTAAGGAGCACAGTTGCCACTCCTCCCATTTTTTCATCAAAAACACAAAGCTAATTAATTTCAAATATTCAGCTTACTCGGAACATCACTTGAAGCTTAGAAGTATACTGTAAACCACAGGTTTGTTTTAACTTGGATATAATGGCTGCGTCTTCTTAATCAGTGGTACAAGTGTGCCACAGAAACCTCATTACACAAACCTCAAAGTTGGTGAAAATGGTTCTATTTGCGTCCTTTATGATGAGCGTCAGATTGCTGAGTCAATACGATTGGCACAACTTTCTCCAACACCATCTTCGTCATCATATGTTTCAACACCTTCATCCTCTCCTGGTCTTGATTATAGCGACTCTTCTTGCAAGCTAGACTTCGCAATGGACGCGCGCAATATCCTTGCATATGAGCATATGGCTGCTTTCGTCGCTAGTTAGGCTGGCGTCGAGTGGCTCACCTGTTGGTGATAGATGGGGGAGAAGCCCCCTTGTTAGAAACCAGGGGAAGGATTCAAAGCAACCTGACTGCCTTAATTCCTTGACAATCGTGGTTTCAGCCACATCAGCCATATGCATCAGCCGTGGAACTTAAAAAAATTTGTCGGTCTCGGTGGCGATAATAATATTAATAATCCTGGACGATGAACTGATCTGAGTCCTTCTCCCAGGTCATCCACCGCCAATCTCCAAGGTCAGTTTGCAAGAATAATCCCAGATATGATTAGACCTTTCCCGCTTATGGGAAATGTTATGGGCATATTCTGTAATATTTAGAACACAACCAGTTGTTGCTTGTATTTTTTACTGTTTTCCCTTCAGAAAATTTTTGCTTTCTGTTCGGGTGTAACAAACTGCAAGTACGGACTGACCCGGCTAGTAACTGAAACTCTGAAAAACGGAACTTTGATGAGGGTCTACAATTTGCAATTGTTTTTATTGGAACAGCGGAAACTTGCCATGTCATTTTTAGATTGTGATATTTCAACATTCAATTTCTCATTTCAGCATTTCCGTGCCTGTGATACTCAATGGCTGATATACGGCACCCTCTGACAAGCACTATCACACACATGGTAATTTGACCATTATTTTTATGTGAACAGTGGAAACTTACCATTTTATTGTTAGACCGCAATGATCTATGGAACTTCCCAGCCTGTGACACTCAATGGCTGACACACGGCATCCTTTGGCATGTATTATAACACATATTGCATATTTGGGCATTTTCCTGCAAAATATCCTTTTGCACTACCCTTCACCCAGGAAGTGCAATGGGGGGGATGGGGGTCAGCCATCCTGTGCTTTCGCATGCACTTCCTGTTTACCTTCCCAAGATTTCTCCAGGCACCCATTTAGAGCTGGGTTGACTCTGGTTGAGGTTACAAAGACTCTAAAATCAGAGTGTAGAGTCTTTATTTATGAAAACGATTTTTTCGGAAAGGAGGGCCAAATTAAGAAACAAGCAAACCGCTTCTCTCTGCGTACTTGGCTTCTCTTGCTGTGTTATTTCTGCTTCCGTATGTACAACTGCTAATCTAACCCCTGTCTCCCTTGGATTTTCTTGCTTTTTCTCAAACTTCTCACTCGCATTTTCGCGTTGCTGGCGACCATGCCCGACCGCCTACAGGACTGGGGCGCCGTGTCGGTGGTGATGGCGTTGTTGCTGAGCGCGCCGTTCGCACTGTTCATTGGCGTCGGCGTGGCCGCCGGCGAAAACAGCCGCGGCACGATCGCCTTGACCATCGCGAACATGAAGAACACGAAGCAGACCTTGATCAGAAACCAGCCGATGCCCGGGATCCACGTGAACGGCACGATGTTGAACGGCGGCAGCCACCCGCCGAGGAACAGGATCGTCGTCATCGCGCACATCAGAACGATGGAGACATACTCGCCCAGCATGAACATGAGATATGGCGTTGAGGAGTACTCGACCATGAACCCCGGTTAGCCTATCTCTTACGAAAAAAATGATGTTTTTTCTTAAAACGAATTGAAACCAATGTTTCAATTCAATCCTTCAAGGTTGGCCTGGAACTAAAGTCATGCGACGGCTGAAGCGTATTGTATTTACTGCTTCGTATTAACGACGCCTCTTGACTACTAACGTCTTTGCCACGACCAAGCATTCCAGGTTCAATCTCTTGGTGTTGCATTGCTTAACTGAGGTCAAACCCTCAGCGCAGTGGCGTCGTTTGGGGAGGCTGTCCCCCCAATAATGTGAAGAAACTCTTGACTATCTGGATATGGACCTATCCCCCAATAAAATGATGAAGATTTACCCCTGCCACTAGTAAAGACCCAAATGTTTAAACTAGACCTATTCTAGTTGAATGATAATACCGATCGGATTAGACTGTCTAAACAATTATTCGTTCTGTTGCTGAACTTTGCAATGCAAGAAAAACATTGGACATCGAACTTCCTATGTGTAAAAATGGAAAGATTATTGAGCAAGCTATCTTCAATAAAGTTGCTTATATTATTAGAGCACTGAAGCAGTGACATCAATTCACAGAAATTTAGGGCGAACTTGGGCGAACTTTTTTTCGAAATTGAAAGGTGGCAAGTTAGTCATTTTTTAATTTTATTTCAATTACTAATTGACTAACTTGTCCGCTTTGGGAGTTCCCTATGATTCTTTTGACTTTTTTTGGGTGCTCTCGTCTCCCCCGGTGTTTATAAGGCTCGTACGCCGAACCGGGCGCATTTGAAGTGGCCTTTTTAGGAAACATCAAATCTGGTGAACGAAAAATTGTTTTGACTCGGCCTGAAAAAGTCATAATGAAGACAAGTCTTGATGAATCCAATGGCATAAATACGCTGCCCTTTTTGTTCAGCTCATGGACTTGCCCAGAGTCAGGGCCTTGGGACACTGCCTCTCCTCCGGGTGCTTCTTATTCAAATTATGAAGCGATATTTTTTATCATTGCCCCCCTCCCCCCCCCCAAAAAAAAAAGCCCAGCGTACATGTCTTCTTCAGATATATTATTTTTAAGCTATTATTGGTGTGTAATTTTACATTATATCAACTGAAATTTTTTTATAGTTTGAACTAGCACGTTCTTTTCTGATTTGGTAATTTAATCAAAGAAGAAAAGAAAGATTATTTTCCTATAATTTTGCTGTAAAAAGCGTACTTTAATTTCGTTGGTTATTGTCTCTGACTTATTTTTGTAATGTAAACAGGTTGTCCCGTAAGCGTATGTGTCAAAAAGTGATTCCAAATAGCCCCGCCTTTTGGAACTGAATTGGCTCTCCTGTATTCTTGCGTGAAATCTTAAATCAGTAAGAAGAGCAAAAGTTTTGAGTCATAGAAGTTGTATTAGTTTTTATTGTGGGGGATCAAATGGTTCCCAAAGACATAGTTATTAGGTTTTTCGACTATGCTGAACAAAATGGCCATCTTAAACTTTTGATCCGGTGACTTTGGGAAAAAATGAGCATGGGAGGGGGCCTAGGTGTCCTCCAATTTTTTTGATCACTTAAAAAGGGAACTAGAACTTTTATTTTGGTTAGAATGAGCCCTTTCGCGACGTTATAGGATCACTGGGTCGATACAATCACCCCTGGAAAAAAAACAAAACAAACAAATAAACACGCATCCGTGATCTGCCTTCTGGCAAAAAAAAAAAAATTCCACATTCTTGTAGATATGGCCTTGAAACTTCTACAGTAGGGCGTGTGAATTTCTAAGAGATTATAAAATTTATGGGTTTCAAATTTCTTTGCACCATTTCAATAGATTGGAAGATTAGTACTTTACATTTCACTTATTTTGATATTTGTTTTATTTTAGCAAAATGAAAAAATAGAACAAAAGCTAGTTTTATTCTAGTAGCTTGACTTTATATAACAATAGTTGAGGGAAATCTTCAAAAGATAAATTTTTTTCAGTAAATAATTCAGTTTAAAAAAATATAACTTCCGCTATTTTCAAGGCCACTTTTTACTTTCATTTGAAGAAACTATTTGCTCAATACAATTTCTGAACGTGTTAATATTCTATAAAAATGTTCAGAAGGATGGCTAAAATAAACTTTTTTCAACTGCAATTCCAAACGTACAAAACTCATTAATTTCAAAATTATCCGTAAGGAGCTACAAAA
Source organism: Alatinidae sp. Z8VKAUB7J3 (assembly GCA_010016025.2). NCBI lineage: Eukaryota > Metazoa > Cnidaria > Cubozoa > Carybdeida > Alatinidae > Alatinidae sp. Z8VKAUB7J3. The sequence goes on from JAAAKM020721499.1 coordinate 7,589,509, forward strand.
ATGAGAAAACTAGTAACATTGAAGAAAAGGGAAAAACATCGCTAAGAAGGGATTGAGTTGGATGAATACTAGATCTACGTTGCATAGGCAACGTGAGGTGTTGCGGCAACGTTTATTCTGCTTCACCAAGCTGAATGTTGCGAGAGCAATACTTCGGTTTTGTTTCCTCACTTTGATTAAACGCTGAAGTTGTTAATCTGTAAGGATCTTAAAATAAAAAAAAAGTCCTATGCATGTCTTACAACTGAAACCAAATTTGTCTTACCTTGTTCGGTAAGCGGAGCATTCTTGCCGACTCCAGCTGTGGATTTACAGATGGTACCACGATTTTGTATCGAAATCTGAATCTCGGTTGGTAAATGCAACGGTTTTACCGACTCGTGTGGGTTTTTTTTACGTTTTGTATTTGAAACAAACACTATGCTAATTTAAAAAAAAAAAAAAAACTGTCGATAAAATGACCAGCCAGTCGGAAAATTCTCTTACTCCCCCCTCCCCAAACATTTTGGATAGTAACGACCCCGCCCCCCACAATTACTTAATTGGCCCATTTTGCTTTAAAGCTAAATGTTACTTTAAAATAAATCAAAAGACAATGTATTTATGGTTGCCAAATACGCCTGTTCAAAAAGGGTAATGCTAATGTCCCACGAAACTGGCAAGGAATAAGCTTGCTTTCGATCCCCAGTAAACTACTGTGCCATATCACTCTGAAGAGAATCCAAAATGAGCTCGAAAAGCACCTAAGGGACGACAATACGGGTTCTGCCCGCATTGTTCTTACGCCGATCTTATTTTTACTTTGCGAGTCCTCACTGAAGAAGGTCGCGAACGGCGCTCAAAGCTTTATATGATTTTTATAGACTTTGAAAAAACTTTCAACTATGTAGATCGGGCAAGTTCGTGAAAAACCCTTCTAAATTAGGGGATCCCAAGTAAAATAATCGTAATTATTATAGAGTGTACATTGATAAGCCGCTTTCGAAGCCACATAAAATGTGTAACTTCAAAGTACCATTAAGCGAAAACTCCAAGCGTTTCTCAGAAAGTAACTAGTTTTCCGCCATATACAGGCCCAAACTAATTCAGTGAGCGTCAATTAGACCCTTGCACGTACGTAGGGGGGGGGCCTTCGGTCCCGGGCCCCCCACCCCGAAATTTCGTGAAATGTTTAATTTCCCCATGGTTTCTTGGGATTTCTGGCAAAAGTAGGATATTTATTAAGAATCTAGATACACGTGTGAAGCCTTTTTTGGTGGATTTTACAGCATGCAATTACCCGGTCAAGTCACTGCCCAATTATTAACAGCCCACGCCAATTATTTTCCCAAAATCACAGGATCAAAATTCTGAGATAGCCATTTTATTCACCGAAGTCTAAAAACTTTATAACTATGTCTTTGGGACGACTTACTCCCCCACAGTCCCCATGGGAGGGGCTACAAGTTACAAGCTTTAACCAGTGCTTACATATAGTAATGGTTATTTGGAAGTGTACAGACGTTTTTAGAGAGATTTTTAGGTTGGGAGTTGAGAAGAGGGAGATATGTTGGGGGAACTTTCCTTGGAGGAATTTTTCATAAGGGAAGAAAATTTTCATGAAGGGAGCGCAGGATTTTCTAGCATCATTAAAAAAAACAATGAAAAAAGAAATGTGAGGATGCCTCCATTAGAATTTTAAATGTTCAGAGTAGAGGCAGAACAAGTTTTTTTTTTATGGAGGTTGTTTTGTTTTTGATCTAGAAACAATTTTTTTTTTATCTTAAGCTCTGATTTCGAAATATTTATCTGAATGAGAAAATGAGGTATAATGCACAAAATACTTGGATGGGCAAATAAACTAAAACTAATTGATCAATTTACCAGTATTATTACGTATCAATAACTTGTCAATTCTACAAGGCAGTAGCATGCTATTATTTAGGTGAATATATTAGACATTATAAAATCAATTTTTTAACTAAAACATAATGAAAATTCTTTATTGTTCAAATTTCGTCTCACGTGAAAATTTTAGAAAATGAATGTAATTTTGACGAAAATTACACAATTAAACTCAAAATATATGAGAGCCCTAAAGCCAGTACCTACAAGATATAAAATTTCTATTTCTCTAGAATAGGTGGATTGGCCGTGCAAGTTGTTTTTCCTGGTGCGATTGTCTAGACCCAGCAGTCACAGGCTAATGTAAATTATTTATTTACAATATAAAATGCAACAGAGATCACACCATAAGAAAATTAACCCTTAAGCCAGCAGTATTGGGTCGAACAGGGCCAATATTTTATTCATCAAGAATATAGCTCCCATAGTCTCTGTATTCATGTCTCTCAGGGACCATAAGGGACTCCTCAGAGACAAACGATTTCAAATCTAGCATTCTAACCACACGACTAAGACTGCTCAAAGGGGGATTGATAAATCAGCGATCACTGCGTCATAATCAGTTAAAAGGAATAAAGACCGCTTTGTGTGACTATTAGCCAACCACAGAATATTTAAGTATAAACTAGGATAGGTTTGAAGAATTTCTAATTTCTGCTTTAAAAACATATTATGTCTCAATTCTTAGCTTCGGTCATGTTTTAAGTTGAAGTTGAGCGTCTGAAATAGGATGCTTTAATGCAATACAGAAGTTTTTTCTTCTTATAAGGCTCTAGACCCGATGTTCCCAACGTGGGGGGCAGGCCCTACTAAACTACTTCTATAGCAAGTACTACTAAGGCTGAGGATATTAAAATAAACATCTGAGGAAATATTAAGGGGAAAGTTTAAACTAAATTCAAACATAGTATGCACATGCATATTGTCAAAAGAGCGTATCTCAAGAATGGATTTGGGTATTAAGTTGGAACTTTCAGGGAATACTTTAAGGGGATGATTAATTGACAAAAACGTAATATATACACTGCTACTTTAGTAATACTACTGCTGCTACTAAGCTAATCCAACTATTACTTCAATGGCAACAGGTTGTAAGGCTTAGAATTTTAAGATGAAAAGGGGTCAAAAACACAGATCATCAATACTTTTTGAATGGCTGGTATTTTTAACTTAAGAACTGGTGACCAGATCTAATTTGATATTTAGAAGGTACTCATGTCTCAGCTCTTATTTTAAATCCCAAACAGATCTGGTGACATTGGGGGAGTTGGAGGGAGAAGCCAGAAATCTTGGAAAACCCTTGGAAATCTTGGAAATGTCATATATACGCGATTGACGCAACCAGACTGGATCCGCTCTCTTTGGGGGAGTTAAGGGGGTCCAATGCTTTGGCGAGTTTGGTGCTTATGGACATACTAGGACGATGAAAATTGGTAGGCGTGTCAGGGACCTGCACTAATTGACTTGATAAAGTTTTTCCTGATTCGACCATCTGGGGGGCTGAACCAATTTAAGAGTTACAGAAGCATTTTTACTTCTCTTACGAGAAATGGTCTTTCTACCTATATTTTACGAAAAAATGTATGGTTCGGATAAAATAATAGGGGGAGGGGGAGGTTGAAACCAGTAGACCCCCTGGATACACCAGTGAGGAACTCTCACGCATACAGGGGCAGGGAGAGCTATGGGGAACTCCGTTCCTCAAGAAATTGCCTGACGTGTTTGTACTCTTGCCTATAGGTAAAGGCTTAATAGATTCAGCAAGAGGGGGGGGGGGGGAATACAAAATCATGTTTATATGTTAGAATTCTTTTAATTTCTCTGTAAGTTATTTAGGTCAATTTAGGGGTATTGAGTTAAAAGGGGGTAGAAGAAAGACATGTTTTGGGTTTACACTGTCCATTTACAAGGTAAAATAATCCTTTAAAAATCCTCGTAAAGCTCTCTGATGTTTTCTTCGTGTTTTCCTATCACATTTCCTGTCATTTCCTGTCTTTCCTTCCTATTTTCCTGTCTTTTCTTTAAGTTTTTGTATGTGATGGTCTAGTTATCGAGAACCATTTTTCCTGTTATAGTATTATGATTATTAGGAACGGACTAATGAGATAGCGGCAAGGCTACTGATTTTTGCCGAGGGCATGAAGCTCTGCTCTATTATGGGCAATATTAAACTTTTTTTCTGAAAAAAAGTTTTTTCCCAAAAAAGCAGGCAGGGCATACAAAGAGGTGGGAGGAGGCGAGGTATTTGTCAGGAAATGTGTTGGTAGGAAGAACAATAATAAACTCGCAGCAAGACATTATATTTGCTGTTTTGAAATAGAAAAGTGCTTATGAGTTTGGAAAGCTGTTTCGAAGATTTTAAGATTTTGGTTCAAAAGACACCACTTTGTAATTGCTGTCTGGTTGGGATTCGATTTGTAAATTTATTATTATCTGTAACAATTTTCTACAAATTTACCGGCCCAGTCTTGCTTAGTAAATATGACCAACGAAATTGCTTAAAATTTAAATGACAGCACCAAATGTTTTCGAAGTCAGAATTCACCGTTATGTTTGATCGGTATTTTGACCGCCACATTTATGCACAGCACCACTTTTATGAGCCAGTTTTTCTACAACAGTATCATTTTGGGTGCGATTGCTGCGTTTGCCATTGACGCCGGGGTAGTGGCAATGTCGATCTTTAAGGATGAACTGTTGAAAGACGGCGAGTTAGCCTGGATGGTGCGGGTTGTGACCTCCCTGGTGTTATTTGCTTCCGGGATTGCCAACATGTCGGAAGGCTTCAAATCCGCCTACGGTGTTGCCCTCACGTTTGACACCATGATGAGCATGGATTGGCTGACGCTCACCCAATGGTTAGCCGGAACGGTCATCTTCCCCATTTTGGCCTTTTAAAAACTTGATTTCAGCCAAATAATGAACATCTTGAGAACATGTTAAAAAAAAGAAAGCCTTAGGTCATTTTTATAAGTATTTCTTTTGACTCCTTACGTCTAATCAAGGTCTATATTAAGAAATCACCCAGTTGAAATTTAAACATATTGACGCAAAAATACAGAATTTTGACTGGTTTTGATGCTGTTTGTTTATATATTTCTTATTTATTATATTTTCTTTTTTATTATATGTATATGTTTCTAAGACTAAATGATACTTCATACGACATAAAAAAAAGACAAGCAAATTTGCTCTCCAAAGGAAACTAGAACAAAATACCCATGAAGTTGTCAACAAAACAGAAGAACCATGAATTACAGAAAGGCGGGGATCCTACCAACCAGATCAAGAGGGAGTGGGTTGCTATTAGAGATAACTAGAAACCTTATTAAGAATTATTTCAGAAGGCTTTTAATGTAAACACCTCGTTTCTTTCACTGAGCGTTAGATTTTACTCCCCTCAATCGAAAAATTCTTTTAAAACCTCCCAACTTAACCTTAAGATGTAGAACATATTTTTCCGAGCTATTCCCGACCTGTCACATTGAATGGCTGACACACGGCACTCTCTAGCAAGCAATACCATGCCTAAGTCCCTTTTCGAGCATTTTCCTGCAGAAAAATTTGTTTAAACTAGAACTGACCATAATGCAAAATCAGCACATTTGAGATCAGGTTGTAGTATTTGAGAGAGGATATTCTGCAAATCCGAAAGAAGAGGTTCTGGCAGAGGTGGTAGATGAAGTGAATCTGGGATGAATACAGCACCCCCATCTAAGTCTACGACAATGACGTCCAGCTAAAAACAGAGTTTTCTTTATATGTCAGAAAAAACATGCAAATTAATTTTAAACGATGTCAGCACTAGTGGCATATTGCTTTCAATCCGTCTCACTGCTTCATCATCGTCAAAAGCAATTGCCTCTTTTTTACAACAAAATTTTTCATTTTACGTAATAACAAGAAAATTTCTTCTGGATAAATAAAGTTCAAATCCGGCAATATAACAGAGCGATCTCTGCAAGACTATTCTGGTCGACTTTGCATTTTGATGGGTTGAACTCCATCATCCAGGTGGAAGCCCATAATTACCTTAAATCGCATTGTCCAGCAAAATTCCAATCAGCAATTCCAATTAGTTTGCTGTCATCAGCGTAGAGAGTGATGGGGTTTTGTAGAACACCCTCACAATCAGTGATATATATAGAGAAGAGGGTGGGGCCAAGGATGCTTCCCTGGGGTACCCTGCTTATAACTGGTGCAGGCTCTGAAAATGTGGGGTTTCCTTTGTCAGAGTAGACCATGACCTTCTGGATTTGCCCAATCAGAAACGATGTTATCCTTTAGTAAATTCATGGCTAGTCTCAGCATTACCTTTTAAGTAATGCTAACTTCACAAAGAGTATTTTGCCGATGAAAATACTACTATGGATTCCATAAAAACAGCTTTATCTATGACTACAAAAAAAAAACGAAAAAAAGGAAACTGTTTTAATTCCTGGTCTGATTTTTTCTTGAATATATATGTGTCTTTTACATACAAAGTAAAATAAGAGTTTTCTAGACGAAATTAAAGGGAGAGATTAAAACTTTAAGCGAACAGAAATTAACCAGTGGAAGATGAGGGCTCCCATGCTTTTAACCTTCTGGTTTTTTAACTAAAATTCAACTAGTGTGCTTAGCTGATAAATTATGTGTGTACAGTTAAAAATCAGCTCCTTTTCGTATCCACTGTTTTGTGAATAAATTGGGGACTGTAGTGATTGAGCTATAGCGAAGGTTTAATCAAAATTCTTTTTGACGCATTTATTGAAAATATGAAGCAATAGTTAAAAGGATATGGGACATTGTTTTAACGTAAACTTTCGTATTCTGCTTAAAAAAGGGCCGATGACCTTACTACCAATGAAATTGTCTTGTTTGTTTGGGACACAACACCAAGTTCAACCTAGGTTGAAAGTTTTTGACCTAACCTAAGAATTGTAATAATGGGCTCCTCTTTGGAAGCAGTCCTAGAAACCACTTCGAAAAACTCGAACTGCTCCAGCGGCGCGCTCAGGTCGCCTTCGCCGAAGGCCTTGATGCAGGCCATGGCCTTCTTCTTCACGCTGATGTGGCCGGCGACCATGGCGTTGATGCCCTGGGCGATCTCGGCGTAGCTGCCGGTGAAGCGCGCGGCGTCGATGACCACGTCGATGTCGCCCTTGTCGTGCTCGTCGGACATGTGCCGCATCTCGCTCATCAGGCCGGTGAGGTTGCGCCGCAGGGTCTCGATGGTGTCGTTGATGAAGGCTTTCTTGCCGGGGAACTGCTCCAGCGGCGCGCTCAGGTCGCCTTCGCCGAAGGCCTTGATGCAGGCCATGGCCTTCTTCTTCACGCTGACCCTTCAAGACCAAGAACTAACAAAAGAGTAATAATTGTATTGTTCGAAAATGCTATGGCGCTTTCCAAGGAAAAAAAAAAGGAATCCTAACCTTAGCCTAACAATGAAATTTTTGAATTGACATACCCCTTCCCATTTTGAAAATTTCTATAGACACCCTTGGCTATTAATCTTATGCTTGCCTGTCCATAGCGTGATGGCTCAATGAGCCTCCGAAAAATATGCCACTGAAATGTACTCCTTTAGATATCTACGCAAACCTGTTGAACACCCTTAATACTACATCATCAAACAGTTCGTGGTAACGAACTGTAGAATAATAAACCCAAAATAGAAAAATAGAAATGTTGATCGCGGCCCAGGCGACCTGGGCCTCCTCGGCGTTGGCGATCACCCGGCGGACCTCCTCGGCCGACGCCAGCGGCACCCGCGCCTGCACGGCACCGGTGCTCGGATCGAACACATCGGCGAAGCGACCGGAGTCGGGAGTGAGAAGCGATCCGCCTACGAAGTGGGCGATGGTACGAGTCATTGTGTGACATCCCTCCGTGCCGTCATTGGCACATTGAGGAGTTTACTCTGGCCTCCGGAGATTTACTAGGACGTCCTAGCATTTTCTCCCGCGTGGGTCTTCTCATCCGTCGGGGTTGTTCGCACCGCGTTCACCGGCCGGCCATCTCCCCCGGGTACAACGAATTGTACTATCTATTTTGACAATAAAGAGGCTTATGTCCCCTAAAGTTTTTGTCTTATGTTAGTCCTGTAAATGCTTTTTTATCGTCAAAATTTATTGGAAAGGAATACTCTACCTTTGCTTGGAATAAAGGTTTGTATAGTAACTCCAGGGATGTATGTAAGAGATAGATTCAGGCTCGAGATTTTTACGATTTTTTCGTATTACTTTGTATATATTCCCTATTATTTGCTATTTTTCCATTATATCCACAGTCCCTCCTTCCTCTTCCGTGCCCAAATCTGCGTATATACCTGATTAGGGATATGAGTTTATCTGCTTTTATTTTAAGTTTGTTCTTTAAATAGGCTGCGAAGTAATTGTTTCTTAGTTGTGCAACAATCATTGAATTCATTGAATTCATGATTGTTCTCATTGAATTCATTTGGGCGAGACTAGTATTATTATGTTGTAAACTATCTTATAAGTAAACCCTGGGGATATGCAATTAGAAAATGCCCTGTATCCGCAACAGCATTCATCTGAGTGGCAGCCGTTTGGAAATTGGCATCACTATTAAAACCATGATAGTTTATTACCAACGGCCAATCCGCCTGCCCGTCATAAGCATCGGGCACGTACAGAAGGTAGGAACGCAGGGAGTCGTCTTGCATAAAACTCCTTTCGTGAACAACGCCGTTCTGTCCGTATAGAAGAGTAATGGATTCATATTGCTTAATGTTTTCGCCATACACTGGTCACAGCAATCGCATGGAGTGAATTAAGAAAGCTTTTAGAGATGAACTTATAGGAATAGAAAAGACCAAGGCACGTCGAGAAAATAGCACGCATGCGAGCGATACATTTTCTTCCACCCAAGTGTTTAAACGTTTAGCCAAATAAATTAACCCAACGCAACTAAACGCAATATTCAAATTTTGTACCACTAACTAACATTTTAAAAACAATTAACACTTTCCTCTTTTAACCCTGCCCTCTATTTAGCGCCTTCCTCCAATAAACACCGCACACATTGAATGATTGAGTATAATAAACGCCTCGTATACACAACAGGCTCCTAAAACACAGAGGGGCCTTATGTGTATAGGGTTAGATAGTTATGATTGGCTGATGGAGAGAGATGTGGGTGATAGAGAGAGAATGAGTTGAGGTAGGCACTTCAAAATACATTCTGGGACATATTTTGGTCTGTAGATCTATCCCTGGTAGTTTCATTTACCTAACCACTTTCTAAGATATTAAAATGTAGCTTGTTGTTGAATTATCTTGTCAAATATATCAACATGTAGAAACAAGCACAATTAGACTCATTAGAAAATTGGAGTTTTGTATTAGGTGAACACAGCCTACCAATGTATACATTTTTTGTGTTCTTTCTGAATCTAGCTTTGAGTCCTAAATCAATATTCTTGTTTTTGATGCTTGGCTTTTGTGTTTTCAGTAAAGCACTTGTTTTCTGTTATCCTACAAACATAGGGAAATATCACCAGTTAATTTATTTGCACTAGTTTTATTGATATATATTAGATAGGCCGGGAAGTAATAATTTTTGTTCTTTTTAAGTTTTAATTTCGTTCTTTACATCCCTCAGAAAAACTTTGGGCTGTGGTTCGCTCTTTGCTAGATTTCAGCTACTGCTGCAGCCATGAAAACAAGGTGTAGATCTTTAATTCTTAGTCTTAATATGGAAATAGATTTCCTTTGTTTAAAATAATTAAATTTAGTAGCAATTACGGGATGTTTGATGTTGGGTGTGTTTGTAAAGGCTAATGGCATTGAGGTGAATTTTCTGGGAATGCTGTACAGTATGTTAAGCTAAATCACAAGAAATTATTTGTATACAATTCATCAAAAAGGCGTGACTTAAATGTCCTAGGAACGGGTATTAGCTTTCAGGGTCAATACTACCGCTACGACTGCAGCTGTAAACGCTACTGCGGCTACTTCCGACAAAAACGACGTATCTTAAATGTCCTAGGAATGAGTAATGGTATTAACTTTTAGGGCCACTACTACTGCTACGACTGCGGCTGCAAAGACTACTGCGGCTACTTTCGACAACAACAACTTGCAACTATGTTCGGAATGTAAACAACAAAAAGAGTCTTGCAATTTAATAAGAAACTGAATTTTTGTAGACAAGCAGATTTTCAATTATCAAACAGTACGTGGTAACGAACTATAATTAAGGAGCTGTGCGACTCAATAGTAACCGAAACTTAAAAAAAAGGAGTTTTTGTATCAATAGATATATCAAAAGAATCGGCTGATTGGGTTGATTCCAAATATATAAAATTCATTAAGTATAGTGTTACGTATCAAAAGTGACAAGCCTGAGAAATTTGCCTGGTTTATAGGCAGTGCAATAGTGCTGCCTAATTAAAGAGCGATATGGGAAAATTGCATTATTTTTTTATTATTATTACTAAGTTACTTGCAAACAAGCAGGTACTGTAATTCATGGAATCTTCCTTCCTGGAAGACACATCATTATGTGTCTCCATGTGGTAATAACTAGTTGTTCTTCTCTTGTGCAAGACTCTTTAGTTAATTTAATAGGATAAGGCGGTTACTTGCAAACAAGCAGATATTGTCCTTCCTGGAATCTTCCTTCCTGGAAGACACATCATTATGTGTATCCATGTGGTAATGACTAGTTGTTCACTTGAAACTTCTCTTGTGCAAGACTCTTTAGTTAGTTGAATATGATTAGGCGGTTACTTGCAAAAAAGCAGATATTGTGCTTCCTGGAATAGTGGAAATCCAAGAAAGTACGCAAGAAATATGATCAACGAACTTCATATTGACAGGGAGAAGATATTGAGCCCATCGCTACACATGAAGCTTAGATTGATGAAGCAGTTCACCTGTACTCTACAATAAGGATGGGAGGTGCTTCAACCACCTGTGCCGAACCTTTCCTCGAATGACCATTGAGAAATTGAAGCCGCGTGGAAATCGGTTATGCAGGTGGTGAACAACTTCCTGGGGAACACGAATTCACTGCCGTTATTACGTCGTCATTGTAGCGTTGCCACTGAGGTGGAGCGCAAGATCAGGACTGTCTAGTGGATAGTCTAAAACTTTCCAGCCGAAACTGTTCGATAAATTCCGGTTCTGACGGACCATTCGGTAGTTTTTCTGTTATACTGATGATTGGGGAAGACAAATCTAACTCTCGTTACGCAATTGAAACAGTATAAAATACTGAAATGCCTCTCTTGCCTTGAGATAAAAACTCCAGTGATATTGAAATTTCAAATGGATTTGTTTTCTAATTTAGCTCTAAAATCACAATTGCTAGGTGCAACATTGGAAACACAAAAGATATAAAAGGAAGGAAGTTGACAACTAGTGAAAAATATAAGAAAGCGCAGATAATTTAATAAAGCAGTTTTTAGCATATTGAATATATACATATATATATATATATATATATATATATATACAATAAAAGCTACAAAACACATGAAGAATAGTGTAGAGCTCCTTTTTATGTAAATTTGATATTTGCAGGACACGCTACTTTTAGCGGTACTTATTTAATAACGTCGATTTTAAGGTTTCACGTTACCCATAAAGTGTGCTATTTACATGTCTGAAAACTCTTTAAATTCACCACAAACATAACTTTGTGGAAAGCCACATCTGAGATTTTTGAATATTTTATATTAACCTTAAAATCTATTAAATACAGCTGCGTTGGCGTCAAGCGTCTTGATACTGCGGAGAGCTATTAGTCGCAGTTGTAGTAGTAAAGTACTTTTTAAATTAATTTATATTAACTGCCTTTAATTTTAATGTACTTTGTTTTAAAACTTAATTTAATTAGCATTTGAACAAACTTATCGTCCAAGCTACATTTTTGCGTGCTGATCTTAAACTTTTTCGCGTGCTGACAATAGTATGCGTAATGCAGGTACCAATCAATTGCATGCGAAAACGTATGTTGCATGATAAGTGTCTTCAGATGCTAAGTAAGTTAAGTTAGGATAAAAAACCTCTTTTCTTTTTTTTTGAATCTATTTGATTCTTTATATTATATGATAAATCAGACGCAGAAAAAAAATATTAATTTTGGCATAAAAAAATTTGCCATAATTTCAAATTGCAATTTATGCAAGATCTGTTGTTAGAAAAGGGAGGAAAAACAATTTTGTGTGGAGGGCGTGTTCCACGTCATCAACATCTCGCTGCCGTCGGTGTCGATCCTGATCACCGTGGGCATGATCGTCGGCATCTGGATTGCCAGCGGCACCGTGCCGACGCTGATCTATTACGGTCTCAAGATCCTGTCGCCGGAGCTGTTCCTGGCTGCGGGCATGTTGCTGTGCTCCATCGTGTCGGTGTCGCTGGGCACCTCTTGGGGCACCGTGGGCACCGTCGGCCTGGCGCTGATGGGGATTGGCGCGGGCTTTGGCATTCCGATGTACTGGACCGCCGGAGCCGTTGTTTCGGGCGCGTTCTTCGGCGACAAGATCTCGCCGCTGTCGGACACCACCAACCTGGCCCTGGAAAAAAAAACAACACCAAAAAAAAAAAAAAAAAAAAAAAAAAAAAAAAAAAAAGCACCCGTGATCGGTCTTCTGGCAAAAAAATACGAAATTTCATATTTTTGTAGATAGGAGCTTGAAACTTTTACAGTAGGTTTCTCTGATACGATGAAAGCGATATGACTTAGGGGGTGTTTCCCCCTATTTTCCAAATTAAGGCAAATTTTCTCAGGCTCATATTTTTTGATGGGTAAGACTTAATTTGATAAAGCTTATATATTTAAAATCAGCATAAAAATCCGGTTCTTTTAATGTAATGTAACTTTTGGTATCAAATTTCATTTTTTAGAGTTTCGTTTACTACATTTTAGGAAAAGTTTATGATTTTCAGTTGAAAATTTCAGAAAATTTCGGGGGGGGGGGTTTGAACCAAACCATTAGACACTCTGTTGATCCATGCTGTCAAAAAGTAGCGTCTGCAACATCTCAGGAAACGTTAAGAGCATAAAGTAAAAATTTTTAAGGAACGGTGAGGAGGATGTGGAACTAAATCAAAATATACTATGCTAAACCAATTTTTCAAAAGGGTACATCTACGATGTCTCAGGAACAAATAAGAGCATTAAGTGGAAACTCTAAGGAATTTCTTGAGGAGGATGTTGAACTAAACAAAAAGACACCGTGTGTATCCAGCGTGTCTAAAAGGCGTATGTGACAAATATTTTCTGAAGGATAGGCTGAGTATTAAAGGCTAAAGCTGTTCTGGTGTTTTGGGATGGTTTGGGGTCTCTCCTCCATGAAAAAGTTTCTTTCTCCATTTTTATTCCCAACATTGAATTCCTGCTTGAATGGCCTTGTATTGGCATTGGGATAGACCTTTGACAAGTTTCCCTAACCAAAACTGTGACTCCTAACAGTGCTACAGGGTGGCCTTGAGAAGTGCCTTTTAGGAAATTATAGCCTAATAAACAGCACAGCGTGTATTCTGGATTTTGATGAACAAATAATTTTTCTGGGTTTGGTCTGTTTTGGGGGGCTGAAAAACCTCTTCGCACCTACTACTTTTATTTTTTTATCATCATTCATTTCATTCAGTCATTCACAGCTGCAAAACAGTTATAAATAAACCGTTACAGCATTGTACGTTTTGGTGCGCAAGACATTCAGAAAACTAAAGCAGCTAAAATTCAGACGAATTATTTGAATCAATTGACAAGATTAAATTATTTTATAAGCACAGGTGTCAAATGGGGATAAGGGGTAGAATGGGCCCTGCAACCCGAGTCACCCCCTTAGATTTTGTAAAACACCTGTTTTTTTGTGTTGTCATTGCAAAATGTCCAATTCTCAGTATTTTCGTTAAAAAAAAAAAATTCCCCCCTATATTTTGCAAACTAAAATTACCGGACGCCCAGCGCGAGAGCATCACTCGGTTCCACCCGGCCGGGAGGTTGTAGGTCCCGATCGTATTCCACGAGTTCCCGCCCGATCGCTGGTCCTTCTTGACCGTGGCGATCGTCGAGCCGCTCGCGTCGACCACGAGGAACGGCGCCGCGCCGTTGCGGTCGCCGCCGGTCGTCCACCACGCCTCGATCGTGCGGCTCTCGGCCTTGGGCAGGTAGAACCAGAAGGTCGCCGGGTCGGAGATCGCCTGAGCGCTGGCGTACCAGTAGCCGGTACCGTGGTAGCCGGGCGTCGACGCCGACGGCATCGGCGGCCTGGCGAGCGCGAAGGAAGAGATCCTCACTTACGTCTGGAAAAAAGGATACATTTCACCCATACAGAAGAAAGGTGTTAGTTTGGATATTTATGGAGTCCAACCAATTATCTTATCATAAATATTCTCTAAGTTCTATGAGAACTTTGCAACAGATTGGCTTAAAAAGACAACCCTTGAAATTATTGATGAGCAACAATTTTGAAAACGTGAAAGGCTTATCAATGTCCTATTACCTGGTCAGTCTTCTGAATACTGCATATAAACTACTCGACAAGCCAGATACCTCGCTCAATCTCCTTTTAATTTACCTCCAAAAGGCTTTTAATCTGGTTAGTCATAAGGTTTTAGTTGAAAAATTGCTGAATGAATTTAGTCAATACGGGACAGCGGGACATAGGGAATATAAATGACGACCGGGACACTCAAAGAAAAAGCGACCGGGACACAAGGAAAGTTCGATTAGCAATCACCATCAACAAAGCACCGGGACACACGACCGGGACACAGGGAATATAAATGACGACCAGGACACACAAATGACGACCGGGACAAAGGGAAAAAACAACAACGGGGACGCCTGGGGGCACAGAGGGATATATAAATGACGACGGGGACACAGGGAATGTTCGATTAGCAATCACCATCAACCATCAGTGTGCCCATAAATTAGAATTTTTCAGGCAAGCATTCATTTCGTCTGCAGAAGTTGATCTAGGTATTATAGGTGAGGGCGGACCGGAAATCTTGGAAAACACTTAAAGCGGAGAAATCAGGATGAAACTTGGTAGAAAGAATAAGCCCAAGTCCAAGATAAGTGACTGAAATAACCGGACCGGATATGCTCTCTTTTGTGGAGTTTGGGGGGGGGGGAGTAATTCGGAAAAATTATAGAAAATGAGGTATTTTTAACTTACGAACGTGTGATTAGATCTTAATGAAATTTTATAACTAGAAGGATATTGTGCTTTAGAACTCTCATTTTAAATTCCGACCAGATCCGATTACATTGAAGAGAGTGGGAAGGGAAAACCGGAATTCTTGGAAAACGTGAAAATCGAGGTATCTTACGAATGGGTTGCCCTCTAATCATTTTTGTTACTTCAAATGGGCACTTAAATGTTTAATCTCTGTTTGAATGAGCCCTCTCCCAATATTCTAGGACCACTGAGTCAATACAATCACCCCTAGAAAAATCAATAAACACAAATCTTTCTTCTGGCAAAAAATACAAGTTACATATATTTTCAGATAAGAGCTTGATAATGAAACAAATAAAATTATAGTATCAAAATGTAAAAAATATAAAAAAGCAACTGTATTAATTAACAAAACAGAGCATCTACTCTTCTAAACATATCTAGCAGTAAACTTGGACTCTTTGGACTTTAAGAGATCATCTAGCTTCATCAGTGACCTGGCACGGCGAGGTGCCGCTGTGGAAGGTGCCCAAGGACCAGATGCCGGAAGCGATGCTTGCCGCGCGCGAGACCGCGCAGGAGAAGCTCCAGAACGAGCGGCTGCGGCTGTTGTACGTGGCGCTCACCCGGGCGGAGAAATGGCTGATCGTCGCCGCTGCGGGCGAGCTGGGCCAGGATGGCAGCAGCTGGTACCAGATGGTCGAGCGCGCGCTCGCAGACGGCGGCGCCGCGGAGTGCGAGATGCCCGGCGGCACCGGTATGCGCCTGCAGCATGGCGGCTGGGATGATTTGCCATCGGTGCATCATGCCGTGACGGAGCCCGAGAAACCGGTGCTGCCCGCGCTGTTCCCGCGCGTTTGTGGAAATTTGATACTTTGGCAAAACAGGACTTGCATGATTCCATGTTGGCTTCATACAAAAAGGTCGTGAGAAATGAAAACAAGATGAGTGTCATGGGGTAATACTAGTAGTGTGGATGAAAAAGTGTTCGATATAATCTAAAGGTAATTTAAAGTACTGATTAAAAATCGTCGGTACAGCGTGAAAGTTCGATATTGGCTTACACTCATTTCACCACCTTTTTATTGATTTGCCAAGTAACTTTAGAGCTTTCAGTGGTTGTGCTTACATAAAAAAAACGGATGTTAAAATCAGCTTTTTCTCAGTTGATCTATACATACATAAGCAATAAAAGTTCACGCAGCATTAAAACTTAAAACAGACAAAAAATTTTATGCATATGAAGGGTTTAGCTCCTTGTAACACCCCGCTCTTTATGCTAAAGTATTTTTTAATAATTTACATAAGACATACAATTTTTACATACAAATATAGAGGTTCGTTACATAAGTTAATCTGTAAGCTATGTATATTTTTTCTAATAAAAACGTTTGTAAAAAAATAAAAGTTCTATTTGCCTTTTTAAGTAATCAAAAATTGGAGGGCAACCAGGCCTCCTCCCCCACTTTTAATTATTTATGTTCAGAGAGCAAAATCAAAACATGCATTAATTCAGAAACATTCAGAAATTAAATAAGAAAACAAGAGAGGAACAGGAAAGAGAGAAAATGCAGAGATCAATTAGAAAAGAGATTGATAGAGAAAGACCTAGTGGTTAAAGACATAGGAAGAGATTAATAAAAGAACAAGGACAGAGGGACAGAGAGAAAAAAAGAGCAAAAGACGGAGAGAAAGAGACAAGCTAAGATTTAAGTCGAAGCTGTCTTATATTTTAAATGGGGTTAGTGGTAGCATATCAAATAGCAATGCCTAATCTTCGTATAGTATGTTACAAATCCAGACTATGAGCATTATACTTTCATCACTCTCTATTGGAGGGGGCGTTCCATAATCCAAAATGCAAAAAAACTAATGTTCAGCACATTTCACCAGGGTTTTCATCCTCCAACACATAGTTTCTGGATTTTTCAACTACGTTGAACAAAATGGCTATCTCAATTTCGATTGAACGTGTTTGGGGAAACGGTAGGCCTGAAAGAGAGGTGATTTGCCCACCAATCACTTTTGTCTATTAAAAATCCCACTAGCCCTCTCAATTTCCAATCGAATGAGCCCTTTATGAAGTTTGTACGACGTCTCCTTCGAAACGAAGTGTCCTGGTCTAAAACAAACCCCCCCCCCCAAAAAAAAAATACATTGTGCCAACATCGCTCTTTACTTAGGCAGCGCTATTGCGCTGCCTATGACAAGATGCTATTTTCTTTTTTTCTCTTTTCCCAAAGGTGAAGGGTAAGATTGGTTTGAAGAATCCCTCCCCCCTTGAAAAAAAGAAAGTATGATATACAAATGAACTTTTTTGTGTTTTAGACAATACACTATCTTCTTTTTTTCAGAAAAGATCTGATGTCTTTTTCCTGAAATTGTTTCTATTCTTATATATTCTTAGTTATAATAGCTAGAAGCTTAAATGGAAGGATTAATAGATCAGAATATAAAAAGTGTATAAGATTGATTTAGATTTTCATAGAGTACTTTGCTATTGCATAATACAATTAACAAAGAGGAAAAAGTCTTGTAATACATGATGATTTTAATTTGTAGAATATGTCTTTAGCTATAAATTGGTCATATATTTGAAATCAGCATAAAAATATGATTCTTTTGATGTGTCTATTGGTATCAAAATGCCATGATAAGAAAATCAGAAACAGAAGAGGTTAAACCGACAGAATTCAACTTCCTCTGCAAAGCTTTTGTTATTAGGCGAATGCTTGAATTGTCACAACAGTAAGATTCCAACATACACTTTTTTTGGACTGGAACTTGAACACTATTCTGTCATAGTCTTTGTTGTATATCCGCATTCAGCACTTTTTAATCAGTATTAAACTCCCATCAAATCAAAAAGGAGGAAAAAACTTACAATACTATACCATATAGGTCCCTTCCCTTGCTTCACTTCAAAAATCCTGTGTTTGGAGAAATGGTAGGCGTGGGAGGGTGGATGGTTTCCCTCCAATCACCTTCAATTATTAAAAAAAAAAAACTAGCTCTTTCAATTTTCAACCAAATGAGCCCTTTTTGAAGTTTCTACGACAACCCATTCAATACGAAGTGCCAAGGTCTAAAAAAAAGAAAAAAAAGAAGATACATTAAGCCCCTTCGTACTTTACTTAGGCAGCTCTATTGCACTGCCTATGATACGTTTTCTTTTTGTTTTCTTTTTTTTCATATATTCCTCTTTTGCATTCTGTATATAGGGCTTAAATGAATTAATATTGTGCGTCGCCACTTTGTTTTAACTAAAAAATATCTTGCAAGACCGTCGCAAAATGACTAAAGTGAGTCAGAATGGACAAATGAGGCTGTAAGAAACTAAAAAAGGTCAGAAACGAAGCCGGCAGCAAGTGGAAAAAGTCAGAAGAGCCTAAAAAAAGTTAGAAGAACTAAAGAAAGTTCAAATGGACTACGAAAGTCGAAATAGCCTGAGGGAAGTTGGAAGGAACTAACAAAAAGTGATAAGGGAGTAAAGGAAATTGGAAGGCATTAAAGGAAGTCAGACGGCGCTAAAAAAAAGTTCAAAGGAACTAGAGAAAGACAGAGGGGGACCAAGAACTTAGGAGAAGGACTAAAGTAAGTCAGAATAAGCAAAGGGGAGTTAAAAGACTACTACTAATACTACTACTACTACTACTACTACTGCTACTGCTACTACTACTACTATTACTACTACCACCAAACTATCAATTATTATTTCGTTAAATCTTTTCAGTAATCTTAGTTAATATGATGATTTTCTTATTGATTCTATGAGAGATAAATCTCAGAGCTCAAAATCAGAACTTTTCTAGTAAAGTGCAAGTGACGTTTTGGTTTTTACATTGCATAGGGTTGTTAGCTTTATACCTGTTTGGGATAGTTTCTGCTTGTTTAAAGTTGATTTTCTATAACTTTATTATCTATTGTAATTCCTCTTCATTTCACCTTTCATTAATTTTTATAGTGATTTATGAAGAGCCTGAGAAAATTAGCCTTATTTTAAAAAATAGGGGGAAACAACCCCTAAAAGTAAAATAATCTTAACGAAAATCACACCATCAGATTCATTGCATCAGAGAACCATAATGTTGAAGTTTCAAGCTCATATCTACAAAATGTGGAATTTGTATTTTTTGCCAGAAGATTTTTTGCGTATTTATTGTTTTTTTTTTTTGTTTTTTTCCAGGGGTGATTGTATCGACCCAGTGGTCCTAGAATGTCCCGAGAAGGCTCATTCTGACGAAAATTAAAAGTTCTAGAGCCCTTTTTAAGTGATCAAAAAAATTGGAGGGCACATTGACCCCCTCCCAAACTTATATTCCTTAAAGATGTCCATGTGATCATCAGCGGTTACTCAAAGCTTTCCACTGATATTTACAATCGAAGCAGAGCTGCTGGTCGATATCTTGCTTCGGTAAGAATTAATTAGACTTAGAAAGCGAATCCAGACCGTAAGTAGAAAGTGTAAGTAGAAACTTGAATTAGCCCTGACTAGTCGTTTTAGCGCTAAATTCAAGTTATTGCCCTCATGACTAATCAACCTTTGTATCTGAATGTTTTCCTTGATTGTAAATCAGTAGCTTTATCAAACAAATAATGTTCGAGGAAACCCTAGAAAATCGTAATCTAGACCCGAAATAAATTAAATCTATTGAGCTAATTTGATTTGTAAATGGCAAAAACAAAAATCCAAGGAAGAAACTCAAGAAACACACCAAGGATATTCAATTTAGATCACTAATTTTCACCTTTTTCAATTTTTGTTCACAAAATTTTTGCTTTTTCAATTTTTGTTCACGCAACTTTAGTTCAAATAGCACTCCCCTGAATACGACCCCTTACACAACATCGGTTCAACGGCCACCCTCCCAAAAAAGTAGAAAATATTAGAAGGGATAGTAAATTACATACGGTACAACAATAGAAAGTGGTAACCAATCAATCAATCAATCATTTTATTAATACTAAAGACTATTACAAACGTAAAAAAGTTATTCGGCCCAAGAAGCTTTGCTCTTTCTAACGCCATAATGGAAGGAAGGCTAACCTGACTAAGCCTTGTTTTATGAAGGATAACATATTGTCAAGGATTTTTTTTTTTGCCAACCGTCTAAGGTTAAGTGGAAAGCAGGTCGTCTGCGGCTGGGGTGAGAAGATGTCATAAAGAAATTGAGGGAAATGGGAGCTTCCTAGGAGGGTGTAAAGAGGGAGGCTTTGAATTGAATTGGATCGAGAGGACACCTATAAAAATAATGTATTGTGCCCCAGAAAGTGGAAAGCTACTTTCATAGAAAGTAGGAAGCTGAGGGCACTTTCATAGTGCCCCAGTATCTGAAGAAAGCTACGCAAACTTTTTCCACCTGTACCTCCCTGCGGACTATCGTGATGATCGATCAGATAGACTGTTTGCCATAAGTATTGCAAGGCTATCAAAGTGTATTGATAAAATAAAAAAGTATGGACTATCGTGTCTGATAACAGGTGACTTTAACTGTGATCTGGATAACATGAGCGGCAACAACTGTTCAAGTTCTAATCGTTTTAATATGTTACTCGCTATGCTAGGTGATGAGTTTATACTCACGTCTAAGAATAAGAATTTTTTATATATTCATAATTCGGGAAGTGTGTCAAACCTAGATCATGTTATGCACACTCGATCAGTTACATCGAGTGAGGTTCTTGTTTCTGATTCAAACTTTACGTCAACACACAAATCAAAGTGACTAACTTGTAGAGCAAATAATATTAAGGGAAGAAAGGGATAAACGTGATGACCTCTTAAATCACTTTACTAATACATCGTACATCTCTTAAAATTATACCAAAACTATTTTGAATTCACTTGGACAAAGTGCAAAAAAAAATCAACAAAAAAAAATTTTTTTTCGTCAGGTTTTTATCATTTTCTGTATGTTTGTTTTTTTCATAAAATCTTTCATTCGGTGAAACCTGATGGGTTAGGGTGTTATAGATATTTTTTTCAAGACACTTCGATCTTTAGGGTTTAATGTTCAATGTTTTATACCCTCTATTTTTCAGATTCTTCTCGTAT
Organism: Alatinidae sp. Z8VKAUB7J3; assembly: GCA_010016025.2. Classification (NCBI taxonomy): domain Eukaryota; kingdom Metazoa; phylum Cnidaria; class Cubozoa; order Carybdeida; family Alatinidae; species Alatinidae sp. Z8VKAUB7J3. The sequence goes on from JAAAKM020721499.1 coordinate 7,610,595, forward strand.
AAGGGCCTAAACTAGCAAAACCAGGACCGACAGGCAGACTGACAGAAGTTGCGATCGCTATATGTCCCTTGGTAAATACCAAGTGCCATAAAAATAGCTCTTAGTCTCGACGAAGTAAATTTACCGCCTTTTCTTGTAATTGTTGGTTTGATAGGCTTCATCCCGTTTTGGATATTCAGAAATCGTGGAATTTTTACGGCACTTGCCCGTCGGCCAAGTGCCATATAGCTATCTCAATTTTTGTCCGTCGGTCTGTCGGTCCCGGTATTACCAGTTCGGGCACTTCCAGATAAGCTAGGGCGATGAAATTTGACAGGCGTATCAGGGACCAGACTAGATTAAACTAAGGCATTTGTTGTCTTAGAAACTTCTAAAAAGAGTTCATTCGATTGCAAACTGAAAGGGCTAATACCTTTTTAAATAGTCTAAGTTATTAGGGAGCAGCTAACCTCCTCCCACACGCACCATTTCTCCCAGCGCATCCTATGAAAATTTTTAGATAGCCATTTGGTTCAACATAATTGAAAGGTTTGGAAATTATGTCTTTGAGGATGACTAGCCCCCATGACCCTCAGGGAAAAGTTTTTAAGGTATGTCCTGGGGCATATAAGGTACATATAGAAATAATGATCAAATAAATTTTGGAGGAGGCTCTTTGGATTGATAATTAGAAGTTCTAGCACATTTTATAAGAGACTATCGTTAAACATAAAGCAAACAAGCTACCGGAGTTGCAAAGTATTCACTAATCAGTACCACTATGGGTTACGAAATATTATGTGGAAACAGGACCCCCCTCATGTCACAACATCATTCGGTCAAATAAATCACAGAAAAAAACAATTTAAGAGAGCTTTAACATTGAGAGATTTAACATTGAAGAGAGCTGAAAATCTACTAGCAAGAATGAAACAAAAGCGTTTCGTTTCGTTTAAATGATCTACGCCAATAATAAAAAAAACAAATCTACCCTGAATCGAAATACAGCTTAAAAAGGCGGAGAACCTCAGCCCCCTCCACTCTCTAAAAATTATTTTAGAGAACATCTGAAGTACGACGCCCGTCCAAAATCAAAACATATTTTCCACAAAAAACGAGTTTTTAGTTCTGAGTAATCGCTCCTTGCATATCGAATGGTAACGTCAGCTGAATCACTTGGTATCTTTTTATTCACTTGGTGACCGAAATACGTCATTTATTATCATTTTCCTTCTTAACTTCAAACTGTAATACATCGAAAGCTTTTTTTTTTAAGGAATGTGCTTTAATTTGGGACGGCAAACCACATAACAAACCAGTTGAATAAAAAGCCTAAGCTTTTGATTTTTGTAAAATCAAGGTATTTCCCCTAAGAATACCCGTTTTCTTTTGTTAAAATGTCAAAACAAAACGAACTGTAGTAAGGAGCGACCCGGCTCAATAGTAACTAAAACTCTAAAAACGGAATTTTTATAGCAATAGTTACATCAAAAGAATTATATTTTAATGCTGATTTTAGATATATAAGTTTTGTTAAGTTTAGACTTACCTATCAAAAGTTACGAGCCTGAGAAAATTTGCCTTATTTTAGAAAATAGTGGGAAACATCCTCAAAATTCATTGAATCTTAACGAAAATCAAACCATCAAATTCAGCGAATCAGAGAGCTTCAAGCTCCTATGTAAAAAAATATGGAATTTTTGCATTTTTGGCCACAAGACAGATCACGGAGGCGTGTTTGTTTGTTTTGTTTTTTACTGCCTACGAACAAATGTCGATGGAAGTTTACTGGAAAGAAGCAAGAGCAGACTCGGGTGAAACTACATTCTTCACGCGAACGAGGCAAAAAAGAGCGAGACAAACTGGAAACAATTTCTCAATCCGAGACCCGTTTTGCTCGGAGCGTACTCAGAAACGATTATTTATCCCGCACAGAGCGATTGCTCAAAAATCAAGCCCAACCGAAAAGTAGAACTGCCGTTTGCCAAAGCGCCGCCCGTCGAACGGCCAGGCATAGTCGAGGCGTATCGGGTAGCCGAGGAGGATCGTCCGCAGCCCGAAGCCCGTCCCCACCATCAGGTCTTCAAGGACCGCATCGCCGTTCTGACAAAGGATCCTGAATCCACCGCACCAATCCACTCGGCCAGGACGGCCTCGGCCAGGATGTGATAGCTTAAAATCATTTTACGAGCCTCTGCGTTCGTTGGCCATCTCAAAGACAAGGAATCCTTTGAGCTATCAGGTATGCTAGAACATTCTTAAGAACTGCACTTTTCTGAACTTAAACAAGAAACCTCTGCTCTCTTCCATCAGAAAAAAAAAATTCTTTTTTGATTTTTTCAAAAAAAAATTTGATGTTTCATCAAAATTCATTCATTTCATTCATTTAATTCATTCATTTAAGTTTCATTAAAACTGAATATTCAGCCCAAAAACGTGAAAAATTAGATGATCGCCTACATAGGCCCCACGACGAGCGGGGAGCAACCGGTATGAAGAACAGGTCGGGCGACGGGAATTTCGGACGGTTCGCGCCGGTCGTCTGGCTGCTTGGCGCGATATGGGCGGTGCAGATCGTCAATTTCGCGCTGGGCTACGGGCTGAACCGGTCCCTCGGGCTGGAGCCGCTGACGCTGAGCGGGCTGATCGGGATTCCGTTCTCGCCCCTTCTTCACGCCAGCTTTTCCCATGCGGCGGCGAATTCGGCGCCGCTGGCGATTCTGGGCGCGATCGCGGTCGTGGTCGCGCGCGAGCGGTTCGTGGGCGCGACCATAGGCATCGTGCTGCTGGGCGGGGCAAACCCTATGACTTAGTACCCAAGGAAATTCTGATTGGGCGGGCTTCCTGAAGGTTTTTTAAAGAAACTATTACATAACAACCAAAGAAATCCTGGAGTAAAGAAGTCCTGAAGACTTTTTAAAAAGAAACTATTAAGCAATTAAACACGTTTCGTTTAGACAACATTCTCTATGATATAACAACGCAAAAGTAAACATTCCCTGTGACGTAATCAGACATCTGCGTCTTTAAGAAATTTTAAAAAAGGAGTGTCCGGATCGAGATTCGTAGGATATGGCCCCACTCAAAACCGGAGCCTCCTCATCACTACTCACGGAAACTAAGAAAATGGTATCAAAAACCTACCATTTATGGTTTCATTATGAGAGAGTTCTAATTGCAGGGGGACAAATGACCCCCCACCATATATTTTTTTTAACATCTTTTTCCACATTTCCATAAATATGGGGGGAATGTCTCCCCTTTGGATTTGAAAAATATATTTTTTTGAATTGTCATATAAAATCAAAATATACCCTGCCCCTCCCCTTATATTTCGTGAATTGGGACCCCGGGTTGTCTTATACAGAAAATGTTTATGCCAAGATGTCTTCTGGTTATGTCAAGCAATAACAAAATTCACGAGAACTCTTTTATTTGTGATAGTTAAAGCCCCCAAAGTTTGTTCGATCATCTTTACCATATGATAATAGATGGAAAGGCAGTGTGGTCTTCGTGGCTATTTTAAATTTGCCTTAGTTTGGAAAAAAGGGGTAAACACCCCCTAAAACTCACAGAATCTTGATGAAAATCATACCATCAGGTTCAGCTTATCACAAAACCTTTCTATAGAGGTTTGAAGAGTCCATCTAAAAAAATGTTAAATTTTGTATTTTTTTGCCAGAAGAAAGATCGTGGATACTTGTTTATTTGTTTATTTGTTTTTTCTTCGTTTTCTTTTCCCAGGAGTGATCGTATCGACCCCGTGGTCCTAGAATGTTGCGAAAGGGTTCATTCGAACGGAGATTAAAAGTTCTAGTTCCTTTTTCAAGTGACCAAAGGCGCGGTGCGTCGATCTGGCCTTCGTCGAGCGCCGTTCGCACCGCGCAGCCCGGCTCGGTCTCATGCGCGCAGTCGCGGAATCGGCAACTCGCCGCCAACTCCTCGATATCCTCGAAAAGCTCGGCGATCCCGGCGGCGGCGTCGGTCAGCTGCAACTCGCGCATGCCCGGCGTGTCGAGCAGCCAGCCGCCTTGAGGCAGACGGTACAGAGCGCGTGCCCGCGTGGTGTGGCGGCCTTTGTCGTCATCGGCCCGAATGGCCTGGGTGGGCGTTGCATCTGCACTGACCAGTGTGTTGATCAGCGTCGACTTTCCGACGCCCGAGGACCCGAGCAGCGCGAAGGTCAGAACGGAGTTGTTATGACAGCTGGGCCGTCAAAAATCAAAACCTACTTCTCTGTAATATAATGATTTTGAGATAGATGCCTGGCATAGGATTATTGACCCTGTCTTGTCGATTGGCAACGGTTGTGACATCAGTATTACAGCTGCTTGAAACTTGATTCTAAGAGGGTAGATGTTATCAATTTTGATAGGCAAGCTAATCAGTTCTCAACAACGCAATTGTAATGTCAAAACTAGCCTAAATTCAGCATAAAAAAAAGCCTAATTTCAGCTTAAACTTAGCTAAATGTTCAGCTAAAAAAAAATAATAATAAAAGTATGGCAATTTTCTGTCGGAATTTTCGGATCCTCATAATTTTTTTTCTTTTTCTCCGTTTTTTTGGAGCACTCTTATCCCAAGACAGTTTGACCTGATATTTAGTGAATTATTATTCATTTTGTATTTTTATTTATAGGTCAATATCATTTTATGTTCTTGAAATCAAACAGTTTTTGGTTTTTCTATTTAGTGGCCTGTTATTTGTTTTTTTTTGTTTTTTTTTTGTTTTTTTTGTGCGTGTGTGTGTGTTTCTGTGTGGATCTTTTTCGTGTTTTCTTCTTAATTATAAAATGTATAACTTCCCAATCACTGGAAACAAGAGTTTGGCAACTTGCCACTTCCCTAAATGTAAAAGTCTAATGTCTACTGCGTCATTAAATTCTGCTCCATTTAATATAGAAAAAAAACATCATACTTTCTAATGATATAAGTTTCATCAAAACTGTTTTTAGAAAAATCTGGATATTTTGTGACAAGCCTTGTGATATTGCTTCCTTTTCCTCTCCCGTACTCCTGAAAATAAAATGAAAATCAATCACATTTCTTTCTTCTTCTTTCATATACTTTTCACTACATTTACATAATTAAAACAAATTAAAAAACATGACGCCAATTTTTTTTTATATACATCACATCTCATCATATTCTACTCTCTCTGGAACTTACATGGTGTATCCACATCAACCCTAAAAAAAATACATCACACTTTCTAATGATATAAGTGTCACACTAAAAGTTGTAGCACCACTAGTAGAGCTAGTTATTTTGATAATCTGTATATACATGGTTTCAATTCAGCTAAACCTCCTCCTTGATACTTCCTGAATTTTTCATCTTAATACTCTTAGCCTTACTGGTAGTTGCAATATAAGTAATAATTGGAGTAGTAGTGATAGTATCGTGGGCTTATTGCCTTTTGGTAATTAGATTTTCCACTTTAAGCATTCTATGAAATTTCCAACTTAATACACAAATCCATTCTTGATATAGACCCTGTTGACAATCTGCAGACACACACTTTTTTTGATTTAGTTAAAATTTACCCTCAATGTTCACTCAAATTTTCACCTCTTTTGTAAGTTGTTGTACCTAGCATTTATTTTAAGATCCTTACAGATTAACATCTTCAGCGTTTAATCGAAGCAAGGAGACAAAACCAAAGTGTTGCTCTCGCAATACTTTACTCGGTGAAGCCGAACAAAGGTTGCCGCAACACTTCACTTTGGCTATGTAAAGTAGATCTAGTTCATACTGTGATGGGATTTGTGATGATTTCTGAAACAAATGTACATTACTATTTAGATACATTTGCTATGATAAACAGTAAATTGATTTTCACTAACCTCAATCGCTTCACCTTTAAGGATGCAGGTAGATATTGGCTTGAGGAATAGCAATGATGTGTCAGGTACAGTATAGTCCTTTTAATCAACTGTTTAAGCGCTTCTATCAATATGGGCATATATCTTCAAATCGGATACTCTGAATCTCATCGTCTTCAATCAATTTTTGTATAATTTTGCGTACGTCCTTACCATTCGACTGCTGGAGCGCTTTGTTGAATTTACGCTGATATCTCCAAATCGAAGATTCTGAAGCTCAATGTCCTCCATATGAAAAATAAGGGTTTTTTTTACCATTTTTCCATAATTTTACCGATATTCTTATGATGCGATTGCTGAAGCGCTTTGTAGAATCTGTGTATATATCTCTAAATAAGGGACTCTTAATCTCCATATCCTCCATCCAAAAGCGAACAAGGAGTATAAGTCGTCATTTACCAAATATTAAAAACAGTAAAAAAAAAAAAGACAAATAATCCAGAGGCGACAACCCAACACAAGGGCTAATCAGGAGAATACACACTTGCCTAATATATTGCATTTGCATGTAACCTTTGGCATAGCTGTTTGTGTCTCACAATATTTATTCCTAGAGATCTATTGGGTTACGACTGATTTAATAACTTTAAAAATATGAAAGGTAGGTGTATTTTAACATTTCCATTAGGGTCAAAAAGTACATTTGGCAATGTGAATATGGTTGAAAATCACCTTCAGGACTATTGTGCTGCTAAATTGATTTTGTGATAAATTTGTCCAGCTATTTTGATGCTGATTTTAAATGTATAAGTTCCATAAAGTTTAGTTTTATCCATCAAGAGTTACAAGCCTGAGAAAATTTACCTTATTTAAAAAAAAATAGTGAGAAACACCCCCTAAAAGTCATAGAATCTTAACGAAAATCACACCATCAGATTCAGCACATCAGAGAACACTACTGTAGAAGTTTTAAGCCCCTATCTACAAAAACTTGTAATTTTGAATTTTTTGCCAACAAAACAGATCACGGATGCGTGTTTATTTGTTATTGTTTTTTTTTCCAGGGGTGATCGTATCGACCCAGCGGTCCTAGAATGTCGCGACAGGGATCATTCTAACGGAAATAAAAATCTTAGATGTTTTATTAAGACAAGTTTTCTTTTGCTTGTATTTTTTTTGACGTTCATGAAGGTTTCTATGCGAGAAGCTAAAATATTTGAACTTTTATTAATGTTTTTGTGTCAAAACGTTTTTTTTAATTTTTAAGTTTCTTAACAAATTGTACATGTTATTGATAGATTTCAATTGAATATGGAAATGATATTAACATATTGACGAATTAATTTCCTTTCGCCATTCTTTTTGTTTTTACTACTACGATTGTATACTTTTTTCTTTTTTTCATGTTTCCTTTCAATTGTTTTTTTTTACGTATTTTTTTGAGGTTCAAGACGGCTTCTTGGACCGAAGCCAAAATATTTGGAAATTTGGCTTGAAAATTTTGAGAGATAGGGGGTGGGTGGATGGTTGATTGAAATTTCACCCCGGGCGCAAGAGAGGCCGGAACCTCCGCTGAAGGGGAGAGAGCAGAAATCTAAAGGCATCGCCCCCCTGTGTACACAATGGATAATGGCCCATCTTCTCGCTACGTAAAATCTTCAGGATTTGCATTGGTATATTGTTTTGTTAATTAGTTCTGATAATGGCTTATTATAGGTGATTATTTGATTGATCAGTTGTTTAGTTTGTCAAATTTTTTAATTTGACTTCCGTTAGAACCTTGCTTTTGATATTTAACTTTCAAACAGGAAACGCAGACTTCTGCGTCGCCCCGGGCGATCTGCTGCAGGCTGCCGTCGTAGTACTTGAGGTCGTTGACCATCACCTTGTCCCACAGGTCGAGCTGCTTCAGATCGTGGACCATGAACGGATTGACCACCGTGAACTCGCCGGACAGGTTCGATTTCACGTACAGGTTCTGGTAGGTCGGCTCGATGGACTGCGACACGCCAATGATGTTGGAGATGGTCGCGGTCGGCGCGATGGCCATGATGTTCGAGTTGCGAATGCCTTTCTTCACGCGCTCGCGCACCGGCGCCTTGGGGCCCGGCGCGGGCTGCTTCGCCTGCTCGGCGTCTTCGGCCACCATGCGCTTCAGCAGGTCGCGGGTCTTGATGGAATATCCCGGTGACTTTTTGCGTTCCATCGAAATGTATACCTTTGCCAAACCGTGTGCTGCTGGCGAAATCATCAACTTGATGCCAAAACCGGTGACCATTCATGATCCATGGGTCGCCTTGAAAGCGGACATGAGTGATCCACAGTTGAGCGAATATGAAATTCACCCGCACTTTACGAACATCCAACATTCACTGCAGATGGCCCGCCAGAATCTGGTCAACTGTGACACACCGAATCGCCAAATCGTGTTGATAACCGACGGTTTGCCCACCGCTCATTTCGAAGGCGAATGGTTGTACATGTTGTATCCACCCGATCCCCAGACCGAAGCAGTGACGATGCGGGGGAATCCACTACTTCCAAATCCTGTTTAGCTACACAAGAAATGTATTCCCAATTCATTCTGATTTTTTTTTAGATATATATGGTTGTGCAAATTTTCACTTAAACATTTCAAATAACTAGATTTAACTGTCAATGTCCTTGGTAAGTTAACTTCCCTGAAGTAGACGCCCTCGGGGAATTCTACGGGCAAACCGTGAACCCGACTATAGGTAAATAAACATAGACCTGAAGACAACCTAGCACAGCCCAACTTTAAAACTTTTCTCCTTTTTTACATACTTTCATGAATGACAACGTTTATTTGACCCCATCACACAATTTTTTTTCCGACTCGTTAAGCCAAACTAATTCTAATTTTTTACCTCTAATTTCTTTATTAATAATTTTTTTTAGTGGAACATCGTAATTTTCATGCTAAGACCCCTTTGGCTTTTGGCCAAAAAAAGTGCACACCTTGCTTTAAACATTTAAGGAATCCTTAGTGGAACTGTTAATGCTCAGGAGAACTTAGTAAAACCCTGTTTGGTTGATTAATCAAACCGGAATGCACATTGGCTCAGTTTTTGGTACTAGCGAGCGAAAAATTGAAACAAAAAAAATAATGTGGAGAAAAATGAACAAGAAAAAATTAAAAAAAAAAATATCACACCAAACATCCTGAAAAGGTTTAGCTGTCCACTGAAGTTGTAGTTAATTTTGATTGGATGTGTTTGGGGAAATGTTAGGCGTGGGAGGGGGGTTAATTGCCCTCCAATCACTTTCGAGTATAAAAAAGAGCACTACCTCTTTCATTTTCAAATTGATTGAGACTTTTTTGAAGTTTCTACGTCAACTCCTTAGATATGGAGTGTCCTGATCTAAAAAAAAAAAGCGCTATTCCACTACTGCCCATGATTTGGCTTTTGTGTGTTTTTCAGTCCAAAATCTTTTAAATAAAGTTTGAATCTGATATTTACTCACCAATGTCGGATCAAAACATCATTTCCGACCAATTTCAAGCCATTCCCCATCTGGGAATTTCTAAAACCCTGATATCTCCAATCAATTAGATATGTATCTTAAACTAAGCTTAAACTAAAAAACTAAACAAGATTAAACAATATACATGAAACAAGGGAAAAAAGCACAAGCGGTGAAAAATCATATTTTAAATATGAAAATGCTCCCCATCCAATAGAAACAAAAGTAGGACCAACTAGGCTTCATGTTCAATCAAAGTATTTGCGTAATTATTATTATTTTTTATTTTTTAACGCTCGCTTTGCTTTAGGCCAGATTTTACGGAACACATTTTCTAAAAGGTTATATTAGTTATATTTGTGCAGAGCTATGTTTAACTATGGGACTAAGCTGTCCCATTACCTTGAAGGTAATTTAATAACTGCACACCAGTGTCACCGGGATCCCGGTTGGGCAGTCGCTCGTGATGAGCGGCATCAACACGGGCGGCATCGAGTTTGCGCCGGAGGAGGTTGTCTTGCGCAACAACCAAGGCCGCGTCCATATCGAGAGCGCGAGGATCGCCGAGGGTTTGTTGATCGAGGACTGCGCCCACGTGACCTGCCAGGGTCTCAATGTGATCTACGGCACGATCGTCCGCCGGAGCACCGCGCTGTTCACACAATGCAACACCATTGGGTTCGCTTTCATCTTCTCGTCGGTGCCGAACATCGCCGGCATCGAGTGCGAGCAGTCGATGGTGACGTTCACCGAGGGCCAAGCTGTGGGGAGTGCCATGCAATATCCAATTTAGATGTTGACACTTTGAACTCTGAAGGCTACTGTATGCTTTTGTTTTCGGCAAGTTTATGCTCCTAATTCTGTTTTGTGACATGGTTTTGTTTCTTCAGTAAAGTGTTAGCTTTTCAGAACTCTAAAAATATAGTAAAATATCACGAGCCCGTTTTTTAGACAGTTTTCAGATGTTGCACAAACTTTCGAAAAAATTTTCGTTCGTTCGAAGTTTCAACTTTATTTTTTATTTTCACCAGAAAAGCTTATTAAAATTAATAAGCTTTAAAATTATTATAAGAAAAATTATTATTGAAGAAAAGCTTGAAAATTAAGAGATAATTCAAACAGCCCCCCCCCCCCCCAGATGGTCGAATCGGGAAAACGACTGTTATCAAGTCTATTTGTGTAGGTTCCTAACATGCTTACAGATTTTTATCGTCTTAGATCGTCCAGCACCGAACTCACCAAAGCACTGGAAATCCCCCCAAATCCTCCAAAGAGAGCAGGTCCATTCTAATTGTGTCAATCACGTATCTAAAACTTGTTCTTATTCTTTCCATCAAGTTTCATCCCGATCTCTCAACCCTAAGCGTTTTACAAAATTTCCGGTTTCCAAGATTTCTGTTTCTCCCTCCAACCTCCTATGTCCTCGGATCCAATTCAAATTGAAAATGGAGTATTTGAGACATAAGAGAACTGTCTGGCTTTGGAGACTCAATGGAGAAGAGATTGGTTATCACAAGCAAGAATAACCTTGCGCTTTTGCCAAGATGTGAAGGAAACCCAGTGATGCATGAACCTGGTACTGGCCACAATCCTGTAAGCCTCCACTTGGTGGGATGCTGCTTGATACCCAAATACGGGGCCTTGGCCATGGGTGATACGTGTCCTGTCGGTGTTTGCAAGAACCCAACCGAACGTCATCCCCTTCCGGACGACCGAGCCGTCAGAAACCAGTACCAGTGAATGTTGGAATGGAGAATTTCGACATGACGGAGAAGAAAAGTGAGGATGTGCAACCGGGAATCAATTATTCGGATCGTCCTCAAGGTAAGACAGATCTTCAATTTCGATAACTTGGATACAAACAGTGTCTTTTCATTCACTTCTGCCTCTTACTAGTTAAAAGCCTCAATTTGAGGTCCAATTCACCCGACCCTATGACTCCCTAAAACCTTCAACTTCATTCCCCACATTTGATCAATATCCCTCTAAACATTTCCTGAAGGTTTCATTTTATCATCACTAGCCCATCCTAAAATGTTGCAGATACTCCATTTCGAAAACCTGTTCACACACAGTTTCTCTTGATTTAGTTCAAAAGCCCCTTAAACACTCCCAAAAATGTTTAGCTTGATACCCTTAGCTGTTCCTGCGATATTGTGGAAATTAATGTCTCATTAAATTTGAAGCAACTTCAAATTAACTGTTCTTCCAGTCTGCCACCCTGGCACTATTTTTTATTTGGTAGTTTTGTTTCTTTTCTTTTTTAAATTGTTCAGGTGGCACGGGATTTCTCTGCAATTTTTTTTTTTTTTTTATTTTTTTTTTTTAAGTTTACTTTGTAGAATTGTACCGCTCCTGTCGGTATTGTTTGAGAGCTTTTTACAATTCGTGGGAAAAAGGTGGCTGTAACTGTTAACTTCCTTGTGTTTTGCAACACTCTTCCTGATTACAACTCAGGCAAATAAATCTATGATTCCACCGTTTCAGCCTTCATATTCAACAATTAACCGTCAAGACGGCCAAGTCGCTGGCATGAGGGTCGAGTGTTGCCAAGGCGTAGGTTTCCGGCGTGATCCCACGACTGATGCCCCACAGCACACCGTACAGTGCCACCACAACCGTCGCCGCCACGAGAAAACGACGAAGCGTGTAGATGCGTGCTGGCGGTTGTTGGACCGCTGGCCGATCTGGAGTCGTCTTCGCAGGGCCAATGCTCATTGGGACGGACTCCCCCAAGTCGGCTTCGAGATCCTGCCAGCGGGTTTGCCACGTAGTGCTATGCGTGAGTAAGAGTCGGACCCATCTCCGGCCGGCATCGGAGAGACGCGCACCGGGAAGCGGTTTAACGTGTGCTTTTTTTCTATTTATTCTGAATTAACTGTCCCCCCACTCCCCCCCCCCCATATGGTCGAATCGGGGAAACGACTATCTCTAATTTAATCTGGTCTGGTCCCTGATACGCCTGCCAAATTTCATGGCCACAAACCGGTGAAATCAGCTATTAGAATGTCAGAACTGTCAGACCTGCTGAAAACAGAAAAAGTCCTCCAAAAGGCTAAGAGGTTTGGGTTGGACATTCAAGCAATCACACTAACCACTGACCCCCAAACAATACCCTAACAAACAATTATGAAAAACACCAAGATGTTTAGATCATTAACATCTTGGAGAAAAACCTAGATGTTTAGAAACACCAAGATGTTTATGCCTAGACATTCAAAATTCAGACTGCAAATTTCCGATTTTGCGCTTGTTGAAAATGTGTTTCTTTCAGCGAGACCGTGTCTGGAATTCTTCTTCTTTTGTAAAAGTAACATTGCCGGTTTTAGAGAAGCCCTAGACCAAGCCACACAGTACCAAGCCACTTTTTCTTCGTCAATATTTTTCTAAATACATTACTTACCGTCTAAATAAACTAGTCAGCGATACTAAATAAGTTAATAGTGAAAATTACTATTAAAAGAAGATTTAAAAGAATCAGTAAGAAGAGGGACCACAAATTGGAAATTAGGGTTCGAAATTGGGCTTCTCCACATAGCAAAACTTTATGAATTTACGCAAGGTTTGGATTGTAGTAAAAGAGGCTCTTTCCCGTAAAAAAACTCAAACAGTCGTCCCCATGTCTTTAAAGAAAATCTGAAGTATTTATTGTGGACAAAATTTCTTCAGCGAGCGTCTTCAATTTGCATTTCCCCGCACTTCCTTCGGTTCTAGTTCCATCCAAGAGTAGAGTAAGTAGTATTCTGTTAGCAAAAGACTTTTGTTTCCTTTTCCCATGCAGTGATACTGAAATTTCTAGTATTATTTCTCAGGTTCCAAATTGCTGTCCAGTTGATGGCTTGGTTTGAGTAAATGTCCTACAAAATATTGGCCAGTTTATTTCTCACCCCATCTCAAGAAAACCCCTCTGTTTGAAACCACTTTGGTTCACAGCTGAGATAAAAAAATATGATAAAATTGAGAAATAGCTTTTACGTAAAGAAAATAAAATTCCCTTTCATTGAAAATGATAAACTTTATAAGGAATTTCGAGCTACTGTGAATAAAAAGAAACGAGAACTAAAAAGAAATTATTATTATTCTGTTTTTGAATTAAATAAGAATAATATACAAGCAACATGGAAAATAAGAAATGGAATACTTTCACCTTATAAGAAACACCTCAAAGATGAAATTCCAAATGTTAATACCCCTCCGGATGGGGCTTTGTTAAAGGAGGATGCCGATATTTCTAATGGATTTTCTGGACAACCATTTCCGGGGAAGGGGGGTTTAAACCCCCTAACCCCCCTGGATACGGCCTTGATCAACATTATAAAACAGTAGGCTAAGAATAAGCCAATGAAATTTCAATAAATGCTAAAAGAAAATGCCAACCTCAACACTTGCTCCTAGTCGATAGCTATTCAACAACGCATCTGTTATACACTGCCTCAAGGGACAGGATAAAGCCGGCTCTCATTTGAGGTGAAAATCTTGGCTAATTAGGCAAATTTTTATTGGCAATAAGCAGGCTCAAGGAGCGACTGATACCATTCCTAAATAAGGCTTCAAAAAACCAGAAATACCTGTAATCTATTTTGCTGTTCTTAAGAAAAAAACTTGTTGCTATTAATAAAATGTTTTTGTCATGAACAAATTGTTATTACTATTCTTTACTATGTGTCAAAAATTTTTAGTATTAAGAAAACCTTGTTGTCGTTACGAACAAACTTCTAGTATTATCGGAAAACTGGCTAACCTTAGATAAAATTTGTTAGTATGAAGAAAAACTTGGTGCTATTAAGAGTCAAACTTGTTTCTATTATTGAAAACTTATTACTCTTAAAAAAACTTTTTAGTACTAAGAAAAAGTGTTACTATTAAGAAAAAAACCTTTAGTACTATGAAAAAACTGCTACTGTTGTAATAAAATTTTTAGTGTTGTGAAGATAATGGGCAACTGCCAAATCATGACAATATCGGGAAATAACTTTTGGAGACAAGTTATGTGCAGCATCACGAACTTGCAAATTGAAAAGACCAATTGTTTTTACTAAATCAATTTCAGATTGTTCTTTGAGTAAAGAGAAATCAACATCTATAGAAGGAGTTTTACCAGATTTTTCTAAAATTCTAGATGCCCTGGCATGAGTATATTGGATATATGGTGCAGTATCACCTTCCAAACTAAGAGATTTTGTTAAATCAAATGCAATAATTTTGTCTAAATCTTGTTTGATCATCTCATAACGCAACGTTGCAACAGAAACAGAATGGGAGATTTTTTCAATCTCAGAATCATATATTCATTTTTTCATTGTTTTTTTTTATATAAGGCTAGAAAATAGTGCGCTCCCTTCTTGGAAATTTTCTCCCAACATGACAAATTCCTCGATGGAAAGTTCCCCCAATATATATCTCTCTTCTCAACCCCTCCCCCTACCAAAAAATCCCCCTGAAAACGTCTGTACACTTCCCAATAACCATTACTTTATGTAAGCACTGGTCAAAGTTTGTAACTTGTAGCCCCTCCCACGGGGACTGTGGGGGAGTAAGAGGTCCCCAAAGATATAATTATAAGGTTTTTCTACTTTCTGAATAAAATGGCTATCTCAGAATTTTAGCGGGAATTTTAGAAGTTAGCGGGGGGTAGGACTTTCATTATGATTCTATGACTTTTAGGGGGCTTTTACCCCTTTTTTTCAAAAATAAGGCAAATTTTCTCAAGCTCTTAACTCTTGATGGGTAAGACTAAACCTGATGGAACTTATATATTTAAAATCAGCATAAAAATCAGATTCTTTTTATACATATATTGACATCAAAATTTCGTTCTTTAGAGTCTCGGTTAATATTGAGCCGGGTCGTTCCATACTACAGTTCGTTACGAAATGTTTGATTTCTACACAGTTGTTGAACCGTTTGACGGAAGCGCGAAATGCAGCTCTGTGGGCAAAGGACTGGGACTACTGAAGTTGGAGGTTGCCAATAGTGGTAGATGAAATTAATTCTTCTATAGTAATTTTTGATGGAACGGCTAAAGAAGCTGTTTCATTATTTCCTGCAAATATCAATGTAGCCGCATTGCTTTCTTTATCTGGAATTGGGAGTGAAAAAACTCTTGTCAAAATAGTTGCATATCCAAATACTGACAAAAATACTCATCATATTGAAGCTGAAGGAAAATTTGGAAAGATGACTTTTACAATTGAAAATTATCCTGATAAAGGCAATCCTAAAACAAGTAGACTTGCAATTTTATCTGCTATTGAAACATTGAGAAAATATTGTTCAAATGATATTCAAATTGGAACCTAATTTTTTATGGTTTCATCAAATATTCAACTAATGATTCAATACGTTGAATAACTTTAATAATAACCAAATAAAATATAGCTTAATTCTTAAGCTATTCCATGATATATAAACTATTTTGAAATTCTTTTTCTAAACAAGATGATAGGGTTAGTCTATCTTTTACATTATTTTACTCATCTAATCACTGGATTTTTAACCACTTTACTGCAATTTAATGGTTTTACTTTTCTTCTGCTAGAGAAATCAGGAAAGTTGCACTTTTTAGAGCTTCATGATGACATTTCTTTCTCGCTCATTTTTTTTGATTTTTTAACAAATTCTTTAATTTTTAAATTTGGAACCCGTGAGTAAAAACTAAATTAAAAATTGAATACTATAACTAGGATAGGGAGAGGTAAAAGAAATTTAGTATTCAAATTGAGGTAAGTTTGGCACAGACCAATAAATTTATGCAGCAACTTTAAACTTATTAAACAAAGAAGAAAAACAAACTAGCAAAAACATTTGGGCAAATGGACAGACATTTCTTAAATATGCAAAGAAAGTGCCCAGTACATTTTTCTGTTTCTTGAATTTGTCAATATTGCTATCAAATATAGGAAGTGGAATCTGACACACAGAGTAACATATGGAATAATGCATGGAACATAGATAATTTGGGCTATACGTTTGCATATTAAGGGGGAGGAATAAAAGTAAAGTGCTTTTAAGAATATTATGGAGGCTATAAAAAGACTTAGAACAATAAAATTATTATTACAGATAATAGCGTTGCTGCTACTGTCATATTGTTTCATTTTTCACGAATGTCGGACTAGCGTTTTCATAGGAAAACGGCTCAAAATTGGTGTTACCTCTGGAAAATAGCAGAAATCACATATTTGCAACTAGATGTCTTTTTTAGTCAGGCTTTGCAGTAGTATGTTGTAGATGTACCAATACAATGAAATAAACACAAATCCCGGTAGTTTTAATGTAAGAGTCTAGAACTTCGGTTACCTAGCCCGCAGTTGAACCAATCCGGTTTGTCCTGGGCTTTTCTGACTCGTTGAAAACTTCTACAAAAACGAGCCATCGTGGTCGCATCCGCAACATTTACTGAGATGCACCCTGACGCAGATTTGGCTTCTACTGCTGAACAAATGCTTGACTTGGATTGGTGGGAGCGCTCCCCGACAAGTCGTCCGCAAGGAGCTGAAACATGACGCAGATCGACTACACCCGCGCCGCCAAATACTTCCTGCTGCAGGATTTCTGGGTCGGCTTTAAACTGGGGCTGAAGTATTTCTTCGCGCCGAAGGCCACTCTGAACTACCCGCACGAGAAGGGGCCGCTGTCGCCCCGCTTCCGCGGTGAGCACGCCCTGCGCCGCTACCCGAATGGCGAGGAGCGCTGTATTGCCTGCAAGCTCTGCAAACGTGATGTTTCATTGTGGATCGGCCCCGGCCGGATACTTGCTTTTTCAGGACCTGATTCGATCCGTCGGCGGCTGGCTCAAGCTGTACCTTGCTTCTCCAGGTCCGAGCAACCACTAGCGATCACCTCCTGAGCAAAACGATTGCCGGCAAAGCACACTCATGTCCGACGCAACCACCGCCGAAAACGCCACATCGCCCGATGCATCAAATCGGCCGAGCCTGAGGGCTGATTTGCGCCGGATTGCGATCAAAGGTCGACGACGTTGCTATGAACTGATTGTCGACGAAATCGCGGGACGGTTCACGCGCGTTCCCGAACACATCTGGGCCGCGTTGAACCGAGAGATCGGAAGAATGGGAGAGGGATCATTCGAACAGAAATTAAAAGTTCTAGTGCTCGTTTTAAGCGACCAAAAAGATCGATTGGAGGGGAGCTAAACCTCCTCCCATGCCCCCTTTTTCCCAAAGTCATTCGATCAAAATTTTGAGATAGTCCTTTTGTTCAGCATAGTTGAAAGGTCAAATAACCATGCCACTGGGAATGACAACCACTACGGCACCTGGGGAAAGGGATATAAGCTTTGCAATCGGCTGCTGTGCAATCGTCCAATGTTTATGCTTAGTATTTGCTATTGGGAAGTATATAGAAATTTTGATGGAAAGGTGAGTTTTCTGTGTGGGGGATTTCCGGTTAACGACATCAACAATTCCAATGGTTCACTTTTTGTTTCGATCCAACGCCATTTTTGAGGAGTTTCTTACTTTTTCCAAGTTCATGTAATTTTCTAACAAAAAAAAAACAAAACATTTTGCTGTTAAGACAAATCGAAACAAAAGCTACCATTCCCAAATTAAGTACAAATGACAATTTTTCTCATGAGACAGTATATAAAAAAATTTATGCGGTTACAGTTTTTAAAATTTTGGTTATTATGGGCCGAACTCCATTCCCTACTAATTATTAATTTTCATCAACGTAGCCACAAATTTGAATGTCTTCAAATTAAAATAAAAAGCGCTCAATTGTCCTATGGTGGTTACGCGTATCCAATGACCTAGTTGACCCATATCTCCTTGCACAACTGATATTGGAAGCTTTTCAATTTCAAATACAAGGTGACTTTGGTGATCCGAATGGTGATTTGCTTAGGTTGGTATTCTTACTAAAAACTGGTCGTTGTCACCCGGACTGGTGCTCTCTGGGATGTATCATCAGGTAGTAGTTTTCTGGCTTTGGGACCCAAATGTCTCCTCTGGATCTATGAGCTAGGTAGAAATCGCTTAGATATTAGTAGCTGAGTGAACATATCTCAATCAGAAATGAATTATATTGCATTGTACTATGTTTCATCTCATTTCACCTGGCTAAATAGACTCGTCATGAGCGGCAAGAAAATGACCGTGACCAACGCAATGATATACATCGTACGATTCAATTGTTCCGCCAGCCGATTCGTCAATTCCGCTTGCATGACGGCAATTCGTTCTCGCGCCGCATCCAGATCTTCCAGGTACCGCAATAAATGATCTGTCGTTTCCCTGAGACGCAACTTGTGTTCCGGGCCAATCCAGGATAAGGGCTCTTGTTGGAGACGAGACATCACTTCTCGTTGAGGCGCGATGTAACGGCGAAGAGCAATGGCCTCTCGACGCAACGCGCCCAAGCTGCCTCGCAATCCGGAACTGGCTTGTTCGACCATTTGGTCTTCTAACTCATCAGCCGCATCCTCACACATATTGATTATCTTCTTACACTGTTTTGATTTTAGGATTCCATGTTGCAATGACACCTATGTAGTAAGTTAACTCAGAAAAGTTTGAATTCAAACTAGTGCGGAAATGGGAAGCTATTTGGGACCATACGTTAACAAATTTGTGTCAGTTAGGTCCACATAGTTTATGTCTAATAACTGTGAAGATGCGTGAAGCCCTAAAATAGTTAGCCCTAAAATGCGTGAAGCCCTAAAATAGTTAGCCCTAAAATGCGTGAAGCCCTAAAATAGTTATGATGAAATGGTGAAATCAAGCGCAGAATTTTTAGTTGGAAAAGTACAATATGTTGTAAAACCAATTTGATAGAATTGGATAGATTTCAACGGGTTATAAAAAAAATTGAGAGGTGTTGAAATTGGGGTTGTGTTGGAAAAACTTGAGATGGAATTGGGAATTGGTTCTACCAAATATAAAGGGGATTTTGTCTCTCGTTGGGGGGAGGAATTTTTCCCTCGAGAGAGAGCCATGAATGATGGAAAGCTCCCTCAACGGACAACTGGTGGGCCAGTTTTGACCCTGTTACCCAAATTTTACATCTCCGATCTATATTCCTTGGGAGATTCTTTCTCTTTGTCACCTCGTATTTCACCCCAACCTCTACCCAGTAACCCCATTTTCTATTTATACTCTTCATGGAAATAGACAATTGTTTTAATTATAATTCAAAGGCCCAATAAGTATGCCTTTGAATGCAACATGACCCCCACCCGCACAGCCCCAGGGGAAAGGTCTTTAATTCACAAAATTTTTCCATTGTTTACATACAATATTTATTATTGGGAAGTATACACATTTTCGTATGTGGGGGGAGCAAATTTTCTGCTGGAGGGTTTTCCACAAGGCAAGTTTTCATGGGGAGGGAAGTTTTCAGGGGGTGAACTTGTCAGCGGAAATTATACACTGGGGGAATTAGTCCGAATCTCTATACAAAATTCTGTTTATACGTTTTACTTTCTCTCTTCCGTCTCAATTTTACGCGTGGAGTTGCTAAGGATGATATAACAGCTGTACCTAGCACCAAAAGAACATGAAAATTATATAATCGGACCCATTGTTTTCTCAGATCTATCCACAAGTCATATTGCTAGAACTTATTCTTAAAGAATTGTAAAAAATTACTTATAAAGAGGATTTTTTTCTCTTTTTCGATGGTTCTCAGCCAATTTTCAATTTATTTTTATATCTAAAAGAAAAAAAAAATCAATTTTAAAACCAATTCGTTAGGTGGATAAAGCTGAATCTTAGCTATCGAATAATAGAAAAACTATCGTCTTGAGTTGAACTTTTAAAATCGTAGGATTTCAGACAAGCTCTGAGACTTCCAAGACTATTGGTTCTGAGTTACGGCGAGGGCGATATCACGACGCCCTTCGGCGGCTACAAGATGTCGGGCTTCGGAGGCCGTGACAACTCACTGATGGCGCATGACCAGTACACCGAGACCAAGACAATCTGGATCGATCTCAGCGACCGCTCCGCCGAGGCGGTGGATTGAGCCGCGTAACCAGTCTGCCGGAAAATCCAGGGCCGGCCGGCTGGTCGGAACTGTTGCCGCCGGTCTCAGCACACCCACCTTTGGAGGACAATCAAACTGCGGATTGGTTGGTGATCGGCGCCGGTTTCACGGGGCTGGCAGCTTGCCGCCGTTTGCTGCAGCTTCGTCCCAGCGATCGCATTGTCCTTCTGGAGGCAATTAATTTTTCCCAACTAGTTTCACTACAGCAAAAGATTTGCTTAGTCTTTGTTATTAATTCTTAATCTTTTTCTTAATTTTGTTTAAATAATGTTTAATTTTGCTTCATTTTATTTTAATATTTGCATTATTTTTTCCCCGGTTGGTTTCACTGCTACCAAGGATTTCCTTAAGTTTTGCTTAATTTTTTGTTGGTTAATGCTTAATTTTACTAAATTTTAACTTAATATTTGCTATATATTTTCCCGACTGGTTTCACTGCTGTCAAGGATTTTCTTAATATCTGTCCTTAATTATTCAGCTTCGCTTAATTTTTCATTATTTTTGATAGTTTTCGATAGATGACCTCCAGCGCCAGTACGGGCCCGTCGCTATGATCGGAGACGGCGTCAACGACGCCCCCGCGCTGGCGCGGGGGAGCATCGGCGTGGCCATGGGCGCCATGGGGACCGACGTCGCGGTCGAGACCGCCGACGTCGCGCTCATGACCGACGACCTCTCCAAGCTGGCCTGGTTGGTCGCCCACAGCCGCCGGACCCTCTCGGTGATCCGCCAGAACACGGTCTTCGCGCTCGCCATCAAGGCCGTGTTCGTCGTGCTGACCTTAGCCGGGCTGGCGTCCTTGTGGGCGGCGATCGCCGCCGACATGGGGGCCTCCTTGCTCGTGGTGTTCAACGCCCTCCGGCTCCTCGGAAGTCTCTTGGATGTGCAATCGAACTGAACCTTCCAGGATTTTTTCTTTGGTGTTTGGGAAAGGGGTAAACTATTTTTTCTCTATTCCTCACAAAAGTATAAATGCTACGGTTTCATTTTTTTGTGCCTGATGTTCGACACGGTTTTAGCTAGTATACTACAATTATATTTTTGGTTAGAATGCTTTTTTTTTTTTTTTTTTAGCGTGAAAAGACTCTTGCAACCAACACAGGTGTCCTATAAGTTTGAGTTTTACTGGAAAAGGTGTTGGAAGATTTGTTGTATCCCAATCTGTGGGTTAAAAGGCCAAAAAAGGGCGTTTTCATACCAGTTTCTCATCTTTTCTTTGCTTCTATACGAAGTTCCTTAGTAAAAAAAAAAGAAAAAAGATAATACGTTGTGCCCACTTTGCTCTTTACTTAGGCTGTGCTATTGCGCTGCCTATGATTGAAAATGGGACCTATTTCTCAGGATTACCAATCTAATGACTTCCCTTCCAACTTTCTTCAATCTTCTGTTCTGTATATTGGCGACCCATGTGAGTCCTGTCAGTGTTTACCAAGTCCACAATAGCATGGTGGCGTGTAACTTCAACTCTTAAATACCAACTTGGATGGTAAAATATTTACTTAATGTATTTTAATTTTGGACTTCAAAGCTATTATATGAGCCTCATATGTATGATCACAAGCCTCCGAAAGCCATTACATTGTTTTTTTCCCAAAGCAAAGCCAGCTTTTTAAGGGACAACAAAAACAACAACAAAAAACTAGAGTTGAAAGTATAGCCTCTGTCTCTACCAATCCTATTATCTGACCAATGGCATTACTGGCCATTGTCATTTATAAAATTTATTCAGATATAGTCGTATCTTGGTAGATAGGGTCAACATAGCGACGACTGCAGGTAATATTTGAAGAAACTGCGGCAAAAACTGCTACCGTTTGTTACAAGTAAACAATGATTCTCGATTTTGTGTGTTTTTCTATTAATACACAATTGTATTAATGAGTACAATTGATGGTATCGGTCATGCCCCTTTGAGGTGTCTTATTGGCAACCATAAACACAATGCCTTTTGATTTGTTTTAAAGCAATGTTTATTTTTGGAGTTCAATGGGCCGATTGCATAATTGCGGGGGGTTGACGTGCCTAGTATCTCTGAAGACATAGTTGCTGGACCATTCTACTATGCTGAGCAAAACGGCTGTCTAAAAAATTTTGACTGGATGTGTTTGGAAAATGAATGGGTTTGAGAGAAGGGCTGCTTGCTCTCCAATCTCTTTTTACTCTTAATAAAGGCACCAGAACGTTCTATTTTGAATCGAATTAGCTCCTTTAAAAGTTTCAGTGATATTTCTAGCTATTATATAGTGGTGCTGCCTATGCCCAATGCACGGGCTAATTTGTCGATCGAAAATCTGCGACCGGCCGGCGGCGATACGTTGGTTTCGATGGACGAACGTTTCGAGCTATTGAAAATGTTGCAGCGTGGCTTTGGACACCAGGATTTGGCGGCCGAAGCTCACGTCGCCAATTACGCTTCGGCAATGCGAATGGTCAAAACCAAGGGCGGCGGTGCGTTCGGCTCGTTCGAGACGACCGCCGACGTTGCCAAGTACACCAAGGCGAAGGTGTTCCAGAAGGGCACCAAGACCGACGTCCTGGTCCGGTTCTCCACGGTCGCCGGCGAGCGCGGCAGCCCGGACACCTGGCGCGATCCGCGCGGCTTCTCTTGTATATTAAAAATATTTCCATAGAGCATCACTTTTTCAGGCAAAATCCTATTTTTCCAGAGTTGGTAAAAACAATTAAGCAGAAAAAGAAGAAAAAAATACATCACAGTCTTATCAAAAAGCAACAAAAGATTCTGCAAGAACAAACGTACAAAGCACACAAAGCATGTCATGTATGGTACATTTGTACCTTCCATGGTAAAATGACACAAAAAGTTTTTTTTCACCGTAAAACGTCTTATAAATAGATTTTTCGGTCTCACAAAGTGGTGACTTTTTTTTATTTGAAGTTCCGTTTATATATTCTTAGCTCAATTTCACTGTAGCTATGACTGTTTTTTTAAGTAGAAGCATTTTCGATTTTTTTTTTTTTTTATCTAACACTTCGTAATTTTAATTATTGTCTAAAATATTAACTTGGAATCATTTGAATTGAGAATGTTGCTATATGTGTGTCTCTATGTAATAAAATAACAACGTCTTCAAAAGCAGGATTTTGGAATCAAAATCATTTACTTTAAAATAGTTTTTGCAGCCTTTGATGAAAAAAATCGCCAAATAAATGGTGCGTCTTTGCCTTCCTCGTTATCGGGCAGTTAATTAAAAGCAGTAGCAAAAAAAGTACAGTCGAATTTTTAAACCGGTTAGTTCTGCAAGGTTTTGGCACTAATTCGAACCTCTCGCTCAAATTTTGGGGTTGGTCTACCACGCCCATGACAACGTCTTCGACCGCGATGTTGCGATCAAAGTCTTGCTGAAGAGCTATCAATCGCGCGAGGAATCGCGGGAACGCTTCTTTCGAGAAGCACGCACGACCGCACGGTTGCAACATCCGGGCATCGTCGCCGTCTACGACATGGGCATCAGCGACGACGGGCAACCTTTCTTTGCCATGAAATTGGTCGAGGGCAGAACGCTCAGCACGTTGCTGCGAGAGTCGTTGGACAGTGAGCGGCAAACACAACTGCACCAAGCGAGGCTGTTGGATGTCTTTGCCCGAGTCTGCCAGACGATTGCGTATGCCCATTCCAATCAAACCGGTTTTGTTTAGTCCTCAACTTGGGGGAAATAAATAAATAGATGCAACCTAGTAAGTAGTGAACCGCGGTGTCCAATACCTAAAAGTTAAAAGTTTGTTTATATATCTCATTTTTGTATTTTATATACTCCTCAATTTTGAGGGAAATAAATAAATAAGTAAAGAGATGCTACCTAGTAAGGAGTGAAAGACGGTCCCTGATACCCAAAAGTTAAAAGTTTGTTGATGTGTTCCATTTTGTATTTTAAGCACTCCTCAATTTTGAGGGAAATTAATGAATAAATAGATGCAATCTAGTAAGAAGTGAACAATAGTCCCTAGTACCCAAAAGTTAAAAGTTTTTTGTTGTAAGACTGACGATAAGTGTCACCTAGCTGCCTTTGAAACCAAATCCCTACGACGCATCGCCGGTTTCGCCTACCGCGATTGAGTTTCCAACTGCAGCTTTATCCACAATTCCAAAAGTAAAACTCATAATTCAGGATAAAATTATGATTCTGGATAGAAACTACAACAACTCAAATGACTCGGATATACTCAACGCATGGCTAACACTCGTATTCCAAAGATAGCCTTGATGGACGAGTACACGATTAATACCCCGAAGGTCACCCCCAGAAGAGATGGAAAGAAAACTTTTCACCCCATAGTCTGTCACAACTCCTCCGCCTGGCCGACAACAGAAGCACCTACAGGTTAGTAAAAGTAAATTGTGCCGCCCTGCCGGCAAATCTTATCGAAAGCGAATTGTTCGGCCATGAAAAAGGCGCGTTTACCGGGGCGCTTTCACGAAAAACCGGTCGCTTTGAACTGGCTGATGGCGGCACCATTTTCCTGGATGAAATTGGCGATCTCCCATTGGAATTACAAGCAAAACTCTTGAGGGTGTTGCAGGAAGGCGAATATGAGCGCCTGGGAAATCCCCGCACTATGACGGTGGATGTAAGAGTGATTGCCGCCACCAATCGCAATTTGGAAGAAGCGATAAGCAACGGAGAATTTCGAGAAGATTTATATTACCGGCTAAATGTGTTTCCGGTTCCTGGATTACGAGATTTAACTTCATATTCCATCAGATCATCTGTGTTTAAATATCCGCCATGTTTTTTTACCTGAGAAACAATTTTATTGGCAAGTGCGCCGGAATAAAAATCTTTTCCATAATCCCCCAACAAGATACTTATTGTTCTGGCATAATCAGGGTTTTTAAGCATTTGCCCAGATTTAATCTTTTTACCATTTGGGTAAAAATATTCTTTCGAAGCTTCGTTAATAGCTAATTGCTGGGCGCATGATTTTCCAACTAATTTCTCTAAGCGAGGTGAAACTATAAATCCTTCGGTAGCAAGATTCATTGCTGGCTTAAGTAATTGGCCCCAATTTTGGCCGCGTCGGGATAGGCAAAAATAATAGCTTCGAATTTGTTGATATTCGCCAATAATACATCCACTAAATCCGGATCAAAGTGTTTTCCGCGTTCCGCTTTGAACTTCTCAACGACTTTATCAACGTCCCAAGGCTCTTTGTAACAACGAGTCCCCCGCAACGCATCATAGACATCAGCAATGGCGGCTATTCGAGAGTAAATATTAATATCATTGCCCTTTAAGCCATCAGGGTACCCTGTGCCATCCCAGTGCTCATGATGTTCTTTGGCTAAAAGTGCTGCGGTTTTAATAATGGGCTTATTAGAATCTTTTAATAAGTTGTACCCGGCATTGGCGTGTTCACGGACTCATCATACCTCTTGAAAGTCTTTACATGCACATAGTAGACAAAAAATAATTAACAAAACACATCGTATATATGTGAAGATACAGAAACACTAATAAAAGTACAAATTAGGAATCATTATCAAATGATAGTTCAGTCAGAAATTAAAATTAAATATAGAATGATTAGTTATCTTGATGTCTATCCGGGCCCTCTAAATAACCAGTTTTAAATTGTGAAAAATCTCAGGATCTACTATTAATCTGCTTTTGGAGCTTCAAACATTACTTATTTCATAATTTGTGCAACGTATTTATTTGTAAATTTTTTATCGTATTTTTATTTTGAGATTCGACTCTTGATTAACAATTTGCCGTAGAAGCGGAACGAGGCCGGGTACGAGCTCGGGGTGTCGCCTGCCGCTTGTCGCCACTGTCCCTGAGTCATCTCGTACTTCGACGCGAAGAACGGCGGGAACTCGAGCTCGCGGACCGTGGGAGCCGTGGGCGATGCCTTGGCCCAGTAGTTCGGCTCGGCCGGGTCGGTGCGCTGCATGCCGAGGTGCATTCGGCCGCCGGGAAGCAGCACCAGGACGATGCCGGTGGTCTCGTCGATCAACCACGGGTTCTTGGCATCGGGGTCCGGGTTCGGGGTCGGCCGCTCGCCCGACAAGACGTGCCAAAACTCCCAGAGCCCCGAACGCGGATCGACGCGCAGCTTGAGGATATCGATGGGAATCCACTGGTACGGCTTGCCCAGCAGATGCAGCATCAGCTTGACCTTGTAGCAGTTGCCCGAACGGTAGTCGCCATAGACCTTGAACATCGCGTTGCCCTCCCTATCAATCCTCGCGGCAAGCTCGCCGCCAATCACCCTGCCTGCCGGAGCTGCCGTGCCCGGAGCACTCGCGGCCCACGCCGCGCCTGCAGGCAAACAACCCTCACGCACCCTGTGCAGCACGGATCACCGCAGCCAACCGGCGCAAACCCTCGCCCAGGCGCTCCGGCGCCACATGGCTGAAGTTCAGTCGCAGATGCCCGGGGTTGGCGTCCGGGTCGATGAAGTTTCGCCTTTCCATGAGACATTCAAAATATAGGTTGGTTATCGGTCGGATGACAACGTTAAAATTATGGGGAGATTCCTGAATGTCGGCCAAAATCTTGATTGCCGATGATCATTCATTGATCCGACTCGCCACTGCACAATTGATACAAATCGAAACCGATTTGGAATGTGTTGCGCAGTGTGAGACCTTGGAAGAAGCAAAACGCGAACTTCTGGCGTCTTCCATCGACGCAGCTATCATTGATTTGCAATTCAATTCTGGAAGCGTGTTGTCATTCATAACGGAAATGTTAACGAAGACCAACACCAAATTCCTGGTAGCCTCTGCTCATCGCCCTGAGTTGTTGGTCGATCTTCGTTGCCTCCTCTTCTTCTTCCTCCTCGTCCTCGGTAACCGGTTTCTGCGATAGAAACGGTAATAGATTCCTCGATGATGTGACTAGAGTACCAAGGGCAGACAGCATCGACGCACCGTCATCCGATTTACGGTCCTTCCACGACCTTGCATTGTCAATGGTACAATACAGCGTCGGATGGGATCCATCCGACAACGTCCACGTTTCCAAGCTAATACCAATTGTTGGGTATAAACTCGCATCGAGCCGTCGCATTGTTCGAGGAGCAGGTAGTGGCCGTGTAACACTCCCTTGTCCAAAGGGGGTTTGTATGATGGTTCCTTCCGCGTGAGGGAATGGTAGAATGGGTGCGCAGCTTTGGCCGCACCGCCGATACCGATGAAGATCGCGCCGATGAAGTTGCCGCCGATACCACCTGGGATTTAGCGCAGGCCGAGGAAGTAGAAGCTCACGCCGCAGTTGGCATTTGGGGATTGCGATTGGGAAAATTGATCTCCGAAACTTATGGGATTCCGGTTTGTATTCTCAACGGATCACCCGGTGGCTCTCGCATTTTAACTCACCATATGTTTAATGAAGCGAACCGCGAAGACCTGGAAACCGTTTATGGCCGCCTGCTCTGGCGGGCCAAAAAAGCCGGTGTTGCCAATAACGTCAAAGCGTTGATCTGGGGGCAGGGAGAATCGTAACGTCACTGGCCAGTACGAAGACGACTACGTCAAGATTGATGGGCGTTGGTATTTCAAAAAACGTATTTACAATGTACTAAACGCCGAGGAAATTTAACTTAAGCTACCAACTGGCTTTACTTGGATGGCCGCTGCAGGACATACCTGGGCGGCCTCTTCAGCATGTTGGCGCAGCGTGTCATCATTAATCGATTCCGCAAGCACTTGCGGGTAGCCTAGCTCATCCATTTTGAATAGCTCTGGGTGATTGTAGTAGCACTCACCCGACATAAAGCACTTTTCCCGGTCTACAACAACCTTGATGAGTTCACTCACCGGTCAAATTCCAACCACAACTCTCTGGGTCGTCATTTATATATCCCCCTTCGCGCCGCCCAAGCCCCCCCGCGCGCGTAAGTCGTTACGCGCCATTGTAGTTTTGTCCCTGTGTCCCACCTGTGAACATAGATAGATATATTTATGTTTTTAACTACGTAAAACTTGGGAATATACAACATTCTTCGCTGTCTCATTGTTTGTGCATATAAATAGATTGTCAGGTTTACCGACTCTTAACATTCCCTGTGTCCCGGTCGTCATTTATATATCCCCCTGTGCCCCCCGGCGTCCCCGTAGTAGTTGTGTCCCTGTGTCCCGGTCGTCATTTATATTCCCTGTGTTCCGGTCGTTATTTGTGTCCCGGTGTCCCAGTTGGGAACAAAAGCCAATCAATACATCGGCAGCAGCATCACCAACCTTATCCATTCGGTATCCACCTTCCTGTAAGAAGAGAGTGGGTAGATTAGATGGGATACCTGCTCCAATGGTTTTCCCTAATTCAGTGTAGTCATTACCCCGTAACGCGAATCCAGCACGTCGAACAGTAACAGGATCATTTTCGTACGTATCAAGTCCTAACGAAACAATCACAGCCTCTGGATCAAATTCAACAAGCTTAGGTATGGCACGTTCTTCCAATGCTTCCTTGTACGTTGCCCATACTGTTCCAGGCAGCAATGGTATATGCATGATTGTTGTTGTTGTCCCATCATCTTATATCGCGCCGCTGACCGTCGCTTCGCTGAAGATGCGGATGAGCTTTACAAGCGGCTCACTCGAATCTTTAGCAAGCAAAGGGTGGACCGCGACGTCGATTATATTGGCTCGTCCAACCATCAATGGCGCGTTGCAGCGGTCGTGTCTCTAGACGGCAAAAAGGCGCTGTTCGAGCCGGTTAGCAAACACCATGCATCAGTGGTCACAGCATCGGCGAAATTCCACGATATTGCGCGTCTTGAGAGCCCGCCAGCACGCGTCGCAGTTGTCAGAGACAAGCAGGAGATGGGTGATTTCTTCAATGTGCTGGCTCAGTCAGCTACAGTCATTGAGCAGAAGGACCCGGATCTGCTCGGTCCGGCGCCGGCGGGTGTGGTTCTACTGTCGCTGGCAGTGCTGGTTGCAGGCGCCTTGTCATGCCGGCAAGCGCGCTCGGCCCACCTGGCTTTTGCGATGACTGCCCTGGTGCCCAGCGCGGCGCTGCTGATGACCCGCGGCGGCAGCGAACTCGTGCTTGGCGCCTTGGGTGTTGCCTTTGTGCTGGTGGTGGATCAAGCAGTCCTTGCCTTGGCCAGGCAGCCGGAGAAGGCGCTGAATCGAAACCTGTCACCGCTCGCGGGCCCTACCGAACGAGCGCGTCGTGCCACCGTACTGCGCCAGCTTTGGCGCGTGGTTGATGGCGACGAGGTCAGTCTAGTAATTTGCCGTTTGTTTACCTCATAGAAAGGCTGCTGAACTCTGAGTTACTGAAACCCCAACAATCCACAACTTTGAAAGATCTAGTCCTATCTCGCAGCTTCTAGCTCCTATCTCCACAGGGTAACACAAAAGGGTATCTCCAAATGAATTCTATTGATTAAAAATCACTGCCTTATTTTCAAGTTTTGCACAAAAAAATTTAAAAAATCTACTTTGATTTCATGCAAGCTTATTCAAAATATTTAACTATGAATTCTGCTTAAGAATTTCAGTACCAAGAAATAATAGGCTGGAAGCCACTTCTGTGGTCTTGTTAGAAACATTTATAGGTTAGGAAGTTGCTTGTCTTATACGCAGTATCGTTTCCGAGTACAACCCAGCTAATATTTATTTTTTACCATTTTTTCTAACATCTCAAAATTTTCTACATTCTGAAGATAAATCTATTGTGACATTTTCTAGCAAAAATAAAATATTAGGGCCGAAATTTCAAAAAATATTTATTATTCATTTGTGATTTTAGAAAATAGTTCTTTTTCTTGTTCTTCTCAGCATTTAGCAATTTCTCCACCCATCTTAAAATTGCGTCCAAAGTTACGTAGATATAAGACGAAATCTGCCAATATCCTTCGCCAGCATTCGACTATCTTAGGGATGATTTTGGAACTATACTTTAACCTAATTCTTTCTGGGGAGGGGGATCGTTTGGAACCGTATTTCCTCGAGCTATCAATATTTTCCTAGTTGTATTCCCAATAATATTAATAAAATTAAATTATTAATAAAATTGAATTAAATAATGGTCACCTTGTAAAATTTAAACTGTAGGAATTTATTGAAGGTTCTCTAGCGCTTATTCATATTGGTTTATATACAATTTAAGTTCTTATAGGCGAGTAGACGGAGGAGGGGTCACTTGGACCCGTATTTTCTGGAAATAACAATATTTTCTCCATTTTTCCTATGATTTCTTACATAATCCCATATGATTTATCCATTTTATTTAAATTTTGGATTTCCTTTTTAAGGATTTTCCTGGGTTGGCTTTTCATAAGAAATGAAAGTGTGCTTACCAATTATTTATCTTTATTTACCACTATATTCAGTTTTGCCGCTTCAAAAGTAACTTGCTCAATTTAATTGAAAGTTTCGCTTTTATCCACTCCAGATACTCCTTAGCTAGGGAAAAATTATCTTCATGCTTCCATCTTTCGTCTAGCACAGCAGTTATTTTATTGATCCTAGAGAGGAAGCATAAAGAACCAATTACGGTTGCTTGTGGGACAATGATATTATTTTACTTTACATATTCAGTGCTAAGATTACCAATCTTATCTAAGATATGTAGAAATATTTTTCTCCGCCATCTCTTCCTGCAAGATCTCAATCATCAGTAGAACTACTAAATATCTATTCGAGAGCGCATTGAATGCCATGTTGAATAGTTTCGTTGAGGATGTTAGACTTCTTCGAAGAAGAAAAGTTGAGAAATGAAAGAAACTGGATGACATTCTGATGATTTCATCGTTATATTTATCTAGCAGCGATTTATTTATTCAAGCATTATTGTTTTCGAAAAACAACAAACGTCCTTAGAAATGAGTGGGAATATCAAGAAAAGCTTCGGAAAGGCAGCGAATGACTCTCGTCGTTTTTGTATTTACATTCTCTCGATTGAGAAAACAGTTCAAACATCTTAACAAACAAATGTCAATATATCGGTAAGTTTTTTAGGACCTATCATCGAACTGGAGAATCTACGGCATTGGCAGGGCTTCGTGCTCCTTGAGAAGCTCACCGCTGTCGTAGTCCATTTCCATCATCTTGACCCTGTAGCCCCAGAGGTGGGCGACATGGAGCAGCGTCCGGTCACACTCGTTCTTGTCGAGTAGTACGCCGTTACGGACGCGATGATGCAGCACCAGCCGGCGATCACCGGAGAGGTCCGCACTGACAACCTGGATATCCGGATCGCGGACACCCGTATCATACTGTTCGGATAGCTGCCTGCGGACATTCCGATAACCCGTCTCATCATGGATCGCATTGACCTGGACGAACGGTGAATCGGAACGATCCGTTATATATTAAATATTCAGTTTATTTTCACTGGTTCTATTCAGTCATCTTTATTATTATAGTGATTTAGTTTTAAGTTTTCATCAATATTTTGAAAATTAAAGCATAGTGTTCAGAACACATATTAAAGCTTTTAATAAAAGGCAAAGGACGGAATTGGCTGTAGAACTTCGATGGTTAGAGAAAGGGGCGGGACAATATCCAAAATCCTTTTTGCAGTAATTTTTTCTCATTTCAAGTTGGAATCGAGTGTTCAATTTATTTTTTACTCCCTTTAGTAAAAATTCATTGATCTATATCAGTGCTTTTGGGTTTCATTTATTCTTTATTAGTAATTTATTATTTTGCTTACAGACAAGATAAGATTGGACAGCGCACTTGATAATCTTGAATGGGATGAACAGAACAATCTATGGATTGGGGCACACCCACAAATGCTAAAATTTGTCGCTCACGGTGCTGATCCCGCTAAGCGATCGGCTTCGCAAGTCCTGCGAGTTAACCTTAATAATGACTTTGCAGTTGATGAGGTTTATATGAATGATGGCAATCCACTATCAGGTTCAAGTGTAGCTGCCCCTTTCGGCCAACGTTTATTGATTGGTAGTGTATATGAGCCACTCTTTCTTGACTGTAAGATGAATTCAAGTATGTAAACCAATTTATCCTTGTAATAGTTTATACCTCGCACTCGATCACCGCGAGCGCAATGGGCGGCATGCGTGATGGTGTCATGCAGGAATATATGAGCCTGCCTGCCCGTCTGGTTGCAAAAGCCCCTGATCATTTCAATGCATTACAGGCATCAACATTGCCATGTGCTGCGCTGACCGCCTGGAATGCGATCGTCGCCTCCGGCAATGTGAAAAACGGTGATGTGGTAGTCATTCAGGGAACCGGCGGGGTTTCATTATTTGCGCTACAATTTGCCCGCATGCGCGGTGCTAAAACCATTGTGTTGTCGTCAACTGACGAAAAACTTGCCCGCTGCAAAAAATTGGGTGCGGATCATCTGATCAATTATTCGTTGAAACCCGAGTCCCATCTGAGTAGCATCTATGTTTCTGGCTGGCAATGCAGCAGTACTGCCAGTACAACCAACGAGCCTGGCCCCGACTTTGCGTAAGTCTCATTCCCTCTCCCCCCTTTCATTCCGATCTGAAACCAGCTAACGTTAGAACTCACCCCGTTTTTTTGTCTTACAACCTGCCCTCTACTATATAGTGATTACCCGATGAATACTGTTCCCAACAAGGTCGATCAACTTGTGCGTGCTCAGCTCCACCATGACCGTCGTCAGCAGCAAGAACGTAGTCAAGCGCTTTTGTCCAACAAGCAGCCTGGGGCGACCGTGGTTGACTACTTACGTCCCATTGTGGCAGATGGTTCATTTAATTTCTGAACCTCTTTAACGTCATGGGGCAATCCCCCCTGTGTGGTAAATATTCCACGGAAATCCCCCCCCCAACGGAAAGTTGGGGGGAAAAATGTTCCATGGAAAAATTTTCCATGAAGATTTTCTCCTGATGATAATTCCCCCATGGAGACTTAATCCGGTGGGAACTCGCCACATCACCTCGGAAAAATCCCCCACAGAATTCCAACTCCGCTGAAAATTACCTCTGGACAATTCTCCCAAAGTATCACGTGTAAAATAGAATCGCCAACGAGAAAGTAAGATAAAAAAAAAGTTTCGTATGCGAATTCTGGGAAATTCTTCCGTGTCAAATTTCCTCGGTCTTTGCACTCAAGTTAAAAGTGCTTTAGTGATAGAATTTACAAGTTCAAAGAATCAAGGTCGTGCGTTATTGCAAGTGTTTATTTACTATTTGCTTTTGAAAAATCTGAACTGAAAATTTTATTGTTTAAAGGAAATGCACTTCAATAAGGTCGTTCATTCTTGTGGCATTGTAAAAAATGTTTTTTACTCAGTTAATGTTGTCGTTGTGTTTGAACATTGGTTCTTAAGACATTGAGAGCAAAAAACCGAATTGTATGTGTATAGAGTGAGGGGGAGAACTCTCCTCATATGCCAAACAGTTTCTGTTCATTTTAAGTTTTATGTCACTCTTTACTGCTATGTCATCCCTGCCATGACTGTAGCTTCCAATATTCTAATCATATTGTCCAAAATTAAAGGAGTAGTCTTAGAAGTTTGCACTTGAGGAAGAAGCAGGGGCGTAATTCTAGCATTTTCATTTGGGGGGTATTTTTTTCGAGTGCTACTGAAGAAAAGCCACCATTTACTGAAGCCACTGCTAGGTTTAATTCAAAATATTACACAATACATAATAAACAATAAAGAAACAAAACATCAATGTAATAATGATGATCAAGCTTTTACAAAGAATAAATAAAAAAAAACTATTTTTTTAACTGAAAGTAAGGAGCGAAATTAAAACTTGAAACGAAAAGAAATTACTCCGGGATTGGCGGTCGATTGTCACACCCGGCACATGTAAGGGCAGACCGGCAGCCAACCAACAGGTACGGGCGATGTCACCGGCAAGGGGACCGATGGTGTCGACGCAGCCGAAAATAACGTCGTCGTAGTCCTCGCCGGGAACACTGTTTCTGTCTACTAACTCTTTTAATACGTGGCCGCCCAAATCGGCAGGGTGCATCTCTGCCAATCCACCCTTACGCCGTCCTGTGGGCGTACGCAACGCATCTACAATGTAAGCTTCTGCCATGTTTACCTCTACTATTGACTCTACTTTTAAACTCTACGTTTAACTCTGGCCTCTATTCGCTTCTTCGGCGCCTTTTTCACTTGGCTGCAGGCGAACTCCGCCAAGGGGATGAACGCCGCGGGGCTCGCCGCGTTCGGCGAGAACCTGCAGGTGGAGTTCGTCGTCGACTCGTTCGATCAGATGCAGGGAGGCGAGTTGTACGTGCCGCGAATCCCCAGCATGAAGATCACGGATCTCGTCGAAGCGATCGCGCCCGGAGCCGAGACGTACGAGATCGGGATCCGTCCAGGCGAGAAGCTGCACGAAGAGATGATCAGCCTCGACGACGCGCGACGAACGCTTCGACTGGGCGATCGATTCGTGGTGCTGCCGACGATCGCCAACTGGGGCTTCAATCCGCCACAGGGTGAGGATCTCCCGGACGGATTCGCTGACCGGCATCTATGCGGCGGCGGCATTGTGCTTCGCTGTTGCGGCTTGGGTTGCCGGCAGTCCGTGGCCGGTTTTCGCAGGCCTGGCGCTTGCGGGAATCATGCTGGCCCGCCAGATCGTTGTTTTGGACATCGATGACCCCGATCAGTGCTTGGCCTTGTTCCAGTCGAACAATCGTGTCGGCTGGGCCGTCTTCGCAAGCCTGTGCCTCGGCGTGATCGTCAACCTGGCATGAAATCCGGGTCATGGGCCCTGGCGCGCGGCGCAAGGGGCTTGCCGTTTTTCGTTTGTGTTCCCCTACACTTGGCGCGATCGCCGGTCTCGTGGATCGGCAAATCGGGCTCTACACAACATCATTTCTTCACCTTTAATTATTCCTACTCTGAGCAACTCAGTTTTCCTCAAAACTAATTTTCAGATCTCTTCTTGCATCCTTAACTCTTAAAACTTAATGAACTATTAAATAAACTGAATTCTTAAAGCTTACTCTTAAAACCAAAAATTAATTTTGTTAACATTTTCGTTTAAGTTACTAAATCATCTGCATAATCAAGGTGTAAAAGAGTTTACCTTACCATTTGACTCTATTTTCTCCCAAAGCTTTTGCCGGGCTCCCTAGCGCCAATCCCCTCAAAATTATCCATTTAAATGAGGGTGGGAGACATTCCCGCTTAACTCCCGATTCCGCAGTCGTGAGATATTGCAGATAAGCTCTTTTGACAACAGTTATGCACAGAGTGTCTTTAGGTTAAGCTCAATATGCCCCACAATATTCTCTGAAAACTCCGCCTTAATACCTTTAATTGTTCCTGAGATATTACTGATATTCCATTTTGACAACCTGGATCCAAGTTGTGTTATTTTTTTATTTAGTTCAACATCCCAATCGACATTTCATGAAAGTTTCAACTTAACAGTATTAGCCTTTCCTATGATATTGCAGATGAGCCCTTTTTACAACCAGGATGCACATGGTGGCTTTAAGTTCAGCATTTCCCTTAAGATTCCCTGAAAGTTTCAACTCAATACCTGTAGGTGGCGTACTTGAATACCGCGAGGACCCCGAAATCACACAAGAGAATCAATCCCACCAGAACCCCACGCGAAATCCAGCGCGAAGCAGAATCCAGCCATCGAGCGCCCCAAAAGTTCACGGATGACACCAGAAGAATCAGCCCGAGGAAACGCCAATCCCACCAACCATAAAAGAGGTAACTCGCCAGCAACAAGCTCCCGTTCCGTGCATACTGATTCTGAACGGGGATCGTCCAGTAGATCACGAACACCGTAGGAAAAAAGATCAAAAAGGCTAGAGAGTCAAAAGCCATGTAGAACCCATACGTGGCGCTTCAGGGCCCGAGACAGACCGCTATTCTTCTAAGTGCGCAATAAGCATTAAGTCTTTCGAAAAATGTATATGATTTATCAAATAATTTACAATTGTGAAAGGGCTGGTATTATCGATGTCGTCTTTTGCAGGTGGGAGTAGAATCTCTTCATTCTAACAATGTAGGGATAGAAGGCCCCGTGTCCTTGCTTTGTTTGTCGGAGGTGATTGCATTCTTGCTTTGCTAGGGGACCGCTAGTTTCAAAGGGACTCCGTTCTCACCTTGGCTTGGGGCCTCAGGTCATAAAAAGGTGGCATTTTTGCTGCTTTGCATGCTTGGACCAGCTCCTGCATCACACACATTCGCTTTCTTGGTGTGGGGGGGGGGGACCCTTTGCTAGTGGTGTCGATGAGCTTCAGCTCCAGGAACTTTTCGACATGGCGGGCAAGGTGAGCGATGCGGCTGCCTCGGTGACCAGAAACGAGGCAGAGAAAGTACTGGGTGGACTCGGCGAGGTTGATCAGTCGCAACTCTCCCGGTCGCTGAAGCTCAAGAACGCGATTGACGCAATCAGATCCAATGGCGGTTACGACGCCTTTGCCATTCGCTGTTGGCCGGAAACATTCACCGAGTATGGCGGAGCGGTCTGTGGGCCGGTTTCCATGATGGGAGAGGTGCGGGTGCCTTGTGCCTGCGAGGCCGATGTTTATGGTGCGCTAACCTCGCTGTTGTTGCAGAAGGTCGCGGATGCACGGGAATTTTTCTTAGGCGACCCGAAGGGAATGGGGGGGGGGGGGGGGGCAGATGGAGTTCATGCCCACCCCAAGATTTGGCCCAAATGGCGCCTCTGCAGGTGGTACTGCCTTAAAGGGTCGTTTGAAGGGATATGATGAATGCTTCTAACGGATTTTACCATGGCAGCAAAATCCAAAATCATTTTTATATTTGGCATATATCTATTTTGTAAGATATAATGCTGAATACGAAGAATTTAGCAGTTAGTAGAATATTTAGATTATTCATGTTTCTGGGGGGGGGGGTAGCCCAAGCCAATTTTTTATTAGCTTCTGGCTGACTTATTCTTTGAAACTGCTCTTTGTTCTAGTTGTCTTTTCAAGTAACCAAAAAATCGGAGGGAAACTAGGCCTCCCCCCCCGCTCCTTTTTTCTCAAAATCATTCGATCAAAACTATGAGAAACCCATTTATCCAAAAAATAAATATGCAAATTTCGTTTTAATCTGCAGAGAGCAGAGAGCCAAAATCAAAACATGCATTGATTCAAAAACGTTCGGAAATTAAATAAAAAAAAAGTTCTTTTTTTAACGGAAAGTAAGGAGCGGCATCAAAACTTAAAATGAATAGAAATTACTTCGTATATGAAAGGGTTTTATTCCCCGGAAAGGTGATTAGTAATCTCAGCATCAGTTTTACTTACTTTTTATGGAAGTTTGATTCTTTCCCGCAACTCTACTTTTTAAAACAATAAAAGTTTTAATGTCGCTCCTTACTTTCATTTCAAAAAACTTGTTTTTTTTATTTTTAACATAATAAACCCATCCGCATAAAATAATGCAGTCCAAAAAAAAACGAAGCATTACGTTAGAGGATCTGCTGCTATTTGCAAAATATATCTAGTTGCCTCAGGTGGAATCAGTTCAGGCTCTGACAGATATGACCCTTCTATTGACTTTACAATATTAGTACCATCAGCTTTTATAAATATTTGACACGAACGCTGATTGCAAACAAGGTGTTTCCATATGACACGTCTAATCAAGTGCAGGATCCTATCGCAAGCATTTTCTTTGTGCGCACGCAGTAAGATCCGAACTTTGATAGAAAAGCCCCTCCGTGGATTCCGTTCGGTGACTGTGAACATCAGCTTCTTGGAGTCATCTGCGTCCACTGTATGAGTTTCGGAGAGGCGAACCAGAGAACCGTAACGTGGTCGGTCGAAGGATGTCGTGCGATGCGCACCGCACATGCTGCCGGAGGCGATCAACTGGTGCTCCGACGCATGGCGTTCAAGTTCACGAGGCGTCGCTGGAGGGAATGCCCATCGAGACTTGTCAAAATTCTTGTCTCCGCGGTCTTTTTCCCACTTTTTGATAACTGGTGACGTCGAATCGAGCAAGAGAGAAAAATTCAAATCTGGTGAACTGGCCACTAAACAATCTGTCTTCCCTTTAAATTACTATAATTTTTTTTAAATTTCAAAAAACTAATTTGATGGCGAAAAAAGAATTTTATCAAGGAGACCACGAGCTTTCGTTTATTAGAACCACGAATAACCTGAAAACTGGGCAGTTTATCTTCTTTTTTTTTTCAGGAGAAAACGAATGATTAATACCCAAAAATGCTGTATGCTTCGAAGTACCAATGTTTTGGGAATCTTGTTAATTTTTAAATAAAAATAATGAAATTAATTTTCCTATTTTGTTCTGAAAAATAAATAAAATAAAACGTATATCAGTGAAAATATAATCACTGAATGCTATCTCCTTGCAAGCTCCAGATTTTTACGAAGTCCGGGAAGGTGTTCGTCAAGGCATAACCAGAGTTGCTGGAAGATTGTCCTCCTTAGCCTCTGGTGCCATGAGTCAAACACAGGACAAACATGATGAAACATCATATTTGTCAAATACAGACACAGACACAGACACATAAACATGAACAAATATATGATTGTAAGCGTCGGTGCCAGATAGAAGAAGAAAAAGACCAAGGTTTCGTTGGTTTTGAGTTCTTTGCTTTTGGATTTTGGGCTATTTTTAATCGTTACTCTTAGTTTGATAGAAAAGAGTTGCAGCTTAAATTCGTGTTTTGTATGATGGTCATGAAATTTTAGGAAGTTTGCATCCAGAAAGTCAAAATCGTTTCTTGGGGACCTGTAATCAATATAACGTAGTTAATCAGTTTGTTTTCGCTAAACACACCTCGTAGGGGCAACGCTAAAGTTCCATTTTGCGTCTGACATCTCTGTCGATTGATGCGACTTACTCGGTAAACCAGCAAGATAGAGCCCAAGCTAGTCAGTCAAGCTACAGATGGGACATCAAGGCCTCTGGAATGCCTGCTAAAGCTAGGCCTGGATATCAACAAAGACATACAGAGATAGACTGCTGTAGGATTTCCCTCCAGAGCTACACTTCATTAAACAAAATGAAAGTGAAGAAAGGAGGGGAAGTCCGGGGGGAGGCAAGGTCGTTTCGGATGGTTGTTGGCAAATAATATTTTTAATCTTTCTGGTCATCTAAAAAGAGAAAATAGTGTCACAATGGGGAGAAGAATTTTTTCGTGGGAGGATGTTAAGGGGGGAACTATATGGAAGGATCTTTAAATGGAGGAATTTGTCATGGAGGGAATAGAATTTCAATGAAGGGGACACAGGTTTTTCTAGCATTATTTAAGAAAATAACGAAAAATAAATATTTTTAAGTGACCAAAAAATTGGAGGGCAACTAGGCCCCCTTCCACGCTAATTTTTTTCAAAAGTCTCCCAATAAAAATTTTGAGATAGCCATTTCTAGGCAGAGAAACCCCTTATAGATGAAGAAGGGGGTTTTCAGGCCAAACAGCCTCTGGGGGAATAGTAAAATGTGATACCGTATGTCTATTTCATGATGAATAAATCTTACCTTATCTTATCTAAGTAATTACCACTCACAACGCGAATTAAACAGTAATAAAAGATAGGGCTTTTGTGGCTGTTATCCCCTTTTCTGAAGTACCACAAATGTTCTTCACGAGCTTTCTATAGGTTTTTATTTGCATTTTTTTTCTCTAACCGTATCTCTTTTTCACCGAGGCATTTCGCGTTTACTTTGCCAGTATTACGTGCCAAACAGATACCTTTATCGGAAACAAGAGTCAAGAGCTTTCAGAGGTATTCCTGTTTGATAGCTATTATGTGAGTCTAGGATTCTTAATTGCTTCGCATTAAATGCTAAACATTGTGGCAGTAAAACTACAATAATATAATGTTTAAGAGGGGACCAATATTGACTCGGAGATTATAGTTCATCTAAGAAGAATGTTTGTAAGAAGATAAGTGTTCGTGCTCCGGATGAAAAAAACGATCTAGACAGGTGACAAATTTGGGAAATTGTGTTAGGGTTTTAATTAGCTTTGCCAAACATTGGTA
Organism: Alatinidae sp. Z8VKAUB7J3; assembly: GCA_010016025.2. Taxonomy (NCBI): domain Eukaryota; kingdom Metazoa; phylum Cnidaria; class Cubozoa; order Carybdeida; family Alatinidae; species Alatinidae sp. Z8VKAUB7J3. Next base: position 7,650,771 of record JAAAKM020721499.1, read on the forward strand.
CATCCTTGTTAGCTAGTACACACTCAAGAATTTGGATTGCGAAGTTCAGACAATAACCGGTTTTCCCGGTCTTTATGAAAACTTTTCTGATATGCTTGCTTCCCTTTTGGCTGAAAATGAATAGAAGATAGGTTTTTTGCCTTTAGATTGCTTAGTAATCTTTTGTATTTCTGAAGCGCCTCATGGATTTCTGCTTCTTTAAATGGTTTTAAAAGGTAATCAATCCCATTGTTTTTAATCGCCTGTAGCGTGTATTCGTCGTAGGCGGTACAAAATACAATGGGTACTGCCACATCAATGTGCTTAAATATTTCAAAACTTTGCCCATCAGCTAATTGAACGTCAAAGAAGAGCAGGTCTAAATTTTTTTGATATTTACTTAGATAGTGAACAGTTTCGGCAATGGATTCCAATTTTTCCAGTGCGCCAGATTTCTTCCGAGGATCGCTTTCGGATGAGCGAGTCGACCTGCGTACTCGCCACCGCTGAGATCTGGCGATCAGACGAGCATCCCGGGCTGCAGCGCGTCAGGCCTCTTCCGGAGCGGTGGGCTGTACGCGGCGCCTTCAGCGCCCTCGCCGTCGTTGGCGTGATAGCCCCGCCAACAGCATCACGCAGGCGACGACGCTTCCGCCCACACCCGGCTCCGGCACTGCGATCGACACGCCCCCCCGGTTGTCCAGCGCCTTGGTGTCGATCACCGAGAAGTACACCCGCTGCGGCTGGCTGAGGGTGAGCGTCACGTCCTTGTCGACGGTTGCGTCGTAGGCGGCCGCGGACCCAGCGGCCAGTGGAACAGGCGGTCGCCCTCGGCGATCGGCAGGTCGTTGATCGAGGCTCGGCGCGCGGCCATCAGCCCGTCAGGGGCGAATTCCCAGTTCTCGTTGCCGTAGGCGCGGAACCACTGACCGTTCGGCCTGCGCGCCTCGTAGGCGAAGCGCACCGCGATCCGCGTGCCGCCGAACGTCCACAGCTCCTTGATCAGCCGGTAGTCGAGTTCCGCCTGCCACTTGCGGGTCAGGAACGCCTCGACCTCGGCGCGGCCATGCAGGAACTCGATGCGATTCCGCCATGCCGTGTCCGGCGTGTAGGCAGCGGCAACCAGGGCAGGGTCGCGGGAGGGGGGGGAAGGCTAATCAAAATTTTGCCCCGGGCGCAAGAGAGGCAATAAGTCAGGGTTGAAGGATCTGGCGCACTTGGTCAACTGATTTCCCGGGGTTGTGAATTCAAGCCCAAACAATCACAAATTTATTATAACAAATGTACTAAATAACAATTTAATATATTCGCATTATGATACAACAGTGGTTATAAGATAAGATAAAGTGTATTTTAAAGCTAAAAATACGCCCAAGAACACAAATAGGCACAAATATCATGAACCCAGATCAGCGATCATCAGAAAATGTTTAAATGAAACACTATATTTACTTAATACTAAGATTTTTTTAATTGATTCTCTAGGAAGTTGACAGATCGGCATCGCCTGTTTCGTGGAGTGCGACAAGAATCTGTGTATTGTCCAAATCCGAGACAATCGAGCCGACGCAGAACACTCCCAAAATTCGGCGTTTAACGTACAAAACGGGACAATTGAATCGATTGTGAAGGCATTGAGAGGATTCTTGCCTGAAACAGTTTGTAACCGAATCTTCGATTACACTAATCTGTCATTTATCATAAAAATAGGGTCGACGCCGAGACCATCCGATTTCCCACCTCCACCCGACCATCCAATCACTCAAAAAGTTTTTGAGAAAATGCCATGAGCCGAGACGGTTCGCCCTCGTATCAGATTTCAAACCCAAAATTGAATGTGCTAAAAAGTCTCCTAATTCAATTGATATGATCATTATTTTTTCTCCTTTTTGAATTTCTCAAAATTTTCAATGATTATCTGTGATGCTTCTTGAATTTGTCCTGATGATAAAACTGGCAGAAGTTCTTTGATGGCAAGATTGGCAGCCTGCTCTGAACCTAGTGCATCAACTGAAAGTCTAAACATTTCATCATCTATGATGTTTGGTCTGTCTAGGAATACTGAAGAATCTGAAACTTGTTTCGTGCTGATTCGCCAAAAACATCTCAAAACCATGGAGTTGAGCCTAGCAATTTGTGCCTGGATGTGGTCAGTTTCTATGTTTTCTCCTTGAATGTTCAATGAAGAAAATTTTCTTCATTGAACTCACTGCGAACGACCGCCCCGTCCTGAAGGTAGATGACACGGTCGGCAATTTTCCGTGTCGCCGCATTGTGTGTGATAATGGCTGTCGTGGTTCCGTACTCCTGATTGATTGCCACAATGGCTTCAAGAACCTTCACGCCGGTTTTGGAGTCCAGTGCGCCGGTCGGCTCATCGCACAGCAACACCTCAGGCCGTTTGGCAATCGCCCGTGCGATGGCGACACGCTGCTGCTCACCACCCGAAAGCTCAGCAGGAAAATGATCAATACGCTCTTTCAGCCCAACGATCTCAAGCGCCTCTTCTGGCCGCATTGGGTTGGTTGTAAACCCGCTTCCCCTGGAAAAAATCCTGGATACGACCCTGGTACGTGCACAGGAATAGCATATAGTGAAATGTGATTCTTTGGTTACAGAAAAAGAAACATCTAAAAATATATAATCAATAGTGATCTTATTCTTTTACATATTATATAAAATAGTTGTCCATAGTGAATATACTTCTACAAATTTACATCTTCCAGTCAAGGGCACACCCAGATTTTTGTTCATTGGGTGGGGATACAACAAAAACCTTAAAAAACGTATCAGAAATTTCTTTATGTGCATTTTTTTCTGTTTTTAAGAGTCATACAAAATTTCGTGGAGGGAAGGTCAAACCCCGTAACCTCGCTCCTTGCCGGCGGGCACATCTACTTTGGGTCTCACGACGGAAAAGTCACGGTCATCAAACCCGGGGTTGACGGCGAAATCGTGGCTGAAAATCAAGTCGACGGCCAAATCATGGCCTCGCCCGCTGCGGTCGATCATTCCCTGGTGCTGCGAACCGACAAAGCGATGTACCGCATCGGATCCAACTAGGCGCCGGTGCTTACGCGGCTCGTCGGACCGGGCGTTGACGGGCCGGGCCTTGATGGGCCGTTTCGACCACGCCCGTTTCGATTCTGCTGGCTCGCCGACGAGCGGCCAACAGCATGGCGCGTTCGGCGATGGCTGACATGATTGCCAAACGTCCCTGAACAAAAGACTTCTTTTTATTTTTTTTCATCATCTCTGAAATCCTCCCTCCGTGGGAATTTTTCCAAGAAATCTTCCCTTCTCAAAGAAAAATAACCCAGGCAATTCCAGTCACACTGAAAATTTCCCCTGGAATACCTGCACATGTAAAATTGAGTGGCCAAAGAAAAGGACAAGGTAGATAAAAAGAATTTTGTGTATACATTCTGGCATATTCTTTCATCTTCAACCCTGGAAACTTAACTCCCCGCAGAATCCTTCCCTCTCCTCTGGAAAATGTCCTTATAATTCCCAATAGAAAATATTGGATGTAAACAACCGATGAATTGTTTGTGTTATAGCCCTTTTAGCTAGGAAGGTAGTGGGCACATTAGTATTGTAATATCCATGTAGGAAGATGGACGACAATCTCTTCAACAATACTTTCCAGCCTCTAAAGGCTACAATTCCATCTACCACCGTGTCCTAGGAAGTTCCATTAACAATGAGTCCTTCAACTTTTTGTGGGAGAAGATTAAATGCCATCTCCTGTACATGAAAACAGCAATTTCATGGACACACTCTTAAACAAGATTCAAACCATTCCGAGTCCCCAAGAATTGACGAGCTGTTCTTTTGGAAACTTCATTTATTTTCTTACTCTCTTGCATGTCAGTTTGTGTGTTTTTTGTGAGCGTGTCTCTTTGTGTGTGTGTTCATGAATAACAATAAAATAAAATGAAAGTGTTCCCTGCTCTACTACGGAGGTAATGGACCAAATGATTTATTATTTCGTGTTCAATATAGCCTAATCCAATTGATTTTGTATCTCTTCGTAGATTTTTACCATTTGCCTTCAAATAGAATGGTTTTACTTTGCCGATATTAATTTAAAAATTGAACACTACTTTAATTAGGTATATTGAGCTGAAAATTCGCTAAAATATGTTCATCAATTGCAGAAATGTTGAAGTAATAACAAGTCGTGAAAATAAGTGAGGTGCTCACAATTCACCCATAATCACAAAGCCAGATAGTTTCGTAGAAAAATACACTTCTTTGCCTCTTTGGGGGAGTTGGGGGGAGGGTTAATTCTGAAAAATTAGAAAAAATGATGTATTTTTAATTTACGAAGGAGTGATCAGATCTTAATGAAATTCCATTTTAGAAGGATCTGATAACTCATATCTCTTATTTTAAAAATTCATTGGGGAGAGTTGGGAGGGGGACCGGAAATCTTGGAAAAGGCTTAGAGTGGAGGGATCGGGATGAAACTTGGTGGGAAAAATAAGCACAAATCCTAAATATGTGATTGATATAACCGGAACGGATCCGCTGTCATTGGGGGAGTTGGTGGAAGGGTTAATTCTGAAAAATTAGGAAAAATGAGGCATTTTTAACTTACGAAGGCTAGAAAAGTATTCCCAGGAGCTTTCCTCCTCACAGAAGATCTCTCCGTGGACCTTCCCCCTCCAAAAAAAGGTCCAAATATTTCCCAAAAACAAATACTATATGCAAGCAATGAAAAACTTTCATATCTTACAGTCCCTTTCCCAGGGCTTGGGGGGTTGTAGTATCCTCAGTGGTAGATTTTTTGGACCTTTCGTATATACAGAACAAAATAGCTACGTCACAATCTTGATGGTATTTCTTTTGGGGAAAAGGGGGGCGAAGGAAGAGAGCTTGTTGCCTTCCAATCTTTCTGGGTGCTTAGAAATGGCACTAGAACGTTCAATTTCCGTTTGACTGAGACCTCTATCAAAGAGATCACGCGCTTAAAAGAAACAGAGCTTATTCGCTTCCGCGCCACCCCTCCAAAAAACTCCACAGGCACCTTCGAACCCTTTACGCTCACCCCTGAAGAAACCTCATTCCTCCTCATCGAGTCCTACCAAGCCCTCTGCGCCAAGCAAGACAGCAAAAGCATTGACATCTTGCTCAAATCCATTGCAGAAGGCCACCCCAAAAACCGCAGCGTCCTCGCCGGCCTCCTCCTTAAAGCTCTCCAGTAGACATCCCAAACTTGAGATTCTTGGCTTGCAGGCCACCTTCATGCTCAATAAATCACACGCCTAGACCAACGCAATCCCCAAGTGCAAATTCTCATTAACCCTACTTGCATCTATGGTAGGCTATATTCTATTTGTTTTCCGGCTGACATAATCATTCATTTTAATTCATTGTTGTTTTAAATTTCATTTGTTCATCTATGGTACTACCTTTTATTCCTATGTTTCATGTAGTTATTCATTTTGGTGTCTGTTTGTTGTATGTATTATTTATTTCTTGATAGTAATTTCTGTTTGATTGAAGTTTCAGTTGTTTTACAGCTTAATTTTACTAATTCTAAGTTTTAGAATGACTCTTTCCGTTTTTTTCTGAAAAGGTTCTATTGAATCAATTATTTTAGTTTTCAATATTATGAAAAATTTTGATATAATAAGCCAATTTAGTGTGGTGAGTATAAGAGATAAATAATGGCGTAGGTAATAAACTAAGGTAATCGTAGCTTGACGAGTCGCTTATATTTTTATATAGTGGTCTAGAGATGAAATAAATCAAAAACAAAAAGTTGTATAACACTCAAACAGGAGGAAACACGAATACCGGTAATTGCTTCTATAGTCCACTTGAACAGAGGTGAAGTCCTACGATTTGGTTAAACGTTCTGTAGTGTTTTGAAGATGAACTAAATAAAATATTACTAAGGCCTAAGCCTGGTTCAAACTAAACCAAACTTCAGAGGGAATATTGCCTTGCCGAAAACGAAACAGTTTATATTATCTTTTTTTTTTATTGGTTCTCAGCGAGCGCGAATTGAAGATCGTGCGTGAAAGACGCCTGTCGGAAGAGGGCGCCACGCTGGAATCGCTTGGCGTGAAACTCGGCATTTCCAAGGAACGCGTGCGGCAGATTGAAAGCCGGGCCATGGAAAAACTGAAATCCGCCCTGCTGGCAGCACAGCCGGACAGGGCCGCCTACAGCACCTGACCTCTATCTCCTCCAAGTAACTCTGATGGGCGGACCTTCCGGTCCGCCTTTTTTTGAGCTGCGTCAGTTTTCAGCCAGACAAATGCCGGAGCCGAACCGGGAGAAAAACCGTCAGTCGACGATCAGCTTGATCGCCGTGCCTGTCGGGATCGCCGCCAGCAGCACGGGAGAACTGCGCAGGAACAGGTCGTGGCTGATCCAGAGCTGGTCGAACTCCAGCCCTTCCGCTGCCTCAGCGATCTGCCGGTATCGGCGGAACGGCAGGTCGTTGTTGAATCGCAGACTGAAGACGAGCCGCTCCCTGGAAGCCATCACGGGCCGTTCCCGACGATCGCCTCGGCCTCGATCTCCACCAGGTACTCCTCACCGATCAGTTCGGCCCGCACCAGCGTGTTCGCGGGTCGAATGCCTGCAAACAGCTCCCCGTGGACCTCCGCCACGGCCTGCCAGTCGCCGGCCTGCGGCACGAACACGCGGGTCCGGACGATGTCCTCGAACCGGTTCTGTGCTGAACTCTGGTGGTACACATTCTGGTAAAGTCTGAGTCGATTGTCCGATGATGAAACTAGGCAATCCAAGTGTCCATCGTTATCAAAATCAACGATGGACAGGCCCCGCGAAGCCGCCAGTTCGTTCAGGAATGGATCTGTTTGAGAGCTGTACTCAGAGAATTTACCTGACCCACCATTCAAGCCGATTTGGTTCTTCTCCGCATAGTCAAGCCAAAAGTCATTGCCCGGAATCCGATTTTTGCGGGTCACGCGGCCATTGGCAGTGACCAGATCCAGATCGCCATCCAAGTCGAGGTCTGCTAAAGCAACTCCAAAGCCGGTCATCGGTTTACTCATCGTGTTCAGCCATGCCCAAATTTTTTTTCAATCCTATCCAGTAAGGTTGTATTACATTATCTCCTGCTGTCTTTGCCTCGATAATGATATATCCGTAATTAGCTTTAGCTTCCATACTAAACAAGACAATAAAAATAGCGACTAGTAACTTCATTCCGTAGCTAACGTCCGCCCTCAATCGCCGCTGGAAGCTGTCGATTGGAGGGTCTTGTTAAGTGAATCTTCCAAACGATGCTCCCATTTTCTTACAAATTCATACATGTCACTTCTATTATAACGCGGTCGATGGTAAGAACCGCTTCTTTTCCCATCGAAGCTTCCAGTATTCTTGCTCTCTAACATTTCATGCGTGCAGAATTTATCGCACGCGATAATCCAGGGGCAGAAGTGTTAGACAAACAATCATTGTCTGGCATTGCCAGTGAAATTAATCGCTCAGACGGAGTAATCGGAGTCGACACTGGATTAGGGCATCTGGCAGCGGCATTGGCCAAACCTACGGTTTCCCTGTATGGCCCAACGGATCCTGGATTGTCGGGCACGTTTGGGGAGAACCAGCTGCATCTCAACTCCAACTTTAATTGTGCACCTTGTATGAAACGCAGTTGTGGTTACACCGGACCAGGTATTACTGATGAATTTGGCGATCAGCCGTTTGCGGTTACGCCCCCTTGTTTCTCTGCCCATAAACCCGGACGAAAGGAAACACCATATCCCGCGCGCCGACCATCAGCGGGATCAGGTAGTTGCCGAAGCCGCCGAGGAATATCGCGGTCAGCAGGTAGATCACCATGATCATCCCATGCATGGTGACGAACTGGTAATAGGCCTCGGGCGTGATGAAGTCGAAGGTACCGGGGAAGCCCAGTTGCAGCCGCATCAGCCAGGACATCACCAGGGCCACCAGCCCGATGGCCACGGCGGTGCCGGAATACTGAATGGCGATGTATTTGGCGTCCTGCGAGAAGACGTACTTGCCGATCCAGCTGTGCGCATGCGGCGGCATCACATCGGCAACTTCGCGCGGCGGCAGATTGCTGTTATCTTTTTATTACACAGACTATGTCTACCTCGATATTTTGGTGAATGTTTATAATGGCTAGTTCTGTCAGTCTAGAGTCCTGTTACCCATTCTTAAAGATGGGTAACGAATAATGGGTAAAGAATATCACCCATTCTTAAGATAAATATACCTTAAATTTCACGATTTCCTCTCCCACCAGCCCCACAGATTGTCTAATCGGCCAAATTCTCTTAGCAAGTCAATTTGTGCTGGTCCCTGACATACCTCCCAATTTACATCGTCCTAGTACGTCAAGAAGCACCAAACTCGCCAAAGCGCTAGAAATTTCCCCAAATCCCCCAAAGAGATCGGATCCGGTCTAGTTGGAGTATTGGGCACCGATGCCATATCCCGAGATTGGGGCACCGCTACGCTCTCAAGAGCATCCACAATAGATTGCGTCACCTGTTCCGTCCGAACCGGTTCGACAATTGGAGGTGGTAGCGGATCAATTTTTGGCTTTGGGGTTGCAGCCTCCGGAGGAGTTTTGGTTTTTTGTACAGGTGTGGTTTCCTTTGAGGGCGCAGGCATCGTAGATTGAGATATTTTGGCCTTTTTTGTGGGTGTAGTGTTCTTCAATGGCGCAGGCGCCGTCGACTCCTGAAGAGTCACAAGGTTCACGCGATATGAGGCCAAGGGCTGTTGAATGGTCGGGGAAAAACGGACACTCATCCCCCCTCCCCACGTCAGTTTTCAGATTAACTATTTGTATTACCTGCATTGCCCCCCCCCCCCAACATACTGCAGATCAACTATTTGTCTTACCTGGCAATAGATAGTTCTTTTTTTTTCTTTCTTTTTTTTTCTTTTTTGACTCACTTTGCTATATAGATGGGAATAGATTTGCAGTGGCATTTTAACTTTGATTTAAAAAATATTAGGTGGATCAAAACTTTATATAGTTTTATTGATAAAGGTTCTTTCTCTCGAGAGAAATTTTATATCCTTGTGTGTTTTACGTCATTTTTATGCTATATTTTTAGATTTTTCTTCATAAGAAATACTTCTATTGAAAGGATGCAGAAAAGTTCTTTCCTGCCGCCGCATCATTTTCAGCTTTCGCCAAGAGCTGCTCATTCGACAAAGGTTGCATGACGTAGATCAACGCCGCGAACATCAAGATGACGACAACCGCAAACGAAGACGCCAGGAACTTGGTACTTTGCAACAGCGGTACATCGTCTTCTTTCTTTTTCTTCTTCTTTATCCCCAAGGCCTTCTTGGCCTCGGACTTGTCTTTGCCGACAGTCAGCGGACTAAATCCCGATACCATTTTCTCGGCAACTCCAATTCCTTCCCGATCCGCCTTTCGGACATCATCAAGCGCAACAATAATCGACCGTGCACTAAATGGTCTTTGAATTGGGTGAAGAGTGAAAGCTTATTACGCGGGATTGTTTCATTCAAAGCTTTTGATCCTTTTCTCAGTCTTTCTTCGACAAATTGGCTAAATTGTGATTCACCAGTGGCTTGATCTTTTTTAAACTGAGAACAAGATCTGGGCTAACTTAATCTTTTGATAACAAAGAAAGGAGTGCATCCCCTTCTTCATCAAACGGGTTGCCAAGTTCCCTCATTGTATGTTGAAGAGAACGTACGTCGGTATTGAATCTTTCTGTATGAGCTGGTGAGTTCTCATGGTGAGGATACAACTTTCCAGCTTCATCTTCACCAGTCTTGCATAGACAAAATAAGATAAAAATTGAGTCTAGGCGTTAAAGACTTTTGCAGAATCGCCACCCTTTTGTAATGCCGTTTCGAAGCAACGGATGGCTTCCTGATACTTTCTCCCCGAAGCGAGCGCCTGACCAAGCTGAAAATGGGCGACTGAAAAGTCTTCATCTAGGGCTACCGATTGACGAGCGGCATCCTCCGCCAACTCTGACTTCCCTTTCGAGTTGAGAATGCTCGCCAGGTTCGCAAAGTACTCCGCATTCTCGGGGTTCAACTCGATCGCCAATCGAATCTGCTGAATTGCGTTCTCCGACTGATTCATTTGGTGAGCTAGCAAACCAGCGAGATGCCAAGCATCAGCGTTCTGTGGATCTTGTTTCAAAATGAAATGGATCAAACCCCATATTCTTGCCTAATGGCTTACAACAATTTAATAGCCTTATTTCCTGAAGAGGAAGGAAGTATTCGAAGTAAATATTTACTGGGATTAGGTTATTTAAGTTTGGGTCATGTTGATTACGCCGAAAAAATATTCTCGCAAATAGCTAAAAACAATCAGAAAAATGCTTTATACAGAGGTTTGGCCGAAATTGAGAACCTCGTGCTTCAAACAGAAAAATTTAAATCAAAAGGCAACTCAGAGTATCGGAAAAAAGCGACCCAAACACTAATCGATTTAAACAACATAAAAACTAACTATAAAGACGAGCGCAGAGTAATTGCCCGGATCTTTCCCAGCCAGCAACAGCAGCGTGAGGATCGTGAAACGATTGAAAAAGCATTTTTTGACGATGATGCCGCAGCGGGTCTGGCAGCATTATTTTCAGAGCTCGGTGCAGATTCGCTCTACGTGGAAGCTCAGAGTTTGTTTCGTGCAGCGCCACCAACCATCGCGCTTGGGGATTGGATATCTTTTGCGCCGCCACATATCAAAATGTTGTGGCTTGGGTGTCAGCAGCAAACATGCCGCAGTATTGTTGCCTTACAACAGGTGGACTCCGCAAAGGCGCATATGCAGCTAGCACAACAACTAGACGGCGTTGTTTGGGTTGACCAAGTAGCCAGTATCAGCAAATTGTTCGAAGTGTTGCATCGGCAATGCTTTTTGTAATGCAAAAAAGCAACCAAAATCAAGTTTTAACAGAATTCTAACAGAGGTTTAGTTTGAGTTTGCCCATCAAAAAGCATTCTGATTTTAGCTTTCGGTAGTTTGCCCATCAAAAACATTCTGACTTTAGTTTTGGGTAGCTATATAACATGACTTTATCTCATACCTTAATAACCAGTTATATAGTTCTTTTGCTATGTAAATAAATTGTTTATTAAAGTACTGAGCGTCACTTTAACCGAATAAATTGTATATGGTGAGTTAAATATCAAAACTATATAATTCACAATAAAAGTTGAAAGTCCAAAGGCATACGTGTTATGCGGCTCCCAGTTGGGCTAATCAAGCTGGGGTGGTAGCGATAAAATAAGAAAAACTTCGAATTGATTTTTCTCCTTCTTTAGGGAAGGAATTAAAAAGTCAAGAATAACCCTTTAAGACCAACTAGTTGTTAGTCAACGTTTAAATGACTGGTAAGGTATCGCGGATTTTGCGGCTGATTGAGGCGAAGGTTCCCGCCCATAGCCATAGTTACGGAAGGGGTTCTTCAACGAAGAGCAGCCGCAAAAGGCGCCATAGATTACCCGTCAATTTGATCTTGGCTAACAACTAGTATAACAACATCTTTACGAAGTTGCAACTCAGTAGTTTTGTTGAAAATACTTTGCTGTTCGTCGTAGGGTGTTTCTAACCAATGATAAAAACCACCTTGAGGTTGGTGGAGGGGAAAGTGTGGCGCAAGGATTTCTGTGACTGCAGCAAACTTTTGCCGATACAGTTCACGATTCGCCACAACATGGTCATCGTCAGCCCAGGCAAGTGCAGAGGCTGCTTGATGGTGTGCACTCATTGCGCAGCCGTGATAGGTGCGGTATTGCAAGAACGTCGCCATCAAGTCTGCATCACCAGCTACAAAGCCGCTGCGCAAACCGGGTAAGTTGGAGCGTTTGCTAAGGCTGTGAAATACCAAGCAGCGTTCGTAGTTTAAATTGCCACTCGCTTGGCTTGCTTGTTCCTATGTAGCACGTCTGTATGATATCTGTCTAACCTTCAAAAGCTCAATATTAAAATCGTGCATTGAAGTCAAATATTTCGAGAGCAAGCTGTTACATTGAAAGGGGAAACACTAATATCCCCTAAGATGGACATCCCAATTTGAAATTCCGCCGTGAAGTCGGAATATTCAACAAAATTTCATAAAAAAAGACATGTGATACCGAAGAGATACAAAAATATGACACAAAAGTAATCAGTCTTCAGGATACATGCTTTATAAAATCCATGTATCCATTTATCCAAGACATGTTTACCAAGCAGTTTAAGCCTAAACTTACAAATCCATACACTATAGACACAGGTAACATGATTAATTAACCAGTGCCTTACAGCTCGATTTAACAAAGCGAACGTGATAAAGTGGAAGTATTGGCTTAGTGAGGGGTAATGAAACTTGTGTTCACAAAGAGATTAAAATTGTCCAGTTCATAATTGTTCGAGATAGTAAAACTTGTCAACGAAACAGAGAGTAAATAATAATTCCTTTGAACTGTAAAGATGTGAAGGCATCACTCATATGGCAGAAATGTGCATTCATCCTACAAGCATGTCATCTTGGATTTTAGCACAATAAGAGTACAAATAAGAACAGTCCAATATTCTAGCTGTAAATAAAGAAGTGGGAAATCAAAGAAAAAACTTCAGTTTATTGGGTGGGTTTTAACATTTTCTTTTCATCAGATATTGCTGTGGTCTGACAACTTGTTCTGGCTATTATCCCAAGCTCATGAAGCACATCTCCATTCCTGACAAAAACTAATTAGATCAGAATGGATCCTGAAAATGCATCAATAGGAAATCATACTTGACCGAGATCCCATCTAGCATGTTATAATGATTAGTATTTATGGTCGTTCTCTTCTTCTAGTAAATGTCGACCCCTTCGGCAACTCCTAGTGGACGTTGCAATGATTAGTATTTATGGTCGCTCCCTTCTTCATCTCTGCTAATCAGATCGGGTACGATGCCCCAAAATGCTCAATTGCAATAAAGGTTGCGTGAAGTTTAGGTTCTTTTCACTAACTCATTAAAAAAAATTATGACCTCAAGTTAAAGAGCAAATTTGGCACTTAAAACGAGCTTTTAAAATTTTAAAGCTACTTAAAACAATTTAAACCTTCTTAATAAATTATAGTTCATTCCAAATTATTTCGGGAGAGGGGGCAACTGTCTCCACTTGATGATGATGATGGCGAAATGAATCTGTATGACTATACAAGGGTAAAAATGAGACATTGTTTGATAGATAATTCAAAACTCTCCATAAAAAAATTTATCTGCCTTGGAAAAACCGGATATTTTTCTTTATTCGTATATCTTTATTTACTCGTGGATTATGTTGCTTTAGAGCACTTGGAACGAAACTAAACATTTACCATCTTTCAATTTGTTTATATTTTTGTTGATTAATTAAACAGTTTGTTTACATTTGTTAAACAAATTCAGGGGTTGTTTCTTACAAAGAGATTTCAAACATACCTTTATAATTTCGTTTTATTACCAAATGTAAGTCATTAGTTTTCATCTGACCAACTTAACCTACTCCGATCTCCATGAAGACGTCGACAAAACCTCATGGAAGTCATAATCTTTAACTAGTCAATCAAATAATAGATGGTAGCCCCCTCCCCCATAAACGCTCTGACAGGGTTTCTCATCACTCATAAATTTTTGATGACTGGAATTTCTAATGGATTAGAGATAAATTGTTTCAATGAACTTTAGTTAATGAAAGATTAAACAAGAATTGTCCGTATTTGCAGTTTATATTACATAGGTTACGTACATCTCTAGGAACAAATACGCCGTGGTACTACCCCCTCCTAAACTGGCAAGCTCAATATCTTGATTTTTGATAATTTTAAATTGACTGGATGTTTCAGCGTTTTAATCAGTAGTATCTTGACCCTCTTTAAGGCAAAACTATAGTTTTGTACCACGAAATGGCAGAAAGTATCACTTACCTGTGGTACAAATTTTTTGGCTGCTTAAAAAAGGTGCTAGAGCTTTTAATTTTCAGTCAGACAAGGCATATTGTCTTCAATATAGCGACTCCAACTCCGACTCCATTCAGCAAAAATTTACTCTGACTCCTCGTCTCTGAATCCATAGCACTGTTTTAAAGCTTCACATACCTAGATTTTATAAGTTATAAACGACTAACTCCGACTCCTCGACTCTGAATCCACAGCCCTGTTTTAAAGCTTCATTTAACTAGATTTTATAAGTTATTACCAACTTCGATTCCAGCTCCGACTCCTTGATTCTGAATCCACAGCCCTGTTTTAAAGCTTCATTTAACTAGATTTTATAAGTTATTACCAACTTCAGCTCCAACTCCGACTCCTCGACTCTGAATCCACAGCCCTGTTTTAAAGCATCATTTGATCAACGCCCGGTTCTGCAAAGATGTTGAAACTTCGACAAGTCTTCTGGATAAAGTCGTTTCCTGGTGAAAGTCATAATGCCTTAGTCGATGCAGCCATTGCATGATCTGGTCGCGAGCCAAACTGGGATTGTATCGAATTTGCTCCTCGCCCACTCCAACGATTCCGACAGGGCTGACCCGATCAAGGCAAGCAAATGCCAATCCACCCGCAATATGCACCGCCAAAGCGTATTTACTCCACTTCGTCGATCCGATTGTCATGGAAGCCGACGTGTCGATCATCAGGAAGCACGGCATCTGTTTGGGCGTTTCGTACTCCTTGATGTGGTGTTTACCAGTACGTGTGTTGTCCCTGCAATCATTTGAACGACTCCAACTCCTGTCATATTTGACTATTTTACTGTACTGTTGGGAACATTCGAATTTATTCGACATCCTGTAAGTCAGATCGGACTACAATCCCCTGGCCTTCAGAAAAATAACAAAAACTTTTTGATTTATGAGTATTATTTAATGCCCTCATATTGTGCATATTGTTTCCTCGCCAAGCAAGAATTGTTTGTTTGCATGGTTTATCAAACAGTTCGTAGTAACTAACTGTAGTAAGGAGCGACCCGGGTCAATAGTAACTGAAACTCTAAAAATGGAATTTTGATACCAATAGTTACATCAAAAGAATTGCATTTTAATGGTGAGCGGCAGATTGCTGCGGAGCTGAGCGAGATTCCGCATGGCGGGCAAGATAGCGAAGCACCGCTTGAGAATTTGCGCGCCGAGATTGCACGACTGGAAGGCAAGCTTCAGACCCAGGGAACACACCTGGACGAGTTAGGGCTGGGCGGTGGATTTTCCCGTTATCTCTTTGGCTTGGCGCGTGTACCCAGTGGAGAGCTGTGGTTGGAGGAAATACGTATTGAGCCGGGAAGAGTTGTGCTGTCAGGCAAACTCCAGAGTCAGCGCGCACTACCTCGCTACCTGAAGGAACTGGGTGACGCGACCGAGTTTCAAGGCATTACGTTCCCGAACGTCTCCGTTGCCGTCCGAGGACCCGGACAGAAAAGCCGGTGGCCAGTTGAGCCGGTGACAGCAGGTAGGTGCCAGTCAAAGATCCGGCGAATGAAGGCAAAGGTGCCGCGGCGAGTGCGACAAGACAGGCGAAGGTTGCGACGGTTTTTCGAAAGGGGCGTTTGAAGCCGCGTGTCGTGGCAGATGTTTGGGTCATTCGACAGGTCCTTGAACAAGATCAACGATGCAACTGGTGCGGCCATGTTCCGCAAGTTTTAAACTCAGGCTCTCTCTTCGAGCCATGGACGCACTATCTCATGAGGCTCCGTCAGACGCGGTGACGCCTGTCACAGGCAAAGATGCGATTGTTCGACCGGTATTGCTGATGATTAGTGGGGTGTAAGATTATGCGGGCGGGGCGGGGGGTAAACACAAAAAGGTAAACGCCTGGAACCAGTATATGAATAAAGATTTTAAAGTGAGGAGACATCTTAAATTGATAAGCGTCTTGGCGAGCGTGAAACACCCAGAGAGAAGGAGGAGGGGGAAGGTTTTCCTTTATTTTAAAATTTATTTAAATGAAGATACAAATAATTCTTTTCAAAATCCGAGGGATGACTTGTTTTCTGCCTCCTCTTCCCACCAATTAGCAACCCAACCTTCACAATAAGCCAACTCCGGATAGTTAGAAAACAAGTCATTTGATATCAGCATTTTGTAATAACATGTCGGACATTTTCTGGCCGATCTGAATGGCCGTTCGGGCCGTGTGAAGGACCGAAAACGCGTGCCCATCCCGGCGGTCCGGTTTTTCCGGCGCCGGCGTCGCTTAGTTCTGGCATTTTGGGAGGGAGATCTTCGTGACCACCCCGTCACGCTAGCCACGACAACCCACTGAGCCCGTTCCGCTGTGATTACCGTTCGAGCCCTTCGCCTCTCAAGAACTGCCGTCGCTCTCTTGAGCCTCCTGGCGCCGGCCGCGCTCTGTGCCGCGACGTTTCCGGCACCGCCGACGGCCGCCGTCACCGACCGAAGTCAGTTGGTTTCGAACGATGCCCAGGCGACTCTCGAGGCCTTCGGGCCAAACGCCCGTCTTGGCTTGTGTCAAAGAAGCCGAACGCCGCCTGATTGAATCGGAAACCACCAAAGGTTATCTGCCGATTGGTGGAGACGCCGCCTACCGAGACCACGTGCGGCGGTTGATTTTTGGCGATCAAGTTGACGCCTCGCGGGTTGCAGTCATGCAAACACCGGGCGGTACCGGTGCGCTGCGCGTGGCATCCGATTTTTTGGCGACCCAGCTGTCTCCGATCCGTATTTGGACACCGACTCCGACGTGGGCCAATCACCTGCCCGTGTTCATGGCCGCGGGATTGCCAACCGAATCTTATCGGTACTTGGCCGCCGATCGTACGTCGTTGCACGGCGATCCCAAATGCGGTTTGTGTATCAACTCGACGACGAGCCGCCCCAGTGGTTGTTGGCCGGAACGGCTTCGCTCCGATTGTCCCGGCTTTCGGCCGGAGCCCATCGGGTGGAGATCACCGCGGTGGATCGCGATTTCAATCGCAGTCTTGAGTCGGCGGTTTTGGAGTTCGACGTCTACGAGCCCTCCAGTGTGATTGCTCGACAGGCCGGCTTGGTGATACTGTGCTTGGTCACTTTGGTGGCCTTGGTGCTGGCGATTCGGGGTGTCCGGCAGCGGGACCAGGCGCGTTCGGATCTCATCGAGCAGACCGTCCGGCACAACCACGACCTGCTGCGGGCTCTTTGACAGAAAAATTTCGTTGAATTCTTCGTAGAAAAATCTTAAAAAAGTAGCTGAAAATGTTCTTTTTTACTGGCTTCAAATTTCACACAGAAGAACCAATCAGGTATAAATTAGGCTTCCGCTCCTCTGGTTGGCTTAAAATTGCACGCGGTAAAAACAAAAAGGGTTTTATAAGGCGAGGCTACTTGGTATTACTTTCTAACATAGACTTAAGAGATAGCGGAAGTACAGAGTCAACTCGTTACGAGACTCGTTATGAAGCCTATGAAAACTCAGTAGAGAGTTTAACCAAAGAAATTAAAACCATTTTTGTATATGGAAGTAAAAGAAAATAATATTTTGTTCGCCAGACCGTGCTTACGGCCATAGATCACCTCATTCTCCCGGGTAAATGATGGCTCGGCTGCTCCGCACCAATCACTCAATCCCAGAACGCACGCCAACACACCCACACGCAATCGTTTCATCATAACATCCATCTGTACTCCGAGTTGAGACCGAAGCCATCAGAGCCTCAGCAGCCTCAAGGAATCTCGTTCAGAGTATAGTAGGCCCGATCATGCACCAAAGCACGCCCCTTCTCCGACCGCAACCCAGAGAAGTCAAACTCATGCACATGACCTTTCACGCGTCCCTCCACCACTAAATGAATCCGTTCCCCGCTATCTCCCACGATCGCGCGCCGGACCTTGCGCGGTCACCGCGTGACCGAGGGTGGCTGGTTGCGCGGGCTTCCTCGCTGGCCTTCTCCACGGCGTCTCCCACAATCGCCTCCAACACGTCCTGTTGCTCCTCAGAATCCCAGATGTAGCGGAGGACCCACAGGTCGGTCGTATTTGCGGACAGACGTCCACAGAGCAATGCACTGGCTGCCAGCATCCGCTGCAGTTTTACGGCCCGGCGGTCAGAAATCATGATGCCGGCGTGGCGCAATCGATGGACGAGCTCCACGTATTGATCACGGAGTTCGTCGAACTCAACGTGAGGGAGCAGGCCGTTCAACTGTTGAATGTCGGCCACGCTGATTGCCGAGTCGTCAAAGCTCATCCAAAATTTTTGCTTGGGTGTATTCGGTCAAAGAGGGGCCGGGGGGGGGGGGGGGGAGTTTCCCTCTGATTAATTTTGACTTTTAAAAAGGGCAGTAGAATTTCCGATTTCCATTCGAACTAACCCCTCCGAAAAAAATAGGACACCCCTCCCATATGAAGTGCCTCAAGGAAAAAAAACAAAAGCTAAGAGCTCATATGACACTAGTGACGAGGTCAGATGAGCCAAGAGCCAAGAGCTCATATAACAAGAGCTCTAATAAAGTTCTAAGAATCAATAGATTGATTTAAAAAAAAATCAGAGGCTTAATGCCGGTCAGGATTTAAAATAATAGCTTTGGGTCTTACAGCAGAAAGCGGCTATTCGCTGTTCCATTTCCGTAAGTGACCCCCAACTTTCGACTAATAAAAAATGATAAGGATATTAAAGTACCAAGAGGAACCACGAGGTAGGTCCACGTGGACCAACCCAACCATCAGGTAAGACCGATTCATACTTGAAAACTGCCATTCTTTTCTTTTGTTTGCATCTAGATCTAAATTTTAAGGGTACTGCAACATTTTAATCAGTGTTGTTACCGTGTTGAAACCTGAAAATAAATAATAAGCTAATTTACTAAATTTGACATCAATTTCCGTCCGTAAAAGTTCATTCTTTTTAGCTTATTTTTCGCTGATTTTTACCCGTGCGTCTTGCAAGGCATCATCAAGTTCTTTGAAATTCGGGCGCAGGTCATGCGGCAGGATTTTGCGGGCGAATTCGACCGAAACCTGCGGTGCATAACCTTGCATATGGCCGATCAACGCCGCTTTGATGCAGCTGTAATATTTCGCATCGGCCTCAACAGTGTTTTTGATGATCGATGCGGTCGGACCGACAAAGCCATATGCCCCCAGAATACCAAGGAAAGTACCGACGAGGGCCGCCGCGATCAGTCCACCGAGAATTTCCGGCGGTTCAGTCACCGAACTCATGGTGACGATCACGCCAAGAACGGCGGCAACAATGCCAAGGGCAGGGAGGCCATCGCCTGGAAGAAGAACGCGTCGTGCTGCGCTTTAAACCAACCGTCGCGCCGATGAAAGCGGCCATTTTTCCCCTGGTGAAAAAAGATGGAATGCCGGAAATCGCCCACAACATCGTCGATGGATTGCGCAAACACTTCCGGGTATTTTACGACGAATCCGGTGCCGTGGGCCGCCGTTACCGCCGCCAGGATGAAATCGGCACGCCCTACTGTTTCACCGTCGATTCCGAAACGCTGGAAAACGGTAGCGTCACCGTCCGTGAGCGCGACAGCATGGCGCAGGAACGGATTTCTCAGGATCGGATTATGGAGTATTTGTTGGAACGGGTTGTTTAAGTAGGGGCGAAGCATTTTATCGAAAAGAATATTAGAGGAAGGCTTTACAACTTCACACTCAGTAACCAGATCGTTCTGCCGCGCTAAAGCACTGTGTCACTTAAATAGCATTAGGCGTTTTCACTACAAAAACTTCACAGCTCTAATTTCATCCATGTCTTATTTGAGCAGTCTCAGCGACGCTGATGTTTGCAATTTCTATCTCATGTAGGTACAAATCTATCAAGTAACAACGCTGTCATTATTTGTAACAGGTAATCCCTAAATAAGGTTGATAAGTACCATGATCGATGTGAATCATATTACTTGTGCCTCAAAAGATGATGAAAACTTTAAATAGTTGTAACTTTTCAAACCAAATTAGGCGTTACTGACTAAATTTTGCAGTAAGCGGCGCAATAACAATGGGTCAGTAGACACCACATATGCATTGGCGACAAATCTAACCGTAGCACCTCGATCGGTAGCGTTTGCACTGGTTGCAGCACGAATTTCTTCAAACACGTCATTTAACGCAACCAACCTGATATCCGGCTCTAAGCGACCGGATTCTAAAACTGCCGCATCAGTAAACGAACGAATCAGCGCTTGCATCGATTTCAACGCTCGACTGGCATTATGCAAGGCAGATGTCTGCACAGAAGCTTGTGTTGCCGACAACCCCTCTTCAATCATCAACAAGGCGGCATTAAGCGGTTGACGCAAATCATCTACAGGGTTGACGATTTCAAGGTGCGATGGGTTGGCTGTCAAAGACAGATGAACGGAGTTGCCGTCAAATTCACGATCCGAGGATGTGCCGAGGTGATATTTCACGTCACCAGAACCTTCCACGTCGTCTGGCTTGAACGAACCACCTTTAAACTCGCTGAAAATCGCGCGGTGGGGTTTGCCCATCACGTTGGCGAGCACATTCAGTCGGCCCCGGTGCGCCATGCCGAGAATGATCTCTTTCAGACCCATTTGGCCGCCGCGTTTGATAATCTGTTCCAGGGCGGGAACCATGGATTCACCGCCATCAAGGCCGAATCGTTTCGTTCCTTTGTATTTTACGTCGGATGGCACGGTCGTCGAGATCCAACCGAAGGTGGTGGACGCCGGTCACCATCAGCGCCGCCTGATCCGCCTGACGGGGCTCGACGTCGAAGAGAACCAGGCCCGGCGCCTGCTCAACGACCTCGACGAGTTCCGCGCCCGTTCGACGAAGCAGTGGTCCGACGAGGAGATGTACGCGCACGAGTGGCTCACGCGGGTCTTCGAGCCCGTCGTCCGCGCGATCCCGTACGAACTGCGCGCCAAACTCGAGCCCGCGGAGGTGTTCCACCAGGTACTGGAGCACCGGTGGTACCTGTCACAGGCGCAGGGGCGTTCCGTGCCCCTCGCGGAGGTCCTGACGAGCTACATGTCTCGAGAATACGATGAACAAACTGATCAAAGCGCAGCAAAAAATTGCAAAAGCAGAGCACGAAAGTCATCACCATGGAATCTTTGGTGCGATCTTTGACTTCTTTAAATCTATTTTCGACAAGATTGCTGACATTCTTAAGGGTGTTGCAGATCTTTGTACAGGAAATGTCTCAGGATTTGAAGACAACATGAAGAAAGGGTTCGACGGTTTTGCGAAGTTTTTCAAAGGAATTTTCAAAGCTTGTAGCCAAATTCTCGACGGACTCGAGCACGGTAACTTCAACGAAATCTTGAAGGGATTCACAACACTTGCGACTGATGCTGTCATGATGGCAGTTCTTGGTTTCGGTAGAATTACGAGTAATGTCAATAATTTCTGGTGATAATTTGTTTATCTCTTAATTTAAGAGACTAGAATAAGAGGCTTCGGGTAGAATTACGGAAGAATCTTGGTAGAATTTTTGGCAGAATTACGAGTAATGCAATAATTTCTGGTGTTAATTTCTATATGTCTTCATTCAAGAGAATAATATCAGTGGTTAGAATTAGAAGTGGTTAGTGGTTAGAATTACGGTAGCTGCGTTCTGTTTTAACTTAGAAAAAAAACCAAAAGTCCATCATGCTTTTGAAACTGAGAGAGCCAGTAACCCAGCTCTCAGAGTGCCTTATTAAAATTCCAAAGATCCCTAACGTGAATAGATATAAAATTATTTAACTGGATATTTCAAACTCATATACAGTGTTCATTATCAGCAGTAAAACTGCTGATTTTCTCATGGAAAATCAGTGTTCATGATCAGCAGTTTTACTGCTGATGAACACTGTATATGTGTTCAAAATATCCAGTTAAATAATTATATATCTATTCACTGACAATAAAAAGGTTTCATCCCTATTTTGAACTGTTTTACTTCCATCATGGAAAGGCAGTGTGGTCTTTGAAGTTATCTATGTGCAAAGTTCATTAACTTCAGCCCTCCCCCCTGGGACTGTGGTAGATTAATTCATACTCAAAGTCATAGCTATTAGATATTTTACGGTATTTTTACATTATAAGAAATATTTTTCATCAATTTAATGTTGGTTTGAAGCCAGCTTTAACCTAACGGTGATAAAAATTGTGAGGGCATAAACTCTATAGATTTATCGTCCCAAATCCATTTCCTTGATCCAGATCAGCCCTTTTGAAAAGTGTATTCACCTTTTCAAATCTAAATGCATCTGTGTTAAATAATGTTTAATAAAATAAATCATATTTAAAGGGAGGAGAAGATATATCGTTTCAGCTTTTATGATAAGATCTAAGGATTTTTACCAGAGAAGACTGATAAAATAAGAAAAGGAAAAATATTTTTTTTTCTTTTTGCATATGTTTCATGAATTCCGCCCTGATTGGTCGAAAGTGATGATATCTAGATTTTTTTTATCAATCATAATTAGTTTTCTGTTTCAACAGTAGCTCTGGTTGGTCGCAAGTGATGGTGCCTAGAAATTGATGTCATAGCTAAACACATATGTAAATAGGACTGCTTACTTTCGCTGATTTTCACACGTCCGAGTTAATCGCCAAAACCGTTGGTTAAGCTGTTCTCAAAGGGAGGATCGGCAGCGTAATGCAGATCAGGAGCATCAAAGTGTGATTAAACATGCATTATCAAGCGGATCTTTCCCTTGAAAACAGTTCTTAGCCATTGTCTCATGAGTGTAAAAATTGCAGATTCGACCTTTATTTGTGGATCTCCTGCCCGAAGCGGTTAAACCAAAGGTAGCGCTCGAGCGCAACGCCCGTTGATGCCAGGGCATCGAGCACGCCCAGCCGTTCATATTCCCGTGTTGCGTGCGGCAGGATGTTGATTCCCACACCAAGTTCGCCCGGCTCCGCGACGGATTCATAAACCCGGCAGGGGATGCCCGCCTCGTGCAGACACAGCGCAAGCGTCAGGCCGCCGATCCCGCCGCCGGCGATGATGACATCGACGCTGCTCACACCGGTCGCACGTACCAGGTGACAAGGTGGGCGGGGCTGCGCGCCTCGCGCGCGTACGGCGTGATCAATTCAAATCCGCCGGGCCGTGTGCCCTGGTGGTCTACGGATTGAGCAACGCCGGCCTGACCTCCATCCTCACCGGGCTGCTCGAGCGCTTCGCGCAGTACGGCGTGTGGGGCGCGGCACTGGGCACCGGGCTGCTCAGCGCGCTGCTTTCCTCGATCATGAACAACATGCCCAGCGTGCTGATCGGCGCCCTGGCCATCGACGCCAGCCAGGCCAGCGGGGCCGTGCGCGAGGCGATGATCTACGCCAACGTGATCGGCTGCGACCTGGGCCCGAAGATCACCCCCATCGGCAGCCTGGCCACCCTGCTCTGGCTGCACGTCCTGGCGCGCAAGGGCATCCGCGTGACCTGGGGCTACTACTTCCGGGTGGGCATTCGGATAGATCACTGGCACCGCCTTCTCTTCTCTCAGTGTTTCATTGTAATTGAAAGAGCGAGTGTTCGACGCTGTGATGTTCTTGCAAAAAGCAAGGCCTAAAATGTACCTGGGCTTGTGGTAGTTGTGAAAGATCAAGCACTTTTAACTGTTAAACAGTTGATGCCGGAAACCTTGAATACGATGGAAGCGAAAAAGAAGACCAAATTTTGAACATTTTAACCGCTATCCAATGAATCTCTGTTCTACTCTGCTTTTTATCTGCCTTATGTAATTGATCTCTGTGTTGCATTATATCTGAGTATGTTGATCACTTTTTTGGAACTAGTGTTTTGTCTCAGTTCGCCCGCTTGGCGTACTCCCAGCGCTTCTCCTTGATGATCTCCGCCGACCAGGGGTAGGCGACGAGGTCGATGTCCTCGGGCTTCAGCCCGGCGTGCTCCAGGCAGAAGCGCGCCGCGTGAACGGGGTTCTGCCCGTAGGCGTGCTTGTTCCGGGTAAACCGCTCCTCCTCGGCCGCCGCGACGAGCTCGCCGTCGATCAGCAAGGCCGCGGAGGGGTCGTGGAACGACGAGCACCCAATCCCGAGGATCTTCATCAGCGGGACGGTATACCACGCAGGGTTTGCAGACAGGGAACTTAGGGGCCGAATGCGCAGGCCCCCTCGCGCGTCTGGGTCCAATGGCATTTTTTTCATTATTCCGGCTCCAAGCCCCGGATAAGACTGACAGCTAACCTGTAAAACTTGGGCACAATTCCAACAGCTGAATCTTTCATAAGCTTCTCATACATTTCTGACTCATTGCAATCGTGTAGACGCTTCCATAAGGTTCCAGGACCAGCAGGAGTGAGGGAACCAGGATGACCCGACAACTGTATCCAAATCCTACGCCTTGCCTCACAGGGTCCCTTTTCTTTCACTAAAATGTCAGATGCTGGAGCAGAAAGATCTAAGGCATTCTAGAAAAATAAAAGAAGACTTGTTACTCTAAAAGACGGCAAAGTTTAAGAACTTGGGAAATTTAAGAACTAACTACATGGCCTCGCGTTTGTCTTCCGATTCGGAAGGGCGTGCCGCCGTTTGTACATTCATGACAATCGCCTCTCGTTAAACTTATCGGTGATGTTTTTTCTTTCTCACCGTTGAGGGGCACACTAGCGAATGCATCTAAAATTCGACTTAAACGCCAAGCTTAACAAGGCCTTACGATCTACCGCTTCTGATTCGGGCTTAATGAATGGTTAGCGCTGGAGGCGCCGGCCCTGAAGGTGGATCGCCACCCTGAACCCGACATACAGGCCGGCAATGAGGAAATGGGCAATGATAATCAGGTATCGGCCGCCGAACAGCCCGGAAAAGAACCCGTACATCACGACTTCGCTTCCGTCTAACAACTTCATTAATGTTTCATCATGAAAAGAAGTACTTTCTGCACTTGAATCTTGACTCCAAGATGCCTTAAGCGCATTTTTCCCTTTCATAGCCGCCCAGGTTGATGTTGCTAGAACCGCTATTTTATCACCAAACTTTATTACATCTTTAACTCCATTAACTGTACGCGCATCTGCATCGTCAAAAGACTCTAGTTTTTGGCCAAACGAAGGTGGTCTCAAAACAGATCCGTATAGCATTCCTTCTCTTTTGAAGTCCAAACCAAAAAGTGATTTTCCTGTTACGATCTCGTCTATATCAACATTGCTTATATCCTGACCAATAATTGTAAAATCTTTCACCAGCTTCAACGTCTCGCGCGGTGGCTCGAAGCGGAAGCGAATGACCGAGATGACGCCGTCATCGGACAGGTGTGCGAAGAAGTCGTCGAACGCCTCCTCGGTGTAGAGGTACGACTCGGCGAACACGTAGCTGCCCGACGACAGCGCCGCGTAGGTGTCGGTCCCCGACATCTGGAGCAGGTCGTACGTCTCGCCCTCGCGGCGCAGGAAGCTGCGCCCCTCGGAGTGCACGGCGCGCACCTTGTCGCGCTCGTAGACGTTGCCCGTATAGGGGCCGAACTTGCCCTTCACCAGCGCCAGGGTGTCGCCGTTGATGTCGACTGCGGTGACCGCCTTGGCGCCGTGGGTACACAGGAATGGGGCCGTTCACCGAGTTGCCGATGACGGTAGGTGCCGTAAAGGTGCGGGAGGCAGCCTGAGTGGCTGCGTTGAAGTGCCATTGGTACGCTTGGAGGGCGTCGCCTGTGGTGCTTTGGACGCCAGCCGTAGCGACAACTTCGATCTGCTCGCCTGCCCGAAAGTCCAACGTTGGGTCAAACGTGATCTGGCTGCTGGTTGGCAAGCTGAGCGTACCCGTCCGGGTGCCCGTTTGGCTGCCACGCACCGTGAACGTATTCGCTGAAACAGTGGCTGGGTTGATGTCGAAATTCAGGGTTGCCGTCACCGAAGCATCGCGTGCTGCATCTGGGGTGTGGCTGGTACCCTAATATACGAACCAAATTTCTTGACGCCGCCGGAACAACAAGCATTGACGGCTTTTCTGGCGACCAAACCAATATGGATGCGGGAAACATTTAAAATCTTCGGTAAGACTCACAAAGCCCCACGCAAGCTTGCTTGGTTTGGAGATGCCGGACTCAACTACCGCTACACGGGCTTGGATCATCTCGCTACAGGATGGCCAGCGGAGCTATCAAGTTTGCTACGGAGAATAAATCATCGCACAGAAAAGGTGTTCAACTTCTTGTTAATTAATCGCTATGCCAACGGCAGCGAACATATGGGCTGGCACCGGGATAACGAAGCAGGTTGTATGCCTTCTCGCTTTTTTTCTGTGTTTTAGAGCTAGCGCTCAAAAAATCTTTTGTCGCTTGAAATTTAGGGAGACATAAATCTTATTACTTTTGTTAGAACTCATATTCTTCAGCCTTTGATCGAAACGTATTTTATTTTTAGGAGTACAAAATGCCCATTATGTGTTCTGCCTATAACGAAACAACATAAGATGATGAAAAAGAGTCTGTATATATACACAGTTCACATTTCTAAAGCCAATGACTCTAAATTACATTCACAATCATTAGTTTCTTTATTAAATGGTGGAACTAGCGGTTTTATTTGCACATGCCTTTGGAATTGATACCAGAATTCAATAGCCTGGATCTGATATGCAATCAGATTTTTTCTATTGCCTCTAACTTCTCATGGCATTTTTTAAAGTTGATATCTGAAGCATCATTACTAAGCAAAACATCAAACAACAGAAACAAAATAAAAAAAAATCAAGTGGCACCCACTTTCCACCACCTGGTGTACATCTCAGAACGCTGCATGTGCCACAGTGTTGCCACGCTACCTGGTTTGCGTGATTTCTGAGAGTAAGCTCCTCCTCAAAAAAAATATTGCACAAAAACTATTTACACATGTAAAAAAAAAAAAATTACCACAAATTTGAATTTCACTTTGGAATTTTGTCAACATTAAAACTTAATGAACAGAGATAATTCCGTATAGAGGTTATACAACAATCATAAATAATAACACAAGATAATAATCTACTTTTGTAATTATTTGATAAATTGTTCTTGTGGCAATTATCAGGTCATAGACACAAATTCAAATTGCTCAATAACAAAAACAACTAACAGGCACCATGTTTTGAGATAAACTAACTTATTCTTAGTCTGTACATGCTGTAATTTTGAAATGGTAATGTAGATTTCCTGTTATTTCTTTTTACAATATAAATTTGCCATATTTTGCCATAAAGTTACATACCTTTTGCTTGTACATGCTGCAATTTAGAGAAATCAGCAGAATTTGAGACCATCATTAGGGAATCAGTCATTATTTTATTTTATTGGAACACTTGGAGAAGAATTGAAAGGTTTCAGGTCAGTTCAACCACGTTCAAACCAGCACGAATCGTCAATGAGACGAGACGACCGCTTTGCCCGTCATTTTTCCAGAAGGAAAAGTCGCATAGAGATAAGTGTTGAAACCGTCGCGAAGTTCCACATCCACTGTATTATTCTGCGGCGACGCCGCACCCAGCGGGATCAAATTCAGTTGATGGCGGCCGGTGGGAAGCTCGACGCGCAAGACCTGGATTTTCTCCGGCAGCAATCCCCAGCAGCGTGTGTCGGCTGATTCGGCTGCCTCCCAAAGTACACCACCAGCATTGATCAAGAGATCCACCCAAGAGTCTTGCCGGCTCTGTCGGCCGGGGCGAGCTCGTGCCGGAAGAGATCGATGAGTCCTCCTTTGCCCAGCATCTCATGACCAGCGGCACCCCGGACCCTGATCTGCTGATTCGCACCAGCGGCGAGAAGCGCATTAGCAATTTCATGCTTTGGCAATGCGCCTATAGCGAGCTGGTCTTCATCGACAAGCTATGGCCGGATTTCTCCCGGGAAGATCTCGCCGAGGCGATCGCCGAGTACCGGCGGCGAGAGAGACGCTACGGGGCAGCGGTCGGCTCTGGGTAGCAGGGTCACCCGTGAAACGGCTGATATCGAGCCTGGTCTTAGCGCCGCCTGTCCTGGCGGCGTTTGATATACACAGTATCTCTTAATTTACATCGGCGTCCTCCTCAAAGTTAAAATTTAAGGTTCACTTACGTCAACTCCCTAAAAACTCCCCAAAAGTTCCGACTCAATCCCTCAAGTCATTCACTAGTTCCATTCCAGATAATTTCAAGAACCTGAGTACAAATAGCAACTTTAGATGTTCCCAGGAAAATTATATAATTTAAGGCTATTGCCTCTGGGGATATGGCAATGATACCTACCCCAGAGGCATATTTATTGGACCTGACACTTGCATTAAAAATGGTTATTTCAAAATCATGTCCAACATTATGGCGACTAGGAGAAGATGTTTACAGAAAATGGTACAGTCGAAATTATTCCATATATAAAAGGGGTTTTCCCCTCCTTAACGTCTTAATCTTTACGCTAATTTTTTATAATTTTTTTAAAAGTAGAGTTGTAAGAAAGAGCATAAAGCAGAGTTGTAACCTTAGCGTAAAGAGTGGGGCGTTGAGGAGGGGACAACCCATTTCATGGAAAAATTTCTGTTTGTTTTAAATTTTAATATCGCTCCTTACTTACAGTTGAAAAAACTTGTTTTTTATATATATTTAATTTCTGAACGTTTTTGAAATAATACAGGTTTCAATTTTCGCTCACCCTACATGACGAATTGAAACGGAATTTGCATATTAATTTTACTTTTTTTTTTAACTGTTCCAGTAAAAGTAATTAATGCTAACGATTTCCCAGTAAAGATTTTCGCAGGGACATGTGTCGGCACGGCAGAGACGTTTGAAGAACCGAAAGACCTACAAGATAAAGGTGAGTCAACTTTACACAATTTATCTAATTGTAATTGGCTTAATGACATTGATTTACAGAATTGCTCTATTTCTGATTCTGAAAGATGCCAACTTTTAAGTTTGCTAAGTGAATATAAAGATGTATTTGTAAAATCTGATTCTGAGTTTGGGCGTGCCAGTCGTTTTTCTCATAATATCGATACGGGCGACAACCCCCCTGTATATCAAAGGCCTTACAGGATTCCTTATAGTCAGTTAGACCTTACGTGTGACGTCGACGTTCGACTGGTTAGCGCGCGCCGTGTACCCACCGGAAATGGCGATTGCATTTTGGACGTTCATCCCGGGCACATAGGAGTATTGGCCTGCGGAATTAACCTCCCCGAGGATGAAGAAGGAGCGATGCTGGTCGACCTGGATCGAGACATCAGGATCACGCAGGAAACCCTTGCGCAGCTTTCCGGCGATCTGGCTCTCAAGCTGTTGGACCGTTCGACCACGGGCGCTGACGGAACCGATCAGCGGAAACGCAATGAAGCCGGCCTGGTCGACCGCATAGGTGTTGGTCAATTCGGCCTGCTCGAAAACTGTTATGCGCACGTTGTTCTGGGCAAACTGCAAAGAGGTTTACATCCCAGCGCCGCCACTCAGGGACGCAGCCGCTATCTGGCCGTGGTCAGGGAAAGTGCCGTGAGCGTCGGCTATCTCACCGAAGCCTCCATTGGCGTTGGCGTGCGTCTTACCCGAACGCCGCGCTGGTGGGGTGAAAATACCGACGACTTTGTTACTCAACTGGACGAGCCAGAACGCACGAACGGTATTGCGGGTGCGCGCGGCAGCTACTGGTTTGCTGGTGTCCGCCTGAAAGCCAGGGCGTACAACGCTTTATTGCAGGGGCAATTTCGCGACAGTGAAGTGACCCTGTCGCGCAGCCAGTTGCAGCCGCTGGTGGTTTTCCGCCAGCTTCTGGGCATGCAGGCGTTTCAGAGCGTCCTGCTGCTCCTCGGTCATGTCCCGACCCTTCACATGGCTGTAAAAGCCCTGCTTGTCGATACCACCGGCATAGCGGTCGATACGCCAGGCCGTGATCAGGGCTTGTTCTCGCTTGATCACATTCTCAAGTGATCCGGCCTTGGCCTGTTTCTGCCAGGCGTTGAAGCGGGAGACAAGTTGTGGGGTGAAGTCGAATTCGTCCCGTGTCTTACCATCCATCTTCCGCCAATCTTCTACCACTTCAGAAATGTCCGCAGGTACTTGCAATGGTGCGCCTGCCGCAAAGGCTGAGCGATACATATGGTGTCAAGGCGAGGAGTCTCTCTCTCCCTCTCTCTCAGAAATCATGCACACCATGTGGCACTTGCCAAGCATGGTGGAACCGTGTCAAGTGTCTTGGGGACTGTGGGAGGCGTGGAGGGGCTCTACCAGACGTGGCAGAATAGTGCTGCTCACATGGCGGGAAGTCAGCGCTCTCTCGTCTCAAGTTACATACATAAGACAGTATTGGTAGGTCTGGCCTCTCTAGCGCAAAAGCCAGATCTTGATTGCCCCCCCCTGTATCCTAGAAATTTTCAGGCCCAATGCTAACAAATTTTTGATTTATTAACAAAATTATTCATTCATTTAAATCTGGCTTTTCTTAGTTTATATTCATCCTTTGTTTAAGTAAACGTTTATTAGTTTATACATTGAGTTTTCAAATCTGGGAAAGTTTAACGCCCATTAGTGCTCTGGGAAATCCCCATCTGGCAGGTTTCAACCATATGTAGTATCTTTGTGCTACATCATTTTTTTTTTTCATAGATTGTGTTAAAGTTTTTTTTTATTATATTTTACTTTCTGTTGTGTTGCCGGTGCAAAATAAAAATCAAACGTGAATTATTGAATGTATGCTGTTGAAATAAATAGGAATAAGTTGAAAAAAAAGAGGATTTTAAGATCATTTTGCGAGCATCCGCGTCGGCTAACCGTCGCAAAGACAAATGACCCATTTTTTGGCGGTTCGGAGAGCCCAAGCGCGCGCTGGGTGTCGTTGCGCAGCCGCAGCTCATCCTGAGCTCGGGCGCGGTGAATGAGGTTCCTCAGCCGGGCGAGCAGCAGGATATCCTCGAGCGGGCGGGCGATGACATCGTCGGCGCCGACGGCAAGCAGCGCCAGCCGCTGCTCGGGGTGGTCGGTTTCACAGAGCAGCACGAGCGGGGTGTCGGCGTGGCCGGGCAATGTGCGCAGACGGGTGCAGAATTCTCTGCTGCACATGTCGGGCAGCATGGTCGCGGCGAGAACGAGATCGGGGTGGATATCGTCGATGCTGCGCAGCGCCTCGGAGCCGCTGGGCGCCGTTGCGTTATAAATTTTTAAAAGATTTATTCAAACAAAGAAATGCAAGCAAAGAGTAATCTACCAATTACGATTAAGGATTTTGGGGAAGTGGGACCCAAAACAAAACCTTGAGAAAACCATGGCCATTGCTCAATTTAAAAAAGACTGGTGAAATTTGAAAAGAAGTTAAATGAAAACAGATTAAAATGTTTAGAACCATAATGTTTAAGACCTTAATAGGCCTTTAATATAGGCTATACCTA
This sequence comes from Alatinidae sp. Z8VKAUB7J3, assembly GCA_010016025.2. NCBI lineage: Eukaryota > Metazoa > Cnidaria > Cubozoa > Carybdeida > Alatinidae > Alatinidae sp. Z8VKAUB7J3. Next base: position 7,681,969 of record JAAAKM020721499.1, read on the forward strand.
AAATTAGGCCTTAATAAGACTTGAAAGATTAATATCTCAATATATACCTTGCTCAAGTAATACACATACACCTAACTCTGAAGGGGGATGCAAAATAACCGTGTTTGTTATCTAAATAACTGGAAAAGAGAGGGAGGGTTAATAATACTCCTCTTATTGTAAAAATTGTCTACTATTTAGTACAAAAAAAACAAAATCTACATGCCTACTGGTACAGATATGGAAAAAGCCAGGCTGGGCCTCGCTGGGACTTTCTTTTTGGGAGAAGAGAGTGGCAATTTTAAATAGTAATATTTCTCTTTTTTTAATTATAAACGAAGTTTCAATTGAATATAACACACATATAAAACCTATTTAAACATCAGAGAACCCTATTGAAAAGGTCAAACTGGCCTTAGCTGTGATGAAGATCAAAAGTCCCATAGAATTTTCCCCATGTGTACAATAATAACCCTCCGAAACTGTGGGGAGCCGATTGAAAGACCTTGAGAAGGAATTCAACCAAACGATCAAAACTGTGTGGGGAAGATGAAGTGAGTGTTTTCGCGGAACCTTTCAGCCAATCTGCGATGCTGTGAACAACCGGCCCAATCTCACTGGGTTCGGTCCTCGCAATCCTTTCCGCAATCAACTTTTGAAGGCGTGAATTGTCATCCTTCCTAGCGTCGGACGAAAGAAAGGTTCGCCATTCCCGCTCTGGAAATACTCCCTGCCGTGCCGCATAGGCCAGCGCCGAGTAAGACCTAAAAGGATAATCTTCAACCAGTCCTGCAAATGGGTTCTTCTCAACCCATCGGTCATGCACCCTTAAACTATCAATCTAGAGTAAAGGTGTTTGTGTAGGGAATGGGAGCTGTACTTTATTAAGTAAAGGCAATGGTCTCAGCATTAGCCCTAATTTGGTTCAGTATGTCCAACTCATTTACAAAAATATCTAAAGATTATTACTGTGGTAATACCCATAATTTAACAAATTGCAATTAATGGCATATATCAGAATAACCCAAATGGCAGAGCATGATGGGCTTGGGTTATATTGGTAGCTTTAGGACTTTAAGGCAACCCTCATAGGCAATATGTAATATTTTTGGTAATGGATTGTTTTGGTAACACCCACTTGAGCATCAACAAAAGTTTGTCAACTAAATTGGACTGAAAAAAAGACGTCTACTCAAAGTTGAAAAAACGTTTTTTTGGAAGGAATATCAAGAAAAGAGCTTGTTCTGAAATTATACAATAAATCTTTTGATTTTTTTTTTAGTATTTGGGTATGCATAAAGTAGAAAAGTAATATTGGGACTAAAAAAAATATATGTCTACTCCAAGTAGAAAAAATGGGTTTTGGATTTAATAAAAAGAAAATAACTTGATCTGAAAAATTATAATAAAGGCTTTTTAAATGTCTTGTCTGGAGATGGGGTACACATAAAGTGTACATGGTAATTTTGACAGTGAAAAAAGGTGTGTACTCCAAGTTTTAAAAAAACGGCTTTTTGTCAAGCCATAGATTAACCACGCGCAAAACTCGCGCCTTGCGCTGCGCCTTAACTTCAATACGACCGACAAAACGGTCGCCCTCCAACAGCGGGAAGACGTAATAGCCCCATTGACGTTTTGCGGGTGGAACGAACATTTCGACGGTATAGTCAAACCCGAACAACCGCTTCAGCCGTGCACGATCACGCACTGCCGGATCGAACGGGTTGATGATGCGCAAGCGCGATGTGGGCGCAGGATCATTAGCGAGCCGGGTTTCGATATCTTCGCCAGCCCATGCCTTCAACGTGCCACCGTCGGCTGTTTCAATTTCGATGGGCACCAACGCAGGCGCGTTCGCCGCCACCTCAGTTTTTTTATTAAGACTGTAATTCAAGAAACAACTTTTTCTTCTTCATCTGTTTCTTTTTCGTTCTTAGACTGATAGATTAGATTCAAAAGAGACGTGAAATACTTACTTTCTGGATTTCTTACTCTTCTAGAGATGAACTCTAGCTGACTCTGACGGACTTATTCTTGCCCATTATGGCCTATAAAACACACCAAGAATAAACTTTACGTCAATTTTGCGCATGCAACTATGCTGCAAAATTGTATGAATTACTTTAACTGAAATATTTTTTGATAGAATGGTGTATATTCGTAAACTAAAAGTCTATAGGGGGCATACAAGCTCAAAAATCTTCTAAGTATCCTTTTGACAGCAAAAGTATTAAAGTATTACGTCTATCAATGACATTAAATGGTTTGAATAATAGATTCCACGAATATTTGATATGATTTCGTTTGGTTGAATAATAAATACAATAGGTACTATGCTTACTATTTTCACAATTGCACGCCTATTTCCCATAACCACAGTAAACATTATAGCATTAATTCTTGATATAGATGATTTTTATTTTCAATACAGTGCAATCGTATATGCCGTCATTTAAATACATCCGGTTGCTATGTCAATACTGAAAGCGGAACTTTCCTTGACACACAACAAAAACTGAAGAAAATAGAAAATTGAAATCAACAAATTAGGGCTAGGGATGGCACTTTTGTTGTCTTGTCTCAAGTAGAAATGCTGGGGCTATTGGGCTAACAGAACTTAAAAGAGTGATGTTTAATGGCTCATTTGAAAGCTATTGCTCATATATACGTGTCTTTTTAAAATGTATTTTACCGTTTGTAATTGCGATATAGCACTGAAAAAAGCACTTTTGGTGTCAGTTCTTAAGTAGAACAAGAGCTAAGAGCCCATATGGCAATTGTGACGAGGCGAGAAGAGCTAAAAGCCAAGAGATCATATGGTATGAGCTCTAACAAAATTATATGAATCAATAGATTGATTTAAAAAGGAAAATAAGAGCTTTAATGCCGGTCAGGATTTAAAATAGTTCGTTAGATTCTTTTCGTTGATTTACTACTGTAGCTATTTTTGATTGACGGTGATTCCTTGTCTGCAAGGAATACCCCGAGTGTGCAAGTGCAACAACACTGTAGCGACAATCAAGAAGAGACAGGACGAAAATGCCGGAACATGCTAGATATACCACAGTACGTACCGTGTGGCGGTCTTTGTGCCTTACAAAACGTACAACAAGACACAAATCAACTGCTTCCTTTGTCTCTGAGTGTACAGTAACTTTTATACAATAAACTCCACACTTTATTATTGGATGAGACAGAGTGCACAGAAACGAAAGTGGCAGTGACCTTGGGTTTCCGTCAGACAATGGTCTACTTCTGGCAAAACAAAAAAAAAACTAAATTCCACATTTTTGTAGATAGGAGCTTGAAATTTCTACAGTAGGGTTCTCTAATACATTGAATGCGATGGGGTGATTTTATATAAGATCCTAAAACTTTTAGGGGCGTTTTCCCTATTTTTCAAAACAAGGGAATTTTCTCAGGCTTGGAACTTTTGATTAGTAAGACTAAATTTAATGAAACTTATATATTTAAAATCAGCATAAAAACCTGATTCTTTTGATGTATCTATTAGTATATTCCGTTTTTTAGAATTTCGTTTAGTATTGAGCCGGGTCGCTCCTTACTACAATTATTTACCTCGAACTGTTTGATCAGGACCAGGGTTACGACACCCTGGTCGGCGAGAACGGCGTGCTGCTCTCCGGTGGCCAGCGTCAGCGCCTGGCCATTGCCCGCGCGCTGCTCAAGGATGCGCCACTGCTGATCCTCGACGAGGCCACGTCGGCGCTCGATACCGAATCCGAGCGGCATATCCAGGCCGCGCTGGATCAGGTGATGCAGGGTCGTACCACGCTGGTCATCGCGCACCGTCTGACCACTATCGAGAAGGCCGACCTGATCCTGGTGATGGATCAGGGGCAGATCGTCGAGCGAGGCAGTCACGCCGAACTGCTGGCGCAGAACGGCTATTACGCGCGTCTGCATGCCAAGCAGTTCGAAGATGCAATTGTCTTTCAAAATATTTCTAGTGAGAATTGTGTTGTTCCAAGCAAATACTTATCAGTAAACGCTTAAATTCTTGAAACATTTTGGAGAACTGTTTTATTCCATTCCAATTGCTCTTCTGCTTTGCCAGTCTTTCTTAAAGCATTGCTTACAAAAACGAAAGCTTCAGCGTAAAAAGCAGGAGGTTGAGGAGTGAAAATTCCCCTCCCCCGTTTAGAGAATAATTTCCAATCGTTTTTAAGTTTTAATATCGCTCTTAACTTTTTTTAACTTGATTTTTTATACTTAATTCTAAAAAAGAACATTAGAGATTCTCTACCTTCCCAAACAGCACCCGCCACTCTTCCAGGCAGTTTTTTTCAAAGCTTGTTTTTTTTTACTTTTGGTTACTAAGGGTTCTGGTTCGCTCTTCGCTAGGTTGCAGCTACCGCTGCAACCATGATAAAGAAACATCACAGGCAGCGCTATAGTTTTCCTCTAGTAAAGGTCATGAGGGTTCAATAAGAGGCAGTTCATATGGAAAGAGTCGTCATAAAAATGTTGGAGGAGGCTGATTCAATTGGAAATCGGAAGTTATGGTCCCATATCTAAGAGTCAAAAATAATTTGGAGAGCAACAAGCCCCCCCCCCCCCGCCTTTTTCCCACAATTGGTCTTTATTTTTTTTTTTTGTTTGCTGGGGCAAAAGGAGTAATTTCAATTTAGGCTTCTTTTATGTGGGTGTTCAAATATGTACGAAAGGCTTGAAATTAAAGGCAGAAAGAATACAAATTTCAATCAAGATCCGTTGCAAAAACGGCTATTGAAAACCTACAATAAAGAAAAAGTTAAAAAGAGTCAAGCCAACGCTATATCCGGGAAAAAAGGGGTTGTGGGGTTGGACCCCCCCCCCCTTAAATGTTTTCCCTGCTTGTAAATAAGTAGTACAAATGCATTTAAACCAACTTCAGATGCCTTTAACAGACAAATTTTTACCATCCCCTCATAAAAAGTCCTGGATACTCCTTTGGCTGAGACTGTTCTTTTTCTAAATATTATCAGTCCCTTTGTCTCACCTTCCCCATTCTTTCTCCAATAATACTTGGGAGTTTTAACTTCATTCTCTAAATTGTTCCAGAGATAGAACGTATATACAATTTTGACGACCAGGGTTCATATATTGTCTCTTGATTTAACTCTGCCCCTCCTCCTCAAAGTTAAAATTTGAGGTTCAGTTGCTACCTTAAATAAAACCTACAATCTGATGCTCCAAGCTGTTTCCCAGGTATTGCAGATACCTGGGAAACAGCCATGTCCCTGGGGCTGCGGGGATGATGTTGTCCCTGGAGTCATATTGTTAGACTTTTCATCGTTTATGAATAAAACTGCCTGTCTCAAAAGTTGGATCGAGGTGCACGGTCGGCCCGTGCGTCACGATCCCGTCGGAGACGATGTTGTAGCCGCGCGCATGCTCCAGCACCGGCCCGTCCAGACGCATTCCCATGCGATCCGCCTCGCGGGTCACCGTGTAGGCGCTTGAAAGGAAGGTTGTCACGGCCGCGTCGGTAAAGAAATCCCGCTGCGGGCCGAGAATGACCCGAAACGCTCCACGCTCATCAAGATAGCCGTCGTCGAGTCTCACTTCGCCACGCGCCGACGCTTCACCGAGACGCAGTGGGATCGCATCGCCTTCCGCCAGCGCCCGTCCCTGGAAACCACCGATACCCGCCCTTCCATAGGTCGAACGGCTGCCATTGGCATCCCCCCGACCACCCAGGAGATTCCATGCACCGTGTCACCCTCGCCTTCGCCTCCCTCGCCCTCGTGTTCCTCATCGGCCCGCCCGCGACGGCCGGCGAGCGCGCCACCTGGGAGGACCTCGAGATGCTCGAGGACATGCTCGACGACGACAAGGCGACGAACGGGGAGATCCAGACCTACATGGAGCTCGTCGTGGACCGCGCCACGGTGGATCTGCCCGGGGACGCCGACAAGAAGGCGGCGCGCGATCACGCGAAGTTCCGCGACGAGACCGTCAACCTGCTCCTCGAGGCGCTCGACGAAACCGACATCGACCGTCTCGGGCGCAACGCCCGCGACCCGTGACTCTGTAAGCTCAGCCAGAGTCGACCCAGCTATAGATGGGTACCTGGACAAATCTGGGGAAGGTAAGCAGGAAGGGTGTGTGAAAGCACAGGATGGTTGGCCCCTAACCCCCCATTGCACATCCTGGCTGAAGGGCCGCGAAACGGAGATCAGCACCGCTGGTTCGGACCTTAAGGGTCTAGTGCCGTCTTACTTACTTACTTTTTACTTACTTGTGATTGCCTGTCTGTGGTTTATATGTTCTAGTGCTACTTATATTTAATTGTTTCTTCTTTATTTTAAGACTATATATGATTTAACTTACAACCATTAATTTTATAGGTTTTACGTAGATCCTGTTCTTATAAATCCTTTACCTTAAGCTCTTGAGTGTTTTGTTCCCAATGTCATTCTTTCTTCTGAAAGCTTCTTTATGTCTTAATAAAAATATAACGATGTTTTTCCCTCGTATCTTGTAAAGTAAGGTTCTTTTAGCTTGTAGCTGCCTACCTATTTAAATATGAATGGTTTGTCATTTTTGGGATTGTACATCCCAAGTGTTTGGTTCCTTCTAAGTCAGTATTATCCGTTGAATTGAAGCAATAATGCTAGTTCTTTTTTCTCACTGTCTCTATCTCTCTTTTATTGAGACAGAAAAAACTATCCGTAATATTTATAGGTCAAATTAACTTTTAAATTTTTAGCGTGAATTTGCAAAAGATGAGATAGGAATTGTTCACAGCGGACGCGTGCGAGTGGTTCGGCACCAAGGTCTTGAGCACGGCGCAGGCGCTCACCACCATCGGTACCCATGAGTCCAACACTTCCACCCATGCCTGCAATTGGATTCAGGGTTAAACCAAGACGCATTAAGCCGTTACCTGACGAGCGACGTGTTTAGCGATGGCTAGCGAAGACGTTAACCCAGGAGACTCAATGCCGAACAAATGAATTAGACCCGAAACTCCGTGATCGGTGGGGGTATCAATACGGAAATCAATAAACCCACTACCTTGCGGTGCTATCTTGGGGCGAATGCCGGTGTAGCTCGGATGCAGCACTGTTGAGGGAAACTATGCCAGAGTCAAATAATCACGCCATAGTCACACCATAGGCCTGAGCCACATTTTCACACCATAGTTAAACCTGTTGAAAACATGAATCACGCCGTAGAATGAGCCACATAGTCACTATGAACGATACATATTTTTGCTTGCTTTAATTGTACTTGTACTATTGAAGTGGAAGATTGAAAAGACAAAAAAATTGTTCTGAGAAGCTTTTACTGAGAAGTTTTACTAATAATTGGCTACTCTGTTTTCGCATCTTTTGCTGGACTCACCTATAGTGGTGTCAATGTTTGGGGGGGGGTCTGCCCCCACATAGATTTCCCCCTCTAGAGTTCTATCAAATAAACTTTGAAAGGTTTTAACAGGAGAAAATCTAAATATGAACTGATAGATTATAGAAAGTAAAAAACCTTAAAGATGAAGAAACCTGAGCAAATATTGTAAGATAGGAAGCGTAGAACATATTTGTAATTTTGCGATTAACTAAGTACGTATATCCTCTTGATAATAACGCTCTGAGGTCTACAGCTGATATGGGGCAAAATCGGAAGTTTCTAAGGCGGTAGGTTTGCATAAAGGGTAGTTTGGCATCTATCGGGAGGTGTAATGGACCACTCTTTTCTCTTTTTTATTATTTAGCTTCCTGTATGATTTATTCGATTGAATAATGAATTTATGCGCTTGGAAAAGTGAAGCATAGCGCTGGGGAAAGAGGCGTAAGCTGGTCTGCTAAAAATAGTTGCCAGCGCTTTTGATCAATTATAGCTTAAAATGATATTGCAAACGCTTAACATTCTGACCGCCCGCTATGGGTTTCGACTAGAGGATATTACCATTGAAGACGTGCGTATCGGCGTATTCCTCACTGCCGTGAAGCTATCTAACGGCGCTTATGGAGTAGCAAGTACTCAAATCAAACGGGGGTGGGGAAATTATCGGAATCAACCGGATACGGCTCCTTTTACGCCCTTACAGATTAAAGGACAAAATATCAGCCGCCTGTTTTTTGAAGAGGCGCCAACCCGCCTGGTAACTAACTTCTATATTCGTATAAGTTTATTCTCATTTATAATGAGGGGGTTCTCTCCCTCGTCAATACGTCGCTCTTTACGCTAAAGTTCGAATTTATTCCAATTCTTTAAGAATGACCCCTGAATCACAAAGACCGTTGAATTGGAATAAGTAGCTCTTTTGAAATTACTAAAATTACTTTAGCGTATAGAGCGAGGTATTGAGGAGGGGACGAACCCCCTACATATACGTAATAATTTCTGTTCGTTTTAAGTTTTGATGTTACACCTTACTTTCAGTTTAAAAAACTTGTTTTTGATTGTTTCTGATTGTTTTTTAAATAACGCTGGAAAATCCAGCACCCCGGTCTCTGAGTCGCCCTTCCCCTGTGCACGTCCCTGCTCGAGCAAAATAATATAAACTGTATCTATAAATTCAAAAATATTTTTTATCCCTCAGATCGTAGGACATAAAATTTCCATGCACTTATTAGCTTCAAAACTAAGAAAGTTATGTTAGAATCGCTCAAAAAGGAAATTTAAAGTTTATCTCTTAAATCTCTTAAAAGATGAAAATCAGTTTAATCGTGTTGATGAAATTAAAACAAGACATGCCTAGTAATTCTCTGTTTAACCAATTGGTAATCGTGCAAACAATGACAGGTCCAGGATTTGGGGGGGGGGGTACAATTTTCCTTCGCCTTTTAATGTGTCTATTTAATGTACACAACCTGTGAAATATTGGAATACACAGAATATAGATTAAAATTAGACATTTGTATTTTAACAGCATAGGAAATATTATATTGATAAACTTAGAGTGTAACTTAGCTTATTCATTAGGAATTTCAGGAAGCTTTCGAATAATTTTCACGGGGAGGAGAGACACTAGAACTGCCTTTGTCACTTCGATAATATTTAATTCTGGCTTTCTGTATGTTCATAGAGAAAAATATGAGATACCTGGGTTTCAATCTTCATATCATAAGAAAAGCAGTCGAGAAACGAATAAATTGAGACAAGTATAACGCACATTTTTATTTTCCAACCACCTTCAAATATAGCTACTTGTAGCATTGGCCCTCATATGCTGTATTGCATTATTCAGTTCATGTGTTGAGAATGGACAGTTTATATACTCTGATCCAGGTCAGGGCTGGTAAAATGGATTTTTCAAGATTTGAGTGATGATACTTTTATTTTTTGATGTTAGCTTTTTTGAGATGAGGGTAACAAATATTTTTGTTTTTCAATATCAATTATCATAGCAGGTATTATCATATATTAGTTCATACTGAAGTGGGTTGGGGGATGTTTTTTTCCACATATTTTGCTTATAAGTTTATTTATAATTGGCTCACATGTTTCTCTGGAAAGACTATTTGCAAAATTATTCCAGTAATTGTAACATGATTGACAAAATTAGAACAGATCCACTCTCTTGGGGGGGGGGGGGGATTTCCAGTTCTTTGGCAAGTTTGGTGCTTCTGTATGTGCTAGGACAATGAAAAGTGGTAGGCGTGTTGGGGACTTGCACAAATTGACTTGATAACAGTTGTTTCCCTGATTTGACCATCTGGAGGGCTGGAGGGAGAGGAAAAATGGAAAAAAAATTAGAGGTATTTTTAACTTATAAATGGGTGATCAGATCTTAATGAAATTTGATATTTAGAAGGACCTTGTGTCTCAGAGCTCTTATTTTGAATCCTGACAGCATCTGGTGATATCAGGGGAGTTGGAGGGGGAAGCAGAAAGGAGATAAAACACTTCTAGAATAAGGAAGTTCAAAGATTAAAAAAAATTGACTCCTTTGTAGTGTTTATACTTATTGTGGAACTCTGGCTTTCTGAACTAAATTGAAAAAGAAATAACAAACGAATTGTATTTCCTAACAATAAAAATGTGGCTTCAGATGAAGGCTCAATACTTCTTAATAACCCTGTTGGTGAAACGTATTCACTTAGCTCTGGACTATTTGTTTAGTCAAAAATCTGAAATGTAACTCAATTTAAGACAAACCAGAAATGGGTTCCGACCACTAGTGCCTGGACTAGCCGAAATTAGTGTGTACTTGCAAGGATGGAATTAATGCGAATGGGAATGAAAAATGTAGTATTTTTGGCCAGAAGAAAGATCACGGATGAGTGTTTATTTATTATTACTTTTTTCCCTAGGAGTGTTCGTATCGACCCAATGGTCCTAAAATATCATGAGAGGGCTCATACAAATAGAAATTAAAAGTTCTAGTGCCCTTTTTAAGTGACCAAACAAATTGGAAGGCAAAAAGACCCCTTCCTAGTCCATTTTTTCTTAAAATCATCCGAACTAAATTTTGAGATAGCCTCTTTGTTCAGCAAGGTTGAAAGACCAAAAGATATACCTTTGGAGATATAATGACCCCCCGCAGCCCGTTGGGAAAGGTCTTTTAAGTTACAAAATTTGTTCATTATAAGAAAAGAACGAAACTTTAAAATTAATGAAAATTGACGATGAGAAAAGATATAGATAAGAATGGAAAAGTTTGTAACAATTTGGAAGTGACGGAAGATTTTTTTCGAAGGAAGAATTATAGCAGTGCTGAAAAGATTAAACACTAATGGGTTTTATGTGCTGATATTGAGCACGGATAAATAAGTTTTTGAAATATGATGGCTGTAAAGTTACAGATAAATTACTGAGCATTACGAAGATGATTTTTAAAAGGGGAAATGCCGAATAATTTTAGGAAAACTTTAATTGGACCCTTCATAAGAGAGGTGATAAGAGTGAGTATGGTAAATAAGAAGTAAATTACTAACACCGCTAAAATCAACGCGAGTTCACTCTCTCCAGTAGAGTTTTGAATTAGTTTATGTTATGTTATGTTGCACATTGTTTTAAGTTTGCCACATCGCAGTCTTGTTAACGTTAACTGTAACATTGTTTTAGTATAAAGACACCCTTTAAATTTGCTGAGTTAGTTACACTTGTGCTCAGATGAATGACTACATTTCTTTCATTGGTATTTATGTATGCTTTTATTCAATGCCATTTGACTTATACTCTTTTTGATTGTTTTCCAGAGCAAAAGTCCTTGAGATGGTGGATTGTTGCTTTGAAAATCCTGCTGCATCTCTAGCAACAGAAAATTTAAAAGAAAAGGAATTTCTACTGAGAACAAAATAAAGTGAATTTAAATAAAACTTTTATGTTTTTCTCACAATTTGGAAATTTTGTGTGCAAGTAAAAGTAGCATTTTTAGTTTCTATTGTTATCAGTTCCATCATACAGTACTAAGAGACCAAGCTTTGCTTGTGAAGAGAATTATAGACATAAAAACGTTACTCCGTGTAGCCCCTCCGGAAATGCATACCCTGGTTTACATAAGAACATGTTTTGTGTAATTTTTATAGAATTACGATACTCCGAATAAAGACGATACTCCGTGTAACCCCTCTCCGGAAATGTATACCCTGAATTCCGCAAGAATAACTGTAATGTAATTTGTATAAGCAAAACAGAGTATAGTATAGCCGTCCCCCCCCCCCAACTCCCCTAAAGAGAGCTGATCCGTTCCGGTCATGTCAATCCCGTATCTAGAACTTAAGCTCATTTTTCTCACCAAGTTTCACCCTGATCCCTCCACTCTAAGCGTTTTCCAAGATTTTAGGTTCCGCCCTCCAACTTCCCCTTCGCCGGATCCGGTCGAGATTTAAAAGAAGAGCTCTGAGACACAATATCCTTCTAATCATCAAATTTCATTAAGATCCGATCACTCCTTCGTAAGTTAAAAATACCTCATTTTGTTTAATTTTTCAGAATTAACCCACCTCCCCTAGCTCCCCCAAAGAGAGCGATTACACCATTTTAAATTAAATTTTTCGGACCACTTCTGGACCAGTCATTTAAATTTTTTATTTAGACCGCTCATTGAAATTTATAGACCACTCTTCAAATCGATTAAACTTTTGAAAACTTTTGAATCAATCAAAGCTTCATAGGAAAGTAAAGAAAAGACTTAAAGGAAATTGAAACTTCATAGGAAGGAGTAAAGAATAAAGCTTTCTTTGAACAAGTTAGGATTGTGAAGTCTAACACCTTCCCTAGAATCAGGCCACCCCTAACACCTTTCCTTCACCTAGGATCACGTTAGATCTCTCCCAAATATTTATATTTTTTTTTTTAATCTGCTGAAATGCACAATCTGGGCAAAATTTTGCATTTCTCTCTTCCGTCTTCATTTATTTATTGTTCATCCAAAGAATATCATCCCTAGCAGGTGAATATCAATCGGAAAAACCCTCTAGTAATCCATTAAAAAAAAAGACGAGAAATGTTGCCTTTAAAACACAAGGATATTCGGTCCTAGAAAGATAGATTCCATCTCAAATGCTGACAACAGACTCATTTTTAAACCAAGTCTACTGAGCAGCTACCGACCCTAGTGTAAAGACATTCCGAATGCCCCTGTAACAAAGCAAATGCTTATTAAATCAAAGATTCCCTTGCTTGCAATCCAAAGTTGTATCAAATTGAATAAGTTACCTAAAATTCCCTTTTGATTTATGTGTTTTTCGTGTGTCTTATGCTTCGTTCTTTTTTTGCTTCGACTTTTTGGAATTTTTCCTAGTGTCCCTTTTAATTTGTAGATATGCTTAATATTATTTCTTCTCTGTGTTGTTTTATTATTTTGTCGCCTTCCTTTTTTTCTGAATTGTATTTGCTCAAGTTCAGTTTGACCGTTTCTTTTGTTTTGTTCTTTTTTGCTTTGTTAGTGCTTTATTTTTTGCACAAAATAATTGACTATGGTTTTACTATGAAAGTAATGGAATAAGGAAAAATCTATCATGACAGCTATACCCAAAACTAGGCAACTAATTTAGTTACTTTCTATCTGTCCCATTAAAAACCCGTAACCTCCAAAAAAGAAGCTTTAATTTTTTTTAATATCTGTCAATGAGTATATTTTTGTATCTTGTGGGGAACTTTACCCTTCAAGATCTCATAAAGATGGTAAACGGCTCAAGATGCCCCAGACCAAAGCTAATAGTCAATATTCAGGCCAAGATTCACTAATAGGCCCAGGAGGCCCGGAATAAGGGACGCACAATGCCAGAGGGTGCAACAGATTATCACTGAATTCTTTTTTCCTTGATAAAAACTGACACAATGTTATTTATCGTCAAAGTGCCAGGTGCACTCCGCTGCCATGCAGCGTTTTGACATGTAGCGCATGGCTGCCAATCCGCGGTGCGGCGTCGGTGCCCCAGGCGGCGAACGCCGAGTACGGACGCGACGGGATCAGCTCGGCGCGAAAGCGACCCTTCGCGTCCGCGACGATGTGCGTGACGTCGGGTTTGGCGAGGCCCGGCAGCCACGCGAGCGGCCGGTGCACGAGAGTCACCCGCGCGCCGGGGACGGGCTTGTCGTTCAGGTCGAGGACCTGACCCGCGGCGCGCTGCCGCGCTTCCTGCGCGGCCAGAGAACTGGCCAACACCAAGCACGCGACAGCGCTGCGTGCGCCGCTTCCCAAGCCGTGGTTGGCTCTGATCGTCCCGAGCAAGACCTGGTTCATAGCGCGGGAGAAACACGGGCCGAGCGTATCCGGGCGGGCGGAGCCGGTATTCCGGCTTTTTATACGGCAACCACGGTCGGCACACCCTTGGCTGAGGGCAAGGAAGTTCGCTCCTTTGATGGCCGGGACTACGTTCTGGAACATGGTCTGAAGGCAGACGTGGCGCTGATCAAATGCGAGACGGCGGATGAAAAGGGTAATCTGGTGTTCAACAAGACGGCGCGCAACTTCAACCCGGTCATGGCGATGGCAGCGGATACGACGATCGTGCAAACGCGAAAAATAGTAGCAGCCGGCGAAATCGATCCGGAACATGTGGTCACGCCGTGCATCTTTGTCGACCGGATCGTCGAGTTCGCCAATCAAGGATATACTTTAAAACATTGCCAAGGCTAACTAAAATCCCAAACGCTACTTTGACACGGTTATGTAACCAGCAAAAGGGGAAGAACAAAAAAAATGCAAAATAAAATATGCAAGGGAACAACAATAAATATAAAATTAAACAAACCAGACGTTCCTGCTATTTGTATTCTTTTTTCCTTTGAAATACCTATCATTGAAAACATTATGCTTCTTTTTTCTCTGTTTTCCCTTCAAAGCTCCAGTTTCGGTGTCTGATACTTCATAACCATAGATTCTACAGTTTGGCTAAGTAAACAACCCATGAAAAGATATGAGGCCCAAAAACCTCTAATGATCTTCCAAGTGCGTTTCGATCCGACCGTCCAAAATGATTCCATTAGAATTCTGAACCGGTTGCTCGCGTGCGATTCGAAAATAATCGTCCAACGTATCCACGACTTGTAACCACACAAAATCATCGGGCGCCGGAGGCAATTCCAATGGATTGGGCACAAAGTGTTGGGGCGCCGAGTGGTTCAGACGATACGACAACTGGCTGCAGCCGATCACCGCCAGCGATGCGGTCATCCACAACAACACGCCGATGCGGTGACAGAAAAACGACGATGGTTTCAAACGCACGACCTTCACTCGCCAATCATCGCACCAGCTTCACTGAACCGGACGCCACGCGTTGCGGCAGCGGTTTTGCGAAAATCAAGAGTGCTCAACTCTTTGTCCAAAATAAGCTGCAAAACTGTTGGAATTAAAGACGGAAAATTTGTTGCAGAAATAAGGAAACAATTATCTGCAAAATTCCTATGAATTTGAAATGAAATTAAAAATATTCTGTCAGTATTACGAGAGTTCTAATGACTTGCAAGAGGGGAATAGTGAGACTCTGTATCTTACCTAAAAGCAAAGATGTCTTAAGGAGATACACACTTAATTGTTATAAATAGTATTCAAAGCTATATATTCAAAGCTGAAGAAAGAACTCAAGCAAGCAGGATATGCGGAAAAACACGGAAAAATATTAACGAATAGCAACGATCTTTAGGGTACAAGTTACTGGTCAATCCATACTTTTTTCTGCGCATATGTAGTATTTTTTCTGCGACACTGGTGCTACATGTCACTGAGTTTGACTAACAGAATTTTCATATGCTTTCTATTATTGTAAAACAAAATCCCTGGTTGTAAGGTAGGCCCCCGAGAGTATTAGGCACAAATAGCCATGTACTAATTTCAGTTCCTAGTCATCCACTGGGCGTTCTGCCCAGGGCCTGAACATAGGTCAGAGTATCTTGTGTACGCTACCAAGATTGGATAGATTAAAGCCAATAATGATTGGATAAATCATGCATGAGGAGGAGGGGGGGTCAGTCTCCCAGGAGATACGAAGGTCTTTACCCTCATTGAACGAAAATCTGAGGGGTCCGATATCACTTCTTAAGTTGTTGTTTTGGAAATATTATTCTTCAGTCCAATCCGAGCAATGGTCTAACCAGGACATTGTTGAGATTGTGATGAAAGTTCTCTCTACAATGTTCTATTTGGCAGAAATACTTGATTTTTGGCTAAGATCAATACTTGATTTTGGCTAAGATTTTTTTGGCTTGATTTTGGCTAAGATTGATTTTTGGCTAAGAGCTGTAAGGTTTTAGCACTTTGACGCAGCAAAAAAAACGATAACCTGAGCAGAAAGAAGTAACATATTAGATTAGGTCTTTTTTTGAAGAAGTAACACTTTTAGGAGCAGCGTTAAAACTTGAAAGAACAAAAAATATTACGTATACAATGGGGTTTGTCTCCTCTACAATAGGCCTACATTGCTCTTTGTGCTAAAGTATTTTTAGTAATTTCAACTATTTATTTTACTGCCTTTGTGATTCAAGGGTCATTCTTAAAGAATTGGTATGAAATTCAAGCTTTAGTGTAAAGAGCGAGATATAGACGAGGGGGGAACCCCCTCACGTACATAATAAAAACATACAAATATAGATGTTCGTTGCATAAGTCAATTTGTAAGTTATGTATATTTATTACTAATAAAATTGTTCGTAAAAAAATAAAAAGTTTTAGTTGCATCTTTAAGTAATACAAAAGTAACAACACTAAGAATTCTCAATCTAATCATCACAGAATTGTTCCTCCTCTTCATAGGGATCATCCTCGTCGTCAATGAGATCCATGGATTCTGAAACTGGTAATGATTTCCAAAACGACTGCCTGTTTTTAGGCATCATGGGGCACAACTTTTTGACAATTGCATCCTTCTTCTCTTTGAGTATCCCTCTTTGAATTCTGCTAACCTCCGGCAAACGTTTCATGTCAAACTTTGGTTGCAGAAAGTCGCAAGCCTCAATATCTTTGTCAAAGTCTGGACGACAATAAAGTAAGCGGGACCCTTTTTCTAACTTGGCTTCGATCAATGTTCATTAACTTGGCGATTTTGTTCAACATAGTTTAGAGGTCTAATATCTTTGTTTTTGGCGATTATATGACCCTCCATGGTTCCTCGGGAAAGGGCTGCATACTGTATAGGTATCGGACGTATCAATATCACCCTTATCGGTATGGGCGCATTATTATTGGGCATATTGGTATTGCAGGTATCCTGACAGATTTTTAAGAACTTATGTAAAAGATATTGCTCATATCTACGTCCTTCCTGTAAATTTCACCATCAGCAAGTTCCAGATAGCACTAAAACGGCACTTTTGGTGCCATGTCCCACGTGGAAAAGCTGGGGCTACCAGAACTTTTTAGAGTGATGTTTAATAGCTCATTTGGACCTTTGCCAGAAATTGTTATTTTGCAGGGAACATCTTATGAAATTAGAGGACTGACATGTGTTGAATTTGAAGAATTTTTCTTGTTTATGGTTTTTATAGATCTTGTCGTGAAGGAAATTAAAAACAATTCATTTCTTTTGCTTATAGGAATTCAAAAAATCACTGAAGATATTTTCGAAGACCTATCCTCCTCTTCTGGTTCTGAATTTGAACCATCAAGCTCTGAGTCAAGTGATGACGAAGATGAAGACAAAAATCTTCTGCATTCTTTTAAAAATGTAAAGAAAAATAAACCATTCCAAAGGACTCCTGGAAAGCCTCGGAAAAATAGGCCCATGGTTGATGGGGCGCGCGAAGCGCCCCACCAACTAGGTGTGGGGGTGGCGCGAAGCGCCACCCCAACAGCTAGTTAGCTATAATAACCTCAGAATATTCTTGCATATTTTCAGTTAAGAATCGCTAAATTTATTATGCAAACTACAGAACTATTGAAGATGCCTGGGCAATAATGATAAGCTTTTAATTCAAATTAAATTAAAAAAAAGTTTTTTCATCTGAAAGTAAGAAGCGACATTAAAACTTAAAACGAACAGAAGCTATTCCGTATATGGATAGTGCTGTCCCCTTTTCAACACCGCGCTCTTTACGCTAATTTTTTTTTATTCTTTTAAAGAGTAGAGTTGTGAGAAAGGGATGCGTGACTATTTTTTTTCTCTCCAATCGTATCAAACCCTTGGCCATAGATTATCAGAACACGGCATACACATTCATTAGAGATATATAAAAAGCTACTGCTGTCAAGTAGATACTTAATTTCAAATGGCCGTGGCGTTTTTCCCGTCGAGAATACCCTTTCTTTCTTTATAGCATGCCTGTTTTTCCAAGCGTTCAGATAGTACGTATAAAGTAGGCTACAAAGAATATCAAAATAAAAACATTCTTTGGCCTACTATACCCATTCATATCTGAAAACTACGCTTTTCTTAGTTTTTTATTTCTTTTCAACATTGTGAAGTTATTAGGTAATTACCACATTTTGATATTTGACGCTGTGGATACAGCTCAGGGCTAACTGCCTGCCAATTAGTGCAAGATTTATAAAATATTCTAAAGAAAGATGTTCCAATGAGACAGATATACTTGCCCACTTTGCAGAGTTAAAGAGGATTATTTAGTGCATTGCTTAAGCCGGTGTCTTGGGCTCTCTACGATAAGGCAAGGGATATTTAGAAATAATAAGTTGATACTTCCAGGTGTTTTAAATAGTACGTCGCCTCAGTTTATTTGTAAGGTATCTGGAAATTTTTTAAATAAAAAAATAATAATAAATAAATCTCAGTATAAAGTAAATGTAAAGTTTTATTTATTTATTTATGTGTTTTTTCACTACATTAAATTAACTAAAATTGAATTGAAAATGATTTTACCCCATGTAATATTAATTACCCCTTGTAATTGTTACCCCATGTAATTGTAATATTAATTACTCTGTAATATTAATCGTAAAGCTGTTTAGCCTGAAACTTATGGTCTCAGCAAGAACTGGGACATAAAATTTTGATAACAAGGAATATCAAGAGTAAACATATGCTTTCTGGTCTGAAAATTACTCCTCCCAGAACGTAATATATCCTTGTGGAGCCATGAATTGAATTTAGCCCCAGATTTTGACAATGAAGTTTCATGGTTGCAGCAGTAGCAGCAACCTAGTAAAGAGTGAACCACGGCCCATAGGTACACACTGAAACCAAAAATAGGCCGATACCAATTGTTACACATATAGGAGAGTTTTAAGCAACAGTAGGCTGTTAGTTCATAATCATCTTTGGCAATGAGGGGCTCGTAACTTTTGCTAGTTGGTGTACCTATTATTTGTTTCCGGTGTATTTGATGGTATGACCAATTTAGTTCCAGAGGTAAGACATGTAGGGGACTTGTAAGTAATAATCGGCTGTTAGGCTACAATCCCCTTCAGCGATGAGGGGTTTGCAACTTTTTCTAGTTGCAATGAGGGGTTTGCAACTTTTGCGAGTTGGTGTACCTAGTATTTATTTTAAGATCCCTACAGATTAACAATTTTGAAAAATGTAAGCATGAGAGCGACATAAAAGTCAGTGAGTTCGACATTTACACAGAATTACGGAAGATCAAACCGAATACATCATTATACCCTGGTAAATTACCTGACATATTGCTACGTGAATATGCAGCTTTCATAGCATTACCAGTATCCATCATCATAAGCGAGTGTTTTTCTTCGGACAATTTCCCGTCACAGTGGAAACAGGCCTAGATTAGAGTTATCCCTAAAAAAAACACCCCATAGTGCATGCGACAATCTCCGCCCGATATCACTTACACCTTGTTCAGCATAAGTAATGGATGCCTTCATACTCGAGTTTCTTCCGAAACAAATTCATGGGCGTCACTGCAAATTTCAATTATGGGATGGGGTTCTAAACACGAGGGAAAAACCACTGCTAGGAATCATCTAAGAATATTTGAGAGAATCTAGTATATATTAGAAAAAACAAACACCAGAATAAGATAAAATTACGGTTATTCATGTCTAGAAACCTGTTGCTATTGAAGTAATCGGATATCCCACATCTGATACAAGCGACAGACCCAGGATGAGTGTATGGGGTTTCAAAACGTTGTATGTTACAGAATTTAGTAAGTATTAAAGGATCAAACACTAGCACAATATGTAATGACAGATATTTATGCCTAGACATAATTTTACCGAGTGTCAGCCCACAGATAATTTTCTCAAATTGCCCCTCCCCCCATTCGGATAGTTATTTTATGCCTTATCAAGTAATATCTACTTTGTAAGTAATTTGCTTCAGAAATCCCCCGTTGAAATTCTTCTTTCTTCAGATAGTTCTCTCTCCCTCTCTCTCTCTCTCTTTCTCATGTATATTCTGTACTATAAATGTGATTCTGTTCTAGAATGATTACCTTGAAGCCCCAAATTATTTAGCTCGTTACAATCAGTGTCAGTCCATTGCTTTGAATCAAGTACGGAAATACGTCAGAACATCACTAGAATCATCAACTGCTCAAGCTTTAAATTATCTTTCAAGATTCGATGCAGAAGAAGTGACTCGTGCCACGAACACCTGCAGCTTTTAAGATAACAAATGCTTCTTCATTAGATTTTTCTGGTATTTCTGATGGTTCTTTGGTTTCTTTGGTTGTTTCTTTGGTGGTTTCTTTGGTTGTTTCTTTGGTTGGTTCTGATGGTTCCTTGATTTGTTTTTTGAGGTTGGTTGTGTTTTTTGGTTTGTTGTTTGATTGTATCTGTGTTGGTTTAGGTAGCAAAGTAAAGAATCCATGAGTTGGATCATGGGAAGAATTTTTCATGCATTGAGCACAAAAATCAAAATCAGAACATACTGAGCATTTATATCTCCATTCCGAAGCTCCAATTGTTTTTTGGCCCCCATCACAACAAATAATTTGAGGAAAAGGAATTTTGTTTGAAGTGGAACAATTACATGGATGTATTTCATGGAACTTTTTTTTCTCTAATGAACAATGAGCACTTCACAGATATAACTCTATCGTGTGAGAGTCAAAGCATCAATTGTCACAGACTTGTTCTCTCATCTTTTAGTTCCTACTTTGAAACCCTGCTTCTAGGGATGTCACACCCCCATCCTATTATTATTTTAAAGGATGTAAAATTTGATGATCTGCTATCTTTGGTGAAATTTATGTATACAGGTGAAGTGACTGTTCCACAAGCTCAAACTAGTTCATTAATAAAAGTGGCTGAAATGCTTAAAGTTAAAGGTCTTGGTTATCCCGTCGACAAGGATAGCAAAATAATTAGCTGGTTTTACTTCTGAAGTAATGTCTTGGTGCAAGGCATTTCCTATCAGTGTAACTGCGTCATTTTGGTACTGATGACTGCAATAGTGATCATATCGGCGCTGTAACTTAGCCTTCAGATTTTCGTTGCCTTTAGACATATCTTCCATCAATTCAACCGGTTTGTAGATTTTTCTGATTCGTCATGACCTCTCAAAGCAAAACCCTGGCGGCCAAGAAAGCAAATAGCACGAAAAATGTACTTCACATTATTTTTACTTTCCTGATCCTCTTGCAATCTAGATTGATTTAAGGCATTCACTATAAATCTCGAAGCATTAGTTTTGAACTTGGGACCCTGCATTATCAAGCTGAATTCAATTCCTCCAGTGTCATCGAGCTGAGACCAATCCCATATCAGAACGACTGTATTTTAACATTATAAGAATAAGAAAAATAGTATGGCTAGAAAGTACGCCAGAACCGTCAATTTCACTGAATATTAAAATTTCCGCAACATTTGGAAAAATTCTGCCACTCTTGGCAGAGTTTCACCACGCTTAGGATAGTACCCCGCGCTTAGCAAAGTTCTATCAAGCTTGGTAAAGTTCAATCACGCTTAGCACGCGTCACCTGGTGTACATGGTTTCCGATAATGAAAAACCCATTGATTTTTGATTACTGTTCTACGAGCTTCCAGTTTTCGACAAACTGAAGCCAGTTTCGACGGGCTCTGTGCCCATGATCAGTGCCAAACACGCTGGGAGAGGCGACAACTTTGGGTTGGTCTTTACCGGATTTTGGACCGTCACCAAGGCCGGTAAATACGACTTTAATTTGAGTTCCGATGATGGCTCGCGGTTGGTCATCAATGGAAAGCGAGTTGTGAACAACGATGGTGTACACGGAGTTCAAACACGTAGCGGGTCGATCAATTTGGAACCAGGCATCCACACCGTCAGGATCGAGTTCTTCGAAAAGTCAGGCGGCGAAGAGGTTAAATGTGAGGTGTCGGGTCCGGGCGTTGGAAAACAGTAAACAAAACATGCATTGATTCAAAAGCGTTCAGAAATTAAATAAAAACAACAGGTTTTTTTAACGGAAAGTAAGGAGCGGCACTAAAACTTAAAACGAACAGAAAGTACCTCGCATATGAAAGGGGCTGCTTCCTCATCAAAGCCCCGCTCTTTATGCTAAAGTTTTTTACTGTTTTAAAAAGAATAGTTAAGAGAAAGAGTCAAACTTTAGCGTAAAGAGCGGGGCGTTGATGAAGAAGCAGACCCTTTCATATTCGAAGTAATTTCTGTTCGTTTTAAGTTTTTATACCGCTCCTTACTTTCCATTAAAAAAAACTTTTTTTTTATATCTAATCTTTTTCAGGCCATGACCAGCAGCTTGATAAATTTCTGTAGCTTCAAAGGATGCTTCTCCAATGGGTACGTCATCTCTCCCTATACCACGGTCATCAAACACGGCGACTTTTATTGGCATAAAGATAGATGGATCCGTTTCAAATATGAGCGTGGCCGCCCAATCTGGATTTGTCGATTTTATCATTGTTTCTGTACGACCAATATCCATACCCTCCTTTGGTCCACCCGTCACCGTAACAACACAATATGGGGACGGCGCCCTGTTTAAAGAACCACCTCTTGGAAGGTTCTGTGCCATCAACGAGAGCTGATATCGTCCCATTTTCACTATACTTCTACTGTATATCCCAGTTCAATCCCATTTAGAGTAGTAAAAATAAAAATGGTAGATTTTCTTGTGCTGGATTTATTCAAATACTTAGTATTTACTCTCAAATTTAATCTTGTGGTACTTGTGTACTATATTAAGAAACTCAAGAAGTACAGTTGAGTTAATTATAACAAAATATATCACAATACAATGAAAATATAATACTAGTTGCAAAATTATAACTATAACAGAGAATGATAGAAAGCAGGCTGCCCAGGATGGATTATATTAAATCCTTAACAAACTCTATATATTAAATATTTAGCTAAAATATACCTACAGAGTTGTTTGTGCATACTATTTTGTTTTAGTATAATAAAAATTTTAAGTAATTCAAGTAATAAATCTATGATAATAAAATAACAGCTGAACGAGGATTCGTGAAAGTATCCCTTGACATTAGGGGGAACTTAGATGCAGTTTTCTTGTATTTACCCACAATTACTGCTTAAGCCTCGATCTAAAAATTACTTACTTTTAAGCAAAAACAATATTTTTATTTATTTTTACGTACTTATTTTAAAAACGGAATTCTGAGCACCTGATGGAATTATACATGTAAATACTTTAAAGAAAAACGTCTTTTTATGTTTGAAATTATCTTCTATTCTTCTTTGTATGAAAAAAGAAACAAAAAACAAGCACAAAAGTACCGTACTTGAACAAAAAGGAAAGAAAAAGATACTTCCTGAAATTTTTCATTTTTGTGCTCTTAGCCTTATGCAATAGAAGCAGTAAGCGTTTTAGCAGTAGTGGTAAACGCAGTTTTAGCAATATTAATAGCAGTAATAGCATGTAAAATTTTCTTTTGGTCAGTTGAACTTTCCCCCTGATAATACCCCAGAAGTTTCATCTTCATTTGGTAAGCCGTTTCAAATTACTGCTGATTAGTCCTTTGAACGCCCTTTTTTTCTTATTACTCTCAATATCTCTTAATGCGTACTACTTAATATTTCTTAATGCTCTTACTTCTCAGTACTTAATACTCATAACAGTATGCATTCACATAGCATTCACAAACTGCATTCATAGGGGAATGTTTAAATTTGTTAAGGATGACAAATTCACACTTGAATTGTTTTTTCAGGGCCCAGTGGGGATCTCTACTTGTAACTGAAAAAGACACACACGTGCGTGTTACGTAATGACGATTCACACATGGAATGCCACATAATACTTATTATGTTCCTTCATTTGTTCTTTCACAGGTTTTATAGCTTGGCCTATAACCGTTTCGAGCACTTCTTTTAAAGTAAATGAGTCTATCATTCTTAGATATATTACCCAAAAGTGTTCTGTGCCTGTGGATCAATTCTGTTTTCAGAAAGAACTGAGTCATGAATATGCACTTTTTCCCTTTTTGAGGTTCTTTTAGGGGTATTTGCTTGCTTTTTTGTAGTCTTTCGCATGCATTTATAAGAAATTGTTCTAGAAAAAAGCCATAAAGGTCACAACCATTGCGCCAATCTGTATTTTATTTTAGCTATTTTGTTATTTTGCTTTTTCTGAAGATTTCCTTAGTAAAAACCCAAATAAGTCTTTGCTATTCTCAAAATACCAAGCTCGTGCCTAGTAGCAAGTACTTCGCTGGAGATTTTAATTATGCAGAAAATTGTGTGTTTTTTTAAATTTATGTTCTGTTATCCCTCTGACTATTTAGCGAAGAAATATACGAGAGTCGCTCGTCAAAATTATACTTCATGCAAAGAAACTCTACTTTTTCTCGAATTTCGGCGGCACTCCATCGACCAGCATCCCCTGTCTGGGCCCGCCGCGCGAGACGTCCTTGTCGGACGCGACATCTTCCCAGTAGTAGCGAAAATCCTCGGCGGTGAAGGGATGGCCGTCCGACCATTTGTGGCCCTTGCGCAGCGTGAAGGTCAGCTGGGTAAAGTCATCGTTCCATTCCCAGGACTTCGCGACGTTCGGGACGATGGTCTGCAGGTCGTCGGAATAGCGCACCAGGTTGACGTGGCGCACCGACAGGAAGTCCGATGTGCCGGCTTCGGTCGCATTCGACAGAACATCCAGCGTGCCGCCATATTGACCAATCGAGTCATAGGGCACCATGTAATTTTTGTTGATTGAATTCCTTTTAGGTGTTTTCTTTTTTTCTGAAGCTACACAAATTTTCACAATACTGCAACTTTTACGGTATATTTCAGCCCTGCAAATCTTAAACCTTTTGAATCATCATCATGGGTGTCCATTGCGCGAGGAGCATGGATGAAATTGCCCACTCTTCTCTAAATTTAGAAAAGAGCATTTATTTGCTATTTTATTAAAACGAAATTAAAAATTATCCCTCCCTTAAGTTTTCAAAAACAGCTATTTTCCATTTTTTTTTAAATCGAAAGTCATCCTTGGCTTATCCCCTCCTGACCTGTAATCACCAGGAAAAGCAATTTCCTTTGAGGCCGCGAGCCTGCTCGGGCGACATGTAGAGCGGGGTGCCCACGATGGCGCCGTCGACTGTGAGGGTCTGGTCGCCGGCGTGGCGCGCGAGCCCGAAATCGGTGACGACCACCTTCCCGTCGGCGCGGACCAGGACGTTGTCGGGTTTGACGTCGCGGTGGGTGACCCCGCACTCGTGTGCGTGGTGCAGCGCGTCGGCGACTTGCTGGCCAATGCTCGCGACCTCGCGGGGCTCGGGCAGCTCGCCGGCCTGGATCAGCTCGCGAAGCGAGCGCCCCTCGACGAGCTCCATCGCGAAGTGGTGGACGCCGCGGTCCTCACCGATCTCGTAGATGGGCACGATGCCTGGGTTAATTCGGAAAAATAGAAAAAATTAAGTATTTTTAACTAACGAACGGTTATGGGATCTTAATGAAATTTGATGTTTGGAAGGATATCGTGTCTCAGAGCTTTTATTATAAATCCCGACCAGATCCGGTGACATTGGGGGAGTTAGAGGGGGGACCTAAAATCTTGGAAAACGCTTAGAGTAGAGGGATCGGGATGAAACTTAGTAGGAAAAATAAGCACAAGTCCTAGATACGTGATTGATATAGCCGGAACAGATCCGCTCTCTTTGGGGGAGTCGGGGGGAGGGAGGGTTAATTCTGAAAAACTAGAAAGATGAGGTATTTTTAACTTACGAGGAGTGATCGTACGCGCTCAAACACCATGTTGAAGGTCTTTGATCGTTTGGGAGGGTTCCTCACAATTAGGTGAGTGCCTTTTGAGCACCATTCAATTCCCTGGACTCCTTCTTTCTGTAAATCAGTGACTTCTTCAATCAGCTGATAGTAGTTTGTCCAATTCTGTTCACTTCCAAACAGCTCTGGAACAATGACAACATCGTCGTTCTTGAGTTTTCGATTACATTTCTGCTCAGTACCTGAGGCAACACGAACCCTCAGATGAGGTCGCACCAGGGTAACGGATGGATTGATACCCCTCGCAGCCAACGGTTTCCATTTATCAGGGTTCTCTCCACGTGGGTCACGAAAATCTGGTCCTCATAGTAATGTATTGTTTTCGTATCTTTCTTTTATACTTCCCTGTTTACCCTATTTATTAAAGCTTTACAACAGAAAAAATGGCAACAATATACCAGATTCTTAAACAAAAACTTAATATGGAGGAAAATATTAAATACGAGTCAGCAGTTTGTCGATTTTGAGAAATTTGCTTTTTCCAATGTTCCTTAAATCGATAGAATATTAATCCTTAAGATGGAAGAGGATTATTTCACCTAGTAATTTGGGTAATAGCAATACTTATCTATCCATTTTTATCCCCAGAAAAAAATTTCTTTCTTTCCTTCCTTCTTGGTTTTCTGTTTTTTTTTTTCTGTTTTCTTGTTCGGTCCGTGCCGAGCTTCACCTGCAGCACCTGACGCGAGACCAAGACCGTCGACGCGTTCGCCCCTTCCCAGCGCAACCGCTCGAGCAAGGTCTGCCGCGGCTGCAAGTCCGACTACAACCGCAGCTGGTACGAGCGCAACAAGGCGAGCCACGTTCGCAACGTGCTGAAGAACAACCGCCGCTACCGAGAGCGGGCCTACCAGGTGCTCCTCGAGTGCAAGAACGTCCCCTGTGCCGACTGCGGCCAACGCTTCCCGCCCGTCGCCATGGACTTCGACCACGTGCGCGGCGGGAAGGTCGATATCGTCTCCAAGCTCGTCGCCCGCCAGTTCTCCCTGGCCCAGAATTTTAATGAAAATCACACTATCAGATTCATCGTATCAAAGAACCTTACCATAGAGGTTTCAAGCTCCTATCTTCAAAAATGTTGAATTTGGTAATTTTTGGCAGAAGAAAGATCACGGATGCGTGTTTATTTATCTTTTTTTTTTTTTTTTTTTTACCAGGGGTCATTGTATCGACCCAGTGGGCCTAGAACGTCGTAAGAGTGTTCATTCTAACGGATAAGAGAAGTTCTAGTGGTCTTTCTATGCAACCAAAAAAATTGGAGGACAACTAGCCCCCCTCTCACGCTACTTCCTTCCCAAAATGATCAATCAAAATTTGAGATAGCTATTTTTTCAACATAGTATCCATCATAAAATAAAATAATTTTGAATTCGATGGGAAAATTTAAATTTAATATATACCGCTGAAAAGAGCATAAACTTTGAGTTAAAATGTGTTCCCTTTATCTCCATTAGTTTCATCCCTCAGAGCGACCAGGACCGACAAACGTTTTTCTGTTTTTTGGCACCCCTGAAAAGTTACGAAAATGGCGCACGTCGTAATTTTAATCATCACGGCCAATTCCCTTTACTGTAAAAGAATGTAACTCAATATCCAATTTATTATCCAAACGTTCTCTGCTATATATGATCCCACATTTTTCCAATCAACTAATTCAATCAGAAAAATTCCAGGTAAAAACGAGATAGGCACGGAAAGTTGCACTTGAAGGCATCGTTGCCCAACACCGTCGAGGGCGCCAGACCATCAGCCGAGTGGTTTGGGGTGACGTGCCGGATGAACACATCACCTTCGAAGGTGAGCTCCAGTTCATTGTGCAGCTAAAACGCAATCAACATGTAGGCTTGTTTATGGACATGGCGCACGTGCGCCAAAAACTATCAACATTAGTTACTGGCGCTAACGTCCTGAATCTATTTGCGTACACCTGTGCGTTCTCGGTAGCCGCCATTGCTCATGGTGCACGACAGGTTCTTAACAATGACATGAGTCGCAACGCACTAGACTGGGGTATGCGCAATCATAAGATAAACAATCGTTGAGAGATCGTTGTATTTTTCAGGAGTGGAAATGCTTAGAAATTGTCTTGAAAAACTGATTGAGCGTGATACTCCCTGTACAATAATCATTGACATGAACAGAGTGGCTTGCATTGATGCAACCTCAATGAAGGTAATTATTATCACTCGTTTTTATAAAGGTGGTGTAATTATTAAAGTAACCTTTTATCTAATGCGATCGGCACTAAATTTTTAGCCCATTCTTTCTCCGCATATCAAGAATGATGCTGGGTTGACTTTGCTACTCTATTATTTATGTTGTTTTGGCCTCTCAAGTATTGCTTCCCCTATCCTTGCATTTTTGGGTTTCCCTGACTTTCTAGGGGACACACCCCTTTAAAGTCATAGCATCTTCACGGAAATCCCACCATCAGATTCAGTGCATCAAAGAACCCTACAGCAGAAATTTCAAGCTCCTATCTACGAAAATGTAGAAATTTGGATTTTTTGCATAAGACACATCATGAATGCGTGTTTCTTTGTTTTGTTTGTTTTTTTCCAGGGGTGATCGTATCAATCCAGTGGTCCTAGAATTTCGTGTGAGTGCTCATTCTAACGGAAATTAAAAGTTCTAGTGTGCTTTTTAAGTGACCAAAAAAATAGGAGGGCTTATATGCCCCCTCCCACACTCATTTTTTCCCAAAGTCACAGGATCAAAATTCTGTGAGGCCCAAAGACTAGCAAATATAATGGAATACGGTAAATAATCTCTTCGGGTTATGATTGGAGCAAAAACTGGTTTAATACCGCTAGCCCAAAGACTAGCAAATATAATGGAATACGGTAAATATCTCTTCGGGCTATGATTGGAGCAAAACTGTTTTAGTACCGCTAGCCCAAAGACTACCAAATATAATGGAATACGGTAAATAATTTCTTCGGGCTGTGATTGGAGCAAAACTGTTTTAGTACCGCTAGCCCAAAGACTAGCAAATATAATGGAATACGGTAAATAATCTCTTCGGGTTATGATTGGAGCAAAAACTTTTTTAGTACCGCTAGCCCAAAGACTACCCGAACAATACTGACAAATCATTTAACATATTGATAACTACTCTGATTTATCTTTAGACCACCTTACAAGGACTATTGGAGCTGGAAATGAATAGTTCGACAAAGAAAAATTGAAAAAGAGTTGTCAATAATGAAGATAACAACGAGAGTCTCCATTAAAATGGCATTTCTTTTGTTACATGACATTTCCTGAAAAAACTTACTTTATGGGTCTTCCTGACGTTAGAGAGTCATAAATCTTCCTTTTATAGGAGATGAAATTGGTTCCCTTTGGCTTTTCTTTGTTCAACCCCTAATGTCAGGTTAAGCTACTTACATTTATTATCTATAATTCGTTTTAACTCAAATTAAGAAAATTAGGAACGGAAAAGCTGGAGTATGTGATTTTAACGTAAGTCTGGGTAAGGAAATTAGGAATGGAAACCCTGGAGTATATGGCTCAAATGCAAGTGTGTGTAAGGAAATTGGGAACGGAAACGCAGGAGTGTATGGTTTTAATGCAAATCTATGTAACGAAATTAGGAACGGAAACCCTGGAATAAATGATTTTAATGCAAGTCTGTATAAGGAAGTTAGAAACAGAAGCCCTGGAGTATATGGTTTTAATACAAGTCAATGTAAAAAAATTAGAAACGAAAAACTTGGAGTATGTGATTATGCAAGTCTGTGTAAAGAAATTAGGAACAGAAACCCTGAAGCCAAGGTGCCGGCCGGCAAGCTCGATGCCATTTTCTTCACCCATATGCACTCCGACCACACGGAAGGCCTTTCCGACATCCTGCAATTACGCTGGCACTTCAACTCCGGCGGACCGAAAGTCGACGTGGTCTGCAGCGAGGACGCCAAGTCTCCCCTCGGCCACACACTGAGCTGCACACGCTACGTCGCCCACATCGGCGATTCACTGATCCAGTCGGGTGAAATCGCGCAGCGTCTCGCCGAAAACAAGAAGCGCCTGCCGGGCGGTCCGGCGGACCTGGTCAATGTCCACACTTTCTCGCCCGGCGGCGAGCCGGCCGAAGTCTGGTCGAAGGGCGACGTCTTTAAACACATTTAATTTAATAATAATACTTGATCTTTTAAGAAACTAAGGGTTCTAGTTATCATAGCAAGCAACGCATGCGGTTATAATACATCTTATTTTACTAAGGATATTTGAGCATTTAAGAAACTTAGGTTTTAGTCTTTAGAAATAAGATCACACAATGTCAAAAATACAACTGATTTTATTAATAATATATGATCATTTGAAAGGCTTGGGTTTGGTTATCGTAAGAAAAAAGATTGCACACAATTAAAACACATCTTATTTTATTAATACTATTTGATCATTTAAGAAAGTTGGGCGTTAGTTTTTATGAAGAAGAGCACACACAACTAAAACTCATCCGAAGTTTTTGAGCCAATTGTGTGCCCAAGATCAAACAAGCCATTCATTTGGGTTCACGCCATTCATTGGATACTATTCTGAAAGAATTTGAGTATCTCAGAAGTTTGATTGCATGAAGGGGGGGGGGGTACTAAAAAGAGTATGGAGGAAGAGTTGCATGTCCACCAATCCCTTTCGAATCTTAAAAAGACCACTAGAACGTCCAATTTTTAATCAAATGAGCCCCAACCAAAGTCTCTGTAACCACTTCATAGGAAGGGGCCGGGTGATAATAAGGGAAGAACCGATTAACATGTTGAAGGTGTATGGCTTTTTACTTAATCAGCGCTGCTGCACTACTTCTGATGTTTTTCAGTATAAAAATTTGCTTTGAATCGTTTATGTTCAATCGCTGTCGATTTTCAATCGTTCATGTTTTATCACTTAATAGAACATCCAAAACAAAAAGGGATCTGTAAACGTTTCAGAAAATATACGCTGTAGTATACAACCCAGAAGTATAATTGAGGTCTGGGTCTGGTTAGGTCTGAGGAATATTTAGTACAGTTTCATTTCCAATATTCAGAATTATTGCCAAAACCTGACAAACTATTAATTTAGCTTTTTCCTACTTTCTTTTATTAAATAAATCATTAACCCCACAGTAACCAAAGTCATAAATAAAGGGCAGGTTACGAGGAAATTTGTCCTTAGCGTGTGTTGAAGGGGATGTTGAAGAAACCAAAGGTGCTCTCAGTATAGCCTGAGGGTAAGCGATAAATTACAACCACAAACAAATTTCTGTCCCGAAATAACATTCTATAAGTTCCTTCTGTAGTTTCCATAATTTTGTTAATAAAACATTATATTGTTGTTATATTTTGTAGTACTTCATTGGAAATGAGGGTTAGAGAAACAGGTTCTACTCATCTTCTATGCACATAAGCGCTATAACAGGATAAGTACACTTCCATTTGTAATGGAATGGAAACTTCTTTAAATACAGCACTTAATTCACGCTTAATTTAAATAATTTAAATATATTTAAACACAATTCCTTTAGACACAAGGGTATTCTTTTCACTGTCTTGAAAAGAATTTCCCTATTGTTTCTACTTTGTGTTTGTTCGTTACAAGGTTCCACCCTCCAACTCCTTATACCTTGTATTTGCTGTTGTTAGCATTTTCTTGTTAGAAGCCAACCCTCGCAAGCATCGCTTTTGGTATGCTACCGACCAATTTCGTATGCTGCTTCTTGGAAATAAATTGTGATTACTACTACTGCTGCTACTATCCAGTAAAGTCATAAACAAGTTATACAAAACTAAAAAAAGATACAAAATACTGAATAGATTAAAAATAAAGATATGAAATAAAGACATATTCAAAGAGGACTAAAAACCTAAAGCCACCACCGAGATCTCCACTCAAAGCATTTTCTAAGATTTCTGGTTTTTCCCTCCAACTCCCCCCAGTGTCACCAGATCCGGTTATGATTTAACCTAAGAGCTTTGAAGCACGAGATCCTTCTAAATATCAAATTTCATTAACATACAATAACCTGTTCGTAAGTTAAAAATACCTCATTTTTTGAATTTTTCAAATTAACCACCCCTCCACCCACCCACCCCTCAGATGTTCAAATCGGGGAAGCGACTATTTCTAATTTAATCTGATCTGGTCCCTTGTATGCCTGCTAACTTTCATTGTCCTAGCTTATCTGCAAGTGTACAAACTAGCAAAAGCAGGACCAAGGGAAGGTTTTAAGTTTAAAACAAAATATTACTCTCATATTATGAACTCCAAAGAACATAGATGGCTGGGAGGGGGCATCCCCTATAACAATAATAAATTTTGTACACAAACTGGGGCTAATATTTGGGCATACGAGTCCAATCAATATAATTCTCCTCATTATCAGTTTACAGCTAATTACGCATTGAAATCTTTTTACACCAATCGTTTTCGTACAAGAAATGGCGTGCTTTTAACAGGTATGCCTTTACAAAAAAAAAAGTGTTTCAAACACAAGGCAACTTTAGTTTTTATTATTTATTCAAAAAGTCAAAATTAAATAATCAAAGTTTTTTAAATTTTCATTCGTGTGGAAGCAACATATCGCCATTATTCATCGATTTATTATGACATTCGACGATTTTTTAAATCTCACGACCAAAATCGAGTGTTGTGATTTATCGATAATTATCAATAATGATTATTATGACAAAAACTAATTATTATAATAGAAATTGTGAAGAAATCATTTCAGAAATAAATTAAGAATTAATTGAGAAGTATTTAATGAATATAAGGAGATTCCAGCCGTTTCGAATTAAAATAACAAACTCAAAATGGTAAATGCGACACATCACGTCAAACACAATTAGGTAAAAAGATTCATTTAAAATTCAAATTAAAAAAAAGATGAATAATTTTGTTTGCACTAGGGTTTATTTTATTGTGCAAGGCAAATATATCTAATGAACCCTTCTCAAAGTATTGTTATACATACAAGTATTGAAATTTGGCACGAAGAGCAAGGAGCTAAGGGTATGGTAGCCCCCACAATATTTAAATTACAGTAGTTTTAATATTAAAAACAAATAGAAATCAAATTCGTATTTAGTATTTTTCAAAATTAAAATAAATGTCGAGATTAAATCAGTAACGATCATAAACTATATTTTAGATGATATGCAACACATAGATGAGCTTTTCCATAGAATTATACAACTAAAGTGCAGTGTTTGTCATATTCAAATCAAAAGAAAATATCTCAAATTGGAATCTCCTGTAAGCAAGTTTCATACCGATCTCTCCACTCTAAGTGTTTTCCAAAGATTTCCGGTTTCCAAGATTTCTGTTTCCCCCTCCAACCCCATATATCCCCGGATCCAATTCGAATTGAAAATGGATCATCTGAGACATAAGATCATTCTACATATCTAGCTTCATTAAGATCCGATCACCCATTCGTAAGATAAAGATACCTCAAAGATACCAAAGCACTGAAACACACCCCAAAGCGAGCGGATCCATTTCGGTTATGTCAATCACGCATCTGAGACATTTGCTTATTCTACCCGCCAAGTTTCATCACGATCTCTCCACTCTAGGCGTTTTCCAAGATTTCCGGTTTCCCCATTAGAGCCGTATTCGGAAGTTAATCTTGGGATATTGTCAAATTGGTTAGCTATATCCCTGAATTGGCTGTCTTTACTTGGCGAGATTGGCTGATTTAAGTGACTGAATCGGCCATTTCAGGGTCTTGAGACAAATTCAAAGGTCCTTGAGACAAAATAAAGAAAAATAAGCGTCAGAACTATTAAAAGAGGGGTCGATATGTATTATTATTCTAGTGCTTGTTGGGTAAGATTGTCTTGCCAAGGATTTCCTTAGGGAAGGGGTAAAGGCTGCAGAAAACTATTCAGGCCTTATTCTATTTTCAGGGAATTCATCCTTTTTGGAAAGCTTTGTTAACTCTTGAAAGACCGGGTCGTGAATATCACCGAGCACATGAATAATATCGTTCAGTGTTTCAAAAGGCAGAGCAGGTGGATAATCGTCAAAAAAGTCATCCGGTACCGGTGCGGAGTTAAATGCAAAAGTTTCCAAACCGAAAGCGGTGCCCACCGCCTGCGCCAGTCCGCCGCCAAGTGAGTGACCGGTTACGATAATCTGCCTGTCCTGAGCGCGATCAATCACATCCTGGGCATAATCCACGGCATCCTCAAATTGCGTGTCGACAAATCCGAATGTGAGTAGAGCATCGGCTGCGGAATCAAGTAAAAAGGGGGGGGGGGTAGTTCTTGTTTTCTTTTTTTTACGGGGACAAGTCACTGGTAGCACGACTTGATAGTGAGCGTAGCTCTTGTCTCCTTCACCACCATATTCTTTTTGCGAAAGCTTGATTACCAAAGGCTTATCACTTTGATAAGTTAACTCAATACTCGACATTCCAGTTAAGTCGCCAGCAGGTATATCGTAAATCAACTCCACCCATGAGTTGTTTGCCTTATCTACTCTCGGGACTCTATCAAACGCGATCTTTACTCGTTCATCTTGTACTAATGGCTCACTTAAAATGACCTGACTGCCGTGCGGATCTGTGGCATAACGCCAATTGCCTTCGTCAAATTTGTGTTGTGATAGGTGACTCGAACAACCTACCAGAAGCAATAAACCTTTGAGTGCTATCTAAAGGGGGGATTGCTATCTAAAGCTTTTTTTCACTGAGTTTAAATGTTAATGTTTCTTATTTTATCTTTATTTAATTATAATTATGCGAGTGGGAAGCAGAGGATTTGCAGCTTATGTTTATGTAGCTGAAAAAAATTATAGGTACTTGAAAAACTAGCTTATAGTTTTTGGAAAAAGTTTAGCAGGCTTGGCACCTACCCCAAAATACTAGATTATAGCCCCTTTAGATTTTTTTCATGATTTCCTGTTCCCAGAAATATTCCAGCGTATATGCCTCTGTCCAGTACAATGACTAGACAAGGGGCACCAATAATGGTACATAAAATTTATCCATACCCTTGGCCTAGTCATATTAGTAGTTGTAGGAGTATTAGTAGTAGCAGTAATACTAGTATTAGTATTGGCAGTAGTAGTAACAGCTGTAGCAGTAGGGCTACTAGCAGAAGTGGTTTTTAGATATTGCCTATATGTCAGCTGAACATCCCTCTCATATTGCTTTGGATGTTTCAATATAATACTCTAAGCCCTTGTTAAGATATTGGCGAATTGCCCCTTTGACAGCCTGTATGCACAGAGTGTGTTTTAAATTAGTTCAAGTTACTTCTAAATTGCTGGAGAATGATTCTTGAGCCATTCATATCATGTGATCACCATTACAGAATAGGCTTAAATTGCATCTATGGTGACCAAAAAAGCACCAGTGTCAATCTTTCTTTTGAACAATCAAATTCTGTCCTTGGCCTTGGAGCATACATTTATATGAATGTGCTTGGTACCAGTGACTGGTTTGTGCGGAATGTTGTATGAACAGAGAGTTTCTGGTGAGCAACGCTTGCAGATCAGCAACTTTATCCAGTTGGAAAAGGTCGAAGAGTCCGAGTCGGGCAATGTCGGTATTTTCTCCAACACCAACAATGCCGGCCAAACCCACATTGAGTTTGACGGGATGTTTATCGCCACAGGGTATTCTTACGATTCTCACCTGGAGTTGTTGGAGACTTTGCGTCCGTATATTGAGTTCGACACACAAATTGACAGGAAGTGTAATTTTACTCTAGTAGTTTATCCGCGTAGTACATTTAAGACATGAGCTTAATTTACTTTTGACATTTTTTGTAATCAAGCTTTGATTTACTGTTTACTTTTCAGTAAATATGACGCATTCTTTTAATTGTACTTCTTCATCTTCTTCCATCAAACTAAAAAAAAAACATATATACCAACAGTACAACACAATCGTTCTGCAGCAACATACAACTTAAATACTTTCCCTCGACTAAATGAAAAGTATGTTTTGATGAATTTGGTAAAAGAATAATCCTTTAAGGAGGTTTTTTTGTGCTCAGATTTTTTTTTATTTACTTTATAGCCTTCTATGACTTGCCTGAAGGAAATTTTCAGGTAAAAAAAAACCTGGGTAAAAAAAGGCAATGTTCTCTTGTTTCGGTAACATTCTTGTCTGTGACTTGCTTGTAGGAAATTTTCAGGTAAAAAAGAGAGTGTTCTCTCGTTTCGGTAACATTCTTGTCTATGACTTGCCTTAAGGAAATTTTCAGGAAAAAAAATTAGGTAAAATAAGGCACTGTTCTCTCGTTTCTGTAACATTCTTGTCTATTACTTGCCGGAAGGAAATTTTCAGGTAAAAAACATCTAGGTAAAAAACCGCAATGTTATTTTTTTTCCGTACCATTCTTGTCTATGAATTTCCTGTCGGAAATTAGTTTTTCAGTGACCTGGATGCGCTTTCGGAACGTTGTGGTATTTCGTTTTTTTAATCCCAGGAGGAGGTTGAGTTTTTTTCGTAACTGTTTTTTCATGCTCTTTGACCTTGACTTAGTAGAAAGTAAATAGAAATTTCTCTAAGAAGGGTTTTAGAAGATTTCATCCCACGTAATCCTGTAACTTTATGGGATGATATGCTATTGTGGGAACTGTCATTTGGCCTTCAAACTGCAAATGTCGAGATCTGTTGCACTTCCCCAGTAAATAGCTTATCCTCTGAAGTTTTAACTGTGTATCTTTGCTTATAAACATTGGTGTATATAGGCAAGCGGTTGCAGCAATCTGTTCAACTTTCCCCTCAATGTTTCCTAAGATGTTCATTTCAATTGTCTCAGCCTTGGTAGTACTTGCTACAAAAGCAGTAGTTTTAGTGGTAGTAGTAGTAGCACGCAAATATGGCCTTATTGGTCAAATGATCATCTTCCTTATCATTGCCTGAAAGTTCCAAATTAATATACTTAGGTATTCCTGAATTATGCCCTTTTGACAGCCTTATGCACATAATTTGTTTTGATTTAGTTCAAAATTCCACTCAATACTTTCTAAAAGGCTTACCTGGATACCCTTTGTCTTTTTTGGAGAGTAAAGATCAAACATACCCACTTTTCTCAATAATATATACTTTGTGTAAATTTTTGTTGTTTTAGGACTTCTTACAGTTTAGGGTTGGTGTTTTGTTAGCGTTGTATCCTCGATTACGTAGAAAATCTTTTCATTGTTTTTTATTGTCGGGCGATGGAAAGGTCACTGTTTCGTGGGTACTGTCGGTGAGTTGATTTCTTTTCCTTATAGATGTATATTTGGGCATTGTTTAATATCTACGAGGGTGGTCTAAAAAGTTTCCAACGTCGACGTGAAGATAGCAGAACTCGTCAATAAAAGTCAGGGGATGTAGCTGTGCATCTTAAAATAACAACACATCAAGGTTTCAGCTATTTTGGACGCGCAGTTTTTATTTGACAGTCGTTTGAGTGAGTTATTAATTATCTTTTATTCCTTTGGTTTTAACTCACTTTAAACATTTTCCTTTATTGGCTGAGGTCTCTGAGAAATCAGCTAATTATTCATTATCTAAAACCCCAAGCTGATGATGAATCACCACACTGGCTAAACAGAGAATTTTCACCTTGGGAGAGGTTGGGGTAGCTGGGAAAAATAGCCTTTGAATAGATTGGCAGAATATCTCGCGCTTACCAAACAGCGTCGGTAAGCAGTCAGAATCCCATGGACAGTCTAATTGTGTAAATATTCAGATATTTTCTGTTTTGTAACCACTTCCAATTTTTTCTTTCAAGAGGAAATATAAAGGTTTTTACAACATACAGAGTGCCTTCAAACTCAATCGGATTTTGGGTGGCGATGACGAAGAAAAACTCATCCAATTGGTAGGTTTTTTCGCCAATGGTAATCTGGTTTTCCGCCATACATTCTAATAAGGCCGATTGCACTTTGGGGGAGGCACGGTTAATTTCATCCGCCAAAATAATATTGGCAAAGATTGGTCCTTTTATAAATTTAAAATGTCTATCCTCATCAAGGATCTCACTCCCAAGAATATCACTTGGCATTAAATCTGGAGTGAACTGAATACGTTTAAAGTCTAACCCTAATGCCTGAGCAATGGTATTTACCATTAATGTTTTTGCCAGCCCC
Organism: Alatinidae sp. Z8VKAUB7J3; assembly: GCA_010016025.2. Classification (NCBI taxonomy): domain Eukaryota; kingdom Metazoa; phylum Cnidaria; class Cubozoa; order Carybdeida; family Alatinidae; species Alatinidae sp. Z8VKAUB7J3. Next base: position 7,719,534 of record JAAAKM020721499.1, read on the forward strand.
GGAACACCAATGAGTAAGGACATGAAATATAACGAAAATGAAAAAAATCCGTATGAAACATTCATTCATTATGACTTAAATTTAAAGTACCCTTATTTTAAAGATAACTTTTATTGACGCCAGCTCTCGCAAAACCTAGATACTAAAACAAATATAAAAAATAAAAACACTACTCTTGTGAAAAATGATATTGTTTTTACGCAGCGACATATTTCCAGTTGGGAACCGTTTTGTTTTACATTGTAAATTTACAAGATGTGTCCATTCTTTTCCTTTTTGTGTCACAAATTTCTAAAATGTGTCACTTTTTGCAGTCTGTCCAGACAAATGTGAATGTGTTCTTTCGACATAAAATGCATCGAGCATCATTGGACAATATAGTGTCTTTCAATTTACATTGCTGCTCAACCACGGGTAGACTCTAGTCACACAAAGGCTCAAAGTGCCAAATGTTTTAGACAGATTTGATACAAAGCATGTTTACACTTTCCCCTCCCATAAGTTAAAATTCATGACCAACATTGTCACTTCCGAAAAGAATTCCCTCAAAATTTAACTTGATCCCCCAAGCCACTCCAAAAATGCTATAGATACGCCCCTCTGATAATTTGTACATAGAATGCCCATTGCTTTATCTCGCTACGTAACTGTGAATAAATTCTAACCCCATGGCAGCTTACTCGTATAATGCAAAACCGCGTAGGTTGACTGGAAAAAAGTTTGACAGTTGCTCGTTGTATTAGGGTTGCCCCAGTCAAGATTCGGTCCAAACTTTTGACGAGAATCACTAAGTGTTCTGTCAAACAAACACAACTTAGAAACAAAAGAGGGATTTTCTCAAGACAGTGGAATTCAATTCAGTGAATACATCAGCCCTATGTCCAGGGGCTGTCTTCAAAACAACGCAAGATTTCAAAAATAATAGGCAAATAATATTTTTTCGAATAAAAGTGTGATGAGAAAACATTTTCAGCCGGAATCATCCTCAAGAATTTTGGGAGGGGGGCGGAGTTTTTTTTTTTTTTTTACTAAAATAGAATTGTCTCGGGAGAATTTTCCTGTTTTGGATCAAAATTATTTTAGTCTGCAAGGCAATAAGAATTTTTTTTTAACCACTTTCATCTTAGAGGAAAGTAACAGTCCACGTTGAGGCTACCATTCCCTCAGTAACCAGACCAAATACTTAGTCTAGGTGTACTTCTGGCAATAACAGTGACAAATGAGCTAAGCTGTAAATTGCCATGCTCACCAAACTGAAACTATAACTAAAAATTCTAACCCTAAAAGACTAAACATTTTGATCCTCCAGTCAACCTCTTTCCACCGCCCTTCCGTGGAAAGAACCACCGAGCATTGCTTTAAATCATTGGGTTAACAATCCCAATGATGTAAACAGGGGGTTTAAAGGTACAGTGAACTGAAATTTGAAAATGGCGCGCCAATACACCAGAATTTCAATACTTTTCAGCTGATCCGACAAAGTCAGGCTCCTGAAGAGATTGATGTGTTCTTTGTGGAAAACGAAAACGCACCAACTGGTTTGGGCGAACCTGGCTTACCACCTGCTGTGGGCGCTTTGGCTAATGCTTTATACCAAGCAACTGGACAACGATATTACCACCAGCCATTTTCTACTGCGAATCAGGATCAGGAAACGGATACAATACTGATGGTTGCGTATATGAATGAGGCAACGTTGCGCCAGACTTTGGAAACCGGAACGATGACTTATTGGAGCCGGTCCAGGCAAAAAGGTCCTGTTGATTTAAATGGCCTGGTTACACTGTACGGAAAGCCTGTTCAGCAGGTTGGTAAACTGCGTTACCTAGGATTCATAGCAGAGTGTCATATGTCGTGGAGAAATCATAGTGAGACTATTTCTGCAAAGATCGCCCGTGGTGTAGGCATACTTCGACGTTTTAAACATTTCCTGCCACAGAAGATTTTTCTTACACTTTGTTATTCATTAATTTACCCTTATATAGCTTATGGTTACTTTATCTGGAGTAGCATTTCTCTTACTAATTATAAGCGAGTGCAAGTTCTTCAGAATAAAGCGATTAGGATTATTGGTAAATATGTTATAGAGGTCCATGAAACTAAAATCTAAAAATGTACTTTCACTTGAAAAAATTCGTTTTTATTTGATTTCTGATAATTTTTACACAGTGTTGGGAAGTCCAGCTCCTCCTCCATGGAAAATTTCCTTCCTTCATGGAAAGATACTCCCACGTACTCCGCCCCCCTCCCACCAGAGATATTCCTCTTGAAAACGTATGTTTACTTTCTCACAACCAATATTACGTAAAAAATGAGCAAAGTTCATAATTTACAGCTCTTCCCCCCGGGGTTTGGGTGGGTAAGCCATCCTCAAAGACATAGTTATCCGATTTTTCAACTTTGGGAAAAAAATTAAAGTGAGGGGGGGCTAGCTACTCTCCAATATTTGGGCGACACCAACTTCAGCCAGATGGACTACGCCCGGAAGGGGGAGATCACCGAGGAGATGCGCTTCGTCGCCATCCGCGAGAACGTCGACCCCGAGTTCGTGCGCAGCGAGATCGCCCGCGGGCGCGCGATCATCCCGGCGAACATCAAGCACCCCGAGAGCGAGCCGATGATCATCGGCCGCAACTTCCTGGTGAAGATCAACGCCAACATCGGCAACAGCGCCGTCACCTACGACATCGACGAGGAAGTCGAGAAGATGCGCTGGGCGACCAGGTGGGGCGCCGACACGATCATGGACCTCTCGACGGGGCCCAACATCCACGAGACCCGCGAGGCGATCATCCAGCAAAGAATGGGAACGGGAGATGGGAACAAGAGTCCAATAAACAGCTCAGAACAGGAGTGTCTTGTCTGGACAAAAGTTACTCAAAGAACCCCTCCTATAAAAGCACAAATAATGATAAAAAAATTTATTCGTGACATTTTAGAACCCTCGCTCATATACGTAAACAGACACAAGAAAAGTTTCTATTGAGTGGCAAACTTTCAACAGATAATTATAATTTTCAAGACATTGATATGTAAATATTGACGTTGACAATAAATAAATTAAGGGATAGGGATATAAGTAGGCGCTAGTTTTAAATTGAAATAGCAATAAGCTCGAAACAGGTTAATATGTGTGGAATTTAAAATCTATTTCTTTTACAATTAGAAATCTCTGGAATCGTTTATCTTTCATTCCGTCGATTAAATTTGGCAAATTTAGATTGTCCTCTTGATTAGCTTCATTATGTGTGTTTTGTTTATTTTTTCAATTTTCTAAAAACTTTTGTTGCGTAATAATATCGGCTTGGTCTTTGGCTAGATTCAAAAATAATAATATTGAATAGGTCATTTTCCAACCAAAGGCTATACGTAAATAATTTCTTAGACCACACTGCATTTCCATTTAAAATTTAAAAGAAAAAAAGGGTTTAATGAATGAAGTAGTGAACAAAACGCAATAAAAACAAAATACAACAAAATAATCTATTGGTGTGCCCTTCCGATCTAATTGGCCATGACTCTGACTTTTCCCAAAACTATCTGTCTCCCTCTTGTTTTCCGAATTTTTACCACTTTCACTTGCTTCGGGTGATGAGGAGAACTTGACACCACTTTCAGTTGAAAGGGTTGATGAAGCACCCTAAGCTCTTGATGAATACGGACTGGACTTCTGTGCACTGTCTATCCCGTCAGTGCCCTCATCAGCAGCCTTGTTCTTCAAAAGACCTATTGCCTTCAAAAATCCAATGGTTTGTTAGAATCCAAAATCATTGCAGAATTTAAGCTAGGCTGTTTCCCCCTTATCGCATCAATATCATCAGAGTACTTTGGTTTCGAGATGATCCGCGCCGGCCGGCTGCGGGCGCTGACCGTGTTATCGGATACCGCGCTGAACGTCGAAGGCATCGACCCGGTGCCGCCGATCACCGATTTCATCCCGGATTTCCACGTCGCGGTAAAGTGCTGTTTGATAAATTCTAGGGGCGGTGTCGGGGCGGTGTGAAAGACTGTCTGAAATTGATCGTAGTAATAATCTATCGTTGGTGGATCTCGCAGTTCAGCTCGCAGATCTAAGTCGATCGCCACTAGTTGCCAAAATAAAGACGTAGGATTTTCGCTAGAATAGGATTGTACGTAACTTGAGATTTCCGGTGCATCCTGATCCACCGCGCTTCGGCTCTTTCCGGATGCGGATTCGGTTGGCGAGCAGACACCACCGACTAGCGTTCTGAAATATAGTTCATTCATGGATGCAATCACCTCGGGGACTACGGATGGATTGAAACTGGCAGTAAACGTAGGCGCAATGCTATTAGTTTTTACGGCTTTGATGTATATGGGTAACTATATTCTTCAGGATTTGATTGGTGAGGTAACAGGCTTAAATGAATGGGTGGTCAGCATTAGTAATGGCCAGTATTCCGGATTTACTTTTCAGTTCATTTTAGGTTATACCCTGGCTCCGATTACCTGGCTCATGGGCGTTGCAAATGAAGACATTGTACTAGTTGGACAGCTCCTGGGTGAAAAGCTGTCGAGGACATTCTTTGGCAATCTGCCCTAGAAGGGCAGATCAAACCACATTTTTTGTGCAGCTTATTGTTTGAAATACGGTTGGTCAGACAGGTACCCAAAATAAACCGTAGACAATGGCTACAGATTGCAAATCCTACAATTCCTCCTTCGTCTTTTGAAGCGCCCACGCTTTAGAACCATACATGGCCACTGTCATCACTGTAGCTTCCAACATTTTAATCTTGGTTTGCTGAATTATCTTCCCATTCTTCATTAAAAATTTTTCAACTGTGCTTAGGCACCCTTGGCTATTCCATTTTTAACATGTTCACTGCATCCACCATCTCTACTAATAATACTGACTTATTTTTAAATATAATAACAAAAATAATTTACGGATTGGCCAACACAAAAAGGAGGGGTAAATCACAAAAAAGAAAAACACAAAAAAAAAAGTCTAAACACTTCCAATGTCAAAACTACAAAAGACAATGCATCAAAATAATCGAACAAGAGGAAAATAGGGACTTTAACTATAAATAAGCCCCTTCTTCTATCATTGATTCGTTAAGTTTTTCATTGAATTGATATCACTGTCTTATTATAAGACGCATTATACCTTTAGCACCTAACTTATACGCAATCAGTCGGTTCCCATGACCATAAACCTGGACAAAACAATAAATAACACAATAAAAAAATATAAAACCGATGCCTTTTCATTTAACCTCTCAGAAATACGTCTTAATATGGCTCAAATTTACCACTAATAACAACCGCTCTCCTCTCCTGGATTTCCTTAAAAGGGCAAACTAGAAACATACTGTCACAGTAGTGTGAATCCGCTTTTTTCTTTCAGGTGTGTCTAATAGAGCAGTAAAACAATACACTTTAATTAAGACCTCTCAGAATTATTTCTTAACATGGCTTAAATTTATCTCTAACAACAACCCTGCACTCCCTGAAATTGATTGCTATAATTCCCACCTTTCTTAAATCCTCTAGTTCTTTTTGCTTGTATTTTATCCTATATAAGGTTTTTACATTTTATTTTTCCTTATTTTTAGCCTTTATGTCCAACTTTTTATGCATCTTTTTGTTCCTGTTATAGATTTTTGTTGTTCTTGTCTTCTCTATTGACACCTTGCAAAATAAGCCCATTATTTCTCTATGCTGTTCCATTTCCTTGGACCCGTTTGTTTGCTCGATTTTTTGTTTTTATTATTATTTTTATTTTTTGTTTTTATAATTATTTATTTGTTTATAATGTTTATTTGTTTATAATAATAATTTGTTCTTATTATTATTATTATTTTACTACTGTTATTATTATTATTATTATTATTGCTATGGTTAAAAAGTAAACATGTTTTTTTGTGTCAATCCATGTTTTTAAGAGTTTCATTCATTATTCCAAAGAATAATGATTTAACTTGCCTGAAATTATTCCAGAGAAGCGTTTGTTAATGAAAAAAAAAATACTTCAAAGTTTTTCTTTGTTAATTTTGGATGACTGATTTAGTTTTAGTTTCAGTTTTATTTTTGCTCACGCTTGGATTCCGTCTCCTCTGTCCCTCTTCCTTTTTTGACTTTTAGTGTTATTTTTCTAATTTTCTTACTTTTGTCTGAAGATATGCATTTTAATTTGTGTTTCGCTTCATTTACACAATTATTAAATTAGTTTAATAAGATTTGCTCTCTGTTGACTGGACGTGAATTTTATTTTGTCTACTTTAATAAAGATTTTTTATTGATTCCACTTTCGGGAGCTTTTATCAAAGTGAAAAAATTAAAGTTAAATTAAATTAAACGCAACAAATAAAGACAAAGACAAAAAAAAATTAAACTAGCACCTAAATACGCTCCTAAATAGTAAACATAATAGAGCAAAATAATAGAGAATAAATCAATTTTCACATTAAAAGGTTAATTTTCCATTTATTTCTGTTAGCAAAATAAAAGAAGATATGACAGCTTTCTTTATGGTTTTAACCCTGGAAATCGCTCTAACCGCAATTTTTAATACATTTTATGAATAAAATCTTCAAAACCAAACTGCGACTTGAGAGAGAGAAATATTATGTTTTTCAAGTAATCAATTAACTTCACTTCTTGGGTGTGGTGGCTATAAGACACAAGTACCGTTTATTCATATCTGAAAAACGTGACTTTCTAAGATTCTTCATTTGATTAAAAACTATACCATTTTAGGGCATTGTCAAATTTTAATCTGTGTTGCCACGTGAAAAAAAAAAAACATACAAAAGCAACTGGTCAAATTTGATAAAGCATTTTGTCCATAACAATTCAAACACTAATAACCAACCAGCTGACGATTCCCAAAGACTTTTACACTTCATTGAATACATTTTTTAGGGTGTTTCTTATTTTTGCTAACTTTCCCGATTTTTTTTCTTGTGCTGTTGTTTAGCACCCCCTAATACATATCCTGAGCTGAAGTGTGCCCTGCCGCGGGTGGACGTATACGGGCCGGGCGCAACGGGTGAGCTTCTGGCTACCCTCGCCGTTGGCGCTGCGGTCCGACGCTGTGGCGTCATGGCGCAGATACTTGATCAACCGGTAGACGCCGAACGTTTGAGTGGACTTGCCGAAGAGATACGTGCGGCCTGCCGGGCCAGATTCCTGACCGGCGATGGACATCTGGTGGATGAGTCACCTTCGGCGCTGCTGGGCGCCATTGGCGAGCCGCAGGAGGCAGGGATCCACCGCATCCACGTGGCCGATGACCTGACCATATTGAATCTGGTCTGGGGCCCGGGCATGGACCTGTGGACTACAGTCACTCCAAAACCGGCACAAACTTCTGATAATGAGTTTTGGAAAGTTCTTGCTTTCTAAATCTCAGCACCATATAATTCTACTTGATCTACCCATACCATCAAGAACGAAAAATCAAGATAAGTTAGTTCCCGTTAAAGCAAGAACAAACCGATAAGGTAATTCTTTCGTCCCAGTTGTCGTCGGTATGTACAATAAGAGTTAAATTTTATTGTTTGATTTATATTTACATGTGTAGTTTGATTTTGAATATGATGTAAAGAAACACAAATCAGCAATAGCTACGAAGTTTTTGCTATTAAACCTGTCTACTACTACTACTACTACTACTACTATGAGGTGAAGCTTGTAAGTTAACCAAGGTAAGTTTGGCCTATTTTGGTATTTTGCAGTGATATATTTCCTGTTAAAACTTTTGTTGAATTTCTTTTCGAATTTTCAATGGTTTTCCTTTGTGAATTCTTCAAAACAACTTAAGGGTTTTGTTTTATGCGTATATGGACACATTTGTTCAGCTAAGAACCTGAGAAAATCTGCCTTATTTTTGAAAAAAGAGAAAAACATCCCTTAAAGGTCAAAGAATCTCAATGAAAATCCCACCATCACATTCAGGGTATCAGAGAACCCAACTGTTGAAGTTTCAAGCTCTTATATACATATATGTGGATTTTGTTTATTTTTTGCCAGGTATGTGCAAAAAGACTTTATATCAAAACTAGATTACAAGGGAGTTAATTATCAGGAATGAAGATTCTCTCTACCTTCTTGTTGCCAGTAAAATATCTAGCATGAAACACATTTTTTATTTCGAAACATTTTAATTTTGAAAAATAGTATAGTAACAATATCGCTCTTTTTTACATATCGAATCAAATCGTTTTCTTCACTATATTAAAAAATACATTTAATTCACTTTGTGTTTTTGTATATGCATTGAATTCGCTTTTGGTGCAAAGCATAACTTTTCTTCCAACTCGAATTTTTCAATGATATCACATATTTTGGAACCAACTCATCCCATTCAAGGGTTAGCAACAAGACACCACTCCTGTATTCTGTTCAGAAGGATTTGGATAGAGGTGATGACAGATGGTAAATTAGGGCTGGTGATGAAAAAGTTGCTATAATCAGCAAAAAGTACTGGGTGCACTGATAGACCTAGGTCCATAGCCAAATCATTAATATAAAGGAGAATTATTGGGCCAAGAACAGAGCCCTGCAGAACACCCCTCTGGATGGGTAGGGGATGCAAAGTCACCCCACCCAGACTCACACTCTGTACTCTACCAGAGAACTAAGGCCTAAATAGGCCTTAGAGAAATTCAGAAATAATCCTAATACAGTATTTTTAAGGTCAAGTTGAGAATATATAAACTATGTAGGTTTTAATGGTGGTAGATTAATTGCGCTTGCCTTGATCTTTAAGAAGGGATTATTTAGACCCAAATAGTCAGAATTTTATCATATTAGTGATGTCCTTTAACTTTTTGAGTGAGTCACATTTTGCTGAATGATTTATGTTACATCTATACAAAAAGAATAGACAAAGCATATATGCCTCCAACCCTTTATATTTATGAGTATCACGCAAATAATACGATAATTTTAAATAATATGAAAAAGCATAAAAAGCAGAGGAGTTTTGAGGAATTAAATAAAAAAACGAGTTTTTTTTTAATCACTGTTGAACACTACCCTATTGACTTACTTCATACCTACTTTCATAGGGAGTCGTCGTGTCGTTTTTGGTATCTATGACGCATGCAAAATTACACAAGGTGGAAGATTACTCTGAATAGCTAAAAAGGGCATGGAACAAGAAACAGCAACAATCATGTTGCATTTCAAACGAAAATTTTGCACAAGGAAATCTGTGGTTAGAAAGACAAACAATGGAATGAAGGAACGTGACTGTCTGACCAATGAATATTTAAAATTCTTCGAAGATCTCTTCTCTTGTTGTTGGTTCGAACTCCAGGTTTCGGTTGCGTAAAGGAGGAACGGGATATCATTGGTGTTGAATAGCCGTAACCTCAGCCGGGTCAGGTAATTTTTCGACTTCCATAAGTGCTTGGAGAAACCTAATGTTTGGCTAAACCTGGTTTTAGTCGATTTCCAAAAAGCATTTGACTTAGTTGACCACAATATCCTAATTCGTTTGCCACAGGATAACTTTGAAATTGACCCTCTATTAATAAATATTGTTACATTGTTCCTTTCAAACAGGCCACCACAAGTTGTAAAAAACAAAAATATTTACTCTAACCACCTCCCTATTTACTGTTGAATACCTCAAGGAACTTTATTGGGACCACTTTTATTTCTTGTCATGATAAACAATATTGGCAAGGAATTCCCCCTTCCCCCAAAGATAGAAATATGTGGATGACTTGTTGATCCTTGATGGATGTCATAAGAATAGATAAAAGTGGGAGGAGAAAAATAAGCAGAAGAGGGATAGGAGAGTTGTTTGCAAGAGCTGTGGTACCAGCTGGGCTTGCCCCTTAAATTGCAGGGACAAGGTAGACAGCCTCCAACACTTCCCTTACTTCTCTTGCAACTGTATCTTCAATGCAGAGAAAAACAGCACTATCATCTATAACAGCTCTTGATTATTGTTCGACCTTATGGTAATAGAGTATTGGACTTTTTAAATGGGAACTGTAATTGGTGCAAAGATCAACTGTTCTACAATCCTATCCTGTGCTTTGTACAGAAAAATCTTGCTAAAGGAGTTTCGCCTGATACGATAAAAGAGTACATGGCCGTTTGGTGATGCCGTGAATGGTGCCGCTCGTAGGGCGGCCTAGGCAAAGGGTGGTCAGATCATTACGACACAAACCACTGTCGATTTATTACCACCCGTACTCAGGGCCAGTACCCGCTTCGTTGACCGCGCACCTATCAAAGGCAAAAAAGACGAGATCGATATCTTTGAGCTCATCTGGCAACAAGAAGACGTTACCCGCATGGCTACCGGCATGTTGTCTGATAAAAAGCCACAACAGGAAGCCAAATTATTACTTAGCTACCAGGGCCAGGACGTTGAGTTAAATAAATCCAGGCCTGGTGTTGTCATGGGCAGAAGCAATGCCTGTGATCTCACCATCAATGACAATCAAAAATAGTGTTTGAAATTTTTCGAATTTTTGGACTTGTCCTCCCTCTTCCATGTCAGTTGTACGGCGTAATATTGCGTATTTAATAGATATAGGAGTGGCGAGATACATTTTTTCTAGCTTCGCCTCAGAAAATGATTACATCGGGATTTACGACATCAGTAATATCCAGTTCGTATTCCGAGGGCTGTGTGTGCCATAAGATTTTTCTGGTGTGGCCCACCAAGCCCAAAAGGTTCAGCAATGATAATCCATGGTTAATTAGGATTGTTTAACAACATTTTTTTTTCTCGGTTATGGCTTTTTGGTCATCAATCTGGGGCCAAACGAAAGGTAAATTGTCATTATGATGTTAGTCAAGATGTTAGAGCTCAAATTAGATTCCTCGAAGACTTAGACAAAGTAGAAAGAAAAAGACACGACGAAAATGAAAGGGAAAGATTACTCAAGGCTGCCAAATCCAGGTCTAGGACCGAAGACCCTGAACAGCAAGCGAAACTAAAAGCCAAAGCGAAAGAGGTGATTTTAATTTTATGATTTGAAGTTCTTGCTTTCTTTTCTTTTCTGTTTTTTTTTTCTATAACTGAGAAAGTTTCACTGCAAAGGAAAGCAGTTTTCTAATTATTTTAAAAAGGAAAGTTTGATCAAGGTAGGCTATTTTTTAGCTGTCTCTTTCTTTTATTCTTCTTTGGATGACAGTGAAATTTTACCCAGGTTAAACCAAGGTTTGAAAAATACTGTTTTTTATAGGAAAAGCAATGGTATGCTTACTGTTTCTACTCTCTGGGCATAAAGCTCAAAAATAAACGGCATCTTTAATGATAGACTAGATGGCATATGATACATACCTGGCTGTGTGGACTGTAGAAAGTTTTAGGCATTTCATTGGAAATCCCATAATTAGGCTTCCAAGGTGGGTCAGAAGGTACTATTGGCTCAGCTATTGTTTGAGGCACAGCTATATTTCTACTCAAATCGACACTTAAGTTTTGTGGTTCTGCACTACTTGTATGCACATTCTGAGTTTCTAACTTTACTATAAATTTCATCAAGTTTTGTCTTACTTGTCAAAGGTTACGAGCCTGAGGAAATTTTCCTGATTTTCGAAAAAAGGGGAAAACACTCCCTAAAAGTCCAGTGATCTTGTTAAAGAAAAATTGCGCATGTGTTTCTCTTTCTCCAGGGGTGATTGTATCAACCTAGTGGTCCTAGAATGTCACAAGATGGCTCATTCAAACGGAAATTAAAAGTTCTAGTGCCTTCTTAAGGGACCAACAAAACTGGAGGGCATCTAGGCTACCTCCCCCACCACTTTTTTCCCCAAAATTGTCCAATCAAGTTTTTGATATAGTCATTTTCTTCATCATTGTTTAAAGGCCCAATAACAGCTGTACTACCTGAAGCTGGAGAACACTGGTACGTTTTCAACAGGCCGTTGATGAATGTCAGTGCATATCAAGAACAAACCTCCAATTTGCCTGTACACTGACACTTACCTTACTTTTTCTCTTCCGCTGCACGATACGCCATCTATTTGGTGGTGAACGACGACCGTATGATTTCAATTACGTGCACAACCGCACAATTCTATAATATATTTTAGGTATGAGTTTGAATTTTTCTTTACGACATGGCTACTCTTCCCCTATACAGATGGTGCTGCATTGCTGTACGATGTCGTGACGAAACGCTATATAGTTCCAGTTGCCAAGTACGTTAAAGAACAATTGGACTACAGACAATCAAAACAAAAATTGTATTATAATAAATTTTTGACTGAACTACAAAAGCTAATCCAAATAAGTCTCCTTCTTACATTTAGGGGAAAACTAGCGTGGAAAAGCTTAAAAAAAACTTGGGAGGGGATATTTCCATAAGAACAATAAGATAAAACGTATTTAATATTTTTTTTTTATTTAAAATTATTTAAATATCTGTTCCCAGGAAGTTAGAATGTTTCCGTAGGAACTTAAAATAGTTTCAAAGAGGAAAAAAAGAGAGACTGCTATCCTATATTTCTTTGTTAAAATGTGTTCTTTAACTCATTGGTTTCTTTTGTAAAATATTTTTGCAAACTAATTCCATCATTTTTCTCACACGATTTCAATGCTTGCTGTTAGCAATATATATTTACTTCAATGGTCAATTTCAGCGATTAATTTTTAAGTGTTTCCTTTTAAGCAGTTGCCGTTAAGTATATGTTCAAGTATTAAAACTGAAAGGCTATAAGACTCATAAAATACTTTTATTTTAGAAAACTTATTAACACGGCTACTGCAGTAACTCTATTATCTTGCTGTATTCTTAAACGGCTCAGAATGTTTCATCGTAAGAACATAGACATCGAATTGCCACTGAGATAAAGAGGATACATTATAGGCACCAGATAAAACATACCTAAACTACGCCTCACGAACCCTGCATAGTACCAGATTTATCTATTACCGATTTTCTATACGTGTCAATTAAGTTGTTTTTAAAACGTCGTCATTTTAGAAGAAAAGACGCAAAACGGTCAATTTCGTTTCGTCCGGTTTTGACCAATCTTTTATATGTTGTAGAGAAGTTTTTCCGGTTCGAATAATTTCAAAATCGAAACTTTTGCAATTTGTTTGAGGTTAAACCTTAGATTGACTGTACTATGAATAATAAGCCATTTCAGTCCTTTTTCCGGATAATCTTAGTGAGTTGCACAATCTCATAGACAAACATTACAAAATATTAGTTGTTTGGTTTGATCTAGTTTGAAGTAGTTTTACGAATCAATATACTTATTCTGATTACGGCGGCCGGAGGGGCCTTTGGGGGATTGCTGCAACAGACCGGTATTGGAGCCCGCATTGAACAATTGGCGGAATCTCATCAGCTCAGCGTGTTGCCACTAGCCTTTGCGGTGACCACTCTGGTGCGGATTGCTCAAGGGTCCGCCACGGTTGCTATGATCACCGCGGTGGGCATTTTCTCCGGTTTAGCGACGCCGGAACAACTAGGCTTTCATCCCGTTTACTTGGCGCTGGCGATCGGGTGCGGTTCCAAACCTTACCCGTGGATGAACGATAGCGGCTTCTGGGTTGTGTGCAAAATGAGTCAAATGACGGAAGGGGAAGTGTTGCGGAGTTATATGTCACTTGGTTAATACCAAGTGCCATAAAAAATCATTATTGCCTTTTAGTCACACAGAATAACAAATCGCGTGGAACATAATTTTTTCTGTTTCCTTTTCAGTTTCACATAAGAAAAATAATCAGGTTTTAAAAAGCCGGGGCTATTCGTCTCTCCAGAAATAGAGGATAATATGATTGGCTTACAATATAAAACACAAAACAAAACCTGACAAACACATAAAACATAAAAAAAATATATATAACGTAATTGTTGCTCTTGTACTACCACTCCTAAAAAAAAATTGTACCCATCACATGTTTGAAAATTAACTTTTAGCATAATTTTATTGTTATTTAAATCTCTTTAAATTTTGCCTTGGATTGTCTTTTGTAATTATGAAAAACATACGACCAAACCTTTGTTTCTCAAGAGGCTGATGTAGCATCAGGTTTTTGAATTACGTCTTTGTAAGCTCAAATGTCGTTATTTGTAAGTATTTTGTTGCTTAGAGCTTTTACAAAGTGTTGAATGTCAACCTTTGCCCCGGTTTGCTTTTGTCACTATGAAATACATATCACAGAAACTTAACTTTTTTTTAAACAAAGACATGGTAAGCATTGATGATCTTATCCATGTCAAAATCCCAAACCCAATTATCATAACTATCATTTTCAATTTAGCACGTTTTGACACCGCTTTCAATCTTCTGATACAAACCACCAGAACCTGGGGGTGAGGGTTATAAGTTATTCTGCAGGACATATAAGATTCTTTTATGAAAGGGATGGTTATTTAGCTTTAAAAGAGGTTCACTTGGTTTAAAATTGGAAATTCCAGTTCCTTTTTAAGCGTCAAAAGTGATGGAGGGCATTTAGCCCCCTCCCCGACAACCTCTCTTTTCACCAAATGCGTTTGGTTGAAATTATAAGATAATCTTGTTCAAAATAGTACAAAGAACGTATAGTACTGTCTGTAGAGTTGACATAACCCACCAAGCCCTGGGGATAGAGTTGTAAATTATACCATGAGGCCATATAAGGTTTTTATGGAATTGGTATTATTTTTAGATAGCTCACCTATTTTTTTATTTTCATGAGTCTTGCCTCCCCCCAGGAGAATTTTTTAGCACGTAAATTATCCTCCTATAATTTGTAGCTTAAAAGTGGACTTTTCTTGCTTTTAAGCTTCACCGTAGGATCAATCTTCTAAGTCAGGGCGAGGGAGAAGGAACCTGTCTGCGAAAAAAAAAGGTAAATGGTAACTTACCTCACTACCGTTAAACACTTTCCATAATATCCTTAAAATATAGTATGTCCAAATAACATGTAAAAGCAGTAATGTGCATAGAAGGCCATTGAATATGTAATAGGCAGGAAAAAAAGGAATGAAAGTGTAAGCCTCGAACATACGTAGCTATTACCCTCGAAAACTAAAACTTTTGACCTGGATTTTCAAAACTAAAACCAGAGAAAAAGAAACTGATAATTGAAAATTAATATAAAAATGTTGTTTTTGTCAAAATATCGGTAAATGTTTACTTTCGTTCCTAGAGTAGAGAACTTAGAAATGCTAATTCTATAAGCGCATCTAAAGCACTATATATATAGCTTTTGAAATTTTGGTAAATGTTTATTTCGTTCCAAGTGTTCTAAAGTGCGTATTACTGCATATAGCAAGATTTTGACGATCACATATTGTTTCCTTGTCGTTATTAAAATAATTAATTAATTAAGGGTCAATCCATTTCTGGTCCCGGTCGTCATTTATATTCCCTGTGTCCCGGTCGTCCTTTGTGTCTCGGTCTGTATATATATTCGTTTTTGAATTGGTATATGATGAAATAAATTTTTATGTTTTTCCCCTTTTTTTCTAGTTATTTTTTTTTGGTTTTTACTTTTTTTTAGTTTTTTAGTTTTTTTTCTTTTTTTTGTAGTTTTTACCTTTTTAGTTTTTTTTATTTTTATTTTTTTTTTTAGTTTTGTTTTTCTCCTTTATTTTTCAGTTTTTTTCCTTTTTTTAATTATTTTTCTTTTTTAGTTTTTTTAGTTTTTTAGCTTTTTTAGTTTTTTTATTTGTTTTTAGTTTTTTTTTTTTTTGGGGGACATGGGAGCAAAGGGGAAAAACATTAATATATAGTCCATGTCTCAAGACTCTCTGGATGTAGACCTCTCTTTCCTCCCTTCTCTGTAAAAATACTGGAGCTAAGCCACTGTTCTCGTGTTTTATTCGCATGGAATATTTACCTCATAAGTTGCAAGTCGATCGGTGAAAAAAAAACCTGCTAATTTTTCGGTTGAAACCATTGTTGTACAAGTTTCCCATTTAAAATGATGAAAAACTCCTGCTTAATTCCACCTCAAACAATGTGGAACACGCAAACAACTGTGCTAAAAAGCTGGGGATGAGAGTGGAAGGGCTGATTAAGGGGCCGCAGGCTCGCTTTAATAACATACCATCATTGATTTGACTGAATTGTAATGACAGTTCTGTAATTTGTTGATTAGACTTATTACTTCACTACAGAGTTGCCACGTGATGAAAAAATTGTTAGATCTTAGTGATTTTTTGTGGTTTCTTCAATAATCTAGAGATTTTTGTGTTGATTTAGTGATTTTCTGTTTGAGCAATATAAAAATCACTAGAAATAGTGATAAATTACTAGGGTTTGGAACCCTGCTTCAATAGTATCATTTCTTTTAGGTTACTGAAAGCCCGTTTATCAAACAGCAACCACCGCCATCTTCCTATAAACCAAGAGATGCTGACCATGTTACAGCAACAACTCAGTTTTTGGTAGCTTAAGATTGGTTGTAACTCATAACGATGTGAAAATAATTGGGTAACTTGAAAAAATTGTTTTGCGAATTATGCAATCCCAACAATTTTCGTTTTAAACTAAATTTCTGTCGAAATGACAAAAAAATGAATGCATTTGCCAATGGATTGGTTGTCTGTCCGCGATTGAAACATTTTTTGGTTATTGTTAGCGATTAGGAGCAGAAATTATTTAAAATTATGCAAGTCTAAAATCTCTATCTCTATCCGCTCCCTCTCCATCTCCTACAGTCTCACTCTCTCTCCATGCTCCCCCACTCTCCCTCTCCTCTCTCTAATAGTAATAGGATAGCACAATATAATTTATTTCATTGTATTTTTATTTTCATTTCCAATGCAGTAATAACTGGAGTTTAATATTCAGTTTAGGTTTCGCTCACTTTAAGATTTATTTAAAATTTGTATTAGTACTTATTGTATGTTTGTTGGCTATGATTGTTTATTTAATTTCATTTCTCGGATGGATTTTGACGGAAAAGGGAGTGGGGGAGGGGCAAGTTGCCCTCTGATCTCTTTTAACTCTTAAAAAGTTTACTAGAACCTTCAATTTCCAATCAAATGAGCCATCTCTGAAGATCGCTCAAGCATCCCTTCTATAAGAACCCTTTATACTAGCTAGAATCAAACTTTCACTGTTCTATCTACTATTCAGCCGATCACTTATATAAGCGACTAAAAAAAAATCTTGTCAACCTTCAATGGACTTGCTCAATAGAGTTGACCTCCTTGTATAATGTGTAATTAGATGTGTAAGTGTATCCTCTCAAACAAAGGAATGAAATATTTTGAAGCACAGATTTGCTGAATAGGAATACCAAGCAGAAAAATGCTCAATAAAGACAAAAGGACATAATATTGCTTAAATATTCAGAATTCTCGATCTATTACCCCATATGGCAATATTCTGTTTTCAACAGTCCTTGATTTAAACCTTGTCATGTTTTGGTGAAATCTACTATACATCTGGTGTCATATATAGTGACTTTTTCAAAAATGTTAGCTCTTCTCGCCTCGTCACAAGTGCCATATGAGCTCTTAGCTCTTGTTTTTTTTTAGTTCATCTAAATGGTCATCTAAATGGTGTTTGTGCGATAACTTAGAAACGGCTGAAGGTAATAAATTAAAACTTTCAGGATATGTTGAGGATAATCCTTATTATTAATCCTTATAAATCTTTATTTATCTTGAGGAATACGTTGAACTAAATCAGAAGACGCTATACGCATCCGAAGTTGTCACAGGGGTGTATCTGCGATATTTTAGGGACGGCTAAGGGAATCAAGTTAAAAAATTCAGACACGTTCGTGGAGATGGTCAATTAATATTAAGATAATATAAGATGAGTTGAGGCGGGACCGGGCCGCGATCTTCAGGATCGTCGCCATCTGCGGGGCCATGTTGCCCTGGCCCGCCATCATGTCGAGCGAGATCTTCTTGCGCGAGAACTTACGAATGGAGATCGAGCAGCCGTCCAGCGCCAGCGGCGGCGCGATGACGTTCACGCGGCTGCCGTCCAGCAGGCGCGCGTCGCAGATCGGGTTCGATTCGTCGACGCGACGGCCGACCCGGGTGACGATGCGGGTGGCGACGTTCATGACGTGGGAATTGTCCTGGAACCGCACGTCGGTCAGTTCCAGCTTGCCGGCCCGCTCCACATAGACCTGGTCGGGACCGTTGACCATGATGTCGGGGGGGGCCCGATAATTCGGAAAAAAAAAAAAAAAGAAGTATTTTTAACTTACGAATGGGTGATGGGATCTTAATGAAATTATGAAAAAAATAGAAAAAATGAGGTATTTTAAACTTACGAAGGAATTATCGGATCTTAATGAAATTTGATGTTTAGAAGGATATCGTGTCTCATAGTTCTGATTTTAAATCCCGACCGGATCTGGGGGGGGAGTTGCGGGGGCCTAGAATCTTTCAAAACGCTTAGAGTGGAGGGATCGGGATGAAACTTGAGGGGAAAAAGACACGAGTCCTAAACGCTCGGTGGGAAAAGGAAAGTCCAAGATACGTGATTGACATAACCGGAACAAAGATTTGTAAGACGGTATTTGAACTTCTTTTTATTGCTGATTTCGTCATCTGCGCTGGAATGACCTGGAACAAAATTATTATCATTTGCGATTGTATTCATAATTTCAAACTAGTTCCACTAGCGGTTTCCGCTTTCTCCTTGCTTATGTTTTTCATATTAATATTCTGAGTTGATTTTTCATTTTTAAGAAGATTTGTAAGACTTCTTTTTATTGCTGAAATCCAAGATTATTTTCTCTTCAATAGCGGTTTGATTTTTATTTTTAAAAAGATTTGTAAGACGGTATTTGAACTTCTTTTTATTGCTGATTTCGTCATCTGCGCTGGAATGACCTGGAACAAAAACCCGCAGGTCGAAGCGCGCCGGGTTGCGCCGGGCGAGCGTCACCGCCCCACCCTCGCGCGCCATGTGCCATCCCTTCACCTGCATCGGAGCCTCCGGGTCAGAGCGGAATGTTGTCGTGCTTCTTCCACGGGTTCTCGAGCTGCTTGTCGCGCAGCATGGCCAGCGCGCGGCAGATCCGGCGCCGCGTGTTGTGCGGGCGGATGATGTCGTCGAGATAGCCCCGGCTGGCCGCCACGAACGGGTTGGCGAAGCGCTCGCGGTATTCCTCGGTCCGGGCCTCGATCTTCTGCTCGTCGCCGAGGTCGCCGCGGAAGATGATCTCCACCGCCCCCTTCGGCCCCATCATTTAGCAATCAGCTTCTCTGCGTCATGTGGCTTTTATCAAGGTGTAGGGCTATATTAATTTACAGCCACTATTGAGCCGGGTCGCTCCTTACTACAGTTCATTACCACGAACTGTTTGAAACAAAGCTCACACAAAGTAAAGAGGTAAATTATTGTCATTTATTTTTCTTGTATTTAAGTATGTACGAAAATATATAGATGGGTCTCTAGATGAGAAAGTCTACATTCTGCCCGAGCTAAAAGGTATTCAAAGAACATGTAATCAAAGCCAATTCGGAGAATTTCAGTGAAATATATAAGCATTTTCGAAGGCCATACTGCCTTTTCATGACATACAAATAATCGTTACGCGGAGTTGAAATATTCGAACTTTTTCTTATTAATTAATATTTTGTTGTTGATTTATTTTCATTTCATTATCATTAATTCATTTAAATTAAACCCCTTTTTCTCTCTTAATTCTTCGTAAGATCATTCGGTATCTTTTATCTTATGAAGCTACGCCGCTTCTGTAGAATTCTTTTGTTTTTGGGTTTTTCCTTGATACCCGCTGGCGAATACCTAATAGCTAAAAAAGTCTTATCACGTAAGGGACGGCTCCACGAATTTTACAGCAGCACAATATATTACGAGTTCAGTTCTGATAGGAGACGGTACATTTACTGGCGAAAAATGACCAAGGGAAGTTGCAATGCACATGTGTCAAACCACAGTACCAATATAATTAAAACATAGACATTTTATCCTTTGGATCTATCTTATATCAAATCAAATATGCAAAGCATGATTTTCTGAAGCTTTTTTTTCTGGTTGTTTCAAAATTATCAAGTTTTGAAGGCAGTACCACATTTTTGAAAGTGTCACCATATTAAACCATCAAAATAAACAGGCAAAAATAATTAATTTAGATTCTTTCTTTCAATGTGTATACTATTCAGCTGTTGGGGAAATTATCCAAACCCTTGATTTGGCTTGTGTAAGTCCTTTTAAAACCTTTCAAGTGGTTGATGTCACAAAAATTGCAACATAAACTCATCAAACCAGGAAGCATCCAAACTGGCGGCTGCTGCAGGTAAATCGGTTAGCGGATCTCCAGACGTTGTGTTTGGTGAAACCGACGAATCGAATCCATTTGTTCCCGTCGAACAAATGATGCCATTCCTGCCTTTCGTTCGTTGCAAAAATGTTGATGAAGCAATCGACAAGGCCAAAAAATACGAACACGGCTTTCGACACACGAGCATCATCCACTCGCATAACGTTCGCAACATGACCCGAATGGGCAAAATCCTCGATACAACCCTGCCCCTGAGCATTATAGCCTCTGAAATACCATAAAAGGGCATAATTTTTACCTCTTAACAGTTTTAAATAATTAAAGTCCTTTCATGGATGTAATCTTCTATGGATCCATTTTTCCAGGGATCACAAAACCTCTCCCTGGGTGAGAATCGTGGCGGAACAAATCTTCGTTATTGCTGGTAGAAGGGGGAAGGGAGGGATAATGCCAATTCACGAAAATTTAGAGAAAATAATAGGAGAACTGGGATGCGAGAGAACTGGAGGGGGATAAATCTAAAAAGGCATTTTTCACTGAAAATGCCCGAAAAACGATATTTTCAAAATCTGGGGGGATTAAAACATAGGCGTCCCATGCCCTTCTTGACCACCAGACTGAAGCCAATGGAAGGGGGGGGTTCCCCAACAGATAAGTAGATTTCATATAAAAGGAATGAGAATCAATAGATTGGTTTAAAAGGAAAATCAGAGCCTTAATGCCGGTCGGGATTTAAAATAAGAGGTCTGAGTCACGAGGTCCTTCTAAATATCAAAATTCATTAAGATCCGATCACCCACTTCTAAGTTAAGAATACCTCAATTTTTCCCCCCCCTTCAGCCCCCCAGATGGTCGAATCGGGGAAGAGGACTATATCAAGTCAATTTGTAAGTACGATTACGTCAATCACGTATCTACGACATTTTCTTATTGTATCCACCAAGCTTCATCCCGATTCCTCCACTTTAAGAGTTTTCCAAGTTTTCCGATTTCCCCCTCCACATCAAATTTCATTAAAATCTGATAAATCACCAGAAATAATTGAAAAATAATTGAAATATCGTCTTTGCAAAAAAAAACACACACTCATTATTGGTATCCAGTATATGTAGATTTTGTTATAATTAACTGTCAATTTTAGAGCTTCGGAAAAGAAAGTTCGCAGCAACGTCCTTACAGGCCAATTTTCAGCTTATAGGCAAAAATCTTGTTCAAAGAACTTGTTCTAACAAATGCAAGCTGGTACGCTCCGATGTTCAAAACTAGCACCATCGATTATTCTAGAAAGCAATCTCACACAAATTAATATAATAAATTAGGAATTGAAATAATTAATTAATAATAAGTAAAATAACTAAATTAATAAATAATTTCCGTCATGTTCGGAACTTTGCATCTGTGTCATGACCTCATATCATGCAGTAATTTTTAAATTTGTTACTAATTCATGGTTTATTTTTATCCGTAAAAATCGTTGCTATGACAAGAGATAGTGCAGTAATCAGTTTCCTCTTCTTGTTGTTCTTTTCATTTTTTTTTTTTTTTGGGTTTTTCTTCTTCTACTTCGTCTTCTCATATTATGTGAATGATGAGTGTTAAATAAATAAATGACGCACAATTAAATAGCATAGAAATGTTCCCCAGATACAAATCGGGGAAAAATTAACCGAAAGGATCACTGGTGCACATCTTTTTCGGGGCCCTCAGATCCTTAGCGATTAGTTTAAATACAAGAAATCAGGAGAAAAATCTCCAATGACGAATTAACTTCACACCATCCACCCCAGGCTATAATAATTCTTATGACTATAAAAATTGTACGTCTAATATTAAATATCTAGTATTTCAGTTTTAATGTTTATACTAACGAATAAATATTTATTTGGCGTTGCTCAATTCTGTATTAATAAGTGGCACAGAAAACCGCATTGAGTAGTACACTTTATGAAGAGTTATAGAACTACGTCAAACATGTTTTTTTTTACATCTTGGTTGCCGTTCATTAGTCAGATAATCCCTTGTTCAAGTCAGAGAAAATCCGTCGTTAGATATTTACACCACAAGCCGAGTTTGCCGTACAAACAAACATGGTGTCAGACAAATCGTAATCTACTTCTAGATAATGATCATTAAAACTATTGTTTTGTTCCGGATCTAATACTTCTAATAATGCGGAAGCAGGATCACCCCGATAATCAGAAGCAATTTTATCAATTTCATCTAATAAAAATAATGGATTTTTAACTTCAACTTTCGCAAGTTTTTGTAAGATTTTACCCGGCATCGCGCCAATATATGTTTTTCGGTGCCCGCGGATTTCAGCTTCATCCCGCACGCCGCCTAGTGCCATGCGCACAAATTTACGCTGTGTAGCATTGGCTATAGATTGGCCTAAGGAAGTTTTACCTACCCCCAAATGTCACCAGATCCGGTCGGGATTTAAAATAAGAGCTCTGAAAGTGTTTTTTTACTAGGTTGCAGCAATTACTGCAACCACGATATTGCACTAGTTCTTTTTTCATTATAAAACTTATGTTTGAACAAATTCAAACTTGCATTATTTTCGGCCCTTGCCTATGGTCTGCAGGTTGTTATGTCATCCCCAGATTCTTATTTACTGGAAATTTTGACTATTTTAAACAAAATGGTCAACTCAAAATTTTGGTCGAATATCTTTGGAGGATACAGGATGCTGGTTAGGAAGATAGTAAAGAGATATAGAATAGTTGCCCCTTGGTCACTTCTGACCCTTAAAATGGGGTACTAAAATAAGCTTTTTACCCAACTTGATATTTGAATCCACGGGGTTCCGATCCAGGCACAGAAGTACCGCCTTTAGCTTTACCTAATACGTAACTTCCTTAATTGTAATGCTGACCAGTGAAGTTAAGCTAACTAATCAACGATAAAGTTTGAAAAAAATGTAAAAAAAATCTTTGTCAGTTTTTTTTTATCACGTCAAGTTTTTTGTCATTAAGCCTCGTTAAGGACAAAGCTAAGGGTATAATCAAAGATTATAAAATACTTTCCACAAATAAATTTCAGATATGCAGCCGTAACGAAATAAGGAGTTTAAAAAAATGGAATATAAAATGTTCAATTTTCGATTTATTGACGGAAAAAGCATTTGGTGAAACTAGTCAGGAAGAGGTATTGAAATAGATAAATGAATGTGCAATTTTTCTGAGCCGGATAGATGACATTCAGGAAAATAGAACATGGAAAAGTAAAAATATTCTGGGAAGTTTGAAAAAGTGGAAATTAACTTCTCCAGGAAATTGTTTGAGGAATATGTATAGTTAATTTTAATTTGAATATATTGCTGTTCCTTAAAAGCCTGTTGGTGATATCAGCTTGCCTGTACCAAAGTTGCTACTGAAAAAAAAAAATCAATTGGCAAATTGCCTAAAAATTACAGGGTCACGAGGGAAACTGACAAAAATACAAACCTGGCATGGCTAATTGTAGAAAAGCCAAGACAGATAGTCCGAGCGAGTGAGAGGCAAATCTGGTATTAACCCCCTTATTAGTATTGTATAAAAATGACGTTAGTTCCTTTGTTAATAGATAACTCTATCTATTATCCGTCTATGCGGCATTCCTAAAGCAGAAGGACCAAGGTAGATAGTCATGGAACTAAGATAGTCACAGAACCTATAGTTTTCCAGGTGTTTGGTTAAATGGTGCGGGCAAACAGAGGGAGTAAGTATGACCGGGTTTTTAAATGTTGATGTTACGTTATTGTTCAACCAATGAAAGATGCACGTTGTTATTTTCCTGGAGGTATGACAGGTTTTTGAGGTCGCCTCAATCGATACACCTGTCATCCATGACCTCCGAACCATGGTCACCCACAGATTCAGAAATCATTCAAAATCGCAACTGTAATGCTAGCCGATTTGGGCGGAGTGCCAGACGTGCTTTATGGTCATGTAATTTTCCAGCCCTTCGACGCCACCTTCACGACCGTACCCGCTGGATTTGACGCCTCCAAATGGGGTTTCCGGCATTGAGGCCTCAAGCGTGTTGATCGACAGATTGCCGACCTCGACCTCATCGATCATGCGATCAATGTAATCTGCGCGGTTGGTGAAGGCATATCCCGCCAACCCGTAAGGTACCGAGTTTGCCTTTGTGATCGCCTCATCACAAAAAAAAACTACCATAACCGTCTGAATAACTCGCGTGTCTTACTCCCCCTTTAACGACCAGGGAGCTACTATGAGGACTACAACCATACATTTACTGTAGCCTTTGTCCATATGTCATTAATGATTAAAGCTTACAATAAATTACTGGCGATTAGTAGTTCAGTTGCTCTTCATGAAGGTGAATGCAACCAAAACATTTTAAGGAGATTATAGTATTTTCTGTAAGGAGGTTGAATCACCTTTGACATTTTATAAAGACATGTGTCCTTTTTAAATTTCCATATGAGGGAAGATTTTTGGACCAGATCTTTGGAGACAAATGGATATGAGGCCCTAGCTTGGACGGTAGAGCTCATCCCATATGAGCTCTTGGCTCTTCCGGCCTCGTCACAAGTGCCATATCAGCTCTTAGCTCTTGTTGTTTGTATAAGTGTTAGCAACAGACACGAAAGAGGTAAGTGGCGAGAATAAAAATTGAATTATGGATGGCACCAATAAGGTATTGGTGCAATCCATAAATATTGCCTATCGCCATAATTGTTTTTATGTGTGAACTTAAGACTACCTATTGGTTTGTGGTTTGTTGTTTTAGAGATCAAACAAATGTATGTGTTGAAATAAAAGTACTAACTAGCTTCTGAAGGAAAGAAAATCTCGTCTAGGATATAGAAATTAAGAAGATTGATAGGTTTCGCTCAGGCATCGATAGGATTGCAGGAACAGGTCAATCGTCAGGCCAACGGCCGCGAGATCGTTCTCTCCGCGTCGGGAATCAGAGTGGCGTTCGGCGAATCGCTGATCCTGGATGATCTGTCACTGGACGTCTATCGGGGAGAAATCCTTGGCTTTGTCGGTGCTTCCGGTTCGGGCAAATCCGTGTTGCTGCGGACCATCCTCGGGCTCAACAAAAAGCAGGCCGGAACGATCCGGCTGCTTGGCGTGGATGTCGACGATGCGACCGAGTCGGAGCGGCTCGGCATCGACATGCGCCTCGGGGTCCTGTTTCAGCACGGCGCCTTGTTTTCTGCGCTGACGGTGCCCATACCTCCGGAAATCGTATATTTTTCTTGAATCTGGACACTTCACTTCAAATTACCAACCATAATCCGCATTGGGACACCCAAATTCTTTTTTATTATCCCCGCCCCCCGTACAAGGCTGAAATAAGCTTAATACCAACACAAAAGTGGTCAGCAGGTCCTTAATTTATCAATCATATCAGCAGCTGATCTCTCCCATCGTAACCGAGTGTGGCCTAGCAACACCTGGACAAATGTTATCACGCTTATCCCTAATACATCTGCTTATGCATCTGTTGTTTTGTTTTTATTTCTTTTCAAATTCCTCTATTCTATCTTGGAGTCGAGTGGAATTTTGTGGGGAGTGGATTGAAAAACTTTCCGCACAGCTTACTATTTCGGATGCGGTCAGTCAGTTAGGCACCCAAAACAATCTGCAGTCAATTTCTGTCGAAAGATCAAGCAAATCTTCCTCCGTTTTGGGGAGGAAACATGCTTGACCACTGTCATCACTGCAACTTCTAATATTTTAATCTTTTTATTCTTCCCAACTTTTTTCAACAGTGAAAAAACACCCTGGGCAATTCTACTTTTAACATTTTCACTGCACCAAACTTCTTTACTAATAGTACTAGGTACGGGAAGCTTTCCGCTTCATCAATCTTCTCATTACCCAACATCACCTCTTCACTTTCACTTATTCCCAATCTGAGGAGAAGATGTTGAAACTTTCAAGGTATAGAGATGTTGAGGAAAAATTGGAGAGCAACCAGCCCCCACCCCTCCATGCCCTGTTAGGTGCTCCCTGGAAAAAAATATTTGATTTTGTTCCAATTTGTCAAAGAGTCCAATAGTTTTGTCTCCAGGAATGCCATGCCCTCCACAGCCCCATTGCGAGGATTGTAAATTATGCAATTTGCTCATTGTTTTCATGCAGGAATTGTCATTTGGAAAAGCGAAAATATTTGGTTCTGGGTGTATCCGAAACAAGCCAAGGGTATTAAGGTGAAACTTTAGAGAATTTTTAGGCATAGGCTATACTAAATCTAAAAGGTGCTATGCCTAGTTGCCCTTGAATCTTTTTAGTCACATAAAAAGGGCACTAGTACTTTTATTTTCTGTTCGTATGAGCCCACTCCCAATATTTTAGGACCACTAGGTCGAGGCGATCACCCCTCGGAAAAAGAAACAAGCAAAAAAAAAAAAACAACAAATAAAAACGCAACCGTGCTCCTTCTTCTGCAAAAAACAGAAAATTTCACATTTTTGCAGATAGGAGATTGAAACCTCTACAATAAAGATCTCTTATACACTGAATCTGGCTGTGCGATTTTCATTAAAATTCTTTCAATTTGAAGGGATATTTGTCCCATTTTTTGAAAATAAGGCAAATTTTCTCAGGCTCGTCTACCCCGCCCTACTTAGCTACCTCCCCCAGAACCCAAGGACATATTATCAAAATTTTGAGATAGCCTTTTTGTTCAAAATCATCGAAATGTGCAATAGCTATGCATTCAGGGATGACGTGGCCCTCATAGCCCCTACGGCAAGAGGGTGTAAATTATGCAAGTTGCCCGTTATTAACATATACGTAGGTTTTGTTATTGTTAAGGAGGGTGTTGTTCGATCAACACCCTGTTAAGGAGGGTGTTGTTCGATCAACACCCTGTTTGTGTTCAAAAAGGCTAAGCATAAAAGTAAAACCCCAAGAATTGCTGACGGGACTATTAGACTAAATAAGAAGGGGAAGGGTAATAGGACTTTTAACCTACTTCAGAGATTAGCATCATAACTTGAAAATTTATGTTTTACAGATAGAAATAAAAAAATGTCTGGAATTTAAACAATGACCAACTACTGCATGATCAGAGCCAACGCTGTGGCGTTGGCAATAGTAAATGCCATACGGTTCCTTTGACTTATCATTTTTTTTTCTCAGACAAACTTCTTATGGAAGGAGTCGTTGTATAAACTTTGAAGGGGGCTCATTCAATTATAAATTAAAAGTTCTAGTGCCTTTCTTAAGAGTCAAATAAGATCGAAGGGTAAATCCCCTTCCCTTCACACCCTTTTCCCCCAAATATATCTGACAAGAATTTTCGAAAATACTAGCCTATTAAAGTGAATCCTGACAAAGCCTATCTGTTTTTATCTCTTTATGTTTTTATAAGATAACCAAGATGATTTTAAGCCTGTTGAAAAAAATAGTTGAAAAGATAGAAAAAATTTTTTTGCAAGGATCTCCAGCAAGCCCTCCTCAGTACTCAACCACAAAAAAACCCATAAAATTAGCCTTTTCAAGTGAATCCTAACAAAACCTCTCTGTTTCTGTCTTTTTGCTTCGTTTTCTCAACTGGCTGGAAAATTACCCTGTTTTTTTTACTTTCTTAATTTTTTTCGTATTGTATTTGTTTTTCATCAAACGTTATTTTTTTTATAATTGTTGCTATTGCAAAGCTTCTATGTTTAACCTCTTCTGATTTCTAAGTCTTCAATATCTGGCTACTTGACAGGTCTATACATATTGAAATGTTGACAAAACAACATTTTACCAGGATTTTCAGATAGGCCTATGTTCTTTTTCTCTGACTTTAATTCTGAAAATACAGTTCCTGTTATTTGAGTAGAATTTTTAGGCACACCAATGGTTTTTTTTCCTAAATTTAGGAAATGCATTTGCACATCATTGAAATCTTATGAATCAGGATTGAGAAAAGCTGTGAAGCTGAAAACACTTTTGTTGTAGCCTACTCTATTTAAGAGGAAGATCTATTTTGCAATGTTTCATTTTTATACGGCTATAGGGATGGGAGGGGGCGTCGAAGAGCGGGCCGACGGCGCCGGTCTCGACCACATGGCCCTTTTCCATCACCACCACCTCGTCGGCGATTTCGGCGACCACGCCCATATCATGGGTGATGAACATCACCGCCATGCCCAGATCGGCCTGAAGCCCGCGGATCAGATCGAGGATCTCGGCCTGGGTGGTGACGTCGAGCGCGGTGGTCGGCTCGTCGGCGATCAGGACTTCGGGCCGGCAGGCCAGCGCCATCGCGATCATGGCCCGCTGACGCATCCCGCCCGAGAATTCGAAGGCGTAGCGGTCCAGCGCGCGGCCGGGATCGGGGATCTCGGCCTGCCTTTTTAATGTCGCTCCTTATTTTCAGTTTAAAAAACTTGTTTTTTTTATTTAATTATAGAAAAGGTCATATTCTATCAGTTTTAGTTCCAGTAGTCAAAACATAGTTTTTTTTTATCCCTCTCATCGCTAGACCCTAACTAGATTTTCTTTCCGTATTAAAGCATAATGTATTGCTATTATTAAAATAGGAATTCTATTTTATTTTATCAATCTCAGTTTTAGTGGTTGAAACAGAACAACTTTTCTTTTTGTTATACTTCCACTCATCTCAAAATCTCAAACTCGCCCTTCTTTCTGTTATAGCCTAAATATTACATTTGTGAAATAAGAATTCCAACATGTTCTATTTGGGAAATGGGCTCTATATTTTTCGTGTTTTCACTGTGCATTATATATTCACTCTCGTCAGACTTTATTTGGCTTTGAGCCTTAAATAAAAGTTAATACTCATTCGATATTGGATTCATCGAACTTCATTATTTGCAGTTGTTACAATTCTCATGCCAAGCATAAGCTGTTGTATTATATAGGGAATTTATTTTGGTGTTCGAAAACGAACATTTTAAACTGTTCGTTTTCGAACATTTGGTGTAGTTTTATGGAGTAATTAATTACTGAGATATAGTGTGAAAGTTCAGTCAAACGTTCTGTTAATGGATGATGACCAAGATGTGCTTGTAGCGGGTAAATTGTTCGTTTTAAGTTTTAATGTCGCTCCTTACTTTCATTTAAAAAACTTGTTTTTTTTGTTTAATTTGTTGATAAGAGGAATATTTGTAAAGCTTCTTTCGGTATTTCTTAATCACGGTAGTCATAGCAACAGTAGGCGTACCGCAATTGTAAGAATAGTACTCGTAGCAACAGTAGTAGTTGTTGTATTATTAGCATTAGTAGTCACTGAGTAGTATTCAAAATAGCTGAAGTCCCAATAATAGCAGTAGTAGTCATAGCATCATAAGCCGTAGTAATGGTAGTCTAAATAGTCGTAGTAGTAGTAGTAGTCGCTCTAGTAGTTTTCTTGGTAGATATTTTTCAATCATTCTAATGTTCAAATATATAGCCCAAATTATTCAAGTCCAGTGCTTTCTTTCATCCGTCATTTGTGGCTATGACACCGGTTTTCTGAGGTATAACCTAAGCTTAATTCTTGAATTGGTTTCGTTTAATTACAAGTACAAATTAACCATGTCTATTTGCGGTCTCTAAGTCTTAAAATAGGAGGATATCAAAGAATTTTCCATGGGGGTGACAAACAAAGGAAAAGTCAAATATTAGGGCTTAATTTTCCCGATGGAAATTTAAGTGACCACATAAAGCAATTTTCAACATTTATCCTGTTCCAGTTTTAGAATTATTACTTTGGGTTAATAAATATTGTTATATCTCAGGTGGGTATTTTTGGATTTATTAGACTGGCCCAAATTGATTTTTTTCGTGTTTCCTTTTCATTAGATGTTTTGGATCTTGTTGAATGCCACGCTGAATCTATGACTCATTTTACCATAATTTGACGAATATATGAAATAATTTCGATCTTTTTTTGTTTATTTTGCCCGTAGTGTTTTTGTTTTGTTTTTTAGGTCCGTTGATTTTGAATTAAAATCGAATAGTTGTGGGCATCAAGCCACGGCTAACTGTGGAAAAAGCCAAGAGGGATAGTCCGATTGAGTGAGAGGCAAATCTGACATTAATCCCCTTATCAGGATTGTATAAAAATGAGTCTGTTCATTTTTGGATGAGCTTCATGCCGACCATGTGAACTCCTGCGAAACCGAACCCGGCGACGAACCGCAACAAGACCGCCGCCCAGAAATCTGTCGCGATGGCAGCGAAGGCGAACGATGCGAGTCCCGCGACCAGCGCCGAGATGATGTAGACGACTCTTCCGTCGAGCCGATTCGTCGCACCCGTGAGTAGCGGCAATCCTGCCGCATAGCCGGCGAAGTAGATGCCCCCCAGCCATCCGGCTTGCCCTGACGTGAGTGACCACTCGGTCGATAGCTCAACGAGCACGGCGGGTACGGCCATTGTGGCGGCCTGGGCCAGGATCAGACCGGACGATAGCGCTGCAACAATGATCATGGCCAGACACCGTGCCGGTCAAAGACTTCAACTACGTCGAGAACGTTAAAGGCCCGGACCACGACAAGTACCTGTGGGGCAACGCCAGCTTCACGTTTGCCGCCAACATGGTGCGGTCGTTTATGAGCGACGGCTGGTGTGTGCAGATCCGCGGGCCAGAGGCTGGCGGTAAGGTCGAGAACTTGCCCGTCCACCTCTACGACGTGGGCAAAGGTAAGCAGATGAAGATCCCGACCGAGGTGCCGATCAGCGAAACGCTCGAATTCGAGTGCGCCAACCTCGGTTTCATGCCGGTGAGCCACTATTAGGGCAAAGAGTTCGCGGTCTTCTTCTCGGCCAACTCGACCTGGAATGAAGTTGTGCTTTGGAAATTGTGGCAAGTTGTAAATGGTAATGTGGTAAATGGTGAGTTGGAAATAGTGCTTTCATTTCCCTTTTCTACAACAAAGAAAATTCAAGCAGAAGATCTGACAGCAGGACTTTTCTCTAGGAATTGAAAAAGCTTGTGTTTCAACTTACCCAAAGAGAAAGATTACAGCTAAGAGTCATAGCTGGAGCCATTATGTTTAAACTTTCACAAGTCAGAGTTAGTATATTGAAAATGTTTGGAGTCAGAGTTGGTATTATTTATAACCAACTCCAAAAGCCCTAGTTAATCTTCTACTTAGGCCAGTTAAGTAGTGTATTTTTCAATGTGAAATTTTGACAAAATAAGATTTTTCATTGGTTTTCAGTTATCAGTTTCTTTTTCTCTAGTTTTAGTTCTGAAAATGTAATTCCTATTATTTGAGTAGAATTTTAAGGCATATCAATTATATCTGTAATACCTCATAAATTTGGATTGAGCAGTTGTGAAGCTGAAAACAATTCTGTCGTTTTGTCATTGTGGTATGAGATCTATTGACAAATGTTCAGTTTTGTCACAAGTGCTCTAAACTAATAACAATACTGCAATTCAGCATAGTTTCTAGTTTTGAGCACTTACAAATGCTAATTCTAGCAATGCATCCATTTTTAGCTCTCTAAAATCCATTTTTTAGCACGGATTCGGCTCGACCCAAGCCGTAGACCGGTGCGGTATCAACCCAGTTGATACCGGAATCAATGGCTTCATGAACGGCCTTGACCGAGGCCGCATCCTCCTGAGGCCCCCAGACGAAAGCCCATTCGTCTCCCCCCATGGCTCAGGTACCCAGACCGATCGTTGTCAGGGCCAACTCACTCGTGCCCAGCGTGCGCGTTTCCATAATTATCGAAAAATATTGGGTGAACGCGGAAAAGCATCCCGAGGGCCGTCACTTTTGGCAAGCCCTGAGAATGGGGCTGTGGGGTCCAAGTCCGAGTCCGGATGGTGGGGCGAGCGTACCCGCGAGCCGTCGGCACGACGGGGAAAAAAAAAATAAACATGCATTGTCAAAGTTTCCTCTGAAGAAAAGTGCGAAATTCTACATTTTTAACATTGAAGCTTGAAAGCTCTTCGGTAGGGATCTCTGATATGATGTATCCAATAAAAGTATTTTCATAAGATCACTTGCTTTTTTGGGGGTGTTGACCCTTTTTTCAAAAACCAGGCGAGTTTTCTTAGATGTTTGGTTTTGAGTGGGTAACAATAAACTGAAAGAATTTTGTATATTTAGAATCAGGAATACTGTCCCCTTAGCAATTGTCATAAAGATTCCATTTTTATTTGGTGAATAGTGGTCCAAATTACTCTTGCCTCCCTGTTTTATATCAAAATTGTTTTTTTCTTTAATTTTTTGTCATTCTTATTTTAAAATTAATTTAGAAGCTATCATTGCACCGTTAGTTGAGGTGAATGGGTCCTTTAGTTGTGTCTGTAGATCGTAAAATGTAAAAGAACTGTGTAAAAGAAGATGCGGTGAAGAACTGAAATGGGAAAAAAACATATCAAGAACAAAAAAATTGCTAAAAATTTTTCCTCCACTGCTTGCTTGAATTGTACCAACCCTGAATATTTCATGTTTCGAAGATTTTCCCTCTGATAAAGGGGGTTAGGTTGGAATTTGTACCTCTAAAATGTTGTCCCTAGTTTGGTTCCGTCCAAATTAGATATCCCACGTGGTTTGACAATTTTTGATATGTTAAAGTTAAAAATATGAAAACATTTTAAATATATTTATTTAAATTTAAATCCTACAATAAATAACCGAGTGAATAGATAACTCAAAATTATTAAAGCTCAACATGAGCCCGCTTAAAAACCCCCTTGCTATCTTAAGACCAGAACATAGTTTGCACTTTACTGAAAACAAAACACGTTTAAAATGTTTTCACTTTGTTTTTACTTGTTTAAAATGTTTTTACTAGATATATGAAGAGGGAAGTCCTCCTACTTGCACTTCAATTACAGCACGGGTATCTGGTGCCTTTTTTAAAAGTAACAAGAGATTGGAGGGTAAGCAGCCTTTCTCGGGAGCAAATTGAAGTATGGCGGGGCCAAATCCAGGCTGTGAGTTCACTAGCAACTTGTGAGCAATTAGTACACCATGACTTGGTGCATTATCATGGTGCAAGAACTAATTGTCACAAATGTTTAGTCCGAATTGTTGAACTATGTTCTTTAAGTGTTTTAGGACTCCGCAGAAATACCAGGTTTTAACTGTTTGTCTTTGGAGCACTAATTCGGGATTCATTTCACCTTTGTTGTCTAAAACAGGATGAGCATGACCTTTACCTGCAATTTGCTCAATCTTGTTTTTTTTTGGTAAAAAAAGACAATTAGTGTGCTGCTCTGGTCTTTGGATTTGGGATCATATTTGAATAGAACTATTGAAGCTGAAATTCAGTCTGTATACTCTTCATCTAAAAATAGGTTATAAATATATGTTAAAAATTATTCTGGCTGGACACCTATTCAGACAACTGAACCGGCCACGTAATGACGATGAAGATTTAAAATAAATTACAATTATTTCTTAATTAATCCTAAATGACCATTAGCCTAGTTTCTGCGGGTAAAAAACACTTAGCAAGATGATACTTTATAGAATTTGCTGTAGATAAGGTTTTTAAAAAAAAACTGTGTGATTTTAGGTAAGGTAGAGGATGTGTCGACCAGATTTTCACTCTTAGGTTGATAAGTGAGAAGTGTCTAAGTCATCACAGAAGAAAGATCACGGAGGCGTGATTATTTTTTTCCCAGGAGTGATCGTATCAACCAAGTTGTCTTAGAAGGTTGAAAGAGGACTCATTTGATTGGAAATCAAAATTTCTAGTGTCCTTTTTAAGTTACCAAAATTGTGGATGGCATCTAGCCCCCTCCCACACCTGTTTTTTCCCCAAAGTCACCCGACAAAAATTTTGAGATAGCCACATTGTTCAGTATTTTTGAAAGGTCTAATAAATATACTGTCTTTGAGGATGACTGGACCTCCAAAGACCCCCAGGGAAGGGATGGAAGCAATAAATTTTGCTAATTGTTTAAATATAATATTTGTTATTGGGAAGTATATTTGATCACATGAATGTGCAAATACTTTAATGTCATGTACGCTTTTGCAACTTGGGTCTAATATTATTACACAGATGAATATGGTTAATTTAAGAAAGGCGCTACCAAGTCGAGAGAAAATGTTTACCTAAAACTAAACAACTTCGTTATATTTGGTTTGCCAAAGTTTAAGGTAGGCTATACGACTTAGTATCTTGCTAAATCGAATAAATTTCATACTATAACGAGACTCAACTATAACAAAACCATAACTATAACGAGATTCAGAGCGACTTCACCGAACCTTAAGTTTTTTTTTTTTTTTTAACGCAAAAGTATTATTAGAATTATAATGTCTAATATTTTGTTGAGAGCGTTTTCAGCCTTCTCCACACAGGACGGTCAGCAGTAAAGACCTATGCATCTGAAAGAGCAGCCAGCAGTACCTTTAACGTCTCTTGCGAATTCATCAAGGATTAGAGGCCGTTTGGTCTGGGTTCTAATCTTTTCGTTTGGTATCCTTTCAGTCCAGGGAACTGCTAGAAATTTTCTTTCAATGAAGATACGTTGTTTTCAAATCCAAGTAGTCTTTTTCTGGCTGTTTTTGAGATTCCTAAGGATTCACCACCGTATAGGAGTACAAATAGAGCTGATAGTAACTTGCTATTCAACAATCCTAAATTAAAATTTTGGGAGTATTTGATAAAAAGGTCATCATTGCGACAGAAACCTTAAACTGATTGAAAATTGCCAGGGGTGCCAATTGGAAGGGAAATTTGACTCCTAGAGTTTGAAAATTACCTTTCCCTTTGTATAGAAAAACTAATTATATAAGAATTAAATAAGATTTTCGTGTGTAAATTGCGGTACAGGATGTTACACTAAATATCATTTTATGTCTATAATTCCCTACGCAAGCAAAGCTTGGTCTCTAGTACTGCATTATAAAACTAATAGCAATAGAAAAAGAGAATGGGTCGGCACCACTTATACGTGCGCACAAAATTTATAAATTGTGAGAAAATTTTTGATTTTTGGTTTAAATTAACTTTATTCTATTCTCTTAGCTCTTGTTTTTTTTCCCATTTTTAATTTTTAAGAGAAAATATACAAATTTGAGTAACATAGTCAATTTACAATTTTGATCAGACTTGACAAATTTATTATTCTTTAGGCTTTTTAATATTTATAGGCGATATTATTTTATGTTCCCCGATGGCTGTGGAAAAATTGGGAAGCTGGAAAAATTCATGCTCTTATGATGGACTTGGATGTGGGTATTTGTTCCGAAGTAGAAAAAAAGCAGAAGAAAAAATTGTTGTTGGATTACCTCGTTGATAACCTTAAACACCATAACTGGTGGGCTTATAGGTATTTCTTCTGCGAAGCTCTGTCGGCGGGGAACATTCATCCTTGACATCAGTAAGCTTTCCCCTATTGCGAAAGAACTAAAGAAATCAAAAACAACGTGAAGAAAAAAGTCTTAGAAAACGTCTTGAAATGTCTTGAAAAGTCTTGAAACGTCCGGAAGAGAAATATTTTAAAAAACGACTCGGGATTAATTGAAACGTCTTGAAACGCCTTGAAGAGAAATGTCTTAAAAAACGTTTCGGGATGTTTTGAAACATCTTGAAAAAGCTTCTTGATGATAAATGCGTTAAAAACTTCCCTGCTTGACTAGT
Organism: Alatinidae sp. Z8VKAUB7J3; assembly: GCA_010016025.2. NCBI lineage: Eukaryota > Metazoa > Cnidaria > Cubozoa > Carybdeida > Alatinidae > Alatinidae sp. Z8VKAUB7J3. The sequence continues at coordinate 7,755,222 of JAAAKM020721499.1, forward strand.
GGACTCTAACAGGTCCTATTACGTAGAAGTCAAAGCCCTATTATATAGCAACCAAAAGTAAACAAACCCTATTACAGAAGACAAAATCAATGACAGCGGGCAAAGATCTTGTGGTTCCGGCACAGTCATTAAAAGTTTCTTGACTGGGATAAGTTGTTTACGCGGAATCGGGGACATACCTTTATCTGGGGATAGTTTCAGGCAGATAAGTAGTCTTAAATATAAATCCTGAAAAGAACGAATAATACACACATTCAATCCTCGTTTACCAGCTTTCTGAAGCATCGCTGCATGGTTAAAGAGTCGAATTCACGTCTGATATCATATCGCCCTAAAACAAGGTTTTCTCCAGACAACTCTGCCTCAATTAGGGCACTTGCAATAGCGGTTAAAGTGTGGGCACATCCGGTACCTCGCTTTGCATGTCTGATGCGTGCGCGGATATAGGGGTAGGGTTTCTTTTTAACCCGCTCGAAACTGCTGTCGGGTTGTCGCCAGTACGCCAGGGAGTACTTCGGCTGGTTAGGCGTAAAGAAGGAGTAGCCGTCGTCACCGGCACGAATCTTTTGCCGATTGACGTACAGCACGCCCAGTACGTCCGGGGGCAAATCGGCGCGTATCAGCGCAGTAAGCGCGCCGGTGCGTTCCTCGAATTGCTCATCTGAGGTTGGTCGTAGATAGATCATTTCCACTGGAAATCCGAAAGACCGGTGTACCAGTCGGCGGGCTTTGATAAAGGTGATGTCCAGCAGTTCAGACTTTTCCTGTGTTTTTTGCTTGTTATCTTATACTCTATCTGTTTCTTTTGATGGGAAAAAAATATATACATACATACATACATACAAGTAACTAACCAAATGAGTTTAAAGTCTCTAACTGTTAAACGCAACGCCTATAAACTATTCTGATGAAACAAAAAGTGCTATCCTTTCATACAGTTTCTTTAGTATTTCAAGGTGTAATTTCATTATCAAACAGTTAGTGGTAACGAACTGTAGCAAGGAGTGACCCGGCTCAATAGTAACCGAAACTCTAAAAAACGGAAATTTAATACCAATAGTTACATCAAAAGAATTGCATTTTAATGGTGATTTTAAATATACAAGTTTCATCGTCAGCGATTTTTGCAGCGAGTGTTCTCTATCGTTCTCATCTTTAACCGTTAGCGTAACGGCAAAATCTCCATGGGTTTGATAGGCATGAGTTGGATGTTGCGCTTCGCTGGTATTGCCATCGCCGAAATCCCATCGCCAGGTTGTAATCGGGTCGCTACCATTTTGGGAGGCATCTTGAAATTTAACCTCGATGGGATGGCAGCCACCGGCGTCAAACTCGAAATCAAAATTCGATTTTGGCGGAGTTGGTTTCGGTGGTTTTGTTGCTGTTATTCGTTTCTCGGCATTATCACTTAATTCACAATTATCCGTTACCGTTAGCGAAACAGTGTATTCGCCGTGCGTATCTCGGTTTAGTACATCCTCAAAATGGTCTGCCCATCTCTCTTTAACTATTTTCTAATTGCTAATCGTGAACCCGTTCTTATCTTTAACTGGAACCAGTCCAGAACGACTATTCTCTTAATTTATAAACACACCAGTGTTCTCCACTTTCTTTTCATGCCTTATGTTGTCATATGATTTATCACTCAGATAGTTCTTATACAAGCCACTTCTCCTCACTATTAAGTATAAAGCTTTTTCACTAATATTCCTAGCTGCAGTCCTAACTTTCTTCCCTCGAAACCATCAGGAACTAACATATTGTTTTCCTAAAATAGTTCCATCCATCTTCCACATTATCAAATTTTGGTATTTTTATTGAAAAATATACTTTTTGGTATTTTCAATGAAAAAACAAACTTTTTTGGTAGTTCCATCGAGAAAAATCAAAAGAACAACAAAATTGCCTTCCTCTCTAGATTTCGAAAAATGCATTTAACCTCCCACCCTTCCCTTAACTTTCGTGAATTGATTTAACCCCTTCCCCTTCCATTGTGTTGCCAAGCAACATATCTGATATGTTGATTTGGAATCTATAATGATTTTTTCGTCTATCATCTTAGGTTTTTCACTATGTGACAAAACTTTTTTTTTAAGACTCTTAAGTTTTGTCTGATTTCAGGCGATCTCTTAGGGATCCTTGGCCTCTACTTCCTATCAATAATTGCTGTTTCCTGCCACAAAATTTAAACAGCCTAGAATAAAAAATGCAAAGCCATCCTGGATCGGACTGGAGACTTACTCCAAACAAAGCAAATATTATAACCGCTATCCTGTATGCTCTAAATATAGATTTTTATAAATTCATTCGCTATTTTAAATAATGTCTATCGAATCACTATAGATATTTATTTAGCTTTGAACTTTGTAAATAAATGAATCCAAGCTCTAGAATACTCCGATTTGTGTCCCGCCGTCTCCAATAGACACATCATTTCATTGATCTCCTTCAACATACAAAAGGAATCCTAAGATAGTTAAGTGCAATAATATCACTGGCCAATACGCCAAGGCACCGACAAATAATGCTTCAACTCCAAAAAAAGCTCCAGCGATAGGGGTACCAAGGACTGAGGCAAACCCGGCACTAATTCCACAAATAACGAGTGTCTTTCGATCATCATCAGAAAACCGAAGAATTTGAGAAACCCAAGAAGCGAGTCCCCCACCAATTTGTGCACATGGGCCTACATTGCCAGCCGAACCTCCGGTCCCAATAGTTAAGAGAGTTGCCACGAGCTTAGCTGGAATGACCTGAGACTTAATGCGCCCAGATCGCAGGTGGACAGCTTGAATGACTCGCTCAACCCCTTGTCCGCCAGCTTCGGGGGCAAGGGTATTGGTAATCCTATCTATTGGGAAATTAGTAATCTATTTAAAGTTGAATTCATTTTCAAGTTTTTGATAGTTTTATAGTCTGTCTAAATGGTTTTGAGTTGATTAAGATAAGCGAGTATTGAACCAAGAAAGCATTGGTTATCATTATTTTTCATATTAATACAACCATTTTAATTTTTACAAAATCAGGCCATTCTTTATAAGCTTCTCCGACAAAATTTGGTAATCAGGTTATTCGAGAATCAATTCCATTGACTTTCAAATTGTAAGCCTGATCTGGGAGGTGTATTCTCTTAGACTAATATATTCCTGTAATTTCTATTAATATGGCTTTGTTTGATGTCACTATTTTTATCAACTCAATATTCTGTTGAGCTCGGTTAAAACCTTCAACGCCCGCGTTTAGAACGTCTCCAATAGGCATAACGCACTCCTAAATACAATTTCACTAAGGTAATTATTGCTCATAATATATCCAAAATAAAGTAAAGGCGGCAATTTTTTGCCGCCTTTACTAAGATTAGATTTTAAAGGACTGATTTTAGGTAACTAATAAATTCTTGGCGATGAGAAATAAAAGGAGCATGGGAGGCTTTTGACAAGACTTTGTTGGAAAATGTGTGATTAAGTTCGCACAATTGATCGACAACCGCCACTGGAACAAGTGCATCTAAACGACCGAATATCCCGCTTACCTGACACTTTTATATTCTCTGATTTTTTTCTCTACTCTGACTAAACCTAAAGTACAAGAGATGGAGCCACCTTGTTCCAAATAATAGGTTGTCGATACTAGTCGCTACTCTTATACTAGGGAGGGGCGAGGGGGAATGTTGTTTCCAGGCACAGCCTCTGAGGAGGCGACGAACTGAGTTTTTCTTTCTTTTGTCGTCAACGCTATGATCTGCATAAGCGATGGGGGGATATTTTCCCAGGGTGCTGAAAACCCTAGCTACTCCTCTGTTCCTATATAACAACGTTCTTCTGAGTTAGTTTCTACTTTGGCTATGGAGAGTCAGTTGTGTTTCCACCCTTGCATCCAGAAACAGTTACTCTATTTAACCGAGTCGCAAATGGTTTCTGTCATATTTCACTCAGTACCATCTCAAGCTATACTAGATGGTGTTGACAGAGATGATCTTCCGTGCAAAGTTTACTTTGCCTTTTATTCAAAGTTACTCATTGCAAAGTTTACTTTGCCTTTTATTTTACTTAAAATTATTAACATTTTTTATGGTTTTATTAAAGATGGGACATTTAAAACTTAACTTGAAAAGGCAAGAATTATGTCTGTTGAAAATGGCCATCTTGATGATTATTGTAACTACACGCCGATGTAAATTCTGCCAACACCGTCTAAAATTTTAAAAAAATTATTGATATTCAGGTTTAACTATTCAGCTTCCTAGATGAAAGTATGAGCAAAATGAATGAACTTTTAGAGCTTTTGTGAGTTCAAGGTGCTAGAATAGGTTTAAAAATTAATGTTAAGTAGACTAAGTCACTAAGGCTAGGAATAAGTGAAGATGAAAAGGTGACGTTGGGTAACGAAAAAATTGATCAGGCGGATAGCTTCACTTACCTTGGTAGTATTATTAGTAAAGACGGTGAAAGCAGTGAAGATGTTAAAAGTAGAATAGCCAAGGCTGAGGGTGTTTTTACACAGTTAAAAAAAATGTTGGAAGAATAGGAAGATAAGTCTGCAGACCAAGATTATAATTTTGGAAGCTACAGTGATGACGGTGGATAAATAAATGCATTTAATTTTCTGATTTCGGTTTTTATACTTAGGAATTTTTGTGAATTTTTGTTAGGAATCAGTTTTTATGAAGTTGGTAAATAGTGATAGATACCATTTGCTGTTTCTTATTTTTTTTATTTTTTTTTTTGTAGGCAATCTTTGGACAATGTTTTGTATTAACTTACTAGGAGCAGGTCAATTGCGTCAATTTAGGGGGGGGGGGGGTACTTGCCCCCCACCAAGATATTTCACTTTCTCCTCCTAGGTCTAGAAACATAACTCTTTGTGTTTTCATTGAAAAACATCTTTTTACTATTTTTATTGAAAAAACTTAAAAAAAGAAAATTACCCCGAGAAGGGTAACAATATATCTTGGTTGTATCTAAACTTTCATGACCAGCTAGTATTGCTACTTTTTCTAAACTTATGCCACTATCAACTAAGTTCTTGCAAAAGCTATGGCGCAAATCGTGCGGACTCACCGACAAATCGATATTTGTTAACACACGTTTCAGCATCAACTGTACTCCTCTAGGAGTTAGAGCACCACGCTGACCAACAAAGACTTTGATCTCGCTACCAACATTAGCATCATAATCAAGAGATTTAAATGCTAATCTAGCAGATTTATTCAAAGGAACTACACGAGATTTATTACCCTTGCCGTAGTTTATCTCAATACTACCTTTGCGTTCTGTTCCCCACTTTACATCCCCAGGCTGAAAACTTACCAAAGGCTAGAACAGGTTAAGACATCTTTAATCTGAGTTTGACTATTAAGAGAATCACATCAAAATGACCAGGAGAAAAAAGATTTACAAAAGATGACTTAATCGAAAACAAATGCGGGAAGTACATTATTTATAAGCAATTGTTCGGATTAATAACTTGGTTTAATATATGACCAGTAACGGTTTTAGGCTTTGTAATGGGGGGGGGGGTACAACACAATAGTTTAGAATAATACAACCGCTCCTCCTGCCCGCCAAGGCTTAGTACCGTCAATGTATTCGATTGAAACAGTGAGAGAAACCATTTTGTAACTACTCGAGCTGGAATTTTGTCCCAATTCTTTAGGAATGACCCCTGAATCACGAAGACCGTAGAATAAATAGTTAAAATTTCTAAAAATACTTTAGCGTAAAGAGCAAGGCTTTGTGGAGGAGACAAACTCCCTCTATACGTAATATTTGTGTTGCAAGAACAACACTTTGGTTTTATCCCCGTTTTTTTTTTTTTTTTTTTTTTTCCTATTCCGCCGATGTCGGCTTATTCCTGGAAAGTGGTAAGGGTCTAACCTGTGCGGTTATTACGGAAAGTGTGAACCTCAGGCCGGATTGATCAATATGGCATTACATTTTTGAAAGTTCCGCAGAACTCTTGCCTGGGGCCAAGCCCACCCTTAAAGAAACACCATACAAAGTGCCTTTTTCCGTGCCATAAGGCACTTGCAGACGGCAGAATATAGAAGAGCCACGTACATATGAGAAATAGCTTTTTAATGAGCTCTTAAGCATCTCTCTCTGATGTTCTAGCAACCCGCTGTCTGAAAAAAGAAGAAACAAAAGACCGTTTTAACATCTTTTTTTTAATTTTAGTTACTATGGGCTGTTTTTCGCTCTTTACTAGGGTGCAGCTAATGCTTCAACCATGACAAAGAGTTAATTGCAAATTCTCCCTAGAAACTAGTTAACATAGAAAGCTATGAAATCTAAAAGATGGTAGGATTTTTAAAAAAATACCGGATTTCCCATCATTATTTAAAACCGATCAGAAATTAAATAAAACACAAGTTTTTCAACTGAAAGTAAGGAGCAACATTAAAAGTGAAAACGAACAGAAATTATTACGCATATGAGGGAGTTCACCCCCCACTAGTCAATACCTCATTCTTTATGCTAAAGTTTTTTAGTAGTTTCAAAAGAGCTATTTATTCTAATCAAACGACCTTTGTGATTCAGGGGTCATTCTAAAGAATTGGAACAAAATTTGAACTTTAGCGTAAAGAGCAAGGTATTAAGTAAGAGGAGGGCCCCTCATATATGGTATAATTTCTGTTCGTTTTAAGTTTTAATGTTACTCCTTAAGACAATGTAAGCCTCTTCTCGATGTCCTGTTGTCACCATAGTTTCAATACAACTACCATTGGAAAAATACAAATTCTTCCTTAAAATTGTGATCTTTTTTGATGGTTTTATTGACCAGAAAAATCAATATGCCAATTAAGACAAAAAACTATGAAGCCGATTTTGAAGCCGGGCCCCGGCACTCGCGTATTGCTATTCTTTCTCCGGGAAAATGTAAGGTTCCCGAGGGAAGACATAGAACGTTGAAGGGTCCCAATTACTGGTAATCAAGAGTTGTATTGCCATTACAATTCCTTCCAACGAGTATACAAGGTTTTCGGGAAAAATCAAATTATTGAATACCTCCTATATGCGCGGATTGCCCGGTCACCAGGAACGCCGTCTTGGTCTTCGTCTTGTGAGTTTGCAGCAGCGAGGTCCCGGTCGTGACGACGCTGATCTCGAGCAAGCTGAGGAACAGCGTCACGATCAGCGCGTTGCCGGTCGCGCCCGGCGCGGGCCGCGGGACTTGGGGTCGGGGGTCGGTCATCGGATGTGCTCCGTCGGCCTCGCTCACATGTCCTGCACGAACACGGAGCCGTGCAAGTCGGAGTGTGCTTTGGTGCCGCTGCGGTTGGCACCGACGATGGAGAGGTGAATCAGGACTTGGCGCGCCGAGGACGGGCCCGCCACCTGGACTTCGAAGCCATGGGGGGTGGGTCAAAGTTCGGTTTTTGTCGGCCATGTTTTGTTTGTATATTTGTTACATAAATTTACTAAATAGACAAGATAATTTTGCAAATGTGTCATAAATTAAGACAGCTTAAGAGCAAAGATAATGAAGTATTTGGAGGTCTTAAAGCTATTGTCTTTAGTGACCTAATGTGATTGCCATCTGTAAAATGAGCACATTTATGGAGACTCTTTTCAGTTGCGGAGTTGATTGAAACATACAGCAACAGTAGAGACGACATTTCATGATTTTTTGAATGCCTATTGATTGTTTTTTCCAGTCTTTATTCAGTCAAACTATTGAAACCCTTTGGCTAATTGTCTGCGCCAAAAAGAAACAAACCAACTCTCATCTGGAGATATTGTGTTTTTTCTTAACAAAAGGTGGAAGCCAAAGAATCAAGCCGAAGTTCTGACTTCAATACAAAGACGAAAGGAGGGTGAAGTTACTCGTCGACTTAACATTGAACTCCTTACCCGATTTCCCTGGCTTGCGGTGATCCGTCACCAAGAACATGAGGGACTTTGGTATAGTGTTTTTGTCATAATGAGAATCTTCAATAGTATCGGAAGGTGGTTGACTTTGTCTGGGGGTGGGAGTAGGGGCAAAAAATGGGTAACCGCGTCTTAGAACCCCTGGAAGACTACTCAAATCTGACTGGAAGAGATGGTGCACTTCGGCGATCTGCGACTCGAGCTCCTGAACCCGATCTTCCGTGCGCTTCGAACGACTCCGTGATCTCGACACGGAGCTCTCGAGCCCGCGGTTGCGAGTCTTGAGCTTCTCGATATCGCTTCGTTGAAACCAGTCGTTGTCGAAGAGGTAGTTGAGAAAGCTCATGAGTTGCCTTGATCGAAGAAGGGTCAGAAGAGAGGAAGGGGTTCGCCGTCGGTGATGGGAAACGGCCGCCCCTGCAGATCGGTGATCATCGAGTCGACGGGAATCCCGAGCGCTTCGAAGATGGTGGCGTGAAGATCTCCGGGCGTCGCGGGGTTGTCGTGCGGTTTCGCACCGTGTCGATTCCTTGACCTAGTTTGCGGTCTTTGTGTATTTAGTGCTTTTAGGTTGGTTAGTTCGTTTCCTTGCTTACTTGCTTTCTGACTACAAGCGAGAAGGATATTACAGCTGTATTTTTTTAGAAAGTGGAGGTTTTAATATTGTCCCCCTTGCGTTTAAGTCTTCGTCTCATGTTTTTCTAAGCTAAGTCTTTTTCCTGAGCAGACATTATAGCAAAAACATTCAACAATGGCGGTGACCCAATCATCGTTTGGAAAAGCGATTAAGGACTTGAAGGGACGCCTGATTTCAATTTCTACTGGTCAATCTTCGATCAAAGTGCACCAAGCTAGTGCAAGCTCGATACGGTTATGGATCGTATTTATTGGCGGCAATATCGGCTTTGTCCACGGTAAAGGCTTTGGCTTTTTTGTCAGAGAAATCACCTTTCCCTGCCAGGTAGGTTTGATATTGTTCAATAATATCGGGGATGTCGTTGGCGGCGATGGGTTCCCGTTTATCATCGAGACTTAACCCATCGGCTTGCATGTCATAGAACCACACCTTATCGGTGCCGCCGGAATCGGTGCGGGTGAATATTAAAATTGCTGTAGAAACTCCGGCGTAGGGTTTGAACACGCCAGAAGGCATGGAGATCACGGCGTCCAGTTTTTGCTCTTCCACCAAGGTTTTGCGCAATTGCACATGCGCATTAGAGGAAATTTGAAGAGAAACGGGGAGAAAAGGAACGACAGAGAAAGAAAGTCGGCTGAACTCTACCGTTTACTGCAACAATTTTGGAACATCTAGTAAATTTTCATTTGCTCTTCGGAGCGCCCACGTTTCAGAGCCATACTTGACCGCTGTCATCACTATAGCTTCCAATATTCTAATCTTGGTTTGCAGACTTATCTTTTTATTCTTCCAAGCTTTTTTTAACTGTGAACAATCACCCTGAGCCTTAGCTACTCTACTTTTAACATCTTCACTGCTCCCACCATCTTTACTAATAATGCTACCAAGGTAACTGAAGCTCCCAATCTGATCAATCTTTTCGTTACCTAATGTTCTGTTAAGGTTTAAAGATTGTTAAGTTTTCTTAAGGTTGTCGAAGCTCATAAACATATATGTAGAGTTATTTTGTGGTAAGTTTTAATCTTTCAGTGCTAAGTCATGATTTTATTTTTTCCTGTAGAGACGTTATGCAATTTTGGCTTCAGATAAATCAAATCAAGATACTGACTACATCCGTGATCTGGAATATCGATTGGGAAGCACCATTGAACAACTACGCGTAAGTAAAAAATATGTTAGTACGCCTCTGTGAGAGTGTATCCCAATGAGGCATCCACTTAGGAATTTGATGTTTTTTTCTTGGGAGGAGGAACTAACTCTAACCCTCCACGATTACATAAAACGAGAGGGTTCAAACCCGTTGTTGAAAACTATTCGAACGTGAGTGACACGGGTTCTATCACTGGTGCTATTGTACAAGGAAAGCTGCAAACAGATTCTTTTTGTCAGTAGAACACTGGCGAAAATGTAACCTTTCAAACTATTGAGTTGTAAAACGCAGAATTGAAAATATATTGAAAATTATCCATACACGCCTCTCTACGGACCCTAGTGCAACTACCACCTTATAAAACCTCTTATATTTTCTTGTTCATTTCAGCGGTTCTTTCTGTGAAAACGCATTGATAAGGCGTGCGACAATGATAATGATGATGAATAGGATGATGATGCATGATGGATATGACGAATTTGTAGTCAAGCTTGAAGAGAAATCCCTGCTCTGGATCCTTAGTTTTCTTGATCTCCAATCTCAATGTGTTCGGTTATTTGATGGCTCTGGCAACCATATTCTTTCTTTCTCTAAGCATGTTCTGAGTGGAATTCCTCAGGGAAGTTTTTGGGTCCTACACTATTTAATATCTTCTATTATCAGCAGTAAACTAACACTTTATGCTCACAACTTGAAGCTTCTTGGACCAGCCTTGTCATGTGAGGATTATGCCCTTCTACAAAATAACCTTAGACTGCTTGGTCAAGGGACTGAGGCTAGGCTTCTTGAATTCAAAGTTGCCAAGTGCATGTCATTCTTTTTGGGATACATTTAGAGATAGGGGGCATACAGAAACAATCCATTAACAAATAAGGGGCATACTGACACTCCCCATTGAGAGACAGGAGGAGTGGCCTTTTAATCGTATTTAAGAGGTTTTGTACGATATGGGTATTTCCTATGGCGACTTTCTTTTTATCTGTAAGTAGTTTCTTGGGATCTGGAGCATATTTTACTTTTGTTTTGCCATTTCGGTTTTTTTGCCGACCGTTTTTTGCCATCCAGCAATTCCACGCTGCATTTTCGGCACTATTCAGCCCGGCATTGCCCGACTGATACCTGCCTCATAGCGTCCAGCCTGCATCCGGGCGTTCCCACACTCACGGTTCCGGGTCTACGGCATTCTCGCGGACGAATTGGCCGACCGGGTGCACGCGCTATCACTTAAGACGCTAACGCCCGAGGAAGCCCAACAAACCTGAACGAACGTCAGTGGGGTGGTGGTGCCCACTAATAGTGGCGCGGTCTGGCTATCGGCTCGGTAAACACAATTCCTGTCAGCGCCGTTTCCGGTTCACCTTCCGCCGGAGCAAGAGGCAGGACCAGCTTTGTGTAGGTGAGCACCGTTCGTGTTACACGGCGCTGAACCTCGCCCTGTTCGAAAGTCGGCATCGTTGCGGCGAGCACGTTGCCGAAAAGCCCATCCACGGCATCGCCGTATTCGGAATTGACAAGTTGGTTAAGGTTGGTGTTAAAATAGAGCGCCGCTTATTCCGTCTTCCAATGCCAATTGAGAAACCAAAATAGTGTCATAATATTGTAAGGGATTCGGACATACATGTTTAAATTATACTTTCTAATTTGAGGGTCACAATTGTACTGGTAATCCCATTAGCTTTGAGCAAACCTATCCGAAAGAGAGTGTCAATTTTTCCAGTGTCGGAGATCGTCATCGTGGCAACATCCAGTTGTGTGCCAAACTTATAAAGTGCCTATCTGTTCAAGGTTATGCAAGAAGGAACGTTCAAACGATACGTTGAAAAATTGGGACACAATTTTTGAATATTTGAATAAATAGTATTTGATGGTATCCATATCCATAACCTTTCCGCTAACGAGCATAGAAGTTATAATGGGTTTAACGGCCTCTTTTTTTATTGTCGGCGGTCGCTCGTTTACCTTTTTTGAAGACTTTACGGGCTTCATTTTTATGATATAAGTATCGGTCCCAAGCCTTTTAAAATTAAACCCGGCTTTTCTTTGCAAGTACCTTAAAACTTCTTCCGCCGTTTGGCCTTCGGCAGGCCAGGCGGCGATATTTTTTCCGGCTACCTGATCTACGTCATAAATGACGTTGACGTCATAAGCGACGGCTATTTCGTCTAAGATCTGACTAAGAGAAACCGAACTATTTTGGGCGTAAGTCTGGGCGCTTTACGCTAAATTTTGACTCTTTCTCTAAACTCTACTTTTTAAAACAGTAAAAAACTTTAGCGTAAAACAGAATTCGCATATTAATTGTTTTTGGCTAAATGGCTCTCTCATAATTTTAATCGGAAGATTTTGAGAAAAAAGAGCAGGGGAGGAGGCCTAGTTGCAAATTACTAAAATACTTTAGCATAAAGAGCGAGGTATTAGGAGGAGGTGACCCCCTCATATGCGTAATAATTTCTGTTCGTTTTACGTTTTAATGCTGCTCCTTACTTTCAGTTGAAAAAAGTTTTTCATATTTATTTTTTCATTGTTTTTTTTTAATTATGCTAGAAAGTCCTGCGCCCCAAAAAGAGATGTCTAAGGGACAGTGGTTTATTTTAAGGTTTTCTTATTTCCTTTCAAACTACTTATGAGAAAAATTATATAAGACACTAAGATAATGTCTAACATAGGATTATAGATCTATGATTTTTTTTTTCAGAATGCTTATAAAAACAATGCAGCACTATAAGGGCTCACATCCAATATAGGATACACCTGTTATCCCATTGTGGCCAAAGACCTGTGTGTATTCCATCCAGATGAAAATCTAGTTTCTTATTGTCTTATTTCAAGAGCTCTAATTGTATTTCATTGTAATTATTCAAATTAAAAAGTGGTTAATAAAATGCTCTTAAAAAGTCAATTATACTCTACGCGCAAGCCTTAAGTGGCCGGGCGGCACTAGAGGCTATTATCAAAGCCCTGGTGCCTCTGGGCGACCGGTTTCACTTCCTATGGTCCGAGGTCAGCATCGACCATGATGAAACGGTGGCGGCGGCCTATGCAGAGATGCTGAAGAAGCTGCATCACATGGTTGATAGCGCCAAGGCCGAGGGGGCGATTGCGCCGGAGGTCTCCCGAGCCTGGGTGATCGCCGCGATGGATTCGCTCATCTGGGCTGCCTGGGTAACGGTGAAGCAAGGCTATCTGGGCTGGCGCGAAGCCCCTGACCTCGTCATCCGAACCCTGTTTCAGGTGCTCCGCCCTGATCGTCAACGAAGTACCTCGACAGTAAATGAAACATTTATTTTGGTATTATATTCGCATTGACGTAGACATTACATTGAAAGTAGATTCACATCGTGTACAGGTTGCACCCCAATTACGATTTGCACTGTTTTGAATTCTACCTTTTTATGCTCAGGCAAGTTCTTCGTATGTCTCTTTTCTTGGTTAATGGGTGGAGGTCTGTGACTTTTTAGACCAGTAGTCCTGGCCTTTTGTGGTGTGTATAAGTATATCCGTGGATCAATGCCGGACAAAGAAACTACTCAAGGTTAAACACTTAATTTTGCAGAAACTATACTGAAACCTTGATGAGGGGTTTGATTATCATTATCAAAACCTTTGCCTTCCGGGCATGGAAGAGTTCATGGAGAATGGCAGGCTGACTGTCAATTTGGATGATGTAGTCCTAGTTTGGCCTAGTTTCCTCCAAAGGAATTAGGGGATTGATTATTCCTAAGATCAGCATCAGAAAAAAGGAGGGCCTCCCCTAAGTACTGATGAAAATCATATTCCTGGGAAAGTTGGCAGAATATCAGGAATACATTCAAGTTTACACAGATAATAAAATGCAGTTGTGCAGTAGTTATACCCTCCCAGAGCCTGTCTCTTTCCTACCATTTACCCCCCAGCCTGAAAATTTTCTCTGCAGTGCTTGTGGCAATTAAGTTTTCACTTCAAGCCATTCAACAATTAAAAACCGCCCTGGCACAATCAATGTTAAGATTGCTTCTAATTTTTTTCTTTGACCAAATGAGAGTTTATTAATTTTTTTAAATTTCGAAGTATCAAGTTGCAATCTTTTTAATAAACTATCAATTTCACTATCTTTGATTTTTAATTTAAAGAAATTTTTATATAAATTAATGATATCGTTGAGTTTTAATTTCCGAGGATAATCCCCAACTTGATAAACAACTTGGGTACTTAATAAGAAGTTTTTTTTTCGGAATATCATAAATGATTTTTCCACTTGTAGGAATCTTTAAGTCTAAAATCAATTCAGTTAAAGTTGTTTTACCGCATCCGTTAACTTTCATTATAAATTTCATTCCCATAAATCGGGATTAAACCACATTTTTCGTACAGTCTACTATTTGGAATACGGTCAGTCTGTCGAGTACCCAGAACAATCTGTAGGCAATTTCTCTGGAGAACATCTAGTAAATCTTCATCCGCTTTTCAGAGCACCCATGCTTCAGAGCCATATTTGACCACTGTCATCACTGTACCTTCCAATATTTTAATCTTGGTTTGCAGACTTATCTTTCTATTCCTCCTAACTTTTTTTAACTGTGACAAAACACCCTGAGCCTTGGTTATTCTACTTTTAACTTCTTCACTGTTTCCACCGTCTTTACTAATAATACTACCAAGGTCGTGATCATCAATGATATTTATTTACTATTATTGCCTTGAACATGAAATTGTAATTATTGCATCCAACAGTCTTGAGCTTAGATGTCTATTAAAGTTGATCTATTTTATTCCAACGTTGTATTGTATTGATTTGGGCAAATACAACCATTCCTCTATTCATTCATTCATTCCATGAGTCTCTAATAATAAATATCGGGGAATCCTTTTTCTGCCATCCAAACAAAAATTAACGCGTAGTAATTTTATGAACTATTGTGTTTTCCTATCAAAACATTGCTTAGAAACTTGTGAAAGAGACAGAAAATATGACTTTAAATATTTCTTAGTGTCAGTAAGTTCTATTGGTGCAGGGAATTTTTATTTTGGGTTTGTGAAAATTGGGATTATGAAAATTTTTTTCTACTGAAAGTAAGGAGCAGCATTAAAATTATTACAGAGCATTAAAATTAAAAATTATTACGCATATGAGGGGTTTATACCACAACATAAGCGAAACTTGCGAATGTTTGGTTGCATACCAATGAAAACGTTTGTAAAAAAAAGTTCTAGTTGCTTTTTTAAGTAGTCAAAAAACTGGAGGGCAACTATGCCCCCTCCCTCACTCATTTTTTCTCAAAATATTCTGATTAATTGCAATTAATTAATATCCAAATTGCGTTTTAATTATTTATGTGCCGAGAGCCAAGATCCAAACCAGTCTTGCTTCCTATGGCTATAATGAGAGAAAAGTTGAGATGGCTAGGATACGTTTAGCGGATGATAGACAGCCCAAGATCGCACTTGTCGGGCAGCCGTTTAGGGCTAAGTGAAAAGCAGATCGCATAGTGTTTATGAATCTATGTGACAGAATTTTTTTTTGAGACGTTTTGTAGCTTCAGAAACCTCATCTACCCAGCTAAAAATACTTGTTTTCATAATATATTTGTGAAATATCATCTCTGACTTGGAGACCACAAAGAATCTAACACAATTAAAAAGGATGAATTAGGAAAAATACTTGGCAAAAAGTTTACAAATATTTGTGTTATTTTAATTTCAAACATACTAAGCTTTCCGAATTAATCAATCTGTTCGTGGTAACGAACTGTAGTAAGGAGCGACCCGGCTCAATAGTAGACGGAACTCTAAAAAACGGAATTTTGATACTAATAGATACATCAAAAGAATTGCATTTTTATGATAATTTTAAATATATAAGTTTCATTGAATTTGGTCGTACTCATCAAAAGTTACGAGCCTGAGAAAATTTGCCTTGTTTTGGAAGTTTGGGGGAAACACCCCCTAAAAGTCATAAAATTTTAACGACAATCGTATTCAGCGTATCAGAGAACCCTACTGTAAAAGTTTCAAGCTCATATCAGCAAAAATGTGAAACTTGGTGTTTTTTGATGAATTTTGATATTTAGAAGGACCTCGTGACTCAGAGCTCTTATTTTGATCCCGACCAGCATTAAGCCTCTGATTTTCCTTTTAAAATCTATTGATTCTTAGAATTTTGCCAGAGCTCATACCATGTGAGCTATTGGCTCTTCCGACCTCGTCACAAGTGCCCTATGAGCTCTTGTTTTTACCTTGATTTATACTCTTTCTGGACGTCAATGGCCTTATCGTCGTCTGAGGGGACTTCCTTTTCTACGGATTAACTGTGGTACAAGATTCACAGGAAAAGGTTGAAGCTTTTTTTTTAAGGATTTTGCCGAATTCTCGAACCTGGATAAAGATGGTAGACAAGGGCCAGAATTGGCGATTGCTATATGTCACTTGGTTAATACCAAGTGCCATAAAAATCAATATCATTAAATAAATGAAACTCATAACGAACAGAAATTACAATAAATAGCCTAATCGAAGTCAAAACGAGCAAACATTAACATGAATAAGGCTGTTAACCACTATGCCTTCTCTAGTCCAGAACACAAGTCACGTACTACCGAAAACAAAATTCGTTTGAAATGTTTTCATCTTTCTTACTTTTATAAATGAAAATTATCAACAGCTTACCGAAGAAATGTCAGTATAGGTCAATTTAACTGACAATCCACGGTCATTTGTTTATTTGTTTTTTTTTTTTTTTGTAAAGAGCCAGTTGGATATTTAGTTTCCAGAATTTGCTTGCAAAGAGGGGAATGGACATCACATTGCTATTGAAGAGGCGTTACTACGAGGGCAAAGAGTATTTCCTTACGGCACCACACTGGTTTCAACTTTTTAAAAGCTGATGTCGCTTGTCCAATACTCCATTTGATTACGTGGCTATTTTACTGTTATACTCAATTCAACTTCCCAGGTACCTAAATTCATTGAACAGTTCAATTGCTTTATCTTTGCATTTCAGGGTCAGAGAAGAGTTGATATGACCATGCTCTTTGTCTTACTGGCATTTACTATAAGTCCCTTTTCTTTGACCTTTCCACCAGTGGCCTCTAGTCATTTTTCTTTTAACAAAGAGCAACTATTGCTTTGGCATTTAGAAGTGTCAGAGGGTTTTAGTCTTTACCTGTTTTTGATAATTTTTTATCATTTTAAGTTTATCTTGATTATCCATTGTAATTTCTGTTCATTGGTGTTGATTGGATAAATTGCATCGAAATGAAGAATGAAGCACTCTGTTTTTATTCCTATTAATTAGATAGTAAAATACTCTGTACAGGTTTTGTCACTGGATAAGTCCATTCATTCATATCTATTGGTTTGATTATGCCTAATTGATAATTAGCTGTATTTCATTAAATATTAATAGCTAGTTAATTCTTCTTCAAGAATGAGGATAACCTGTAAACAGGGGGGAAACATCCCTAAAATTAAGGGAAAATGAAAATCACACCATCAGATTCAGCGTACAATAGAACCCAGATGTAGAAGTTTCAAGCTCCTATCTGCAAATATGGAATTTCGCCATTTTTTACCATAAAATAGATTATGGAAGCGTGTTATTTGTTTTTTTTTTGGTTTCCCAGGGGCGATGGTATCGAAATAATGATCCAAGAAGATCGGGAGACGTTGCATTCGAACGGAAATTAAAAGTTCTAGTTCCCTTTTTGAGTGATCAAGAAGATTGGAGGGCAACTGGGCCCCCTCCCACGCCTGTTTTTCCTCGAAATTATCTGATCAAAATTGTGACAACATTTAAATCTTTAAATGGAAAATCTAGTGTTTGTACAATAAGAGGCTCTCTAATAAAAATATTAAAGTGTATAGGAATATTCAAGGATACAAAGTAATTTTCATAGCTCCCCCCTAAAATTCAGTTTATAGGCGCCTATGTAAACACATTAAAATCCCATGCTCACAATAAAGCTTAGTACAATGTGACATCACTTTTTTTGCAATGAATTTAGCAAAAATGTTTTCAAGACTAAATAGCGATGGTAAAACCTAAGACGAGCTTAAATGAAGTTATGAAAAAATTCAAGATATTCCCTCGAAAAATTACTATTATTGATTAAAATCGATAAAAAGGAGTAATCAAGAATTGTGTTTTCAATATAGTAAAACTTCTTACCAAAGCTGTCAATTTGTTTTCGGTGATATACCCGTAAATTAAGAAAAAGAACTACATCCTTAGTTGTTTAAGCCACATAGTACAAATGATGAGCTGTACAGCTGAGGCAAAGGCAACGGTCATGTATATAGCAGCCGCCCCTACCTTTCCCTAAAAATACTAAATGTTTTTAACGTTTAGTGGCTAATAGGAAATAAACATAATAGCTGCCTTAAAAAGAGCTAAGCAACTTATAAATTGTAATTTGAAATTGCAGAAGAAACAGCTCCTTCCTATATTGATATTACATAAAAAAAACTAGTTTTTTTAACTGAATACACCACTGTAGGTCCATACATTTCTGACAAAATAAATAAATAAATATTTATAAATATAAATATTTATAAATAAAGTGAAAATACCTCTCAATTTTTTTCTTATGCTCTTTCTGAATATGATAGTTTTGTTGTAAATTCAATTTTAAGCCCTTTTTGGACCCTTTAAAGTGATAATTTCTTTTCATTATTTTTGGGCATGAAAAGGGTTCAAACACTGGTTTGAAACTTACTATTTCATTATAGATTCACATTGTTAAAGCTATATAGTCCACTAGCATTGATTTGTCACAATAAAGTTAGATAAAAAAAACAACTAATTTGCCATTCATCTGTCAGCCATGTTTCGGAATGTTGCATTTGACACTGCTCTATTCACCATGATTGCTTTCTTTTCGGAAAGAATATTGGAGAATCCAACTCCCTTAAAACTATGTACATAGAGTATCAGTTTCAGAAGCCTTACTGCCATGGGGTGCCACGTTCATGCCTAAATCATAATTTGAAAACGCTCCAAAACATGCACATTACACATGTTTTATGACTTATGTTATAGAGTCCGTATTAAATGAACGGTATTATATAGAATACAAATTAGCGCATTCACAGTAAAATAGTTTTGTAGAATTTATACTATTTATTGAAATGAGCGAGTTCTAGGGAAGGTAGAATTTCATATTTCATGACTCTTGGTCCAATCCCCTCCCCTCGACCCCCTCCCCTCAACCACAAAAAAAAACCTGAAAACGTCTGTACAATTCCCAATAACCATTACCATATGTAAACAATGGCCAAAGCTTGTGACTTGCGGCCCCTCCCCCGGGTACTTTGGGGGATTAAGTCATCCCCAAAGACATAGTTACTAGGTTTTTCGACTATGCTGAACAAAACAGCTATCTCAAAATTTTGATCCGGTGACTTTGAGGGAAATATGAGCGTAGGAGGGGGCCTAGGTGCCCTCCAATTTTTTGGTCACTTAAAAAGGGAACTAGAGCTGTTAATTTCTGTTAGAATGAGCCTTTTAGTGATATTTTAGGACGACACTCCTGCCAGCTCCTACGCTCCTGCTAAACAAATAATCCGCCATTCTTAAATTAAAATTTTAACAGAGAACTCGAATGAATCCCACACTCAGAATCTATAACTCATCCCAATCTCCTATACTTACTAACATCACTTAATCACAAAACGTATTACACAAAATCTTGTTTCACAGCAAATAAGCATAAACTCACTCCAAAATCAATCAAACAATCGGTCTCTAGAGTATTGGTTAAAACAAATACAAAGCAAAGAAGTACGGAATTCTTCAAGGGTCTGCCTACCTTTCATTTCTGATGAAAGTCTGTTCAGACTTCAAGGCCTATATACCGCTTAGAGTGGAGAGACACCTCGGTAACAGCCCCGCAAAGCTTTGAGAGTTCTCAAAATAGCGAGGGGTTGATAATACGCACTGGATAGGCCCAGAAGGCTACATCTGTCCCTCTGACGTTACCTATGCGCGTCCAAAACGCGCAAGGAATGTCAATGGTGAATGGCGTGTCATTGTTCAAGATGTCCTCTACTACACGCAAACCCAGAGAATGGAAACTTGCCTTTTCCCTGGTGGTGACTGCAGAACCATCGCCCCTTGCTACAAAAGTCAGTGTTTACAGAAGTATGTCTATCACAGAATGTTGTCTTTTGATCCATGTGATACCTACAAAGGATTGTTTATTGATATTTACAGACTTCCTGGCTTTAGTATTAAAGCATTTATTTAATATTGTGACCTCTATTTAATATTGAGTTTTCATTAAATGGGAGCGCCTGTATTTTTTAAGCATTGACATTACGGATATGATTTTAATGTAGACTATAAAGCATGCAGCGATACAATCACCAAGTTCACTGAGTCGTTATAAATGAAACGTCATGTCTGAGCCACAACCTGACTCTACTGTAGCACGGTCGCGATTGCGCCGTCGCGGTATTTATTTGCTACCTAATCTGTTTACCACTGCTGCTTTATTTGCCGGTTTTTATGCCATTGTGCAAGCAATGAACGGCAACTTTGAGCATTCAGCGATCGCTATTTTTATTGGTAAATGTTCATTGTGAAAAGAAATTCATGGTGATTTCGAAAAAAGCCTCAAACCCCTCGAAAATGGCGTCAGATCAGATTGAAAACGGTATCATTGGAATCAGCGTGGTCGAAAACCTTGTGCAGGGAGATTACAGTCCCCCTCCTTGAACAACAAAGAAAATCTCTTTTGCATTGGTAGAACTGATCTGTCTCCTTTTTTTTTCAAATAAGTCTAGCAGGCTACAAGAACACCATAGAGAGACGATTAATGGCTCATTCAGAAGCTATTTTTCATATCCGCAAGTGCCATATGGTACTAAAAACAGCACTTTTGGTGCCGTGTCTCAAATGAAAAAGCTGGGGCTCACTGTAGTTGAAGAGTCTGGAAATTGTGGTTCTTTGAGGAAGACACCCCCACCCCAACAGCTTTCGGGGCTAGGGTTGTAAATTACGCCCAAGGAACACATAAGGTTTTTTTTTATAGAAAGTTTGGTCGTATATACTTTGAAGGGGACTCATTGGATTGGTAATCTGAACTTCTAGGGCCGTTTTTAAGAGTCAAAGTGATCATGCTGGGGGTATTTAAGGTTCTTATGGAAGGGATGGTTATCGAAATTTAGAACAAGCCCATTTGGTGGAATATTGGAAGTTCCAGTTCCTTTTGAAGCGTCAAAAGTGATGGAGGGTATTTATCCACTCCTCCCCGACAACCGCTGTTAATTTTTTTTTTTGTCTTCTTCTTGTCTTTTTCCTCTTTCTCTCTTTTTTTCTTTCTTCCTTTATCAGTTGAGTTTCTTTTGTATTGAGTAGCGTAATATGAACGTGGTTTTAATTAGCTGAGGGTGATAACCTCGCTTGCCCTTACAAGCTTATCGCGTTTCTTGGCAGGCGAATGGCGAGTAGTGTTTGTTTTCTTAATAAATGTATATCTCATATCTCGTAGAAAACGTTGCCCATTAGAAACAACAGTTATCTTAGTGTGGCTGTATCAGAAAGTAAAAAGGATGAAAAACAATAAAACAGAAATTCAAGTCCCCTCACTCTCCTCCTAAAAAACCCCAAACAGTTCAAGAAATAATAGCTTTCCTTTGAAGGTGTAGTAGTCAATAGCAATCAACAGACTTTAATGTTTGAATTTTTACAAGGCAAAAAGTTTTGTCAAATTCAAATAATTAGTTCCACTCATTTTTATTCATGGTTCAACGTGGCAGCACTGACAGAACTGATGTAATGCCCTAAAAACTTCATAATAATGAAAAAACTACGAGAAATTTTAAAAAAAATTTAATAGACCTAAGATGGTTCCAGGGAAAAAAATGTTTTTATTTTGTTTTATATTTTGTTCGATGTTTTCATTCATTTGTTTGTATTTTGATGTTGCAGCTAATCAAGAAAAATATTTCAGACAAACAAAGCTGACTCATTTGGAGGTTTCTACTTACAACGAGAACCAATATATGCAAAGCTACCACATGCCGACCGTCGGGGCCGCCATGACATCATGGCGGCTCCATGAAGCCATAACATCAAGGAGAGGCTCACGGCTACACGGTTGTCTGCGGTTACAAGATAAGCGACAATGTGAATCAATATATGCAAGCCTGTTGTGTAGCCATGCCGGGGCCGGGCTTCGAAATCAGCTAGTTGTTTTTCTTAAAACTGGCATATTGACATTTTTGGCCACAAGAACGATATAAATAGGTCACAACTTTAAGAAAGAATTTGTGTTTTTCCCAGGGTGGCTGCATCGAACCAGGGAAAAAACATAGCCGTTCCTAGGGTTGTTGGTGCCCGAGAAAAACAAAGAAAATGAACAAATAAACAAGTTTCAATTATATTTTAGTGGTTAAATAACTAAGTTTATTCCCTATGGTTGAAAAATTTTTCACCAGAAATTGAAATACATATTACAGTATCTATTCCCTAACTGTAAAAGTATCTATCTGTCTCAACTTATTCAACATTTTACAATTTTACAACCCTGGGAGTCAAATTCTGGGTAAATATTGATCCATAGTGTTTCCGGGTTTCCACTATCTTTATTGAATGTGTATCTGTATAAGGGTCGTCCTGAAAGGGAGCCAAAATGCCGTAATCCTAGAGTATTGCGACGATCTGTTGCAGGAGCACATAGAATCCAGCGAGCGCGAGAAAAACGATATCAAGTCATTATCAGGACTGATGCAAAGGTCAGGCTATGAGCTGCTTGGCCTGACCGATGAATTGCGCGCCCGGCCGGACCTTGTCTCTTTGCGTCGATGGGACTGGTCCGACCTCAGGAATTTTTGGCTTGGTGAGACTGGCGTCGACCTCGAACGCCTTCTGCCGGAAGCGCAGCAGGTGTTTTTCGAGCTGCTGCCCTCAATCGGCGCAGTTCTGACAAGGTCGGAGTTAAGGAGACTACTGCGAGAGACAAGTATAAATGCGGCGTATCAACGATCGGTAATAATAAATGAACCCCGTTCTGTTTAAAGCTAAGAGGTATGACTCTGCTTGAAATGTAAATGCGTTAATTTTGATCTTCTGAACCTTTAACTGAACTACAACTGACTTCATTTAAATATTTAGATAAAGTTTTGTCTCCAATTTGTCCAAATGTTTTGAAAGGAATAGCCTATTAGAGATCCAAGTAACTAGTCATGATCTATAGCTCACCTCACTGTAGTCAAGCACTGTACCGCAGTACTAAAAAAAAAGAAAATGATTGGTGAACACATTTTTACTCGCACAAAATTCTTCTTCTTCTTCCTCTATTGGGTTTCCTCCTTTACTTTTTAAATTTATTTCCAATTTTAGGAAATTGTGAACCCCGGTAGTTAATATCTTTAAGGTTCTAAAACATATTTTTTTAAACAGTTTTCGTTCTGTCTTTGAGCTGTGAGGACGTAAGCTGGATTATACTTTGCATTTAATTGGATTGCACAATAAGCCAAACTGTTGAAAGTAAGAAAATTGCGAAATATTACGAATTTTCCGATAACGAAATATTATAAATTATCGACGGCTTGATCGAATACGGACTATGATTTTTGAACATCATTTAGATTATAGGGAAGTAAGTTTTCGGGACCTGTAAAATGGACTTAGCGTATATTTGTCCAGTTATGAACTTCCTCCAAAGGCAAATTATTAAGAAGGCAGCTGTTCATTTTTAAAATCTGTGCTGAATAAATAGGTGGAATTTTTGTTGGGAATACCTTTAAATTCTCAAACTCCTTTTTTGTACAATTTTTTTTAATAGTCCCTTTGTTTCTCTGTGTCATATGTGTCATCGTGCCCTCAAACAATATAAATTTTTTTAACTGTAACAAGTTTTCCAGTTTCAACTCAAAGCTGTTGTCTATCGGCAAAGCAAGTAATCAAATAATTACGATTATCTTGAATTATTTTCTAGGTTCGGGCGACTTTTTAAATGTTGAATTTGTTCATTGCTGTCGCGTTCAAAAGAATAAGGAAAAAAAAACGAAAAAAAAAATTAGTCTAAACCAGATACGCCGAATCTGAGTGTGCAATTTCCCTTAAGAGCTCTTTAGGTTTTGCAGTTGTTTCTCCCCTTTCCGAAAATCACGCCAAGTTTCTATGGCTCGTAGAAGTCGTAGTTTGCAGAAAAACACACTTTGATTTTTCCAAAAGATAAAAATTTTAATCAATGAAACTTCTTATCCTGATCATTTTTTGTCCCAATGGAAAATTCCACCCAAGATCACTAACAACTATATTCTACAAATCTCTGACCGCTAAAAATCAGATAAATTTGAATTCAGTATAAAAAAATTACACTGATGAAACTTTCCAATATTGAACTTGGTTGTTATGATTAGATATTTGACTTCAGAAGGCTAATACATACTTTATGTATATATTTCAAGCTACGTCCTAACAAAATATAGATTTAGCTTTAAACTCAGTAATATTTAAATTCATAAAAATCAGTTTAAAGCTTTAAGTTCATACATACCTAACTTTATAAATCTATACTGTAAGCGACGCGTCCACAAAATATAAATTCAACTTCAAATTCAGCTAAACATAAATTAAGAAAAATATAAATACAGCTTTAAGTTCATACCTACCTTCAGGGGTATAATTTGCTATGAGGCAAGGGGGAAACTGCCCCCTCAAGACCCCAGAATGCCCTCCCAGACCTAATTTTGCCCCGCTTCCAAGCTGAAATTTAGTTTCTCCTATATGTCACTTGGTTAATACCAAGTGCCATAAAAAGACAAAAATTAGTCAATGCATGAGAGGGGCTGAACCCTTCTAGATCTTTTGCTCATTAAACTAACGTCTCTGTTAATTTGACAAAGCTGTTTATTCTAAATTAACATGCCTGATGCTTATGAAGTCTTTCTTAAAATTTGGAAAAAAGTGAAACTTTGGCATAAAGAGAGAGTAGGGCTCATGATGAATAAGGAAGCTGCTAAATCTTGTTTAGGCTGGGAAGGTATTAATAATATAAATACTAATCACTCATTTTTTGAAAAAGTTTAAGGTATCAATTATATTACTATATGCCCCTGTAGAGCCAACTAAAATTTCTCTTTGAATTAACTCTTTGAGCAGCTTCATTGGCACGCTTTTTGCTGGTAATTTCTCTTTGAGCCGCGAGCCTGTTTTCACGTTGATCTTGTGATTCCTCGGCAAGATTTTTTTTGGTAATTTCTCTTTGAGATGCAAGCTTGTTTTCACGCTGTTCTTGTGATTCCTCGGCACGCATTCTTTTCTTACTTTCTCTATTAGCCGCAAGCCTTTTGGCATTAAATATTTGAGCAGCTTCCTCGACTGTTTCTTCTGCCATTGTAGGATTTATACTAAAATTTCTCTTTGAATTAACTCTTTGAGCAGCTTTCTCGGCTGTTTCTTCTGTCATCGTAAGATCGTTGTAGTAGATGGCTCTATTTCAATGTTCATTACCAAGATTTACGCTTTCTTGAAGTGTGCAAAAACACTTTTTAGGTCATTCAAAGCATAACTTGACCTGATTTCTTCATTGAATAGTCGGATCATGGTTGCAGCAGTAGCTTCAACTTAGCACAGAGTGAATCACGGCCCCTATTACCTAAAATGTAGAAAACAAGTTTTGCTTCAAGTACGTGTTTAGACTTGTGAGGTCAGTCAAAGCCCTCCTTGAGCTGATTTATTCATTGAATGGCTGGAGCAGTAGCTACAACTTAGTGAAGAGTGAAACACGGCCTCTACTTCCTAAAATTTAGAAAACAACTTATAATGTAAGACATTAATGCTTTAATGTATGATGTTTTTAATATCAGACAAGTTTTTATAATACTTCACAAGCTTTTGATAATTTTGAAAAATACTAGACACGATATTGATAGCATTATGCTAAGTTTTGTTAATAGTAGAACTGATTTTGAGCTAAAAGTATTTTTTTTTAACATCATTTAAGATTTTTACAACACCATGCAATATTTTGTTAATAACTAACAAAATTTTAATACTTTTACATATGCTTTTGATAGTGCCACAGTGAATTCTCATTATATCAGTCGAGATTTTTGATAATGTAGTGCAAGATGTTTGATAAAACCAGACAGGAATTTGATAGTACCACCCAGAACAATCCGTAGGCAATTCTCTGGAAAACATTTAGCAAATCTCCATCCACTTTTTGAGCGCCCATACTTCAGAATCATATTTGACCACTGTCATCACTCTAGCTTCAAATATTGTAATCTTGGTTTGTGGACTTATCTTCTTATTCTTCTAAAAAAATTTAACTGTGAAAAAAGAAATCCTGAATCTTGGCTATTCTACTTTTAACATCTTCACTAATCCACCGCGTTTACTAATAATACTACCCAGGTAAGTCAAGCTGTCCACCTGATCAATCTTTTCGTTACCTTCTTCACTTCTATCTTAATTTATTCGCAGCCTCGGCGACTTAGTCTTCTTAATGACCCAAGAATAATGTAATCATTGTGATTTGTTGTGATTCTTGCTGTTCTATATGTTATAACTACATATTTCTTTGTTCTTCACTTCTGGTTTTGATTTGTTCTGATCCTTGTTGTTCGAGTTCAATCAATTTATTATTCACATATACATGTATATATTTGGCATTACATTAGCTTACAGACATTAGCTTACATTACAATTACACATTAGCTTAACCATCATGTAATCCTTAAGTTTTAAGTCAAGAGCAGTCACTTTTTTTGTATTTGCTGTGATTCTTGATATTGCATATGTTATAACCAAATAATTTCTTTGCTTTTCCCTTTTGTCTTTGAGTTGTTCTGATCCCCGAAAATGTTCAATTCAGAGTCTTAAAATATTGAACATTCGAAAACTACTGTGACCAAACATACATACTGACCCTTACGATTATAGTTTGATTTGCTACTCAGACGATAGGCTGCTTATTAGTTCGAAGATCTCTACCTTAGAGACATACCTTGACTCACTTATTTCTGGTTATAAACTTCTGAGGAGTTGCAGTTAATGCTACAAAGTATGAGTTTCTTGTTTACTATGCCCGCTGTAAAATAACATCTTAGTTACCATTTGTAGTTGCGCGTACAGCATTTAATAAATCTGGTTCGCTGAAGTATCTCAGCCTTATTTATAGCCCCAATAGCCGTAGTACTCTCACGCAACGAGACATTGAATGACTCTCCGACTTTGATGGCGATGGACGACGCTTACTTGAAAAGCGGTGGCAGCTTTAATGAACTGCTTGTCACGCTACTGACTTCAGACTCGTTTCTGCTTCGCAAGGTTGAAGATTCAGACCAAGTCAGCAAATCCGTGCGAACACAAAGCCCGAAAGAGAAAAGCGGCAATGAAAGAAACAGCGATGAATAATTCAACGCGACGTGAACTCCTCAAAAATCTGTCCCTTGGCGCGGGTGGTGCTGGACTCGCGCCCTTTTTGGTCAACATGAGAGCCTTCGCTCACGACGATGCCCAACTCCGGCCCAAGCGGTTCGTGTTCATTGGAGGGTAATTTAAACTTGGCTAATATTCGTTTCTAAGGCTCAGCTCAAATAATGATTTATCGTTGTAAAAAAAAAACATCGCTCCTCCTCAACACCTCGCTCTTTACGCTGAAGTTTTTTTTTATTGTTTTAAACTATACAGTTGTGAAAAAGAGTCAAACTTTTGCGTAAAGAGCGAGGCGATGAAGAGGGGACAACCAATTTCATATGCGGAATAATTTATTATTCCGTTTAATCCGTCATAATTTATTTTATTTTATTTAATCAATATAATAGAGGCTTGAAAATTTAATCTATTTAAGATTAAGGACGAGGGAAGGTACAATTGTATTTTTTTTTTCCAGGGGAAGCGTTCACTTCTTTGGGTTGTATGCTTTGGTCTCAGAGATTTAAACTATAAAAGATTACACATCTCACAAAATTGCAAATAAAATACAGGGACAAAAGAAGAATTAATTTGCTGCGTTAGTTAACTGATGCACCCATGGATAAATTTATTCAATGTGCTGAAACATTTAGCAGTGGGGGATAATTAAAACTGCTACAAAAAGGGTATTTATTTGACAGCTCAAATTTTTTGTATTGCACGCTTCGGCTTTGATTATTAAAACAGTTACATAAAATATAGTCTTACGAAGGAGCAAACAAAAGAAAATCAAAAAATGAGTTTGTGGGATTGCTTGACAAGACACTAAAAATGGATGGCCTACAAAAGAGTACTGCAAGGGCAGTAGAAAGTGAAGTTCAAATATTGAGGTTTAGGAGAAGTAACTTAAGCGGTAAACTAAATATGACCGTTATTTCATATTTAAAACAGCGTCATATTTTACCCTAGAACCACTTAAGGTGCAGGCCCGCTGGTGGGGGTATGACATTATTTTAGTGGGTCATTGGCAGGACGCATATCCTTCGGCTGACTATATTTTAAAGCTATATTTAGACTAAGACGATATTTAGATTATATTTTGAAAAAAAAATTATGTGAATGACTTCATATTCATTTACATTTAAAAATAAAAAAAAGATACATGATAGCATTGACTTTCGAAATGATAATTAGTAACAAAAGACCAAGCGACATTTTTTACGGATGAAAAGTCATTGGCCCGTTTGATAAGCATTTTATGAAGGAACTCATCAAGTGGTTCAAGATCAAATATAAACGTATATCTCTGTAACAGTTTATAAGCTTTGGTAACTCACAAAAAAATATTTAGTATTTTTGAAAGATATAGGGATACAGCTACCCTACTTCCCCAAGCTGAGTAAGTTCAATCGGTTGGCTTTTCCAGGTTCCTATTTTAGTTTACCTACATATTCAGTCAATTAACTGATATCTTATTGTGTTCTCATGACATTTTAAAATTTCGTTTTTTTTTGTCCAAAATCAGCGATAAATGCGGATACATCTGCGTCGCTTCCATCGTCTCCGGCCGAAGCTTCATACTATCGCCGCGCCCAAACAGAGCGATGCTAATGTTATAAACGACAAGAAGAGCGGACGACGCCGCTCTTCTGTCATTCTCAAAAAGGTGTTTTTGAGTGGGTTATTCATCGGTATAAAAGTCCGCTTGTTTATTCTTTTTTCGCCTGTTTAGCCATATGCTGCATCATGCCGTCAAATTCTTTCTTAAAATCGTTCAGATCAATTTGATTGCCTTGCAAAATCATACTCCAATGACGAACGTTAGCGCCGACCGCTACCGCTTCCTTTATCTCTTCCTCTGAGGCGCCGGTGATTTTAACACAGATCTGAAAAATCGGGTTTCACTTCTGATTTGGATTTCGCTCTAACAAACGCCCAAAAGATCCAAGGCACCATGATTGACGTTTCAAGCAACATCCTAACAAGCGATCACTTAAGTTTACAGTGTCAACTTGTCTATTCTCTGCCTCTTCATGTGCAAAAGCCTAAGTGGTTATTTCAGAAAGATATATCAGATCAAAGATATAAAGATATAAAGTGGATATATCAGAAAGCATTAGATTCTATGTAGTCAAGAATCTGGATCCCATTTCAACTTTTATGTACATCCATAAATGGGAACACACGTGCTTTGGATTTTTACTTGGATTGGGACCAGCATTAGTGGTGAATCTGGCTTAAAAAAAAACTCAGTTTATACGACATCCACCTTTGCCCACCCGAAAGCTTGTTTATGCTATACTACTGTCGTCTGCAGCAGCTCATTGCTGACAATTTTAGCAAAAGCCAAGCACCAACACTTATATTAATGATTGTTTAATGTGTGTTTATAATGCATTGCGTAATGTTTTTAAATTCACCAAGTAGCGTGTTAGTTAAATAGTTACTTTTCTTCAGTACCGCTTGAATAATACCTACTTCAATAGCACCTTCTCTTGCCCCCCCCCCCCAATAAAATACTGTAATTAAACCCCTGTTATTAAAGGCGATGGCTAATCAAGTCCGTACCACGCGCGTGCTGCTCGTCGACGACAACGAAGAGCTGCGCGAGCTGCTTGGCGGCTACCTGACGCGCTTCAACATCGCCAGCGAGGCGGTTGGCAATGGCGCGGCCATGCGCCTGGCCCTGCCCAAGGCCAGGCCGGCGATATACCTGACGCTCTCCCTCGGTATCACCTTCCCCTTCAATGTCACGGTCGGTATTCCGATCTATATCTACCTGGCCAGCGTTGTCAGCCCATAGGAAAGCGGAGCGATGCATCTCAAAAAACGGATCGAGCTTATCATCGAACGCATGGCATACAAGCGTGCGTGCCGGGTGTTAGAGGCGTCCGGCGTCACCGGCTATAAGAGAGCATATTTTTACGGACAGATTAAACATAATCCACGATATAAAACTTGCGTTTTGCCATGAAATTGCACCTGCATGAAACCTGAGCCACGTTGCAAAAAGACGTCAAGCGACAACCTTTGACCTTTTTTTTACCCCTCTCTTTAGTTCTAGGAGGTCTTTCCATTATACTCAAATTTTTAGAAATTTCCCCGAGTTTTCAAAGATTTCTTCCAAAGAAAATTGGCTTTCACCAAAAATTCAAAAATTTCACCAAAATCAAAGATTTTCAAGATATCTCATTCAAAGTTTTTGGGCCAATCGTGAAAATTGTACTTGTTGGCACAATTCCATAATAAGCAGGTTATATCCTTCCAAACATCAAATTTTATTAAGATCCAATCACCCCTTCATAAGTTAAAAATACCTCATTTTTTCTAATTTTTCAGAGTTAACCCCACCCCCACTTCCACAAAGAGAGCTGATTTGTTCCGGTTGTGTTAATCACGTATCTAGGACTTTTGATTATTTTTCCCAACAAGTTTCATACCGATCTCTCCACTCTAAGCATTTTCCAAGATTTTAGGCTCCCCCCTCCAAATCCCCCCAATATTACCAAATACAGTAGAGACTTAAAATAAGAGCTCTGAGACACGATATCCTTCTAAACATCAAATTTAATTAAGATCCGATCATCCATTTGTAAGTTAAAAAAGAAGCTTTTATTTAGATGCTAAACAATTTGTTGTGAGCAGCAAGGTATTGAGGAGCAGCTTTAGTGCTGCTCCTTTCTTTCAGTAGAAAAAACTTGTTTTTCTATTTAATTTATTCAAACAGAAATTAACTATAAAAAACAATTTTTTCAAAGGAAAGTAAAAAGAGACATCTCTCTCTCTTTTTTTCCCTTGCTTCTGTTGAACTTTCCGACAAGAAGCGGGAGGGGGCTAGGAGGGTG
This sequence comes from Alatinidae sp. Z8VKAUB7J3, assembly GCA_010016025.2. NCBI lineage: Eukaryota > Metazoa > Cnidaria > Cubozoa > Carybdeida > Alatinidae > Alatinidae sp. Z8VKAUB7J3. The sequence goes on from JAAAKM020721499.1 coordinate 7,786,072, forward strand.
GTAGCTATTCTTATAAATAGTACGAATTTCAGTTTTTGTCAATATAACATGACTCTTTACTTATATATAAAACATATTAATTATTTTTTGCGTTTAGTGTTGAACGATCTGGTGGGTGGTTACGTGGGAGGATATTTCCATGTAGGAACTTCTAATGGGGGGAGTGAATTTCAATGAAGGGGGTGCAGGATTTTCTAGCATAATTTGGTAAAACAATGAAAAAATAAATATGAAAAGTTTTTTTCTACTGAAATTAAGGAGCAGTATTAAAACTTAAAACGAAAAAAAAAATCATGCATATGAGAGTTTTACCTCCTCGTAATACCTCACTCTTTACGCTGAAGTATTTTTAGTAATTTCAACTATTTATTACACGGCTTTTGTGATTCAGAGGTCATTCTTAAGGAATTGGGACAAAATTTAAGCTTTAGTGTAAAGAGCGAGGTATTGACTGTGCCACAGTATCACTTGTCTTCGTCTTGTCTTGCAATAAGCTGAAAAAAACTCACAAAGAAACTGGTAATATTTGAATTTTACAGAGCATAAACTTGAGTGAGGGGTGTATAATACACAAGCACCAAAATTCCCTCCCTGTACAGAAAAAAACTCAAACAAAATGTTCATATTTGGAAAGCCTTATTTTCCTTCGGGGGAGGGGATATTTTCTGGGGAGTACTTGGTGGGGGTAAACACCTAGAACCCAATTATTATATTCAGAAAGAGCATAAAGAAAGGCATCGAGTGGTATGTTCACCTTATTCATGGGTCAGTAATATAAACTACTCCAAATTTATCATTGTCTCTTTTTTTTATTGAATAAATTATATGAATTGAGTTTTTGCTATTAAGCTTCCCGTATAATTCGAGTAGTTTGCTCTATCCCTCCAAAGATGACAGCTATGCAACTTGAATGGGCTTTTCTATTATAGGTAGTGGGTATGCTATTGGCTTTAGGTCCTTCCTGAAAATCGCAAAATTGTACAAAAGTAGGTATTGTTAAAATGGATAATTTATAAAAATATCTCTTTCTTGGTCTAGCTACTTCTGGTTGTATAAGCCCTTCACAAGCCAAAAAAATCAAGCACAACCTAATTTGACAACATCTATGCTAAAATGAAATGGCCTGTTCCAAATTCCATATTGTGCGAACCATATCCCGGCATCACGTGCCGGGACGGTCACAGCAATCCTCGTCGAGGACGGCCAACCGGTCGAATATGGAGAGCCGCTTGTCATCATCGAATAAGCGAGCCGGCGCCGTCAGGGCCTGTTGAGTATGTTCGACAAGGTACTCATCGCCAATCGTGGAGAAGTTGCGCTCCGCATCCAACGTGCCTGCAAAGAGCTGGGCATCGTCACCGTCGCCGTTCATTCCACGGCCGACGAAGATGCAATGCACGTCAAACTGGCTGACGAAAGTGTCTGCATCGGACCGCCCGTCGCGAGCGAAAGCTATCTGAATATCCCGGCGATCCTGGCGGCATGCGAAATCAAACGAATGTGATTAAAGGCTCTTTTTCTATTTCAAAAGTTTTCGTTTTCGAGGTTCCGCATAATACTAGGCAATTTAGCCTTTGGAGAAAGTTTGGTTGTTGTTAATCTTATCATTCATTTCGCTAATTGTGCAATTGCTGAGGCGAGAGGTATGTCAACAAGAGAATGAATGGTGAAGAGAATGACTTGTATAGACTATCATTTCAAAGTTCAACAAAATTTTTGCCCAAATATGGAATACAATGATTTTACCCTCAAAGCTTGTATTATTAAAATATCCCCGGTAATCCAGGTCCGATTTTATTGATGAAACAGGAAAACGACATTAGCTTATTTACACTTTACTGCTGTAAGCACAAAGGCTGACAAAGAATGCTATAAGCACAAAGGCTGACAAAGAATACTTCAGGCTTTTCTTCGTTCTTGAAGCTGCTATCTTCTCAAGATCTAGACTGAAACTGAAAGCTATCGTCCATAGTCTTGTTTAAGAAAAAAGAGTTCCGCTTACTCAAAATATTACTTAATAGATAAATATTTTTGATTAAACACAGATGTAGTTTATTCTCAAAGAGAAAATTTATAGCAAATTCAATCACAGCATTAGCAGTACACTTGAGACTAAATCGCTTAAAAAGTCATATAATCTATACACAACTCCTTGGCTTTTTATGAGAGAGTCTTTTAGATCATAACTACCAGAGATCACTGCCTATATCACATTTTAAGAGCAAATTCAAACTTTGTCTCCTCAACTGCACTGTAAGTTGCCACTCCTACAGTCTTTCTTAGGCTACAGTCAGGCTAAAAGTATCCTAATGAATGGTACTATTAGTATCCTAATAGTAGCCTAATGAATGGAGTTCAGAGGTGTGTTTAGAGATCTATAGCTGGCCTAAATCATATTTCATACAACAGATGACTGGGGTGTTTGCAGCTGCCAAAAATCATCTTTCAACTTTGCCATAGAGACATTAGGCTGACCTACAAGAATGATGCACAACTAATAACCCTTTTACCAAACATTCAAGACGCTACGCCCCGGAAATTTGGATTTAATTAGTGGTAAAACAGTTTTGGAAGTCGGTGTAATTATGAATTTAGTGGGGTTGCGCAATGCATTCTCTTATTTTTTTCAATTCAGAGGCGGTTTTTTCGAACAGGTAAATGGTTTACCCATGGGGTTCCCTTTAAGTCCTTTATTAGCAAATTGTTCTGTAAAAAATATTGAAATAATTACGTTAGATTCAAATTTTAAAGACATAAACTTTAGGAGAGATATATGGATGACATAACTTTAGTATGGAATTATGGGGAGGAGGGATTAAAAGGTGTTTTAAAACATCTAAATTTTTGTAAAGGGGATCTAAAATTTTCAATAGAATTAGAAATTGACAGCCACCCTTCGTGACCAACGTTCAGCATGCGCTGAGAAAACGCATCCATATACGCATTTATCGCCGCATACATACCGTACCCTAAGCCGCCCAATACAACAGATAGTGAAGACATAAGGATGCAAAACTTGGGATTATGGGGAGTTAAGAGCTTTGCCAGTAGATCTGTACCGACCACTTTTGCTTGATACAATGCTTGGCAATCATGGATATCCATATCGGCAAGACTCTGGATTGACGGGCCCGCAGAGCCTGCTGCATGAATCACGCCCGACAATACGCCATATTCATTTTCTATGACTTCCAAGACTCGAGACATAGCCGCGTAATCACTCACATCCAAGTTAGAGATTGTAAAATGTTTTGTCTATCGATTGCCTTTCGATACATTTGGCCCCCGGCCAATATAGTTCGTAATTACTTTATTCAGTTCGTAAATAACAACATTGACAACACTGTATGCATGTTAGCCAAATAAGAAGATATTGAGGATCGTTTTTCTTCTTCTGCAATTCACTGTCTTTAAAATTTCTTCATTACATTATCTTTATTGTTTGTATTCAATTCCTCATATTCAAAGCTTCGTTTGTCTTAGGCTTTTTATTCGTTATAAAATTTCGTGAGAAAACCTTTATTTTTTTAGTTCAATGTCTCTTAATTTGAAAAGTGAGTACTCAAATCATTTGAGAGTAGCTTAAATTTCTGAAATAGCAATTCATTTTGGGCAGCAATGGATAACTTCCAGACAATATTTAATGTGCCCTGAACAGAAAACAAATCACAAGAGATGCAAAAGAGGTTTAAACTTTTAATGCCTGCTAAGTTACTCTGCTGAGAATCTTCCTTGAAACATATCTTGCTGTCATAAAGTATTGCTTCTAAAACCCAGAAACTGAAATATCAATTTGACACCTCATGTGCCTGCAATGGTTCTGGAGGATCTTTTTTAAACTTTCTTATTAGGTTTTCAAAATGTAACATCATTATGAACTTTTTATTATGGTTTGACATCATGTTTGAAAGTTTTCAGGATTGTTAAACTATTATGATACTAACAGAGATCGTGCCTACTATATCCGAATGTCAGAACGTCATTCGCGCTTTACAGAAAGCAAAGTATATTTTAAAAGATTTCATCTATAATGTGAATATGACCAAGAAAACAAACCGTCCAAAATACAAAATAGTTATTATTAAACTATAAATCACACTCTGACCTTTAGAAGTCATAAAAGGTAGTGACCTAACTCCTATTTTTGGTATTTTCTACTCGTTTTGAGTTTTACTTCATTATTCAATGCATTTCAATTCGTTTGGGTTTCATTTATTCATCAATAGTGATTTCTGCTCGTTTTTAAGTTTGAATTATCAATTCATTTATGGTCGGGTTTCCATCCGACCGCAGAATGATGAAATCGTCGAGATCCTTGTTCGGGAAATGCACATTGCCCTGGACCTGATCGCGAACAACCGTGTCGCCTTCCCGGGGCGCCTTGATCCGGATCACCGGCGGCACACCTTCCGGCGCGTCGGCTGGATCCCGCTCCCGCCACCGTCCGTCATATCGCGGTGGTCTTCCTTCAGCTCGCGCTTTTTCGCGCATTTCTGTCAGTTCTTCCGGGGTGCAGTAGCATTTGTACGCCATCCCCTTGTCGAGAAGCTGCTGAACGACTTCCTGATGCCGGGGGCGACGCTCATATTGGGAAATCGCGTCTCCGTCCCACTCCAAGTAGCGTTTTTTTTGCTTCTTGTTTTTTTTTTTATTATTTGAAAGAATCGCAATAAAGACTCGTTCTAATGTGTGCTTAGCTAGACATCAGTTTCTAGCAACCATGATTTTGGACCAATCTATGCTGCCTATAACAGATGCGCCAGATCAAGATCGGTAGGTTGTAATTATACCATGACACCAATGTCTAGTTAAGTATACGTGGGGATTGGGCTTTAAAAATCTGAGAACAACTGTCTTGCATGCAACCTTGCCCTTGGCATCAACTTTGCTGATGACAAAACCAACTCATTTATTCGTGAAAAAATTACACGGTCACCCCTGATCGACAAAATTATAAGTTGTGGCTGAAAGTAAGAAGCAATATTAAAACCTAACACGAACGGAAGTTGTTCCATATATGAGCCACCTCCTCGGTCTTTTACTCGTTACACTAAAATTTTCTTTTGCTTTAACAAGGTTTCTTATTCCACAGGTAAAACGGCTCTTGTTTTTCGGGCGTCGTCCTTAAACAATTGGGCCAAAAAAGTCAAACTTTACCGTGAAGAGGTGAGGACTGACGATAGGACAGTTCGCCTAAAAACAAAAAAATGTTTTTTCGTCTTGATCTTTAATGTTGCTCCTTACTTTCAGTTGATAAATCTTGTTTTCTTATTTAATTTCTTATCATTTTTCAGAACGTGCCAGGAACTCTATAAAAATACCCATACGGATTGATTTCGTTTGCTAATATTCCATGTTACAGGTTTTGAACGAGCTAAAATCCAAATTAGAGCTAGTATTCACAAATTGTTCTGAACCCAACATAAAAAGTGATCTCAACACAAAACCCACAGAAGCCATTTTCCAAAATGCATTTAGCGTTTATAATCTGAAAACAGGCATATTGATTAATCTTAACGACTAATATTCACTCTTTAGGTTCCAACTATGCTCGAATCCATGCTTCTTAAACACACAGCTGTCAAAGAAGAAGGAGTAATTGGAGTTCCAGACAAATAAGTCAGAGAATTATTGCTACCCCAACCAATTCTCTGACTGCCATCCTTAATTTTTTTGTAATGCATTAAAAAAATAAAACCTTTGAGTAAAAATGACATAAATATGAGGATCGGATCTGGAGCTATATTGTTAATATGTCTTAATTTTTTAAACTAAATATTTTAGATTAAATTATTAATTAAATTAAATATGCTAATAAATTTTTTGATTGATTGGTTTAGCACCGAGAATTTTGCAGTTCTAATACATTAATTTTAGTTAGGGGTGTTATGGCCCGTGGCTTTTTTTTTTCAGTCATATGGTAAAAACAATAGAATTTTTCGCATATATATGACGAGGGAGGTCACACAAAAAAGTGGATCACTTGAGACTGGTCTCGAATTTGAAGAGAAGTGCGCGTGCAATACAACACTCACCGGTAATGAAAAGTACATTCTTCTCCTGTAGGACAATCTGTTTTGCCAATTCGATTAATGCAGTTGTTCGACATGTCCGTGCACTCGTTCTTCTTTTGGTTGTCCCTCCATCAGAAGGATATGACGAGCTTGTCTTTGTGGTTGTTGTCGTTGTCATTGATGACTGTGGTGGTTGCCGTTTTCTTTTCTTTGCATTCATCGGTTTTTGCGTCACTTGACGACGACGACCTTCACGACGACAATGGGACCGAGCGGCAACGTTGTTGGAATCCTTCGAAGTAGTCATAGAAGTTCTGCTACTACGAGTTCTTGGCGGGAGAGGGCTCAGTAGAATGGGAATTAAAAGTTCTAGTGTCTTTTTTAAGTGACCAAAAAATGGGAGGGCAACTAGGCCCCCCCAACGCTCATTTTTCCCAAAGTCACCGGATCAAAATTTTGAGATTGCCATTTTGTTCAGCATAGTCTAAAAATCTAGTAACTTTGCCTTTGTGGACGACTTAATCCCCATTAATACTATTACATAATAGTATCGGTTATTGGGAAGCATACAAACTCCTACAGGGGGATTTTTCTTGGAGGGGAGAGGGTTATGTGGGAGGATCTTTCCATGAAGGAATTTTTCATGGGGGAAGAGCATCTTCCATGATCGAGGTGCCGGAGTTTTCCGGCGTGCCTATGAGTTTTCGGCAAAAGCCCATGAAGGACAAACTCGGCGGTCGGGCGAGCCTTACCTTCGACATCCGTTAGCGGTGGCGGGAATTCTGACCTTTCTGAAGTTAGATGTCACCGCTATTGTCGCGGCTCTGCTTCACGATACCCTAGAAGATACCGTGGCCACTCAAGAGGAATTGCGCGCGCAATTTGGCGATGAGGTGACGCATTTGGTCGAAGGCGTCACGAAAATTGGGCAGATTCCTTTTCAGACGTATGAAGAAAAGCAGGCTGAAAATTTTCGAAAAATGTTGTTGTCAATGGCTGATGACATCCGTGTGGTGTTTATTAAATTGGCCAAGCATACAAAAAATAACAGGATTGGGTAATTTAGAAAGAAAAACTGAGTTATTTTAGACCTGGTCCACTTTGGATAAAAATTTGGGTCATTGTCATTGTCAAATTGATGAAAAAATTTGGCTAGTTGACCAATAGGTTAAAACTTAGACAATTTAGAAAGAAAAACTTGTCAAATAGTTTTGGCTGATAACACACTTTTGATCAAATTGTGTTTATTTCGTTATATATAAAAAAAAAATCAAGTAAAGGTGCTTTTCTGGCCAATTTGGTCAAAATAATTCAGTAGATTTCCTAGATAACAAACCTTTGCAGATGCGTTTTGTTGGTGTAAACTTGTCCTGATCTCGTAATTTTTAAATTTCCACAGGAATGGAAGAGCTTATTGATGCTTTAAACATTAACGTTTTCAGTTCGAATGGTTTAAGAGGTATCCAATAAATGAAACAATTGAAATTACCTATTAACTATATTTGTTGCATGTACAAATGCTTTCAGTAAAGGACTAAAAAACTAGCATAAATGTGGGCATTTAAGGAGGGGTAGCCACCCTAAAACACGGAATTGTTTCTGTTAGTTTCAAGTTTTAACAGCACTTTTTACTTTCATTCAGAAAATCTTGTTTGTTTTCGTTTAATGACGGGGATTCCCCCTTTATTCAAGATGGGGATTTCCTTTGTGTCAATTTATGATATTATCACGGTGTCCGCGTCGCCCACGGAGGCCGGATAAGTGACTTCGCCCTTGCGGTCGAACATGAAGCCGACCGAGCCGGTCTCGCCCAGGTTGCCGCCGTTCTTGGAGAAGGTGGAACGCACGTTGGAGGCAGTGCGGTTCTTGTTGTCGGTCATCGCCTCGACGATCACCGCAACGCCATTGGGGCCGTAGCCCTCATAGCGGATTTCGTCATAGTTTTCGGCGTCGCCGCCCACGGCCTTCTTGATCGCGCGCTCGATCACGTCCTTGGGGACGGGTTGGCTCTTGGCTTCCTTCACGGCCAGGCGCAGGCGCGGGTTCTTGTCGGGATCGGGGTCGCCCATCTTGTCGCATATAAGCTTTTATGGAAGGGGTAGTCTCAAAAACTATGGAGAAGCCTTATTTAACTGGCAATGAAGAGCGGTAGTTTTCTTTTTAAAGAGTCAAAAGTGATCAGAGGACAGCTAGCCTCCATCCCCACGCCCTCTTTTCTACAAATGCATCGGATCAAAAATTTTGGGAGAATTATTTTCTTCAAAATAATCTAAAGATTGCATAATAATGCCTCCAGGGTTGACAAAACCTGCCAGAGACCGGGGGAAAGGATTATAAATATGCCCTGGGGTCCTATGGGGTTTTCGGAAATGAAAGTTCTAGTGTCTTTTTAAAGAGTCAAAAGTGATTGAAGGGTCACTGATGGATTATATTTAGACATAGTAGGCCTATCTAAAGAAAGTAGGGCTACACCATGCACAAGTCCTGCACTGAAAACACAAAAATAAGCTGCACCCTGTCTACAGTGATTTGTGATGGTTTGACAAATAAATTTATGGTAAAATTCTAGTTTAGTGACTTTTAACTATCTTGGAAAGGGGTTTGGTTAGGAAAATGAAATTTTCAGAGATGTGTCTAAAGGCTAAATTATATCCTGGAAGGTATTTTAAAGTACTCACCTCCACTTCTTCTCCCTCTAGAGAGTCCTGAAATTTACCTACATGACAGGTCTGTACCTATTGAAATTCTGACAAAAAAATATTTTACTATTTGATATTTTGACGACACCTGCCCTGGTTTCTGTAAAAAATTAGGCTTTTGGGTGGGGTCCAGGCCCCAAGCCCCCTCCCCTGCGTGACATCAAGCACCACTCCATTTTACTTCTTTATAGGTATTTCTATGAGAAGCATATTACCCTTCTGCTTCAGCTCTTCTTTTTATGGCTATAATGGAAAAGAGGCAAGCAATTTGACCAATTTCCTTTTCACATGAAGTACCAAGAACATTATAACAAAACGGATCCAGTCCCCTGGGCCCTCTTAGGTATATTCAAACCTGAAGATTGAAATTTTCTAAGATTTTCTTTTGGCTGTTTAAAACTTGTAAAGTTTTAGTGCCTCATTACCCAAGACCCGGCTTATTGAAGCTAATGAAATTCCTGCAGCGATGGAAATGATCATCGGATTGTGTTCTTGTACAAACGTTTGTAAAGGTCTGACCGTATCCAACAGAACCTGCGGTTTAACGGCCAAAACGATGATATCGGCTTGGCGACAAGCCTCTTCATTATCAGTAAAAGTGTGTATTCCGAATCGGTCGCTGATCTTTTGTCTTTGTTCATCGGAGGCATCGGCACCCCTTAACGCCTCTTTAGGGTAGCCGTCTTCGATCAAACCACCGATCAAACTGGCCCCCATGTTGCCGCAACCAATGAATGTAATGTTTGCCTGTTGCATCGTTCTTAGAAAAAAAGAGTTTGGGAAATAAATATTATTGGTTGTCAAGAGTAAATGACACTGGCTTTTGGAGTGTTTAGAGGACGGTGTCCCGCTTGTATTTTTGGTGCTCCTGGTTGTAAGCCTTTAATAGCATTGTTGTTCTTTTTTTTTACTGTTAAAATACACACTTGCCGAAACATAATTTTTTTTTTTGGCAAAGCGAAAATTACATCTTAGTCTTTAAAGAGGCCAAGAAGGTGGTTGTCCCACTTTTCTTTCAGTTTTTTTTGTTAAATTCCAAAATGAGAAACATAGGCTACTGTTCAAAACAAATATTTTTTTTTTCAGTAAGGAACAAGTGACTTTGGCCCAGCTGTTCTAGCTTCTCTTGTCTTATAAGCTCCTCCCTTAGAGCAAGCTCTCTTTCATGCTCTGACTTCTCGAGCCTCTCCCAAGCCTTATTAATGTCAGATATCATTTTACCTTCCTTTGGAAAGTAAGGCTTTTGGTTATTTGCTCTCATTTTGCTTTGAAGCGTAAAAAGAAGAATTTCCAAATTTCCCTTTTCAACAAATTTGGGAGGTTTTTCAACAGTTCTGTAGGTGTTGAATTGAGTGAGTTGCTTTTGGACGCCAGTCAACGAATTCAAAAAGTTCCTTTCGTTGAGCGCCTGAATTGTGGCTTCAATCCAAGCAAGAAGATCTGAAGTCAGGGTTTTTCGTGGCCGGCTTTCTTGGAAGCCCGCCGATGAACCTGCTGCCTGCCCTCGTCACCGACGCGCCGGGAGGTCGGACCCTCTCGATCGGCGACGCCGTGATGGAAGTGCCGGCAGACCGCATGCCGGAATGCGCGCCGGGCACGCACCTGACCTTCGGTATCCGGCCGGAGAGCGTTAGCCTCGGCAGAGGCGGTGACGGTGCACGGCTGTCTGGTGAGATGGTCCAGTTGGAGGCCTTGGGGGCAGAGAGCATGATCACCGTGGCTCAGCCGAGCTTGGATAAGGACCTGACTGCACGAATTGCCGGCGACGTTTCGGCCGCTGTCGGCGATCCTTGCGAGCTACTTTGGGGCGGAACCGTCATCAACAATAACACCGTCGCCAAGGTCATCGTGACGACCAAGAACGTCGCCAATCGTCGTTGCGTTACGGCTTCCACGGCACAGGCGGCGAGCAAAATCCCGGCAAGCAGGGTAAAACTTTGCCAGAGTTGGCGAGTTTCGAGCGAGACCCGTCCACTCGCCAGACAGATGCTCCAAAGGATCCAACCGAAGACAAACCAACTCAACAGAAACGCAGCCGGCGGTCGACGGCCTACGACAAAACCGACTCTGCGTACTAACCGCATGCCAGCCAAACAAACGCCAACGAGAACAAACGCCGAAAACGCGGCAAAAACTTGCACGTTCGACCGACAATCCTCTCATAATATATTCGACAAACAATATAACACAGCAGACGTTATAGCCCTATAGTGAATTTGAAACCATCTCGTATTATCTGGGATATAACATAACCAAAGACACTATCCGAGGCATCATGTACGAAATAATGTATTTCTAAGTAACAGGAACTAGGCTTGACATTCTGTTAATGTGTATAGCATTTGGTGCCAAATGCAATATCCATTATCTCTAGAATCAAGAACGATTTCTTCTTGGAAAATAATAAAAGCATTCTAGGAGAGTGATATTTAAATTTTGAACAGAAAAGGTTTATGCGTCAGGGATGTAGAAACATACAGATAAAAAGTTTCCTTGGGTATCATGGAGCTGTCCAATACGCCGTTTTCTTTCGAAGGCGAAACTTTTGATATCGGATTGAGCATCGGCCTGGCCACGTCAACACAGGTTGCCGGCCGCGGCCCGGCTACACTCGACATGCTGTCCAGGGTTACAGATTTCGCGCTTTACGCATCCAAGGAAGCAGGCCGCAAACGCTTTACACTTTATAACGAAGAACTGGAAAAACGATTTCTGGAACGCCGCGCCATGCTCGAGGAATTGCCCCAGGCAATCACCAACGGCTTGCTGGAAGTGCATCTGCAGCCCAAGGTGCGATTGCACGACGGAACGGTCTATGGGTTCGAGGCGCTGGTGCGCTGGCGTAGAAAGAACCGGAGATTTTTGTCAAAAGAGGGAGGGAGATTAATATTTTCGAAATAGTAAATTCTCAGCCTGAATATTTACTTTTTTGCATTCACAGTATTTTTTCCATTCTCGTTTTTTTTTTTTTATATGAACTACGTCAACTTCAGAGTTGAAGCTGATAATATACATAGCCCAATATAAAAAAAAAAGTTGAAAAGAAATGTTGGTATAATTTTCTTGAGGTTTTGTCCAGGGGTGGGGGACATTAATTTCTACAACATAGTACATTTTCAGCCTGGATCCATAGTATTATTCCCCCCCCCCTCTTAGTATTATTGTCTTTTCCTTCACATTTTATGTATGTGCCTCCATCTCCGCAAGGTCAGCCTTGGCCTTCACCAACCGGGCACGTTCCGTTCCATAATCGGCGTTTCCCACCTCTCCTTTAAGATTGAGATCACGCAGATGGCGGATATAGCCGCGCACGGACCCAATAAGCTCGTATCGGCCCCTTGCGGCCTTCGGAATGACGCCTGCCTTCGATAATTGCTGGACCCGACGCTCGGAGATATCGAGCAGGCTCGAGATCACGGAAATGGGCTGCGTGTTATCCGACATGACCGCCAAAAGGTGATTAATTACAGTCTATTAGACTTGATGCACTTTCGATTAAGAGCGTTACTGAATTCAGCCAAACGCTTGAATCGAAAGGCCATAGTATCGCTTAGCGGGTCCGCCGTGTCTTGTGGACAGGGCCTGTATTATTGGAAATTGTCCCAGATGTTTAGGGGGACCAAGTGTCGGTCATCATTGCCAACCCGGCTGGAACGCTCACGGATTTCATCCGACTGGTCAGGAATGGAAGATGCCGCTCAACGCTCTAGAAAGGAGGATTCGCGTTTGGCGCGGTCAGGGTGCCACCGACCGCACTCAAATGTCGCCCATGGGCAAACGGGCTGAGGAACCGCCCCGGCGGGACCGCCAATATGTCCGGCAGGCGATACTCGTTGTTTCTTGTGCGCTTACCGCAATTTTTTACGCTTGGCTTATTTCATTCTGGCGCTTCGTGGCTCATTTTGAAAACAGAGGGGGATTTGCAGAAGCGGGCAATCCGTTGGGCTCGATCGGGGATTTGGGCGATGGTGGGCTTGGCTGTGTCCAGCAGTCTGATGGCCCCGTTTGTGGATACTCGCATCTACGACCGGATGTTTTCGTTTCCCGAAGTGACGTTATTGATCGCCATGCCGCTTATTTCGGGCTTGCTGACGGTTCTGATGGAGGTGTTCTTGCGCCTGCTCCCACTGGAGAAGGATCGAATGGCTTGGGTGCCCTTTGTTATCTCTAGTGCAATTTTTGTGTTTGGGTTCGTGGGATTGGTTTACAGCTTCTATCCGTATATCGTTCCACGTGAAGGGCGCCTTCACCGGCGCGGTCCAGACCAAGCAGGGGCTCTTCGAGTCGGCGAGCGGAGGCACGCTCTTCCTCGACGAGATCGGGGAGCTCTCCCAGCCGCTCCAGGTCAAGCTCCTGCGGGCGCTCCAGGAGAAGACGATCCGACGGGTCGGCGACACCGAGGACCGGGAGATCGACGTCCGGATCGTCTCGGCGACGAACCGGCGCCTCGAGGAGGAGGTCGCTGCGGGCCGCTTCCGGGAAGACGTCTACTACCGGCTCAACGTGATCCAGCTCGTTCTCCCGCCGCTCCGCGAGCGCGCCGAGGACATCCCGTTGCTGGCCCAGCACTTCATCCGTCTCACTGAGGGGACGAGTTTCTGCTCCTATGCGGAATTCCGTAGCACGTTCTACTTAAGTCGAACGGTTCTTGGAACAAGGTCGCGCTCGATCTGGTGATGTTGTGACTGGGGGAGACGGGGACGCCCGTCAGTGCTCCGACGCGCGGCTGGGGGGCCGCCGTCGGAGTGGCGCCGTGGGGAGGCGCCTCGGTGTGGTGGCCTTGCCGTGGGGAGCAAGGCCACCAGCCACCGTCGCCGCTCTTCTCCCGGGCGCACTGCGGCCGGAAGGGGTCGTCAGACGCTGCCGTCTGGTACGAGGCCGTCTTCGACGGCGCGCCGGAAGAGATCCACCTTCGTGAAGGCCGGAGGGCAGATCGCTTGAGATGGCCGATGGTCTGGTGATGGATGATCTCTTTGACGCGGTGATTGGCGCTGATGTCGCCGCCACGCTGGGATACAGCGTTGATGACCCGATCGTCGTCGCCCATGGCCTTGCGTCCTTTACTGAGCACAAGGATCAACCCTTTCGCGTTTCCGGCATCCTGGCCAAGACCGGCACACCGGTGGACCGGACTGTCATTGTCAGCATGGAAGCCATCGAGGCGATCCATATTGATTGGCGGCGGGGCACCCGAGTCCCAGGCATGACACTCAGCCCCGAGGAAGTGCGCGCCAAGAGCTTGCGCCCGAAGGCTATCACCGCGTTTCTCGTCGTAGTCGCCGCCGACCTCGCGGGCAGGCGCCATGTAGCCCGTCAGCTCGAGCCCGCGGATGGGCGGGACCGTGTCGGGGCACAGGTCGTTCTGCATCTGCGCCGCGATGGCGATCTCGCTCTCGATGCGCTGCTGGGCCGCGACCTGGGTGTAGAGGATCGCGTTCTTCAGGCCGATCGCCGCCTGCCCGGCCAGCGCCTCGAACAGCTCCAGGTCGCTGTCGCCGAACTCCTTGTTGGACATCTTGGAGTCGACGTAGATCAGGCCCAGGACGTTCCCCTTCTCGACCAGGGGCGTGACCATCACGGCGTGCAGGTCCATCTGCATCATGGACACCGACGGGTCGTGTATTGCGCAGCAATGCCAAGTCGCGGTTATAAATCTACACTACGGCCTTCGGCCATAATCTTGATAGCGCGCCGGGTAAACCGAAGGTTTGCCAAGGCGCGTAATTCTTAGTCATGCTCTGATACCGCTTCACGCGCTACGCGCTTCGAAGCTGGCATCACACCGGCTTTATCCTGGATATACCGATGGTGTTTGGAGCTTGTACGAGGAACGACTTTGTTGGCTGATGTTTATCTTTATTCGGCATAGCGTGGAAGCCATGCCTGACAGAGATCAGATATGCTTTGAAGACCTGGCAGCGACCTACTCTCCCACACCTTAAGATGCAGTACCATCGGCGCTAAGGGACAACGACAACCCGTACCTGATCCGGGACACCCAGGAAGTTAAAACGACCTGGCACCCGATCGGGACCTAGTCGTCCTGGGAAAACGCCTGTTCAAGCATCGCGCGGACTGATTTTTCGCCGATGTCGGTCGGGTCGAACAGTTTAATGTGGCGGCGAAACTTGCCGTTGCCTTCCAGAACGCCATTCGGGTCCTGCAGTTTGTGGCCTTGCGAGAATTCCAGGCTCACGTGCTTTTTGTAAACAAAGTGACCACAGACCATCGTGCTGTGGTCGCCCGAATTCTTCTCGAACACAATTCCGCCGTACATGCCACGGCGGCCCGCTGTCGGGCAGATATCCTCAATGGTCAGGTGGGCTTCAAATTTTGACCTCGGGGAGTGGGGAAAGGCAAATCAAAAGATACAGTGTGGATCCAAGTCCTTGAAATAGCATGTATCCTATATCTAGAGAATAGCTGGGTTTTGCAGCTAGAACTTACGAATATTGCTGGAGCAGGGAAGAGGGAGGTCGGGACAAGGGCCCAAAAAATTTTGTTTTTTGGAAAGGGAGCAATTTTTTTTTCTCTGATCCACCAAAATATTTGAGAACATTAAGCTCCTGTGGCACTTATACTCTTTGCACAGTTAAGACATGAGGGAAATCAAAAGACACTATGTTTTTCGGGTTATCAAAAGAGCCTGCAGTATCATGGTCTAATGAATCTCCGATTTAATGAACTTTCCCCCTATTTTCTACAATTATCTAGTACTTTTAGTAAGGATGGAGAAAAAGAGACAAAATCGCGAGAGATACAAGTGTTGACTTTGCTATTTTTGCAATCGCACTAAGATAATATTTAATGCATGTTTTATTTTTGGTTCACATTTGACTAAATTTTCCTCTAATGAATCTCCGATTGAATGAACCTTCCTCTAATTTTCTACAATTATCTGGTACTTTTAGTAAGGGTGGAAAAAAAGAGACAAAATCGCGAGAGATGCATTACTTTTTATTATGTCAATACTATTGTGTTGACTTTGTTATTTTTGCAATCGCATTTTGTTCTTTTTTATTTCGACAAAACTGTGATTGACATGTTGTATTGTAATTTTTTTTTTATTCACATAGAAATTTACTATATAATGATGCTGATTATAGTTTTGCGTCATGAATGTATGAAGGAATCGCCAAAGATGGTGTTGTATGGTCATCCATCTCGGCCAAATGAAAAGCAGGCCAAACTGCTGTCAATGACAAATTCTGAGATATTGAATCCATTTGGAATTATCGATAAGCTATTTATTTGGCTTGGCAGTTTCAGGCCATAATGGTGTAAATAAGATGCCATAATTGGCCATAATGGACCCTAAAGATACATGCAGTTTATACAACATACACTATTGATGCGGTGGCCAATTGGCTCATCAACAACCTGCAAGCCAAACTCTCCGAGAGCGAGACCGACCTGGCGGACGTCCAATTCGAACCCCAAGGGATCAACGAACTGATCCAGTTTGTCGACAGCGGCAAGATCAGCTCCAAGATGGCTCAAGAGGTGTTTGGGGAAATGTTTACCAGCGGTAAAAGCCCCGCCAAGATCATCGACGAAAAGGGAATGGCCCAGGTGAGCGACACGGGCGCCATCGAAGCCTTCTGCGACCAAGCAATCGAAGCCAATCCCAAACCCGCCGAAGATTTCCGCTCGGGCAACAAGGCAGCGTTGAATTTTCTCAAGGGCCAAGTCATGAAGCTGCAAATAAACGCTTGTTAGCCGGATTTACTAAGTCGATCCTATCTTTATAAGTTGTCCATTTATCTTTAATTGGACCCTTAGGTACTTTTGAATTTAATTTAGTCATAACTACTAAGATTAATGGCTGTGATTAAAATGATGATATATTGCGATGATGATGAACCCAAGAGGAATCACAATTGAGTATATCTTTCCAATAGTTTGAAGTGTCTTTTTTCTTCCTGCCGTAGATCCCATTGATTGGAATGCAGAAGTAAATCCATGTAATAAGTGCAATGCTAAAAACACAAATGCTAATACATAGGCTCCTACTCTTGCAGGACTTAAGAATTTTTCTTGAAGCTCATCCTTTTGAAGTTTAGTTTGGGACGGGGCAAAAATTTGAAGCTATGTCCTACGATGTATGAAACTCTTCAGGTATTGAAACAGCTGCCAGATGAAATTACGAAGCCAGAATTTCTCATTCCACATGCAGAAAAGGTGAATTCTTCCCTTTTTTTGTTAGTTTTTCCTATGCTGTATTATAAAATATTACAAACTTAGAAACATTGATGCATAGAAATAGTGCTTCAGCTATCCTTGAATTTTTCGAAGTTTGCCCGAATTTGCTTCGAATAAAATTAGGCTCCTTGTAATCCAAAAAATCAGTGCTAGTGAAAATCAATAGTTTGTTATTTGCGTTTCCGCTCGTGTTTTTTTTCCTGCTCTTTTCTCTTAGATAAGGCTTAACAGGTATTCTTTGGCTTGCATGGAAAAGTGATATCTCCCAACTATATTGACTTGTCTTTTTCTGACTTTCGCAAAGGCACCCAACTTATCTCCATTAAAAATTTTTTTCAAAAATTTTTCTCCATTAGTGTCATATCGAAAAGAAAAGTTTTAAAAACAAAACAGGTAAAACGTTGAGGAATTTATTTAAGATAATGAACCTTTTGAAATGAGTATTACGGCCTTGTGTAGAAAAAGACTTATTTTTGGCAAAGAACTTATAGAACTCAAATGAGACTTACAATAAAATATGGTTACTGTGATTAAATTAAATCGATGCCTTCCGCGCCCAGCACCCGGGCCAGGTGCTCGCTTAACTGTGCCGGGCCGATGCGGGTCAGATTAAACTGCAGGCAACGCGACAGAATAGTCACCGGCAATTTTTTCGGGTCCGTCGTTGCGAGCAGGAATTTGACGTGTGGCGGCGGCTCTTCCAGCGTCTTCAACAGCGCATTAAACGAGTGGTTGGAAAACATGTGCACCTCGTCAATGAGATACACCTTGTAACGCGCCCGCGTCGGCGCATATTGCACGTTATCCAGCAGCTCGCGCGTTTCATCCACTTTGGTGCGTGACGCCGCATCCACTTCAATGAGGTCAACGAAGCGACCGGCATCAATTAGAAACCTTAAATTAATTGAAACTTACCAGGGATGCCAATTGGATAGGAAATATTGAAGCCTAGAGTTTGAAAATTACCTTCCCCTTTGTTTCTTAGTTAAAAAAGGAAATCTAGAAAATTACGTGAAAGTTTTCTTTGTGTAAATGAGGGTATTGGAGGTATACATTTCTGGAAAAAGGAAAAGGACCCTGAACGTTTTTTTTTTTTTTATTATTCTCTTACCAAGTGAAGCTTGGTCTCCTAGTGCTGCATATTAAAACTGATAACAAGAGATGAAGAGTATGGGCTGGTACTGCTTATTTTTGAGTATAAAATTTCTCATTTGTGAGGAAAAATTCCTACTTGTGCCGAGCACGAAGCCGAAGTCGCCTGGGTCATTGGATCCGGCAACCACGTGCGAACCTACTTCGCGCAGAACGCGCACGGCGAGTTGTTCGAGTTGCCGCTGTCCTGGTACGCCGAGGGTGGGTGGGCGATGTCGCCGGGCTACGAGCCAGTGCCGCACGAACGGTTCGAACGCATCGTGACGCGCGAGTGCATGTTCTGTCACAACGCCTATCCCGACGTGCCGCCGGGCAGCGACCTGCCGGGTGAGCCGCCGACGTTCCCGCGCGATCTACCGCACGGCATCGGGTGCCAGCGGTGTCACGGCCCGGGGGCTCGGCATGTCGAAGCCGCGGCCGACCCGGACGATACAACTCATTTATTGAAAATAAACATGCTCTATTTCATCACTATTCATCCTTAAATATCATAAAATCATATAAAATATAACTTGGAATAACGTAAAGACTTCTATGGGAGCTAACAGCCTTCCCTGGTCGTTTCTTATGTTTCCTGAGAAGAAAGCATGGCACTACAACTATAGTTACAACTGGAGTTTATTCTTTATAGCCCTGGTACACTCTATTAGTATTGGACATAGGGCGGCGTGTAGTTCCATGGCCACTTTTACTCTTGATGCTAATGAATGGAAACTTATACATCCTAGAACCCACCTAGATTTTGAAAAGAAAATTCCCGTAGGGTGATTTTCATTTGTACATTTATTTTTCTGCTCGTAAAACTGATTTTCTTCATGCAACTTGTTGCGTTCTGATTTTTTATTCGTGGAACTTGTCACGTGCTGATTTTTTATTGTGAAGCTTGTTGCCTGTTCATTTTTCTCTTTATGAAACTTGTACACTGATTTTTCTTCTCACGAAACTGATTTTGTTCATATAAGTTCTTGCTTGCTGCTTTTTGTTCGCGGCACCTGTTGTGTGCTTAATTTTGTTATTGAGACTTACTGCATGTTGTTTTTTTCCTCCTGAAAGTTGAATATTTCTTTGTTTCTTTCCTCGTGAAACTGATTTTGCTCATGGTACTTCTTGCGTTCTGATTTTTTTTCCAATGTGTCTTGAACTCCAGAGCCTTCCATAATCTGTCCAATATCCATAAGGGAACTCATGAGGATGTGGAAGTTATTTAGTAGCAGGACAATTTTTGATTAGACTTGCTCTTGTCTCAACAGCAATAATGATAACAGCTTTCCAATAAAGCGGCTGATTGAAGGTCAGTACTGGAGTTGCACTGTATCTGGAACAATGTTTGCAAACAAGGCTGAGTATAGAGTAGATATAAAATGGGATTACTTGGTCTCATATCTGTCATGGGCACAAAGAGAATAGAGCCTTTCCCTCTTTAAGAGCCTGACTGCATATCAACATGCAGCTCACTTTTAGCTCCCTGCCGGATCTAAGGGTAGTAACCTGTACCTCCGAGGACATATAAGGTTTTATGGAAGAGGTGGTCATATAAACCTCAGAGGGAGAGTCTTCGTTTGAATAGTCAAAAGAGAATAGAGGGCATCTACCTCCCCCTCCCCAACACACACCCAATTTTACCTGAACACATTTAATCAAAATTTTGGGATAGCCATTTTGTTTTAAACACTCCAACGATCAGATAAAAAAAGAATCTCGGGGTTAACAGACACCCCCTCCCATCCTATGGGAAGGGCTATAACTTATGATTTCATAGGTTTTTATGGAAAAGGTAATATTTGGAGGGGGCTCAAATGACTGGGTATTTAAAGTTCGTGCTTGCACTGGATGTGAATACCAATGACGTCGAAGTGCCAATGTTGATGTCACAGGGCTGGACAGAAGAGTCCGGAGTATCACTGTGGGAGTGTCTGAACGCATACTACCCGTTTAACAAACATCATGTCCTGTGTACTGATATCGATCGTGACGGCGCTATGGAAGGTCCCAACCTGGCGCTTTATACCGAGATTATGCGGCGTTACCCCGCATTGCAGTTGCAGGCGTCCGGCGGCGTCCGCGACGTTCAGGACCTGCAGGCATTGCGCACACTCGGTGTCCCCGCGGCAATTAGCGGCCGGGCGCTGCTGGACGGCACAATCAGTGCGAGCGAGGTATCGACGCCGCTTCACGTCGCTCCAGGACCAGCCGTCGGCGCCCAGTTCCCGCCAATCGTCAAAGTCGTCCTGCTGACCCCGAATGTAGATCAGCCCGTTGATCGAACTCGAGCCGCCGACGATGCGTCCACGCGGCCATGCGATGCCGCGATTGCCGTCCCCCTCTGAGGGTTCGGTCTCGAACACCCGAGAAAACCGCGGATCGTAGATACTGCGGAAATAGCCGACCGGCAGTTTGAGCCAGAAATTGCGATCGGCGCCGCCTGCTTCCAGCACCAGCACCCGTGTGTCCGGATCGGCCGACAAGCGATTGGCGATCACCGAGCCGGCCGAGCCCGCGCCGACGATGATGTAGTTTCTTTGTCCATTAATAAGACCTTCATACCTGGTCCAGCCTCCGTCAAAATTGTTTTGAAATAGAGACGACATGCTTCTACGGGATCCATCCTTAAAGACAAAAGAAAAATTAGTGGTTGAAGATAAAAGAAATAATAGAATACAAGATAAGACAACTATGGCGTACAAACAAAAAGCCACGTTGCTAGGATGTAAGACAATAAGCAAAATTTAGTTCCATGTAATTATTACCTATATTTTGTTTCATACCTGAGCACAGGGAGGAGCTTATTTTCTGAACTAGTGAGCAAGATAATGCCCCGGGAAAAATTGTCAATTTTGGGCTTGAACAGCAAATTTCCCGGGAGGAAATGTTACCAGAATTTTTTTCAGCGCTTCAGAAAATAATCTTTGCACAAACAACGCTGCCACCTTTGTCTACTCTGATTTTGTAGCTAATATTGCTGGGACTATCCTCGTTATAATTCAGTTTTGGCATTCACCAAAGAGCATTTACTGAAGAAGAAGAACTTTTTTGACAACAGAACCATTTTTTTCCTCGAACATTATTTAGGTGAAATGGTAAATTCTCTTCAATAGGAGCTCTTTAATGTTTTCACTTTTATTAATTTAATAAATCAAAAATTAATTAATTTTAAGGAATATATATCAGCATATGTATGTTCAACTGATAATGCACATTCATTTGTTGCGCCGTTGCCGAGCAGCAGGAAACATCCGGGTACGGCGGCGGCGAAATGGGCGAAATCCTCGGAAAAGCTCATCGGCGGGCGGTTGGGCAGCGTCTCGAGCCCCTGCGCCGCGCCCACGCGGGCCACCGCCGCGACGGGGGCGGGTGCGTTGATCACCTCGATGAATTCGGTGTTGAAGCTCATCTTGACGCGCACCCCATGGGCGGCGCCGATGCCCTCGACGATCCGGCGCATGAAGCGCTCGATCGCGGCGCGGTCCCCGGGCAGGCGGGCGCGCACGTCCCCTTTGAGCGTGGCCTGGCCCGGCAGCACGTTGCGCTGGCCGTCGGTCAGGAACTCGGTGAACGATGGATCCCGGCGGCGATTACCTAATTGGCCGGGGATCGCTCTTATATTTTGAACGAAGAAATGAAGAATTGAGAGATTTAATGCTCGAAACTATCGCCTTGGATCCAAGCGTTCCATGGGGATACGACTGGTTGGGCATGGCCTATATTGAGCTAAAGGACTATAAAAATTCCATAGAAACTTACCGCAAAGCATTTGAACTGGCCGACGGCACCGTCGAAGTAGGCGGCGGATTGGGACATGCGCTTGGGCTGGCCGGCGAATACGAGGAAGCTAAACAGATGGCGGATTATTATACCAAAGCAGCGCAGAATCATTATTTGCCGCCGGTGCAAAGAGCATTGTTCTTGGAAGGCGGTGATGGCGGTGTGCTGGCGCGCACGCCAGGGTATGAGGATCTTCCAGAAGCGCGAGCCTGATATGCGGATGTCGATGCCGGCAACATCACGCTGACGCCGCCCTTTCGCGCGTTCCATCATTCAACAGGTGAACCCGGTTTTCAGTTTCAGGCGATCACGGGTGGCGATGTCTTCTATGACGGCTCGCAATACCCTGACGAGTTCCAAAACGACTATTTCTTCACCGACTACAGCGATGGCGAGGTGTTCTCGGTCGATGTGAACGACCGGCGGGATATCAAATACCTCTACACCGTCGACAATACGTCTGAGAATTTCGGGCCGATACACCTCTTAATCAATCATTGAAATAGCCCTCGAAAGTTAAACATAGCCAAACTTACCAAACTATGCATGGGATACATTATTGACAGGGTTTTTAAGGGTAATTTTGTTTTATCGGCACGCATAACTAGTGCGAGTCGGACAACACAGCACATTCTATAAAAACAGACGTATCGTCTCACGGATCCCTTCTGAGTGACTAACGGCGCCCAGGGCAGTGCTGGGTACAATGTGGGAAGTTTTGTTGTTAAGACTGAGCCTCAAAATCTGTCGCTAAGCCTTTAAGAAATTTTTCGAGTATACTCTTAATTAAGATAATTTAGTGATAATCAAGCTCCATTTTTGCGCTCAACCTGTATATTTTTTCTTGGTATAAAAGGCTTTAAAAGGGCTCTTTATATTGACATTGATGCAGATCAATATCAATTTCCTACTCTTTGGGCATACATACTTCTTCTCGGTTTTACCTTTACTTAATTAATGTATCAAAAAAGGCTATTAGTTCCAGAGAATAATAATCCGTAGAGCCGCAAGACCTTAATATTATCTGAGGATATTTTTCTTAGCCGAAGTGAAAAAGTTTGTTCCTTTCATTATTTATGCATAGTGTCTTTCTGTTATCCAAATAGTAAGATGAAGAAATCCAGTTGTAAAGTTTCCAAAAAAGCTTTAATTCTTTTGAGGAAATACTCATTAAGACTCGTTATAACATATTTTCTGAGCACTGGTGTATACAGTGAGTACTGCTCACAGGTCAAAAGTATCAAGTTTGTTAGAGTTAGTTTCTAAGCCTAACAAGATCGAAACTGTCAAGTTCCATTGAAATATCCTTTGTACTCATTAATCTATCATGTACTTTTGTTTCTTTCAGACACTGCATCGTAAATATAGGATTCGAGTATTTATTCATTATTTTTCTTTTTCAGCAAGGTCAACATACACCAGTGACGGTTAAAGTAGGTGATAAAGTCCTGCTTCCAGAATATGGTGGAACCAAAGTAGAAGTTGAAGACAAAGAATATTTTTTGTTTAAAGAAAATGACCTTTTATTAAATATATTAAACACTTGGTTTATTTTAATCATTTATTTCCACTCATCTTAATTACTATAGTGATTTATTTTTTGTTTTTACGCATGTTTTGAAAAATTAAACCACATTGTTCAAAATACCTACGGTTTTCAATAAAATCTTTTACGCTTAAAAAAGCATTAAATACCTCGAATAGTAATCCATCTCCTGATATGACAACAATCCCTCTATAGACCGTTAAGTCCATAGTTTTCAGCAATCTTCTGGCATGGTTTGGACCAGTTGTAAAAACCGCGTCGCATCCAATATTTGCTTCACTTAGCAATGGAACAACCTGAAATGTGACATATTCCCTTTGAAAGCTGACAATGTTTTCTAAGGCACATCGTTATTAAACACACCCATTAAGTCAAAGAAAATTACAGTCATTGTAAGTCCATTCTGGAGAGCATATAAAGCATTTTGTTTAAATCACAGCAGATTTTTATCGTACCTTTATTTTTCTTAAACTCCTTTTTCTTGGAAAGCTTTTATAAGTGGGGGGATTAAAAAGCCCCCTTTTTAAGGCAAGCTCTTTTTTCTATTTGATAATTCAGTCTCTTCTCAACTAGTCCTTTCTTAACAAGTGAAACAGCGCCATCTATAGTAATCTTTACTAATGAACTTTAAAGTGTGTTAAAACTTGTATTATTACAGAATGGGCTTAGCCATGACTAAACCGGCTTTCTTAAGTAGTACACGCCGATTTAAAAAGTTCGTTTCTGACGTGATTTCCGATCCGGGAATCACGAGTCCGGATGAGGGTGTCTTCTTAATCAACACGCGTTGACCTCTCTTAACTTAACTTTCGCTGTCTGTGTCAGTGTCGTTAGAGTTCTGTGATTCCTCAGAGTTCCGGCCACCCCAAAAATATGCGACCGGACCCGATAACGCGTACAGAGTGAACAGTACCAGCAGTACAGTCGGGGGATGCAGCAGCAGCAGACTGAAGCCCAAAACAACAAAAACCAGCGTGATAAAAGGCACTCGGTCTTTAAAGCGGATGCTTTTGGGGGAGTCGCCCAGCGCAGAAAGTCCCCCCGAACTGACTTGCTTTCCAGCTTGATTGCCAAACAAAACGCCGGCGGATTGGATGAGCGTGAGCTGATATCGACCTGCATGCTAATCCTGATGGCAGGGCATGGTTCCACGATCGATGTCATTGGCACTGGGATGCTGAACCTGTTGCGCCATCCGGATCAGATCCAGCGGTTGCGCGGTGACCCGGGCATTATCGAAACCGCCGTTCAGGAGATGTTTCGTTACGAAACGCCGCTACCCTACTTCCACCGTTACGCCAGCGAGGACGTGTCGCTTTTCGGACGAACCTATCCAATGGGGACAACATTCGGGCTGTTGTACGGTTCAATGAATCCAAAAGTTAAAACCAAGACAAAATAATCATACTGAATCTTGAATATCTATAAATTTTTTAACGTGATTTTCAACAAGGGGTTTTAATTCTTCTTCATTTATCTTGAGAAAAGACTCCATTTTTTCTGATGATATTTCAACGTCAACTAAATTACCTCCATGATAGAAATAATTTTTAAATTTAGTTCCAAATCCCATCCAATCAAATTCAAAAGAATTTTTTTCTAATAAATTTAAAAATTTGTCAAGATCATCAGGGACTACTTTGCACTGTAATGCAGTGGTGATAAGTTCATGAATGGAATCAATAGAATTCACCTTAAAGACTGAGGGCAAGATGCAGTTTACACTGGTATATTGTCTTAAATTTTTGTTTAATGCAAGTTAAACTATCTTATTTGAAAGTCAAAACCATGTCTATAGGTGCTGGTAACTCACATACTATCTTATAGGAAAATGCGTTGCTATTTGACCTATAGGATAATCTTATTGAATAGCTGATTTTCTAAGTTTCAATTTTCAACTGTTTATCAGCAAATTTATGAAAATGTAAAGCTGTAATCTAGCTGCAAAGCTGTAAAACTGTAATCTAGGGGGGGAGTCATATATGTTGTTTTTTACTTTTTGCCAATGAAAACATTAAACCAAAGGTTTTTCAATGAAAATATCCCCAAAAAGGTATTTTTTATATTAAAATTGATTTGATTTCGGTAGCTTCCTGTGGTCTAGGTGAAACCACAATGGCCCAACTCCTTTAAGTCTGACCTGCTAGTCTCCTGCCCTATAACTTTCAAGTCGATCGAACCCCGACAATGTTTTTCATAATGAATTAACTGAATTAAACTTTTCACCGAATTAAAAAAAATTCAACTGAAAGTCAGGAGAAACTTTAAAACCTATAACGAACAGAAATAATTCCCTATATGAGAGAGATTGTTCCTCCTCAACACCTCGATCTTTACCCCAAAGTTTTTTAGTGTTTTAAAAAAAAATCTTCTTATTGTCCTAATTAAACAAACATGGTGTTTCAGGGCCAGTTGAATGTGCTGGATGTTGTCGCGCCGACTCCGTCGTCAACGGTGAAGTCAAGCGAGTCGCTGACTGTCGCACTGCCATCATGGTTGTAGTAAACCAACCCAGCATTGATATCGGCTTGCGTGAATGTGTCATTCACACTCAGTGCACCGAAGCCGCTCAAATACAAGGTGCCGTTCACCGGAGTCACATCAACCGTGTAAACCAGTGCGGAATTGGAATGATCCACGTCGGTCGTTTCCAGCATCAGGTTGGTGATGACATTGCCTGTCGATCCTTCGGCGACCGAATCGCCCGTGTTGGTCGACAAGACTTGCTCATCATTGACTGCGGTGATGTCAACGTCTTTACTAGGTTGCAGCTGCCGCTATAGTTGACACAAATTCTGTTTTCTGTGTCGACTGATATAGTCAGAAGGGTTGCGACCTTTTTATTTAAGAGCAACACATCTGGATGTTACCGATAAGGTCAAAAATATAAATCATAGTCAATGTACTGTACCCTTTTTACAGGTTTCAGACGGTCTGAAATTTTCAGCTACAATTAGAAAAAAAAATTCTTAAACAGATTTAATTGCCACAAGAAGTTGTAATCAAGTTGATATAGGTAGCTATTGCCGGTTCTACAAGGATTTACAGCATCTGTTGGTGGTCTAAAGTATTCAGTAATAGAACCCTAAGACGATAAAGTGGCAAAGACTATGACGACGACCTCTACATTCATTTGAGCATGGTGGGGTTTTTTGAAAGTATATGGACTGAGGTGCCAGATGATAGCCACTTCTTTTTAGCGGCTACAAAACCAGATGGAACCAACTGGCAAGAATATGTTGTGCGTAGCGATAACTTAACCCCTTGCCTCAACGGGTTCTTTAACAAGTTCTCACGTTGGAAATTCAATCTCTATTTTTGCCCCAACCCCTTCTCACAGGACAGAAGGAAAAGAGAATTCGCGCTATCGACAAGACTAGGATGGTGCGACATCGACGATAGTGATCCTGACGCCTATCAACCACAACCAAACTACTTATGGGAAACTTGGTTGGCAAAGAACGCGCCGCGCTTGTGCGCGCGCCAGCTCGCCGTGACGTTGCAGCCCTTGGCGTTGGTCGAGAGGTAGAACACGTTGCCGTAGCCGCCGGTGCACAGGCACACCGCGTCGGCGGTGTGAGCCTCGAGCTTGCCCGTGTTGAGGTCCCGCACGACGATGCCCACCGCCCGGTTGTCCTCGACGATCAGGTCGAGCATCTCGTGGCGGGTGTACATCTCGACCTTCTGAGCCGCGATCATCTTGCTGAGCGCCGAGTAGGCGCCGAGCAACAGCTGCTGGCCCGTCTGACCCTTTGCGTAGAAGGTGCGCGAGACCTGCGCGCCGCCGAACGAGCGGCTGATCCTGATGTTTCTTTCACAGCCTCAGGTCGATAGCCCGAAAATATTCAAATTACACTAAAATCAAACTGTTCACCGACTAGTCTTGGTGGTAAAGGTGGCTATGCTTGGTTTTGGGAGTAAAGGTGGCATACTCCCTAGGGTATACTCTGGAAACGATACGCACACCTGAGTAATCAAAGTACGCTGTGAGTGCTCAAATTTTCAAGATACCTGCAACAGATTAAGAATGATACAGTGTAGGCCTATATTTATATAGAGTATACAGCATATATTCAAAGGAACTTTGCCACTATTTGGAAGCGTTTTCAAAGAAATTTAGGGAAACAATTTTTATTCTATAATGATTGGACACCGAAAACTTCTTACGATTGTCACTCAACCGGACACTGTGGGATGCGGAGCCCGGGCTGGTCATCAATGGCCGCTCCAATGCCGAAATCATGGCGGTGCTCGACACCAAACCAGATCGGCGTTACGTCCCCTGCCGGGAAGCGGGCGCCGTGCGAAACACGCCTGTTGGGAATGTCACGGCCATACGCAACTTCGAGAGCAGAGTTTATCCTGCAACCGTGCGGGACATCTGGGTCTATCAGCCCCCGAACGGTGGCGATGAGCGCCGACTTGCGTTGTTTCAGGACGGGGCAGGGTACCTGGACCCCGGCGGACCGGTGCGAGCGACGGCAGTAATCGAAGATAGAAGATAGCTAGCAAATAACTAGAAAAAAAGACAACTCAAGGGGATCCCTTAAAAGAATAGAAGGTAGCTAGAAAATAGAAGATAACTAGAAAATAGAAAATAGCTCTACTGCTTCTTGTAAAAAACAAATAAATCTGCTCTCAGACATTTAAGACCATGTAAATTACATTTTGAAAGGATACTATCATAATATCATATTATATTATGAATATCAGTAGATGTTTATATAATAGTCGGTCTTTAAACGTCATTGCAATTAGAAGTATCGTTTGTAGATACTTGCTAATGTGCAGTACATACAAAACACACCCCTTCCTAGAAGTCTATAACAGACATATTTTAATTTCGACGCAGGCGCGCTACCGCTTGTGCGGGTCGAGGTTCCGCACGTCTGCATTGCCGCGCCACAGAACGGCGATCAGCACCAACGCGATGATGCAACTGCCGATTCCGATGAACAGCGGCAGGCCCGGATTGATCCGCATCGCGCTTCCTCCGACGATGGAGACCGAGCCAGAGCCGATTGTGAACAGGGCAACGCAGACGCCCATCACCCAGCCCTGGCGAGAGGCGTCGACGCTGGCCGAAAACATCGACAGCAATGTCGGGTAGGCAATGCCGAAGGCTGCAATGATCGGAATGATCAGCACATAGGCAAGGGCCGACACCGGATTGAAGACATAGGCTGAATGCCGGGCGGCAAGTCGCCTTGATCGGATCGATCATTTTGTGCGCGTCCATTGTCATTGGCGTGCTGGGTCTGACCGGCCTTGGGGTCAAAATCACATCGCTTCTGATATCAGGTTCTGGTGGGATGCTTTGGCCTGCCTTGTTACTGACAGCGCTTGCCTGTTTGATCCTTGGCATGGAAGTCCCGACGACCGCAGCCTATGTCATCTGTGTATCGGTTGCCGGTCCGGCCCTGATCGAGCTTGGCCTTGATCCGCTGCAGGCGCATTTGTTCGTGTTCTGGTTTGCGTTGCTTTCGACCATCACGCCACCGGTTTGCGGTGCGGTGTTTATTGCCGCAGGCGACGGCGGGAAGAGCGGTAAAGAAAAATCACAGATTGTCAGTTGAACGGGGTCCGAGTGGGCCCCGTTCTTTTTTTCTACCCAGCGTCTCCCGCCAGCGCGTAAACGCGGCGACGCAGATCGTCGAGTAGTTGGTGGCGGTCCCCGATATCGGGCAGGTCCCGCGCAGGCGCCGGCTCGCCGATTCGGACCGTGACATCGCTGCCGATCCGGCGGGCCAGTTCATACATCAGTAATGCTTCCCGCCAGGCCTCGCCGATCCGGCTGGCCAGGTGGAAGCGCCAGGAATTCTGGCCCTCGAAATAGATCGGCAGGATGGTGGCGTTCGATCGCTGGATCATCGCCGCGTAACAATTTTATGATGTACATAAATGTTAAGGACGCTCAGGCATGGTATGATCATATTGTTAAGGTATTGGCCGAGCATAATTATAAATATGCTAGGGTAAAACCGCCAAAAGAGGAAGATCATGCTATAGTTACGTATGCCTGGGACCCCTGTGGCGTCCTACTGCATTTTGCGCAAGACAAGATAGAATAGAACCATTAACACCGGACTTATCCTGTCTCAGCATTTTTAATAATTTTCCAGGCATAAATGCTGATAATGGCTCCAATCGGGGGCGCTACTAAATAAATCCAGAGAGGATTAAAATGAAAGTTTACTAAGGCAGGCGCTTAGTTAGCAAATCAGCTTCCGGCTCTGGCCGCAGAGCGAGCTGTTGCGGGCGGCGCGGCTGATGCAGGGGGCGGGGGCGGACCTGCCGGAGCGGCTGCGCCCCGAGGCCGTTCTGGCGCGGATCCGGGCGGGCTATCTCGAGACGCCGGTGCCGGGCGGATGGTACGACCAGCGCGACGGGAAGGGCGCGCTGGTCTCCGACACCATGCCGGCCTCGACCTTCTATCACCTGGTCGAGGCCTTCCTGTGCCATGACAGCGGCCGGCTTGCCGGCCTGACGCCGCCCGCGATGGATCAGACCGCGAAGACGTTGTCGTAAAGCGCGGTCACGTCGGTTTGGCCTTCGAGGATGAGGGTGGTGCCGTTTCAGCACATAGTCGTCGTCATTGAACATCCAGCGCACGTCGGGCGAGTCGGAATTGCCCGACTGTGCCGAATACAGAATGCGCGGAACGTCGATGCCACCGTCAGGCCCGTCTGACACACCCTGGCGATGTTTTTCCTCGGCCACCCAGCGACCGACATCCGCAAGCGTTGTCGCGCCCGGGGTAATGACCTCCCGGCTTAATGCACGCAACAATATTTGGCGGTGGATCTCCAGTGCGCGGGCGAATTCTGATACTTCGCTTTGCGTCCTGCGGGACCGAAAATCGGTGATCAGCCGGTCTGCCGAAACAAAGCGGCTTGCATAGTCGTCACCGACGATACTCGCCTCGCGGAAACTGATTTTTAATACCAATGAAGACAATATCAGGTTCATCATCATTCGCGCCAGTGATGTACCCACTTATGTTGAGTATGGTGGAGCGGATATCGGTATAGCAGGCAAAGATGTACTCATGGAATACGACGGCGATGGTTTGTATGAGCCGCTGGATCTGGGTATTTGCAAATGCCGTTTGTCACTGGCGGGACCTGAACGTGCTTCGCAATCAAAAGCACGTCTACGTATAGCCACCAAATATGTTGAAACTACACGCGGTTATTTTGCCAGCCAGGGCAAGCAGGTGGAAATCATCAAGTTGTACGGCTCAATGGAACTTGCGCCAGTGCTCGGCGGAGTGGCTGTAAAGGATGAAAATATTGGGATGATGTAAGGGCCATGCTCAGGGAGAACCCTTGCGGTTCTTTGAATATAACATCCAAAGAAATCCTCCTCGTAGGTTTTTTTAAGTAACAATCACAGAAATCTTGATTCAGCAGGGTCTCGTAGGTTTATTAAAACGTTCCCTAAGACGTGAAAATCAAAGAAATCCTGATTTGGTGGTCCTTTGAAGGTTTATTCCTGGCCCTCGCGGCATTTTGAATAATTAAAGAAACTATTAGGTAATTAACACATGTATTGTTTGGAAAGCCCTCTCAATTACGTAATAAACACCTGCATCTCTTAGAAAACATTCCTTTGATGATCTGGCTCGCGTTCGGCCGCATGCCTGAACGGGTGCGCGACCTGATCGGCGGCGGGCTGATGACATGGTTGAACGAGTTGTATCAGGCCCGGCTGATCCGACAGTTGATCGCACGCGGCGAGGTGGATCTGATCCACCAGCCGATCCCTGTCTCGCCGCTGATGCCCTCGAACCTGCACCGGTTCGGTGTGCCGCTGGTGATCGGTCCCATGAATGGGGGGATGGATTATCCCGCCGGATACGAGGATTACGAGGGTGGCGCGACGCGCGCCTCGATCGCGCTGGGACGTCGCTTCGCGTTGTTGTTCAACCGGATCAACCCCGGCAAGCACAAGGCGGCGGCTAAAATCCGTGAAATGCACGATCCTTCACAAGAAGATGCACGTGAAGCTCACGCTGCAAGCTTCGAGCTTAACTACGTTGCACTAGACGGTAACGTTGGTTGTATGGTTAACGGTGCAGGCCTTGCAATGGGTACTATGGACATCGTAAACCTACACGGTGGTAAGCCAGCTAACTTCCTAGATGTTGGTGGTGGTGCTACTAAAGAGCGTGTATCTGAAGCATTCAAGATCATCCTATCTGACGACAACGTTAAAGCTGTTTTAGTTAACATCTTTGGTGGTATCGTACGTTGTGACATGATCGCTGAAGGTATCATTGGCGCAGTTAAAGAAGTAGGCGTAAACGTCCCCAGGCCCAGAAAGGTCTTTATGTTTTCCAAGCGGCAGACGGCATCCATTGGTCTTTGATCCAAAACGAAACGGTGATTACCGACGGCGCCTTCGACTCACAAAACTTGGCATTCTGGGATCCCTCCGCCGGCGTGTATCGTGAATTTCACCGCTCGTTCCAAGACGGGATTCGAGCCATCAAGACGGGGACGTCGGTCAATTTCATTCACTGGACAAAGCCGGAATGGGTCACCTACGGTGAAGCCCCAGCCCAACATCTCTACACCAACGCTATCCTCCCACACCCCGAGGCGCCGCATTTCTTGTTGGGGTTTCCGACTCGGTACCTGCCCGATGAGGGCCTTCACTCTCAGTTGGAAAAGCTCATTTCAAAATTGAAAAAAAATTCAACTCAATATTTAAAAATGCCGCGTTCTAACAACTTATAAGCATAAAAATCAAGCTAAAGACTCCAAGTTAAATTTCAGATTTCTTGGTAAAAGCCTATATTCACCAGTCACTTCTTGGCAGAAATATCACTAAACAGAAAATTTGAAAAATGTGACTTAGATAATTTTGCTTTACTTCTGAATCATACGCCTTTTATGAGAGGCGTATTTGAATTTCACCTACTGACAATCATTAGTTCCTGAAAAACACCGTTTTTCTTTCTTACATGTAACTCACTTACAAAACCGTGTACAAAATGCGGCTTGGGGTGTTAAAATCGACGCTATTCCTGGTCGTGTAAACGAAACCTGGTTCAAGGCTGATAAAGAAGGCTTGTTCTACGGTCAGTGCTCAGAGTTGTGCGGTAAAGACCATGCATTCATGCCTGTCGCTGTTCGCGTTGTAGATCGCGACACTTTTGAAGCTTGGCAGGATGCGGCACTGGACGATGTTGAAGGTGCAAACAAAGCTTTCTTTCTCGCCAAAAACGACGATGAAAATACAAAATTGGCTCTCAACGAGTCTGCTGAATAAGAAACCTGGGAGTTATTAAAAATGGCTGCAGCTGACGCACACGATCACAAGCCGGGCTTCTTCAAGCGCTGGGTAAACCCTTCCGACCAGCATCAAAATTTCTAACATTAAATATTTGACGAAATCACCAGTTATACACCAGTTCCGCTTTATTTACTAATGGCATTATTTGGCCCAGCCCATGCCATTACGGTCGAGGTCCAAATTCCAGCCAATTGTTCAACTCTAGTGAAGAAACATCTTGAGTTGCTTGAAAGATTAGAGTCAGAAAATGCAACGAAAACCTAATTCTCTATAAGCATAGACAACAAGAAAGAGATGCATTTTTAGGCTACACTTTTCCAGAGGTTAGGTTCCTCAGACTAACACTGGGAGGGGGCAGCCCCGCAACTTCTCTTCACATAGGTATAGGAACGTTTCTTATTGCTGCTTACTAGATGATCCATACCAGTAAATCGGCCACTTCTTTCCGATTCCTATATTGTTTATCAGCGAAGCAATCCCCACTAAAAACAAACTGCCAAACAAGACAGGGAAAATCAGAAAATCAAAGTGGTAACTTCCCGCAAGAATAATCACTATTGGGTTTGCACCTGCAGGAGGATGAACAACCCTGAAAAACTGCATCGCTGAAATAGCCAAACCAACCGAAATAGCCATCACCCATGGTGCGTCTCCAAATACCAGAAATGCCACAAGCCCTATTAGCGCCGAAATAAAGTGACCACCAATTACATTGCGAGGTTGAGCTAGCGGTGAGGCTGACTAATTCATCTATTGCAGATTCTTTTACACCACTTCTCAGTTGGTAGTAGTGTTTTTGTCTTACTGAATCTCGATAGATTCCCAACTTCATTTGCTCTTGATTCATTCCTCTCAAAACTTAGTAAAAACCTAATTCACTTATTTTAGACTCTGGTGTGCTGCTTGTGAGTTGGTAGTAGCGTCTGTGTGTGACTGAATCTTGCTAAATTCCCTGTTCATATGTCTCTACCTCAAAAAAGAATCTGATTCATCTCTCTCAGATTTTAACAAATAGGTAATCCATCTATTTCAGACTCTAGCATACCACTTGTGAGCTGGTAGTATTGTATGTGTCAGATTTACCCAGGTGGCTTGTCCTCCGAGTCTTTCCTGGTCCCAAGGATGATTCCGACCGTCACAGAAACAAGGATTACCAGAATTATGCCAGACACCAACCAGAAACGTAGCCACGACCATGAATTCGTCGATGGAGCACGCTCTTCCCCCGGGTGGGTTTCAACGAGCACAGCGTGCACAACCCTTGAACCTTTCTTCTTTTGTTTTCTACTCCGACGACGGTGCGCAAGTTCTTGTTCAACCCTCGCCTGTAGATCTGCATTGATTTGATCCTCATCCACAAGTTCTCCTTCAAGGACAACTGGTTTGTCGCCGTCCATTACAAGAGGTCTTTGGTCCTCTTCATCGGAACGGTTGTGGGGTGGCCAAGAAAGGTACTGGTGTGAATGGCCTCTCCATCACTCTTGGGCCAAGCTTGATCCATCAGTTCGGCTTTCCCAATACAAGCCGCCATCGGGAAACCGCCCGTCAAGGCCTTCCCCACACAAATCCAATCCGGCACCACCGACTCCGCCTCACACGCAAACCATGCCCCCGTGCGCCCGAAACCCGTGTAGATCTCATCCAAAACCAAGGCCACCCCGTGCCGATCACAGGCCGATCGAAGCAAGCTCAGGAAACCAACGGGAGGCACTCTGACGCCACCACGGGCTTGAATCGGCTCCACCAGCACCGCCCCAACCGACCGGGACTGAAGCGCTTGTTCCTATTTGTTCTTGTGGGACCAAGTTGTGTTGCTTACAGTCCTTTCCCCAAAGACTATGGAGAGCTGTCATCACCAAAAGCATAGTTATCGGACCTTATCCAGCCAATACATTTGTAATTGGCTATTATAAAACATTGAGTTAATAAAAGCTTCTATTATAGAGAGCGAGAGCATTAAACTATGTTGGGCGAAGGCTAACTTTTGCGAATAGGAGGAGGGGAGGGGATACGTTAAGGAGTAGTCATTTGTAATTTCGAGAATCAATTATTTTTTCTTCTATGAATTTCTTCCTCTTAAGAACATTCGATATTTTAAAAATCATTTTGCGAGCCCCAACGTTGGTTGACTACAATCTGCGTGTCATAATAGAGCATATAGTAATTATATCCCATTTTTGGAATGATTATTAGGCACACGCTCACCAATCAGCATGCAAAAGGCTTTAAGTAGCCGTAGTTTTAAAATAGCAGATTTAATTCCTATCTTCATTGTAGTCTTATTTGTGATATTTAATGTGGTTATAACATTATTTCAATGAGATTTCTTTTTGGCTCGCTTTTGCTCAATTAAAAACTTCGTGCAAATGGCTACAAGGTACCAACAAGAATAACTCAATTTTATCATTTTTAAAGATTACGAAAGGAACTATTATTAAATACAAAAGCCGACAAAGCAGGGATCTCATTATTACTATGTGTGGCATTCCTTCTCAATAACTGGGATGTTCAATAAATTGCTCTTTGATACTATTAATTTGATTGGCTGTCTTAGAATTGTCAATCGATAGCAACTTGGTCATCTTTGGGCCAAAATCTTAGTTTAGTGCCACAAAATAGCAGAAACACCACTTTCCCGGGGTACAATCTTTTTGGTCATTTAAAAAGAACACTAAGAATTTTAATTTCCGTTCGAATGAGCCCTCTCCCGACTATTGGTTAGATGCGATCACCCTTGGGGAAAAGAAACAAATAAACACACATCCATGATCCTTGTTTTTGCAAAAAAAAATCCACATATTTGTAGATAGGAGCTTGAAACCTCGATCGCCTATGCCAGCGATGGAGTTTGGTCTGCGCGAAGCAGGCCTGTCGATGGATTGACCGACCAAACCGTCAATCGATTCTACTTGCACGAATTGCTTCAGCAGGTTTCCACCGACACCCTGAATCGTCGCGGATCGGACGTTCGTTCGATCCCCTGGGTCGCCCGGGCATGCAAGCTGCAAGGAAACCCCGAAACACCCGCGCCGTTGATGACCCGCCAAGCCTATCGCGAAGCCTTGCGGCACCTTTGGCTGCGCGGCTGTCATTCGATGCAAATTTTTAATCCCATGCTGGCGGGCTACGAAGAGGCCGCGATGTCGGAATTGGCAGACGCGGTTGCGGTTTTCAATTTTGCAGCGAAATAGCCAAATCTCTATGGCCCAAATGTCTGAACAGGTCGGATTATCTCTTTCCGCCTGCCACCGGCGAGTGAAAAACCTGGAAACTGACGGGAAAATTTCCCACTACGCAGCCCATGTGAATCGCGAGGCCGTCGGCCTGAATATCCAGGTGTTCATAGAGGTGAAGCTCAAATCAAACCGACGCGAAGATTTTGATGCGTTTGAGGAGGCCATCGCCCGTATTGACGACATTCTTGAATGCCATCTCATCACTGGTGAATATGATTACCTGATCCGCGTGGCCGCCCCAAATGCCAGCGGCTATGAAAGTGTTCTGAAGGATCGCCTGGCTGATGGAAAATCTGCAGGCCGGTCAGCCCATGATGATGCCCCAGGGCGAGGGCCAGCAAGCGCTGAACGAACTGTTGGAGTCTCTGGAAGATTTGGCTCGCGCCCAACAAGAACTGCTCGACCAGACCATGCGCGACGCCCAGCAAGGGCAGCAAGGTCAACAGGGACAGCAGGGTCAACAGGGCCAACAGGGGCAGCAAGGTCAGCAAGGCCAACAGGGACAGCCGGGGCAAGGCGGGATGTCGCCCGGCGATGCCGCCGGAATCCAGGACGCCCTGCGCCGGGCATTGGGCGAACTCATGCGTGAAATGGGCGACATGGCCGGTGACATTCCGGCGCCGTTGGGCTCGTCGATCCGATTGAGAATGACGAGTGTGGTGCCGTGAGCTTGCTGGGCGCGAATCGTGGGCTCGGCGTGGGGGCCCAGGATGCGTTGGAAACCGGCCACGACTTCCTCGATGACCGGGAGCGCTTCGCGAACGCGTTGCGAACGCTGCAGCAGCGTGAACAGCATGCGCTTCGTTTCGACCATGCGGTTGTCGGCGATGGCACCCTTGGCGGCGCAGTCGTCGAGGACGAACTGCAGCAGCCGTTCTGCTTCGGCGAATCGACCGAGCGTCGCGTAGCACGAGCCCAGCACTTGGTGGATGCGCAGCGTGTTCGGGTGCGTCGGGCCGCAGACTTCGATGCACAGTTTTATACTTCCAATTACTAATGATCCCTGTCTCCCCTTAATTGACTTTGTTATCAAGAACTGGTTGATGAGTCCTTTTTCCTGGCTGAAACCTCTGTATCTGGTAAATAAGATTACACTGAAAACGGTGAGATTAAAACAAGGTAGGAGAGTCAATGATTTTTGGGCTGTGATTAAAGTAATGCTAAGTCCATGCTCTATTTTAATTTGCAACAAAAGAAAGAGAAAAATCAAACTCAAAAGGTCATTTTTTAAGAGAGTGGCAGGGAAACGAAAGGAAGGGAACTTCAATATTTAGAAATGCTCATTTTGTATTGACTGGTCGCTGACACTGAATATAGTGTCATAAATTCAAAAAATAATTGGAGTTAAACTGGTTGAATACTTGGGATATATTGGTTGAGGGATTATATACTATTACTAATAACTCACTGCAGCATTAAGGCACATGAAGCCAACACAACTAATCCTCATTCAATTTTGTATTTGGGAAGGGGGGATGGGGTACATTGAATTTTGTAGTTCAAAAACTTGTGATAATTACGCCCATCAATAAATTTCTTGATATACCTATAACTAAGTTGCAACTTAGTTTTAAAAGCAAAATAATCTTCTGAACCTTAGTTTCCAAGGCTATTCTTGCACTGGAAGGTCCCGCAATCACCAAAAAGTAATTCATTTTAGTAATTTCTTTAGGCCGAAGTACGCATCAATTACAATACCGACACCGAATCTGATGGAGACTGGCTTGAAGAACAGGTGGCTGACCCGTTCAGTCAAGATGGTGATAGCGTACTTGAGAATGAAGAATTGGGGTTCGCATTGCAGGAATGTATTGAAAAGTTACCCAAAAAACAGGCTCAGGTCTTTAAAATGAAGACCATCCAAGGCATGAGTACTGAAGATATTTGTAATGAACTTGAAATTAATCCGTCCAATCTTTGGGTTATGATACACCGGGCAAGGGCGGCTCTCATGGGTTGTTTAAATGAAAATTGGTTTTAGTTATGAAGATTACATGCGACGAGGCATCACATATCTAAATCAAAATCAAACTCTTATGACGCATATAGCCTATTGGTATCAAAATTCTGATTTTAGAGTTTTGTTACTATTGAGCCTGGTCGCTCCTTACTACGGTTCGTTACCATGAACTGTCTGATCTTTCAGTTTCAAACAAAGGCTAAGCTTTAGCCTTATCTAAAAAAGATACAAATCTCAGCCTTACATTATTTTCATGAAAGGACAGTTATGATGAACTAGAAATTTCTTTGAACTGTGATAGTGACTGCTCGTTTGCAAATGGGTCTCTCGTGTCTAGCAGTTCGAAAAAGAAAAATTTTAGGGCAAGTGACAAATATTTTAAGATATACTTACAATCCCGGGAATTTAATTTCATTGTAGTTTTCTATTTCTTCTGATTTTAAGTTTAATATGGCCTTTACTTTCTTTAGAAAACTACTTTTCCGGAAAGTTTTTTTTTAATCGATTTCCGTTAGTTTTGATTGCAAAAATTTCAAGTTTTAGAAAAATTCCCTATTTCAAAATATTTTTTTATTTCAAAATAAACTAACTGTTTTGGTAAAAACAAAGAAATAAAACTGAATGTTGGATATATAATGATATTAATTGCTGAAAGCTCGCCAGCTCAAGATTTTGTTTCACCCAGGGCCGGATTTCAAGCTTTGACGCCTCTAGGCCCAAGCGTTTTTGCCGCTCCGTTTTTGCAAGATCTCTATCGAGACGGACAATACGGAGTATCACTATTACGTCGGATCCTACCTGGTTAAGAACAATCGCCCCGAGGATGCGCTCGCGCTCTTGAACGTGGTCATCGAAAAGTGGCCCTGGCATCAGGGTGCCCATTATAACATGGGGCAGGCCCTGATGCGGCTTGGACGGGTAGAGGAGGCGCAGGCGATGCAAGAACAGGCCGAGGCGCTGCGCGATCTGCAGGCCCAGATCTCCCACCACGAAAACACGGCCCGCGTACAGTCTACCGACCCCGATGCCCATGCGGGCCTCGGCACGCTACTCCGCCGCGCTGGTCGGTACAACGATGCGATGCATGCCTACCGGGTTTATTTGCTCTTTATCTTCTGCTTTCTCATTTACCTTCGCTTTCAAAATAGACCAATAAATAAAAGAATCACTAATGCTAGTGAGTCATAGCAGATATATGTGTACGTTTTTTCAATTAACTTCTGTCCAGTATACCTACCCAGTCGTGATTACCATGCAAACAATCTTAAATTACTAAAAAGACAATAACGGTTTACACGTATATTTACGTATACACAATTATTGCCACAACTATTGGAAAATTTGTGTAGGGTTTTAATCCTGAAAAAAAAATTGTACGAATGACGCCACCATTAGTTGGAACGTATATAATAAATTTTACTAAAGATGAGGGTCAGCTAAAGATCGATCTGAGGATTTCAGATACCATCTTAAAGCAGTTAGCGGAACAATATCGGAAGATTCGAAACACGTGCCGGTATCTGTTGAGCAATATTTATGATTACGATCCGTCCGATCCAAGCCACCAAGTGGCGATTGAACAATTGCCGGAGTTGGATCGATGGGCTTTGATGCGACTCAACAAACTCAACCATAACGTGCGTAAAGGGTATGAGGAATTCGATTTTCGCCAAATCGTGCACGAGTTGGATTATTTTTGTTCGGTGGATATGAGCGCCACGTACCTCGATATTTTGAAAGATCGTCTCTATACCTTTCGCAAGGATTCACCTCTGCGTCGTGGTTCCCAGATGATTAGCCAATGTGTTTTCAGTAAACCTCTAATTTTCAAAATATTTCAATCTAGGTTCTTAAACGACTTAAAATATTTTAGTCTTCGAGAATACTTTGTATTTATATTTCACAGCTATATCTTTCATGGCTGGTCTATTCCAGCTTCCGTTTGTTTTCCCATGCCATGCTAATCAGCGAAGATTTGTCTTGCTTAATAGCCCTCACTCCATAGTAGTTGACAAATTATTTATCTGTGGAATTAAATACTGTTCGGAAAGTTTCCCAACTTTGGCAGCTGGAGAGGGGTATTTCCCTCAAAAATTCTCCTTTTCAGTGTCTTTGATGACCAAACGCTTTTTTTTGTATTGTGTGGCGTGGTGAGGCTCGTCGCTCCGTAGCACGACAGGTCGCCATAGCCTAGGTCGTCGGCCATGATGACAATGACGTTGGGAGTTTCCGCACCTGAAGCGCGCAGCACAATCAGCGAGGCCAGCCAAGCTCCGAAAAGAAAACGCCGTATCATGGGTCCGCCCTGTGAGTTCGCAGCCGAAATTGGGAAGGCGGTAGAGTCTAGCAGAAAGGCTGTCTGTCTGCCGCGCGGTGGGTTTCGGCAACCGCGCTCT
Organism: Alatinidae sp. Z8VKAUB7J3; assembly: GCA_010016025.2. Classification (NCBI taxonomy): domain Eukaryota; kingdom Metazoa; phylum Cnidaria; class Cubozoa; order Carybdeida; family Alatinidae; species Alatinidae sp. Z8VKAUB7J3. Next base: position 7,826,339 of record JAAAKM020721499.1, read on the forward strand.
ACGTCGTCCGCCGCACGCGCACCAACACGCTACAAATGGCGAGCATCCCTCCGCAGCTCGCCATGACCAAGAGTGGGGAAGGCGCCGGTGGGCTGGAACGATTGTGTGCCGAGTGGCCTGGCCACATCGTCTACCTGCCCGGCAACCACGACTGTCTGGACGACTTCCTGCTGACGCTCGACCGAATTCGGCAGCTGATGCAGAACTTTGAATGGCATTTTCACTATTCGGTTATCGGGGCGACACTTTGTCTGCACGGAGATGTGATTGATGCCGGCAGCGTCAACAGTCTCGCTCAGTACCGCGACCGGTTTCAGCACACCGAACCGCAGCCCACCGTGGCTCACACGGTCTACGATGCGGCGGTGGGCCTGCGCGTCCATCGTCTGATTCCGTCCCTGCGACAGCGATTTCGAAATCCGTGCACAGCACTGCTGTAACATTGCTACTTTTCCTTATGCTGCTAAACTATTCCAACTACTACTTCAATTGCATCAACTTGTAAAGCTTAGAGTAGTGTGGTGAAAGGGATGTCAAAAGTGCGAATATTGTTCCAACAATATTTTTGGAACGACTTAACTGGTGAAGGTGGAACTTCAGGGGTATCATGAAAGCGAAGTTCAACTGACCAAAAAGCAAAAAGCATATGCTACACCCGCTAATAATACTGCTGCTACTACTGCTAATACAACACTAACACTGCAACTACTTTTACTACCACCGAAACTACTGTGATAATATTACTATTAAGGCTAAGTCTATGAAGGAAAAATTTATTAATACTCTCAGTGAAAAAAAATCTAGCCTTTTGAAAGAGACTACACATGAGACAAATAGACACTAAATAAAAATAACCAGAATAAATGAAGGGAATATTCACCAATTGGATCGTGCAAAAATTCTCTACTTAGCAATACAGCTTCCCTAAGAACTCGATTCTCACCAAAATGCGGAGAGGTGGTTTTACCTTAAAACTGAGGAATATTTCTTTGAATCATTTAATGTTAAGTTATTACAAATTGGACTTATGTAAATATCTCCAATTGTCTCTATTTAAAAGAAAATTTCTATTTATATAGCTTTTAATTACAACTACCTCTCTAAAAGACTGTGTTAGAGCATTTATATTAGTTCCTAAACCCAAACATCAATTAACTTCTAACGCGATATCTAATAATTCAGAATCAATCCGAAGGCGACTCCTTTTAATCGCGTCTTTATTGATTGTAAATTGAATGGTGTCGTTTTTTATTAAAAAACTTATAGCGGGTTGAACTTCGCCTTTTGAAGAACCTTCTCCAATTACTAACACGGGAGAACTTGATACTTTATTTAATATCTCGTTCATATGACGATTTTCTCCTTTTGGTACAAAAAGCATATGACAATCGTACCAGGGATCTTTCATTCCAAGCCGCAAAATATTCATTGGCCTTCCCTGCGCTTTTAGGTTTTCAGCTAAAACTTCCAAAAGACTTTCTAGAAGTTTAGCTGGATATGAGAGACAAGCAACTCCAATAGCACATTGGAATATGTGTCTTCTTAGAGTAATGCAATATGTGTCTGCTCGAAATAATGGTATATGTGTCATTTCGGAGCAATTGGATATGTGTCGGCTCGTAGTGCCTAATGGGATACTACTTTTAAAACATTTCTAAAGGTATTTATTCTATACTTTAAGCCCCCCTCCTTTGCTTGGAAATACAAAGCCCAAATGATATTTTTCGTGTCTTTCTTCTTTTTGATTTTGTCGTCATAGATTCAATTTATATGCAATTAAAATGCATAGAATATTAGGGGGCTAGGGGTAAAGAATAGTGGAAATTTTTCATAATATTTATGAGACTCAGATTATAAATTCAATTGAAAAAGTTCCAAAATTGGTTTGTTTTTCTACCCTGAAAAAATGTTTTTCTTACTTTTTTAGCATCACAGTGAGGTATTCGTCGCAGTCTGCAAAACGATAAGCGCAGAAGCATATCCTAATCAGAAACCTCAAAACCTTTAAAGTGGCAGCAAGTTATCTTCTTCTTTGTATTGTTTTTCTTATTAACCTTTCAATGGAGCACGGAGATTTCCCTGATTCACTGAAAATAGCAAAAATAATACCGCTACCAAAAACTGGCGTCCTAGAAGATCTTTCCAACTGGAGATCCATCTCAGTCTTACCGCTGGTACCAATCACTGAAATTTTCGTACAATAATTTCAAAAGTAAAAAAAGCAAAAATAATGGGGGAAGTTAAAGCCTAAAGCCATCAGAAATAAAGTTGTATAGCAAGATGAGCTGAAAACGAACAGAAACTGCAATAGATGAGTAAATGAAACCAAAATTAAAGTTTGGTTACCTTTATCGGGCAAAATTTCAAAGTAGATTTAAAACCACATCTATTCTATTGAATGTTTTTAAAATCATGTTTCTAATGAAAATTTTGGGGTCGATGGAGAGAAACATTTCCAACAATAGGAGATAAAAGTCTGTATAATTTTCACTTTCCTATTGGACTTGATCCATCCTGACGTACCCATTTGGAGCTGGGTTAACTTTGGCGAGAGTTTTTCCGCTGATCCCCACTCCAAACCAAATAATCAGTGACACCAGGAATCAAACCCCTCCCTTGCTGATGCAAGACAGTTATCGCAATATGAATTAGCTATTTGGCCTAAGTGGCCCAATCTTTGAGTTCAGCTTTGAATCTCACGGCCTGCCACTGAAATAAGCAGTTAGAGAAACACTGTGCTACACTCAGAGATATACAGAGTTTACTTGCAAAAAAAGTAAATAAAATAAAATCTTGATTCTAAAACTTGTGAACTAGTCATGTTTTAAAATGGCAGAGTTGTATGCTTCTAATTTGAGCGTATGCTGCAAGATATAGGTTGATTTTCTCAATTAAAATGTTTGCAAGAATAGAAAGAAGATAAGTCTTTGTATCCTGGCTATCAAAATAGCGTATCTGCAGTACTTGAAAAAAAAATTTTGGGATCATTTTTGTATTTCCAGCGATCTTGTTTTTTTAGGGGGGGTGCTTAAAATTTTGACTTCAGGATGGAGCTGTGTTAGAGAGTGGCTAAAATATTTTGTCTCTAGTCTGTTTCCAAGTTTTCGTACCATAAGCCCCATGGAGCTTAGTATCTATTCATGATGAACCAGCTGGGTAAATCGAAAGACACTGTGTGTGCCCAAGCTATCAAAATATTGGATTTGAAATGTGGCGCAAGAACGCAGCAACTATCTGGTCAAGATCGCAGACGGGATCGAAGCCCGGTTGGAAGAGTTCGCAAAGGCCGAGAGTCGCGATCAAGGTGGCTGCCGAATGTGGATTCACTGGCACACAGGTCATCGTGATTCACAACTGATTCTCTTTACTCCATTGCATCCAGGGAAGCCTGTGTGGCTTGCACGGACGGTCGACATTCCTAGAGCCATCTGGAACTTTAGGTTGGTCCGACAGAGCAGCCAGTAGCTCGTTCCATCCCCTCCCTCTGGTTCTCGAAGCCCATCGATGCTGTCTCCTCCTCTTCCAGATTCTTTGCAGGAGCGATCCTGCATCATCACGAGCCGATGACATGGCTGATTACCATCGCGCGCAATACCGCCATCGACCGTCTGCGGCGCCATCGCGACAGCGAGGATATCGACGATATGTCGGACAGGCTGGCATCGGGCGGCCCGACGCCCGAACAGATCGCCGTCGCCAGTGGCGAAGTTGGCCGGATCGTTGATTGCCTGGGTGAGCTGGAAGAAAACCGCAGCCAGGCGGTGCGCGGGGCCTATCTTGACGGGCTGAGCTATGCCGAACTGGCGGAAAGTCTGAGCGTGCCGCTGAACACGATCCGGACATGGCTGCGCCGCAGCCTGATCAGCCTGCGGGAGTGCATGGAGCGATGACCGGTTCCGATTCCCCTGTGGTCGAGGCCGCTGAGGGTCAGAGCGGATTTTACCGCAGTTCAAACCGAGGCGAATCGTGGAAAAGAGTTGGCGATTACGTTTCGGGTAGCCCGCAATATTATCAAGAGATCGTGGCGTGCCCTCACAAACTCGATCGGATTTATTCCCTGGATACTTATTTGCAAGTGAGTGAAGACGGGGGAGCAACTTTTGAGCGACTTGGCGAAGCGGACAAACACGTTGACAACCATGCCATGGTGATTGACCCGTCTGATCCTGAACACTTGATCGTGGGCTGTGACGGTGGAGTTTATGAAACTTGGGATCGTGGAAAGACCTACGACTTTAAGGACAACTTGCCAATTGATTCAGTATTTTTTTTTTTTTTGTCCAATTCCCTTCGAAAGATAAGATTTTTTTTTTTTTTTTTAGCACCTAGGATGACTTGGCGAAGGTGCTTGTCGAAATTAAATAAAAAAAAAACAAGTTTTTTCAACTGAAAGTAAGGAGCGACATTAAAATTTAAAATGAACAGAAATTGTTCCGTATATGAAAGTAGTTGTCCCTCCTCGACGTCTCGCTCTTTACGGTAAAGTTTGACTCTTTCTCACAACTCGACTTTTTAAAACAATAAAAACTTCAGCGTAAAGAGCGAGGCGTCGAGGAGTGGACGAAGTGGTGTCTAAAGAGTCCCGCGTTCAAGTGGGAAATTCACTAAATGAGGTTCCGTCCCATATTTAACTAAAACAAGTCAAATTTCCCTCCCAATTTTTTAACAAGCAATACAATATTTTGCTATTATGCCGTCTGGTTGCATTTCCTAAATCTTCATCAATTTTATCCATGGCATTCACTTCATACCTCTGTATTCTATACTTTAATGCTTTCTCTACTTAACTTACATTTCTTTTATTTGAATGTGATTTGTCGCTGAAATATTTCTTGTAAAAACCATTCTTATTCTCTTCTCAACTTAAAGTATTTTCACTGATATTCATAGCAGTGTTTCTAAATTTCCTTCGCAAGACACTGAAAACTGTTTTCCTCATATTATTTCTGGAATTGTGGGTAAATAGGTAAATTTGTATAGTCTATATCAGATATCAAGATCTGCTAGTAGAGTGAGAGAGTGAGAGTAGAGTGAGAGATCAGAAAGGCACTGCGTAATCACCTGTGGAAAAAACGCGAACACTGCGGAGAACTGTTCCAAAAGGGGAACAGTGAAACAGTTTTCAGAATGGTACACAAGTTAAACCCAAAGCCACGAAATCAGGACGGAAATGAGATTAACGATTCAAAGATGAAACTTGAAAGATGGAAAGAATTCTTTAACGATAAACCCCCCCGCAGCAGCTGCGGATCCTGAAATACTAACCCGCATCCCCATACCCGATCAAGAATTTAGAGAGAAAAAGAGAATTTGGTCCTTAGCATATCTCTGATTGGTATGATATATACCAATATTTGACAAACCACCACGTACATAGGCTACAAAGGCGATTTATTATTGATTAAATGATAACAAAAAAAAAGTTTCATCAACTGAAATTTCCTTATTTGGGAGGAAAGATCCTCCCACATAAGCCCATCCACCATAAAAAATCATCCCCCTTCAAAAAAATACTTCTGCGTAATTCCCAACAGCCAATACTATGTGTAAACAATGGGCAAACTCATAGCTTGCAGCCCTTCCCACCGGGGACTGTGAGGGGTCAAATCATCCTCAAAGACATAGTTATTAGATCTTTCGACGAGCTGAACGAAGTCTCCGGATTCACGGCCCATCCGCCGGTGTAGGAACGAGGGCGCCCCAACGAAGCGGGCCCGCCCCGTCGCGAAGGACGGAGCGGGCCCGGCTCGACTCTGGATCTCGACCTAACGCTCGCGAATCGCGTCCCGGATCTCCATGAGCAGCACCTCTTCCTTCGAGGGCGCGGGCGGCTCCGCGGGCGCCTCCTCGGCCTTCTTCTGGAAACGCTCCATCGCCGAGTTCATCGCGCGGACGACGAGGAAGATCGCGAAGGCGACGATCAGGAAGTCGATCACCGTGTTGATGAACAGGCCGTAGTTGACGGTCACGGCCTCGGCCTCGGCGGTCTTTTCAAAACCGGTGATGTGGGTCTGAAGCTTCCAAGTGGTAATTACAAAATTGTAGACCGCTTAAAAGACATGATTATTGTTTCTGGCTTTAACGTGTACCCTAATGAAGTTGAAAACGTACTTTGTCAGCACCCTGCTATCTGCGAAGCGGCCGTAATTGGCGCAAAAGATGAAAAAACTGGGGAGCGTGTTTGTGCCTACATTACCTTAAAAGAGCAGATTGATGAGCAACAAGTGAGTGACTATTGCCGCGAAAACTTAAGTGCTTATAAAGTGCCTAAATCAATCATTTTTATGGAACAATTACCTAAATCGACGGTTGGCAAAATTCTACGTCGAGAGTTACCATCTTTGGATCGAGACCTGTCAGCCGAACCACAGCGTTACGAGCAACCGCATCACCCGGATTCCGTACATTGACTCGGTAGGTAATCTCGGCGTCCCTACCAACGTTTTCCGGCCCGGCAACTTCGATTGCCAAAGCAGGAGCGGTCCAACGTACGTTAACCAATGAATCGACCAATACCAAACGTCGTTGGCTGCCAAATGGGTTGCCGGGACGAATGACCTGTATGCGGACTTGTGCCAGCCCTGGGCCATTCCCCAACTGCCGAATGCCGACGTTGGCGTCGCCAGAGGAGGTGGTGGTTATTTCCGCTTTCTGTCCACCCGAAGGTAAGAAGCCAGCGTTCTTCGCCGCCCTCGACCGCCTGGTCGATCACATCATTCAACTCGGGGCGCGAACCTTGGAAATAACTGAACCACAGTTCGAAATGCTCTGGTGTCGGGAGATTGTGCGAGTCGCGCATCCGTGCGATGGCCGACTCCGCACATTGCGCCGTTGTCTCGTAATCTCGGCTATTTGACATTTCTTGCTTTTCCCCAACGCAATTCGAACGCCTGCCTGAAGATTCTGCTGGCATTGGCGCAGCAACGAAGCACCGCTGAAGCTACACCAGACCTCTAAATGATTCCCTAAAGGCGTCGCCCGCACCTCACGGAAATTAACCATTCGCATGACTTTCGAACGACGAACCTGCGTCCATGTATACGCAAATAGTGTAGTGCATCTGTGAAAAAAAAGAAAAAAGATTAACTAAGAATACATCGCTCAGGTCAAACATGAGAAACTAACCTTATCAGTTCTTTCTACTCCTCAAAAATCATTTTGTAATTTATTTATATTTTCTTATAGGTTATTCAATGGATGCAAAACCCAACTGAACTCACTGCTCTCCGTGACTTTGCTGAATGGAAAGAAAAATGCGATATCAAAGGACAGCCATTCTGTTCCCTTCCAAACGCATGTCCCCTTACCACCAGAGAACTACCAGGAGAGATCCTTCGTCTTCATACCTGCATGGAATGTCCCAACCATTACCCCTGGTGGTCGAACGACAGACCGTCATGGAACTTGCTGGGAATGTTGATGATTTCACGCAGTTCCAGGTCAAATCCCGTCCACGTCCGGTTGGTCAGATTGTGAACCACCTTGAGGACATGGAACAGCCGGTCGCCCGGCGACGCCATCGGATCCGGTGCGTCGAATTTGCGCCGTATGACGAGAGTCGCGGGCAGAAAGTCGGTCAGTTCCTCCACGATGACGAATGGATCGTTGCGCGAACCGCTGCCACTGACACTGAGAAGCCGGAAACCGCCGAGTTCATCGCTGAAACTGAAGCCGCCGACGAAAATCTCTGCCGCCCGCGCTGGCAGCACCGCCACATACAATACGTTAAAAATTTGGACGGTTGTTATCTTATACAAGGGGCTTTGGGGAGGGGTAGGGGCGTTTTCGGGGGGGGGTTTGGTTGGGGGGGGGGGAAGTTAAGGGGTTGGGGTTATGTGGGAGGATTTTTTGATGGAGGAATTTGTCATGGGGGAAGACAATTTCAACGGAGGGTGCAGGACCTTCTAGTATTATTTAAAAAAACAATGAAAAAGTAAATATGAAAAGTTTGTTCAATTGAAAGTAAGGAGCAGCATTAAAACTTAAAAAGAACAGAAATTATTACACAGATGAGGGGTTTTCCTTTTCGTAGTACCTTGCTCTTTACGCTAATGTATTTTTTGCAATTTCACTGATTTGTTGTTTGCTTGTTTTTGTGTCTGTCTTTGTGAGTTTGTGTGTATGACTGTGTGTATTTTTACGAGTTTTTGTCTCTCTCTCTCTCTGTCTTTGCCTTAGTGTAAGAGCAGACGTTAGCTGGTCTCTCTGTCTGTCTCTGTGTGTTTGTGTGTTGATTTTGATAACACCCCGTAAGGTTTTGATAATGCAATAGAGGGTTCTTATTATTTCAGGCGAGATTTTCATAATGTATTGCAAGATGTTTGATCATAAAAACAGATGCAAGTATTTATCCTCCCAACGCATAAAAAATACTCGTTGAAAACATACAATATGCTAGGTAGTGTCAACCTGAAAACCGATTCCCCTAGAGATCAAATTGACAAGCTGGTATAATTAAACTGCTATTTCCACAAATGAATAAGTGCTATTTGAAGGGTTTTCGACAATCGACGGTCTCTAGAGAATTTAGAGACAGAAGGCTACCCTAACCTCAATTTTGAAGCTCGATTTTTTCAAGTTTACTTAATCACGGCCTTAAAAAATTACAAAGTATCAACATTTCCAGGCTTTCCAAAAATGTATTCAGAAAAGAAAAAAATACAATTGAATCTACAAAATTTAATTATGTCGATGCTTTTTAGACTGAGTTTTTTTCTAAGTTTTTCTATTCTTCTTAGTTGTTTTTTAATATTCAGGATGTCCTGACTTGGTGTTTGGGAGCTCAAGGGACACTAGTCAAGTGGGGAATCCCCAATTTTAACTGAGGAATGCACATCTTTGGGATACTACGTAACACTTTAAGAAATGTTTTATCTTTTTTTTTACTTTAAGGGCTCTTTTGGCTATCAAGGCGATTTTTTTTCTTACAGCCATTTTTCCCTGATGGGTTTTTTTTCTTCTAGATATCTTTTCTTCAATATTATTTTTGTTTTGGGATACTTTTTCATGAAGATCTCTTTTTCATCAAAATTTAATTTTGAACTCGATAACTAGAATTAGGCTTAGGGGGATATTTTTGTTCTATAATTGACATACAAGTAAATGATGCACCGTCGCTCCTTATTTTCAGTTAAAAAAACTTGTTTTTTTTTATTTAATCTTTGTTCAGAATTAAATGCAATTGGGTTTCTCCTTATACCTGATATTCAAGGCCATATCAACGAGGGTTAGGAGGTTTGGACCCCCTCCCACCCGACATCTTTGTTCAACTCTTAAAAATGAGACAACAATGTATAGAAAAAATTTATCATGTTTTTTTTTAAGTTTCTGTAACACCCCCTGCCCCCTTTCCTTGAAAACAAACCCTTTTATAACCCCTTCGAAAAAATTCCTGGATACAGCCCTGATGTTACTTGTTGTTCTTTGTCTAGTGGAAGTGGATAATCGACCAAGTTAAACTCAGTTTCTCTCCTTTTCTATTTTTGTAAGATGACGATTTGTACTCTTTCTTTCCGTCCTCTCTTGTATTTTCTAGTCTACATATCTTCGAGTGATTTTGTTTTAGTGGACAAGTAATCCACAAAATCAGGATTGTGTTGTGCTTTCCTTTTCATTTTGTTTCATCGCCAATACAAATTGTTGCTGTGTTTTTTCTACATTTAAGAAGCTTTAGATTATTTAGTATCTTGAATTTAGCACGTTAAAAAAAGCAAAACCTTTTTTAATTGATCATTGAATCTATGTTATTAATTTTTAAAAAATTCCACGAAACAAGTCCAACAACAAAATATATATTAGATATTCTCCTGAGACACGAGTTACTTCTAAAAATCAAAGCTAAAAATACCTCAATTTTTCCTAATCAACAAACCCCAGCTCCCCCAAAAGAGCTGCTTAATATTTCCCATCAACTTTCATCCTGATCTCTCCACTCCAAGCATTTTCCAAGATTTCTGTTTCCCCCCTCCAACCCTCTATATCCCCAGATCTGATTTGAATTGAAAATACAGCACCTGAGACATGAGATTCTTCTATATATCCAGTTTCATTAAGATCCAATCACCCATTTGCAAGATACCTTGATTTTCATGTTTTCCAAGAATTCTGGTTTCCCCCCTCCAATTCCCCCCAATGTCACCAGATCTGGTCGGTAAACTGCTGACGCTACGGCCATTTGAAGTAATGCATCCTAAAGTCTGATCCCAGGATAGGATCAGTTTCGAGTTTGAGCAAGTTTGGACTTGTCAGTTGACTTCCAGTCTTCCAAATCTAGTTATGTGAAGTTGTGTTTATTGTACATGTTGCACATCAAGGATTTCAAATAACGTGTTAACATTATGTGTTGGTTTAACTTGCAGAAAAGTGCCGAAAGGGTGCATGAAAGGTTAAAATCAGTATATGGTGATAATTTGGTCGCTTTGAAAACTGTTGATATAGCCTCACCTCTCCCCCTTTCCACCACAAAATCAGTTGCCCCCCCCCAACCCCTAGACAAGATTCATTTCCCATCAATTTTGCGCTTAAACAGTGCTATTCTTTTAAAAAATTGTCTAAGAGCGCGTCTACATTTTGTATTTTCTTGTAAATTGGGCTTGACATCTGCGAAACTGCCAATCAATGCATGTCGTGATGGAGTTTGGCATAAGCCATCTTTTTGGGTTCTCTGTGATTGGGTGAGCTTCCCAGATTTCCGGCCCAGTTTTTTAGAACCGTCAAATGATGACGCACTCTATTACATGATAAGTGACGATAAATGAGCATAGTTAGAATCTGAGAAGCCGTATATGAGAGGCAATAGAATAATAAGTATTGTTGTTGTTAGATGTTTTGGGTGTTGACATTTAGTGTTCCAAATCTCAAGAACTTTATACCATTTCCCCCATAATTCCACAATATTCTTCAATTCCTTCACTTTTCTTTAGCCTTTTTTTCATGTAGATTCGCCTTCTTTGGAACTTCACTTCCGTGGAAAAATTCCTGTGTATAAGCCTAATCCAGAGGAGGGGAAGAGAGTATTGAAAAGACGACATTGTAAGTCCAAGTGTTCTTAACTTTCTAGGGAGAGAGGTTTCTATCCCCTTTTTTCTGGTACTTCAATTAGTAGCAATTTTTGATAGTACAGAAATAGTAGAAGAGCACACACCTTATTTAAAACAATTCATTTAAAAAGCATACCGAGACGCATCTATGTCAGCGAGTTCCTGGAGGCCGTTCACACTTCTTGAGCTAAAGTCGTGCAGGTCGTGCACTGGAATGCCGATGTTCCTGTTAGCGTGGGGGCACGCTATGGGACCGGGTTGTTCGGAACATGATCAAGCGATTTCGCGACCTCAGCATTAAGCACAAAGTCATGATGGTGGGTGTGATACCCAGCCTCCTGGCTCTCTTTGTGACTTGCGCCGCGTTCATCACGGTCGAACTCTGGACCGCCCGTGGCGCAGCTGAGAAAGACCTCGGAAGCCTCGCCGAGATTATCGGAAACAACAGCGCTGCCGCGCTCACCTTCGATGATCCCGCGATGGCCCGCGAAACGCTCAAATCTTTTGTAAGCTTTCTAACGTCTTTTTTACGCCCTAAAGAGCATAAAATAGGCACAAGAGGTGGAGCTTAGCTAAGTAATGTTCCCCTGATCTTAGATCCTTGCATACTTTTACTGGATAGTCATCAAAGTTTTAAACGCTTATGACTGAAATGGCAGCCTTAGAGCAGTGATTCCCAACTATTCTTGGCCCCTGTCCAGCCTATATATTAAAATCCTGATGTCCCTTTTGTTAAATTCAAATTTTTTTATTAAAAATTTTATGAGCAATGTTTGAAGAAAGTTTGAATGGCCCATAACTTGGTTTCTTTTTACGTGTCGTCCCTTAGGTATATTAAATAAAAAAAACGTTACAACGATCTGTTTGATAGCCAAAAAATAAGTGAGGAGCTGGAGTGGTGTATCCTGTCTTAGTTCCAGCCATTACACGTAAGAAAGTAAATAGCAAAACTGACATGGCCCCAAGGCTCTGAGAAAAAAAGCTCCGCATCTGCTTTGCAGCCGTAGTTCGCAAGGCTCGTATGTGACAAAATTCCATAAATAGGTTTTTCGTGTGCAGTCCAGTGTTGCTACCAAGATCAGTTCCTAAAGTGCTACAGTTGCCCAAATTTGCGTGCAATACAGTGATTTTTATATAGCTATAAATAATGAAATAGCACTTTAGTGCTACAGGTGGCAACCCTGGTGCAACCCTGAGGGGGAGAGAGTAATTTGGAAAAATTAGAAAAACAAGGTATTTTTAACTTACCAACAGGTGATCAGATCTGAATGAAATTTGATATTTAGATGAATCTTGTGCTTTAGAGCCATTATTTTCAATCCCGAGCAGATCAAGTGAAATGTGGGGGAGTTAAAGGGGGAAACCAGAAATACAGTATCCAGAAACTGGATATCTCGGAAATCACTTAGAGTGGAGAGATTGGCATGAAACCTGATGTGGAGAATAGGCACAAGTTATAGATAGCCTACGTGATTGACATAATTGTAACGTTCTCTTTGGGTGAGCTGCGGGTTGTTAATTTGGAAAAAATTGAAAAAGTGAGCTCGGCGTGGGAAGCGGCGCGCTCAGCCCCGTCGTCGTCTCCGCGATCCAGAACGCCGTCGAGGATCGTTACCTGGGTGTCGCGAGCTCGCTGCCCGGCTTCTCGCGCGCGGTCGAGCGTACGCGTGAACGCGGTGACGCCGACACGGTCATCCACACGGGGTTCTGGGGATGCGGCGCCTACGGCGGCAACCCGCGCTTGATGGCGCTGCTGCAACTCGCCGCAGCGAGGCTCGCCGACGTCGACGAGCTGGTGTTCCACGCGCCGGGGGAGCACGGTGCGGCCGACTTCGACGAGGGGCGGCAAGACCTCGCGCGCATCGCAGGCCAGACGCTCTCGGTGGATGAAATAAAAAAAAAATTTCGGTGTCAACACAACCCCCCAGGGCCTAGGGGCAAGTGTTGTAAGTTACGCCCTGGGGGTTTATGTGGTTACGGAAGGGATGATCGTATAAACTTCAGAAGGGCTTATTCGATTGGAATTCCAAAGTTTTATTGTATTTTATAAGAGTCAAAAGTGATTGACTCTAAGGGCAATTGGCCTACCCACCCAAAAGTTCTTTTTCCCTAAATACATCCGATCAAAATTTGCAGAAAGCCGTTTTGTTGAAAATAATTGAAACATGAAATAAAAATCCCTGGGGTCGACACCGCCACCCCCCCCAAGCCCGAGGGCGAGAGTAGTAATTTATGACGACTCCTGTCACCGGAATCATGCCCAACACACACATAAACAATGCACTTCGTAAAGTGATTTGCCACGAATATCTCAACATAAATTTATTTATTTTAGTTCTTGATTGATCTGCATCGCATTCAGAGATTTTTTGCACGAACCATTCTGACTTGCTACATATCTCAGCATGCTACTGGGCAAATATTTCAGTTTTATGACATTCGGATGAATTTGGACGAAAGCCCATGTGAAGTGATTAATCAGGTTGAAATAGGCCAACTTGTACGACACTTACAAGTCAGACAAGGAAAGAAAATTAAGAAAAAAAGTCCGTAGCCGATAAACATTCACTAACAATGAAAATGTCTCCGAGACCTCACTTTAGATACAGAGTTCATGTTCTCGAGTCCCCGAGGTAACTTTCACATTCCTTAGTGTATACCGGAAGATGTTAAGTCTATAAATCCCTGGTCAATATCTACTAATTGTTGCAGCAGTAGCTGCAATCTATTAGACATCCAACCAAGATCCAAGATCCTCTCCTCAACACCTCGCTCTTCACATTAAAGTTTTTCGACACTTAAATGAAAGTTATTTATTGCTCTAATTAAACGACCCTTGTGTTTCAGGAGTTGTTTTTAAAGAATTGGGACAAAATTTAAACTTTAACGTAAAGAACAATGTGTTGAGGAGGGAAAACCCACCCCCTCATACTTTTAAATATCCTCTAGGTCTAGATCTCATCATTTTAAGATCTCTCTAACGTCCTTAGCCAAGAATTGTCATTCCCTCGGTCGTTCCATCGCTTACTCCAGTCTCCTGTTCACCAATCCATTCTTCTGAATCATTTCCAAAAACATTCCTATCTGTTAAATGTGCTTGTTTTATTCCAGTCTTTTATTATTGTGTTGCGAGAGCAATACTTTGGTTTTGTCCCCTTTTTTTCCCCTATGCCGCTGATCTCAACTTATTCCTGGAAACTGGTAAGGGTCTAACCTTTGCGGTTTTTACGGAAAGTGTGGACCTCAGGCTGGATTGCTGAATATGACATTACATTTTGAAAGAAAAAGGACGCAAAGGTAAGGCTATGCACACGACTGAGTCTGAGGAGGCCCAAGAGCAATTTTGAACAATTTCTGAATTTTTAATTGTGGTCTGTGCATATTTTCTAATCATTTGTTGTAGTTGTGGTTTAATACGAATTAAAACGTGTTAATACCCGTTTACTGGTTCATCAATACCGGTCTAATAAGGAGAAACGGGTTTAATAAGAAAGAAAAAGGATACAAAGGTAAGGCTATGAAGACGACTGAGTCTGAGGAGGCCCAAGAGCAATTTTGAACGATTTTAGAATTTTTAAATTGTGGTCTGTGCATATTTTTTAATGATTTATTGTTATTGCTTCAGTTATGGAAAGGGTGGTCGTAAAAACTTTGGAGGAGACTCATTTGATTGGAACCTGAAAGTTGTAGATCCGTTTTAAAAGTCAAAAGTGACAGGAATTCAACTAGCCTCCCACATCCTCTTCTCCTCAACTGCAACCAATCAAAATTTTTAGATAGCCATTTTGCTCAAAATAGTCTGGATGTCAAGCAACTACACCTCCGGGGCTGAAAAAAAACTCCATAGTCCCCAGAACAAATGCTCCAAATTTTGCAAGCTGTCTGTTGTTAACATAAAAGGTTTTTATGGAAAAAGTGGTTTTCTAAACTTTGAATCGGGCTCAATCGATTGGAAATCGAAGGTTCCAATTCCAGATGCGAAGGAATCTATTGTGATCCAGGCCTCTTGAGACGCGGCTTGAGTTTGAGAACACGCCGAATGTGTCGAGAAGGGGATCAAATATGGCTGAAAAAATCATCGACCCTGGAAAGCTTCGATAAAGGTGGATTTTTTGCCTTTCTTAACATTGGGCTGAAGGCGATATTTTGCAAGAAAAAATCAAGAAAGAGAAAAGGATTTTGTGGAAAAACTGGTCCCTGCCGCAAGATGAACGTTTGTGGACATTATCTGCAGGATGTGAGCATCATTTTGAAACAGGTCAGTATTCTTGCAAAATTGGCTAAGTGTTTCATTTTTTGCCATAAAGCTAGAGCTGTTTAACCAACGTAATATTATTGCCGAGCCAACAAAAGAGGACCGACAATGTCGCAAGCGCAGAAAGACCGCCCATGGTTGATCCGGACCTATGCGGGCCACTCCACCGCCAAGGCATCCAACGCACTCTACCGCGCCAATCTCCAAAAAGGTCAGACCGGCCGTTCCGTGGCCTTCGACCTGCCCACCCAAACCGGTTATGACAGCGATCACGTTTTGGCACGTGGCGAGGTTGGTAAAGTGGGTGTTCCGGTCTGCCATCTAGGCGATATGCGAACCCTGTTTGACGACATCCCGCTTGAACAGATGAACACCTCGATGACGATCAACGCGACCGCCCCCTGGTTGCTGTAAGTATTTAGATAGTAATAGTTTATATTTGAACGCATGAGTTTACACTTACGCTATAACTCCCGCCCCCCAGAATACTTATTAACGCATCCGTTGTATGAATCACGTATATCCGAAACTAGACACCGCGCAGAAGAATTTAGCTACCAACAAGCTTTTAATCCGCAAAGTTATTATCTAATTAAAGAAAAAATTGCGGTCAACAAAAGTACCGACCCAGATAATTTTATTACTACCTATCAACAACGCATTAAAGACAAAAGAACTGCAAATCTAACTGCCAGCAAATATGCTTTAGCATTAGCCTTACAAAAACGTGATCGCAATGCAGAAGCTTGGCAAGTTATTATGCCAAAAACAAAATTACGTATCTGTAGTATTTCAGGAATGGCTTGAGGCATCAAGTTTAAAATATCAGCTTGAAAATGAGTTTTAGTCATTTTGAAGTTTTACTTATGAAAGAGTTCAGGGCCATATCCAGGATGTTTCTTTTACATACAATTTTGTTACTTTTGTTCGAGTCGGAAAATGGGGTGGGTCAATCCTAGTACCCCCCCCCCCCCCTGAATTCAGCCCTATTTGTATCATCTGAAATTTTTACAAAAGATCTTTAATTACTGTTTCTGTTATTGAGCTTCATCACAAGATGACTGCAACAACTGCTTCAAAATATCGATATCTCTATGCCGAATATCTTCAAACGGCTCCAAAATGATATTCGTAAGTTTCTTGACATGGTACGCATTTGTTACACATTTGGTTGTACCAGACATATCATGGGTGTCTGATATGATATGGATGTCTGACATCATGGGTATCTTCCTTTCCCTAGTTTGCTCATGACAATGCCAAGGGTTTGTTGAGCCTTTGATTGTCAGAATCAAAAAGTTACTTTGAAAAAATAATGGCCTCGTGGGACGTTGAGAAAAATCTTCTTATAAGGATATGAGTGGATGTGGTCATTTTGTTATTTTGGCCTTTAAATATCGCCTGAACAGTTCAATAGCTGCTGTAACCGTTTAAAAGTAACCCCCTACTTAATTTTCAATGATTGGCTCAAAATATTGATGCCTAATTTCAGAGTTTTTGAACACTGAAACATTTAGGCTACGATCCAGAGGACAATTATTGTTAATGATAATTTGTACTAAAATACCTTTTTTGTTCTAAAACACCAGAGTGCCGAAATATGGTTTTTGTGTTACATGACCAAAGGAACTGAAATGCTACGTCCGTTTGCTTCTTGTTAAATTTGCAGTTGTCAGTCACTTCAGGATAATATAATATGCAATCTACAAAACGCCAAAAAAATTTTGAATTGTAAACCGGAAGAATGATCAAAGTAGTAAATTTAATCATTAAGACATAAAAACATTGTTAGTTGTGTTACATTCGATCAATAACGATATGGAGACTTACGCTCAGCTCGTTCTTGCTCTGTGTACTAGCTACCGCTGTCTTGACGACCTCCGAGTCCTAACAGAAAGAGGATATTCTTACGTGCTAAAACTAAGAGAGTGTTATAAATCCGGTGTGTTGACTCAGCACGAGAACTATGTAGGGGAGCCCTTCACAGAGAGAACAATCGTGGTCACCGCCATGAGTGGGGTTGCGGCTACCTTAATCCGTGGTCGTACAACTCACAAGGCGCTATACCTGTTGACGGAACCTAATAACATGGTGCTCCAACACTCCTGCTGCCCAATAGATGGTCGTACGTCTCACTTCAAAACTCAAATTTTCTAGCCCCCCCCCCCCAAACACATACCAGTAGAAAAAATAATATCCAATATAGAGTCAGCTATAACTCTAAACCAAACAACAATCAATTTTGATCCACAAGATATTAGAAGCTTGGTTTCTAATACCCTCAGGAAAGATTTGTCCAAAAAGAAACATATTGAAGAGAATCTAACAAAAGATGAAATGAAGGTCCTCACAGATTCCAAGAAAGATATCAGCATCATAATTACCAAAGCTGATAAAGGCAATACAATAGTGATCCTTCAATGAGACTGAGTATATCAGCAAATCACTAAACCTCCTGAGTGACAATAAAGGGTATGAGAAGGAAATGAAATTCGGTCCGGCAATGTCAGTCACGTATCTTAGACTTGTTTTTATTCTTCGCGTCCAGTTTCATTCTGATCTCTCCGCTTTAAGTATTTTCTAAGATTTCCGGTCCCAGTCCCTCCAATGACGCTGCATCCGGTTGAGATTTAAAATTAGAGATCTGAGTTACAAGATCCTTCTAAATATGAAGTTTCATTAAGATCTGATCAACCGTTCGTGAATTAAAAATACCTCATTTTTCCGAATTACCCCCTCCCCCCAACTTTACCAGAGAGAACGGATCCGGTCCGGCAATGTCAGTCACGTATCTTAGACTTGTTTTTATTCTTCGCGTCCAGTTTCATTCTGATCTCTCCGGAGTGACCGGCTCAATAGTAATCGAAACTCTAAGAAACGGAATTTGGATAGCAAAAGATACATAAAAAAATTGAATTTTTATGTTGATTTCAAATACATAAGTTTCATCAAGTTTAGTCTTAACCATCAAACTCTACGAGGCTTAGAATATTTGCCTTATTTTCAAAAAAAAGGAGGAAACACGCCCTAACAGTGATGGATTCTTAATAAAAATCACACTATCAGATTCAACATATCAGAAAACCCTACTGTAGAGGTTTCAAGCTCCTATCTGTGTGGAATTGAGCATTTTTTGTTTTGCCAGAATAAAGATCGCGGATGTGTGTTTATTTGTTGTTGTTTTTTTATTGGTAATCATAACTTTTAGTGCCCTTTTTAAGTATCAGAGTGATCAGAGGGTGGAAACCCACCCCCCACAGCTCACGTTTTCTCGAAACGCATCTAATAGAAATTTTGAGACGGCCATCTGTTGTCTTATAGTTTTTCTGAAAAAACTCATTTGAATGGAAATTGAAAGGGCCAGTGCCCTTTTTAATAGTCAGAAGTGATTGGAGGGCAACAAACTCCCCTCCCACGCCCACCACTTACCCAAACACATCTAAACAAAATTTGAAATAGCCATTTTGTTCAGCATAATTGAAAGGTCCGGAAATATGATTTTGAGGATGACTCCCCCCCCACAGCCCTAAGGGAATTAAAGTAAGTTTTCAGTCATATCTTCGGAAAATCGTTGTGTTTCCTTTTTTAGCGCCATCTAGGATTTACAAATAGTTATTTTAATATAATAGGTGGCAAATAGGCTTGGAATCCACCACATTGAACTTACTCAAATTGACCCAAATTATCAATATTCATATATTAACCAGACTTTCAAATTGGAACTAAACAAAAGGCTTTTTGAGCTTACAAAAAGTCTGGTTTTAGTAAGTTCCATCTCCTGTTGTTGTAACACTGTGAAAAAAGTAACAAAGATACACTAAAAGGAAATTGTGACACCTGTGGCATGAATTCAGTGAATGAAAGTTCGATGCGGTTTTAATATGCACTTTCGAGAGCTCTAGTGAATGGCATAAAAGTTGTTAGAATGTCAGCTGAAGAGTTGTTAGATGCCCAATTGTCTGATGAAGATCTTAGAACTGTTTTTGGATGGGTAACAGATGGTGTGCGACCTGACAGTATCAGTGGTGATTCGCAGGTATTGAAGATTCTTTATAATCTGTTTGACAACCTCTTGATCAATGACCAAGGTCTTCTTTGCAGGAAATGGTTTGACTACTACAGTGAAAAGATTAGAATTCAAATTGTAGTTCCTGAAGGAATGCAAAAGAAAGTGGTGGCACAAGCTCACTCAATTTGTGGTCACATGGGTGTGGCTAAAACATTTGAGCGCCAATGTAAGCGAGCGAAGATTGTCCACACAGCCACTGGCTCGAGCCTGACCTCGCTGTTGGGCGATTGCCGGGAGCATGAGGGCCATGATGATTGAAAAGCACACCAGCAAAGCCACAGCACTGGCCAACGAATCAACTCGAAACTTCATTTGACCGTCCTTCGTGCTTTCTTGTCCAAAATCCCGGCAGTATCGTTGCAGTCAATCACATGATCACACAGGCGCATCACTTGGCGATCAGCTGCCATCGTTGGCCTGACCGCTGGAAAGTGATTTTTGTGCGGCGGCCAGGTGGAAGATGGATTTCGGCTAGGCTGCCGGATTCGTCAAAGGTCACTTGTGGCGTGGGGGAAGCGTAATTAAATATAAATTTTTTTCAAACATATCTAAAAAGGTTTTAGGAATGATAAGGGTTGCCAGAGGGTGCCAGAAGGCCAGTCATAGTTTGACTTGGTGGCGTGAAATGACATGGTGTATTACGGAGGGTTAATATTGTTTAAATTTACCTCTAATAACAAATTTACCCCTCACCCTGGAAATTGTTGCTAAGGTTCTTGCCTTTCTTTAATTAACGCTTTCTTTTGCTTACATTTTATCTTATAGTAATCTTTTTCACGTTTTGTTTTTTTGTTTGTTTAGTATTAACTGCTTTTTCCTGTGATTACAGGATTTCATAACATTTTTCTTATTCCCCTCTCAATTTATTAGCATGCCAGTACAATATTTTACTATTATGCCGTCTAGCTGCATCTACCAGATCTTCCTGCAATTTGTCTATGGCCTTACAGGTGTCTACACCTCCTTAGTTCATATTTTAACACTCTCTCCACTTTGCATTACTGCAGCTAAACTAAAGATTGTGTTCTGTGAAAAAGAAAAGTTATGTCCCATGTCCATTTCTTAACTCTTGACCACACTTTGGTGTCTGATCCCTGGGCGTAACAAAATCACGGCAACACGTCACTCCCTAGCTAAACGACAGAAAATTTATAACTTAACGTCAATCATGGTTGCATCGATAGCTGCAAGCTGTTACCATCCATTTGCAGCGAGAAGGATTTATGCATTCGGTGCGGCTCGGTATTCTTCATCGGCAGGTGTGCCATAAAGATCATATTCGTCCGAATCTTCAATGGTCACTTTGACCATATCGCCGGGTTTTATGTTCTTCGCGTCATCAATGAAAACTTGTCCGTCAATCTCTGGTGCATCCCACTGGCTGCGACCTAGTGCACGATTATCCTCTGGGGCTACATCGTCAATGATGACGTCAATTGTGCGGCCTACGCGCTTGCGTAGTTGATTGATGGAGATTTCTTGCGCCTTTTCCATCAAACGACCATAGCGTTCTTGTTTGAGTTCCTCAAGCGCCCTCCTATGGGCCTCAAAGTTCTCTTCATGGTGTACCCCCCCGCCACAGGCCTGTCAGCGCCCGTCGGATGCGCTCACTTGCGCAGACTGGGGAGATTCGGTCAATCTGGGCTGGCAGATATCGCGTCATTCATGACGCGTTCATTCGGTACTTGATGACGTATTTATGTCATCACACCATTTCGGGCAAATAGAGCCGTGGTTCGAGGAAATGCTGCCCCGCCACGCCGTCGTCATCGGCGCCCACCGATTTCACCATCATCTCGATCAGGTCCGTACAGAGGTCCGTCAGCGGGGTGGAAATCGCCATGACCGCATAGCCGTCGATCAGCGCCGCGCGGCTGTCCGCCGTCAGCTCGTTAAAAGCGAAACTTTCACATCTTTTTTGCAGATACAATGCTTCTCGTTTAGTCCCTCGATCGACAGCTTATGACGAATTAATTTTCCTTTTTAACGAATTGCACTCATTGACGTTCATGATTTCCAAGTAGCACTTAACTAACCAATTTATAAATGTAACAGAGTTAATCCCTTGGAATACGCATATCCTATGCAATTCTAGGAATAATGACGAGCTGGCCTAGGAGTCTTTAAAAAATTATAATATTTAATGCGAATTTGATGGTAACGTGCATGATAATCTATTTGCTACAAAAAAATTAATTCAAAATAATAAATAAGCAAGGAAAAATACTAGAGAAAGGTAATGTAGGCTTTTCAGAAATGGCAACTTTGGTAGTATAACCAGCTGTGAATCGTCACGAGTTTTTCAGCACAGGTCATTGCAATTTAGGTGAAAAGAGATCATAAGAAAGTACAAGTAAGCTTATTAATGGCCAATAAGAAAAGATAAGATTTTGACAGCTAATAAAAAAGGCAAAAAAAAAAAGAAACATAACATCCATCATTAACTTTGTTAGACACCTACAGGCGTTTTGCAATACTTTATTTCTATGATATCTGGTATTTATTTATTAATTTAATTCAAAATCCATCTCCAAAAGCTGACGAGGACATATGATAAGATGGTAAAAAAAGAACCAAATGTGACAAATCGTTCTCCATCTTGAGAGCGGCTTGAACTATTTCCTCGGTCGATGGCTCTTCTGTATTCATTTGAAGGTCCAGGAAAGGGGCGATGTCTGCTGTATTCGGAGGACAGGGTCTGTTGAGGCCTTTCTCAAAATTTACGGCCCAAACCTTCAGATATTTCATTGGGGACTGTAACCCTCTTGCCATTTTCATCTTTAACTGGCCCGTTTAGGTTACGTCGCTTCCCGATTATTTCATTGATAATTTTGTAAACAGCTCTGGAATCGCTGCGTTTGGCTGCTTCTTCTGCCGTTACTGCCTTCTTTACTAGAAAGTCGCGTTTAGAAGTTATCTCCCCTTGCGGTCTTCTCTAAAAAAATGGAGATTTTGACGTGGTTTTACTATTATTGTGGCGCAGCCTTAGACCTCCGATAACACTGCCTACTGATTTAGTTTGTCTCCAAAACCTAATTTGTTGGAAAACCCGTGCTTTGGCTGTTTAAAACTGCTTGAAACGGACAAAAGTGAAAAAGCACCAAAAATTCAAAACTAGTACAGTAAAAGGTACTTCAAAAAAATATATTATGCAAAACTGTATTTGAATGATATAGCATAGATATTGATAAATTTACGAAATTCTCCCATAGAATATTTTGTGCTAGTTGGAAAATATTCAAATATTGGAATAGTGCCAATTTCCAAAGGTATTGCATAATTAATCCACACGTGGGATTTGGTAGTGGCATCCACGCGTGCTTGGGTGCCAATCAGGCACGGTTGCTGCTCCGTACTTTGCTGAAGCAGGTTGGCCAGCGCGCAAAAAGCCTGGAAGTGTTGACGGTGGAACCGAAAATCGAACGCTGGCCCGAATACGAGCGTCAGGCCGGATTTGAGAAACTCATCATGCGCCTGAATCCGGCGTGAGGTCCGCTCCAATGAACAAAGGGGCCCCGATGCGGGGCCCGATTGCGCCGATGTGCCAATCGCGCATAAAACTCAAGTTCAGAAGCGGAATCCCACGCTGAAGCCGTAAACCAAGGGATCAATCTCCACATCCCCGAGACCCCCTCGTATACATGATAAAAATATAAGGTTATGAAAGTTTGTTTATGTTAATAAATTGAGAGGGAATAGTTAATCTGGATTTGTCTCGGTTAAATATAGAAACAGGGCCACAATTATTGATAAGAAAAGAGTAAAAGAAAAAATGAGAGTGTGGTAAACATTGATGGACTTATAGGAAGAGATATAGAAGACAATGAAATGGTATGTGAAACTTAGGATGCGAGGGAAGTCCATCATGAGTAGCCCAGAAACCATGATCATCTCTTAGTGTTATTACTATTTACCTTAGTTCTTGGGTGGAGAATGGACAATCTATCAACAAGTAAAAATAACACTATTTTTATACAACTAGTATTCAGAAACAAGAACAACACCAAAAATAAGCTTCAGTACTTAGCATAAACGAAAAGAAGATGCTAAGTATTTCTTTGCTTGCTCGTTCAAGTGTGTGCGGCATTTAAAAATATTACCAAAACCTAAAAGCTAAGATACTACCTTCATGAGAGAAAAAAAGACTGCATAAAACGCCTTTATTATTTTAACATCAGTAGCCTAAGGCGTGGCATTTTAAAATATTACCAAAACCTAAAGGCAAAGATATTACCCTTAAGAGAGAAAAAAAAGACTGAATAAAACGTCTTCATTATTTTCACATCAGTAAGGCTTGGGGGCATTAGTTACTTGTTTTTATGTGACTTCGATATCCCGCTGCTTGGCCGATTACCGCTCGCGGCGAGTATTCGCGAGCAGACGGACAGCGGCGTGCCGACGATTTTGTCGGACCCTGATTCGCCTGCCGCCGATGCCTATCGGGCAGCGGCGATTCGCATAGCGGCGGCGCAGGCAGCGCAGCGTACCGACTACTCGCCAGATGTGCATTTTCCCGTGTTGCTGGTAGTCAGACCAAGTCGTGTCGAAAAATAGCCGTTCGCGTGTCGATAACTTGTGTCGATAATAATCTACTGCATCGGTTATTCCCGCCTAAGTACGATCACGTTTCCGCACGCCTGCCAAAACTTACAGAAACTTTGGCTCGACAGTAGAATTTTCAATCATTAGTTTTTTTTGCCTCTTTGAGGAGAATAATACTTTTTTGTGCTGGAAAATAGCAGGAAGTATATCTCACTTTGCTCTGACAGTCTCTTTTTTACTACTTTGAAAGGGAATAAGAACTTTTAAATTTTATTGCGATTAGCCTGGCCTGATTTTCTAGGACCCTTGGTTTGATACCAACACCCCTGGATAAAAGCATAAAACAAACATACAAATAAACACGAATCCGTGATCATTCTTCTCGTTAACACGCAAAATAAATTATTTTAATGCATAGGGTGTGGAAAATTCTGCAATAAGATGTTCTTATATGTTTACTTTGATGGTCTAATTTATATGACTGTTTCTGTCTCCAAAAATATACCAGGTGATGTGCTTGTAGCTTCTAAATTATAAAAGTTATTTTGTTATTTTAGTTATTTTGTTTCTTGTAAAAAAAAAAACCATGATTTTGTAATACAAGGCTAGCACCCAAGACTGTCCTTGAATAGCCCCTTACTTTCAGGTGCAGTTTATACTTACACAATTTGACAAAAATGCATGTTTTTGTCTAATGTTGATAATAAATATCCCAACTGACATAATTAAAGTAAAAACACATTTGGTTTACAATCAAATCACAGAATCAACTTGCTTCAATGATTATAGTCAGATCACAAGATCAATCTCTTCTGTTTACAGACAACCTCTTAATTTCGAGTCCCCCCCGCCCTTTAAGGGTGGAAATGGGCATTATGGCACGGAAAAAGGAAAATCTTAATTCAGATTTTGAGTCGGCATGCTTGATTTGATAGGAAACGACTGTTTAAATTCAAAAATATTTATAAACACAAAAGCCGGATTTTTCCCCTCATTTTTCCCCTTCAAGGGCAAATTTGGGATACTTGTACAAGGGGGATTCAGGAGGATTTTTTTGTGTGATTAAGCTGGTTTTTCTGAACATTTTGGTGTACAAAAATTTCTGTTGCATTTTCCCCGAGGTTTGACCATTTTTTTTTTTTCGTATCTTTCCTCCACTAAAAAGGAAAAAGCGGTCGCCGCCCAGTTTCTTGCCGCCGTACCAGCGGGTTACGATGATGACGCGGTTTTCCAGCCCCTCGCGCTCCATCATGCGCAGGATGACCATGCCCGCGCCGCTTTCGCCGTCATCGCCTTTGACTCGAAGTACTTCTTTTACAACATTATTGCCTTGCGCGCTTACCACCGCATCTACGTCTTCACCCGCCGCAGAAGTGTCTCTAACTTCAAAATGGATGGTTCCAAATAGATCGTCGGCGCCGCCGGTGTTTTGCCCCATGAACTCCATGCCCATACCGAATCCGGGTTCAACGGTTCCCGTCGTATGGTGGCCTATTCGATGCTCTATATTAACGCCTAAGAGTTATAGGATGTTGCCCCTTTGATAAGAGAACCTCTACTTCAGGAAACTCTGCTCTCTCCCCACACCCTATAACAGCTAAAATGTCTAAAAGTGTCTTACTAGCATCATCTCTCCTGGGTTAATAGGCTCCAGCAAGGAATGCGTACATGAAGATATCCAAGCCCGCATCGAAACGAAAGCATTTTACAACTTGACAACCCCTTACTTCTGCACTATATTATACACTACTCTCCCCCTCTCACCATTTTAAACAAATTTATTTTGAGATTCTTTAATATTTAAATCTAAATTTTCTATAAAAAAAAACACTGAAGCACTGCCGTTTTCATTGTAATTCTCCAAAATTCAATAAATAAATTCAATTTAAAAGTTTTCTTTAAATTGAAAATATGTTCTGGTCTTCAGAAGGCGTGGGGGGCATCGGCCCAAATTATATTAATTTCTGCTCGTTTTGAGTTTGATTTGGCTATTTATTGTAATTTCTGTTTGTTTTGGGTTCCATTTATTTATTGATGGTGATTTGTGGTAGTTTCACGTTTGAAAAATTATTTGATTTTTATAATGCTCATTTTTGGTTTAATGAAGCTCTTTAATTGTCTATGGAAAACGTATTCAGTGGAAAAAGTTTTTTTTTTTCACTTATATGCCTGAAAAGGCAAACACAAAAAAGATAACACAAAAATTGAACACTAACAGCCAGAGAGCCTGAATCCTACTTTTTTTTCTAGTCCACCGTTTGAGAGATTTACTGAGCCTTTTTTGGAAGGAAAAGGGAAAGTATTAACGGATCTTCTTGCATATTGTTTTCTAGAGTTGTGAAGGATTTAAGTTTTAAAATTAATAGTTTCTATAGTTTGTATGGAGGTTTCGAGTAAAATTGAATTAAAAAAGGACAATAAATTCAATTCAAACATTAATAAGCTCAGTGACCGGTACTGGAAACCATCAATGACAATGTGCAATCAGCAAGGGGTTGCTCAGACGCAAGAATGCAGTATATATTTTCGCAATTTCGGGCCTCGCTTGCGCCGGGGGTCCCAATGAATGAATTAAAGGGGACCCTTGATACAGTAAATACAAAATCAACATCCAGAGAAGAAAAAATAGGATACACTTGGACAACATAAGCCAGAGAAAGGTTGCACAAAAACTTGCTATTGCTGTGTAATAAACTATGGCGGAAAGGGAATTGCACAAGTCTTTGGAAACAAGCTACCCTTAAGTCAGTTAGAAAAAAAAGTAAACCACTAGAAAAACCTTTTTCTTATATATCTCTTTATATATTTCTTATATATTTATATCAGCAAAAACGTCTATTCCATATTTCTTAATTGCATCACTATCAATACCATCCAATAGATTACTTTGCACATAGTTCAGTACCATCGGTTTGCCGGCATTGCAAAGAATATTGGGTAATTGTACTTGTGGGGGAAAAATATCTGAAAGAAATAAAATAGGATCAAACGGTTCGGTCATTTAAGAGACCCTAAAAGAGGAAATACGTCATTTTTCTACCATCCACATGAAAAGTTTAGGGTAAGTGGACTGAAACAAAGGAATTTAATAAGATCACGTTTTGGAAGAAAAATTGGGTAACGTCGATTCATATTACCCAAGCTTGTCAAATTACGCCAATTTTAATTTGTATTATATTTGAATTGAAAAACTCCTCCTCACTCCGTCCTAACACCAGAGTAAATACTATTCAAATATTCTTGCACAAAACGGTCTTGCCGTCCACAAATGAAACTTGGAGTGTGGTCGTGATTGAAGCTCTGGCTAGTGGACTTCCGGTGGTGGTGACGGATCGTGTGGGATGTTTCGCCATTGCCGTGAGCCCGGATACGGTTGGCGAGGTGGCTCGCGCCGGTGATGTAGGCGCACTACGAGACGGGATCCAGAAGATGCTGCACGATCTTCCGACACATGGCGATGTGACGGCCGCATGGTCGGAGAACCGGCCCAATTTCGAATACCGGGTTGTGGCCGACAGGTTGATTGCAGCCATTCAAAAAGCCTGTTGTACCAGTCAGCAAGATTTGTAAGCATTTGGAAAGGAGGGGTTTAGGGCATTCGATGCAGCTTACGCAATCGAAGCGAGAGCGGGTCGCAGATCGCCGCTCTAAGTGCTTCGTGGAACAGCCGTGACATCGCCATAAACAAGGTGTTGAATACATCGTATCCAAGACAGAGTGGACAGACATATAGATAAGAGAACGCAAACAAATAGTGCTCGCCCAATCCGTTAACCGGGGAGGACGCCAAAGCCAGTGAATTTTGATGCACGTCGATCGGTGGAACGTGGAACTCAACGAGTAGCTCCGCGTTACAGTGGCCGGTACAAAACCAAAGTCGGTCGTGGTCCGGATTGGGAGATGAAACGTTCCCATGAAGTCGGAATCGAAAGTAATCGCACTTTCCTTAGATTAAAAGTTTTTACAAACTAGAGGTAGACATTCTAACGAAAGACAGCTCTGCAAGTTAGTTCATTTCTGGAGGAAGTATGAGTGGCCAAGAACCTCAATGAAATGGCAGCTTGTTCCCTGAATCAAATTTATAATAGGTTCAATATCAATTTTTAACTAAGCTAAGTGGTGAAGTCACCTGAAAAGGAAATTTAGATTATGAAAATCATATAGAACGAGTGAAACTTACCCGAGTGACAAAGATAATCAAACATCATATCCCGCTCTTCTTGTGTTTTATGTGTTGCTTTGCGATTTATTGTTGTTATCAAGTGGCGGATGGTTGCTTGGTTGAGGACACTCAAAAAGTGCGGTAACGTGCCTTGTTTATGTCAGCTAACTGTTGATGCCCATACATTTTGCATGTAAATTTTTCCAACTTTTTTTCCAATTCCTCTGTTAATTCTTCAACCCCAAGTGCAGCAAATGCATCCAAGTATTCAGGTTCTTTCAAAATTATTGCAAGAGGCTTCTTTTACCCTGTCGACAAAACGAAGGTATGTAATCACATCCAGTGAAAGCATGTAACCCAGGAAGTGCATGGACTGCATCCTTTAGCTCTTCAGAAAGTTCAGAAACATCTATGTATCTCCTGGAGTTGTTTGCGGCTATTCCAGTATCCAACCAAACGTGACTTTCTTGATAAGACGATAAATGAAACCTTGTGAAACAAGTTGCTTATAACAGGTTCAGTATAATTGTTTGAGATAGCCATTACTTTTGTGTGAACTACGCTTACATTAGGAACAAAAACGCCACCACTTAGCCACATGCTATAGAAACTGTTAAGTTAAAAACAATTATTTTGAAAAAAAATCTTCCGTCTTAAAATTTTAGGATTCGAGCTGAAACTGTTGTTTTGTTGCACGAAAGAGCCATATTATCATTTTACTTTGGTGCAATCTCTCTCATCACTCAAAAAGTCACTAGGACTAAATTTCCCTTCGAATGAACCGTCTCCCAGTATTCAAAGGCCGTAATCCATTTCCCTCCCCCCACTTAGAGACACTGAAACTTCAACAAGATTAGTAATTTCAATGTTACTGTTGGTTAAATTTTCATTACTGTCCAATACATCCAGTTGAGAACTTTCAACTTTCTCTTTTAAAGAACCACAGGCTACATCTACATCATTGACAGACGCTGAATCTCCAATTGAATTAGTCATTTCAATATTAGTGTTGATTAGTTTATCATTTTTGTCCCTTTCGTGATCTGAAAAAAATTCAACATTGACTTTGGATAATATGTTTGTCTGGTCTGTCTTTCTCTCTGGTCTGTTTGTCTGTATTGTCTGTCTGTCTGTTTGGTCTGTCTGGTTTGTCTGTCTTTCTGGTCTATCTCATTAGCCAGTCTTCTGTCAATCCATCCTTTCCAAACCGGATGATCCATCCGGTCCGCAGTGTAAAGCCCTTAATTCATCCCTATCCATTTCCGAAAATACCAGTGTCAAAACGTCCGGTCACTAATTAACAAAATGGAAGAAGTCGAACTAAGCTTGAAAAATGAACTTATTGACATTGGTTGTATCTGCAAATTGGGGTTAGCGACTGAAGAGTGTATGTTGCATTTGATGGATATGATACTATTTTAAACCAAGAATCACACCCAATGCCATTACAGTAGAATAAGGTTGTGATGTTGCTATTATTTGTCGATCATCTATGAAAGCTAGAGTTCTCAATTTCAGGATCGGCTCCTCGATGGGCCTGGACGCAAACCCAGGCCCTGGTACGGGTTTTGTTCTTCTCTCGCCGCCCCCCGAACGGACCCGTGCTCGCATTCTCCGGGTCCGGTCGGGAGGAGGAACCGACGGGCAGCCGGGACCTCCCCCTGGGCGCAGCGGACGATCACCCTCGGAGGCCGGCAATCCCTCGAGGGTCGTCCAGAACGGGTGAGGACTCGGGCAAGTCCTCGCCCGTTCTTCTTTAACCTGCCGCCATGCAGGCCCTCGTCCTCGTCGCCCTCGGCGGTGCCCTCGGTGCCCTCCTGCGCTACGGCGCGTCGGTCCAGTTGCAGTCGATCGGCGGGACGTTCCTATCTGCGATAAAAAGGTTGCTTTTGCCAGCCTCAGCACAAATATTTCATGCAATCCTAATTCTCCTAAAGAAGGATGTTCATGGGTTGGAGGGAGGAAGAAAGGAAGGCAATATCACCATTGAAGTGGAACACGTCACCTAAAGGTCTCTCATGGAGAGTTTGAAATTTTATGACTAAAGAAGCTTTTTTTTAGGTTTTAGGTTCCTTTTCTCCCTTTTTGACAATAAAAACTAATGATTACTATGAGCTTGCGTAAAATTATGCTACGTAATCGCTGACATTACGTAATCGTTATGTAATAACTGACATTAATTTAAAACTCATTAACTAAAAATAAATGGATTCACTGAAGAGACTGACCAGGCGAATTTGAAACACCCATTTGTAACCCGCTTACCGAATTTCTAATCCAGCTCCCGACAAAAAAAGAAGATACCGAAATTACCAAAAATCTCCAGAAAACTAAATCCCTGGAAAGTGTTATTTTGTGGTAATTCTTTTTTTTAGATGGCTGCTGTCTGTGGTCCTTTAGGGATCTTATCTGGGAGGAAAGAACTCGGCCACGTTTCAGGCAGCGAGACAGTGCGATTTGAATTTGTTGTAACATGTATGAAAGTTGCCCACTATTCATTCACAGTGGATGCATTTATTTTCTGTTTTTAGTAATTTAAACACCTTCAATGTTTGTAATGCGGTTGTAAGTATTAGTAAAATGTTAGTCATGGGATGTTTAGTACTTAGGCCGTATCTGCTTTCGCTATGGCACCGAGTGCTTCTAGAAGTTTTGGGTCAGTTCTGATTAAAATACTTGAAAAATATCTAAGATTAGCAGCAATAAAGGCTGATTATGAAATATGCTAGTCCATTCTATTTAGAATTGCTTGCTATGTACAAATCAGGCAAATTGACTAATGTAGAAATAGTTAACCGAGAAAATAAATTGCACCAAACATCACATTTTTTCTTCGTGAAAATTATTTGAAAAAGATAAAATTAAATTTTTGTAATTATCACACAAATTTCGTCAAGCCCAAAAATCGTTCAAAAAGATAATACATATGTTGAAGAAAACCACAAATAAAAAATACTGGAAAGGACAGCAATCTAATAGCGGCATCTGTACTAAAAACATCTACGGCTTTAAGATTTACAAACATGAACTAAATAATATTTTTTTTCAGAAAAATTGACACCCTAAATTGCACAATTAACTACGTCAAAATCTACTTTTATGTTTAGTTCTGTTTATCTTTATTTGTGCGAATTAACTACGGTAACTACAGTAAAATCTACTTACCGTAGTGTAATTAAGATTTTTTAAGATTTAAGGACAAGAATTAATAACGTCATCTGCACTAAAAACGTCTACGGCTTTAAGATTAGCTTGGGAAATCTCCGCCTGTAACTGAGGAGGTTACACACGAGGGTGCTATGTAATGGCATCGGATACGTGGGCGTTACGTAATGGTGGTGCACACTTGACTGTTACGTAATGACGACACAAATGTGGGATTTTGCGTAATTAGGGTTCACACATGGCATGTTACGCAACAATAACGCAGTCGTGGGATGTTAAATAATACTTTAAGAGATTTCATTTTTCTTTCAATGCGTTTTTCTTCGTCGAGACATTTTATTCATGGTTTTTCCCCCAGAACCTTTATCATCCAAAGATTTTTGCCGGCACTAGAATTCAAAACACAATTCCCCTCAATAAAATGGAGGAATAGAATATAGTAATGGTTACTGAGAAGTGTAGACAATTTCAGGGGGATTTTTTTAGTTTGGGGAAGAAGTTGAGGGGGGATTACATGGCAGGATCTTTCTATGGAAGAATTTGTCATGGGGAAGAGATTTTCAATAAAGGGGGTGCAGGATTTTCTAGCATTATTTAAAAAAAAAGAAAAATAAATATGAAACATTTCTTCAGCTGAAAGTAAGGAGCAGCCTTAAAACTTGAAACGAACAGAAATTATTACGCATATGAAGGGGTTCACTTCCTCTTAATACCTCCCTCTTTACGCAAAAGTATTTTTATTAATTTCAACTATTTATTCTACAGCCTTTGTGATTCACGGGAGTGTTGTTTTCTTTGTGAATCGGCGCTGATTTGGTAAATTGGTGCCGAAAAACCTATGTGTCCAGCACTTAAGTATAGAAAAGAATTTCTCATTACTAGTCGTTGTGATTGGCAAGATAATGATGATATGTGTCATGTGCGAAACATCGGAATACGCTGCTGACGTCTCCTTCAGACAATCGTAAAGTTTAAAGAGATCTTTTGGTTATTGGCTAAAGAGTCGATATATCTTCTCATAAGATCCGTTTGTGGTGCCAACGGGGTTGTGTTGATATAACTTTCTTTATAATGCGATGCTACACTACCTGGTGGACTTATATCGAGAAAGTGTGGCGGATTAACATCTGATTTTAATTCTGTCTTTGTTCTTAATTTTATTTTGACTATATGTCGTGATTTTTTCTACAATTAGCCATGGCTTGATGCCCACAATTACTTGATTTTAATTCTGTCTTTGGTTTTAATTCTATTTTGGCTATCTGTTGTGGCTTTTTCTACAATTAGCCATGGCTTGATGCCCACAACCACTTGATTTTAATTCAAAATCAACGGACTGAAATCAAGCAGTTGTGGGCATAGCTAATTGTAATTAAATTAAATTTGGCATAAAAAATGCCAAGACAGATAGTCCGATTGAGTGAGAGGCAAATCTGGGCTAAGCCCTTATTAGGATTGTATAAAAATGATGTTAGAGTAAGCTGATCCGGCAGGCCCCCCCGCCCTAAGTGCAGCTCTATGCAGAAGCCATACGAAACGCAAAAGAGAGGGCATCCCCCTTATATACCGAATGGTTTCTTTTTGGTTTAATATCACCCTTTACTGATGCCACTGATTCGAAAAAACATGCTTTTTTCGCATTTAGTACAGAAGCAGAGCCACTCCTAAGGCTGGTGGTGCCCAAGGAAAAATTAATTACAGCGTCCCCTCCCTACTCAAATATAAGCAAAAAAGCCAAATCAAAATGAGAATCCAAAGTGAAGAATTCCCCAGTCGCAGTGCCCCCCCTGCTCCAGCACCTGGGGTAGCTTAACCGGTTGCTCTGATTTCTGATTGGGCTGCTGCAACTTTTCCATCGCCGACTGCATATTGGTCTTTTAGAAAAATGGTGAGTTCCTCTAATTACATTTGCTAATTTAGTAACACCTTTCAATTAATTTTATGCAATACCTCATTAAGTGGGGGGTGGTGGTCAAGAACTGATTTCTCAAAGAAAGGCTTCCTGGGTGCCCTTCTACACGGAGCAACTTGTATCTGTTGGTTTCTCTTTAAACCGTACATAGCTTGTAACAAACTATGTTTGCTTTGTGATTGTGCTGTGTGTCACAACACAAAGAAAAAATATCATATGCTATATATATATATATATTAAAAAAAAAAAAATATCTTTCAATTTTTTGTTCACTTAAAAAAGGCACTAAAACTTTTGATTTCCGTTCAAATGAGCCCTTTCACGATATTGTAGGACAATTAGTTAGAATTGATCACTCCTTGGGAAAGTATCCAAAAACAAATAAACACGTATCCGTGATCTTTCCTTGCAAAAATGTAATTTTTTGCATTTTTGAAGCTGGGAGGTTGAAACCTCTACAGCAGTGTTCGCTGATACGCTAAATTTGAGGTTATAATTTTTATTAAGATTCCTTGACTTTTAGGGGGTGTTTCCCTCCTTTTTTGAAAATTAGGTACATTTTCTCAGGCTTGTAGCCTCTGATGGGTAAAATTAAACTTGACGAGCGTCTATTAATTAGTAGAACTACCAGGCTGCTGTAACATGACAAAGAGCCATTTAAGCTTGCATTTAAAAACTAGTTTTTATGCATACACGTTTTTTTTATAAATTCATCTTGGGATAGTGACTTACAAAAGACAAAAGATTTCACGTTTGTACTTACAAGTAGCTCAGTCTCAAATAGAACAAGTCACATGCACACCAAACGGGAGTGGGATAGTGAATGTGCTAATAGGAAGTCACTCCTCCAACCACAAACCAAATAAAGCATGTGTTAATGTGTGTATACCAAAGCCCTTTCTGAATGTGAATGGTACCCCTTTGTGAATGGTACTCGTCTTTTGTATGAAATAAATTTTCAGGAGAAAACTACAACCAATTTATTTGCTATTATTACAATCTAAAAGAGATATTTCTCTGTATGAGACAGTGGGGTTCAAAACAATATTTTAAATTGGATAGATTGAAAAACATTTTCTTCCAGGTAGTCCTATCATCTTCTTTTATATTTATAAACAGCAGGAAGGTGAAAAAATGTTTTTAATGCTTCTCCTAACAGCAGACTTTATAACTAAATATAAAATAATATTCTATTTTAGATCCTTCAAGAAGAATGGTCGAGACCTGGTGCCTTCTTTAAAACTCAACCGTATGAAAATATCAGACAGTACTTTGGAGATGAGGTTAGTATTTTAGAGCCGATGCTGATTTTAAATATATAAGTTTCGTTAAGTTTAAACTTTTGACCCTGATAGATACATCAAAAGAATCTGATTCTTATGCTGATTTCAAATATATAAGTTTCATCCATTTTATCTTACCCATCAAAAGTTACGAGGCTGAGAAAATTTGCCTTATTTTAGAAAACAGGCGGAGACACCCCTTAAAAGTCATAGAATCTTAACGAAAATCACACCATCCGATTCAGCGTATCAGAGAACACTATAGTAGAAGTTTCAAGCATCTTTCTAGAAAAATGTGGAATTTTGTATTTCTTTGCCACAAGAGAGATAAAGGATGCGTGTTTTTTTTTCTAGGGGTAATCGATGGGCCGACGTCGCACGCAAGAGCGCTGGGGGCCGCGCTTGATCGACCTGGACCTGCTGGCGCACGGCAGTTACAGGTTCCAACGGCCAGGTCTGGTGGTACCCCATGCAAAAATCGCGGAACGGCGCTTTGTGCTCACACCGTGGGCCGAGATCGCGCCCGATTTTGGGGTGCCAGGGCTTGGGTTGGTGGCAGAGCTGCTGGCCGCCTGTGACGATGATGGGGCGGTCAGGGCGCTGCCATCATGAAGGTTCTGGCGCCCGTTAACGACGTTCGAGAGCAGGTCCGCTCATGGCAACGCTCGGGTCTGCGAGTTGCCCTGGTGCCGACCATGGGGAACCTTCATTTACGTAGTGTTTCAGGAGTCGTTCTTAAAGGAGTGGGAACATAATTTCAACCTTAACGTAAAGACCGAGGTGTTTTGGAGGAATAGCCCTCCGCTCGTTTTAAGTTTTAATGTTGCTCCTTAGTTAAAGATAAAAAAAATGGTTTTTTTAATTTAATTTCGGATTGTTTTTTAAATAATGCCAGAAAATCCGACTATTCTTCCATGGAAAAATCTTTCCTTCCCAAGGATTTATTCTCTAAACAATTCAATCCTGGAGAAAATTTACCCCGGACAATTACCTTTAACATCTCCACGCCTAAAATTGAGGCGGAAAAGAGAAAGCTAGACATAAGAAGAATTTCGTATAATTAGGCAAACGGTAGTCCTCCATCTTGAGCAACTAGGAAAATCATTTTTTCACATGAAAAGTAGTGATACGTCCCCGTTTTCATTCCTGCTACTTTTCCTAGTGTCACCTGATACTGCTCTGGTGCTGAAACATAATAGAGAAATGTTCAAGAGCTTATTTGAAAGGAAATTGCTATATCTAGTTCCTTATGTAATTACCAGAAGATAGTATTAAAAATAAACTGCAATTTTTCGCTATCATTTATGAAATTTCTGCTATTACAACAGCCCACTTAGAACTTCGAAAAATTTCTTTCGCGTAAGTCCTTACTTTCCAGGCTCGGAAGGAAGAGTCAAACGAAAGGCGCACATCAACTCGATGCCGTCGAGTCGGCCTGGCGCGACGGGCAAATCGGCGCAATCGTCGTCATGAGCGTAGCCACGCTGCACAACCTGGTGAATTTGCTGCCTGGATGGTGCCAGGCCCGGTTTGCCTCGGTTCCGCTGGTGACGCCAGCGGAACGTGTGATAAAAGAAGCGCTTGAACTCTATCCTGCATCAACGCCCGTCAAGGCTCAGGGCCCGCAAGTGGAGGATATGCTTGAAGCCATCATTTCCATTCACAGGAACGATACCGGACACGCAACATGAGCGAAGAACAGCAAGACCTTGAAGCCAGCAGTGACGCCGAATTCGTGGTCGAAGAAAGCTGGGGCCTAGGTGCCTTCCAATTTTTTTGATTACTTAAAAAGAGCACTAGAACTTTTAATTTACGTTGGAATGAGCCCCCTCGCGACATTATAAGACCACTCAGTCGATACGATAACCCCTGGGAAACAAAAAGCAAAAAAAAAACAAATAAACACGCATCCGTGATCTGTCTTCTGGCAAAAAATAAAAGATTCCAAATTTTTGTAGATAGGGGCTATGAAACTT
The DNA here is from genome assembly GCA_010016025.2 of Alatinidae sp. Z8VKAUB7J3. Lineage (NCBI taxonomy): Eukaryota > Metazoa > Cnidaria > Cubozoa > Carybdeida > Alatinidae > Alatinidae sp. Z8VKAUB7J3. The sequence continues at coordinate 7,862,742 of JAAAKM020721499.1, forward strand.
CTACAATTAGGTTCTCTGATACGCTGAATCTGATGGTGTGATTTTTGTTAAGATTGTATGACTTTTAGGAGGTGTTTCCCCCTATTTTTTAAATGGGAAAATTTTCTTAGGCTCGTAATTTTACGGGCCTGGGCCAGCTGGGCCTCGAGGACCTGGGTGTCCATGCGCGCCAGGACCTGCCCGGGCTCAACGAAGTCGCCTTCGTCGACATCGATACTGGCGATGCGTCCGGCCAGTTTGGTCGCCACGTCCACCTCGGTGGCCTCGATGCGCCCGTTGCCGCTGGCGAAGCCCTCCGGCAGGCCGCTCGGGCGCAGTTGCCACCAGGCGATGGCGGCCACTGCGGCCAGGCCGAAAACGATCAGGTAGGGGAGGCGACGTCGCGCGTTGTTCATCTCAGCGTCCTTTCTCCGGGCCCTTGCTCGGGACCATGATTAGCAGACTTTCATTGTCTGCGCTCAGCCTGTTGCTCCGAGTCAGGCCTCTTTATTTTATACTGTTTTTTTTTTTCATTTTTAACAATTGACGATTTTTAAGTTTTTAATTTCCATTACAAAACCCCTGTCATCTCAAGATTCGGCTTCCCTTTAAATTTAAGGGTTATTATGCCATATTTCTTCAAGTAAGGGCTCCCTACTTAATCGATTTTGTTTAACAATTTTCACTTCCCTTTTTCTGAAACTCGTTAGCAAAAACTTTTTTCATTCCAAAATTCAAATATTTTGAGAATCTTGGAGTTTATACCACCTTTCTTCAAGTAAGACCTTTCTACTTCACTTTTTTTTTCATTTTCACCAATTACCGATTCTTATTTTCTTATTGTTTTAAAATTAGAGTTGTGAGAAAGAGTCAAACTTCAGTGTAAAGAGCGGTGCGTTAAAAGTTTTACAATTATAAGCAAGTTTCTGATGTAGACTTGTCACAAAGTTCCACGTTTCAAAGGGAACAAAAACATTAAGCTGCATTTTGAAAATCAAGGGACTGCGGTTCAAACTTGCCTCTCTTAAGCTTTTCTTCATTAAGGTTTGGAACAAAAAGTATGGGTAACTTATGAGAGCAGAAGCTGGCGCTAGTTTCGACAAAAAACTATTGACGCCATCTGGTGTCTGGTGGTCTTTGGTATTTTTCGAGCTTTTACAATTGTTTTTCGTTTCCATTTTTCTTTGCGTCTCGGTGTCCCAGTCTGTAATTTATCTTTGCGTGTCCCGTTCGTCATTTATATTCCCTGTGTCCTGGTGTCCCGGTCGTCATTTGTGTCCCGGTGTCTCGGTCTGTAATTTCGTCAGTCGACAAACATGACGTCAGTCGACAAACAAACATGACGTCACTCGACACACAGACAACTTATTTTTATATATATAGATTTTTATTTTTTTTTTTTTTTAGTTTTGTTTTTCTCCTTTATTTTTCAGATTTTTTCCTTTTTTTTAGTTTTTTCAGTTTTTTAGCTTTTTTAGTTTTTTTATTTGTTTTTAGTTTTTTTATTTTTTTTGTTTTTTTTTGTTGTTTTCTCATCTAGATACTATAAAATCTTATCAAGCAAACTAGCTAAGTAATGGCTTTTCGAACTCTTGGGAATATTATCGAATTGCTAAGGGTCAATTTTATGCATAATACAAGTTTTCGATCACCCAGCGATGAGTCTTTCATAGATCTTGTAAAAAATCGGTGTCATCGTAATAGGCCGCACACCTGTAAAATCGCAGGGTCTTTCTTTTTATGGGATAAGGGTTATGAATCCCTTTTCCAATGTTGCGGATACTGTCCTGACATTGTAATCTTGTTGAACATTAAAGTTAACGGAGCACTCAAAAATTAAGGAAAAGCCTTAATGAGATCAACAGGAATAATTTATGGGGACTGGACGGCTACACCGCCGCCGCCATTTCTTGCACCGAGATGATAGAGGCGGGGTTCTATCGCAATCGCGGTGCCTATCTCATTGGACGGATTCGCCGTCAGGATGGCGAATTGGTACCGCTCGCGGTGGCGCTTCTGAACGATGAGGATGGGATCGTCGTGGATGCGGTCCTCACAACGCAGGCCGACGTCCACAACATCTTCTCTTCGACCCTGGCGAACTTTCACGCAACCTGCCCCCACTATCATGAGCTTGCTGCGTTTCTGCACACGATCATGCCGCGGCGTCCTTTGGGCCTCCATTATTCGACGATCGGTTTCAATCACGTAGGCAAGGTTGCTGTATAGCTTTTGCTGTGTTCTTTCGGATAAAGTTCATCAAAATTATCTATATAAATGGGAGGGGGTAGAACGTATCGCTGCTGAGCTCCAAATCAATTCAAATTAGCCTCTAAACCCAGTGCCCTACATTAACCTTTGCAATTTTATTTTTTGACATCAAGTTAATGTTATCACTTTAATGTTTTTATTTGGTACACCATACAGGGATAGAACCTTCTTTAAAGATCTTCTGCTGGCTGAAGTAAACGCTCATAATATAAAAACTGAGGACTAAAGAGGCCTGATAACACATACACTTCTCGATCATTAATATAAATGGAAACTCCGTTGGCCCATCCTCCCTTTTCCTAAATTGATTTTTCATATTTACTCACTTTGTCTTCCGCCAGGTTTTCATCGAAACCCTACGTATTTGATCAGATTACTAATAGTTTCATCTTGCTGTGGCTTTGCTAGATAGTTTCATTATTTCATTTATTCTAGATATTTGCTATATATGTGTATTACACATTAACGTTGAACTCCCCTCTAGATGATTAGATGGTTTTATCATATCTCTAGATTTATCATATCATCGTGGCATTCTTAGCCAAAGATTTTGAAACTGCTGTGTAAGGTCCTGCAAGTATATATGAAGAAAGTGTGCCCCATAACCTCCCTGCTTGTAAAGAAATTTATTATAACTAAGCGTACAGTGCCGAAGACGCGGGGGATGACCCGGCCAACAGTCGATCATCATCGGTTAGTGCCACACGAAACTATGAAGTTGATCGCACCATCAGCTATACACAGCATCAGGTTGGGCAGCTACAGAGAGTGAGTGTTTCTGTCATCGTTGATGACAAGCCTGGCGTTGACGCCGAGAGCGGTGAAGCGACACAAGAGCCCTGGAACGCAGAAGAGCTTAATGAACTGCGGGAAGCGGTCCAAACCGCGGTGGGTTTTCGGGCTGATCGAGGAGATACCGTCAGCGTGGTTAACCGCACTTTCTATCGCGAACCTGAAGTGGTTATTGAGCCGACCCCGTTCTGGTCAGAATCTTGGTAAGGAGTACCATTAAAACTTAAAACGAACAGAAATTATTCAGTATATGAAAGGGGCTGTCCCCTCCTCATCGCTTTGCTCTTTACGCTAAAGTTTGACTCTCTCAATTTTTTTTAAACAATAAAACACTTTAGCCCAAAGAGTGGGACATTGAGGAGGGGACAGCCCCTTTGACATACGAAATAATTTCTGTTTGTTTCAAGTTTTAATGTCGCTCCTTATTTTTAGTTATATAACTTTTTTTTATTTATTTCATAACAAGGATGAAGTAAGTAGCAATAAGTAACCACTAGTCAATTTATTTGAAGTAACGAATTTGTAATCTGATTATTTTTGGTCGATTGGTATGGCGCGGCGGGCTACGCCTACCCGCAGGCCTTGTGACGCGCGTCATTATTCAAGAAACTCACGGGACAGCACACTAGAGCTCGCGCAGCCGCTTTTTGTTGACCTTGCCCGAAGTGGCTTTGGGCAGGTCATCAAGCTGAACAAAGCGCGCCGGTACCTTGTACGGCGCGAGTTGCTCGCGAGCGAATTCGCTGAGCAGATCAAAATCGATTGCGGCTTCGCCGGTGACAAAGGCCACCACGGTCTCACCGTGTTTTGGGTCCGGGTAACCGACAACAGCCACCTCATCGACCAACTCATGGCGCGCCAGCGCCGCCTCGATTTCCGCTGGATAGACATTTACCCCTGTGTATTGTGTACAAATACACGTTTCTTAGTGGTCCCTGTCATTGAAATTTCATTATTCAGGTTATGTCAAGGTAGGGGAAGAATTTTCCTGAGAGAATTTTACCGGGGGTTGTGTTTTCAAGGGAAGAACTCTATGGAGGAGTTGCCATGAGGGGTAGGAATTTTTTATTGAGGGTGAGATATATGTTGCTACTGTGTGCTGTGTACAAATACACGTTTCTTAGCGGTCCCTGTCATTGAAATTTCACTATTCGGGTTATGTCAAGGTGGGGGTGGAATTTTCCTGAGAAAATTTTACCGGGGTTGTATTTTCAAGGGAAGAACTCTATGAAGGGGTTGCCATGAAAAGGGAATTGAATGAGCAAAATTGGGTAGGTATGTCAACAACTGCGAGTAAAAGGAGTTTAATGAGCAGATATGCAAACGTGCTTTTGCTTTAGAAGCTCTGAGCAAGAGAGTGTTCCATGCGAAATGATGCTTGGTTTATAATTCGAAAAACGCAACAGACAGGCCATAATCTAATTTCATGACCTTCTTGGGTGTCTTGAATGTTTTGTAGTTACCTATTATTTGGTGCTTAAGGATTTGGAAGTAAACAAGTTATTGCAGAAGGTGTGTGCAATTTTGAACAATGGTTGAGACATTGATACGATGCCTTGTTAGTGCTCTTTAATCTATCTTTCTGTACAATAAAATCTAAGGACGCGGCGTACATGTGGAAGCGAGGCTACTGTACCACATTACCAGTGGGAAGAATCTCTCCTTCTCCAACATATTCTATTTGATTGTCAGGACCCTTTTACAAAAAAAGAAAGCTTTTAGCTAAGATAAGAGACCAAGGCTTGCAGCCTACCGTAGCAGCACCATACTTTAAAAAGCACTAATCAAAGAGTTCAACAACTCCGATTTTCTCGGAGATTTTGGAGTTTTAAAAGATATTAAACGTTACCTTGTGATTCCATTACATTTTCACCTGAAAGTCAATGAAAATGAGCTAGCTTATTAATGTAGATCTACTGTGCAAAAGAGAGCGAGAGTATATGAACCTTGTCATAAAGGATAGGGTATCTTTTTACTAATTTCTACTAGGCACATATTAGCTGTTTTGCTGGTAAATTGGATTAAGGTAATGATCATGACATCAAAACCCCAGTCATGTATTTTAATACTTTAACGTTACTAGAAATATTTAGAGTTTTCCTAAATTTCCTAATTTTTTAAGAGCAACTAAGACCACACTGCCTTTCGATCTGAAACATCGACAACAAGAAAAACAATAGGGAATTCTTTTCGCAAGACAGTGGAATTCTATATTTGAATAAATATTAATCAGAGACACACTTTTTGGAAATGGGTTTCCCATTTTACTTATTGGTAATACAAATTTCTTATTTGATCAAAGATATTTGAGCATTTAAGAAACTTGGGTTTTAGATTCAGAAGTAAAACAATACACGGTTAGAATACATCTGATTACATCATATATATGTGATCCTTGGAGTAACTTGGGGATTTAGTTTTATTAAAAGAAGAACGCACACGGTTACACGACATGCTATTTTATAAAAAATATTCGAGCATTTAAGAAACTTGGGCTTTAGTTTTCAGAAATAAGAACATACATGTTTAGAATACATCTGATTTATTAGATCATTTAAGATCATTTAAGAATCTTGGGTTTTAGTTTTCATAAAAAAATAGCGCATGAAATTAAAAAGATCTGAGTTTATTGATATAGAAGTTCATTACGTAAGTTAATTCGTATGTTACGTTTATTTTTACTAATGAAATTATTCATAGAAAGTTAAAAGTTCTAGTTGCCATTTAAAAAGCCAAAAAATCGGAGGGTAACTAGGCCTACTCCCCCACTCCTTTTTTCTCAAAATTGTCCGACCAAAACTATAATAAAGCCATTTAGCTAAAAACTAAACTAATATTCAAATTTCGTTTTTATTATTCATTTGCGGAGAGCCAAAGTCAAAACATGCATCAATTCAAAAACGATAAGAAATTAAATAAAAAATAAGTTTTTTGAACTGAAAGTAAGGAGCGACATTAAAACTTAAAACGAACAGAAATAAACAATCCATACCGACTTTTCACATATTTTAATCTTTGGTCCTAATTAGTGAAGACTGGTATTTGTGAGTCTATTGCCTCCTTTATCTTTGTCAATTGCTTTGTACCTTTAATCCCCTCGATTTCTGGCAAGATGGAGGACTTTGTTTTCTCATTGTTTCTATTTGGCATGGAGGAACAGACTAGATGGAGGCACAGGAATTACTCCGTGTATTAAAGGGGCTTTTCCCTCCTCAACACCCTGTTCTTTACGCTAAAGTTTTTTACTGTTTTAAAAAGTAAAGTTGAGAGAAAGAATTAAACTTTTAGTAATTATTTACTAAAATTTAGTATAATTTTTAATTATACTCAAGATCACTTTGACTCTTAAAAAGGCACTAGAAATCCATATTACCAATCCAATGAGTCCCCTCCGAAGTATATACGACCACTCCTATTCAATAAGAAGCTTATATACCTCCAGGGCATAACTTACAACCCTTGCCCTGAGAGCTGTGGGGCGGGATTGTCTTCTCAAATACGTAATTTCAAGACCCTTCGACTACAATGAACACTTTTGCTATTTCCAAAGTTTAATCGAATGTCTCTGGGGAGATGATGAGCGTGGGTGGGGACTGTTTGCTCCAATTCACTTTTGACTCTTAAAAAGGGTACCATAACTTCCAATTCCAAACCAAGTGAGCCACATCTGAAGATGGAGAGAACAAAACAATGGAGGGAACACTGAAGATAAAAAAAAAGAAAATAGAATGTGTGCGAAAGATTGATTAAGAATGTAAACATACACAAATAATACAATATACGACCAAATAAAACAGTACCTAACACGATAATAATACAATAACATGAGATCCACGATATAATAATAAGTATATACACAAATAACCCAATATATAACACGATTACAAGACAGATAAGACGTTACTTCTTAAATAAAAAGTCTTGGCGAGTCGTACAAAAATTGGAGCATTTGGAAACACTGGAATAGTAACCAGAATTTGTGCCTGGAGTATTTTAAATAAAGAAAAAGTTTTTTTCAACAAAAGACCGCAAGAAGCGCGATACAAGGCTCGACGAGTTGCTTGATGAATTCAACATTGGGCATCTGCGCAAAGCGCCGTCCATTTCGCTTTCGGGCGGTGAGCGCAGGCGACTGGAGATCGCCCGGGCGCTCTACGACAAATACGACCTGCACTTCATCTGCCCGGTTTACTGGCCTCCGGAGCAGATCCCCTCGACGGTCGCCATCAATTCTGTCGCGGATCTTTCGGGCCTCAAGATGCGGGCTCCGGGCGGACTTGCGTCCGACCTGCTGAGCCGGGCCGGCGCGTCGCTCGTCACCATGGGTGTCGGAGAGAGCGTCACCGCCATGGAGACCGGGGTGCTTGTATTGATTTTAAAAATCTGATATTCAGAATAAATGTTTTGAAAGACAACCAGTTGTACATTTTTTTCACTCATAACTAGATTTAGAGCAGCACTACACAATTTTAGTGCAAGGAACGTGGGGGTTAAGCAGGAGGCCTGCCTTCTTTATACATGGTTAATTTTTCCTCAATTGAAGTTTCGTCAGTGTTACTCTTTATTTTTTTTTAAAATATTCTTTTTACTTTTAATTATTTGAATTTAGCACTAGATCATTAAATGTTAATTCTAATGAACTCACTTTTAATTTTTTGCGACAAAAGTCGGCGAATGCTCACGTGTGAGACTAATTTCCTGAAAAGTAAGGAACGCAAGATTTTTAAACTGAAAGTAAGGAGCAACATTAAAACTTAAAACAAGGAGAAATTATTCCGTATATGAAAGGGACTGTCCCCTCCTCTAGATCCCGCTCTTTACGCTAAAGTTTTATATTGCTTTAAAAAGCAGAGTTTTGACAAAAAGTCAAACTTAAGTGTAAAAAGGTGGGCGTTGAGGAGGGGACAGCCGCTTTCATATACGGAATAATTTCTGCTCGTTTTAAGTTTTTATGTCGCTTCTTACTTTCAGTTTTAAAGAAATGTTATTTTATTAAATATTTGAACTTTCTTCAACTAATGTAGGTTCGAATCACCGTATATGAAAAATTAAAACGAAATATGCCGGATTTGGTGTTTGGGGCGCTAATTGCGTTCGACTGAAACAAGGCCCAGTTTTCTGGCCGCCGCCAGGGACAGGATGCCGCTGTCGAGCCCTTGCGGCGCCTGATATCGCCGGATGGCAGCACGCGTGCGGTTATCCATCTGTCCGGTGACAGGGCCGCGGTAGAAACCGCGCGCCTCGAGTGCACGCTGCAGCGTGGCGATGAATTCGGCTGTCTGCACGTTGGCGCAGGGGGTTTCGAACCAGGTCTCCACCCGCTCCTGCACGATCGCCTGACGGGTCTCGGTTTTGTAGATGGCCGGTTGCGTCACGGAACCGTCGGCGCGGATTTCCGCAGGTTGCAGTGTGGTATTGTTATGGTGCGACAGAAAATGAGTACAACTCATTCAATCAGTGCTTACCAAATTTATCAGAACATTTTCACGACTCAAAATTATAGAAACTAAACGAACTCGCAGTTTTGCAATGTTACAATGATCTTTAACCTTGTTTTAGAACATAATGGAAATAATTGTGGCAAATTGTAATGGTCAAAAGATTTGAAAAAATATTGAATTGCCGTAAAATTTAGCTTTAAGTTCTTTGGTTATGGGAGGGAAGGAGGTTGTTGTTTACTTTCATGAAAACGAGTTACCTTGACAATTCTAAACATTTGAAAAACTAAGCGAGGAGTGTCATATTTTACAGGCTTAATTTACTTAAATATAACTTTTTTTCTAAAATAGTCATCAAAAAATTTACACAACGAAGGAATCAAGGAGTTATGCACGCTTCATAAATTTTGACGAAGACTTGCACAAACAGACTCTGAACTAGACCCAGAAGACTTAGATTTCTCCAAAATATACTATATTTTCTGGACAAGGTATTTTTCTTAAAGTTTTAATAAACGTACCCCCCTCCACCAAATTAAACCTTTTACGCATGTTCTTGGTGTGTTTTGGCTATTGAACAACAAGCTAAATTCGTAGCATCATATTTCATTTCTGCCAGTCAGTAAGACACGACATGGGTATCAAAAGACGAAATTCGCGCTCGGGATAGATTACACCACTTCTGAGTGCCACTTACCTTCCACGGTTGTGTTCAGCTTCACTTGTAATTTGATACGAGGCTCCTACTGTCAATCATCTGTTGGTCACAAAATTGTACACTGTTGACCCGTATAGCCCAAGGCCTATCAGGTTTCAAAGTTTTATGGCTGTTTTTTTCTGCATTATAAAGAATAAGTTGTAAGCAGGAACTGTAACACACAATCAGCTTTTTTGGCTGGAATAACACACAGCCAACTGGTTCAACTAGTTATTATTTATCGATACATTTCAGAGTATGGAAGTTCGTCTACACAACTCATTTAGAAAATAGTGGGACGCAATGAAATGTTTGAAGGGGGACTTGGTGAAGTGCCGAAAATTGGTGAATCATTGGGAAAACATAACAAATTAAATGGAAGTTTCTGACATCTTCCTAAGAGAGTTCTTAAAAAAGATGCCTTCAATATTTACCAAGAAAAGTATATTAATATACATTCTTGCAAGTGCATAAACAGTTATCCGTATTTTTCAGTCTGAGATACTTTTCGTATATTTTGCCTTTTATTGTACTCTGACGAATTTGTCGAACTTTTCCGATCTGATATCCCTTGAAATGGATTATTACCTACGGTATGTGACAGTGCCGCAACTGCAAAAAATTTTCTACTGGCTTTCATCGTATGTCTGCTGTGTTTTTGCCTTCTATAACTATATTACCGCAATGAAAGAATTTCCAGCTTTTTTTATTTGGATAGTTGCCAAAATCTTAATTGTAGCTTCAGTTAATAGTCGCTTTAGTAAAATGTCACTTCGATGATATGTCGCTTTATTAAATCATCGCTTCAATACACCGTCGCTTCAATAAACCGTCCCTTCAATAAATTGTCACTTTAAAAACCGTTGCTTCAACAGACCGTCGCATTAATATATTATCGGTTCAAAAAATCGTCACTTCAATAAACCATTACTTCAATAAACCGTCGCTTTAATAAACTCTTTCAACCCCAGAAAGAGGAACAACGCGGCGATAGTCACCCGCATGATTAAATCTTTAAGTTTCTTCAAGAAACGAAAAAACAGTGAAATATTTATGATAAAAGTCAAAATCGCAAAATAAGATCGACAAAAATTAAATTTCTTTGAAATCTTTACGAAAAAATTTTCAAACCTTTCAAGCACATGCAAGCATGAAAATCTATGAAATTCTTCAACAAAACTTGAAAATCCTTGAAATAAGCTTGACAAAAATCAATGATTATTAATATTTTTACAGCAAAATCTGAAAAGAATCTCAGCATGACCATTTTTAAACTTCTTTAAGCCTAACCTAAGAGAAAATACAAGGAAATACAAACAAAAGACAAATTAGAGCTAAAAGTTCAAATAATACTTGCCAATTATCTACTAACTGCAAATTTCTTTGTTCTCGCGGTTCTATATCTTCTAACCACACACTTCTCTGTTTTTCATTTTTGTTATGATTTGTTCTGATCCTCATTTTCATATGTCTTGTAACCGCATATTTTGTTTGTTCTTCACTTATGTTTTTGTGTCGTTGTGAAGCTTGCTGCCACTTATCTTTTAACTGCCTATTTATATGCTCTTCGATTTCGTTTCTGACTTGTTCTAATTGTCAGTTTCGCTAATATTCTAACTAAATCTTTGATCTTTATTTTCGTTTATCATTGCTTCGGATATTTTTCAGTGCCTTTTGCCTTAGCTGCTTGGATTGGTCTTGTCCGGTGCAGGCTCCGGGAAGACCCGGGTAATTACCGCACGGATCCTCCACCTGTTGGAACAGGGCGTCAGTCCCTACCAAATCCTTGCAGTTACCTTTACGAATAAGGCTGCGACAGAGATGAGGCATCGCGTTGAACTGGGGTTGGGTTCGGCAGCGAGAGATTTAACCATCACCACCTTCCACTCGTTTTGTGCTCGCTTCCTTCGTCGGGAAATCGGCTACTTGGACCGGGACAGTAACTTTGCCATTTACGATACCCAAGATCAAACCGCATGTTTGAAACGGGTCATTCGGCGATTGGACTTACCCGAGAAAAACAATCCAGCCGCTCAGTTCCGCAATAAAAATGATAGATGGCTATGAGCCGTCTCTTTCTTCGTTGCCAAGTCACCAGTTGCAATTCAAAGAGATAGGAAAAGAAATAGGGGCTAAATTCTGCAAAATTTTGTATTCAGACTCCGCGGCAAGTCACATTAAATGTTTGGAGTGAAGGATGGAATAGACATCAATTTTGCCGTAATATTTCGAGGAACGCGAAGAGTTCCCCCCCCCAACTTTAATATCTTCCATGATAACAAATGGGTATGAGCCGTCTCCTGCTTGGTTGCATGGTCATCGGATGCATTCACAGAGATAGGAAAATAGAGGCCAAATTCTGCAGAATTTTGTAATCAGACTCCGCCGGTCACGCTCGCTGGCGATGATCGGTCTGCTTGCGATCCTGGTGATCGAATCCGGTTACACCGCCGGAACGCGGGTGGATCTGCTCGGGCAGGGTGGCGCGGTGCAGGAACCGCAGTAGCCGTCAGGCCACCTCACCGCCCGGAGGCAGGCATCGCGTCGCGGATGGTTTGCAGATGCACCCGCATGGATTGCTCCGCCGCCGCGGCATCGCCCGCGGCAATCGCCTTGACCACCGCCTCATGCTGGTCGCAATGCACGGTCTGGAACTTGCGCGGGGCCAAGCGGCGGTAGGTCTGGTCCCATTCACGCTGCCAGGCAGCGCGGCGGCGCGCGCCCGAGAGATCGGCCAGCACCCCTGAGCTGCAATTTCGTTGCTGCTGCCCGACGAGGAAGCCACGGGGGCTGGACGATTGAAAACAGCGTTAAAGTTTGTAGCCTGTGACTTTGGCTTGGCGTCTGCGTTGCCTGCAGTTGCGGGAGTCACGTCGCTTGGCCGTTTCTGTCGGAGAGTCTTCACATCCAGCCGAGCAAGGACGCGATCCGGTGCGACAAACGAAGTTGCTTCCTCGCCCTGCCCTTCTGAGTCAACATACTTAGTCGAGCCTTGCCGTTATGGGTCCACTGCGAGACTCCGAACCAAGGCAACCTTAGTGATAGCTTCGGTCTGAGGTGTGTCCAGCCTTCCGTCGACTTCCTCCTCCTGGGGGGGGGGGGTGGGAGGGTGAAACCGGAAATCTTGGAAAACGCTTAGAGTAGAAAGATCTGGATGAAATTTGGTGGGTACAATAAGCAAATGTCGTAGATACGTGATTGACTTAACCGGACTGAATCCGCTCTCTTTGGGGGAGTTAGGGAGGCCAGTCCTTTGGCGAGTTCGGTGCTTCAGAACGTGCTAGGACGATGAAAATTGGTAGGCGTGTCAGGGACCTGCAAAAATTTACTTGATAAAGTCGTTTTTTTGGATTTTACCAACTGGGATGCTGAAGGGATAGGAAAAATTAGAAAAAATGAGGTATTTATAACTTACGAGTGGGTGATCGGATCTTAATCGCCCTGGGTGAGCACGATGTTGGGGGAGCTGGGCGCGGAGATCATCAAGGTCGAGCACGCGAAACGCCCCGACAATCTGCGCCTTGCCGGCCGCATCGTGCGCGACGGCGCGTTCGTCGAGGGGCCATCGACCGAGATGTCTCCGATGTATCACCAGGTAAACCATGGCAAGCTCGGCATCACGCTGAACATCAAGGAACCGGATGCGGTTGCGCCGCTGAAACGTCTCGTCCGCCGAAGCGATGCCGTAATCGAGAACATGTCGCCCGGCTCCCTAGAACTGTCCGGCCTAGGTTACGACACGTTCAAGGCGCTGAACCCGCGTATCGTCATGCTGGCGATGTCGGGTAATTTTTTCATAAGGCAAGGAAGTCAAAAAACGTGGTGACGGATAGTCTTACAAAGCAAACGAATCAATGTTTTTTTTTTTTCTTGTATCTTTTATAAGAAATGAGTAAAGTTTAATCTAACTAAGAAGAGAAACTACTTAAGAAGCACGTTAAAAGTAAAAATACGAAGCACTTTATAACTAATAGAAAAAATAAGAATTAGAAACAGAAGAACTCAAAGAAACTAATAGTAAATATATGAAATAAAAAATAGAAGAAGAAATAGAAGAACTAATAGAAATAGAAATACTTTATAAATAGAAATACAGAATACGTTATAGCTAAAAGAAATATTAAGAAATAGTAACCACGCCATCTACTTAAATTGCTGTAAGCTTCTTCTGTTTTTAGTATTATTATTATTCCAATCAGTGGTTTCTAATTTCAATAAATATCATTTATTAAATAACATAATTCACACGTCCCCTGTAATACCGGGAAATCAAACTATGAAAATTTAGTAGATTTGGATATATATTTATAATTTATACTGAGAAGGGAGGGCCAATAGATCCACAAAAACAACAAAGAAAATTTTCTTTGTCACCTCAGAACGGGTCTTTGAAAAGAACCTAGAAAAAATAGCATATACCCAGCTATCAATAGCAAAATAGGTATACCCGATCTCTGAACTCCTTACCTAAAATGTACATAGTTCGGTGGTATCATGCAGGCTAAAGCTCCTTAATTTTCCTTTCTCTTTTTTTACTTTCTGACTTTTGATTTTTGCGATTATCTTTGTCTATTTTTTTTCTTCTTTTCAAATGCAAGAAGGTAAAACAACGTTGCATATGTAATTAATTTCACCAGAACTTTCAAGGCAAAACTAGCAAAAGTTATGACTGGGCACTTCTATCGTGTCAATACACAGGGACTAATCTTGATAGGAGGGAAGAGGGAGAGAGAAAAAACACCAGCAAATAATATGAATGATTTTGGAAACTATGCGGAAAATCGTAGAAATTTCAATATTAGAAGATAGGCCTAAAAGCCATCCCCCCCCTTCGCTGCCCAGTTGTCAAGACGTTGCTCATTCCAAGGTTGCAGCTCTCACAGGTCACTGGTGACAGATGTCGAAATCTAAGGTCACTAAGGTCAATCGTTACATCTAAGGTATATATACAGTCATGCAAAGTTGTTTCAGAAATGGGACAAATCACAGCGCCACAAATGGACGTGGTCACCAGAGTGAACTATTGATTAATTTCCTAATAGCGTATCAAAGCACAGCAAAGGTATCTAAATTCGCCGTTACGCACACGTGAAGGAGGAGCCATGGAAAAATGCAAGACACATGACTTGTCCCAAAGACCTTCAATGGAGAAGAAAGGAAAGCGCGTTACTGTTCACCCTTAATTACACCTCTATTTATCAAGCGTAGATTGTTTGAAGTTTAATATTCTTCAATTGTTGCGATAGATATTCTTCAATTATTATTACTAGATAGATTAACACCCTCAAAACTCAAATTTAAAAAAAGCCTCCGTTGAGAAAAATTTCAAGATTTGTTTTTGTGTGATAACGTGCCTGTTTTTTGTTTGTGTTTCAGTACGAAGGATGAGTTTAAGTGCAATTTGGAATAGAGTTGGTCGATTTGGCTTCTGAGAACATCTAGTGCTGAACGATCAAAATTGTGAGTCATTTTCGGAAATAACGAATCAGCCATTATTTTAGGAGATTCTTATTATTATGCATCAGTAAAACTAAACATCAGTTCTTCTGTACTTGTGTTTGTCACCTTTGGATCTGATGTTGGTACAGCAGCTTGCTACTTTTGGTACCCGACAAAGTTAGACATATCCAAAGCAGGGAGCCTATTTTCAATAGAAAAGAAAACATATTACAATAAGAGGGAAAGAAGGAGAAAGGAATAAAAACCACCCAGAAATAGTTCCTAAGAATAATTTACACAAAGGAGCATCAGTAAAACTAAAAATTCGTTCCTCTGTACTTGTGTTTGTCACCTTTGGATCTAATGTTGAGGCAACAGCTTGCTAGTTTGCATTTGTCGCAGTGGCAGCAGTGGCATTTGTCGGCAGGGTCTAATACTTAAAAAATTATGAGTGTAGCCTCATT
Organism: Alatinidae sp. Z8VKAUB7J3; assembly: GCA_010016025.2. Lineage (NCBI taxonomy): Eukaryota > Metazoa > Cnidaria > Cubozoa > Carybdeida > Alatinidae > Alatinidae sp. Z8VKAUB7J3. Next base: position 7,877,822 of record JAAAKM020721499.1, read on the forward strand.
AAAACAGAATTCTATTTTACAGTTTTATATATTTTTAGAAGGTTTTAAAATAGTACATGTTTGATTTTAGGCTTAGAGACGCCTCATTTACGAATAGTAAAACATTCTCAATGCCTGGTACTGTGTGTATTAATTATTATCATTAACTTGCATTTTAAAGGAATAATTAAACTAATTTCACGGTTAAAACTCACAAGATTTATTTTCATATTTAATAGTACATAAATTTGGAACCACCTTAATGATCCAATTTTCCACAAAATTACCGAAACGTTGTTCCAAACTCTATTTTTGTATTCTTTGCAACGCCATGTGACCCCATTTATTACCCAAAAAGAATTTAAAAGTACCAAAGACACAAAAAAAAAAAAAAAAAATTGGACACATCCCAGGTCTATTCATACCTGAAAATTGCAAATTCAAAGATTTTTCTTTTGTCTGTTTCGAAATTATGAAGTTTTTTTGGACATTACCATATTTCTGTCAGTATTGCCACGTTGAACCGTTAAATGAACAAGCAAAATTAATTATCAAAATATGACGGCACTTTCCGTCCAAAAAATTAACAACTTAGTGATTCCCAGCTTATTTTTTGCTGTTTTTTCACTGATATTTCTTTTTGTCTCGTTTGACGCCCGCTCCTACCAAAAACTCCATGATATTAGAAAATTTTATGATTGCACATGGTAAAGAATGTGATTAAAGTCTCTTTTCCGATGTCAAAAGTTTTAGTTTTCGGCATGTTTCCAAAAAAAAACTTTTAAAATAATCTTATTACTGGAAAAGTATTATTTGTCAATTCAAAACTATGAGTTTCAGACATCAGTAATAAGAATAATTTTGGAAGATTCAAAGAACATCTTGACGAGTTTTGAAGTTCCATCTAAGATCTACATGGTCTTTTTTTCAAAAAAAACAAAAAAACAAGTTAAATTAAAACTTAAAACGAAACAGAACTTTAAAATATTAAAACTTAAAACGAACAGAAATTATTCCGTATATAACATGTAAATCCTCGCATGTCATTCCTATACCTAGGCCAGATGGCAATTCAATGAGCGTGGGCTCATGTAGGTCTATTAGATTTTTGAAACTTTACAAAATAGTTTTCAATCATACATTTTATTAGTACCTGGAGTCAAACCACCCATTAGGCGGCCTCCAATACGGTTCCCACTGGATGCGTTTGACGCTTGGCTGGTTAGTGGCCCAGCACCAGCGGCGGATCGGCCTTCTAGCAAAATAATACATCCGGCTATTGTCATACGTGTTTACTAAAGAGAGTTAACGCTTTAAGAAAATTTATAAGCGTATTGTCAGAGTTGCTCGGTTAAAAGTGATTGAGAGCTTTTACTTTAGGGTTGTTTTTCCATTTTTTATATGGAAACCTGGAAAAATATCTCCTGGAAAAATTACACGGAAGCTTTTCTTCTGTGAATCTGTGTTTCCGGGGTATATGTTTTCGGAGGGAGCAGGGTACACTGAATGTCATTTCATGTCTGAAATCCTCTCATAAAGTGAAGTTTTGTCTATCTTTTTAAATTTAGTAAGTTTTGTCTATCTTTTTTAAATTTAGCTATCTCAAAATTTTGATAGAACTATTTTTAAGAATAAAGAGACGTGTAATTGGTTGCCCTCCAATTTTTTTGGTCACACAAAAAAGAGCACTAGAAATTTTAATTTTCGTTAAAATGAGCCAGTAAAAACGAAAATATGCTTGATTTGACAAAAACATGATTGAAGGAAAAAAAAAATATATGTTGCTGCCATTGTGTTTTCGAAGTAATATACCCATGGCTTTTACATTTTGGTTCTTTCTGGCCTCAAAAACATCAACATTTGATATTTTACATACTTAAGGTGAAAAACCTAAAGAATAGAGCTAAAAGCTGGATGAAGCTTAAAAACGTATGAGCCTTATCATATTTATAAGTTACTTTAAAGAAGATGGCGCATGAAGACTGGCTTCAAATTACAGTACAAATATCATTTCTTAATAGGAAGAGTAGTGATAATTTAAATTTTCTCGTCCACAACTACACCTATAATTAACAAAGCTCCAAATACGAAGTGTTGATTGGAATATATTGAAGATGCTTTATATTATAGGGATGAATGTGTTAATGAGTGGTTTTTCACTCAAGAATACGTAGGAGGGGAACATTGGTATTGTCGCGACACTCTCGATGTCGCGACAAAAGATGCATGAAGAAATACACAATTGTCTAATGAGATGTCGGGAGGATAATCTGCAATATTAACCCGAATTCATTGATTCTATCCATCCCTCGGTAACGATTGGCCAATTATGAGATCTAACTTTTATATCATTTGTTCGATCTTTTCTCAGGATATCATATGCATGTTTAAGAAAACAATAAACAGGATTAACGAAAGAGGCAGCTACAGAAATTCTCGGAGTTAGGGACAAAAATCCAAAAGATGGATTTCTCAGAAGACAATAGAAATCTTTTTAAGGAAGAAACAAATGACTGATAAACACTCTGCTTCTTTTAAAGCACTCCGTAAAGAATGTCACAAATCTGCTAAGGCAAACAAACAAGTATATTGGTCTAATGTAGCCTGTGAAATGGAAAAAGCTGCTGCACGCAATGATTCACGGAAACTTTACCAACTCCTAGGAGAATCAACCGGGAAAAAGAAACAAAGATCGACCCCCACGCTACTTAGTAAGGACAACAAGCTTCTCACGAGCAAAGAAGATCGCATCGAACGATGTTGGCAAATTTTCCCAGTTTCTTAGCTTTTTATGGGTAAAACTAAGCTTAATGAATTTTATATATTTGGAATCAACATCAAAAGCTGATGATATATCGATTGATATCAAAATTCTGTTTCTAGATTTTCAGTTGCATTGATCCTTGTAGATCAATTCTTACAGTTCGTCACTACAAACTGTTTGATATGTTAGCATATAAATCCTACAATGTGAACAATAAGATATTATCTGTGCGTATTAGGCATTTCAATCACAAATAAGAAAATTTGGAGAATTATTGGAGTTTCAATTAGATACTAGAAGTAAAGAGTAAAATCATTAGACAATTCCCAAATTAGATCCCCCCACCGTCCGTACCATACAATTGGTCAGCAGATCTATTTGGCCGCCATTTTTCTGGGCTGGAAAAATCAGGCAGGAACCGGCGGAAAAATCCGCATAAGCGCTACAAGAGCGCCCGCATTGCCGGCAATAAAAACAAACGCCCCGATCATTGTTAATACGTTTAGTTAATATAGACATCCGCGAAGGGATAACGTCTACGCCTACCTTCCGAGCGGCTTTGATATAGTATAATTCGTGTAGCCTGGGTTTAGGAGGGGGCAAGAAGAAACCGTCGGGATCATTCGGGCGATTTTCCTTAGATCCAAATACGCCGATCATTTTATCGAGGCGATCATAATAAGGTTTGACCACAGTGACCGTGATGGGGAGACAGGGGAAAGTAGGGCTATTTCACCCCCTGTATTGCCTGAGCTTTATTTATGTGGTTCTGCCTTGTGCAATATTTATGTTTTAGAGCTGAGTTTGGAGACCCCTTTAACACACTTTCAGCTGGTAGTATTCACTCGGATCCTATTCAACACTCCTGGGGCAAGATGCGTTCCCTTCTTTAAAACGGATTTGGGAGGAGGGGGGCCGGGATAACATTAAAGCATCCATCGCACAAATAATATTTTATTTAAGTTAAAAGTCCGGAGAGATGTACCTTAATTACAGCCAAGCTAAAATGCAGATACTTCGGGCAGAAGTGCACAATTAACTAGCCACCTTCCTACTCCCCTTTTACCCCCAAAAAAACATCGAACTGAAATTTTGAGATAATCATTTAGTTCAGCACAATTGAAAGGTCAGGTCCAACAAATATGCCCCTAGGGGCACCTAGGGAAAGCACTGTAGGTTATATTTGTAATTGGGAAACAAACGGGTATTTTTCGCGGGGGAGTTTTATGCGGGGAGGAGAGATTTTCGTGAGAAGAATTTTAGTGGGGAAGAATTTCGGAAGAGGGGAAGCGATTATCTTCCCAATAGATTCATCTTGTTTCTTCCAGCATTTTCGTTGATCTTATAAAAGCCCCATTCTCAATTTTCTTTTCTGCATTTTTTTATAAAATCCTTGCCCTGAGGGCTGTGGGGGGGGGGGTTGTCATCATCCTATACACAATTTCCGGATCTATTGGATACGTTTGGGGAAGTGGCAAGCGTAGGAGGGGGATTAGTTGCCCTCCAGTCATTTTTGACTGTTAAAAAGGGCACTAGCCCTTTCAGTTTCAAATCGAATGAGCTCTTTTCGAAGTTTGTACGACAACTCCTTCGATAAGAAGTGCATAGGTCTAAAAAAAAAAACAATACATTTTGCGCATTTCGCTAAATATTTTGGCAGCGCAATTACGCTGCCTATGATAAAAGTGATCGGAGAGTGACTGGCCCCCTAAAGACCCTTTTCCTCCAAATTTACGCTTTTTCTTGAATTCTGAACGGTAAAACTGACATTGCTGAATTCCGATTTCATCATGACATTTAATATGACTCAAAAGTGAAATGGGGAGGGAAAAGGATTCACTGCAGATTTTACAAATGTAACTGTTTTCTGAGGACTCAATATTCGGTTGTTTTTTTAACCAAAGTGACATATCTTTCGACCAGAGTGAACCGAAGGATTCCGAAGTAACTTCCTCAGACAGTGATGGTCCTTTACCACTCGCGTGATTTATCGCCTTGATATGACTAACAGAGCTCTCTGGAGACATCATTGTTGGAAAATTTTCGGGGTCAGATTCGTCAGAGGACATCACTTCATAAAGAATCCGAAGGGGGTTCTTTTCTAATCTTTTATTTTGCTCTTCATAAACCCTTTTCAGTATACTGTAGGTCCATTCTAGTTGAATTCATTTCATTCTATATTTTTCTCTTTATTTTCTCCAAGTTCTCTTCATCTATTGCTGCGTATGTTCCTTGACACTGTAAACTACTACCGGTAGCCTACTAAAATACTTAGTATGAAAAATAACATTTTATTTTCAAAAATAGGACAATAATAACAGAGTTATCTCACATCTTTCACATATTGATTCAAATAATTGTCTTCAATAGATTTTGTAATTGTATTTAATCCATCTTTTAATCAAACCAGATATGTAGTTATAAGAATTCATCTCTTAGATCTGCAAACTGAGAGGTGGACTAGGAACAGCAAGACCCAAAAGCTAAAAATTTTCCTCAGACAAAGTGAGAGCCATCTTTCCTGAAGCAATGGGGCCTTTGTAAAGGCCATAGAACAGAATTACAGCCAAAAAATAGTTACATTCTTGCACGTCTCTAAATACAGTCTCATACTCCTTTCACTTGATCACGCACTAAGGCCAACAGCTTAGGCTTTTAGGCATCAGTTGGATCTTTAGCTGGTTAAATACCAGCTTTTTACAGCTTCTCTCCTCTAGCTTGAACTTTGGGTCTGCACCAATGACACACCCCATCCCTCCACTTGCTCCCTTTTTACTACTCCTTTGGCACTGAGCTGCCAATATCACTTCAGGTGTTGAGGGATAGGACTGGGACATATTAATCTGGTTTCTTCTCAGCAAGGACCCAGTTACTGGTTCTTATAAGGTATGACCTTGGATTTTTGCTACATAACACAGCTTCTGCTTTGGTCCATTCTCCACTTTCCTTTTCTTGTATAAAAACCTTATCCCCTGTGTGGAGCTTTGGCAGTTGTTTTGTTCTTTTATCATAATAGGACTTTTGTTGGACCAGGTGTTTTATTCAGTTATCTGTGAATACTATCTGAGAAACAGTTTTATTCAGATGTTGGTAAATGCAAGGCAGAACTGATTGAAGTTGCTCCCTTCACCTTTTGGATTGATGCCTTTGGGAACAAGGGCAGTGGAGGGGGGGGGTCTAGTCCTTCTTATTTTTCTGTCTGCACAATGGGGAACTAGAAGTTTTTTGATACAATCACCCTGATACTTCTCTAATCTTCCTGAATCTGATAGTGCAATCTGATGGTTTTCATTAAGATCTGTTGCCTTTTTAGGGATGTTTCCACTGTTTCTTTACAATGTCTTCTCAGGCTCTTCGCTTTTGATAGGTACATTAAACTTGATGAATTTACATATCTTGAATCAGCATTAAAGGCCAATTCTTCTGATATGTGTACTGTTATTAAAATTCCTTGTTTCAGAGTTTTAAGGGACTAGAACTTCAGTTTTCAATCACACTAGCTTCCTCCAAAGTTTATATTGTTCACCAGTCCATAAGACCCCCATGTGCCCCTGAGATACAATTTAAAACCCTTGCCACGGGTGCTGTAGATTGTGTAAACCCAGATGTCATTAGTATATAATCTTTGGACTATTTTGAGCAAAATCTTTATCTCAAAGTTAGATCAGATGCAGTTGGGGAAAAGAGGCCGTAGCGGGAGGGGAGCTCTTCGACCTTCGATAACTTTTGAATCCTTAAAAATTAGACAGAACATCTAATTTCCAATCAAATGAGCTTCCTCCCAAGTTTACACGGCCAGCTTCTCCATAAAACATAATATAATATAATATAATTCTAATTTAATATAATTCTATAATAGATTATCTAGATAATAGATAATTCCTGATAACCGCAAATAAAAAATCACTTGCTTTAGGTATTGTCTTTTATTTATTTTTTGTTTTCAGTTACAATGGCCCTCAGTTTGCTCTTTACAAGGTTGCAACATTGATTCTTTTTCCACTAGACATAGTCTAGAATAGACCAATTCTATTTGGCACTACAGTCTTACTCAGGATCAATTCAATTAAGTTGAATGTATACAAAAACTGTGTCAAGAAAAAAATATGAAATTTCAATACATTTTTCTTCTCTTTTTTTCAAGTATAGGACCAATCAGTGGGTAAAAATGCCGCTCGGGATACCTACCCGTTGCTGATCGATGCGCTCAGTCGGTAGTTGTTGAGAGGCTCGTTTTTATATATTTTTTGTTGAGAAGGGGATGATTTATGTTGATGATACCCAGGCGCATTAAACAATATACCGGGCGGTATGCGCTGGTCGACGGCATACCTTTTAAACTGCCGGTGTCTGCAGTTAATTCACCGGCATTGATGGCAGTATTTCCAATTAGTGCTGACAAGGCTAAAGCTTTTCTACCCAAGAGTGTGCAGCCGTTTCGTTTGTGGGAACATGGTCTGCTTATCGTCACGGTGATTGATTACCGTGAAACCCCGATTGGAAAATAAATATGGCTCGATTACGCTAGCCAAATATTCCTCGCAACGCCGCTAGGTGGCTTGAAATTCAAGATGCCTGATGAAAATACGACTTTGTCAAAATGAGAAGATATGGCCGTTCAAATAGGCTAGTAATAGAGTAATTGATGGCAAAGGCTCCGAATACGAGCTTAAAAATAACCCAAGTATTACCGTATTGTCGCTAGGTTCCTCAAATCCAAGATGGCGGTCAAAAATGTGATTTTATCAAAATGAAAAGATATGACCGCTCAAATAGGCCAGTATGGGGTAATCGATGGCAGAAGTTCCAAATATGAACGTAAAACTAACCTAATTTGTACCGTGGTGCTGCTAGAAACCGGGGCGTCGAGCGGGACCGTTACTGTCCCGTCGGCGCCCCGGTCGTTTCCGGGCATCACTCTTAGAGCTTGCCGCTGGTCCGGCTTGTCAATAAATCTAGCGCTTCGCTTTCAACGGGAGTTTCCCATGCGCAATCTTATGGCAATGCCGTGGATCCGATTGTTCCGTCCAGTTGTTCGTGATGACAGTGAATGGGATGCGGATAATCTATTAGATAATATGGAGCTTGGAAATAAGCTAAAAGAAGATGCCAGGGTTAAGTATATGCAGTCTTGTTCCAATATAAACTTGGAAATGATTCGGCGTATTTGGTCCGCTAATATTACAAAACCTTTTGAACCTCACTGACGACGATTCTTCCACCGCCACACAACTTTCAACCAGGGGATCACGTGGCTGTATATCCGACCAATAGCCCCGAATGTGTTCATCGTGCCCTCCAATGGTTACATCTATCGAGAGAAACAACCACAACCATCCTTGAACAACAACAACACCAACAACAACATCGTTGGATACCTCGTGATATATCAGCGTACGAATTTTTACAAAGACATGTAGATCTTTGTGGACGTGCAACAACAGCTGTATTACGATCTTTTCTACCGTTTGTTGGAACATTAGAACTTCGTGCATTGTCACGGGAATTAACCCATGTGGAAGTTACTGCTGACACGAAGAAAGATACACTTTAATATCCCAAATATGAAGACGAAATATCCGTTGATATCCCAAATACCCGGCGCTCATCATATCGTGCCTTACGCCTTAAGCTCGTATTTTAAATTTTCTGAACTTTGAAATTTTTGTGAAAAAACTGTTTGCTGAGACATTCAAAGTGTAGTTTTTATTTCGAACCTGCATCAGCTTTGAGGAATTCCAGGCTTTTTTACGAAATTTCTATAAATTTGTTTTCGCCATAAACTTTTACCATCAAGATTACTTGAAATAATAGTTACCATTTCTGGATTAGCTTCCAATGATGATTATTTAAATAGCTTTCCATTTAGCTTAACAGAACAGATTAGCAAACATTAATGACGTGGGGGTTTTCCAGGCTGCACCATAATAGTTCCTAATGACGTGGGGGTTTTCCATCTTCGCCAATGGAATTCTGGGATAACGTGCTACCCCGAACCAAACCTACGGCGTTTTTTTGGACTTTCCCCGCCCTTACCATTTTTGCCCTCAAGGTTAGCCGGGGCAGATTGCACTCTAGATGGGGTGTCAGCTCCATCGTTGTTAAGTTCAACTGTTGCAGAATGACGGCGTTTTAACGAAACCGCCGGTTTGACTTTTTGGCCTTGATTGTAAGCTTGATTTGCTATCAGTAACAACGGTGGAGGTTTTGGTCGTTGCTGTTTATCTGCACTTTTAGACTGTCCAGTAATTTATACATCACCGAAAATCCTTTTGTGTCAGAAAGGACAATATTGAGTATCTGGGCCTCTAATGAGAAAAGATTTTCTTTTTTGAAGATAGGAATGGGTTTATTCATAAACAATAAATACAACACGACCCGTAGCCAATCTTATTTGATATAATATTAATTGATATTGTATCCCTGATAATGTTGACGGGTTTACAGTAATGACAAATTTTGTCTTCATATTAAATTTGCTTTGGTTGAAAAACACATTCTTTACGATATAAAAAATGAAACACCACATCCAGCTTTCTAGCATGAGATAAACAAACTAAGAAGAATTAAGAACAAAGCAAAAAGAAAAGATGGGGAAAAAGTGGAGACATAAAAAAATATGTTGACTTGGTTTAGGGTCAGATTTTTAGTTACAGTGCATTCCCCAATCCGTCACTCGGGAGGCACTAAGCTGCCTTGATGGGCCGATACTGATTAGGTGAATCATTAGCCGGTGAGTCAGTTCACGGATATATAGAGGAGGAGCAAAGCTTAATTCCAAAATTTAGCGAGGGGGTAAATTTGTCATTTTTTCATTCTTTTCAATGAAAATACAAGAAAAACTATGAAATTACCCCCAAAAAGGTATTTTTCAAAACTTGGGGGAACAAATACATCCTGCCCCCCAAATTGATGCCACTGTTCATTAGTTATTATGGCAAAACAAAGAAAACCATGAAAACGGCATCCAAAGCCTAAGGCCCGAGACAAACTTGGCCTTGTTTTTTACCGAGTATTCGTTTTACCGAATGTTTTCTTTTTCCGTTTTTTTTTCTTTACCGAGCGTTCGTTTTACCGAATGTTTGTTTTCTTTTTTACTGAGGGTTCGTTTTACCGAATGTATTTTTTCTCTTGTTACCGAGCAATTGTTTTGCCGAATGTTTTTTTCTTTATATACCAAGCGTTCGTTTTAGCAAATGTTTTTTATCTTTTTTTTTTACCGAGCGTTCGTTTTATCTATTTTTTTTCTTTTTTATTGAGCGCTTCTCAGAGGTGTATAGGACGTATGGAAACAAAAGATAATTATAATGAGTAGCCTGTTACCGTCGAGATTAACAGGGAATCAACTCAATCAAGCGTGGTAGACTTAATGCCTTACTTCAGAAGCCCTTGAGTGCCCAGAAACCCTCGAGAGCTGTGCAAAACGGACACTTGACTTGTATATGACCTGCTCGAGGGACTGGGATGGTGGCCATGAGAACGAGGATCGCCAAATTTTTAGCATTTCTAGATAGACACTCAAATCTAGACGATTGGTACTCGATACTATCAAATTCTAAGGCAAGTAAACTTTCATTTGATGAATTTTGAAGACTTATTTCTTTTGCTGAAAACAGCTTTAAATGTCTGCCGTGGGGGCAGGCGCGTTCGCAGGATGGTCCACCCGTTTGGTCAATGCAAAGATCACATTTAGTGGTTTTTAGGATAGGCGCATTGGTCGTTTGATCCAGAATGAAGTTGTCATTTTGATCGCGAACTTCGACCATACGAATATTATTATAAGGACAGCTATTGGCACAAGTGCCGCATCCAATACAGGTAACATCGTTGATGACGACTTCTCCCTCAAAGGGATCGCGGTGAATTGCCCCGGTAGGGCATCCGATCATACATACCGGGTCTTCGCAGTGCATACAAGCGTTTGCAATTTGATGATGCCCGATTTTAGATCCGTGCCGGATAAATCGTGGATTATTAGCGATCGAGGATCAGACAAGTGAATTCGGCATACAACAGGATAAAATAAGTCTCTAGCCTGGAATTGATGACCACAGTTCTACTCCTAGGCTGACGAGCCTTTATGAGAAGGAGAAGAGGGTCAAATTCCAAAAAGATCTTAAGAAAAGTCCTAATTCAACCCCATCAAAAAATTAAAGTTTTAATTTAAGATGGCAAAGGGTCGACATACCTGTTTTTGAGGTTCTGGGAGTGTTGATCTTGAGAAGGACGATTCGGAGGCTGCTGCTCCTGTTTGACAAAACCAGAATCAAAATTCCCGCTCCCCCCAAATTTATGACCACGACCAATAGTTGGCCTTCCAAATGATATTTTTTATTACTGAGCAATCGATTTATTATTTCCGCACTTCCAATAATTTACAGATACCGTATACTCCGTCACTGCGATCTGACTTTAATCCTCTGATAGCTTGTAACATGATATGGAACAGTACCAGAGTCTGCGCGGGGCTGCCATTCGTTTGGGATCTTCAAAAAGTATGTTAGAGGATTTCTTGCCAATAATTAAGATTTACCCAGTTTTCCGAGGAATTGATGTCTCCGGATTGGGTCTGCTGTTTTTTTTTTTTTTTTATGTGTAGGTGGAATCATGTACTTCTCCCCTGTCTAGCTTAGATTGTTTTTCTTTTTTTTTGGGGGGGGGGATTATTTGGGAAGTAAGATTTGTTTTCTAACTTCGAACTGTCCAAATACTTTATCCCCCCTAATTTGCAAATATATAGCCCAAATTATATAAGTCTAAGGTATTATGTGACCCGCCACTTGTTTTCGACTCAGCGTAAGCTGACTGTCTCTTAATACAGACTGATGAAACCATTCTGTTCTCGAGTTTTACACAGCGTAATTCTTGGGTAGTGTCACTGTAACAGATAAGTACCCTTTGATTAAATTTTTTAAAAGGAAATCAGCAAGTATATTTACTTTCAGTTACTCTCCGACTATCTTGCTGCCATATGACATGTTTTCAGGAAAGTATTAGTGAAAAAGTGTGGGTGGAGTGGCACCTCTTGTTGGCCAAAAATCTGAATCCCATGTTACTGAAAACATGGAGATAATGACCATCCCTCCTTTATCTGAAGAAGAATTTCTTGCTTTAGTCAAGAAACTCACATCTTAGAATTTTGAACCTATTATTGTAAAAAAATTCCGTGCAAAGATAATAAATGAGATGTGTTAAAAATAAAACAGATTACAAATTGACAAATAAAATTTATGATTACGATAGAATATGTTCATCTATAATCGAACTTGATCCTTCAATTCGATTTGCAGGTGTAATCAACGAAAGAGGTAGATTGGTAGCAGGTGGAATGAAGAAAGATGTTGAACCTTTAGAGAATGAAAAAGCCTTCAATTAGACCGTCGAGATCAATCGGATACAAATTTGGGCCATGAGCTTGCCAGAGCTGCGTCAACCTGATGGCTTCTTTTTTCGGATCAGTTCTCGATTTCACCATCGAACTTCGTCATTATTTTATCGATTATTCTTTTATCATCCTCCGAAAGCCTCTGGAATTTTCTATAAAAAGCATCCACCAATTGACTCTCGGTATACTCTTCTACGTCATCATCTAATAGAAAATCTGGCGACCTTCTTAAAGGCCTATTACAGTTTTTTCGATTCTTGGGAAGCTTTTAGAAAAAAATATTTTTGACCAGGTTTATGATAGAGCAAATATGGGGGACAATCAGTTACCTGGAAGTGCCTAAAGTAGCAAAACCGGGACCGACAGAATTTGAGATTGCTATATGTCACTTGGTTAATACCAAGCGCCATAAAAATGGGTGATGCACCAAATAACTATGCCTAATTTTTAAAGAAAATTTGGAAATAAATATCTACCCTTTTCAAATTTTCAAACATTATGTCAAAATACGATTTTTTTTCACTATCTAATTTCAGGTATTTCTATCAATTTGTATTGTAAAATTTGGTTTGACAATCCAAAGCGAAAAAATAGATTGTCAATCAAAACCACCTTCAATCTTATTAGGAAATTAAATTTAAAAGGGCTTGTCCCCTCCTCAACGCCTCGCTCTTTCCTTAATTTCCGTTGAAAATACTAGTTTTTTCATTTAATTTTTAATAATTTTTTAAATAATGCCAGGAAATCTGGCAACACCTCCAAGGAAAATCCCTCCTCCTCATGCACTTATTCTCAAGACGATTTAATCCTGGTAAAAATTTACCAAGGACAATTACCCTTAACATCTCCTTGCGTTAAATTAAGTAGGCAAAGAAAAAGCAAGACATGCAAGGAATTTTGTATGGGAATTCTGGCAACTTCCCCCACTGTAAAATTCCAATGAATAGTTAACCCGTGGAAACTTTCCTCTCTAAAGAAAATTATCCCTGTGGAAATTCCCGCCGGTAGAAAACTCGCCCCCAAACATTTGAGCGAGTCAATGAAAATCCACCAGGACAGCGAGAGTCAAAACGTGTCAAAACTGACAATTATGGCGATGATGATTGGGTTGGGGATTTTGAAATGCATAAGCTCATAAGTGCCTACCATACCTTTGTTAAGAAAACAAGGGTTCGGCGATATGTATTTCATAATGACGAAAGACAAGCCGAGGTAAAACGAACCAAACAAATTGAAAATGATAGCCATGATTTTTAGGTTTAGGATTTTGACATAGATAAGGTCAGGTAAAACAAACGAGACAAATTGAAAACTAGAGCAATGACTATTAGGTTTTGGATTTTGACATGGATAAGGTCATCAATGCCTAGATGATGAAATCGTTCAGGCTTGTAAGTGTGTGCAAGGGGCAGGGGCTCACTTCGTCAAAACTTCCACTGGTTTTTCCAGCGCCGGTGCCAGCCTTGAACATGTAAAATTGATGCGTGAGACGGTCGGCACAGATACCGGAGTCAAGGCAAGCGGGGGTATCCGTGATTATGAGACTGCCTGCCTTATGGTCGCCGCCGGTGCCAGTCGTCTTGGCACAAGTTCCGGGCTAAAAATAGTCAATGCACAGGCTGACAGCGGTAATAACAGCTATTAACAACAAACCGGGCCATTATCTGTGGGGAATTGCCAACTCACTGTGACTGGGAATTACCAAACCTCAAAGTGAGGAAGCAGCCCCTTTCATATACGAAGAAATTTCTGTTTGTTTTAAGTTTTAATGTCGCTCCTTACTTTCAGTTGAAAAAACTTGTTTTTTTATTTAATTATACAAAGGGTTAAGGCGGCAATCTACGTACTGATGAACTGGAAAAATACTATATTGACGTGCTGACAAACGAAATTGACCGTATTCCAGTTCAGCACTGCCACGTATTGAGTGACCAACGACACACGTTTCGTGCGAAACCTTTAACTGACCTTATTTATTGACAATAAACTTGTAGCTTATAATTTGTTGCAGAATGTAAATACGTTTTTCAATTGATGTTGATGATGATTTTTTCGTCTTGGGGCTTAGACGCTCTATAAATAATAGAAACAGAAGACCTATTAGATACTGAACGAGGAATCTCTATATCACCCCTTGCCTGTGTATCGTGCTGGTGAACATCCGACGTCTTACAGAATATCCCTTCAAAACAATCAGGAAGATATCCATTATAATACTTATAAATAAAAACCAGTGCATAAAAATCACGCAGTCCAGCTGCTGGGATTATATTTATTTCTCTGTATACTGCCCTCATAGAATCTCGATTTACAACTCCACAAAAAAGTCTTGGTGTTGTTCTGCATCACACAAATTGGGCGAAGTATAGAATTCAGCAAGTTTAATGTTACTCATCAAAAGTAACGAGTGTCAAAATTATCATCGTTCGAAAATAATTATATCTCAAACACAAACAAGCTAAACTAAAGTAGCAAGGTATGCAAGCCTTTACGGCATAACGCCATCTATATGGTGTAAATATAATGTAAAGTAAAGGTAAAGGTATGAAATGCCGAAAAAAATTATAAGACATCATTTTTGGGGGAAAATGTAAACAACCTAGATAGATATAATACACAGTGATCACTTTAGAAGAGAGTCTTTCTAGCTTGTTTTCCTTACATTTTTTTCTATTAACACCCATTTTTGGAGACCCAATCTGGAGTATTATTAGTGCAATAATGAGAAAGCATGTTCTTTCTTAATATACGTCAGCGATTCTAGTGGATATTCTGTTGTTTTTTTTTTTTTTTTGTGTAAGTCTAAAAAATAAGGTTCTACACTAGAAAGTCAGCCGCCACGATCCTGCATCTTTAAATGGGATGGATAAACGAATAATAAAATACTAGCAATTTTGTTTTCATCTCCACTCTAACAAACGACAATCAAAATAAAGCCGTGACGATGACGACTCAACTATTTCTAATAAAAACAGCGATTGTACATCTCTTAAATTCTATCAATCTGTCAACATATCTTTCACAGTCAGATGTTTATTCCGCTGTCATTCTAGGCTTCTCATCGTTTCTGATGGTTTCCCCGCTATTTCTATTCTGGAATGCTCGGTGCTATGAGATGAATCGGGGCATCCACTCCGTCAAAAGCGCAAATCAAAGATAAAAAAGAGCACACAAGAGTTTGATTTATTTGTTTGTATTTAGTTTTGTGTTTTTTTCTCTTGTGTGTTGTTTTTCTTTAGATGATGTAAGTATTTTTTTTTCTCTTTTTCCTTTTTTCCCCTTAATAAAAACTCCAGGATGTGGAGTTGAAATACTTGGATTTTTTTTATTAATGAATGTAAGTTTTTTTCGCTCTTTGTCATTAAATTAATCATTTAATGACTAATTAATTAAACTGAACAATTAACTCAACTAAGCAATTTAATATCATTAATTTGATTCATTTAAATTAGAAAACTACTTTGTAAGAGTGTGGTTCTAGAAAAGATGGAGGATGCATCAACCAAATTTTAGCTATTAGATTAATAGTTTAGAAGCTTCTGAGTTATCAAACACCTTTAATCTTCAGTTTTATAGATTATGAGAAAGTGTTTGATTTTGTTGTCAGAAAATCTTTAGGGAAGGTCTTATCCTTGTATGGTATACCACATAAATACATAAAAGTGATCAGTGCTATGTATGCAAGTAAGCTTTATAAATTATGAGAAAGTGTTTGATTTTGTTGATCGAAGAACCTCAAAGAGGCTCTTATCTTTTTATGGTGTAACAGACAAATAAATTAAATTATTAGTTTTGTGAACTCCACAACCATAGCCGAATTTAAGACAGCCGTACTGTCCGGTGGTGCTGGTATCAATGTATTTGGCTTTCAGCGAGCGGAACCCAGTGTTCCCTTTGGCGGTATCGGCGCCAGTGGCATGGGGTGTCACTCGGGCTACGAGGGTTTTCTTAACTATTCCCACACAAAATCGGTATTCACCGCTGCTGACGACAACATTGTGAAAGCATCGGTAGTGGCGCCTTATGGTGATTTGATGGATCAGATCAATGACGCTGTTTTTTCCTCCGCCTCTTAGAACAAACCTGCACTCAGGAGAGTATGGATGAATATCCCCAAACTGCGTCTGGACCATTTAGCCGTATGCCTTTTCAAGTTGAGAGTACTTCTGCTCAGTTTTGCCGAGAGCGCAGGATGCATAGGCCACTACATCTCCATCTGCTCCCAAGCCATGACTGGAAGTGTCAACCTTCAATTCCACATTTAGGCTTTTGTAGTTGAAGAAGGAGACACTTGTTATGATAGACTCTTTAAGTTCTATCAGAGTGTTTTCATTTTCTTGGCTCCAAGAGAATGGTTCACATTTAAATATGTCTTGGAGGCTTTTGTTTCTGGTAGAAAGGTCTGGTATATATTTCCCTTGGTAATTCAACACGCCCAGAAGCATAAGTAGCTCTTTGCGACACTGAGGTCTGGGCATTTCTTTAATTGCTCGGCGGCGCCGGTCGCTTTACCAGTCAGGCCCGGGGGGGTATTCGAGGCAGTAGGCGACCGATGACCGAAGAGCGTTTTGAGCGCTATGTAAGAAACCGCGCCTGGCAAGTGCTGACCAGCGCTGGTCCCAGCGAAAAAGCCGCCGACTGGTTCAGCGAGCGCGGCGAAGAAGAACATACCGATAATTCACCTTTTGCCAGCGCCTTGATCAGCGCCTTGAACGGCAATAGCCAAACAGACGTCAAACCGAGGGGACAAAACCTGGGCGACGGCGTCATTACCATCTTCGAACTATTTATTCACTTGCATGAGGAAGTTGAAAGTATAACCAGCCAAAATTACAAACAAAAAAGATGAAAAAATGTCAAAAATTCAAAAAAAGTCGACCCGCCCTCTTAAAAGTTTGATTCGCCCAAGTGTGGTATGGGGCCGTACCATGTTCATCATGATAACGCGTGTACCAATTTCGTGTGCACAACTAGAAAAAAGTTCCTTATTATAGAGGGACCCATCGTATTCATAAGACATATTCTGCTACTGCTAGTGCTGTGAAGGTTCGGGTTAAAAAAGATCCTTGGATTGAATTTAGAAGTTGAAGAGGAAAAAGGAACTTTTTTAAGCGAAAGACGATACATGCCATACAATCACCTACAATTCGGTAGCTAAAGGGATTGTAAGTTTGTATTGACAAAAGTGATTCAGGGGTCATTCTTAAAGAATTGGACCAAAATTCAAACTTTAGTGTAAAGAGCGAGGTATTGACGAGAGGGCGAGCCCCCTCATGTACTAATAAAAATGTACGAATATAGAAGTTTGTTAAGTAAGTTATTTTGTACGTTACGTATATTTATTACTAATAAAAAACGTTCGTAAAGGAAATTAAAAGTTCTAGTGGCTCTTCAAGTAACCAAAAAATTGGAGGGCAACTAGGTCCCCTTCCCCGCCCTTTTTTTTTATCAAAATCGTCCGGTAAAGACTTTGAGAAGGTCATTCAGCCAAAAAAGCTCAAATTAATCCTGAAATTTCATTTTAATTATTCACTTGAAAAGGGACCTATAACTTCCAATTTGAAATAAAAAGACCCACATCTGAAGTTTAGACGACTACAAAATCCATGAAAACCTTACATTCCCCCAGGGTGTAACTTACATCCCTTGACCCAGGGTTCTGGGGGGCTGTGTCAACCCTGGAGTAATTGTTATATATTATTTGGACTATTTTGAACAAAACAGATACTCCCGATTTCAATCAGATACGTTTGTTGAAAAGAGGGTTATTCGAGGGGTGAGGGTGGGCAGTTGCCCTTAATCACTTTTGACGTTAAACAAGAAGCAGAACTTTCAATTTTCAACCAAATGAGCCTACTCTAAGGTTATACAATCATCCCATGAAATTTGTTCATTTTGTGTGTAAATAAAACCTGTATGGTTTCGGGAATCTTAAATAGAAGTGGGAGCTACGAGCCTAGTAATAGAAGTGGGAGCTACGTAGTAATCTATACTAAAAAAAGAAAAAAAAGAAAAACGAGTTTTTGGATAAACTTCCAAAAGCGGAAGGGTAGCCGTCTACTTTAACGCAGTAAATATACGGTGGACCAAAATAAAAAGATATAATTTGAACTATCATGTTCAAAAACTGTCCAAGTGAAGTTTTCAGCTCATCATTTTCTAAACCCGACAAAGCTGTGCTTTGGCCTTATTTTTGACGAGGTATTTTCTGAAACTAAAAAGTTATAAAGAAAATTTAGAAATACCCAGCAGTTGATAGAGGTATTTGGGACATTGGGTGGGATGATTGTTGGGGCGCGGCCATGGTTGAACTTATAAAAAAATGCAAATAAGACGATTACACGGCTGCGCAATACAAATTATTCAATGATTCTATAACCAGAGAAAAAGTTGGTTATTAGAAATAAGGAAGTGGGTTGAGTTTGCAAAGCAAACATTGTTGAGGGTAATGGGGAAAAGTATGTCCGTGACCGTGATCATTTAAGTAATCCAATTTCATCGGAGAGAGTAATTCCCATGGACTTTCACATAAATCTTGTATTTTAAACTTTAAGAAGCATTACGTTCTCCTGGTTCTGAGTCATTAATGGGATCCCAAAAGGTAACTTATTATTTAAATCTTGCTATTTAAAGTGAGGCCTTGAAGTTTCCTATTTAGGAATTGTACTTTTTGTTTTGCTGATGCCTTTATTTTAAGGGTTTCAGGCTCTTTTTAAAGATTCTACCAAATTTGTTCAAAAATGGGTTGACATTGTACTGTTGAGACTAAGCCTAATGAAAATAATAATTACCAATCCAGCAACAGCTAAAAATGTTGATTTTTTTCACCAGAGTTTCTTTACAAACATTTTTTTAGGCTTTTGGTACTACAGGCAAGGCTATTTTGAGCCTCGAGCAAAATTTGTCCCAAAAAAATATTGGAGCACATGCATACAAATGCTATTACTTTTGCTCTATTAGATAAAGCAGCTTGTTAAAGCATTATTAATTTGATAACGTGATCTAGACAGGTTAAGTTGCATAGCAATGGCTTTACATTTTCATTACGTAAATGATAATGTACTGAAGTTTTATCCTAGAACTTGTAATCTAAAGAATGAAGATTTTTTGTAGTAAATATAACTTTTATCAATAGGAAAACATTTACAAGCCTTATTAAAACACAGAAAAAGGAATTAAGACGTAATAAACGAAAAAAAGGGAAACAACCTACAAAGGATAAAATAAAAGCAAATATAACCATGAATTAAAGAAAGTTGAGAATCCTGGTTCATAGTACTTGGTTGTAGTTTCAGGCTCATAGTACTTGGTTGTAGTTTCAGGCTCATAGTACTTGGTTGTAGTTTCAGGTTCGTAATATTTCGTTGTAGTTTCAGGTTCATAGTATTTGGTCGTTGTTTCAGGCTCGTAGTATTTGGTTGTAGTTTCGGGTTCGTAGTATTTGGTCGTTGTTTCAGGTTCATAGTACTTGGGTGTAGTTTCAGGTTCGTAATATTTGGTTGTAGTTTCAGGTTCGTAATATTTCGTTGTAGTTTCAGGTTCATAGTACTTGGTTGTAGTTTCAGGCTCATAGTACTTGGTTGTAGTTTCAGGCTCATAGTACTTGGTTGTAGTGACCGGCAGACCGACAGAATTGGCGACTGCTATATGTCACTTGGTTAATACCAAGTGCCATAAAAACGTTAACGCTTGGAAAAGGGACACACATATTGTATTGATAGTAAATTAGACCAAAATAAGAAAAAATAGGACACAGGCTTTTATCACTCCCAATTTTTATTTATATCAGGAAGATTGATCTGGTAGCAATAAATACCACAGTGAAAATAATCCCCTACCTTCAAAGGCAGGAGTGAGCCCCAAGAAGGAATTATTAATGTCAGGTAGCCTTGGAAAATAAGTTCGGCCATTATCATGCAGTCAGCATGCAGTGATATCCAATTGTTTGAATCATCAAAGGTTGATTCATTTAGCTGTTACATAATAGGACTTGCGTGAAGGCCCCCGTCAAATGAAGCTGCAAACGTAGATGCTACTTCATGTTTTTTCCATGACTGTTTAAAGGCCTACCAGGGCCAGGAAAAACCTTCAGGGGGCACCGCCAAATCAAGATGCAAACGTAGGCGTTATATTATAGGGAGTGTTTCCTTCAAGAGAGTCTTTAAGGCGTTTTTTAAGACCCTTCAACACATTCCAAGACGTTTTTAAGACATTTCAAGATGTTTCAAGACGTTTTTAAAAAAATTTTTCTTCAAAATGTTGTTCTTCAAGATTTCTGTAGTTCTTGCGTAATAGGGAATGATTTCTTTCCCACGCCCCTCGCCGCGCTCGGTGTGACCCTGCCGGCGGCGGTCCCCGGTCCTTCGACCGCCAACTTCAGCACCGCGCCGCTGACCGAAGAGAGCAGGTTCACCGGACAACAGTCCAAGTGGTACCAAACCGGCCGCGCAACCGCGCCGAACTGGCTGCGCTATGAGCTGTCGACTCTGGAGAACGGCACGCCCGTGCTCTACAGCGACGACCCGGGCGTCGCCCCGATCGCGAGCGGCGGAACCCCGGTCAGCTTCTTCGTGCAGGGAGCGCAGTTGGATCCGCTGGGCCAAGTCGATCCGAGCACGATCGGCCCGTGGCGCCGCACGACGCAAGCGTTCGGCGGTGCCCCTGTCGATCTGCGGCGCGCTGATCCCGATCTTCCTCGGTTTCTCGACGATGAACATCTACACCCAGGTGGGCCTGGTGACGCTGATCGGCCTGATCAGCTAGCACGGCATCCTCATCGTCGAGTTCGCCAACCAGCTGCGTCACGAGAAGGGCCTGCCCCTGCGCGAGGCCATCCAGGAGGCCGCGGCGATCCGCCTGCGCCCGGTCCTGATGACCACTGCCGCGATGGTCTTCGGCATGCTGCCGCTGATCTTCGCCACCGGTGCCGGTGCGGGGAGCCGCTTCGACATCGGCCTGGTGATCGGCACCGGCATGAGCGTCGGCACCCTGTTCACCCTGTTCCTTTAATTCTGGCAATGACAGAAAAAAATTTTTTAGGCAGTCCAATATCGACAAAGTAAAAACGATAGCTCAATTTGTAATTAAAGGAGAAAACAACGACACTTTGTCCGATTAAATTAAAAACCGAGTGGAAGGGGTCAAGATACTTAATAATAATCAGGCATCTTATTGTAAACTATAATCTACCCCCTCCCTCCTTACTGCTACACGTTCAACAATAATAACTTAGTCAAGCATATGTAATTTATAAAAACAAAAGCCAGTCTTGCCGACTCTTTGTGGCTTTTTGCCTCTCTCTCCTTGCTAACTTTCTGTGGTCTATACCTCATAATTTTGCCCCTCCAGTCTGGTGCCTTGATCTCGGCTGCTGTGTTGGCTGGTGTTGATCCTGTGGATGGGATGGAGGCATGTTTACAAATCAGTCAAAGAACGCGGGGTCAACGACCGTTCGATGCCCTACAACCGGGTTATTCCCTCATTGATGTTGCTGAAGAATATTTTGGTCACTTGTTACGACAAGCTGTGAAGGATCATTATGATAACGATGATTCATTGTTCTTGGAAGGGATTGATCATGGACGGTTATTACGGATCGGTTTAACAGATCGACGAGTGTTTCCACCTATTGGATATAATCCTTTGGCGTACTGTTATGTGGATCAATACCGTGATTTGGACGATGTTATTGCTGCGGACTTGTCCCCGAGAACCTCCCGAATTTTTAAAACTCGTCCCCGAATTTTGAGATTCGAGAGCGGAAGCACTGTTTTTGTTATATCTCATTTTTTGAAAGAAATCGAAGATTTGGAATATAAATAATGACAAGAAATCCGATTTCCTCATCTAGCAGATCTTCCAGCACAACTTCACAATGGATCAGACTCTGTGTCGGTGGTACCTACTTCCTTTCTACCAAATCAACTTTATGTAAAGATCCACAGTCGTTTCTGTGTAGACTTGTACAGGAGGAGCCAGATTTAAACTCAGACCAGGTAAACTCCATAATTTTGTGCTTTTGTGTTAATTATCAAGTTTTCAAAGTTCATTTATTATTCATTTTAATTATTTGGTTGTTTTTGTCTTCATTCCATCATTTGTTATAACTTGTTCTTGTTGTAAGTTTGAATTGTCACTTGATTTTATTTCTGCTCGCTTTAGGCTTTATTGTCTCTCTACTTTCCTTATAAAACTTTTTGTTAAGAATATATGTTTGAAATTAATTCCAAGAACACAGGAGCTTCACTTCCACAAAATTTGAACAAGGTTCTGGAAGACATCCACTTCTGATAATATGGACAGCAGGACATGCAGCAATCAAGTTGAATGATCTGCTATTTTGCAACCACCTTTCATTGTCCAACTTCCACCTAGTGGAAGTTTTACTGTGCTAAGAACAACATATGTAGCTATTGGCACAATAAAGAAAAAAAGCTACGATACTAGAACTTCAAATCAGGGTTTTATACCCTAAATGAGTTAAATAATGGGTGTTTACTTCCTGCAAAAACAAAAGTAAAGGAAAAATTTTCTAAGAACTATTTATAGGGTTAATTTAAGAGAGATAGAAATTTAAAATTTCCTGCTGGTTTTTAAATTGATGTAAAAACTGCTTTTTATTCAAGTTCCAAACTCTTTGCCTCGTTTTTGTACCAACAATGTTGAAGGGTTAAAGATAGCCCCTCCCTTCCCTCTGAAATACCCTTATTTATATATCTGAGCGCTCATGAAGGTTGCCTGTTGATAAAACCTACCGACTGCATGAAATATCTACGAGGTAGCATTGAGCCATGCTATGATTTTGTAATGCAAATGCAGGTCCATAAACAGGGCCTTTGGGATCATACCTTAGAAATATTATTGTTTTTCCCACTATTTCTTATATTTCCCATGCAGCTCGCCAATTTTCGTTTTTTCCAAGTTGTTTCTCTCCCGTCAAAAAAAAGAAAATCGTCAATACCTCCCCGTGCTGGAAGTGGGTAATTTGCGCACCTGCTACCTTCCTAGGATCTGGTAGCCGTTTCTCGGGCTCTCTCTCCAGAATCGAACCCCAATTCCCTGTTACCCGTTGCAACCATGGTAGGGGGGTACTTGTCCCGGGTGCAGAAGTTATAGGGGGCGCAAAATTTCAAATAAAGATCCAGCAGTTTTAATATTTTTCATAATACGCTAAACTAGAGGATGCAGTTAGTTGTGAATATAGGCAAATTGAACCCGAGTTTTTATTTTGCCCATAAATTTCCCGTATAAAGTAAGCAAAGTTTGGTTTATGTAATGACAAATTTTGATATAGAATGATAATTTTGTTAACAAATAATTTTTTTTAATAAATAAAAAAATTGTTAAATTTTGAATTGAAAATTTTTGGGAGATAGGGGGGGGGCGCTAATTTAAATTTAAATACGGGTGCTAAAGAGGTCAGAACCACCACTAATCGCGTAGTGTAGAAGATTCAAAATACGTGGTAGCCAATACAATATATTTCTTAGCTATGGGTATTACAGAGCGAATCAACTTAGGAAACTAACTGCCAAGACCATAGCTCACACTGATGAATAACCCATAGCTAAGTGTCGACCATAGCTTTACACTGGTGAATAGCCTTTGTGATATTCCATTTCATGACCCGTTTGTCTTGGACCAAGAGTAGCGAGAGAGCAATCAATAGACAAACGACTGCATTTTTCCAACTAACTATCACTTTATTGAATGGGTCAAAAATGACATTTCATCACAGCCAAACCTTTTGATATTGCTAAGTATGACCTAATTCACTTCCTTTCTCGAGTTTCTGCTCTCGGATCTCAGCTTTAGCGACACGGTAATATTGTACAAGCGGTATTTCGCTTGGGCATACATAAGAGCATGCGCCACACTCTATACAGTCGAAAAGGTCGTATTCTTCGGCTTTATCGTATTCTTTTGCTTTGGCGTGCCAAAACATTTGTTGGGGGAGCAACGACGCAGGGCATGCGTCGGCGCATGCGCTACAGCGAATACAGGGGCGCTCTGCATTGTCGTCTACCAGCTCTTTTTTTGCAGGAACCAGCAAACAGTTTGTGGTTTTAACCACGGGGATCGTAGCGTCTGATAAGGTAAAGCCCATCATAGGCCCGCCCATAATCCTTTTTCTCTAATTTTCCATTACGGCAGTGACCTATCGTCAAAATAAGGTGAACTCTTGACAATAGACACTTTCTGTTTTTATTGGTGCTCCTCTTTTTTTGCAATGTTATCTTCATCATGTTTTTATCTACATTGTATGACCCAGTTATCGTTAAAAAATGTTGGACACTAAACAATTTTTTTTTGTCTCTGTTTCTTTTATTTCGGCCTTCGCGGGCTCTTTTTCTATTTTTTTCCTTTTACATATTTTCATCTTCATTTCTTTTTTCTCTACATTGTTGGGCTCAGTCGATTCACTGTTCATAAAAGTTATACGCTTTACTGTTTGTTTTGGTTCTGTATTTCACAAGATTCAGAATAGCAGAAGCATAATATGTTTTTTTTTCACTGTTGAAAATACTTTTTTATTGGTGGGGCTATTACTTTTTAGAAATTGGTTTAGGGTTTAAGAAACAGATACTCCTCTGGTCACTACAACCTCCAAAAGCAGATAAAATACAAACTTAGAACAGATTAAACTAGACATATTTTCCAAAGCATATAAAATTCTGCAGTACCTGTGACCAACATGCCCCAGTTGCACATCATCACTTAAGGCTAAATGTGCAAGGTACAAATTCGTATGTTCCATTTAACGTTTATTGTTTGCAGTTGAATAAGATCTCACCATACAGTGGTAATTTTTGTATTAAGTCTTCTCATGAAGTTTCATCACGATATATCTACTCTAAACGTTTTCCAAGATTTCTGGTTTCCATGATTTCTGTTCCCCCCTCCAACCTCCTATATCCCGGATCCGATTTGAAATGAAAATGGAGCATCTGAGACATAAAATCTTTCTATATATCAAGTTTCATTAAGATCCGATCTCCAATTCGCAAGATAAAGAAAACTCAATTTTTATGTTTTCCAAGATTTCCAGTTTCCCCCTCCAACTCCCCTCAATGTCACTGGATCTGGTCGTGATTTAAAATAAGATCTCTGAAGCACAAGATCCTTATAATATCAATTTTCATTGAGAACTTGATCACCGGTTCGTAAACGCGCTTAGGAGGAGCAAGAGGACGGTCGGTCACGAGTGCTGTCCGCTTCATCCGCCTCGTCGGCGGAGGAGGAGACTGTCACACCCTCGGCCTCACCGGTGAAGGCCGTGCTGGGTGGTCTCTAGCCTTGGATCCAAGCACCGCCCTCTGTACAGCATTTGAATAAGTATTTTCCTCCACGCCTGGTTTACTTGCAGCAGTCTTTGACTGTAAAGAGCAGCGTCTCCGAGTCTCTCTCTCTCTCTCTCTCTCTCTCTCTCTCTCGTTCGTTCGTTCGTTCTTTCGTTCGTTCGTTCGTTTCTTGCTGGGTTCAAAAAAGCAAAGCAGCAGCGTCAACACGACTTCCGGCCGGCACGACGGTGCGCATCGTCGATGACGGGGCAGGTGCCACGACCGATATTGCCGCCGTCAGCGCGACGGTGACGGCAACCGGGCTGACCGGCCAGGGCACGGCGCTGCCGCTGTTCGTGGACGGTGGGTTCTCGCCGCAGGCCTATACCGCCAGCCTTGATGGCGGAGCTCAAAAACTCGGCTTTGCCTCCCGGATCTCGATCAACAGCCTGGTCCAGCAGGACAATGTGCTGCTTGTGCGCCATTCGACCTCGCCAGTGACGCCTTTGGGTGATCCGGATCGGCCCGTAGAACTCTTTGCGCGTTTGTCGGAGCGGACTTTCACGTTTTCGCCTGCATCATGGCCCTTCCCCGGGGCGCTCCTAGTAGGGGGGGGGGGTATGTCATTCCCAAAGACATAGTTATTTGATCTTTCAACTATACTGAACAAAATGCCTATCTCAAAATTTTGATCAGACGACTTTGGGAAAAAAGAGGCGTAGTTGGCCTCCAATTTGTTTAGTCACTTATAAAGACTATTTTTAAAGAGACTATATTTGTAAAAAGACAAGGACTATTGGTTCAGTACAATCGCCTCTGTGAGGAGCAAAGGAAAAAAGGCCTTTATTGTTTCCATTGAGCAAAATAAGAAAATAAAATTTCTCTGTCCTGAATTTCAAAATTTACTTCATTTCTTCATTAAAAAGAATGGGGTCGCTGATCGACTTCGTCTTCTCGGGCACCCTCGAGCGCTTCCCCGATCTCGTGATCGCCTACTCCGAAGGCCAGGTCGGCTGGATGCCCTACGTCCTCGAGCGGATGGACAAGCTCTGGGAGGAGCGGGTCGACAACTCCTTCGGCTCCGGTCTGAAGGCGCGTCCCACGTCCTACCTGCGCGACCGCGTCGTCGCCTGCATCTTCGACGACGAGACCGGGCTCGCGAACCGCGACCGGATCGGCATGGAGCGGATCACCTTCGAGACCGACTATCCCCACGCGGAATCGACGTTCCCGCATACGAAGAAGGTGGCGACGGAGATCTGCACGAAGGCGGGGGTAAATTTTTCATATCTTGACATTAAGCAAATTTGACTCTTATTAGAGGTTGCGATAGAAATAAATCTTATTCGAATTTATATTATCTCAAGACATCCAACTAAAAACAAGTAGATATCTAACAAGAATTACATTAAAAACCAGGACCAACATAATTACAACGAAACGATATGCCCAAACTTGAAACAAACATAAATTGATACACACAAAGGTCACAATGCCATCCCTCAATTCCCAGCAGACTAGCGAGTAATTTACACTTTGCAGAAGACTAAACACACTGATAAGATTAGAAGTTTTTAAACAAGAAAAACTGTTACAAATTTTCTATATCGCGAAAATTTACGCGTCAGTAAAGATGAATGACTTTGGGCTTTTAAATTTATTTATTAGGACTTTTGATTTATTAGGACTAATTTATTTATGAGGACCGATTTATGATTGATTTATTAGGACTTAATTATTTAATTTTTTTATTTATTAAATTATTAGGACTTTTGATTTATTAGGACTAATTTTTTTTTTATTTAAATTTATCTTGTTGATGCATATTTACTGCTATATGAGATTTCTTGCTTTACTGAAAGACACCACAACCCCAAATATCAAAACAACCGTTTCTTAAGTTTCCATGGTTCCACGATCATCATTTTAGCACTATCCCTCTTATAAGTATCTGCCCGACCACAGTGGGCTTAAAAAGGCAACTTTTTCATTGAAATCTAAGTCTTCTTATTACCCAAAGGCTAATATTTGGAAAAAAATTTGTTGCCATTGTAATTACAGTCTTGACGTGAAGTGTACTCTAGGTTTGTTGGAGCTACAACCTTTGGTAGCCTTTGGCAGTGTGTTTTAAGTTTCGTTAGCAATTTCTAGAGGATATTATGTTGGTTTAGTTAGCTGGAAATCAAATTTTGATGAATGTTGTAAATTGTAAAAATAAAGTTCCCCCAAAAAGGGTTTTGAATTGATGAATTTATTCTACTCAAACCCCTTCAGGCCAATCCTTCTTCTGTGCATAAGAAAGCGGCATAGTATTTCCTGAAACGTAAAATGAACAAAATTTCTTCGATTTTCCCTGTCCCATTAATAGAACTGATAATTTTCTAATTTCTGATAATTTCTGATAATTTCTTGGTAATTAATAGAACACTATTTTCTTCAATTTGAAGTGGAGTGCCATCTTCTCCTCATTCCGCCATTTATGTTGAAAAACATTTTGCACTTTAAAGAAATAAAAATTTTCAAAATTAGAGTTAAGATTTATTGTGACACAATTTGACAACAACACACTATCAATTGTCAATATACTATATTTTTTATATTCTAATAAGCTTTCAGTAAAGTCGGAATGAAACTTTATCGAAAGTGTCTGGTCGAGGGGGGCGTGGCGCTCGGCGGGTCGGCCGATGCGGAGGCCGCGCCCGGGGGATAAGACGCAGCGCGGCAACAGTATTTCCGGCGGCGCTCAGAAGAATGGCAATTGGGGCAGGGCAATGACAGCAGCGAAACGTTTTTCGAAGGCCAGGGCCTTCCTGTGCGGCTCGGCCGTGGCCGCGTTGCTGGCGGCCTGCGCGGAAGAAGAAATCATCCTCCAGGGTGAGCGCGAGGACATCCGCCCCGACAGCACGATCACGATCGTTGACCAAAGCCGCGCCATTGCGCTGCCTGCTGCACGCACCAATGCCGATTGGGCACAGGGCGGCGGTCTTGAAGGCCTGCGCCCGACGCATCATACAAAGTTATTTTAGGGCTTGGAATTATTCCATTTTCTGTACCTGTTCTGTTAAATTTACTGTTTTTAACATAAACTAGGTAGGATGAAACTGAATACAAAGCTTGATGCCTTTATTTAAGTTTTTTCGTAATATAATAATTTTTTCTGGGGGAAATTACATTTTGATCTCATAGATCTCATAGTAATCAAAAGTTTAAAAATCTGATTCTAAAAAGAAGTGGCTAGTGAGAAAAAATAGTCATTTATAGCTGATTAAGGGATGGTAATCATTGTTTTCATTAGTGTTAATAGTAAAATGTTATTATGAAAAAAAAATGTAAAAAAAAATTAAAGAGCCAATAACTATTAAACAGTTTTCCTGTCTGAAGCACCTCTTTTTATTTTATTTTTTATTCCAATAACATGGAGTCGAACTCCATGGCATAATCAAGAAGATGTAAGTTGAGCACCTAATTTTAAACAAGTAAACAAATTAATTTATTTGGTCTTTATCTTGCTCTACTATGATAATTCAGTTCCCACCAAAACCACCCCCCCCCCAAAAAAAAAAAAAACATGAAAAGAAAAATTGAAAGAAATTAAACATAACCTGTAGAATATTCTACATCGTGTATCCTTAGGAATATAGGAAGAATATTAAGAATCCTTTCTTTTCTTCATTCTTTAATTTGTCTCAATTTCCCTTTGGCTCGTCCAGGGATCGTCCCAAGCAGACAACTAAAGAGACTTATATACGACCATTAAAGCTAAAATGACTATTTCTAAAATAGTTCCAGCATCCTTCCTTCAGAGAAGTTAAACCAGGACTGATAAATAAAGTGAGGTGAAACAAGGCAATTCATTGAAATAAAAGAAGAAAAATTCATTCAAATTAGAATCCCATTGTCTTACGAATAGAATTCCCCATTGTTCTTTTTGTTCTTGATGTTTCTGATCGAAAGGCAGTGTGGTCTTCGTCGCTATTTAAGTACAGTGACGAGAATTTTGTAGAACTTACGATTTTCAAGTTTATTTGCGCTGCCCCACAAAATTGCAAGTAAACGCTTTCAATATTTTCAATTTGATTAAAGAGCCGGTAACGGGCGTCGGTCGTTTCTAATTGCAGGTCGCCGGTATTGAAAAAGACGGGATTGCCTAAAAAAATCATTCGTAGCGTATGCAGATCGGCTGGAATACTAAATTGTTCTCCCAGCCAGCTTATACTTTCTATACCATATTGATTATTAAGGCGATCAATGACATAGACGGAATCCGTCGTTACCAAGGCGCGCACGGCTTCAAAACCTAATTTTTTAATACTGACCCACAAAAAGCTGTCCTTACGCATCCGCACCGGTGCCGCGGCTCCTATAGAAAGATACTCGCCTTCATAATTCAGCCTTGCAAGGAGCCTTGTATTTGTTTTTTCTTTGGGATCTCCTTCTTTCTCCAGAGGCTGGATTGTCTCCATGTATCAAAAAGTTAAACAAAGGCAATATATTTTGCTTCTCTATTACTTTTGGGGTGATCCGAAGTAACTTTGTGCACGCGTTCTTGACAATATTAAATCATGGTTACAAAATCAATTAACGACCGATTTATCATTTTGTTGCCACTTCTGATTAAGTTTGAGAAAAATCCCAAAAAATCTGTTCTATCAGATATCCTGATTAAAAAATTTAGGAAACCCATTCCCTCCTTCAGGGGAAGTCTATTCGAATCCTAATTTAAAAAGGCATAAATAGTACATTAGTCCCAACTACTGGAGCGGTGTTTTTCGCAAACCCTGCGCGACGATTATTTTGATCAGTTGCCCTTGCATCAGGTTTTCTTATCAACCTCGGGACGCGCTGCGGCGTTGATTACCGAGGGCCAAGACGGCGTGCCCTATCTGGATAAGTTTGCTGTCACCCCGGCCGCCCGCGGTGCGGGGTTGGCTTCGGCACTGTGGCGCGAACTGAAGGGCAACTTCGACCAGCTTTATTGGCGTGCCAAGCTGCACAATCCAATCAACGAGTGGTACCACCGCCAGGCAGACATTAGCTTTAAGGCCGGCGACTGGCGCGTGTTCAGCTACGGTATCGACATGGATCAGCTGCAGTCACCGTACCTTGTGTTTGGCAAGGGTGCCAATTGGGAGAAGTTGAGAGGAAGGTCCCCAAGAAGACTTGAAAATTGCACTTTTTGGGCAATTTCAATGAAGAAGATTGAAAAAACAACAAAAATCTCCTCCCTAGATGCTCGAAGGAAATTGTATCTTCCTTTAAAAACGGAAAAATTCCTACCTCCCCCTCCCTGTTCTCTACATTTTATTAATTGGCACCAGTTTAGCAGTTTCGTTTATTTCACTTTTAATTTCATTCTTTGTTTAGCGCTTGTTTCCTCTCATCCTTTTATGGATTCAATTTTGATTAAGCTACTTCTGTTTTCTCATATTGGTTACCCTCTAATCTCCGTTTCATGGCCAAGAAGTGCAATGGGGTGGAAGGCCAGGAATCATGTGCTATCACACACCCTTCCTGTTTACCATCCCCAGATTTCTCCAGGTACCCACTTAGAGCTGGGTCGCTATGGTTATTTAGTGTCATTTGAGGAGTTCTGAATCGTAAAATCATTTAAGTAATGCCGTAATATTTAAGACATGGAAGACAATTTTTGAAAAGGAAGTCCTGTTGTTTTTCATGTGATTTCCCTCTATTTTTGTTTACCTTTACTAGTATTTGGCTACTTTCTAGGGATCAATTTATAATTTATCTATCACTATAATTTTATTTTTAATGTTTTAGGGGTACACAGCTACTGCTCCTCCCTTCGGTATTAGGATAGAACCAAGGTAGCAGAACTCTTTAAGAGTCTCGATGGTTTCGCCCTCTAGTTGGATACCTGGGTGGTTTTGGGGTGTTTCCTTTCATGACTTTTGTTTTTGACTTGCTGATTACGAGGCCAGATTTCTTTGATGCACAGGAGACATCGTTGACCATCTTTTGGAGCTCAGCCGACGAGCTACTCGTGAGACCCACATTGTTTACGCAGTCAAGGTCTGTCATGGCGATCGGGTTGTCTTCTCCCTAAACAACCACAGACCCTTTGTGGGTGCAAAGTGAATTCGCCATTACCCAGTCTGTTATGTAATTGAACAGCATGTTAATAAAAGGACTAACGCATATGACGTATTTTATGTTGCGAAATTTGCAGAAATAAATAACAACGGTTTTCTCCCATAATAAAGCTAATTCAAATCTCATTAGGTGTTACTAGCCTACTAACGATGAATTTGGCCCCATCTCGAACGACAATGACATTGTCAGATGAAAGTAGTGTGAAAGAGCATCATTGTTTGATGAAAGAGCATAGTTTGCAAATAAAATTTCAATTTAACTGAATTTAACTAAAAATAGCTTTTTGATTTAAACTACACAGGAACATCAAAATTAAAACTAGAAATCTATTCCGTATATATGAGAGAGGCTACGACTTCCTCAACCCCAGCGACGGCAAGCGCTCGAATGGTTGTGTGTGGCGAGCACACCGTGGGATGAAGTCGCGA
Source organism: Alatinidae sp. Z8VKAUB7J3 (assembly GCA_010016025.2). Taxonomy (NCBI): domain Eukaryota; kingdom Metazoa; phylum Cnidaria; class Cubozoa; order Carybdeida; family Alatinidae; species Alatinidae sp. Z8VKAUB7J3. Next base: position 7,909,769 of record JAAAKM020721499.1, read on the forward strand.
TGGGGACGTAGTTACTCCGCGCGGCTGACGCCTTCCCAAAGATTCCCTGAGAGGCATGTGCCTGGGCCCGGCTCTGCTTTGTGTCGGAGTTCGATCTCTGGCGAGTTGAGAGCGGCGATTTGACACATGGTTCGACTGAGTTGAGTCGTCGAGGCGCATGTCTCGCTGGCGGAGTTTTCACCCCAATACACGGCGCATAGAAATGAAGTTGTGGGCAAAGCAATGGGGTTCGACGGCCGTGATCGTTTTGGGCATCGCCGCTCTTCTTCTCGCATACCTCCCTGGGCCGGCCATGCAGGGGCCGGTCCCGCCGGCGCCATTGGTCACGGTCACACCCTCGGGCCAGGGGTGTAGGTGGTCCACACCGGTGCCGCCCACTTGGATCCAGGCGAGCCCCGGTGAGTCCAAGATCACCCGATGTTGCGGTCCAGTGATCCCGGGGCACTTGATGCTAAAGACCACCCGGGGCTCGATCCGCGCCAGCTCCCTGGCCAGCGCCTCGGGATCGCGGCAGTAGGTCACCGGCAGATCCGGGAAGCGGGCTTCGAACAGATCCCGATAGTGCTCCGGGCCGTCGTGGGCGACCAGGAGTCCTCGCTCACCGATCTTCTCAGGACTCATGGGTGGGGCTCTCACGCCGCAGACATCGACACGACCGTGCATGCCGTCTCCGCGGTCGACCAGCATCGAGCTCTCCTCGCACTCGTCCGCTGCCTCGAGCCGTCGTTTCTCGACATTCCCGATCGAGTCTTGGTACTCCTCCCACCGCCCTCGCCCGGCGCTTCGCGAGATCGTGAACGATTCTCTGGTAGACTGTTTCACACCCAGACCGACGCCGCGGTCGCCGCAGACCTCGTCTTCGACGGCTTACTCGAACGCTCCCGCTGCGCGCGCCTGATCGATCAACATCGTAGAGATCCCAATCTCCCCGGCCTCAACGCCGTGCTACGCGAACTGGAACGGATCGCCGGCGTTTCGAACAATGAAGTTACTCATTAACCATTATCAAGGATATATACAATAGCCCTGTCCCAAAACATTCCAAGATCACTGAGATTTTTTTTAATTTTTACATTTTTCCTATATTTTACTTATTTCCTATTTTTTGGAGTTGTCACTCCTCCCTATTAAAAATACTGCATATGTCCCTGGCTTTTATGTCACTGAACTTTCTTGACATTAAATTGACTTAACCTCTCTGATCTTCACTTCCCATCAATCTGGCTCTATTCAGGTTCTATATGTTTCTTTTTTTTACTTTTGATTGAGAAGACAATAGAATTGCATGAACATTATTTACATTATTTACATACAGACAATTGTTTTAGATAACCTCTGTTTATACCTAAAGTAACTCATTATTGTCTTGTATTTATTGTCTGATAAATATCCATGCTAGCCTAAAACTGTTCACCTTGAATCTTTTTTCGCCACTATCTTCAGAGGGTCTTTAAAAACATGACTCTGGTCTTCGACAATTACCTGGGCAAATGTGTCTGAAATCTGAAACAAATAAAAATGAGCTTAATTTCTTCCACTTTTGAGAGATTATACATGAACACCCTGTGTAGATATGCTATCATAGAATTAATGTAACTCTTTTATGCTTGAATTTGACAAGAATACACTTGGCTTATAATAGAAAGCATTCAGTACCTTTTTAGTGTATGAGATGAGTGCTTTTGGAAGACAAACTATGCATTGGGAATTCTATATAGGTTTATTGGTTATTACTTGAATCATACAAATGGATGGAAAGTAGCTACATTAAAACTTAAAACAAACAGAAATTATTACGCATATGAAAGGATTCGTCCCCTAGTCAATACCTCGCTCTTTATGCTAAAGTTCGAATTTTTTCTAATTCTTTAAGAATGACCCCTGAATCACAAAGGCTGTTTAATTAGAATAAATAGCTCTTCTGAAAGTACTAAAACAAACTTTAACATAAAGAACAAGGTATTAACTAGGGCTTGAACCCCCTCATATATGCGATAATTTCTGTTCGTTTTAAGCTTTAACAAGCGCTTCCGGTCTGGTAATTTGACTTAAAGAATACTGAATATAATTATTAATCTTACATCTGCTCTATGTTACGTTGAGTATTAGAGTTACTCTGAGCTTAAGAGAAGGCAAGCTACAGTCACCTCGGATGCAAAAATCATTTACATCCATGAAGGTGAAACTGCGAGGTAAAAGTGTCTGAAGTACTTTCATTATACGTGACAGGTTTTCTCACCTATATTCTTCCTCCGGTCATAGTAGTTTCTATAGTTTTCTTTATAGGTAAGTGGAAAGCGCAAGGTCTTGCAAAGCAAACCAGCACAGCAGCAAATGCAGCAGGTCTTCATTCGCGCCCACCTTATCACACATCCACATGCTTAATCTTGAGCGTACTGTTTTGGCGAATGGAAGGGCGTTGCGTATGGTAAGAGGGTAGGTGTCGGTGGTTGCCGTTTCAGTTGTAGAAATTGAAACATTTGCTTCCGAGTCTACAGTTTCTCCGATAAAATTTCTTATTAATGACGAAAAATTTATTCCAGTAATGAATCCGTGACATTTTGGTAACGATAAAAAGAAGCATGATACAACTTTATTATCATGGGAGAATGTTTAAATCATTATCGATAGTTTAGGGTAAATAAATATTGGGCAATGAGGTAATAAATGATGTTTATGGACAAATTCAAAATTTCAATAGCTGTAAAAGAACTGACTAAAACTGCACGAGCAGTTTCTCAAGCTACTTTTGAAGGCCTCGTCCAAGGGAGGGAGGGGGTTGACTCCTCTCTTGACATTTTTGTCCGACTGGTAAAACCGTGAAAAAATACGTATAAACAAGTCTTGATGCCTTTTTCAAAGTTTTTTAAACACCCTCCCCTCCCAGGGGACAAAAATCCTGGATACGACCTTGCTAATCTTTCATTAACTACCCAAGTTTCAAAGTTTCACCTTTGAGATTCTGGCTTTCGAGTAAAACTAGCAAATTTGGCAGCAAAAAAAAAGAATATATAACTAGAAGCTTGAAATGCGTCAGTATCTGGTTCTGCCCGTTTGTTACTTTCATTGACTCGCTCACATGTCTTCTAACCGTTTGTCTTTACTCTTCATTTTCATTTTTGACTTGCTCACATGCTTGGTGTCGCATGTCTTCTAACCGCGTGTGTCTTTGCTCTTCATTTTCATTTTTGACTCGCTCAAATGTTCGGTTTCGCATGTCTTTTAACCGCGTGTTTCTTTGCTCTACATTTTATTTTTGACACGCTCTAATTGTTGTTTTTGCATAGCTTCTAACCACCCGTATCTTTATTCTTCATTTTCATTTTTGACACGTTTTTGGATTTTGATTACTTCAAACAATTTAGCAATGGCCTTTGCTTTAGCTGCCCGTATTAGTGTCGCAATTGATGCAAGTGACATATAGCATTCGCAGATTCCGTCGGTGGGGCGGTCTGTCGCTCCCGATTTTGCTAGTTTAGGCACTTCCAGATAAGCTAGGACGATGAAACTTGGCAGACATATCTGGGACCAGATCAGATTAAATTAGAAATCGTAATTTTCCCGATTTGACCATCTGGGAGGAGGAAGTGGGGGGAGGGTTAATTTGGAAAAATTAGAAAAAATGAGGTATTTGTAACCTACGAATGGGTTATTGGATCTTAATGAAATTTTATATCTAGAAGGATATCGTGTCTTATAGCTCTTATTTTAAATCCTGACCGGATCTGGTGATGTTGGGGGGAATAGGAGGGGGAACCCTTCAACATAGTCATTTACTATTGACAACACTTAATTGCAGTTGACTTTGAACTAATAATTAAGTTACCAAGGAAATCAAAAATGTTTTAAGCCCCCGAACCCATATTGGGTCTGCTCATACTTGATACATGTAAATGGTGTTGATTCACAAAATAACTTCGCCTTGAAAGAAAGGCTACCCTTTCATAGGCTGTTTGGTACCATTTAGCTTATTTTTTGCTTATTTTCGGTTTTTAGCTTATTTTTGGCAGAATTTCCGCCACCGTTGTTTTAAGTTGACAAACGCTACCGCCAAAAACTGTGCAAATGTACTTAAGGTCCTCGTCATTAAAAGTAAAATTCCTGCCTTGAGCAAGCTCCAAAGTCATCATTGGTCTCCCCTCGCGCTACGGTACATCGATAGAAAACCTGGCCTTAATTCAGTTATTTTAAACAAAATTGTGAGGGGAGGGATTTTCTACTCTCCTTTTGGCACTGCCGCCCTTACCAAATTAAGGCCCTGGATACGTGCTTGACATTACTCCTATCATTGCATCATTAGTCTTAGATCAGCCCAGTCACTGAGCAAGAATTTTAATAATTCTTGTGCAGTAACTAGTGCTAGTACTTGTAACTAGTGCAGTAACTAGTGCAAATAAACCAACTGACAATGTTTCCCTATGTTTGAATGACTAGAAAACTAGTGCTTTATTATCACGCGCAGCTTCTCCTTGTCCTCCATCACCTCGTCCACGAAGCCCGAGAAGTTCGCGAAGGGTCCCGTCGTGACGCGGACGTTCTCGCCCTCGTCGCAGTGGATCAGGGGCTTCGGCTTGACCGCGCCTTCCTTGATCCATCCGGCGAGCTGGCGGGCGTTGGCACGCTCGAACATTCCGGCGTCGGGCGAGAGGTAGTCGACGTAGACGTGGATGTCGACCTTCTCGGACGCCGTCGGCTCCGGCGTCGGAGATTCGGAAGCGCCCGCGTCGCTCGGCTCGGGCGTGGGGGTCGTGGGTACCGCAGCGGATCCGGCGAAGGCCTCGACGTCGGTGACGACGACAAGAATTTTATCTTTAACTCTGCTTAGAAATTTTATAATATTTTACAAATCGTCTTTTGAACCAATGGAGCCCATTTAATAAAATCCAACCATTCTATAAAAGTGTACATATTTTTGTTTTCATAAAGTGTGTTTGAGCACCGTTTTTCCTTGATTTCGTTCAATACCATGGAGATATTGTAGGACCCCTTCAACCACATAAGTTTTTTAATAACACACTAGATTAGGGCTGGACTTCAATAGTCTACATAAACATTCAAATGATATATAATAATACAGGACAATACATGATAATAAATGATATCACATGGTACATGATAATATTCATTTATTATCAAATCAAAATTTGAGTCCCCTCATATACGGAATAATTTCTGGTCGTTTTAAGTTTCAATATTGCTCTTTACTTTCATTTAAAAAAACTTTTTCTTTTATTTTAGTACCTACCTAGATATAGCCTTAATGGTACTAGTATCACATTAGTCGTGGTGGTAGTAGGAGAAGCCCCTGTAGAATTAGTTTCGGAATTACAATAGCAATAACCCTAGCACCACGTTTTTATAAGTCGAATATCTCCCTTATGATGTCCCAAAAAATTTCACCTTGACACAATGAGCCGTTTATGTCAATACTCCCAGTCTTACTCCGATTATAGTAGTACTTGGGGTAGTTTATGAACAGTAGTAGTAGAAGCCGGTCTTCTGGAAAAAAATTACGAAATTCCACATTTTTGTAGATAGGAGCTTGAAAATTCTATAGTAGGGTTTTCTGATACGCTGAATGTGATGGTATGATTTTCGTTAAGATTCTATAACTTTTAGGGAGTGTTTCCCCCTATTTTCCAAAATAAGGCAAATTTTCTCAGGCTCGTAACTTTGGGTAAGTAAGACTAAATTTAATGAAACTTACATATTTTAAATTAGCATAAAAATCCGATTCTTTTGAAGTATCTATTAGTATCAAAATCCCACTTTTTAAAGTTTCGTTTACTATTGAGCCGGATCGCTCCATACTACAGTTCGTAACTACGGGAATAGATTAGAGGCGGCGCGCGCGCTGGAGCTGGGCAAGCACCTCGAGGGCTTCGACCCCCACCAGGGCCGTCCCCTGCTGACGCCAATCAACCGCTCCTGGCTGGACGAGGACGAACGGACCCTGGCCGAGCTACTCGCGCCGAAGGGCTACGTGAGCGCCCACGTGGGCAAGTGGCACCTGGGACCGAAGGGACACCTGCCGACCGATCAGGGCTTCGCGGTCAACAAGGGCGGCTTCCAGCCCGGCTCGCCGCCGAACTACTACGACCCCTACCGGAGCAAGCGCTTCCCGGACGGCATCGAGGGCCTGCCCCCGCGCAACGAGGGCGAGTACCTGACCGACCGCGAGGCGGAACCACAAAATTTTGCACTTAACCCCCTAATGTGCAAAAATATAGCCCAAATTTGTTTCTAAACTATTATATTTTCATCTTATTTTGTTTTATTTTATTAGCAATAACCAAACTTCCATTCTTGAGTGTGTATTATATAACTGACAAGTATTGAAGTTATTAGTCAACTAGTTGGAAAAAGATAGTTTTGCTGGGGCAACATTTCTTGGCAAATTCAAATTTAAGCACTTTTTGATCTTTTTGATTTTATGACATATCTAACCTAACCTAGTAGGTAAATATATGACTGTCCATATTATTGACTTACCTTATATAGTCAACATACCATTCAATGCCTTTTTTATGCTCCTCGAAACCGTCGCTCACGCGTCGCCCCCAAGCGTCTGGCGGGCGAGAAGTTCTTCGTCGACCGGCGACCAATCGTGCGGCTGCCAACTGCTGTTTTCCATGCGCCGCCATTCGGTGCGGCCCCAGGCGCCGTCCCGCTGGTCCCACCAGTAGATCGGCGCATCGAATTCGCCGACCCAGGCATAGATCAGCAGCACCGGTTCCGGCCCCGTGGTCAGCGCATGCAGGCGCCCCGACGGCGTGATCGAATAATCCCCGGCCGAAATCTCGAATGGATCGCCGTCAACCCCATGCTGGAGCGTCAGGCGGCCGGATAGACAAAAATACAGCTCGGCCGCGACATGCGTGGAGGACAGCAACCACACAAGGTGGCTCAGGGCGGTGTGTCAGAAAAAGATGCCGCCAAGCTGGATGTGGCGGCTCGACAGGCCGCACGAGCTAGCGGTGAGGCAGCAGAGGGAAGGAGCACGGCACACATGAAGGTTTCCTCTGCTCCACGAAAGGGTGGTCGGAAGCGTTAGAGCATTTAACTAACTGCTCCATGCTATTTTCCATCATCTCAGAATACTCTTTTCAACAATGTTGATGTATGCGAACTTTGCCCCGCAGACTCCAGTGCTGATGAAAGGACGTCTAGATATGTCTCCATACATTTTTTGCCTTTTGCTGTGGCTCGACAAGATTGAGCAGGTCAGGCTGACGCAAGGACCTTTGAAGTAAATAAGTGTTGTTAATCAATAACAAAAGATCTCTCTTTAGATCTCTATTTTATCAATTCCAGTTAATTATTGTTAATTTAAACCTCTGAGAGCTTAAAATTTAAATCATAGAAATATAGTTACCTCCTTCAGATATAGCATTCCCAAGTTTCGAGGCTTTTTTATAGTATAGTCTATACATATTTCTTCCTCTTGTAGCAGAACCAGGCGAATTAGTCTCCTCTGGTATCAAACAGTTTGTGGTAGCGAACTGTAAGTAAGGAGCGACCCGGCTCAACAGTAACCGAAACTAAAAAAACGGAATTTTAATACCAATAGATACACTACGACCATGAGACAATTATACTAGCTAAACAAATTCTCCATACAGAACTTAATGAGCCTAATAAGAGTAGTAATCCATGCCAAAGATGAGGACAATATTCTCGAAATGTCGAAAATCTTAGTCAACGCCGCGAAGCAAAAAGTGAACATTTCTAAAGTCGTGATATTCAGCCCCTGTGAAGTTCCCGCAATAGGCGATACCGATAGCACCATAGATATTTCTAGCTGTATTCTATGCTATTTCTATTTCTATGAAACACAGCTATTTCTATGAAATATGAAATTTCAATAAGACCCGATCAATAAGTTAAAAATACCTCATTTTTCTAATTTTTCATAATTAACGAAATTTAACAACGCTTGCCAGGAACAAGGAGTTTGACCGAATCGTGGCGACGGCCACCAGCGCGGTTCGTGAAGCGAAAAATGGTGGAGAGTTTCTTCAAATGGTCGAAGAACAAACCGGTCTTGAAGTACAAGTTATTACCGGTAAAGAAGAAGCCCGTATCATTTATCTTGGCGTGCGCAATGGCATGGAACTCTCGGACGATCCCTCCCTGATTGCTGATGTTGGGGGTGGATCTGTAGAAGTGATTGCTTGTAATCGTAAGCAAATGTACTTTGGGCGGAGTCTTAAGTTGGGCACGATCCGGTTGAAAGATCTGTGTGTAAAACAAGATCCTCCGACAAAGAGATGTGGGCTTGAAACCTCTACAGCAAGGTTCTCTGACATGCTGCACCTCATGGTGTGATTTTCATTAGGATCATTTGACTTTATGGGTTGGTTTTCCTGCTTTTTCGGAAATCAGGCAATTTTCTTAGGCCTGGAGCTATTAATGACTAACATTATATTTTATGAATCTTTCATAGTTAGGATCAGCATAAAACACCAGTTTTTTTAATGTATTAATTTTATCAAAATTCCTTTTTTAGAGTTTTGGTTACTGATAGACCAAGATGCTCATAACTTACAGTTTGTTACCAAGAATTGTTGAACAAACCCAGTGTACAATACGTATATTGTTGGATAAAAGAAACCAGACCACCCCAAACAAAAAGACCCATCCTTTGACTACCTTGGTCGTGAACAATGACGGCGGAGGGATATTTTCTTTCCTTCCGATTGCTCGCCATGGAAGCGGTGTGGCGTTTGATGAATTCTTCGGCAGTCATGGCGGCAAAGTCGCGATTGAATTCGACCTCATAGAACAGGTCGATTTCAATGCTGCCAGCGGCCGTTTCGCGGTCCTCGGCCGAGGTCAGGCGGAACGGCGGATCATCGGCACGAAACAGCATGCGCGGATGCGGTTCAAAGGTCAGGATCGCAAGCGGAGCGCCAAGATCACGCGCAATCTTGCGGGCCTGATCCAGAAGCGACTGATGCCCAGGAAGATTAAAGTGAAGAAATACTTACTAGTTTCAAGCATTGCTTTCTAAATGAGAAAACCGGATTGCAAATCCGGTTTACGGCGTCGGATTAGAAATCCGACCTACTGGACGATTATCTGGCCTATCTACTGGCCGTAATCTGATCATCTCGTCGGATGAAAACCAAAAACGAGTGCCGCCATCCGCGGCATTCGTTTATTTCTTGACCGGGAGACTTGTAAGTCATGCGAGAATTGAAAACTCGCCTTTTCAACAAACTTCTCGCTATCGCCTCTCTTTTGACGATCTATCTAAAATCAATCTTCACCGAATCAAGAATCGGCTTGGACTTGTTTTGGGTCAGAACTTTCCTTATTAATATAACCCGAGGCTCCTGCTCTTATATAACGCATAGCAAAATATTCTTCAGGATACACGCTTAGAATAAGAAACGGTAAATCTGGGAATTCTTTCTTTATCATTTTCATATAATCCAAACTCAATTCTTTATTCATGGTGATATCCAATAATACGATGTCCGCTTTGGTCGCTTTTACTTTCTCCATCAATTCCTTGCAACTTTTTACTTCCATTATTACCTTTAAATCATGAACAGAAGATATTACCCTTTGCAACCCTTCACGAAAGACAGGATGATCATCCGCGATCATTATTTTAATTTGGTTATCCATTATCATCTCCATTATTAAGACCTGAGGGCCCCCCAACTTGTCTAAAAACTTTCGGAACAGATACCCTCAACTCTATCATGACATTTAAGTTTTCTACCTATAAGATAAGTTTAAAAAAAATTTAAGGATTTTGAAGCAAAACTGTATTTTTGGAGTTTCATTAACAACAGATGATAGTCAATTGTGTAAAAGGGCTTGGCAACATCAATAAACACTGCCAATATATACTGATCACTGTTGATTGCATTGTTTATCTCAAGCAGAAGTTTGATGAATCCCCAACTCTGTTGATTTTCCTTTAATGAAGCCACCCTTTGAAACTTGTCCTCAACAACTCGTTTGGTACGAGATTTTATGAAAATCTCGTGGTTTAGCTATCGAAAAGGATTAAAAAGATTAGTGCTGTGTACAAGGGTAATATTTCTGCTGTTAAAATAGAAAATGAGAATAGTAGCTCGTTTATCATTGAATCCGGAGTAAAACATGCTCGAGTTTTAACCCCCCTTATATGGATTATTCTGATGGAATTTATTCTAAGGAAGATGACAAATGACACTGAGGAGCATGGAATAAAACAGGGAGGCAAACTCTTCTAAACTAGGATTATGGACAAGATTCCAATATCATAAATAAAAATGTTAGCAAAATACGAACAATTTTCACAAGTTATTTGAGAACTGAGGGTGCAATAATAGATTTGAAAATTTATGTTAACCGCTGGAATCCCGCGTGATTCTCCAATCTTGCTTAACGCGTATTTGTACGCTCCTCGCTGTCCCTTATAGATATGATTTTGCAACAGTTGAAGACGGAAGTTCCCCAGGTCGATCATGACACGGTCATCAAACGTCAAAATTTGGTAATCTCGGTTTGCCAGCAGGCAGTAAATTTGGTACAATACAAGATGCCAATCACGTGCACAATGGCCAGCATATGCTAAATCAAGAAGAGCAGACCGCTTCAACCTAAGCCCTAGCTCTCTTTCCTTATTTTTACTGACTTCCTCAAGCTCTTGCCTCTTCAAAATGATCGCTCGCATCGCTTGAATGATCTGCTCATCATAATGCGTTTTTCTTCAAGATTTCTTTGGTTGTAAAGTAATAGGAGAATGTTTACTTACTTAATAAAGATGACGCATTCTCGTGTAACTTGTTACAAGTCAGGGCCCGCCAGTCAATTGGGGAATCTTGGTTGTAATTGAGGATAGCACACACGTGAAGTGTTACATACATACACCTGTATGATACGTAATAGGAGATTGTTTATCTAAGTCAAGGGTGACAAAATCTCGCATGACTTATTTCTTCAGGCACCCGTGGGGAATCCCCGGTCGTAATTGAGGATAGCGCACACGTGGGATGCTATATAATGCTTTAACAGATGTTTCATTTTATTTAAGATTTTTTACGTGAAAATTCGATTCTTTTGACGTATCTTTTAGCATCGAAATTCCGTTTTTTAGAGTTTCGTTTACTATTGAGCCGGGTCGCTCCTTACAACATTTCGTTACCACGAACTGTTTGATTAAATAAAAAAACAAGTTTTTTGAAATGAAAGTAAGGAGCGACATTAATACTTAAAAGGAAAAGAAATTATTCCGTATATGAAAGGGGCTTTACCTCCTCGACACCCCATTCTTTACGCTAAAGTTTTTTATTGTTTTAAAAAGTTGAGTTGCGAGAAAGAATAAAACTTTAGCGCAAGGAGCGGGTTGTCGAGGAGGAAAAGCCCCTTTCATATACGGAGTAATGTGTGGTATTACTTTGCTATGTTTATATTATTTTTACGATGCGCACACAAGTACAACGATTAGAATCTTTATTGAAAAGCTGGAGATGTAAAAGAAGGCATTTTCAGCAACATAGATACTACTAGAAGGCTCATAGAGCGATAAATTAGAATTTCAGATGGATTAACAGGTGTTTTAACAGAGTTAGAGATAATTGAGCTATATTATTTTCCAAAATTCACACTGAGAAAGAAACAACCGCTCAGGAACACTAACAAGTGGTTTACTAGAGTCTGAAATTGGTGAATTAGGTTAAATTTTTATCGAAGTTGGAGAGAAATGAATCAAAATCTGTTTGGAGTTAGAGACAGTCAGTGAATAGTCGCTTTTTCAAGGTTTCGAATTGAGAATAGGGGAATCTTAACAACATTATCATTGAGTGGCTTTGTGGGACATCTGGTTAAAACTATGATGAAAAAAAATCCACTTTTATTAGGCCAACTATTGTGATGTAGTTAAGTATTTTCCATGACACTATTATTTAAAACATTATAAGCGAAGCTTTTCATAAATACAACAGGAGACAGAATATAGGTAACAGTATTTTCTTTCTCTTAATTCCTTGATAATTTCAAATAACGTTTAATTCTTGCAATATGCGTCTTTTTAAAACAATTTTAAATCATTTAGAAATTTTACACCATGATACTATGGTGTTATAAGATTCAAAGAGACCTCTCTACTCTAGATGTCCTAATTCTAAAAAGGATTTCCAGCCTTGAATTTTCTATATAGAAAACTGACTCATAGTGTTCGAAATTTATATTTCTATTCAAACTACTCCCCATCTGTAAAGAAGTCTCGCAATTTGTATAGTTGATAGAATTTTAGATTTTTCTTAAGAGACTGATGTAGTCTCTAAGCTAAATACACAACACACATTTTATTCTTTAATAATAATAATAATAATAATACCCCATTAAACTTGTTGATCAAATTATAGAAAAAAGACTCGAGAACGCAAAGAAGAAGTAATAAACTCATCTCACAGTCTTTAGTCGAATTCATATACAGTATTTCCCATTTATTAAGCATTATCAACTGCAGGGTGAATGACGGCCCCAAAGTGCACGAACGTCAGTATCACAAATATCTGTCAGTAATGGCTTATTTATGAGTTTGGATTACTGCTTAAACAAACACCATTAGCATTAAAATTTATTTTTTACATAAAGGGCCACTAATAGGCCGCTGGTAAGAAAGGATTATGCCACCCTTGAAGCCCTTGCCTTCTGAGCAAAGCATTTCTTGCTGTGAATTATTGCTCTTTACGTTTTACTCCCAAAATCGTAAACTCACCAAGTTTTTTTAGTTTATTACACTTATTCTTGATTTCTTCTCTTTTGGCAGTCATCGAGTCCCAATTTTTTCATTTTTTTTTTTGGATTCACAGCCTTGTTCTCTGGTTCACTCATTTCTTCAAAAGGGCGTTTAATTGGGAGGTTTAATTTCTGTATTGTTAGCATCCAGTTCATCACGTATTCGGGCGGAAAGATTTTCGACATTGGCAGGCGATGACGCGCTCTAAGTTTGAAAATTCAATTAAAAAATTTTCTTTTTTTGGATCAAACCCTTGTTACCTAGGTCATTCATTTGTTCAGAAGTTCATTAGGGTCGTTCATTGGTGGGTCTCTCCATTGTTCACACACACACACACATAGACAAAATACTGCTAAGGGTCTCTAAGTATAGCTAAGTCTTAAGAGAAAACCTATGAAGACTGGGACAAATACCAATTGAAGATTTCATTAGATTATGAAAAAGATGATATCTTAATGAACTTTGTGACCAACCATGATGAGAATTCATGGAATGGTACCATCAAAGAGCGTATGGGTGATGCTTCAGAATTGTTTACAGTTTTTAGCTATGTAATCCCTGGAATGCCATTGATTTATTCGGGACAAGAATACGATATGAGCCATCGACTTAAATTCTTTGAGAAAGACTCCATTCCAAAAATCAAAGGAAAAACTTGGGAGCTGTTGAAAAAACTAGGGAAACTTAAAAATACATATCCAGCATTAAATGGCGGAAAAGAAAAAGCCAATCTTAAAATTAAAAGTTATTGCGAAAGCGAATTTATGATGATTTCAAGAAAAGCTTGAAACCCCTTAAAATGACGTCATATTGAAACAAAAAGTGTACCATTAGAATCACCATGGTCACCAAGCTTATTTGAGATAATCGCAGTCCTAAACCTTGAACAACAAAGAAAGACACTCTATTGCATAGGTAGCACTGACGTGTCACGTCTTTCGTTTTTTATGGCACTTGGTATTTACCAAGTGACATATAGCGATCGCAAATTCTGTCGGTCTGTCTGTCCCGTTTTTGCTACTTTAGGCACTTCCAGGTAAGCTAGGATGATGAAATTTGGCAGGCGTATCACGGACTAAAAACACGATTGTGACGTTACTGCCCCTATTTATCAGCTCTGGGGGAAAATTTACTTAAACCGCTTGAGCAAAATCCTACAAAAGACAGATCTGCTTATACGTCAATGGAGCCTCTGCTACACATTAAACAAAACGTCTTAAATGAATAACGTATTAAATGTTATAAAACGTCTATAAAAACGTCTATATAAAACGTCTATAAACGTCTGTTATAAAACGTTTAATGTTATTAAACGTCTTAAATATTAAACGTATGTTATGTGTAAGCTGTTATCAGTCGAAATGAAAAATGTTTGAAAAATAATTATTATGTCCTGTGGGCAGTGACCAGTATGCAGTTTTTGAGCTTCAAATTTCTACAGTAGGGTTCTCTGATACGATGAATCTCATGGTGTGATTTTTTTTAAGATTCTATGACTTTTACTGGGTGTTTCCCCCTATTTTCTAAAATAAGGCAAATTATCTCAGGCTCGTAACTTTTGATGAGTAAGACTAAACTTGATAAAACTTATATATTTAAAATCAGCATTAAAATTCGGTTCTTTTGATGTAACTATTGGTATCAAAATTCCGTTTTTAGAGTTTCGGTTACTGTTGAGCCGGGTCGCTCCTTGCTACAGTTCGTTACCACGAACTGTTTTGTTCACTAACTGTAACTATTATTTCGACTAAAAGTTCGTAGAGCGAAAAAGTAAGCCTGTTTTTGAAAATTGGAATTTTTCACCAAATATATTCTCTAAAGCTTGTTATGCTAGAGCTCAAGATCTCCAAAAGTAACATTTTCAGAGCGACAATACCTAAACTAGCTTTACTGAAAACCGGATAAAACTTCGACTATTTCTAACTTGGAGACCCACCACCATATAATTGTTCTCTCTTTTGCTTCCGATACCTCGAGGAAATGGAAGGATTAAATATTCACTTTTTGCTTTTGCAAGTTGTTATATTCCATATTAGCGTATTCATAGAAATTTCTAGTCTCTATAGGTACATTTTGCCAGAGGTCTTAAATTTTCAAATAAACTTCCCAGACAAACTTTGCCGTTTTGTGTCTGATCTTGGTCTCTGAAACACACAATTATGGAGTTAAAAGATAATGCTAAGAAACGCCAAACGCTAGATGGTGTTTGTGATTTTTTGTTGTCAACATAAGCGCCATTTTTCACTCACGTTTATTGCCTCTTTGGCTGTGTTCTTGAACATCTCTTTGGGAGATTTATGCTCTTCCGTCAACTGAATCTCCAGACTAATCAGATTCATCTGATTACTCGGAGTAGTCAGATAGAGCCCGTTTAAATTACATTAGATGGGCTCTATTAACAGAATTAATTTTATTTGAAGAATTCTTTTTCACTCCTGTGATATTTCGATAATTTCTAATGACTGTAAAAATAAAAAAAAAATGAACTTATTAGACAAAGCAAAGACAATTCTTGATATGAAAAGCGTGTGTTCACAACTGCCTATACAAGCGAGAAAACACAATTTAACCTATTTTTTAAAAAAAGCCCTTCAAGTATTTTGATTACCAATTAAAATACAAAAGAACTTTTCCAGTGTTATATTTCTACATGACTTGAGGAGGAAAAATTCCTCAGAAATATTCGGATATATAGAAGCATTATTCTTTATATTGTATATATCTACATATTCTATATATTTCTATATATTCTATACATATATATATATAGATATATATTCTATATATATCTATATATAGATATATCTATATTACATATGGGTCAGGATTTTGAGAGAGGACTGTCAATTAAAATAGTTCAAATTCTATACGTAGAAAAAAGCCCACAAATTATTACTATATAAGAATTTGTTTTGCAAGTGGAGAAAACTTCACAAAGAACTGGTCTGCACCAGTTCTATGCTGTCTTTGCAGCACTTTTTGCTGTCTTGTGCAATCTTCCAGTTTTGACGTCAGAGAGATCGAGATGGATCTATTGCTATTCCTGATTTCAATTCTCTTGGGGTTCTATACGGAACATCAATTTGAGCCACACAATCACTCATTATCAATGCTTTAGAAGTAAAATTGAGAAATTGGAGACAAACTTGCACGCTTTGCTGTGTGAAAAATATAGTTCAATCCCATATTCCAGGGCTATAATGAGAGAAAGATTAAGATGTATAGGACATTTTCTGCAGAGGAAATAAGCTAGATTTCCACAAATCGTCCTTCCAGCCACCCATATAGGGCTAGATTAACAGATGGTTTCCGAATGGACTAGGAGGAGATCACAAGGAAGGATTTAAGTAATATTGGAACTTCTAGGGAGGTTGGAAGAAGGTAGGCGATGGATAAATTCGGATGGAGGATGAGCATGCATAGCTCTGTTGGTGCGGCTGCTTCGTCGAATATTTCTACCCTAAACATGCTAAATAAAATAAAAAAATCAAAAATTTTACTTTGGTGGCGATCCAGAACACTCGCCTTGAACCTGACGCCAATACCGCGCCATCGCCTTCGCGAAACAGTTCGTGGCCGATCGTATTATGAGTTCTCCAGCCGTTTCGTTTCATGATGTCAAACGACGACACCACATGATTGGCGTCCAATTCATTGAACGGCTCGGGCCATGCGTTGTTACGATGAAATCCAACGTGAAGATTGTGCCAAAACTCGTGCCAATCGGCAGTGGCCGACGTGGCGCCTGTGGCGACCAACAACATCGCGATCAAGGCTTGGCCATATGGTTTGATACGTTTCATGTCAGGCAGTTCCTTCCGCCTTTGCTTGCCAGCTTACGTGCAAGCAGTTGGTGTCAGTCCCAACAGCATACGTTACACACTGCACAACAATTCATACTGTCTTTTTCAACCAATGGTCCGTCAATCATTATAAATCCGAGGGTGATTCCATAATCAACAATATTGATGTCACGCTGATATGCGAGGCACCGAAAATCGGCCCCCATAGGGAAGCAATGATCAAGTGCCTGGCAGATTTGTGCGACCTGCCACCCGAACGCGTTTCCATCAAGGCAACAACCAATGAACAACTTGGATTTATCGGCCGCAACGAAGGCATTGCCGCCATTGCAACAACAACCATTTCTTTTGGAACCAGAGCATGAATATTGATCCTGAACTGCCTACCATGGCGGTTACAAAAGTGCTTAAATCTGAATTTAAAGTAGAAGCGATTATTATGTTCTTAAAGAGCATAAAAAAAGGCATCGAGTGGTATATTCACTTTATACCAAAGCCTGTTATATGGTTTGCTATAAATTTACAGGGAGTCCATGTTGTCAGTTGAAAATAGAGGGTGTCTTTAAGTGGTGTTATAAATTTTTCATTTGCTTATAGTGCTTCCGTATGTCCATGCTATGTGATAGTCCTGCTGTCTATTTTAAAGAAAGATGGGAAGTTTATAGATGTCATTGTATGTTTTTTTTATTCTGTGGTTAATTTATTCACTTTGGAAAGCTCTGGATCGGGAATTGTTACCAACCCACGGATAAATAACAAAAAATCATGTAGATATTCTGGCAAATTCATCTAGTGTAAAATTTCTCCTGGAAAGCTCATCTCCAGAAACTTCCCTCCTAACGGAAAATTCCCCCCGTGGAAAATCCCCTCAGAAAATGTCTGTATGTTTCCCAATAACAAATACTATAAGTGAACAATGGGCAAATTTTATTACTTACAGCCCATTTCCAAGGAGTTGTGGGAGGTCAAGTTAACCCCAAAGGCTTAGTTGTTGGACCTTTAAATTATGTTGAAGAAAATAGCTATCTCAAATTTTGATCAGATTACTTTAGGGGAAAAGGGGCGTACGAAAAGATAAAGCTCGTTTTCTTCTATTCGGGTCCTTTCGGTTTGGTAACACAAAAGACGGTATGTTACAAATTATAAATTATATAGGAGAGCAAAAATCTGATAAGATCGTTTTTAATTTTTTTTTATTGTTATTGGTGAACAGTTGTTTGGACAAGAATGACTTATATCTAGCCTTCAAGACCGGAAAACTACAATTCATATGAAAAACACAAAAAATCCAACTATGACTGCCATTTAGAAAAGGATATGTAGCAAATTTTGGGAAAATAGAAGTGCTGAATTACCTTTAAACTATATTCAGGATTTTTTTGGGGGGGAGGGTATATAAGAAAAAAAACTTTAAAAAATAAATCAAAAGTTTGTCTACTGCCCCTTTCCCTAACTGTAAAAGTCTAAAGCCTACTACGTCATTGGTTGCTTCACTGAAAACGGATTATATCACCAATATTATTTTTTCAGTCATTGCAGTACTGAAAATGAAATTACAATAAAATAAAATCTAATGATTTTTCAACACTAATGATTAATTTTTCAACACTAATGAACTAATGATTTTTCAACAATTGATATCATTATATATCAAACGTTCAGTTTGATTTTATTTGTAGTTTTCAAGACTCTACAAACTGTTGAGCTTTAGGAGCCATAGTTACTATGGGTTGTGGTTCGCTCTTTACTAGGTTACAGCTACTGCTGCAACCATGACAATGAGGTGCGTGTCTTTCCAAGTGTATGATGTTACGCAACGACTAAGGTAAAAAACAACCTCCTCTCTTCAACCTAGAGATGAAATATCTTCAATATTACTTTTGAAAAAATGGTTTAAAAATGCCTTGCTGAGTCTAGACCCGTGAAGGTCCCCTTTCCTTTTGTAAAGTATTGTCTATCCCTTTTTTTTCATCAATGAGACTATTAATATTGGAGAGTAAATTTATTCAAATTAATGTTTTAACTAAACATTATTTTTAATCGTCAATCATACTCCCCCCGTCCTATTTTGTAAAGTATTGTCGGTCCTTTGTTTTTTCATTGACATTGTTAACTCTGGAGAGTAAATTTGATAATATTAATAATGAGACAATTGCTGATGATGAAAAGTTAGTGTTGACAAGTATAAACCCTACCGTGAAAGTTCACTCACATTAAATGTCATTGATCAACCTATACATCCAAATTTACAAAATTGACCAAGCGAAACTATTCATCGAAATCTAAAGCTTTATCATATAATGTAGACATAATGTCACAATCCCAATGTAAGCAAAGTGAAAGGATTTTGACTTATCTCGCTGAAAATGAACAGGTAGAAATTAATGAAAAAAAGAATGAAGTTATTATCAAATACAAGAGTTACAATTGAATTGATTTGGTATCAAATTAAATTGTAAATCGTAAAAGACATGAATCTTGCAATTTCCAACTGAATGAGCCCTTTTTGAAGTTTCTATGACAACTCCTTCAATGTAAGGCGCCAGGTCACAAAAAAATGTGCCAATATTGTTCTTTACTTAGGCAGTGCTATTGTTCTGCCTATGACCAAAAAGATTGGAGGGCAGCTAGCCTTCCCAATAAAGTTGTCTGATCCAAATTTTGAGATAGCCATTTTTTCAGCATGGTTGAAAGGTCCAACAACTATCCTTTGATGATGACATGAACCCCATAGTCCAGAGGAAAAGGGCTGTAAGCTGTGCAATTATGGTCCTACAAAAGCAATAACTGTGAAGCAGGGACACAATTTTCTACAGGGCAGGGGATTAAAACTATTTGTAAATTTAGAAAATCAGTTCACAACTTTATTCTTCAACTTTTTTCTTTGTTTACCTTCACTCGTATTTCCAAACTCACAGGAAAAAGGATAGCTTGTTAGGAGTGGGATTATGAGAATCGAAAATTAAGGAATCAATTCAAAAAGGTATAATTTTTCTCAGGGCATCATTTAGTCTAATTCCTGAGAGTTTCATTCAGCTAACTCAACTAGCCTAGTCCTACTTTCAATAACATTCTATCTTAGCTGCTCCACTGGAGGAAACTTGTTAATAAAATAAAACTAATACCATTGGATTTCTTTTTTTTTTTCACTCGTATTTTTAAATTCGTGGGTTTAATTAAAGATTAGAAAAAGGTATGGTTCAAAATATGGGGCAGAAGATAAGGATATCTGCAAAAAAGAGGGCTACCATTCCCTCAAAATTCAGTTTTAATGCTTGCTCTAAATGTGCTCCTTCAAATGGAAATACATCAGGAGGCAAATTCTCATCTAGGGGTTAGAATTGGGGAGGTTAGGGGGCAATACACATTTTACAATCTAGAAAAAAACTTCTGAACGTTTTCATTAAAATCCAAAAAGAACAAAAATACCCCCTTTGATATTGGAAAATACTTTTTGTGTCTTTATTTTTAAAAAAATCAAAAAATGCTTTCCCTCCGCCTTCCATTTCTTGAATTGGAACATCGATCGCCTGGCGAGATCGGGAATGCGTTTCGACCTGGCGTATTGCAATCAAGCTGTTTGTGCTCCATCAAGATTCACCCTGATGTTGGGTTCTCATTCGACGTCGACGGGATTGTATGGGCTTGGTAGTGATTTGCGGCGAGTGCTGCCGAACGCGGTGACGATGCCGCAATATTTCACCAAGCACGGTTATCGCACAGAATCATTGGGAAAAGTCTTCCACATTGGGCATGGAAATCTCGGCGATCCGAATTCTTTTTCTGTTCCTCACTTTCACGACAAAGTCATTGAATATCTCGACCCGGCCAGCACCGATGGGGGAAAACTGACTCGAGAAGAAGCTTGGTTCTGCCCCATCGCCCCGGCCCACGAGCCTTTCATATCGCTAGCGGCGATATGGCCTTGATCGATGATCCGCAACGCCAGCATCAGTTCCTTGCGGAAGAATTTGCTCCGGCGCCCGTCATGAGCCAGGGTCGCGAGCGACGCGATTACCGGAAACCCACCGGTAATGCGCCCGAAATCCGTTTCTATCCCCCATAGCGCGACGATGAAACGCGGCTGAACCCGATACTTTCGTGAGATTTCCGCCAGTAACTCGCGATGCTCGGCCAACTTTGCCTTGCCGATCCGTACCCGGCGGTCATTGACCACCCGCTGCATGTATTTCTTGAAGGTAAGCGTGAACTCGCTGCGTTCACTAAGAACTCATTAAGGAATCACTACGAGCTGATCATTCCCCTCAGAAATATATCTAAAGGCTTTATGATCTCCTAGAAGGTGTTCAGAAGCATCTACCTCAACTCCTTTGCCCTCCTGAGACTTTAATAATCTTTATCAAACTTTTTGCTACAAAAGTGAAACCTTGTAAATAGATCTTTTTCTCAAATGAGGCTCAACAAAAGTGTTTTAAGCCCCATACTTTTGCTACATTCCGTTTACAAAGCTTTGAAGATATTGAAATCTATTTATCAATTTAGAAAAAATCATAATCTGGTCAATATCTTCTTAGAATAGATTTTTTTTTTCTGAATTACTGTACTGAACGACCCCAAGTATTGTTTTCTTGAAATCTAGGATAGGGATATTTTTGATCTCAAGGTGTACAACAGATAATTCCAACTTCTACACGACCCCTAAGGAATTTACTTCTTCAATCCCAAGAAGATTAACCCAATCTAAAGATTATTTTGGAAATAGGACTAGGACTTATTTGGAGATATTACTTTGTCTTGAATTTTTTAATACTGAGAATTCAAAGCTATATGCTGTTTTTTTTTCTGTCACTATCGAATTACCATTTAGCCTTGAAGCCTTGAATATGCTTCTTGGAATTCATGACGCTAGGGCACCTTTTTTCTGGAAGGACTCTTGGCTGGAACATCAACGGAGCCCGTAACCCGAACGGGACCTCGCCCTTGATGAAGGTCTCGCTGAAGGTCGACTCGACGACGAGCACCACGCTCGTTTTCAGACCGCCAGGCGCGTTGACGATCTGAATGCTGCCGTTGATGGTGCCGAGACCATCCTCGGAGGCGACGAGGTTCACGTCGATCACGGGTGCCCCGGCGACCTCCACGCTCTCGGGGACGAGCTGCACGCCGCCGAGGAAGAGGCGGTTGCGCAGTTCACCGAGCACGAACTTGGATTCGGAGGCGGCGAAGTACTGGTCGTCGACGAAGACGCGCCGGCCTCGGAGGCCTTCGACGGTGAGCTGGGAGACGGCGAGGGAAACAACGCGATCGCAATAACAGCTACCATTTTAATTTTCATTGTTCCCCCTAAATTGAAGATGTAACATAAATTATCCTGTTAGTATGGCTTTGTTACTGTCAGGGAAATCTTGTATCTTCACAATACTGAAATCGAAAATTTTCCTTGAAGAAGCAAAAGTTGGAACTGGCAAAAATTTAACATTTCAACAAAAATATTAGCCATTACAAGCTTTATTTTTGACTAAAGGCTACAGCTTTGATTTGCGCATAGACTTGTTGGCCGGGACGAAGGTTGAGGCTTGCCAGAGATTTTCTCGTGATCGTTGCGAGGAGCGGCCAGCCTATATCCAGTTTGATGTCCATTAGAAAATACAGTCTAATTTTTGAGATAGGTTCTTAATGTTAAAACAAGTAGGCTATCTTAATCATAGACAGACTCAATCTTTGAGAGATTAGTTTGAAGACATATTTAGTGAAAAAGAATAAATACATTTGAATATGCTATGCTTTACAGATAACTTCTGTACAAATTCAAATGTCAAAAGATCATGTTTTCCAACATTATAGCAAGCCAATCCTAACCAGCCTATTTCCAACTGTTTGCTAATCTCAACTAGGCTATCTAAACCTATACACATTAGGTCTAAGATTAAGAATTTGTTATCTACATTTAGGAGCAATACATTTTAATCAAGATATGATGAGGTTTGACGGCAATCGCCCGGGCGATACAAATCCGTTGTCGCTGACCTCCGGAAAATTCGTGCGGATACCGGGCGTAATGGTCCGGCCTCAATCCTACACGGGTTAACAATTGATACACCCGATCGGTAAGCTCTTGGCCTTTAGCCAATTTATGCACCAACAGGGGTTCACCCACAATCGATCCTACCGTCATCCGAGGGTTCAATGAGCTATAGGGATCTTGGAAAATGATCTGCATTCGGCGGCGCGTGGCCCGCAGGGTTTTCGAGTCCATCGCGAAAATATTGTCACCTTCGAAAATCGCTTCACCGCCTGATGGCTCCATCAGTCTCAGCATGGTCCGGCCCACCGTGGGTGCCGTATACAAGGCTTTGGAGTCGGAGCGTTAGAGTCGAAGTTGGAGTTTTATTTTTATTTTTCTGAAAGGAGTTGGAGCAACAGAAATAATATAAGACACTTTGGAGTGGGAGCTACTCACTACCTCCCACTCGAGTCAGTGTTGAAAGTTCTTCTCAGTACTGAAGTTAATTAAATTTAATCTCCGGTCATCTATGAAAGAAAATATTGCCAAGGTAATCTTGCTTCTGTTGAATATGAAATAAATGTACTAGCTCGCAAGTAGTATAACTCGGAGTCAGAGCTGGAGCAGCAGAAATTATGTTGAAGGTTTCAGGGGTTGCAGTTAGAGTAGGTATATTCATTATATTACTAAGTAATTTGCTACCTACAGAGACCAGACTAATGCAACGATATTTATGACAGTCACACTTATCACCTTTGTTATACAGTGTTTTAATTAAGGGTTTCCTAAGGTTTTGGCAATTTTATCCATGGCCTCAACTTAACACCTCCATAGTTTATATTTTGATGCTTTCTCCACTTCCTTTACATTCCTTTTGCTTTCATGTTATCTATCACTCAGATAATTCTTGAACAAACCTCTTCTCCTCTTTATTAAATATAAAGCTTTTTCACTAATATTCTTAGCTGCAGTCTTAACTTTCTTCCCTGAGATACCATCAATAATTTCAAAAATTGTTTTTCTCATTTACCTACCTAATTTCTAAATGAAATAAATGTAATTTCTTTTTATTTTCAGTCTGTACTGCTAGATGCATGTGTAATTGGCGAGGATTCGAATTTGCTTCAACAAGGATGTGACATCACTGGCGGTATATATATCAAAATTCCTCAACCTTCTGGACTTCTTGAATATTTGCTGGCAAGTTTACAGACTAATTAAAATTATTTTTATGCATTGTTTTATTGCAGCTCACACATAGGTGTTTTGTGAAATTTTTCTGGATCTCATTTGATATTCAAGCGTGTTACTATTCTCAAAATGGTTTTATCCCCTTTTGCCATCCGTAGAAACAGGTTGAAGTCGGAACTAAGTTTGTCAGTTGTTTACTCCCTTGTCAAAATATCGAATCATCATTTGTAATAAAGATTTTGGGGCTTTCTATTGACATTATACAACTGGTTGCGTTTAAACTTGTAAGCTTAATCACGTAGCGAGGGGATTTTATCTCATAAAAAAAAACTAACTAACAATTTTTTAGGTATTTTTCAAGTTTTAATTACAACATTAAAATTGTTGCTCAAGCACATAAAATATTTTTTAAGTTTACATAATAAATCTTGCGATTCTGAACTGAAATTAAAAAATTTTCAACTATTTTTTCATGTCTTAAAAATATATTGCTTATGCTTATAAGAAAAGAAATTCGGTAGTGATGGTTAGCATTGATTTGGAAGCAGTTTCACTTCTTCTTGAAAGTATGGTGTTAAGGAAATTGTACTTAATTAGACGCAAACAGATTTGAAAGTCTTCTTGATTATGAATTTAATAAGGTTGTGTGATATGTTACACAACCAGCTGAAATTATTTGGAAGCAGCTGAACTTCTTGTTGAAAGTAAGCTATGACGGAATTTGGACTTAATTCGTCGTAAAGCAGATTTGAAAGTCTTCTTGATTATAAATTTAATAATGTTGTGCAATAAGTTACGCAACCAGCTGAACTTATTTGGAAGCAGCTGAACTTCTTGTTGAAAGTAAGCTATTAAGGAATTCGGATTTAACTCCGTGGTTCAGGGATCATTCTTAAAGAATTGGAGCAAAATTTTAACTTTAGTGTAAAGAGCAAGGTATTGACGGGGGGGGGGCAAACCCCCTCATAAACGTAATAAAATATACGATTATAGAAGTTCGTTGCATATGTTAATTTATAAGTTACGTATGTTCATTACTAATAAAAACGATCGCAAATAAAATCGAAAGTTGTGGCCTTTTTAAATGAACAAAAAAATTAGAGGGCAACTAGGCTCCCTCCCCTGGCCCTTTTTTCTCCAAATCGTTCGATCAAAACTATAAGAAAACCATTTAGCCAAAAAAAAGTAAAATTAATATGCAAATTTCGTCTTAATTATTCCTGTGTTCCCATTTTCGCTCACTATGTTTCTTTTGCTAAAAAATTGCTTGTACTCTGTCCAAACCTATACATGCAAGGTGTAAACTCGGATAAGTTTTAAGCTTTCTACAGAAATATAGCCTGCAACTTCTGGCTAACTAACAAATTCCTTAATATATGAGTGTTTGAATAGAAATCATTTGATTTTTCAGAATTTTCTAAAATCTAGCTAAGTGTCTGTTTTGGGGAACCTGTATAATAGACGAGCTAATTGATGACAAGGAAGACATCGATAAAACTTTGCTTTTCAGTTGAAATTTGTTTTTTGTTCATTTAAGTTCTGACCTTTTTCCAATAATGCCCAAGCCGTGATTATTAATTTGGTTAATGGTCAACTGTATGTAGCCACTTAGCCACGCTGATCTACACAAATATGTGTCTTAATAGCCACCTCATTATTTATAGTATGCTTTTAAGATAACTTGCTTCGTGCTCTTCTCGTAATCATGCTTTGTCATTTGCTTTACGCTAAAAATGTCACCTTTTCCCTTGTCTATAATTTAGCCTAAGAATCAGGCTTTTCCGTCAAACAGTGGGATTTATTTTTATTAATCTCAAAAGGAAGGAAAGCAATTTTAGGAAATGAAAGAGAAAGGCCAGATATTTTTATTAGGATAGAAGCCAAACATGTACGCGAATCTTTTTGTGGAATTTTGGAGACCAGAGGGGCTAAGAAATCATCTATCATGTTGTGTTGTGAAATAAAATATTGTAAAGTGAATTGCAATCACAATAGCAACACTGTTGATTGACCTAGTTGAATCAAAAGCATGCCGGCTCCTAATTTTTACAGGTTTCTTTTCTTTTCAAAAAACATGACGTTAACTTTTGATCCATCTTCATTTTTATTTCGTCTCGTAAGTTCTGTGGTAAAAAAAAAATAATAAGGAAACATTAGTTAAAATGGGCCGTTTTCAAATTCGTCACATTGAAATTTGTGACTGTCGGATATACGATCATCATTTTATTTAAAGTTGCCTACTAAAGCCACCTACTCTGCTTTGTTTTCTCGTAACAACATCCATATAGTTAATCTATATATGACATATTTTGGAATTTGTAAGTTCCAAGAATGGAGCTTTTTATGGTAGAGAATGATTGGCTAAATTGACATTTACACTTGGCGCTTTCCTTAATTGTATAATAAATTTGACTTATTTTGGATCGCATTTTTGGTTAAAAAAAACTTCAGGGTAAAAAGATTCCAGATTTGGTTAAAAAACAAATATTAAAAACATGTTGTTATGAACGCGATTATGTAACTAAGCATATCGTCTGGCCCAAAACTAAAGCGTGGACCTTACTTTTTTTTCAAAAATTAAGCTCTTGAGTTCTTTCTTAGTTTGAGTGGAGAGAGAGAGAGAGAGGGAGGGAGAGAGAGAGAGAGAGAAAGAGAGAGAGAGAAGGGAGAGAGAGAGAGAACTCTTGTCTTTCCTTTCATTTGCACTAGGGCTTGTGACTAGGGTAAGAGTTTGGAATCGCTTGTTGGTTATAAGCCAGTCAGGCCGCTTGATTCAGTACCCATGTTGAAAAATTTTCAAAGTGTGTTTAATTAATTAAAATTATAAAATTGCAACCGGAACCTCTGACGATAATCCCAGACCTTAAATGAGGGGTTCACTATCGAAAAGAAAATTTTGAGCGTGTTGAATGGAAGCAGTTGACATGGGCTAAAGTGAATCTCAGTCCAAGTGACTTGCAAGCCGCTGCGTTCGCAGATGTTATTCGATCGTTGGAATCGAGTGTGACGATCAAATCCGTCGCCTGGTCGATCAGCTGGGCGTTGAACTCACCCAGCCGACGCGCCTCTTGCTTGAAAAAGCCGAACCTGTCGAGGGCGCCCAAGCCGATACCCAGTGCCAAACACAAGCTCGGCCACGTTATGTCTGCCGCGATCCGGCCGGCACCGAACGCCATCAAACCGCACACTATCAGGACCGCACCGCAGACAAGGATCCACCGGGACAATCCCTGGCGCGGGCGTCGGTTTGCCACAATCAATGTGGATCCGATAATGGCAATGCCGACGATCAGTTCGAGAACCTCTCTTTCCACGGTCAGCTGGTCGAGTTTGCGTTCCAGGTCCGCCACCGGCTTTTTCAGCGGGGCCTGTTTCGCCCGGGCGTTTGCCCGGTCCCGTCGGCCGGCTTCGGCGGATGATTTCTGGCCGTCTTGTCTGGACCGCTGATCGCCCTTTTGGTTGGCCTGACGGGCCGCCTTGCGTTCGTCCGACAAGAGCCGTCGATAGTCGTCAACATCACCATCAAAAGGCGCGACCGTGCCATCCTTGACCAGCCACAGGCGGTCGGCGGTGGTTTGGATCAGATGCGGGTCATGGCTAACCAGGATGACGGCGCCGCCATAGTCTGCCAGCGCCTGGATCAGGGCCTCCTGTTCGGCGGCGCCGTCGCGCGGCCCGAAGGCATGTTCGTCGCCTTCAACCCGGACAAGGACACCTGCCGCGCCGAGCGGAAGTACTTCGCGGAGCTGATCAAGGGGATCGACTACAAGCTGCCCAAGAAATCGAAGTCGAAGACCGACCTCCTGGCGCCGAGGAACTAGGTGCTGGAGCGGTGGAGGGTGGCGTGCGCGGCGGCGCTGTTGCTGGTCGCCTGCGCCGGTGAGCCCGTTCCGCAGGACGACGCGACCGAGACGGAGCCCGAGACGGTGTCGAGGACCCTGGTCAAGTTGAACGAGCCGACCGAGATCGGCGGCGTGTCCTGCGCGCTCGAGATGGGGACTCAAAATTTTTGGGACTCAAAATTTTAAGGCTATTAGCAGCTGGCTCTGTCAAGTTATGTTTTATGGAAAGATGTCATGTTATAATAAGTTATAATATTGATAAAAATTTTAACAAAGTATTTCCTAAATATTCCAAATATTATCAACCATCTTGCAGACTCAAAGCATTAATTTTGTTTTTACGATGATATTATACATGCTGTTATTGCAATAAAAACATTTTATGCATTACTTTGTTATGCTTCAACTATTTTTAGGGTACGCTAGCAAGTCAAACATTTAAAATGTTTATTAAGAAGTCTGTCACTTCAACGTGTGTGTTCTTATTAGTCAAAACTAAAATCAAACATTTTCGTATAAAACTAATGTTTAATCAGGGCTGCATCTTTTTTACGGTGGGGTTTGCAAAAAATAAAAAATAAAAACCTCATCAAAACTTGTTTATAGCCTATGCATTTTTATTATGTTTTTAAGCTTTGGACAAACATTTTGAGGGGAGAGGGTTCAAATTCCGCTACCCCTCCCCCTGGATACGCCCTTGTGTTTAACGCATAAAAATCCTAACAATTTAGAATCTACATTTTGAATAGAAAATAATCTCATAAAAACGATATCATTTTCATTAGCAATATTATTTGGTCACAAACGTGATGAACATGAAGGCTAATGGCTACCCCCCCCCCTCCATCCTGAAAACCATGTTGTGACCAAGATGGGCCCAGGATTGCACAAAGCCTTTATTCTACTAGAGCTCCCAGGGACTTCTTGCTATCCGGTTCTAAGCCGGCTTAAATACTTCAGTGTAGACTTGGGAAGGTTTGTTTGTCTCCATCCTCCACTGGCATCCATGGCTATTGATTTTCTTGAGACCAAAATTATTTCTACAATTTAAAGAATTTGGAAACTGGAACTTGCAATGTTACAACATTAAAAATGATTATCGTGTTGACATTTAAACTGATGAATTCAGACGATTCGAACTGGACTTGTTAGGAGTTTCAGAAACTCATATTCTAGGGGATAGGTAGCATGAAACGACAACCGCCTGACCTATTTCCACGGCGGCCGCTTTAAGCAGCTCTCCCAATTCGGCGGTGAAATCATTGAGCCCCTGCTCGCCTAGGCACCAACGGCCCAGGCCCAGGCTCACCACCAGTCGAACTCAATATTCGGCTTAGGTGAATTCACCCAGTTCTGAAATTCCTCCGGCCACTGCACGAACTCGACGTGCCCATCACCAAACGTCATGTTGTAACGCGCCCAGCCTTTAAAGTTGTCCCACACACCCCGCTTATCGGTAAGGCCACGATTCCCGGGCCAATGCCGGTCCACTTGAATGACTTTCGTGGTGGGACGAAGCGCCACCTCGCTCCCGCGAATGGGCTGCAACAAATTTAAACATATTTTCAGTCAATATTCCCCGTTTTCAGGTTAAAAAAAGTTTTGCCAAATTTGAATATTGCCAGCTGACTGATAGTTTAAGTGACATCTATCAAAGAATTGAAAAGATGACCTACTTTCTTCTAAGATCTTAAAAAGAGAACGAAAAGCTGACTTTTTAACACGACACGCAGTAAATAGACATTTCCAAAGATTCTCGAATGCTCTTGGAATTTACATTAATCTCTAAGAAGAAATATACTTTGTTATGTTCTAAAATTTGAGAATAATATTAGAATACCTTCAATAATGGGACTGCTGTTCTTCAAAAAAAAAAAAAAATCTCTCAGTGACCATCATGTCTTTTACGTATAATTCTGATTGACAATAATTGATAATTCTGATGTATAATTCTGATTTCATGGATATTTCTGATGATTTAGGCCCCAGAAAAGCTTTCTGTTTTAATTATACGTTTATCTTTTTAGGTGGTGGTTTGCTCGGTCTTCTTCTTCCCAATACCACGCGTGAGCCATTATTGTGATCTTGCTGAGCTTCTTTAATTTGTATTTATTTTGTTACATAACCTTATGTATAAAAATGACAAGTTTTGATTCAATCTATTATCTTTAAATAGTACCTTGGCTGTTAACCACTCTTCACTAGAACACTAGAACACTCTTCACTAGTGCACTAGTTTATTTGTTTTATATTTTTGTTTGTTTTTTTTTCAGGGGTGATCGTATCGACCAAGGGGTCCTAGAATGTCGCTAGAGGGCTCATTCTAACGGAAATTAAAATTTCTAGTGTCCTTTTTAAGTAACCGAAAAAATTGGAGGGCACCCAGGCCCCTTCCCGCGCTCACTTTTTCCTCAAAGTCGCTGGATCAAAATTTGAGATAGCCATTTTGTTCAGCATAGTCGAAAACCCTAATAATTATGTCTTTCGGGACGACCTAATCCCCTACAGTCCCCAGGGAAGGGGCAGCAAGTTACAAACTTTGACCATTGTCTACATATATTAATGGTTATTGCGACGTGTACAGGAAAACGTGAAAATCGAGGTATCTTACGAAAGGTTGATCGGATCTTAATGAAACTTGATATATAGAAGAATCTTACGTCTCAGATGCTCAATTTTCAATTCGAATCGGATCCAGGGACATGGAGGGTTTGAGGGGGGAAACAGAAATCTTGGAAGCCGGAAATCTTGGAAAACGCTTAGAGTGGAGAGATCGGGATGATACTTGATGGGAAGAATAAGCAAAAGTTATAGATAAGAGGTTGAAATAATTGGTATGGATCAGTTCTCTTTGGGGGAGTTAGGGGTTGTTAATTTGGAAAAATTAGAAAAATTGAGGTATTTTTAACTTAAGAACGGGTGACCGGATCGAGTGGCCGCCTATTGCCGGTCGGCTCACACGCTGACGGTTTCACAACCGCATTGTTTCAATCGCGTTACGGATGTTGCAATTCGTCGCCGCTCGTCCAGCCGGAAAATCATTAGATATCCAGCCGTTGGCCTGCAACCACTCACCAAAATGTTTCAATGCATTGCACTCTCGACATGCGCTCCCATTCTCAGCACTGGAACAGGAGCTTCACCACAAGCCACGGGAGACCAACCATGCATCAGCTTCTTAAGACAACCGGACTCGCCACCGCCCTCGCCTTCGGCACTTTCGGCCCGGCCGCACTCAGCACATCTCAAGTCAACGCTTTCGAGATCGTCATCAAACCGACGTCCACGTGGTCCGCTCTGCAAAACTACAAAACCCGGCAGGCTATCCGATTCCGAACCGATACCGTAACTCATCCACGACCCCATGCTCGGCCTACCGGTTTGAGCTGACCCGGTGTTCATAAAGATTTTAGCCGGACCGTGGTTGAAGACATCGGTCTTCATGGTCTTGATAAAGCACAGGTCGTCCACAATCTTGGCGTGGTTTGGCAGCAAATCGCAAACTTCTCTTCCGCATTCACCCACTTTTGAAAACGCTCGAGTCGGTCCAAGCAGCTTCTCATTTCCTTTCAGAAACGCGAATCTCTTTCCCGCTAACATCTCTTTCGACGGCGGCTTGCCATGCGAGGATGAGTCAATTATACTTATTTGCTGAAAAAGGAAATGCATTTGCAGCTTACCAGCGGTAACCTTTTCTGCTGGTGCTGTTAAAATGAGTTCTTACTTTCATAAAGACAACTGCTTGTGTTGCGAGAGCAACACTTTCGTTTCGTCGTGTTTTTTTCCTAGCACCACGATTGAATTGATATTCCTAGAAAGTGGCAAGGATCTAACCAATGCTGTTTTTACGGAAAGTGTGGAGATTGGGCTGGATTGATAAATATGACTTTGCATTTTGGAAAGCTTCGTAGAACCCTTGCCTGGGGCCAAAAGTATGGTTTTTGCTTGTGTTTTTACCTATTTCTGTTTTGGACCTGGTGGCCCCCATCGGCAAGGGCCAGCGCTCGCTGATCGTGGCGCCGCCGCGCACCGGCAAGACGGTGATCCTGCAGAACATCGCGCACTCGATCGAGAAGAACCACCCCGAGTGCTACCTGATCGTGCTGCTGATCGACGAACGCCCGGAAGAGGTGACCGACATGCAGCGCTCGGTGAAGGGCGAAGTGGTCTCCTCCACCTTCGACGAGCCGGCGACGCGCCACGTGGCGGTGTCGGAAATGGTCATCGAGAAGGCCAAGCGTCTGGTCGAACATAAACGAGATGTTGTGATTCTTCTCGATTCGATCACAAGACTTGGTAGGGCCTTCAACACAGTCGTCGAGTGGTCGTCGTAACGGGCGCCGCCAGCGGTATCGGTAAGGCACTGGCTGAACGTTTTCAGGCCGAAGGTGCCAAGGCAGTCGTTTGTGCCGACCTTGATGGTGAGGGTGCGCAAGCGGTGGCACATGCGATTGGCGCGCATGCCGCGCAGGTTGACGTGGGCCGTGAAGCGGCCATCAAAGCGTTGATCGACGAAACGCAGGCGCAGCATGGACCCATTGACCTGTTCTGTTCCAACGCCGGCATCGGCATGCCCGGCGGACGCGAAGTGCCGGATGAACAATGGCAAACAATCTGGGAGATCAACCTGATGTCCCACGTCTGGGCCGCGCGGCACCTGCTGCCGTAATCATTCACAATTATTTTCTTGGAGAATCCCATTTATTTTAGGGAGTCTTGTCGGGGTAATCGGATATTATATTAGAAAACACACCAAAGATGCCTATGAAAGGCCCGAAGTTCCTATTCCCTTTACTAAAGCGATCAAGGAGTTTATTCGCTTTCCAAAGGAGTGCCTTCAAGTGATATCGATAGGGCTTTTGATGGGAGCTCTTTTTTATGGGCAATTTATCTTTTCATACTCCTTTCTGCCCTTGATCACAGATCTGTCTCCTAAACAAATAAGCAAACTAGTTTCAGCTGGAATTTTTTCATATATGGTTTTTCTCCCCCTAATCGGATGGATTTCAGACCCCCAAAAATTGAATCTGGTTTTAGCTGGTCGAATTTAAAACTTAATTGTAAACTGTAAAGATTTCGAACTCGCTTATTTTCAAGTACAAGCGGTAAATAAATGCAGTTATTAATTACAGAGGTGAAAGATACCACTACTTCTCAGAAGACGAGTAGAAATATAATAATAGAATACGGTTTGCGTGTAACTGAACCCCAAGCAATTCAACTCTCATTTCACTCAACCTCAATGCAACTCAACTCCATGAACTTCAACTCTTATCTAACTGAACTCTCTTGCAATTTAACCCTATTTAATCAAACCCTTATGAAATTCAGCCCTATTTAACCTAACCCTATTTGACACGGTATCCAAGGTTAGGTTACTACTTATTGGGAGTTTTGAGGGTACAGCGTGTTAACTCTTGTTACATTAATGAAAATGAAGAAGTGATGCCGGATGAAGATGTAAAAAGTGGAACATCCAATACCTGAGGAGTTTATAATGTTGAAAAAAGGTTTAGAAGAATAAATAAGCGTTGTGTCGTGAAGCTGTGAGATTCTAACCAGTTTTTCTTAATGAATAATTCCAATTTGATTTAGTCTAGTTCTCGTGTCACGTGTTTTATTTAAGACTTTAGTCTTCACTTTTCACCTTGTTGTGAAATTGTGGACTGATGGACTGCTTGGCAATACAAGACTCAAAGTTTGATTACATTAAAATTCAAACAGTTTTGTTTATAATTGTGGTTTTATTTGCAGTTTCACAACATCCTTCGTTCTGGCAATGATAACTGTCTACAGCGATTATTTTTAGTCCAATTAACATTGTAAATGAGAGCAATTCAGAGAAAAGCAGTATGGGAAACATTTTAATTCTGTGAAGCTTTTAATTAATTTGTAGTTTTAATAATCACTTTTAATTTTGAATTTGGCTAAACGAGGCCCGGACGGATTATGCCTTGGTGGCCTGAACTTATTAAATAGGCTCTTTGCCGGCGCGACCCGCCGGGCCTTAGATTTTTAGGAATACCCCCTGGGCTGTTCGTCCTTCTCCAGATTTCTGTTGAAAGCAAATTACAAGAAAACTAATTCAAAAGAATAGAAAATAAGTCTGCTAACCAAGATTAGAATATTGGAAGCTCCAGTGATGACAGTGGTCAAGTATGGTTCAGAAGCGTAGGCGCTCTGAAAACGCATTAGGATTTGTTAGATGTTTTCCAGAAAAATTGCCAATGAATGGCAGATTGACAGTGATTGTCCTTTTCTGTCATCCATGTAGGGTCGTCCCCGAATGGAGTGAGAAGAGGTCGTAAGAAAAAAATTGAGGGAAACTGAAGTTCTTGAGAGGGGGTAAAAAGGGAAACTTTGAATAGACTGGTATGAAGGAGGAGCGTGCACAGCTGTAGTCGACATTCATTAGCCACAAGTCACCGCGAAGTTTCAAAAACGCGAGTGTTTTTCCGTCTGGGCTTAGTTTGAGTGAATATTCGCGTGCGGAATCGGACGTAAGCTGTTTCAGATTGAAATTTTTGTTTTGCCACCAGAACTTTTTGTCATCCGATCGAGATGCCAACCAGATGTCGCTCTGTCCATTCTGATCGCTTGCGAATAAGATTCCTGAACCGTCTTTCTTGAAGACGGGATCTCGCTCTTCCTCAGGGGTGGAAGCGATTTGCTTTGGTTCTTTTAATACCGTGTCCATCACCCACAAGTCACCACCGGCGATAAACGCGACCTCCAAACCGTCGGCGGATCTAATGCTTTTAAATCTCTTTATATACTCATCTCTTTCTCTTTTTTATCTCTCTTTCTCTCTCATTTTTATCTCTCTTTCTCTCTTACTCACTCCCCTATCTGTATATGCCTAACTATGCTAGCTTCAGGATATGTTTCAAATATCAGTAACAGAATATGTATAATTTTTAAGCCAAAATCACATGCTAGCTACTGCCATTACTACTTACCACTTACTTACCACTTACCACTTAGTTATTACCACTGTAGCACCAAGCCGTCTGAGGCCCCTCTTCCGCACAAATGTATTCAAAGATTCACTCTTCATTCCCACCATTAACTTTCAGTTATCTAGGCGATTTGGGCAACGGACATCGCTCTTTTGAAAGTAGAAGGAGAAGATCTTCCCTTTTTAACTTTTAGCAACTCTGATGATGTTAAACTGGGTGAATGGGTATTGGCAGTAGGAAATCCATTTAATCTGACGTCAACTGTTACAGCTGGTATTATTAGCGCCAAAAGCAGAAGTATCGGAATAATTGAAGAGCGTTCTGCCATTGAGGCATTTTTGCAAACTGATGCTGCCGTAAATCCAGGGAATAGCGGTGGAGCCCTTGTTAATACCAGAGGAGATCTTATCGGTATTAATAGTGCAATATCTACTCGAACAGGTTCTTTTGAGGGTTATTCCTTCGCTGTACCCTCCAATATCAGCCTGGGTCCAATTATGATGCTTGTTTCATATGGGAATGCTTATATAGGCCTACCTATGTTAGTGTCAATCTTGTGAAAAGTGGTTGATCTGTCAATTGATTCTACAGTGATCAAATCCAGAATGAATAAATTCATAGGCAATATGGCTAAAATTAGAAAGAATAGCCTAGGGTAGGCTAGGTCAAAATTGAATTTGTGATGGAAATTAAGGTAAACTTTTCACAGTTCATATTATTGACACAGGGTCCCTATAAGGATAAATATTCATATTAACAGAGTACAATAGCTGGTCAATGTTCCTATTACCTGAACAATTGTTTAGGGTCATGAAACCATTACTAATAGAGGCTAGATTCTCTTTCCTATGCTCTTGACAGTTCTCATTACTTGCATACTTCAGGCATATCAGTTTGTTGGAGGCATTCATTTGAATGAGAGCTGTGCTATCATTGATGGTGATTTTGCTGATGAAATTGCACTCCTTTCTCGTCAGAGAGAAGACCTGCAGCAGAACATCACAGAACTCTCAATTAAAGCCGGATGAGTAGGATTGTCAATCAGCAACCATAACACAAAATCATGCATATTAGCGTAAATATAACGCCGGACCGGATGCTTAACTTTGTTTCTAATGAGCTGGAGGAGGTTTCAGAATTCAAGCATCTTAGAAGCATCATAAATTCTGATGGAAGGGGGCGAATCCCCTCTTATACGTTTAAAAATATACGAACATAGAAGTTCTTTATGTAAGTTTATTCGTAAGTTACGTATATTTATTGCTAATAAAAACGTCCGTAAATAAAATTGAAAGTTTCTAGTGGCCTTTTTAAGTAACCAAAAAATTAGACGGCAAATAGGCCCCCTCCCCCGCCCCTTTTTTCTCAAAAACATCTGATCAGAATTTCGAGACATACATTTAGCCAAAAAAAAGGTAAAATTAATATAAAAATTACGTTTTAATAATTCATGTACGGTGAGCCAAAATTAAAACTTGCATGAATTAAAAAACGTTCAGAAATTAAATAAAAAACAAGTTTTCAGAAGATTAGGATTATTTACAGGACAATTGTTAATTCCAAAAAGTCTCAGACCTAAATCACATTGACAGGATAGGCACGGGGGATAAAACGAATGAGCTGGAGGTGGAGTGCCGTGGATATAGGGTAAGAAGGAGTAAAATTGGGAGGATTTTCGATAGAGAGGAAAGGGGGAAATGGGAAGACGAGAAGGTGCTGGGAAAGAGAAGTGGGATTGGAACTTTCTGGGAGGAATGAGGTCGAATTTACTTTGGCAAATGAATGGTGGAGGCCCGAACCAGGCAAGAACATCTTGGATGAATGGAGCGGATAGGATGTGTAAGAGGGTTTGTGACTGGGAGGGATATGATCGGTCTGGGAGTGAGTTTCCCCCCCCCCCCAAAGAAGGAAGAATCCTGCATATGTGTCTGATACTTGTAATGCTATGATTACTTTTCAGGTAGATAGCCCACTCTACTTAGCCTGTCAAGTTTTTTTTTTGTTTCATTATTTGGATGTACAATTTAGATTTCAGAAAGAATCTGATTATTAAAAGAATCAACAAAAATTTCCATTGTAAGGCAATTTATGCAACGAATGAATAGGGCACGCCGACGGCGATCTTCGGCAAGGGGTTGCGTCTCCAGGACGGTCCGATCGAGTCGATCGAATCGGCGCGCCGACATGCGGAGGACACGCTCGACCGCTTCTCGGTTTCATGTTCAACATTGACACTTTGGAAGAAATCATTCCTGCCGACTTAGAGCCAAGGCCTGTTGCGCTTTCAACGGGGTACCACGTCTCGTGGCCGGGCGACCCTGAGGATTACATCTTGCAAGAGGCCGAATCTCCGGAGGGCCCCTGGATTCCCGCGCGTGGCACGCAGGCAACCGTCGATGGCCAGAACAGCGCGATCATGGATATGGGTAGCCGATCAAAGATCTATCGTCTCGTGAAACGGAGCGTCAATCCAGACCGCCACACGTTTGTGGATCCGAAGACGGGTTTCCGGACCACGGACGTCTACGATGTTGACGGAGATATTGTTCAGCTCGATACGAGAGCCCATCTGCCCTTATGGTTTGTGTAGAGTAATAAAGAGTCGTATAGAGAAATGACGACTGACGCCCACTTTACAACGACGTTCAACAGATTCCGATGCTCAACGATTTCAACTCGGATTGGCTCTCTGGCCACAGTTCGAATCGCTTCTCACAACGAGCATGGAGTGACTAAATAGATCTCGATACGATGCGAAACTTCCACTTTTATCTCCTAGAATCTGCTATTCAAGCGGCACATATTCAACGATAACTGCTCGACAATCTACTGGTTGATCCCGTCAGGAGCTTTTATCACATCGCGTCATGCGGATCCGCAAAACATTCTCCATAAAGATAGTGTTTTCTTGCAAAATTTTGTGTTGATAAAAAGCACAAAAAAGAGGGAGCAAAATAAAGGTTTAGAAAGTGGAGTTTTTCAGGCGAATGGAGCCAAATGTATTCGAATTACTTCAAAAAAAGTGCGATGATTACAATAGAGGGGTGAGGCTAGTAGGACGTCATTTAGTGTTTTGGATAAACATTAATCACTCTTGTGTTAGTAACGCTAAAGCGATGGGCTGGAAACCAACGTACAAAATGTTAGGGATTTTGGTAAAGATTTCAGAATGAGATTTTTATTTAGGTAAGCATCATTTTTGACAAATGTTACACTATTTTAGGTTTTTCCTTACATTTTGCTTAGTGTGTCCGTAGGCCCAATATGCAGTAAGCAGGTTGATTCGTGGAATGATATATATCAGTAAAAGATATGATTTTTGTCAATGATTGCCCTCTCCGCCGCCGCAATCATCGGTGTTGCCGAGATGGGAGAGTCGAGCGCTTGCTGCATCCACACTTGCGGGGCAAGGCGGCCTAAGCGGCACAAGCGTTCCATATCTTTGGCCAGGTTGTGGCTGCGCAGGTAATCTTCAATTTGAAAGGCGATAATTTGGCCGACGGCATAATCGGGAATGTACATGCCGCAGAAGATGATGTGCGAATAAATTGACAGTAGCGCCTGGTCTTTTTTGCCAAAAATCGAGGTGTAATAATCATTCCAAAGTAAAGAATTCCATACTGCTGGTCCAGCACACCTCGGATAAAAACTTGCCCTCTGAGAGCTGCGACACTCATATATCAAATCATCCATATTTCTAGTCTCATAACTGTGGTACGAAGAATTCCTTGTAAGCATTTGACGAAAAATTTCAGGGGACAAACTATAAATACTCTGAAATACAAAATAGCAAGTTGATAATCATGAAGATGGCTAACATTAAGAATGATGAGTTTCCTATAAAAATTAACTGTATCATTTTCACTGTGGACATAATTTCCTAATAGTCTAATAACTTTGTTTTGTAAAACCCGAACAAGTTCAAAATTTTTTTTATAAAATCCACTAGTCCGTTTATTTGGTTTTTCAATTTTAAATAAACAATTAGCTAAACAATATTTTCAATTTAAGAAATCTATTTAGTTTCCAGTAAAGCACAAATGGCACTTCAGTCCTTAAAAATTTTGAGGGGCTGCAAAACGACTTTATTTGAGGTAGTTTATGTGTGTTTTAAGTTTGGCTTCAATATCAATTATAATTTCTGTTTCTCTCAGGTTTCATTTCTTTTTACTACTTCCTACTCGTCTTTAGTTTTAGTTTGTTGATTCCTTTTGCGGATTTTTTTTTTTTTTTTTTTTTTTTTTTTTTTTAATGAGAATATATAAAATATTATGGTTTTTTGACCTGTGGTAGGTTTGTCTCGATACGCTTGGATCCGAGGCCAACCGCATAATACCTACCTTGGTAGAAGAGCCGACATAGAGCATGCCAGTCTCCGGATCGACAGCACCACCCGGCCAGTTAGCACCCCCACCTTGATTGGGTAACATTAGTGTCCCCAGCTTACCGTTCTCATCGAGAACGGATGGGGGCGTATAAAGCGGCCCGCTTCGATGCCTGGCCAGTACAGCACGCGCTTCTGCATTTAATTCGGGAGTGAAGTCAATCAGGTCATCAACAGTAATACCCTGTCGATCAAAAGGTGCGGGCAATGTAGGAAAGGGGTGGGTTGCCGCTGTACGTTCACCGGGCACGTCTGATTGTGGAACTCGGCGTCCTCGATAAGCTCGACGAACGCGATCGGGACCTCGCCGCGCATGCCGTCCTGCTTGCCGATCACGGCGCTGGCGGCGACGGTCGGGTGGGTGTTCAGCACCTCCTCGATCTCGCGCGGGAAGACGTTCTCGCCGCCGACGATCAGCATCTCCTTCTTTCGCCCGGTGATGTAGAGGAAGCCGTCGCCATCCACCTTGCCGATGTCCCCCGTGCGGAACGCGCGCATCGGTACGCTCAACCCCGGCGGGGTGATCCGCGTGATGACCTCGTCCGTCTGTTCGTCGAGCTTGTAGTAGCCCTTCATGATGTTCGCGCCGGTGAGGATGATCTCGCCCTCGTTAAAACGCCTGAAGGACGAATGACTCATTGATGAGAGGAAAAAAAAATTGTTTAAAGAGAGGCAATACTATAAACCTAGTCTCCCTGTTTTTTAATTTGTTTTGTGTTTTTCCAGTAAAAATAGAGGATAAACTAGACTTTGTCATTAATAGTTGTTGTTGCGACGAGGTTAATAACAGCCAACGAGACTTGTGCTGTATCTGAAACGGAAGAAGAAGTAATTTTCTAAAAAAAAATGTTAGTAGCGAACCCAGACACTGCTGGAGGTAGCTTCTAATTATTAGTTTTATCTATTACTTTCAGTTATTACATGTTCTGAAACTGGTGGAGAAAAAAATTGGTGGCATGCCAAACAGATTGAATCTGAAATGCAATCTATGTTGATAGATACTGAAACCAACGGAATTATCTTGAAATGTGATACTATAGGCTCATTAGAAGCAATAATTGAGATGCTAAAACGCTCTCAAGTCCCTGTAGCAAAAGCCGACATTGGTCCTGTCACTCGTCGTGATGTAATTGAAGCAAAAGCTATCAAAGAAAAAGATAGACATTTAGGAATTGTTTTAGCTTTTAATGTTAAAGTTCTTCCTGATGCAAAAGAAGAATCAGAACTAAGCCACATCAAAATATTTGAAGACAAAGTAATTTACAGCTTAATTGACAATTACAATGCTTGGGTTGAGGAAGATCGAGGGGGACGACGCCGCGGCGCTGGTTGGCCAGCAGTCGGTGGAGGCGTTCCACGGCCTCGGTCGCCCGGCCTTCGACCTTCTTGGAGACGGTGTCGACGAGCGATGGCGTGTCGACAGCCCCTTGCACGGCGGACAGCGCTGCCTGCGTCGCGTCGGCGACCACCTGCGCGCTGATCTCGCTTGCGCGCCCCCCTGTGTCGACCTGCACCTTGACGGCTTCCAGGGAGGCCGCCGCTGCGCTCTCGGTGACGTTCGAGGTGACGGTGTCGCTGATCGCTGGGATGTCGACTTGGCCCTGCACCACGGAGAGCGCCTGTTGGGTGGCGCGCTCCCGCACCTTGTCGAGCCATCTGTGGTCTGTCTTTTAGTGAAAATAGCAAAATTCCACATTTTGTATATAGGAGCTTAAAACTTATACAGTAGGATTCTCGGTTGGCTACGCTGACTCTGATACTGTGATTTTCATCAAGATTCCTCGGATTTTAGGGGTTGTTTCTCCCCTATTTAAAAAATCAGGCAATTTTTTTTAGGCTGGTAACTTTTAATGGGAACAATTCAACTTAATAAATCTTATATATTTGGAATCAGCATGAGAAGCTGGTTCTTTTGATTAATCTAGTGATATCCAAATTACCGTTTTTTAGAGTTTCGAGTACTATTAATCCGGGTCGCTCCTTGCTCACAGTTCGTTCTTGGACAAAGTCGTCACACTTTCCAATATCTTTATTCTTTATTTTTTTTTGTGTGTCTTCTGGCATTTGATAAAGCTTGTCTGATAATAAGTAGCCTTAGATTTGAGCTTGCTCTGTGTTCGTTTGTTTATTTTGCACATGAAATAAAGAATGTTGAATCTTTTGAAATATTAAAACAGAAACTTATAAACTAAATTCAGTTACCCAAAAGAACTTTCGGCTAGACGTTTTTATAATATAATGTATGCATAATACCCTATGGAGAGAACTGAAAAGAATTCCTTTCCTCTTCAGGAAATAACAATTTTTTAAATACTTCTTCTTTTTCTTGTTTGGATTGGTATAGCTAATAATTTTTTATATCTTCCATGTTGGATCACCGAAGATCCAACCCTTAAAAGTTTCCCATTCTCTTTGGCTGTAGATTCAGCAATAGGGTTTAAGGAAGGCTTTAGACCCTCCAGAGGATTAAATTTTGGTCTTTCCCATAATTTTGAACTATTTTTCTTTTAATAAAGCTGAATTTACATGCGTGCTCAGGTAACGTCTATGTTAAAGACAAATCATTGCGACCAATCGTAATTTGTGTCTTTTTTTTACAAAGTGTTATAATTGGCCAAAAAGGATATTATCTAGACACTGATTCTTAGCTTGGATCACATGAGGACGTGACTTAAGCAAACCCAAGTCTTCTAAAATCTTGGCAAACGCTTGGGGTGGAGGGATCGGGATGAAACTTGTTGGGAAATTGGGTGGGGAAAATGAGCACAAGTCCTAGATACGTGATTAACATAACTGGAATGGAACCGCTCTCTTTGGGGGAGTTGGGGGGGAGGATTAATTTTGAAAAATTTGAGAAAATGAGGTATTTTTAACTTCGGATTAAATCGGATTTTAATGAAATTTGATATTTGGAAGGATATGGTGTCTCAGAGCTCTTATTTTAAATCCCGACCGGATCCGGTGACATTGGGAGGAGTTTGGGACGGTCATAAAATCTTGGAAAACGCTTAGAGTGGAGGAATGGGGAAGAAACTCGGTTTTCCTA
Source organism: Alatinidae sp. Z8VKAUB7J3 (assembly GCA_010016025.2). NCBI lineage: Eukaryota > Metazoa > Cnidaria > Cubozoa > Carybdeida > Alatinidae > Alatinidae sp. Z8VKAUB7J3. The sequence continues at coordinate 7,951,704 of JAAAKM020721499.1, forward strand.
ACCTAACCCCTTTCTTAGATAGCAAGAAGTCACTCAACTCTACTTTCATAAGACAAAAAACTGTTAGGAATGAATCCAGGGTCTAAAATATGCTTTTGAAAGAATATCTTGAAAGGTTTTTTCAAGTTATTATTTCTATCCTTTTCATAGGGCTTAGAAGATTGTGTAAAGAAAAAATTCTAGTATAGAAGCTTTTTGCTATCTTGAAAAGAATTTGAGTTAGGTGTACAAAAACATCAGGAGGTACCCAGAGCTTAAATAATATCCTGGGAAGGTATTCTGAAGTACTTACCTTTCCTCTTTAACTGTTTAGAGAGCAATGACCTTTAAAATCTTTTTAGCATCGCCAGCGTCATCACCACCAGCATGATGATCAGCAGCGCCAGCATGTCGGGAGTGATTTCCGCCAGTGCGCCGCCCTTCAGCATGATCTTGCGAACGATGCGGATGAAGTGGGTGGTCGGGATGGCAGTGCCGATGTACTGGGCCCAGACCGGCATGCCGGCAAACGGGAACATGAAACCCGACAGCAGGATCGACGGCAGGATATAGAAGAACGACATCTGCATCGCCTGCATCTGATTCCGCGCAACAGTAGAAAACAGAAAGCCAAGCGCCAGATTGACCACGATGAACAGGACAAGTCCAAGAACGAAGCCGCCCAGGGCTCCGTCGAAGGGCACATTCCCGCTTCGCAAAAAAAAAGCAAACCCAAAAAACCAAAACAGACAGCCAAAAAAAGTAATATCAATTTTTTCGCCTCAGCGCCATAGCAAGACTCGAAAAAAAATTGTTGACAGAAAAAGAAGTAAATATTTTGCTTTTCAGCCCCGTTGTGACAACACAATCCTGAAATATCACTTCGACAGTCTAAAGAAGTTAGCATTTTAAATTTCCCCTCCTTGTTATTACGAAATGAAGATTTTTGCCCCCCCCCCCAGTTGGCTTTTGTCGTAATACAGGCATCAGAGAACCCCATTGCAGAAGTTTAAGCACCTTTTTAAGTTTTGTAATGTGTCCATTACTTACAGATGCAAAGGCATGAAGCTCAAGACACTGTTCTTCTGCCTCACTTGAGCAGGCAGTTTCTTTTGCAAAGTATTGCTTTTATAAACATAAAAATTATAAATTATGTGCCCTTTGAAGGAAGAAGTAGCAGAGGTGGGTTCTTCAAAATACTTTCCAAGAAGATCATTAATCCTGTGATTGCATTCCTGTGAGTTTTATTAACTTTGCTGGAATACTTTTTAAGATACTTATAAACCCCTAAACTAAAATTTACTAAGGCAATTGCTTGCACCTAATGGTGCACATCTGGGGGAGCAGCTTCCTCCTCCTCCCATCAAGGGGAGGACGAGGTGCATTTATAAGTGAATTGATGTGGAAATAGTATCAAACTGCTCGTTCCGTATAAAATCACGAATCAACGACATAGTGCTGCGAATTCACGTACCTACATCGATACGTTATTTATCAATAGTGAAATTCCTTCAAAACTCACTTTGGCTTTTATAGAAAAAAGTGCTAGTGCAATCAGATCATAGACAAATTCCCCACACAAATTTGAAATATTTGGAGTTTCATCTCTTGTTTGTAAAGTAAACAGAATTCCACTCTACAGTTTATCCTTTGATATATCCAATAGGAGCCTATATTAATTCCCAACTTCGAGATTCACAACTATTTGAAAATGGTATAACCGATCCCTATGTTTGCAAAAACTCATGGCACAACCTTATCTTAAAAATCAAATTAAACTTACTTGATTTTCTGCAGATGCATTCAGTAAACTAACAAACAAGTAGCCCAACAGAGTTACGATAGCTCCTAAGATTGAAACCGCAATTGCAAACCTTTCGACAATGACCATGAGGTCCTCTGGTTCATCCCTAAATAAAGAGTAAAATTAAAGCCAGAGGCAACGTTCTAGCGTTGGCTGTTGTAAAGCCATCGGCATTACTTTATTATTTATACATGTTTCTTTTTTATTTCACAGAGCATCTTTTTATGGAAGGATTGGTCGTAAAAGACATGACATTGAAAGTCCAATGGGCCTTTCTAAGAGTTGAAAATGTTTCTTGTGTACAATTTATCCAGAAAAATTTATCTTAATATACTTTAATTTGAAAAATACTATAATGTTTAATTGTTTTCTCGATCATTCCTGAAATCCCCCCTTCCGTGGAAATAATTTTCCCAGAAATTGAAACACGCTAAAAATCACCGGAAAATTCTCCGTTACATCTCCACATGTAAAACTGAGTTGGCAATAAGAGAGCAAGACAATTAAGAAGAATTTTGCGTATGAATTCTGTCAAATTCTTCCAGTGTAAAATGTCCCTCAAAGTTCATCCCCTTGAAATTTCTTTCCTCACGGAAATTCTCCCTGTGGAAACCCACCCCAAGCAAAAAAAGCTCCCCTAGTTTTGGAAGTGGGAAAGCTTAGGAAAACATCCTATTATAATGAACTCCCCCACCACCCTCACCACCAGAAAGTCTGAGGGGAATTAAAGTAAATTTTCACTGGTTTTGTGAAAGAAAATAGGAAAAATAATGTGTTTGATGCCCTTTAGATTAAGATTTTCAAAGAGTCTACCAGAATTAGAAAAAAATCTTGTAATTGCTTCCAGTGATTTCACTTCTAAGTTTTTCATTCCTATCCATTTTACGTTTCCTACTACGGCACTGGATTATTTCATGTCTTAGAATGAAATGAAGCTTGTGTTTTATTTACATCTTAGTCCTCCCAGATCCCGATTTTCTCCCCCGGCGCCGAGGCCTGCCAGGATTTTGCGGCGCTGCATCATCAGTCCAATGCAATCCCTTCGTTGCCGTCGCCGAACAGGAAGCGCGACGGTGCGCGCTCCAGCTCGGTGACGATGCGGGCGAACTGGCCGATGACGGCGCGCAGGTCGCCGATCAGCACGTTCAGCTCCACCAGGCCGGTACCGGTGAACTCTCGCACATTGTCGCGGTTTTCGGCCAGGAATGCCTCGAACAACTCGGCCGCGTCTGTAACGCTGCCGGTGGCCTGCTGAAAAGCGGCGACCGCCGGTGTGATCTCGGCCTCGACGCCGGCAAAGATGGTCGACGCATCCAGCACGGCGGTGTCGATGCTACCATGGACCCGTGTACAGCTGGCTTGGAACCAACTATGGGCTACCCTCACCAAGAAATACTAGAGCGAGCGGTCAATGCGTTAGTTGACGCAAAAGCGTCGGTTGCAACCCAAATCGCAAGCTATCCATCCCCGGTCTCGGGATGTGATGCGCAGTTCAACCACCTGCTAAGCGAAAGAGCAAGAATAGATGGTGCTATTCACGCATTAGATCATCCACCTTTCATTCCCACCTCCCGTCAGTTGGATCCGCCATCGTCTATATAGGCCATCGTCTAAATAGATAGACGGGGCGCGGCGAACGCCGGTCAAATATGCTATTTTCTTGATTGAACTGCTCTATTTTTATCCAGGCTACTGGAAAGTATTTATGTCGAGAATCTTGAAAATTGGGCATTGAGTTCTTATTTTTTTAAACACCTCTATTGGGGTCGCTACATGAATGACGTAATTTCACTTTGGAATTATGAGGAAATTGAACTTCAGGGCTTCTTAAATCATTTTAATACTTATGATAGAAATTTGCAGAAATATTTGTTTCTTAAAACTTAAAAGCTAAGTTCCTCAAAATGATCAAACATTGCTAAGAATGTCAGATGCATTTTGACCATATGCATCCTTTTTTTCAAAACTAAAACCTAAGTTCCTCAAAATGATCTAACATTGATAAGGATATCAGATACATTTTGACGTTTGATGATCAGTCTTGAATTAGATTTGAGAGCATTAACATCTGTTTGAATTGTTTGAACTTCTTTGAAGTTCTGATTCTTTGAGCTTAGTAACATAATTAATTATGAGGTTTAAGTTGCAGAGATCAAAGAAAAAGAAATTAAGACACGGTTTGTCAAAAAAAAGAGAACCTTCAAAAGTTTATGAAGGAAGTTAATGTTATCGATTGGACTCCTATTTTTCCGAAGAGGAATCTCCTGAAAAAGCACTTGATAGTCTAGTGTCTGTTAATCTACCCATTTACGATAGTGTGTCTTCCATTAACGAAATCAAAGTGAAGCTGGAGCCCCGTAGACAATGGATAACATAACACATATCTATAACATCTATCTATAACATCTATCTATAACATCTATAATATTTAACTATAACATCTGTTTATAAAACATCTATAAAAGCTAAAGTTAGTATCAAAGTTAGTAATTTTGGTTAATTAACCCTTTGAATGCGCCACGCTTTTTCAGATTTCGGGGCCGCTGTGCGCAATAATTTCAGTGTTGCGTATTTGTTCGTGTAGAGCATTTTGTCGAATTTTGTATGAGGTGAGTATGTTCATGTTTAGCAGATAACAATCATGTTTTTATTTATCTACTTTTGTTGAATAAGAATATTCGGAAAGGGATTGAAATGAAGAATTGCGAAGAAAACTGATTTATGAAAACCAAGAGCTTGATAACCGTTTATTTTAAGAATATTGATTTGTTAGCTAATTTATACTGGTTATTCCATTAGTAGTCACAAATACAATAATATTACTGAAGATGCAGATAATGATAGTAATATAAATAACTCTAAAACAAAGATATGATTAACTATGCTGACGAAAATGTGCATTTGACAAAAATTTAAAAGTTAATTAATTACAGTTATTTTCCATATTGCAGCATCTTTCTCAATTACTTATAACACTTATAAGAAAGTGAATAATTAGTAGAATTTATTTATTGGTTTCAATAAAATTTGTCAAATAGTTACTAAACAATTTTTTAAGATCTTGTTGATGATTATGAGAATTACTAACTGTTATAGGCGCAGTACTCCTGTACTAATCATCTTATCTGTGAATGCAATATAAGTCTCACATTACAGTAAGTTCGCTCAGACAAGTATTAACTTCATAATGGTCTCATTAAAAAATATCAACCTTAGTGGCTTGGGAAACACAACAGGATGAATGTAAAAATAATATAGGAGGACGAAAATGGAATGATCGTCCTTGGAGTTCTTCAACTGAGAATTCCACGAGTGATGAGGAACAAGCGGACAGGGGTTTCACATCTTTTTTCATTATTATTTTCTTTAATATTGATAAAATATTTGAAGAAAAAAAGACAAAAAACGTATCATTTTGGACCATCAGATCAAAGGTTTGGGTTCGTTCTGAGGTCAGGTTTTCAGGTGAAAGTCATCATTGATTGAAGCGGACGGGACGGTTTTTTGCGCACCGACCATGTACGGACTACCATAAAGTTGGCTATCACCTAACGCACGATCTGGACTATTGGTACAAGTCGGGCGCCGTCGGAAGTCAAAGGGACTGGTCCAAGGAGTGAAGTATTGTCAGTCTATGAGCGAACGTATTTTGCTTCTTTGCCGAATTTTTGGGGCAAGAGGAACACTGACGTCCAAATTCCGACGGGCGACCTGTGTTGTATTCACGTTCATCACACGCCCTGCGGTCCAGACGGCGGCAGGATTGCCGATGCCTATCGCCTCGCCAAGCTGGTCTGGCACGCCGACCCCGAATACCCAATGGCGGTCGTTGTCAACTTCTCCGACACCGAAGAAGAAGCAAAGAGCGTCGCCTACCGTTTTGGAAAGATCACGCAGCGCTTCGTGCTTCAAGTGCCGAGCTACCTGGGTTGGGTGCCGTACTCGCCGCACATCCGGCGGTCGGTTGCCGAGCAGCAACCGGCAGTTCGTACCCCCGGGGCGGTACAAAAAGCCTTCGGTCATCTGGCGACTGTGCTCCTTCAAGGAGAAGCCCTGGCCGGAGAAGCGCATAACGTGCTATAAATGCTAGATCCGACCAAAGAGAACGGTGCCAACCTTTGACTTGTGGTTTTCAGTCATACTTTGTTGAACTGAATTTTGCTAACAATTTTTTATCTAAGAATTATCTGTTATCTGTAAGTCAGTTTAAATTGAATGTCCGTCTGAAGGGTGGACTAACTATCAATACCTGTTATTGTCAAGGTTGCCACCACTTTCAGTTCTTAAAGTGCTGAAATTGCCCTAATTGGCGTGTACATAGTGATTTTCGGTGCTACACTAAAAAAAAAGTGCGCGTGTTGCGGATTAGTTTTAGGTAATTTCTTTAAATCTTCTCATGTCTGGCCATTTCAAACATAGCGCCCTTCTTTTGTAACGAACATGGCAAAAAAGCCTGAATACCGTTGCCGTGTTTGTTCCGGCTGTTGATGTTTGCGGACCGAATAAGTGGTCCGTATGAGAGCCAGTAGTCCTCACTTGCCAGATAATGCCGATCTGCACACGAGACCGGCAGGGTAGCAGAGTTGGGAGAACCAGAATCATCACGCGCAGATCGGGCTGCCTCCTGTGTAAGAAACTCTCTGTTTCTGGTCATCACGGCAGGGTCGCAGAGCAGTTCATACTTAACAAGATGCTGATCAATCACCCAGTGTCCGGACTGAACGAATCTGACATCGCAGAATGTTCCTGCAAAGGCGTGTTCGGCAGTTTTCGCCGACCCACTCAGATATCTGAACCGGCAGGCCTGGCTGGCCCGGGTCGCCTGGCGCAAAGCGATCGACCGCTTGCGCCGCGAGGGGCGGGAAACGGGCCTGCCGGAACCGCAAGACGGCACGCCGGACAGAGAGGTTCCGGCGGCCGACGATCGTCCGGCGGGGCGGATCGAGGATCCGGAACTGGCCCTGATCTTCCTGACCTGCCACCCCGGTATCGCGGCCCTGGACCGGCAGCTGCTGACGCTCAAGACCCTGTCCGGTTTTCGCACCCGGGATATCGCCGACCTGTTCCTGCGGCCCGAGACCGCCATCGCCCAACGGCTGGCCCGCGCCAAACGCAAGTTGCGCGACCAGCCGCCCGCCGCCCTGTCGGCCTGGTCGACCAGATCGGTGCCGATCACGAGGTGCAGGGTCGCGTCGGGGTTCTCTTCCTGCAGGCGCTCCAGCGTGTCGACGGTGTAGCTCGGTCCGCCCATGCGCGCCTCGACGTCGCTCACCTCGACGCCCTCGAGGCCTCCAAACGCGAGCTCCGCCATGCGGCGGCGATGCGGGAAGGGCGCGAGCTCCTTGCCGAAGGCGTGCGAGAGCGTCGGTACGATCACCAGTCGGTCGACCTTCGAGCTGCCCATCACCCACGTGGCCGCGAGCACGTGACCGAAGTGAGGCGGGTTGAAGCTGCCGCCGAACACGCCCAGCTCGCTCATTGCGCGACGTTCACCTTCCGGCGACATTGAATCCCGTTCTGAATTAAAACTCGTAAATGAAAATAGTACAGCATTGCGATCTACGATATTGCTCGCGCCACATCATGGTAGCAATACTTCGTCTAGGGCTGAATTTATAGAAGCCGTGGATGCTGAGTTAGTAATTTTTTCAAGGGGTTATTATTCTCCTTGGAAACTGCCTCATCGAGATGTGGTAGCTAGGTACGATAGCGCAGGATATCAAATGCTTGATACTGCTTTAAATGGCCACATTCAAATCCGTATGTTTTCTAGCCGTTATCAAGTTTTCATGGCCCGAGAAGCGAAAAATCTATGGTTTTTAAGATAATGCATTCAGTTTTTGCCGTAGGAAAAATGATCACAAGAACCGTCAACGACGTTGAGGTTTTGAATGAAATGCTGACTTCGGGTTTGATTCTTATCTTCAGTGATTTGTTCACTCTTGTGGGAATTTTTGCAGTTTTGTTTTTTTTAAATTGGAAATTGACTGCTGTTATTTGCGTTGTTTTCCCTTTTTTAGCGGTAGCTACACATATTTATAGGGTGAGGGCGAGAGATGCGTTAAGAAAAAACCGTTCCCATGTAACTCGGCTTAATACATTTTTACAAGAGAATCTTTCTGGAATGAGAACGATTCAGCTCTTTAACCGTCAAAAGAAACAATCAACCGAATTTGAATCTATTAATTATATCTCAAAGGTGCATGGGGGCACCGGTTGGTTGCCGTACGGTCTGAGCTTTCAGCAAGCATTCGAGAGCGGATATCCGCGGCTCCAAGGTTAATCAAGTCCGCACTGTATCGCAGATCCGGTAGGCGCGAGCTGCAAAGCGCAGTTCTCACGGTTCCAGACCCGCAAAAGATCGAAGATGCAGAGTTTGCAGTCAGCCTGCTCGTTGAACTGCGTGCCTTTCTTGGTCAGCTGACACTCAATGCCGACTATTCGAGAATAAAGTCCGAGGTCGAACAGTTTCTCGAAGTGATTGCCGAACGATTGCTGCGTGACATTCACGACGGCCCCGACGATGCCCGTACATTTATAATGAGTCACTGGAATAGATAAACTGGGTTATACAGAAAACTATAATCTAAACGGGATCTAACCTCTAATCTAAACCTCTTCGTTCGACATTCTTCAATTCAACGACGCGTCCTTCATTACACCAGCTAGTAAAACCTTCATAATGATACCTGGAATTCAAAGAAAAATTTCAAACTTAATATTTCAACCTAGTGTTTTCATTTGTTAAAGAGCTAATTTTTCGGCTGGATCCAGAAAACATCATTTTATCATTTTTCAAGTTGGTCAGAATCAAGGAGATTTCCACGAACAGGACTAGACCAAATATAACACAATTTTACCCTATATTGGGGGGAAATCCGTCTTCCATAAAAGTTTCCAAGCGATGTTTTCTTATTAAAATTTCTATATTTTAATATTTCAGTTTTGTTTTTGTTTCCTTATTTATTTGTTTTCTTATTTATTCCTACTTAATTTCTTTATTTCCTTATTTCCTTTCCTTGTTTATTCAATTTTATTTCACATTATTCCACTACATATTTTGCGGAAAAAAGGTAAAAAAAGTGCTTTAAGTCTTGTAGTTCATTTTCGTGAACCATGATCACTTTTTAATACCTTGACGTAGACTTAAACAGAGGATTTTGTAAGGCAAAAACATAAATCGGTTTTTCTATACCAATTTTCAAATTATATTATTTTTTATCTTATAACTAAATAAGCAAGAATGTGTCACTAAACTGGTTTTTGCTGAATATTAAATAAGTTCCAGATATTACGTAATACATTACATAAAATTACATTACAGAATATTACATAAGTTCTGGGTGCTTCAGATGAACATCCTCCCCTCTCCAAAACTGTTATTTATGCAAGAAACCTTCATATAAGCGTGATAATCAAAGAGACACCATTTCATGGAAACGCAGTTTTACTCAAGTATATGAAAAACCAGACGTTTATGTACATAAGAAACAAGACGTGTACAGTCTTAACGTGTCTTGGTTTAATTAAACCTATCCCTAGGATACTTTACCCCTCCCAGAAGTTAAGAGATCTTTTTATCGCTTAAAAGCTGCCCCAATACCGGTCCTGCTTCACGGATTTCCGGCCCGAGGTCCTCCACAAATCCCCTTCCGAACCACGGGTTCTTGATGATCGCCAGGGCGGCGACAAGTTGGGTCGGGTCAGCAACAGGCTTGCCGCCTTCCATGTGGGTCGTCTGGATATTCACGAGCGTTCGGCGGATCTCGACTGGCATGAGAAATTCCTGTCTGTATGGGTGGTCCGTCCTGTCCGAACCAGGGACCGGAACCAGAGTGGGGATGTGTCGAAGTGCACGGTGAAGTGTCCGGGACATCGGCACGCTGTTTGGATTGGCGAGTGACCTGCCGCTGCCCGGGCTCCCTAGAAGAAAATGCCACCGAAGCCGTGAGTTTTTATACTGAATTTAACCTGGGTAGGATAGATGCAAAAGACTTTAGTTTTGAAAAGTTACCAGTATATTCTTGGTACTTGTTAATGATTCAGAACACACTGAAGAATTTTAATGTACGAGATCTGACAAACAACAGTTTGGCTATCTGAATTTAGAGACAATTAGTTTAGGCTCAATGGAAAAACTACGTTTTAGGCATATTTTATATAACTGTTTAATATGTGGAGTTGGTACTTTGGCTAAGTTAGGTATTTAATATAATGCATTCTGGGTAGCGTGCTTTCCATTATTTGTTGCTGTAGTTTCCATAATTTTGTTAGATACCAAAGTCCGCGGCTGATGGCCGTGCACCTAAGACAAATTTTTGCCGTTCAATAATGTGGTCCATGATCGTTAGGAAGCGCTTGTAGCTTGCTTCAATGACAGGTGCGGTTGTGTCGTTAGAACCCACCACGTATAGCCGCGATATCTGTCGGTCAGCAACATAATTTTTCATTTGTTTAAGCTGCTCTTGGCTAGCTTGAATATTGCTCCAATGTGGCAGCACTGTGCCTGCCATATCGATGTCGGCCTCGTAGTACCAGCGATAGTGGAACATGGCCTTGGTTAACCATTCATCTGCATAGTCTTCGATGAGATAACAAAGGAAGTTGAGCACGGGGTTTTATTTCTAGTCCATTTACGTACTTGTTAGTTTTGATAGAATTTACTTGCACTTTTTCAAAGGAATCCATTTAGATTTAGTTTTTAAAAAATGAAATTTTTCAAAGAAAAGTGAATAGCCATATTAAATACAAGGTGCACATATATACACAATATAAGACTATCTACACAATATAAGACTATACACAATTATATACACAATATAAGACTACACTGGCTATACATGACGTATGAAACCAAGAAAGGAAAGGATATAATAAATGAAAAATAAAACCAAATAGGTGAGAAAACGAGGATTTTGTCAGCCAGTAGCCAAATATGTAGACGAAAAACAAGCAAATATTTCGACGTATAAAAAATTCTTCGTATCAGGCCTAACAATACTCTTCGAAATAGTCTTCAAATTATTGTCAAGAAAGTAAAGTGAAAAGTAGTTACCAAAACTTAATTGACTATTGTTGACGTGAAGGAGAAGGTAATTGACGAATGATTGTTGACGGCCAAGAAAGTAATTCTTATTCGAAAATTTATTGTCAAAATATTGTCATAGACGTAAACCGATGGAATTAAAATAAATATTATCATGGAGGAATCCCACTCTCTCCAGAGTTTCTAAATATTTCCGGGTACTACTACTAAAAACTCACTGGAGTACCAAGCCGCCTGAGGTTAACACAGCTACGCACGCTCCTCGTCATACAATGTGTAATAGTTTTCTTAGGATTTGTTAGCCAATGTTTGCATTTTTCCAAAAAGCCCTTAAAAGATCAAGGTGTGTCAGGGCTTGAAAGAATACAGTTATGCTTTCAGCTTAGCTTAAAAACTTACAATAGAATTCTCAGTTTTCTTTCGCTCAAAAGTTCTATAAAGTTACAAAAATTCTCTTTTTAATTTTACTGTAATTTCTCAAAAACTCTCGGCATGGAAATATTCCTCTTGTATTTTCGAAATCACAATAATATGCCCTATAGTCCTTGTAGCAACTTTTATATTTTGTTGACAGATTCGCTCTAAAGTTGGATGATGCTGAAACGTATGGTCTTGCCATCGGCTCCGATGCGCAGTTGCGCCAGGATCGCCGTGGTGAAGGCTGCCGCCATGGACGTGCCGCTGTGATACTGGCCGCCGCCGCCGGACTGCGGCGTCCAGATGCGGACACCGGGGGCGGCCAAGTCAATATAGTCACCCCGGTTGGCAAGGCGATAGGGCCTCAGTTCCGCATCCACCGCGGTTGCAGCGATGACCTGCCGATAGGCCGCCGGATAGGATGCGGCGCCGGCCGGACCGTTGTTTCCCGCTGCGGCAATCATCACGATATCGCGCGCGGCGGTGCCGGCAATGGCGGCTTCGAGCAGTTTGTTCTCGGGTCCGGACAACGACAGGTTGATGTCATTGCCAATGTGCATCGCACGGCCAATGCGTTGCGTCGTTTGGGCGTCGAGCGGGACGAGGTTGTCGCCTATGTGCTGCCCAATCTGCCGGAAACACATTTCGTCATATGGGGCGGAAGTGCTGCCGGGCAGGTCCTGGCGATCAATCCGATGCTCGAGGCAGTTCAGATTTCAGACCTTCTGCGAGCAGCGCGGGTGCGTGTTGTTGTAACAGTGGACGAAGCTGCGTCGCCGGACATATGGACGAAAGTATCGCAGGCCGCGCGAGGCCAGGTATTCCTGCGGCACATTCTGATGTGCGACACCGATCGGTACCGGGGCTCAGGCGGCTTGGAAAAGCGCTCTGCAAAAAGTTTTGTTTTACCTGAAAGCAAAGAGTAACGTTAAAACTTAAAACTAAAAGGAGTTGCTGCGTTCACGGTGACTGTCAACCGCTCAACACTCCCGCTCAAGCTTTACCCATATTTTCATGAAAGCTTATTAGAATGTAACAAATATATTCTGTAATATATTTTATTAAAGACTATATTCTATTAAAGACTAGAATAAATATACTGTAGTCTTTTGTATTTCCATTGTATTAAAAAAAGAAGAAAATTTAGCCATTTTAAACGTGTATTTTTAGCGAAAGTGCGCTCCAGTTTTGTTGAATATAAAACTAAATCAGAACAGGGGATTTTTTAAAGTCGAAATGTTGTCCGGCCAATTGATTTCGACCGTTTTCACGTCGACCGTTCCAGTTAGCGGGACGACTTGGAAGATTCGATCATCGATGGATAGTTCCATGGAGGCGGCGCGCGATTTGGGGACTTTCAATCGCATCGAGCGGCGTTCAATTCTCAGCCGGCGTTTACCTTCGCTGACAAAGGCCGTTTGGACCAGTTCGTCGGGGGCTTTGGCAAACGGTTGGGCCAAGGGATCTCCGACGATCAGCAACTGATAGGGTGACGCCACCGACTGGTAAAAGGACTCGATCGCCGACAGGCCTTGGGCGTAATAGCCGTACAGCATCGGTGTGGGAAACTTGAATTGCAACGAATTGAGGTCTTCTTTTTTGGCGGAGGTGCCAGCGGTATAAAGTGCTGGGTGCTCAAGCAGCCAAACCCGTTCAGATTGCTCACCATTTTGGATTTTGACAATCTGCTCCTTCATGGATTGAAGCGCTTGCGGGTAGGGCACCGGATTGTCGTCAATCTGCCACTCTACAGGCTTGTCATCTTGTCGAAATAGGGTTGCAAGGTCCATCAAGTTAATGCTCTAAGCTTTTCAAAATGAGGCAGTTGTTTGCGATTTGTTAATGGTTCGATAACCAAAATTTACACATAGTTGCCAAGTTAGTGATGATGTAGGGCAAAACTAAGCCCGCTTCAATTGTGTTGATGCGAAGCTAGCGGTGGCCGCGTGGGAACGGAGTCTCGAAGGCGATAGCGATATGGCGGACGTTTTCGCGGCGCTGGAAGCGGTTGGCGCCCGATACCGAGATGCCGCGGACTTATCCATCGATTCAAGGACCCGTGACGTGCTCCGCGAGAACGAGAATTGGGTCGCCGGAATCCTCTCTCGATTGACGGAACGAGAGTGATGGGACCATCCGCGAATCGCCGCGATTCGAGACGATTGGCTATCATGCGAAGGCTAACGATTCGTCAGTGACTTCGTGGTTCGGGCAATTCGTTCGGAATTGGAGCAATCTCGGAAGATTTAGATCACCAGATTTGGTTTAAAAAGATGAATTCGGCTCGTTTGACGTCGGTCGGTTTTTGGTTTTCGGTGTCTTTGGACTTCGCCAAATAGGCTTTGGCCAATTCGATGCGCAATTCTTGAGTGCTGGACAAACGCTTCTCGTTCAAACGCATGCCATCCAAAATTCCCTGGCCACGTTGGATGGCCGATTGAAAATTCGGCGGCTCTTTGGCCAACCAAATTCGAATCATCCCGCTGGTCGCTTGCACCTTGCCGACTCGCAACGGATCGGCATCGGGATGTTCCAGCATACGGATGTAACTATCAAGCGCTTGATCGGTCATGCCCAAATCGTGTTGCACCTGGCCGCGATACAACATCGACAAAGCGCCTTGAACGGTGCGCTATCGCCGGATGATCGAAAAACAGGCCGCCGAGGGCTATCCGGAGTTCCGCTTCGCCTGAGGTCGGCGCTTAATCGGACAGATTCGGGTAGAACTCCTCGCGCAGCAACGCGAATTGCATGTGATCGCGCCACTTGCCGTTAATCTTCAGATATCGCTTGGCAAGCCCTTCATAGCGAAACCCGGATTGTCGCAGTACGCCCTTGCTGGGCTCATTGATCGGCAGGCAGGCCGCCTCGACCCGGTGCAGCGATAATTGATCGAAAGCGAAGGAACAGGCGCCGTGCACCGCCTCGGTCATGTAGCCGTTGCGGGCGTGGCGCTTGCCGATCCAATACCCGGTAAAAATTTTCAAGAATGTAAACAATGTAAAAAATTTCCAAGAATTTTTATTACCCTATTTTGTAATACCTGTAAGGGTTTATATGCTTCCAAAAGGTATTAAGATAAACAATTGAGGAGTAATTCAAATAAGAAGGAATTAGAGAGAGATAAATAATTATTGCATTGAAAAACACTAGTCTTTTGCTATTACTTTGAGGATTATTATACCTGTATCTATGTACTACCTATTGAAACTAAATATTCAACCTTTCTGGAGTTTGTAATATAAAACTGATGGTAAACAATTAAAGTAGTGAAAAACAGATTGGTGAAAATGTCTTTAGGAGTTAAATAAGAAAACAGCTTGTCTGTGGGCAAACTCACACGGCGGTTTTGTAGCGGGAGTTGCAATCTATGTGGCCTATTTGGGGCTGCGATCCATTGAAACGTTTTTGCGATTTGGCTCGCAAGGTTGGGGGCTGATCCGCAGGTTTGGGCTGATGGCGACCGTAGCGGTGCTTGCTACTTTTATCAATCCATATGGCCCGGGGCTGCACGGTTGGCTATTGGATTCACTCGGCCAGCCACGTCCTGAAATTACCGAATGGGCCGCGACTCACTTTTTCGGACAAGATGGTTGGCGATTTGGCATCCTCGTCATTGCGGGCATTTTCTCATTGGTGCTGACGACGAAATCACGCCACTTTACTCGTAGGTGAATTTCAGGGCCCTCCAGAGGGAGAAGGAGTAGAGGTGGGTGCTTCAAAATACCATCCCAGGACATGCTTTAGCCTGTAGAACCATCTCTGAAAGTTTCATTTTCCTAACCTAAACCCTTTCCAAGATAGCCTAGCAAGAAGTCAATTAACTAGAATTTTACCCAATTTTTTTCTAAAGCTTTGTATTTTTATGTATATTTTATTAGGATTGATCATCAAAGAAATGTATTAGAAAAATATTAGTTAAGGGATGTATTATACAAGTACCATTCAGTATATGGGTATACAGTTTGAAACAATCACTTCATTGAAATTAGGAAGGGAATGCCAAGAATAGATCTGCCGCTCCGCTACTACCGCGCGCTCCGCGATGCTCTCAACAACATCCGGATCTTCGGCAACGTCGTCCTGTGCTCGCTGGGCCGGGTGGCGAGTGCGGAGATGGTCGCGGAAGTGGCTGACCTGTTGCTTCGCCTCGAGGGCAAGCAGGCCGTCTACTGTGGCGGGTTGGTCGACCGGACCTACTACGTCTCCGTGCGCACGGAGCTCGGTGACCGCGACGCCTACGATCTGATTCGGGACGTCGTCGGGTCCGAAGGGAGCTTCGGCGGGCACGGGTGCATCGCGGGTGGTTCGATCGTTTTGCCCGATGACACCGACCGAACGCTGAAGCGGCTCGAGCGGCGGGTAAAATAAATCGGATAAAGCAAATAAGATAGCACCTAATCAAAAGAAAATACTTCAAAGAAAATTACACTAGCAGCATTTATTTGAACGCAGTCTTAATTGAACAACACGTGATTGAAGTATATATAAAAAAAACACCATCCTTACACATACAATCTAAGTTACTGGGGAATGTATTCCAAACTTCTATAAGTTAATAAGTAAACAACCAATAGCAGATCCAAAAGTGCGTTAAAACTGAACCCAATTAGTGTTGGAGGAAGTGCTTGTAGGAACCCTAAAAAAAAAGAAATTATGTAGGTTAGCTGATTATATTTTTTTTTTCCTTTTTAAGCAAATTTGTTTTGCCCCAGGCAGGTGACGACAGTTACGGCATTCGGGAAGGGTTCTTCCGGCCCGGACGAAATCAGCTGCCGGTTAGTTATCGGCATACGGCCTATTATGATCGGCCTAGCCCGGGGGCGCCGAACCAGAGCGAAATCTGGGGGCAGGTTTCGGATACCCGTTTCAGTCAAGACGGCGGCTGGGTTCAGGAGCCGTTTGAATTGCGGTTGGAAACCAATACGCCCAAGGCAGAAATCTGGTTCACGACGGACGGGAGCTGGCCGACGCCTGAGACGGGACGGCTCTACCAGCGACCGCTCCAAATCGAACGCACCACCACACTCCGGGCCGCGGCCTATCGCCCGCATTTATTTTCCTCTTGTTGTTTCATTGCGGGTTGAAAAAAAAAAATAGTTTATGATTGGGGGGGGTGTTTGCTGTGGCGTGGTGAATAATTAATATTATGTATATTCTTCTTCTTTCTCTTTTTTCGTTCTTTGATTGATTATTCATGTATTTCATTATTTATTACTTAGTTGTTTTATCCGTGCAAAACGAGTTTTTCTCTCTGCCAGATATTTTTATTTTTATTAGGTTACGTTTATGTTATCGTGTAGCCTACGCCTAAAAATTTTCACCGCGGAATGTCAACAAAGATTTTTTTGACATTTTTGCTGATTTAGCATTGACCTTCGAAAGCCGGTTGGAAGCGACCCTTTTTTTCCAGATTTATTCTCTTCTTGCGGGAAGGGGGTGGTTCTTTTGTATTAAATGAAAATTATCCAAGCATTTTGCAGAAATTCATGTAAATATTTTTCTTCAATCTGCAGAAATGGCATAGTCTGGACCAGCTCGAAGATTTAAAATCTTCTTCTCAAATTACTTTTCAAAACCAGTTTTTTCTTTTTACTTTCTGCCATCTTACATTAGAATTTTAATCAATGTTTGATAAACATGTCATTTTGCTTAGTGTTTAGTTGTGTCATCAAAATCAAATATATCATGTCTTTTTTTCCAAAAAAAAACAAACAACAAAAACTAAATTATTCATCCTTTTTAGTCTGTCTCAGTCGCAGTTACAAGTATTCATTATCGCAATTAGCCGCAGTCGTAGTAATAACTAATGGTAGTCGCAAGTAGTTACAGCTGTAGTCGCAGTAACAAGTAGTCGTAGTTGCATTCACGAGTAGATACAGTTGCAGTCACAAGTAGTAACGGCCGAAATCTCAAATATTTAGAGTCGCATTCATAACCAGTCACAGTGGCAGCAGAGCAGCAGTAATAACAGTGGGAATAGCAGAGTGAGTAGCAGTCGCAGTAAAAAGTATTATTATCATTAGTATTATTGGAATTAGTTGAAGCAGTAGGAGTAGTAGTAATAGTGGTAATAGGAGTAGTAGTTATAGTAGTTACCTCATCCTAATAAAAACGTTCGTTAAAAATCAAAAGTTCTAGTTGCTTTTTTAAGTAACCAAAACATTGGAGGGTAACTAGGCCTCCTGCTCCACTCCTTTTCTCTCAAAATCGTCCGAACAAAACTATAAGAAAGCCATTTAGCCCCAAAAAACAATATGCAAATTTTGTTTTAATTATTCTTGCGCGGAGAGCCAAAATCAAAACATGCATTAGTTCAAAAACGTTCAGAAATAAAAATAAAAAAAGTTTTAATAACTGAAAGTAAGGAGCGACATTAAACCTTAAAACGAACAAAAATTACTCCGTATGTGAAAGAAACTGTTCCCTCTTCAACGCCGCGCGGGTCTAGCCTCCCATTACGCCTAAATTAGAAAAAAAATCTTAAGGTTTTAAGCATCCTGGAAATCAAATTAAATAGAAAAAATGAACAGGACCAGTCAATAGAGCTTACTTACCCTTGAAGAGGTAGACAATGAATGTAAACTTTACAAAAATGACTTACCACTGCTAAGCTACAACGTTGAACTACGATGAAAGAATTTTCTTAGATGTCATAACTACCTAAGGGGAAGTGGGGAGTCCCTGGACCAATGGTTTATTCCTCCATTACGTTCAAGGAAAAAATATCCAAAATTCTAAATATCCCACACATTAAATTAAAAATAGTAAATATGAATCGGACAAGTCGATCAAATATTTAGTTTAATTTTATTAGTTCTTTCCAAGGACTGTTCAAGACACATATAGTTTTCATATAGTTGATCTTTAGACTTTGGCAGTTAGAGGAGGGGAAGGGGAGCAGTAGCCAAACTCTTGTTTGTAGTGGTTTTGTTAGTTTTGAGCTTGGCTTAAATATTCAATTTAATTTTAACTCGTTTATAAGATTTATTTTTACTTTGTTATGATTGTTTATGTAAATACTGTTCGTTTTGGGTATCACTTAGTGAAACATATCTTTGGACGGCTGTCCCATCCTCAACTCCTTGCTCTTTACGCTTAAGTTTGACTCTTTGTCACAGCTCTACTTTTTAAAGTTGGAAGCCTATATAAATTGAGGTTTAATTACCAAATCTAAATCTGGAAATCTAAAAAAAAAACAGAGAAAAGTATTAAAAATATCCGTCCCTTATCTCGATTGATGTATTTTTGTCGGGTGCTTTTTTTGCATTGTTACTGAACCTGTATACTCTTTTTAAATATTTGGGTTAAAAACGAACAAATTGATTAATTAATATTACTAGTATTACTGCTAGTAACAACTCACCGCCGCACCAAGCCACCTGGTGCCAACACAGTTACGCACGCTCATCCTCGATTACAATCTATTCAAAGCCGTTCTCTTCACACCCTCCCAGGAAGTTCCCATTTCCTTTAAATCTTTCTGGCATTTGCCAGAGAAATCATGTTAGATCATGTATTATGGATTTTGCCTAGTTAGCAATCAATCCTAGCTAGCCATACTCAATTTTAAGGCTCATAAACAGAGACGCAGACATAAAAAGTGGCACCAATGTCAATTTTAAATAAATCTGGAGATGGAATATCCTGCGTTCCCGGAACGTAGAATTCTAGGGAATGCATTCCGGAACGGGAACGCGTTCGGAACGGCATTCCCTGCAACTATGCAGGCACCTCCGCGAGAAGCTTTCTACTGCCTTCAGGTTGCTACACGGGCTTGGAGGCCAGATCCAGATGGTCCACCTGTTGAGCCCATACGGTATTCCGTATTCTGTGTACATAACTTATTTTTAACTTTTTGAGCATGATGTTTTTTTTAGCTTTTTTTGTACATGACCTTAAGTAAATATTAGCTGATCTTGTTAATTATCATTAGGCAAATATGGATCTTATTAATAAATTTTATTTTTATTGTTAAATTTTATTATAATAATAATATTATTAAATATTATAAAATTTAATATTGTAAACTATTAAATTTTATTGTTATATATTTATTTTTATTTTATTTTTTATTATATTTTTTATATTTTTATTATTTTTAATTTTAATATCATGTATTATATTATTATTTTTATTACAGATTTTTTATTATCATTAATATATTAGAGGGAACTGTTTCCGCAATTCATCGATCCGGCACAAGGCTCCGTTGTGTTCCAAATTCTGCTTCTTGCAACCATCCTCAACACCACGGGTTTGGCGGTAAAAAGCGTGGTGATTTTTCTGGCAAGCAAGGCCGGAGCCGCAATTACCGGCAGCAAACGTGTGGCAAAATTCACCAAATACTTTACTGGAATGGTCTTTACCGGCCTTGCCGCAAGACTGGCCTTTGACACATCAAGATGAGGGCTGCACCGAGGGAGCCAATTCGTAGATGAAGGCATCAACGATGCCTTCTTCCATCTCGACACGAACTGCAACCCGTTGGTATTCGTGGCCTTCAAACGCATCCAATCTTTCCCGTGGACCCGCGCGAGTTTTTGGTCGAGGTGGATCGTTGCGAGGCGGTGGGCCCACTGGAATTGGTCGTGCGTTACTTCGGGTGCAATGACGCGGAGGGCTGGTGCATGCCGGTCACCCAGAATTACACGATCCACTTCGAGGCCGATCCCGATGCGGGGCGTCCGCGCAGTGCGCGACAAGGCTTTGGCGGAGGACGCCGTGGTGGTCGCGGTGGGGGATTTGGGCCCCGGTTCCGAAACTAGTTGCCGGAAGCTTCGTCGGGCGTTCCGGTGAGCCGGTAGAACGCTTGGGGCGCTTCGGGCACACGTGGGACGAGCACCTCCACCGGGCCATCCAGAGAAGGGAGTTGGCTTTATTTCGTTTATCAGCAGCTGAAATAGGGTCTTTAGCTTGATAGGCCGACTGTATAGTTAAATATTCATGCGTAGCTGGAAGTGACCAGCAAAGAAGAATCCTGGAAGTATTTATAATTATGAGCTGAAACTACAATTGGGTACACTGGTTAAGATCTTCCCTGTAATGTCTATAATTTTTAGTCAACTATATAAGCTGCTATACGTGTTTTACTTATGGATAAAATATGTATAATATAAAGCACCCTAAAATTTGAAACCCCTAAAATTTCTGTTTAAAGTGTAAAGCTTTAGTGTAAAGAGCGAGGTATTGACCAGGGGGAAAACCCCCCTCATATACCCGCAGCTCCGAGTCGGGGTGTGAGGTGACCCCGATGATGGTGGCCACCCCCAGGTGGCGGGCCAGTTCCAGGATCCCCAGCACTTCGCGGCTCTTGCCGCTGGTGGAGAACGCGATCAGCACGTCGTTCTGACCCACCAGACCCAGATCGCCGTGAGCCGCTTCGGCCGGATGGATGAAGTCCGCGGGCGTGGCCGTGGAGCACAGGGTGGCCGCGAACTTGCGGGCGATGTGCCCGGCCTTGCCGATTCCGGTGGTAAGCACCTTGCCCTGACACGCGGCCATGGTCCGAACCGCACGAACGAACGCGTCGTCCACGTTGATCTGCGCGATGGCCCGCGCTTCGGTTGGTGACACAAACACCCATGACGCTTCGGAATTTGTTGATCAACTGTAATAGAAAAAGTAGCGGGGTTTTGGCGCACTGTCTTGAAGCATTCTGCTGGATGCTGGATACTGTACAGTGTATCGTAGTAGGCATCAGCTGTGACAGCACTATTCTCTATATTCTCCCTAATCCGAATTGGCACCTCCTGTCACCAAAGTTGGAAACAATATCCAGGAGTTAATATATATATATTATACTATGTATTCCGAGGAGACCAACAGTATATTATATCCTATACAGTACCTACTGTACTCTTCTGTGTGACTTCGTACTCTATATGGAGAAGACACTAGGAGTTCGGTTCAAATTAATGTATAATGAATTTTCATGAATTCTATACTGTGATCAAGGGGTTGTTTAAATGAGGGAATGTCACCCTGCCTAGCCTGGGTGCTTCAAGCCACCCCTGAAGACACACTGTTCACAGTCAGACAGGAAATCAGCAACTAAAAGCAATATGTCAGTTTTGGCACCCTTTTCACATAAAGAACAACAAGATGTCTGATGAAGTCAAATGCTTTTCTATAGTCAGTAATGGCAAGATCTATGAAGGATTTGTCCTTGCCTATCCATGATAAAATACTGTTGTACAGCCTGACAACACACACTGAGGCTTGGAGCAAAAAGGCATCTATATTGATTAGCATCTAACTTTGTGAGATTTGCTGGGCATCTAGCCACTCTCTCCAAGCGAGCACTCGGTTTGGTTTGACTCCTAATGGGTGCCAGATCTTGATTTTCGTATCGTCCGTGATCCAGTCTAACGGCGCTCCGGTGGCGTCGACAAACCCGCCCTGATGAAACATGCCCGCACCGGAACGTTTCCCATTAGTCAATTGCCAGATGAGCTTTTGGCATAGGCCTGCGAGGAGTGGGTGATTGAGATAGCGGGTTCGCCAGGTGGGTAGGGACCATTCCCGATCATCGCGACAGAGAGCTTCCAGTCGCTCTCGTTGCGCGATGAGCATTTTCTTGATGTCACTTTCCAAACGGCGAAGAGTTCTTTGTGGGGTTCTGTCCCCACCGGTATTATTAGGAATATTTCTTCTTTTTTCTTGTCGCCTTTTCCAAGAACATAACTGTCTAATATATCCCTCTCGTTTTCTACCTCCCTACCTTTACCTCTTAATATTTGTTATTTCTACTGTCCCAGCTTCTCAATTGCTGCACTCCTTTATCTCTTCCTCTTCTCGGTGTGTCTCTCTGTGCTTTCCAAAATGTTTCTTTAAAATAATTCCTTAAAGTGTGATAATATTTATTGATATAGAATCTTATATACTCGATGTGTTGGGATAAAATTAAAATATTTTGAACTCTAAAGCTGGTTAAAAATAATTTTTATCAGACCCTTTTGGCTACACAGAGAAGGCTTACGTAAAGCTCCTCTCCGTCGAGAGCGAGCCCCCGGTGTACTTCTTGACCTCAACCATCGTGTGTCGTTCTTCGGCGTTGCCGTCGTGTGTGTGCGTACGCGGAGCGCTCCGCGCAGAGTCCCGACGACGAGCAGACAGACTGGGTCCGCGAGAGTTCGTCCGCGCCAAGCGACCAAAACTGAAAACGCCGCCCCGAGGAGGGCGGCGTTCTTACCAAGGCATCAGGCCTTGATCCGGATGTCGACACCAGCAGGCATGTTGAGCTTGCTGAGCGCATCCACGGTTTTGGACGTCGGCTCGGAGATGTAGATCAGACGCTTGGTCAGGAAATTAAACAATTGCAAAATGCACAAAAATTAGGCAAAACAAAGGAAAATTATGAGAAATTAAAGTAAAG
Source organism: Alatinidae sp. Z8VKAUB7J3 (assembly GCA_010016025.2). Taxonomy (NCBI): domain Eukaryota; kingdom Metazoa; phylum Cnidaria; class Cubozoa; order Carybdeida; family Alatinidae; species Alatinidae sp. Z8VKAUB7J3. Next base: position 7,974,327 of record JAAAKM020721499.1, read on the forward strand.
TAAATAAAATCTTGATATTTCAGGAGAGGTATAAGGGCTAGTTGCTTCTGCTGGTGAATTGTTAATCAAGCAATGTGGTTTTCTACTTCTACAGCTAACTAATGCAACCAGCTTCTTTCCGTGGAATCGGGAATATACATTGATTTGTGCTAGTCCATACTAAGTATGTCCAGTGATGTCAATTGAGAAGAGCCCCTTCCTCCCTCCTGATTTTGTACCACCACAAGATTTTGAAAAATATTTGTTTTGTATTTTCATTGAAAAGTGGCTCCAGTAGGGAGAGGTATCTCGAGTTCCCTCAAAAATAAAAATGCTGATTAATTAACATTTAAAGAGAAACTTCAGTTGAACCTATGAGGACAGATGGCATGATTTTCCATTTTCACTTAGATAATGTTGCCATAGAGGGTATTAATAAAAAATTAAAGTTGCCATAGAGGTCTACAAGATTAGGTTGATAAATCTCCGTAATAATTTTGAATAAAATACATTAATTCTTTATAAGGTATCAAATTTGAAACTTAAAATGTATTTTTTTTTTCAGTAGGGAGAGGTATCTCGAGTTCCCTCAAAAATAAAAATGCTGATTAATTAACATTTAAAGAGAAACTTCAGTTGGAAGCCATAAAGGAATTCACGAAAAAGATAAGCGATTCAATGAAATCTTAATCCGGTTTTTCAAGGTAACCTTTAACAATTCCTACTGAAGAATCAGAAGAATCCGTTATTTCCACAGTTGGAGTGCATCGGTTAGTATGATAAACACCATCAGCCCCCGTCGCAAAAACTAAGTAATTTTTATCTGCCTCAAAGCCCATCGCGTGATAATAGCCTTGTACGATTGTCACTTCATTTTCAGGTGCTTCACCTTTCAAAAGATTAGTAATAAGGAAATTATGAACTACGTCCTCTTCTTCCATTCTTGGGCGCTCTTGCAAACGATCTAATAATTTTCCTTCAAAAATTGCCGTGACCGGCGAGTTTCGCCTGGCACGGATTGGTCGGCGGCAGCGGCGGCGCGGCAGTCGGACGCCCCGGGGTGTCGTCAACCGTTGCCGGGCCAAGTTTTGCGGTTACCCGGGCGTGCTCTTTTTTGAATGTCGAACTGTCGGCCCAGACACCAAGCGCGGTCTCGAGCGTTGCGCGCGCGCCTTCGTAGTCGGCGCTTGCGTATTGCTTTTTATAGGTCTCGTACAGTTCCTTCGCTTTGCTGACCCGGGCGTTATACGCGCCCTTCAGGCGCACGATATCCGGGTGGTCACTTTCTGAGTTGCTGGCTTCTTTAAGCAGGGAGCGCGCCTTGCCCAGCAACCGTTCTAGAATGAATCGTATGTTTCCATCCCTTTCCACATGAAAACGCGCAAGCATCCCAATGATATTGATTTTTGATCTATTAGACGCACAAGACTGCTACATTCTATTAATTTCAACCAGGATATTAGCAAAATAGCATTTTGAATGAACCGTAAGTATTACAGTTTTTATGCCAGAGGCCTCATTAATTGCATTAGTAGTAATAATACAAATGTCAACTCCACAATTCGTTAGAGGTATATTTAAGCCATATTAAGAGACATTTCTGAGAGGTTTTAATGAAAATGCATCGTTTCTATTGCTCTATTAGACGCAAACAAAGAATAAAGTGACACATTCTTGCATCTTTAATAGGTGCTTTTACATCCATTTATTTGGTAATTTTTTTAAAAATAGAATTCAACTATGAAGCTTATAGCTTTGAAGTTTATAGATTTGAAGCTTATAGCTTCAAATAGAAACGTACAAACATATGTACGCTATGGTACTCATGACATAATATTAGTGTTTATTTTAAAAATAATACGTTTGAATACAGGAAAAAATAAGCATGAATAGGTTAAAGTTGTTATAACTAATGTGTTGTGTGATGAAAAGAGTTTAAATTATTTCTTAACTCGTTCTTTTAATTCATCTCTGGATCGATGCCCAGTCAGTATATCGTCCAATCTAGCAGCAAAGAAATTTGTTATTCAACATACATTGAAAGTTTAAAGTAAACAACTTGAAACTTTCCACAACATAGATGGGATATTGTAGGTATACCTTTTTGACCACCGGGATGAATACAGTGTCGTTTGATTAAGTTCAGTTTTCCACCTCAACTTTTTTTTGGAAATTTTGACCTAATGCCCTTATCCGCTCCTGAGATATTGAAGATATACCCTTTCGACCACCCGGATGCGTTGGCTATAACGTCATAAGTTCAACATACCCCTCATTATTCTCCAAGAGTTTTAACCAAACACTCTTAACCATTTCTGATTAATTTCAGATGCACCCCTTTGACTTCATAGATTCGCATAGTGTCTTTTGGTTTCGACATTGCAACGATGACCGGAAGCCAAAGAATTACGACCGGAGAGACAGATAATGAGTAATACCAGCGGTTTGATGGCTGGAAAGCGCGGCTTGATCATGGGAGTTGCGAACAAGCGCTCGATTGCTTGGGGTATTGCAAAAGCTTGCCGTGATGCGGGCGCAGAACTGGCACTTACCTATCAGGGTGAAGCATTGCGAAAGCGGGTTGAACCGCTGGCGGAAGAATTGGGCGCTATTGTTGCCGGGGAATGCGATGTAACCGACGAAAGCACGATTGATGCGGTTTTTGCCAATCTTGAGAAAGAATGGGGCAAGCTGGATTTTCTGGTTCACGCCATAGCGTTTGTTAATTTTTAAAGATGTATTATTTATAAGGTTTTAAGTCATTTTCACTGCAAAATGTTAAATTTAATGATAAACTTTTATAATCTTTGGTTTTGAAATTTTGTGTGTTTATTCATTTAATTTATATTGTCTTGTTTAAAGGTACGTCCAATTTCAACATTGTAATAAAATCATATAATTTTCTTGGGAATCGTTATGTTTAAACACATTCTTTTGCATTTGTTTCAAGGGTTTAAAAGTAGATTTTTAATTATTTTGTTTAAAAGTAATTCCATATTTTAAAACTTAAAGAGAAAGTTTAAATTGCTTTGTTTAAGTGTTGCGTTTGTTAGCTTTCTGTCCATATTGCGCACGGTCCATGATCCCGAGATCCCGGTGAACATCTACGACCTCGGCCTGATCTACGAGACCGAGAGGCTGAGCGACGGCGACGTGAAGGTGCTGATGACCCTGACCGCGCCGGCCTGTCCCGTGGCGGGAGAGATGCCCTACGATGTCGCGGCCGCGGTTTCCGGCGTCGAGGGTGTCGGCGAGGTCGAGGTGGTGCTGACCTGGGAGCCGGCCTGGACCCCCGACAAGATGAGCGAGGACGCCAAGCTTATCCTCAATATGTACTAGAAACCCTTGATTGTGCTTTAATACGGCCCCAAATCTGGGACGCCAGTTTCTGGAACCAAAGCAACGGTGGACACGGTGGCACAAGTTCCCGTTAATATGAGGGTTGAAGAAATGCTTTCTCCTCTGGAAAAAAATGGTTTCAGCATCATTAATGTCCATAGAAAAGGCATGACGGTGGACATGTATGCCTGGCGTCCGCCAGAAGCTGTTAGCACGATAGACGGGCTGACACCTGTGACACGATTATCGCTAAACAGGTAGTTCTGATGAGCTTTCTTCACCCGTTTTATTCAAAAACTTTTCTGAGCCTGCTGAGCATTGTGTTTTTATCAAGTTGTTTTACTACAAAGTCTGATGTCAACAAAATGACATTATTTAATGGGTATGATTTGGAAAACTGGAGACAGACAGGTTCAGCTGCCTGATGTTAAAAGATTGCTATGAGACAGTCATTGAAAAGCTCCCTGATGAACTCAGACCGTTCGCCGAAATGCATCTGGCCGGCTATTCCAACAACGAGATCGCAGAAAGCCAGGATTGTGTCGAAAGAACGGTGGAAAGAAAACTCAACTTGTTACGTTCCAAATGGCGCCAACTTGCCGACGAAGAAATCTAGGTCTCTGAACTCTCGGCCTCGACGGAGCCTTCATCAAAATGAGCCAGCCCGAATCGGAAGACTCGATTGAAATCCAGGAATGGATCGACCAAGTTGCTGACCGTTTCGAGCTGGAATGGAAGAAATCGGGCAATCCTTCCATTACCAGGTTTCTTACGTAAAAGTGCCTACAGAAATTATGGCAGTATTTAAAGAGTAATGCCGAAGTTGCGGATCGGATATTTTTGTGTTTGACCAGATGTGCAAGAAAATAAATGTCAAATGGATGACCTATTGCATTTTGACGAAATTAAAAAGGAAAATAGAATTGGGTAAAAAATATTAAAAAAAAATTAGTTATCCATTCTACAAAAAAAAATGTTCAGTTATTCCTTTAAAATACCACCCCATTTAGCGTTGGTCTTTATCATTCTATAAAAATATTGAGGAAGGACGAAGAAAAACAATTTGTAGGAGATAGTAAATTAAAGCATCATTTTAATGTTTCTTTTTATAAGCCAGCGGTGGGTTCTTGGCCTTTACGGGGATTTACTCTGACTTCTACTTTGGGCGCCGAATTGTGGTCTCGCCCAGTATCGCACCGTCCTATTACCATAAAGGGGACGGCAAAGACCTAGGGTATGATCTGGAGTTTCGATCTCAACTCGAAATCGCCTATCGTTTCGATGATCGATCGAGGCTCGGCCTATCCTTCAATCATTTGTCGAATGCCGGTCTGGGCGATACGAACAAAGGATCGGAGTCACTGGCTCTGACCTATTCTCTGCCACTGAACTTCGACTAACGAGACAACTCTGATACCGTCTTGCGGAAGTCAGCCTACCAAACGGGCAAACCTCATCCGGTTTTGTTTTGGTCCAATTTCACAAATTTACAAATCGATACAACCAAATATTAGCATATTTTGTCTTTATTAAGTTCTAATTGACTCTGTCTACATTTTGTATGAGTTTCTAGCTTATTAGAAACAAAACAATTTATTGCACATATTCAGGCATCTTGAATCGATACAGACAAAATTAGTTTCAACTTTCTTTTGCATAAGGGTTCAGCAGGCCCAGGGACTTAGAAATATAATTTTCAAACTGATAGTGTATAGGAAATTTGTGCCTCGGCTTGGACGTTATGAATATCCCGGTCTCTTGGTTTGATGAAAATCTACAAAGTTTAGTAATTTCTTTTGGTTTAAGCTATCGTGGAGTTCGGTTCCGGAGTTGTGTCGTTTTTCATCGCCTCCGACGGTTCGGCCATTGCCAATTCGCGGTCGGTATTTTCCGACTTGGAAGCCATTTCAGCAGCCGATTCGGATTCGCTTTTCGTGTCCGTTGATTCTTCGTCCGGTTGTGTGTCGGCCGCTGCCAACATCATCTCCGGATCGATCTCCACTTTGCGGTTGTCGGTCACACGGATCGAATAACTGATCTTCGCGCCTTCGGGCAGATTCAGTTCTTTGAGGTCCAACTTCGTGCTGGCCTTGACGTGTTGTTGGTCTTGTTGGTCTCCCAACGGGATTTCGCGAACCTCGAGAATCTTCGGCTCTTCATGCACAGGGAAATGAAATAGCTATTGTTCCGAATGAGTCAGCCTTTCGTTTTTGTTTTGTCGAAAAGAACCGCATTGATAGTTTTTCCCGTATTGCGGCACAAGCCCCAGCAAAGCAAACCGAGCTTATAGCAACACTATTTGGTCTTGAAGCATTTACAGAGTTTGTCCGTAATTTCACGTCAGATATTGGTGCTCAGTATATCGATTTACAAGGCCAACTAGCATTACGTTTAGCTCAAAAGGAACAAGGATTACAAGGGGCGCATCAGCAAATACAAGCAAGCGCGACCGAACTACAAAGAATAGCTGCCGAAGAGTTAACGTTAGCCAATAGCTACCGACCTCATCGTAAAAGAAATTTTGCTTTTAACCAGCTCCCACCGCCCATTCGAGGCTGGATATATCAGCTCCCCCAACTTTTAGCGTAGGCTACATGTGTCACCCCTCCTCAATTTAGGCAAAATGGCTCCCCTGGTCCCTCCTGGCTATGTTGCTTATAATCCTCCTGTCAAAATGTAACTTCTGATTTGAAGCCAATACCTATCAGCTGACAGAAAAAAGCTTCAGTGAAGGTCCTATTTTTGTTGCGTATTAATATGCAAAATATGCTCTGGTCTTGAGAAGGCATTGGAGTTTTCAGCCCTGCTCGTGTTAATTTTGTTTGTTTTGAGCTTTACTCGGTTATTTATTGATCCTCACGCCGGACCAGAAACAATCACTGGCGGGTTTCTTGAACGAATGTGACATGGTGAAATTCGCCAAGTCCGAGCCGGAAGCCTACGAACTCCAACGCATGCAGGAATCCGCCCTCCAACTGGTCGCAGAAACCGAACCCACGTTCCTCGAAGAGCCGGACAGTCCCGCAGCCGAGCCGTCAACGCCCGCCCAGTAGCAATTCCTTTTTCCGTGATACCGAGCTTCCTCCATCCCTACGTATTGCTGCTCCTGCTGGTCTTGCCGATCCTGGCATGGCTGCGTGGCAAGCGAGGTCGGGGAGCCGCGTTCCTGTATTCCTCTATCGAGCTGGTCAAAGGGATTTATTTTAGTCTTTTTTCCAAGCTGAAAAAGCGCATCGGATAGCTAAAAGTGGAGTAAAACTTTCCATGTCGTTTGAGATGGAATTCATGACTGTCTGCGCTAGCTTTTGATCTTCAAAGCATTCATAAGCGTCTTCTAAAAAACCGTTCCTGAGTAATGGATGATATAGGAATTCTTGTCCAGGATTAGATTTAATTTCTAAAGGTTCTTCTTTGATTTGAATTTGATCCATATTCAATTCTTTAAGCCAACCTTGGATGTGGTCGGAAGAAGGCCTTTCTAAACGATATTCTTCTAGAGCTTACTACTGTGGTTTGTTGACACCTATTAGGGCAAATTTGTATAAGATAAATGGCAAAACAAAATACATTCCTATGTTCAACATAATGACTCCGATGCCCAATACTATGATTTCGTGCTCAGAATCTACAAATGTCATGATGGAAAGTGATGATAACATTGGAGTTATTCCAATTTTTACTAGTTCATTGAATCCTGGATTTTCTCTTTGATAATCTGCAATATTTGGTGAGAATGAATAGTAAAATTGATTGAATGTTGACATGAATGCTCTTCCTGAATTGGTATCTATCAATTGATTATCTCGGATTTCTCTTAGCAGTTGCACTTGTGGGGCCATTTCTGAGCCATATGTCGCAGTAGCAATTAGACACCCTCCACCTTCTTCCATTTTGGTTTCTTGAGGAATAACAGTAAAATCCATGCTAAATAATTTGTGCTAACAAGTTGTTAAATCCTTCTATTTAACAAATATATAACAATTTGTTCAAGGATTTCAGTGGAAATGTCGTTTCAGAATCCTAGAAAAAAAAACAACAACAAACAAAAAACTCTCCAAGATATTGAACGCACCTTAAACTAAAAAGAAATAAATAATAAGAAGTAAAAAGGAGCACAGATTATATATAAAAAATGTCAACAAAATGAAATGACATATGAAACGTCAAATGATTAAATGTATAAAACAAGCACAAAATGCCATAAATAAGTGTGGCATTACAACCCCCCGTCAAATCTCCCAGTGTTGTGTTGGAAACATGAAGGAATAATTGACTCATCAACGATTGCAAATGCATACATCTGGTTGACTGCGCACTTTAGCGATGTTGTAGGATATGCCAGTTGTAATGCAAATCCCATGACTATAATTTAACAAGCCAGACTAAAACAAGTAAAGGATTTTCCTAGTGTGTACTAAAAATAAAGAAAAAAGAAAAGAATCTACTGTGCGTAGAAACCAAAGCCCCATTTCTGGGTGTCTCTAAGATCTGCAGAACTAACGTTATTTGCAGAATCTATTTCAAACATTGCATCATAGATTGGATTGTTTGGAGTGTATCCTTGGCATTCAAAGTCAAAGATGTTTTGGCTTAGGAACCGTCCGAGAGCCGAGCGACAACGACAAGCAGCGGAGGAAAGGGCGGACAGGTTCTGGCGCCATTCCCAGCCCTCGTCCGCATCATCCGCTCACGAGCAGCGCATCACGGTGTGTGTCTGTGTGTGCAGAAGAAGAAGGACAAGGAAAAAGACAAGGAAAAGCGCACGGGATCAGCAAGAGGATCCTCGAGGACAGCCAGCATGCTCGAGCTTGCAGACTCTGTGTGCGACTACGACTTCCGGTTGGTTGGCCTCGATCCATCTTTCACGTCTCATGCCTCCACTCACCTCGGCAACTAGCTGGCAGTGCTTTGTGCACAGCGACCGCCCGCTGTCGGGAAAGTATGTATTTGCCGTTGGTGTTTAGAGAAAGATTGGCAAATCTTCCTTCCGATGTGGCAGAAAATGGGCAGCGTATTCCGTTGCTATCAGATCAACAGATAGTTATGGAATTTCCTGCTCCAACAATTGAGTCTGATGCCTATCGCATTGCTTCAGTAGGTTTGTTGGCTCCGGTATTGTTCCTGATGTTGATGCTGAAACGAATTCCGATGTCGTATTTTGCAACGCATTCTCGCATCGGTTTCAAGGCGGCAGGAATCAACTTTAGAATTCTTGGCTTGCTTGGAATAGTCACTGGGTTGTTTGCTGGAATCTATGGAACCTTGATGCTGGGTAGTTGGTGATGTCCTGCTTCTTTGAGTTATTGCTTCAAGTGTTACCTGATAGCAATTCGATATCAGTTCTTGTATATTTTTAAGCTGTATACGTTTTCTTCATAGGTCGTCTTCGTATTAAGACTGGATTGAAGGCGATTATTGAATAATCATAGTTGGAACTTTCTACACTAGGACGTTAAATGACGTTACACGAAATATGTGTAATTATTAATATTGTGGCGATTGAATATACTGGTGGAACCAAAAACCTCACTTTGAAATCTCGTGGTTTTGGTTGGCTTGCTTCATTTTGATTTTTATTTATTTATTTATTTATTTTCATCACATGCAAAACCAAAACACATCTTTCACTCACTTGCTGTGGAGCTATACAAGGTTTGACTTAAACAGAGCTTGATTTAAACAGGGGTTCAGTTGAATGAGGTTGAGCTGCACATGGGTTGTGTCATGTGGAGGCTCAGTTACATTAGAATACAGTTAAATAGGGTCGATTTGCCATTGATTTCATTTAAACAAGAATTTAGCTGCATAAAGGCTTAATTAAATGACATTGAGTTGCACAGGGTTCCAAGTGGGGATTGTTTAATTGGGATTGAGTTGCAAGGGGGTTCATTTGAATAAGGGCTGAATTGCATGTGGTCAGTTGAATGGGATTTCAGTTACCCTTTGGTCAGATCCACAAGGGTTCAGTTACATGCAGATGTCAATGAGAAGGGGAAGGAACATTTTCTTGAAGGCGCCGCGTATGGTAGTATTGACACCTGTTGCGACAATTTTCTTGCCTCTGGCTTCAGAGATTTGAGAGATAGAGCTCGATACCCGATCGGTTAAATCGGACGTAGTGAGCTTCGTGTAGACCTTTTTTCTAAATCCTCTAGGAATCGAATCGTCATTTCCCATATTTCAACCCATGTCTGACTAATGGAGCTATCATAATTCACTCTCAAATTAGAGTAAATATCAAAACCCTAGTTGGAAAAAGTTTCTCGAGCTGGTATAGTGGTTTATTAAGGAGCGTTGTTGTGGGTTATACGCGAGAAAGTTTGGGCCCAAAGATGTAGAACAATGCTTTACTACAATTGATCCGCGATGTCGAGCACGCCGGACTGCACGTCGTTCAGCCCCATCAGCCGCGACAGCAGCAGCGGCCCCATCTCCGAAACGGTGGTGCGCACCGGATGGCCGTCCTCGCCGAACAGATCCCAGAACGCCACCGGCGCGCCACCCATGACGTAGGGGTCGAGCCCGATGGTGTTGGCCCGCTTGGTGAGAAAATCCTTCATCTCGCCGGCCTGCGAGATGCCGGCGAGGTCGCCCTTGATGTCCGGCGCGAACACCGGCACGCCGGCGTCCGAGAAACCCTGGGCCAGGATCTGCAGGGTCACGGTCTTGGTTTCAGGCAGATGAGCGCCACCACGGTCCTTTTCCCAATGGACCTGTTCCCATCGCAAAATCTGATGGGTTCCACAATCCGGGCAAGGCACCCAGAACCGGCGCTTATCACTTTCTTCCCAGGCCGCATCAATCCGGCTCACACCTTTGATGGTTGGCGTTGAGACCAGAACGATCTTGCGGTTCCAGAAAGTTACTGTCCGTTTACGCGCCAGATTTACAGGATCCCCTTCCGCCCCAGCGCTTGCCGGATAGCGATCGACTTCATCGCAGAGCAGGATCCGGATTGGGCGCATGGCCAGACCAGATGGCGCGTTGGCACCGACGATGGTCAGATGACCACCAGCAAAGTTTTTATGTAAGGGGTGATCTTGTGAACTTTAGAGGAGTCTCATTTGATTGGATATGTGTAGTCCTAGTTCCATTTTAAGAAACTAACGTGATGGAGGAAAAATAGCCCCCCCTCCCTGACATCCTCTTTCCACCAAACACATTCAGTCAAAACTAAAGACAGCCATTTTGTAAGCAATAGTCCAAAGAGCATTTAAAAATATCTTCAGTAATCAAATATAATTATTATTTAGGCGTGTGAACTTTAGAAGAGGCTCATTTGATTTGAAATGTATAGTTCTAGTTTCCTTTTAAAAGTCAAACATGCTGAAGAGCAACTAGCCCCCCTCCCTGACATCCTTTTGACCAATACCTCGAGCGCCTCATTGCAAAAAAAATGGTCGTTGCCATCGCAGAGCAAATTGAAGACCCCAAAGATGTAAAGGGCATTGTTGCTCGAAAAGTCACGCAAGTCATCTCACCTGCAACCTATATTCCTACGAACTCTCCTCAATCAAGTGAGAACAATTTTTTTGCTTCTATTGCTCAAATCAACGCCTCTATTGGCCTCTCATTCATAGATCTATCAACTGCAGAGCTCACTGTTCTAGAAGTTGATGATATCAAAGCCGCCTATGATGAACTCATCAAGCGCTCCCCGCGAGAACTTCTTGTCTCGACTAAATTCGCAAAAAAACACAGCCATCCCCTGGTTGAGGCCGCCCGAATAGCTGTAAGCATCGGTATCACTCTGCGCATAGTCTTCAAGCTGACGTATATCCACCTTGCCGACGAGCGCAGATATGTCCTGATTGTTTTCATCACCAGGCTCGGTTTTGGCAACCGCAATCTGATCCAGGATAGATGGGTAGAGTTTCACAACCCGAAACTGCGAGATGTCGCCACCGTATTCTTTCAGGCGCTTGCTGGCCCAGGGTGACATCACCCCATTCAAGTAGCGGGCAGGAATGCCATACTCGTCTTCCAGCAACTTACCATCTTCCAGCGCATTAAAGAGTCCTAGAGGTGACTCATTAACCGGCGAATCTTTTAACGCGCCCCAACATGGACAGGAAGTTTCATCTTAACAGTGCAAAAAACTCCTAAGACATTGCTGAAAGGTCCCTTTGTCAACCTACATACACATAGTGTCTTTTGATTTAGTTTGATTTCCTCTCACCATTCCTTGAAATTTTCATCTTAATACCCTTAGCTTTAGTTGTAGCAGCAACAGCAATAACAGTAGTAGAGGGGCCTTTATTGCCCCCCACTACTGATCCCCCATGTATACGAAAAAAAAGTATCAGGCTCATCACTTTTCAAGGGGCTCTGATTTTTAAGTCATAAAAGTCCACTAGTGATGTGTTGTTCCTGAGTTTCCTATAAAAAGGGCGATACTGTTCATATGTTTTGTAGGCAATAACCTACTTCCCGAAACAGTACAATGCTTTAACCGTGCGAATGTAAATCCGGCCATTCGCAATTGCCGGGGTAGCGTAGCATTGTTCGGCGAGATCGTTTACGGCAACCACTTCCAAATTGCCATCCGGGTTTAGCACGCTGACTTTTCCTTTGCGGCTGACCATAAATACTTTTCCATCGGCGGCAACCGGGGAGGCGTAGTATTGATCATTCGCGCCTTTTAGCCGGCCTTGTTTAATCACTTCGCCGGTTTCCGGTTTAAAAGAGGTGGCAATACCGCCATCATTAATCATATAAAGCACATTCTTGTATAACAGCGGAGAGGGCAGTTGCCCGAACTCGTGCTTCGCGATCTCGACGGCCGAGCCGTTGTTGGACGCCACCGTGCCCAGGTCGCTCGTCGGGTACCCCGCGCCCCCGTACTTGGTCGAGTTCGCCAGCGCCAGCACCTGATCCACCTGCGGTGCCGAGCCCGCCTCGGCCAGAGCCTTGCCCACGTTGACGCACAGCAGGCGCTCGGTCCCGCCGCACCAGAACGCCATGTCCAGCGCCGTGTTCTTCGAGATCCCCTGCACCGGGTCGTTGTCCACGCCCGAGTCCACCGACGTCACGTCCACGCGATGCACGTTGAAGTAGGTCGAGTACCCGTCGAAGGGCGGCTCGTCGAAGAAGTTGGCCAAATGAGTCATTAAACATCACTCTAAAAGGTTCTGATAGCCTGCTACTGTTTTAGTGCCATTTGGAACTTGTAGATGGTAGGAACTAATACGAAGGACATAATTTTGATCAATACTTTTAAACGAGCTATTGAAAATCTACCTAAGATGTTCTGGTAGCTTGCCAGCCCTGCCCCTTGAGAAATGGCACAAAAGTATCATTTTTAGTGCCATAGAGGACTTGCAGATGGCGAAATTTATAAAAAGGACGCAGCGTGATGCACTGCAGGGCCGACGCAGGGACCATAGTAGTCAAGAAGCGTCGTTGATTCTTAAATAATAGATAAATAGCTTGTGAATGAGCCATTCCAGAACACCGTGAGCGGGCGCGCCCCGAGGTTCAGAGCGGCCTCCTCGACGCTGCGGTCGAGCCCCTGAAGACCGGCCGTCACCACGCGAACGGTCCAGGGAATGGTCAGCAGGATGTGGGCCGCAACCAGGCCGGGCAGCGTGCCGACGATGTCCATGTCGAGCTGGTTCTGCGCCAGCAGGTAGGTCAGGTAAAGCGCCGTGCCTGCCACGATGCCCGGCACGATGATCGGCCCCAGAAGAAAGGTGGTGATCGCCTGCTTTGCGCGGATGTTGCTGCGGACGAGCGCGAGCGAGGCCGCCGTGCCGCAGGGCACCCCGATCAGCGTTGCGATCAGGGCGACCTGACCATTTGCCTTAAAGCTTCTTGGAGCGCAAGAATTGAACCCCAAGAGATAGTCTCCGCAGAAAACAGTTGAAAACGCCCTAGTTTATGCAAAACCTTCTTCCGAAAGGACTGAAATTGATTGTTTCAATTTGAAATGTAAATGGCCCGAATCGAAAGATGATGTTTTGATTTCGGGTTGGACCTTTTCTTGATTTGATACCGTTTATCACTTTTGACGACAGGTGGCCATGGGTTTGGTTGTTAATTTGGTTTGCAAATTAATCCAAGAAGGTTGTGAAAAACTGTAACTTTGTTGTAAATTTGTAGTCCCTTTTAATAAGGCATTAATATTTCTCGTGACTTTGGTAACTATAAAAGGGAGAGGTATGAGATTAAAAAATTTGAAGTTGAATAGTATGAGATGAGTTGCGTTCGAAAACGCCTATTACAAGGCGCTTTCGAGCGATAAAAAAATACGGATTAGTTCATGCCGTATTTTTTAAGCTTCTTACGAAGAGTACCGCGGTTGATACCTAGTAAGATTGCAGCACGAGTTTGGTTACCACGAGTGTAAGTCATTACTTCTTCAAGTAAAGGAGCTTCTAGTTCTGATAAAACTAGCTCGTAAACATCTTGCACGTCTTGACCATTTAACTGCTTTAAATAGTGGTGGACAGCTTTTTTAACTGCATCGCGTAATGGTTGCGGTTTCATTCTTTTCTGGTCAATAGATTCCAGAAAAAAAATTCAACAGTTTTGGGATTGTGGATTTCCTCCAGTAATTTCTTGTGTTTTTAAAGTGGTATTTTTTTTCACAGATTTCTCTTATTTTCCAAGACTTTCGGGTCATTTTAAATAAACTCTTAAATAGCCTCTAAAACCTCTAGCATTTCTGTTCTTTTCTGGTTTTATCAGCGGTGCCTCTTTTGACACGTATTTTTACTTTAAAAAACTAGTGTTCTATTTTCTATCTTTACTTGTCCAAATTTTGGTGTCCGGCGTTAACCCTCTGGAAAATCCCCGCCCTCCGGCAAAACACTTCATTTCTTTACTGCTAATGTCTCCCTTGAGAGCCAGGTTCAAAGCGTTCCAGACGATTTCCTTGCTTTCCTCCCTGGCCATATCGATAAAGTCAACGATGATGATGCCGCCAATATTCCGCAACCGCAATTGATACACCACCTCCTTGACCGCTTCGAGGTTGGTTTTCAAAATGGTTTCTTCGGGGTCGGAATGACCCACAAATTTTCCGGTGTTGACGTCAATGGCCACCAGCGCTTCGGTCTGGTCGATGATGATAAATCCTCCCGATTTGAGCCAGACCTTTCGGTCCAGGGCACGGTTGATATCGATCTCGATGCCATTATGATCAAAAATCGGACTGGGATCGTCATGGTATTCAATTTGAAAAACAATAAAACCAAGAGAAGTTTAGCCCGTTCCAAAATGTGGTATTACAATGAAACTTTACGAAAAATTCAGGCTGTTCCGAAACGTGGTATGAACTGACGCTGATAATCAGATTTTACCGTCGCAAAGAATAATTTAACCACTCTAAATAAAAACTCACTATGCTGACACTATTCAATGTATTTGCCTTTATCATAGATCTCCTATAACCCTTGTGCCCCTTGTCTAGGGCCGTATCAAGAATTTTCTATGGAGGGATGGGGGGGTGTTAAAAAAATCTTAAAAAATGGATCATAAATTTGTTTATATTCATGTTTGTTACGCTTTTACGAGTCGGACCAATGGGGCTGTGCCTTCACCCATACTATAGACACTTTCTAAAACAACTAAGGTAGTGCGATATGGAGACTGCTCAGCGGCTAAAACAGTTGCTAAATCATTTTTATCATTGTGTTTGAAGGTCCGTATGGTTGCGCCACTTAGGCGAGCACCATCCACAATAGAAGCATGACAAAGCTGGTCGATAACCACAATATCGTTTGGCCCAAGTATACCAGAGATAGCGCCAAGGTTAGCGGTATACCCTGTCGGAAACAAACACGCGCTTGGTTTACCAACCAATTTTGCAAACTCTTTTTCAAACGCCACATGCTGATCAGTCATACCAGTCGCAGCTGCTGAAATACCCATGAGGAAGAGGACGACGGGGTCAGATTGGGGATACGCAACGGCCAGGACCAGCCTTCTTCCGCTCTGGTCTGTCCTCCGCCACGTCCTTCAATCCGCTGGCAATGCTAGCCTTGTACAACAACATGCATCGCCATCAGCAGCTCCTGCAGTTGAGACAGATGCAGCAGGAGGCTGAGGAGGCTGAATCGGAGCTGGCCGACGTCGTCGTCGGCAGCGGCGGCAGCGGCGGCGGTGGTGGTGGCGGTGGTGCGGAGCAAGCAGGCCGTTCTTCCAGCAACAAGCCGCTTCGATGGCACTACGTCGACATGCCATTACTTGCACCGAGCTCGCTTCAGTGGCCTCCGGTGTTGAGAAAGCGCTTGACACAGTCACTGGCTTAGATGAGGAACATGATGATTTCGGTTTATTCTTTTTCAGAATTGGGGTAGCCACCTGAATGCATAAACTGTCCTGAACGACACCAACGTTAAAAACAGAGCTGAGAATTTTTTCTTTCTAAGCTCCAACACAACTTTCGGACAGTAAGTCATGATAGTATTAACATTGTGCTGTTTTGGTCTATTATACATCCCCACCTCATGCCCTCATGTTTTCAACTTCATGCTTCAAGTTATTTCTTATATATTTCTGATAAGTCTAATCATAATACGCTCATAAGGTATTTTGATTTAGCCCAACATTCCCCTCAACAGTCCATTTAATGTAGAGAACGCAAAATCTGCGGTGAGCGGTGGAATATATTTTTTAGCCAGGGGTAATGCAGAGTGGAAAAACTTAGCAAACCAATTGCTTAGACCTTAACCGGTGAACGACATTGGTGAACGGCATTGGTGAATGAACGGAATTGGTGAACGACAGCTGTAATAGTCCATTACATCCCCTAATTGTCGGGGTCCAAGAGTCCCAACATAGAAATCAATATCAGGACAAACAAAAATATTTTTTTATTACCCATTTCGTCATTGAAAGGCCCGAAAATGACATGTAATCACAGCCAAACCTTTTGTTATTGCTAGAGGATCGCCCAAGTCACTTCTTAATTCGGCATCACGTGACCCTGGCCCGATCAACAATCCGCCCAGCATGGTCATGCCTTCTAGGATCTCGCGCGAACTCGTGTAGAATCCGAACTTGGAATTGCGCCACCACAGCTCGCCTCGGCTTCGGTCTACAAAGCGTGCATCCAATACACTCTGACGGCGCGAGATGTACTCGTCTAGCCGATAGACGGGATAGAAGCTGAATGACGTAAAGAGGTTGGTGTAGGGCTTAGCTTGGATGTCGGCTGGTGTCTCAGGCAACGCACTGTCGCTCGACGAAGCGGGTACACCTGTGGTGCTTGCACCTTGGAGCGGTCGCAGATCGGTATCATCAAAGCCATTGAGTTCTGAACTAATTCCTAGAGCAAGTGCAATGTTTTCCAAAGATGGAGACACTATCAACGTCATAGACTTTGATGTGGAGTCAAGACAACAAACATACAGTGATCCGGTGATTATTGTCATCGAAGAAATTCCTGGAAGGACAAGCAATCTGATCAAAGAAATTTTAGAGGATTGTGTGAAGGTCGACATCATAAAGAATTCTTTGTTGTCACTTGATAGCAGACAGTTCAGGACTTCAGTCAACGACCTTGCAAAGTTGAAAGAAGAAGACCCAAGAGAAACTTACAACAGATGTGTTACATCTTTGATCAGATCATGTGTTGGTGGAATCAAGACAATAGATGTTGATGATGGACTCCTATTTTTCTCGTTTTACTTATGTTAAAAACGAGCAAGGATTAATTAAAACAAATTATCTGCTTAAAGTAAAGAGCAAATTTGACACTTAAAACCAGCTTTTAAATAGTTTAGAAAATATTTAATAAATTATACATTTTTTTTACAAACTATAGAGGGGGTATGCCCCCCAGCCCTCCTCAGTCAACAAGACCACTGGACTCTACGATACCTCTCCCTGAGGATGCCACTTTCTGGCATGACATTGTTTCATTACCGAACCATTCACTCATCGAAGTAATGAGAACGTAGATTTTATAATACGGCACAATATTCTGGCGTTTATGAAAAAAATTATTTTGTCATTCGAATTTCTCGCAGGTTTTGGAGGGGGAGGAAGGCTATAAAACCTCTTCTTATCGTAGAGCTGGCAACTTTTCAAATATTCTTGCACGCTTCTTTGGGCTTCACAACTAATGCACTCACATTTCTTCCCTATTGACGGAATTTGAACTGAAAGCTCTTCAACAAGTTTATTCTCTTCATGGGCGTTATCGAAGTATTCAGTTACATTTTCATGACTGTGCCTTTCAATTAGCTTTGGCCGAGGTATTTGGTATCCATTTGAGTCAGTCAAAATATTACTGTACATTTTTAATTCAAACAAGTCACCAAGTGAGTGAGATAATGGAGGAGGTGGAGGTGGCTATAAAACAGTTAACCAGCACCCAAAATCCGTTAATCAAGCAACTCGTTCAGCTTAAAGAGAAATCTCGCGAACGTAAAAAACAAGGTCTGTTTTTAATTGAAGGGCAACGTGAAGTTGGGCTCGCCAAAAAGGGAAATTATCAAATAGAAACGGTATTGTTTTATGATGCTCTGTGTTCGGAAGAATTAGCCAGATCATTTTGTACTTCATCCACAGATATTATCAAGGTCTCTCAAGAGGTTTACCAAAAACTAGCCTATCGGAACACCACCGAAGGCATTATAGCTGTTGCCAAAACCAAAAACTTAACTATTGACGACCTAAGCTTCAATAAAGAAAACCCTCTCACTAATTTTATAATTCAAATACTAATAATTTATTATTTTTATAATAAAAGTAATAATTCTGATAGAATTCTAAATGAAATGATTCAAATTAAATCTCATTTAACTATCTTATCTCAAATCAAATCATAGATTTATTTTATAATAGTTATTATTTATTTAATAATAATGGTAATAAACAATGCATGCTTAATCAAACTAATTAAATCAATAATTTCAGATTAAATAAATCTAATTAAATAATCTTAAAAAGTAAAAGATTCTAATAAAATTATTAATTCTATAATAACTTTAAATGTCTTAATAATTATAAAGATTTAATATAAACATATACGATTTAATTTAATATCTTAAGGCGCCCTCAACCAGTTCCTTCTACACTGGTGACCATGATGAGCAAGAGCGTTAAGTCAAAAGTTAGCATTTAAACAGGAATTCATTCAAGAGTACGACCGTTGTTCCATAATGTCAATTGAAAAAAAAGCAAAATTTTGGATAGCATATGGTTATATTAAAGTTCAGAGGATAAGAGATTCTTAGCAATAGAAATCGGAACTGAATGAAGATATATTCTTAAATGGATCTTTTCTAGATATTTGTTCGACTATCATCTAGAACAGGGGGTGGCAAGCTATTTTTGGCTGCTAATCAAAATCAGCCAAAATTCAAAATTTAAAGGAGCATTAAGGCTAGGATCTCAGGGTAGAAAAAGAACACTCGCAGGTAGCCGTAGTGACAGGAATTGTTGCACCGATCTTCAAAAATCGATGTAAAGTTGAGAAAAAATTTTTTTCGCATTCTTTTAAGTACCTTATGAAACATTTTGGTGCCACGTGTCCAGACTGTATCTACATTCTCCTCCACAGATCTAATTCAGCTTGGAAGCTTCTTTTATAACAGTCTGCATCAACATGCTGCATCATGTCTGCATCAACATACCAAAAATAAGGTCAGGTATCCCATACATCCTTTGTTTTTTCTTCATCGAGGTAAATACAGTGCTGAGGAAATAGGTATTGCAGTGACTCTAGCAACTCTCTGTGTGAAGAAGTCAGTCCGACGACCTATGTACTACTCGGATCGTCATCATCCATCATCTACATCTCAATCAATCAATCAGCTATCTCATCACCAGTTCACCATATAAAGTTGGACGATGGTGTACGTTCGTTCCCAGCAGGAGAGATATAATACGAGAGAAGTTGTGGACCAATTTGAAACACAATAACAAGGACGAGTAGAAGTGTTCACGTAGGGAGATCGACGAGACAGAAATAATAACAACACAGGAAAGCAAGCAAGAGAAAGTAACTATGTTAAAGTTTCATCGTTGGTCCACAGAGAGCAAATTGCTGTGGTTGTCTCTTCTTCATCTTGGGATGGGTGGTACTGCTTTGGGTGTCCTCACTCAGGAACAACGGCGTATCATCATGCTGACGTACTGGGATGGACTCGCGGTGGGGGAGATCGCGCAGTTGATGCGCGCTTCCGAGTTCCGCGTGCGGAAGAGGCTGAGCCAAGCACAGGATCGCCTGCGTGCGGAGCTGGGCCTGGGAGGGGGTGATGACGGGTGATGACGCAGAACGCGGTGCTCGAGCGCATGCTGACCGACGCCGACCCTGCTTCCACGCCTCGTGACGCGTCGCCGGATGTACGGGCGCTCGCGACCCGCGATCGCATCCTCCGCACGACGCGTGCTCCGAGACGACCTCGCGCGCGCACGCTCGGGTGGGCCGGGGTGCCTTTACCTTATAAGATAAATTTGAAAAAAAACCCCTCTAAAACAGGTATCTGACAATCCAGATGAAACCAAAAAATACAGAAGGGCAACAAAAAAGAAAGCAAATAAAAACCCAAATTGGAAAAAATTAAAAATCCAAAAACCAAGTAAATACAGAAAACCAACAAAAATGACAAAGAAATAAAATCCAAAATTTATAGAAAAGAAATTTAAAAGCCTAAAAACCTAATTCCAAGAGCAGGTCATTCCCCAATATACACAATTAGAACAATCCCATTCTCTTGTGTTTTTACTCGCTTGGTTGTCCTCCCAAACTATTTTTTTGTTCAGTGTTCTTGTTACCTTGCACCCACTTCGGCTACGAGCCGATGGTCTTCGACGCCCGCGACCAGCATGGCGCGGCGATCTATCACACCAATGTGCTGATGTGTATCGCCACCGAGTTCGTGATGATCGGCCTGGAGCTGATCGCCGATGCCGAGCGGCGCTCGCACATGGTCCGGCGCTTTGAAGACTCCGGACGCCGGGTGATCGCGCTGAGCTCGGGCCAGATTGCCGATTTCGCCGGCAATGCCATCGAGCTTCAGACCTCGGCGGGCCGCGTCCTGGCGCTGTCCAGCCGCGCTTTGCGGTCCCTGAATCCAGAGCAGGTGGGAGCGATCAGCGAAAGCGTCGCGCCACTGCCGCTCGTTGCTGTTCATTTTCAGCTTTAAAGTTGCTATTTACTTTCAGTTGAAAAAACTTGTTTTTTTATTTAGTTTCTATTGTTCTTCAAAAATACCGGTAAATCAGTCTTACTCTACATGAAAAGTTCCTTCCCCTAACGGGAAAATCTTCCGTGGAAACTTTCTCCCACATAAAACACAATCCCACCACCATAAGACTCGCTTTAGATAATTCTATCCTTTGCAAAAATTCCCTTCCCCCCATAAAATTTATTGGGAACGTCTGAAAATATCTCCTTCTCATACTTTTATTTGAAAAGACTTTAATTTCTAATCGTTTTACCGATCATCACAGAAATTCCCGTTTCCTTGCTTCAAAGACGACAAGTTGTTGCTCTGAATAATAAATTTATTTTGTTTTGCTCTTTCATCGAATTCTTAGAAATATACAATACACTAAAAGCATGTTCATTCAGTAGCCATATTATGTGAAAACTATTACTAAAATTCATGTAAATAGTGGTAAGATGATTGTTATTCTATTTCAGAAATCTCCCCAAAATCTGAAGGGAGGGAATTAAGTCTTTCAGAAAAATATGGAAAAAGAGTGAATTTAAGGGTGCGCCTTTCTAGAAAGTTCGGGTCAAATTTAGAGGAATACAACTCACTCTCCCAATACTAAAGCTCCAAAATATTACTCCTGCATTTTTTCAGTCACTTAGATTTAAAAAAAAAAACAAGCAAAAATGCAGGGTTGGGAAAAGGGTAGGATAGGAAAAACAAAGAAGAACTTAGAAAGAAGAAGAGAGCAAGCTTTACTAAGGAGCCAATCCAGGAAGTTATTAAAACAAATAAAAAAATTGCTGAAGATGTTAAGAAGTACGGAGGCATTTCTAACATGTTCCAATTTAAGGTAATAGGGAATGCTACCGATCGCCATAAGGCAAACATGTTAGAAAAGCAATTTATTCGGAAGCATAATTCTATTAAGGGTGGCTACAATAATTTGTGTTGTAATCCTTCAAGTTCCAAGAAACTGATAGCCTCTGAGATAAAGAAAGATAAGGTCCATTTATTTATGAATTAAAATCAAGTTGCCGCCAGTTTAGGTTACAATTTGCTTCTTCTTGTCATTCTCTGTTGGTTGCTCCGACTCAAAATAAGATGTTTTGCCATGAATCTGTAGGCAGAATGAAATGGTTACGTTCTAGTTACAACAGCCTATTTCAAGACAAGGTAGAACATTTTTTTCGAAACTACGATTCTCAAGCTAGTGTTTTGTCCAGACACGGTGGTATCATACTTGACAAGTCAGTTTTCGAGTGGATCCTATGCGTCCTGGATGTTTGCCGTCAGCGAGAAGACAATTGAGGCAGAGGTTCCCTCTTTGAAAAATGAAGACAATAAAAAAATGATCGACAGAATTTGCGATCGCTGTCATTTGGTAGATACCAAGTGTCATAAAAAAGTTTTTTCAACTGAAAGTAAGGAATTTTCTAGCCAAGGGCGAAGGCCCGCCACATCCATAATTTCCCAAAACACATCCAATCAAAACTTTCAGACAGCTATTTTGTTCAGCATTGTTGAAAAGCCCAGTAATTATGCCTTTGAGGATCACAACTCCCCAGCCCTCATGGGAAAAGCTGTAAGATAGGCAATTCACCCATTGTTTACGTATAGTATATGTTATTGAGAAAGGTGGGCATGTTTGACCTTTACTTTCCAAAAAGAAGAACGGCATTGAGGTTAGCCTTCCAGATGTGTCTCTGAGGAAGTTCGGGTTGTCAACCCCCACAGCTCTCAGAGCAAGGGCTGTAAGAGATGCAATTTGTCAGTTGTGCATGTATATTATTGATTATTGAAAAAGAAGGTATACTTGACCCTTTGTGTTCGAAACGACCAAGTATATCAAAGTGAAACTTCCAGAAAATACTGAAGAGAGTGTTGCTAATGCTACTACTAACAACTCACCGCTGCACCAAGCCACTCGAGGCCAACACAGCCTCACGCGCTCCTCCTCTCCCTGATCTATTCAAAGACTCCCTCTTTACATCCTCTCAGGAAGTTCCCACTTCCTTTAAATCTCTCTTTATGATATCCTCTTACCGTCCTCCACGTGGCGCGCGAGCGACTCGAGGGAGCCCTCCCAAAACACGCGATAGCGAGCCATCCATCGATCCGCCTCCGCGAGGGGGCCTGCGTCGAGGGAGCAGCGGTGCACGCGTCCCTCCACCGAGCGTCGAACCAGCCCGGCACGTTCGAGAACGCGGATGTGCTTCGACACCGCCGGCAGCGACATGTCGAACGGCGCCGCGAGCTCGGTGATGTTCGCCGGTGCTGCCTCCAACCGCCGCAACAGCTCTCGACGCGTGCGGTCGGCCAGCGCCCGGAAAACCCCGTCGAGGCGGTCTTCGTCGGCTCGAGCGGCGGTGTTTGACCTCGACGCCATCACCCGAACAAGCAGAGTAATCACTTCATTCTCAGTCGGGGACAAGTAATCCGTATATATTTGGCATTTATCTTATAAGATTTATAATTTTGGTTTTTTCTAAGAGGCTTAGAAGATGAACCGCAGTATTCATCCAAAATATTTGCCACTTCTTTTGTTTACTTCCTCCTAATCCCTTTCATCCTGTATTTATTTATTTTTGTTGTTGACCACGCAATCCAAACAAAAAAAAGAAAAAAACTCGTTGGTCATTCCCCTATCTTGAGCTGGTTTTGATATCCGCGTTTCAGAGTATGCTAACAAAACAGCGTCGGCTCATGGCTAATGAATAAATTACTGCGTTGTTGTGATGTTTGAACTCCATCGATCCGAGCGGCCAACGAGCGAAGAGCCACGACCAAAACGTACAGGTATTCAGAGATCCCGATGGAAGAGTCATTGCAATTGTCACTCCCGAGGGGCGCTGGGCACGTGATGCGAACGGAAACCTGGTCCCATTAGAAGAAGCTAGGCAGACGCTCGCCGAAGCAGAAGCCGCGGCAGAGCAGTTGCAGCAACAGGCGCGCCTTTTGGGCGCGATTAACAACAATCCGCTCGTTCAAGGTCTGGCAGACTCTGGCGAGTTTCTGATTGGTACTACTGGCGGAGTCGTCATTACATTCGTCGAGGGCACCCTATCAACATTGAGGCTCGGAGCGGTTGTCGATCGCGGCGACGGATAGAAGCGAGGGGCAGTTCGCTGGGTGACCAACCGGACGTATGCTTGCCGGTCGTCGGCTGTCGTTTCCCGCCGCCGCGACGATCAATGTCTTTTTCGCCATCACGCGATAAGCGACTTGCTCAAAAATGCGTGAGACACCCTGGCCTTGACGGACCGGGGCGCCCAACGACATGGAAATGATATCGGCGGTTTGCCCGACGGCCCAGTTGACGCCTTTCAGGACCGAACCATCCGCGGACCGCCCCTGATTTGAGAGAACCTTGCCGACCAAAAGCTCCGCTTCCGGCGCGACTCCATACCGAGGCCCTTGGCTGGGGTTTCGGGGTAAAGGGTAACGAATAATAAATATATAAAAAAATATAAAGTATAATATAATTATAAATATAAGGTAAAGAAATATATAAAGGGTAAAGGATAGGTATTAACAACAAACTAGGTAGTACAACTGAATAATGAAGAAGAAAAAGATCAAATTTCTTGCCTTTTTTGAAGAGCTTGTCGTTTTTTTTTTTTCTTTGTATTTTTTTTTCTTTTCTTTGTACTTCTCTCTCAATAAGATGCTTCTTAAAAACCTTAGTCATTTGTGCTCCTGATGTAACTGCTATCGGGAGCTGTTTTTCTTTCACACAGTTTAAGTGGTTCAAAAAGTTATAAAACTTCCGAAAGTTTGCTGCAACCCGGGCAGGGGCTCGGCTGATCGAGGGGGTTGCCCACCTGCCCGACGACGGCCTGCCCTTCGATCTCGAGACCCACGAACGAGGTGATCTCGGCCGACTGAAAGGATTTGACCACTGAGCTGATGTTCGCGCTCATCTCGAACAGCTCGCCGGGGCCGTCGTCCTCCGCGTCCACGACGACGAAGTCGATGGACGTGTTGGCGATGACCTCGTTGCCGCCGTCGTCGGTGAAGGCATCATCGCTCCACAGGATCGCCCCCTTGGTGTTCTCGAACCCCTTGCGCGCGCGGACGATGCGGTTGTAACCGATGTAGTGATCCGTGCCCGAGAACTTGATCGCCTGAAAGAACTTGTCCCTATTTCAACTTTTATTTGTGCAGCACGATATATAGGTACCTGATGTTGCAATACTGAAAACTTCGTTTTTAACATGGGGGGGGGGAGGGAATGCCGTGTATTAAAACCAAACAAGTATTCGCCTCGACTTTCAAACAGAAAGCGAAGCTGACGCACAGGACCGTATTGCCAGAACTTTCATGAATATTGTCTGGGAAAAGAAATTGTGTAAGTTTGACCGCGCCTCCATTGTCCCAATCACCTTATCTCAGTAACTTGACTATTCTGCTATTTCGATTTAATTATATACCAGGGCAGATCTAGACCAAAATCTTGGGGGGGGGGGCAATCTGTTCCTTTTTTTACTCGAAAATTTAATAAAATTTCAGGAAGTGTTTTACGTTTGACTTTGTTTTATTCGTAATTATTTTAATCTGTGTTTGAATGTTCGTGTGTTTTTTAGACAAATTGCATGAAAATACGACATTTTTTAGAGAAATGTAAAAATATTTAAAGTTTAAATGAGGGAGCTATGTATAAATCAGGATAGTAAATGCGGGATACACCTGAAAACACATTTAACGCATATTAAATGCTTTTTAACACAGTATTCAAAGTGTTTTTAATTATACTTAATGATCAGTTGGTAGGAAAGAAAATTTTTGGGCGAATTTTTCTTGACATCAAAGTCCAAGTTTATGATCGCACCCGGCACATCCAGCTTGAATATGTGCCTCAGGTCGTGAACGGCAAAGTCGAAGGCTTTTACGGATTTATTACCGACATCTCCGATCGCAAGAAGCACGAGGTAGACCTGCGTAAAAGTGAGGAGCGTTTCCGGACTCTATTCTCTCACTTGCCCGTAGGTGCGGCATTGGTCGACCGCGACGGCCACGTCGTTCTTGAGAATGAGGTCTTCTCACGCCTGCTGCCACAAGGGGGCAACGGTGAAAAGTTTTTTGGTTCCCTGTTAGGCCGCGCATGCACATTCCACAGTGAGGAAGGGCGGCCGCTGGCTGACGCGAACGGGCCTGTTGAATTGGCTCTGCCCAATGTCCAACTGGGGTGGACGTGCTGGCAGGCGTTGCCGGTTCAAGCACAGGCGCTGCTGATGGTGCAGTGGCGCAAGACGTCCAAAACCAGCGCCAGTCAGGCCCTGGCCATCCTGCAAAATCTAGACGTTTCCCTGGCTGGGCTGGTCATGACCGAAACAGACTTAAGAATGGTGCCGGAAGTGGCGCAGTGACGGTTTGGATATTTCATCGAAAATTTTGGCTGGTTTTAAGTCATATTTAACGTGTTGAAACTTATTAATAAATGATCGTGTTGCTGCGGTAGTGACGGGTGTTTGACTGGATGGTTTGCGCCCGTCACGGACGCCCTTTTCCTTTGGTGGTATTGTTCTTGATCTTTATTTAGTGAAAATTAAGAGTGAGATTAAAACTCAGAACGAACAAATTATTTTGTACATGAGAGGAAAACTTCCATGGTTCTAGCTTCTGCCCAAAGGGCTCAGAATCTTAGCCTTAAAAAGTCTATTTGTTAAATGTTAAAATGTTCATTCACATGCTGAGAATAACAGTTTGGTGCCAGTTTTTTCTTAAGTGTTAACTTTATTCCTATTGGTTTTTTGTTTTGTTTTTGATTGTATCGTTTTTTAAAGCCTCAAGATCTAAAGAGGTGGCGCAATTTATTTTTAGACCGATAGACAGCATGTAAAAGACTATCCCCCCCCCCCCCGATTATTACCAGCAAAAGTATGCTTTTATCGAACCGCCGGATATTGATTTAATACAGAACTCCTTGCCGGATAATTCCGCAGTCGTCGAGTATTTTTATGGGATAGACACTATCTACAGCTTCTGGATTGGGCGAGACCAGTTATTTCAACTTTCCATTGCCAATAGTCCTGATTTAGAAAGCGCGATCGAAACCTATGTGGACCAATGTAATCGGCCTGAGCTGGAGTTATCGCCCCGTTTGGGGAGGCTCTTGTATGAGAAATTGCTTCAACGGGGCATGGAACAAATAAATGGCAAAACTACTCGCATATGCATTATTCCGGACGCTATATTACACACTATACCTGTAGGTCTCGAGCGTCCAGCGTCGGTAGTCCGTCTCCTTGTAGTAGTCCGAGCTCTCGTCCCAGACCTTCATCTCGAAGTCGGAGCCGTTGAGCGCTTCCTGCTGCCGGCGGAAGCCGCGTCCGTCGCCTCCGAGGAGTGCGAAGTAAGCGAGCGCATTCGCCGTTCCGCCGGTCGCTGCTGGGTTGTCCCAGTTGATGCCATTCGTCTGGCCCGCCCCGATGAGGGTCGTGCCGAGACGCGCGACCTCCGCGAGCTCGAAGTTCGAGGACGCGCGGCGGATCACATTCGGCGCCATCGTCGCGGCGACGCCCACGTTCTCGGTGCCGGCCGCGTTCTTCCCGACGGGGGGAGTCACGACCCCCATCCTCTCCTTGGCTGCATATATTGATCAGAATAATATCAACATTTTAAAACACAACACAGCCTATATGCTATACTTTTGATATATAGTTTCCAATTTTCCAATTCCAAAGGCTTCTGAGCTTGTTAATTATTAGGCTAATATTGCAATATAAAAATCGAAACTCAAAACACAGTAAGTACAGATTTTTTAAATGTTGCTTTGATTTCTCCCAAAATTAATGTTTAAGATTTTTTGAAATTCAAAAATATAAGAAAGCGGGAAAGAAATGTTTGTAGAGCATCAAAAATTTGACAGAGTAAGATTTTTCAAATATTACTAATATGCATCTGATGGTCAGTAGATGGTCAGTTGTTGAGAAACTTTTCAATTTTTTGTTGTTAATGCCAAAAAAACATTACTTATTTAGTAATTTCTATAGTATTAATAATTCAAGTAATTGTTTACTATTATTGTCATGCTCTGTTTGTAAGCTGCTACTGTGTTTAGCTTAATTATTGTATTGGACAGAGTAAAAGCAAGATGGTAAAAATGAATTACAGCGTTGGAGTGCGCTAGCAGTGCTGTACTATTAATTAGATATCAAAATAAATATTGTAAGAAATTGTAAAAATACAGGTTTAGCTATACATTTTTTGGTTTTCAATTTCCAGAATTAATTTCTTGATTGGTTTTCATGGATATGATGAGGGATTCCAGATTATTGATGTCTCAGACAAAAATAACCCGGTTGGTGTTGGTAATATTGCCGAAGACGGCTCAGTGCCGCTCAACGGCGCTATCGGTATTGATGTGGCAGGTGATTACGCATACGTTGCTGCACAAGCTGATAATGCGCTCGCAATCATTGATATTTCTGATCCTGAAACCCCGTCAGTGGTTGGCAGTATCACTGACGCCGGCTCTCTTGAACTTGGTGGCGCTAGCGGCGTCATTGTTGACGGCAACTATGCATATGTCGCATCAGAAACAGACGGCGGGGTACAGGTAATTGATATCTCTGATCCAACTGACCCTATCGCAGTAGGTTACTGTTCCGCCCCAAGGAACGGTTGAGGTTTTCTATGAACATCGTTTTGAGTCAGCTGGCGAAAAACTGATTTCTCTGGTTATCGACGATGATTCACTGGCCGGTGATAACATTGCAGCCGCTGTTGTTGATGTGCAAGAGTCACTCAAAGTATTACTGGTCAATGGCACGCCGTCGGCGAACCCGGTCAAACGCGAAACCTATTTCTTGGAAACCGCGTTTGGAAAACAGAATGAGAGTGACACGTGGGTTGGCGTACAACAGGTGGACTGGGACCGCTGGGAGCAAGAGTCGCTAGCTGACATCGACGTGGTTCTACTGGCGAATGTTCCGCAGTTTTCTTGATCTTGGGATTACTGAACGTCATTCCCCTCGGATTGCCCGCGTTGTCGGATGTGATGCCGGTAATCACCGTAATGGCGGTATTTTACTGGTCGGTTTATCGGCCGGACCTTCTGCCTCCGGTCGTGGTATTCATGCTCGGTTTGGCTCAGGATATTCTACTGGGCAATCCAACGGGATTGATGGCGCTTACCTTGCTGGCGGTGCATGGCGTGACCCTGACCCAGCGCCAAGTCTTTCTCGGCAAGCCGTTTTTCGTGGCGTGGCTCGGATTCACGGTGATCTCGGCCGGCGGGTTCGTGTTGATGTGGATCGTGACTTGTATCCTGGCGACGGAGCTTTTGTTGGTCATCATCATCGCTTACTTCTTGCGTTTGCCTCTGCTGCAGGTAAAGGTGCGGGCCGGAGAGACGACAGGGGAGGAAGAGCAGGCGCAAGCCCAGGCGGACGAATGGACAGCTGCCTCGGAAAGCGGCAGTCGGAAGAAGACAGGCAACGCGGCCATGTCCAAGTCACGCGAGTCGTCAACCAAACTGCGTGGCATGTCCGGTGGTGAAAAGTATGTGCGACACAGCGTCATCGGCCTTTCACGTTCCACTCATCCTGCAACCTTGTCGAACGCCCAGAGCCTACACCACCACCGCGCTGATTCTGTCGCTGTGGGAGGCGCTTGAATGCCCCTTCCGTGCAATGGTAATAAATGGAGACCGGTGCCGGTGCGGTTGCACTTAACAGCGTTCCTTCTGGACAGATAACCTCCAGTACTCGAAAGCAGCCACCGTTTGCCGGAATCTCCGGGTTGGTGATGGCTTTGAAGATGCAGCGGGTGCCGGTGATGAGGCCGATGAAAGAGCAATTGAAAGGGCCTGGAACCTGGGGATCGGTGCCGGTGTAATCAACGATGACTTTTTCATCCGAGATGCTGACTTTTACGCATATTTTGAAGGGGCCGTTACCGAGGCCATCATCTTCGAGGATGTCTTCGGCGCTGTATTCACCTTTGGGCAATTTTTTCAATTCGGCACGGGTCATGCGCTCACCGAATCCACTAGCATTTTGTCCATGCCTCTTGGACCTAGACTGCTGTGAACAATATCAGCGATAATTTTTGCAGCTGCTATGTTATTTTTCTGAGCGTCTCTACCTTTTGTCTCAGATCCCCCTTCTTTTAGTAATACAACTGGCATATTGCCCTTTGATGTTGCTTGCATACCCATGAATGCATAACCTCGAGATTCCCCTTTTATACCTTCCAGATCAACGGATGTGCCTTTTTCGTATCGGTGTTTTTAAATTGGGAAAATCAGTTTGCATGGTATGGCCAAATCCCAAAACAAAGAGGCTTACAATAAAATTTTTGCAAAACTAAAAGAGCATCACAAGTGGTTTCATTGAGCGTACTAATGAAGGGCGGATTGAAGCTAAAGCGAAAGGGGTTCGATTTGGTCGGAAACCTAAAATTAATAGGGAAGAATTGCTGGCGTTACATGTGAAAGGTATAGGAGCTACAGACATCGCCAGACAAATGGGAATTGGCCGATCTACAGTTTACAAATTACTGAAGTAATATTTTTTTCCAGTTTTCCTCATATAATACTTCGCGGCGGTTATGTTCTTATGCGGGGAGCTATAAAAATTGAATAAATCGGAAGAATTTTGGGATAAAGCTTCAAAAAACTATGACAAGACAGAAGAGCGTTTTGAATACATTCATAGCAAGTCTAGAGAAAACACTGACCGGCGAGGAAGGAAATGCGCAGACATTCGTCGCAAAAGTGCTTCGCGAGAGTGGTGCAGATGTCAATGTAGAGGAGCCGGATGTCGAAGACCTTTTTCGCCGCTTTCCGGATATCACCCAATATCCGACCCATTGGCAGCACGACCTTATTTTGCCTTATCAGGACTTGCCCACATACGAAGGCCTGAAAGAGAGCGGACTTGAGAATGTCTTGAACTACAAAGGGCGACCCAATGTCGTCGGTATCTTCAAGGGCACGGGTGGGGGGCGTACGCTCATTCTGAACGGCCACGCCGATACGGTCACGATCGAACCGCGCGACGAATGGACACGCGATCCCTTCGGGCGAGATAGCGTTTAACAAGCTGCCGGTCACCAAGAAGCTTTACATTCGCTGGAATCTTCAGTGCCTTCAGCTTGAACTCCTTGTCCACGAAGATGTAGATCGCCGGATTGGGGAGCAAGACGCCCATCTCACCTTTCTCCGGCTTGTTCCGCTTGGCATCACCCGCGGCGAGGCCGCCGAGGATGTGCAACCGCCAGTTGCAGGCGACTGTCTCACTTCCAAAGGTCTTTACCCGTCCGGTCCCTGGCACCAATACGACCTGGTGGACCTTCAGTTCGGCCTTCGAAAACGTGACGATTGCAGCGTTCAGTGCCGCGATGTCGCTGCGATAGTAGCAGTTCTCGTGGCCCAGTGGGCTCTGGCACAAAAGGTCACTGCCTTTTATTTTCAATTATCACTTGAACTATATGGTTATCAAATACAATAAAATGTTTAATCTGCAATTCTACATGAAAAAAACTGTGATCATGACCATACGAAAATAGGGACGGATTTGCGCATCAAGTAGTTGCATGTTAAATGTGTATCACGAAGCAGGGACTTTTGAGGAGTTTTTACCGAGCGAAAAGATTTATTGCGAATTTCGGAATATCAAACGTGATTTTGATAGGCGGAAGTGAAAACATTGACCGATCGCCACACATCTCAACTTGTACTCACAAAGAAAGGAAGACTGTTATTGTTGAATTTATAGCATTTCATATAATCATAGGATTACGCTGCCTAAGTAAAGAACGATGTGGGCATAACGTATTATTTGATTTATTTCTTTTTCAGTTTTTCAGATTGAACAATATGTTTTTTTTTAATACCAAGTAGTTCATATAACCATAGGGTTGAGCTTCTTAAGTAAAGAGCGATTTTGGCACAATGTATCATTAAATTTAATTCTTTTTTATACCAGGGCACTTCGTATGGAATGAGTTGTAGAAACTTCGATCGAAAATTGAAAGGACTAGTGCCCCTTTTAATAGTCGAAAGTGATTGGAGGGCAACCATCCCCTTCACACGCCCATTATTTCCCCAAACACATCCAATTGTCACAAGTGCCATATGAGCTCTTAGCTCTTGTTTTTACAGGTGTGATAACATCGATCCAGTGGTCCCAGAATGTCGCGAGAGGACACATTCTAACGGAAATTAAAATTTTTATTACCCTTTTTAATGACCAAAAACACTGGAGGGCACCTAGGCCCCCTCCCACGCTCATTTTTCCCCGGTCACCGGATCAAAATTCGGAAATGGCCATTTTGTTCAACATAGTCCAAAAGCCAAATAACTATGTCTTTGCGGACGACTTAATTCCCCACAGTCCCCAAGGGAGGGGCTACAAGTTACAAACTTTGATCATTGTTTACATTTAGTAATGGCTATTGGGAAGTGTAGTATTCATTCAGTGTCAATCTAAAAAATTAAAACACGGTATTTTACAGATGTGAGATGGTTTGGAGTCACCAGGAATTTTGTCAAATACCCCAGCGTAAAATTTCACTCTATGACACTTTTCTTTTTCTGTCCCTATCCCTTATAGAGAAAAACCTGTTTGCGTGGCCTAATAGTGGCATCAGCGTAATTCTTTCACAAGTTTTTCTGACCAAAACTGTGGCCATTAATAGCGCTGTAGGGTGACCTGGAAGAG
The DNA here is from genome assembly GCA_010016025.2 of Alatinidae sp. Z8VKAUB7J3. Taxonomy (NCBI): domain Eukaryota; kingdom Metazoa; phylum Cnidaria; class Cubozoa; order Carybdeida; family Alatinidae; species Alatinidae sp. Z8VKAUB7J3. Next base: position 8,006,428 of record JAAAKM020721499.1, read on the forward strand.
AGGCGCCCTCGAGGAAATTATAGCCTAGTAAATGACACAGGATTTGTACTGAATTCTGATGAATGTATAATTTCTCTGGGTTTGGTTTGTTATGTAAAAATTAAGGTTTAAGATATTAAATTGATAAAGCACCCTCATCTGGGGGTGCTTTTTTTATGGAAGCATTTGAGATTTAGCCATTCTGAGTGTATATTAAACCCTAAAAGGAGGTACTCTTATGGCAGCAAGTCTCGTTAGCAATGCACTCAGTTTTCCCGTCGTTCATGCCGTTAACTCTATTGCAGATACCCTACATATAGGCAGTGCTTCGCTGCACGCATGCGAAGATCGCATAGCCGCAGAACTGCATGACACATTCCTTGATATGGGCATCGACTTTGCCCTAGGGCTCGGAGATGAAAAGACAAGCGGCCCGATGGAAAGCTTTCTTGGGCTCTTCAATCGATGTTTTCAAGTTCACTTAATCACAGCCTTAAGCCACTGAAAATCGTTCAAGCAGTTCAAGTCATCCCGGCATTTTTGGGATCTTATGCAAGATTCGCATTTTTCTACATTTAGAATGAGGCAGTCCAATAATCATTCAAGAGTTAGCCAAAAGACCATTTACCTGTATCTGATCAAAAAGTCATGGTTCCATCAGTAGAAGGAAAATCCCAGGCCGCAAACATAGCCTAAAATTGGTAAACAAGGGTTTTTGAAAGATATGTAACTAACACACTGTAAAGACGTGACACTCCACAGTTCAAAATTTAAGACTTTCCATTGATTTCTCTCTTCTGAATAAAATCCTGTAATTCGGTGGCCCGTTGAACCCGGTCGGTGAAAAAGCTGACCGAGGTAAATGCGGTAATGGATAGAATAATGGCAAGGGCAATCAAGCCCAACTCACCGGAACGCCAGTCCCGGATTAAATTATGGATGGCAAGACGGAGCTTGTTCATTCCATGTCCATGATACGACCGCCGGAGAGTACCAGTTTGCGATCACAATGCTCGGCAATGGCCGGGTCGTGGGTCACCAGAACCAGGGTTGTTCCACGTTCGCGGTTTAAATTAAACAAGAGTTCAATGATCTGTGCGGCGGTTTTTTGATCCAGATTACCTGTCGGTTCATCAGCGAATAGAATCTTGGGGCTCTTTTAACGTCATTCACGTTTGTGACCTACGATTATGACTTCATTAATCATCTTGTATACGGAGATTCGATTGTTTGTCAAAAATATTGACTTTATTTTAAATATGGTCTTTTGTTAGTTACGAAAGGCATTAGCTATACTAATTCCATTTGAAATGGTCCACTAAACAGCTCTATGGTGTCCCAGAGCCCTGCTAATAGTGGAGGAAAAACAAACGGAAAAAAAAACAGAAAACATTAGTTGTACTCATGCGAAAAAAGAAGTCATTTTCCTTGTTGTTCAAGCCGGGGACAGGGTTTTTGGAGATGGCCATTCCAATGGTCTCCTTTTTATTTCTTTCCGATCTTGCGCGCCCGATGCCAAAGCGGACCGATATCGAATCCATCCTGATCCTGGGCTCGGGGCCGATCGTCATCGGCCAGGCCTGCGAGTTCGACTACTCCGGTACTCAGGCCTGCCGCGTCCTGCGCGAGCAGGGCTATCGCGTGATCCTCGCCAACTCCAACCCGGCGACGATCATGACGGACCCCGAGTTCGCCGATGCCACCTACATCGAGCCCCTCGTGCCGGCGGTGATCGAGCGCATCCTCGAGCGCGAACGTCCCGATGCCATGCTGCCGACGGTGGGTGGCCAGACCGCCATCAACCTGACCCAGGCGCTGTCCAAGGCCGGCGTGCTCGAACGCTACGGCGTCCCCTACAAAAGGGTTTTGCGATCCGTACAAGTAAGGATATGTTTTCTTTACATTGGGACCCGTCAGAGGGGTGGGACGTAAACAGGTGTTAAGTCTTTGTTTTCTTCCGCCACGAGAAGGTTCTACGTATACTGGATAGCTAAGGACACGTTTTAGGACGACAGCGGCATCTTTTTTTCTCTAGAGGCTTTCAGATTCAGTTAAATCATTTTCCCTTTCCGTCGCCCTTGGGAAGCATTGTGGGAGAGATGTTGACCACGGTAGAGAACAACTATAGTAGAGCAACATCTGTATAGTTCGGACCCAGTTTTATTCATGACTCGAAAGTTCATTTCCATTCACTAATAGTGGTTTCATGAACTACCAGTTAAGTGACAATGAATTTTGGTTTGAATGACGATAAAGTAATAGCTTTATATACACCATTTATGGGAAATGAGAGAAATTCTTAGTAATTATAGGTAATCGTATTTAAATTATTATGTTGTTTTTAGTCAACATAAAAAGAAAAAAAAATGAAAAAGACAACTTCAATAAACGTAAGTTACTGGGCTGAAAAGTCATCTGTTTTTTATTTGTCACAAATTATATTATTAGATTTAGTGAGCTGCTGTTATAATTGTTATAACCTAACAGAAAAATTCAGAAGAATTTCTTTAAGATTTTTAGGCAATGGAAAATAACGAAAAGACCGGAGGCGCAGGATTTTCTAGTATTATTTAAAAAAAAAACAATGAGAAAATAAATAAAAAAAAGTTTTCAGTTGGAAGTAAGGAGCAGCATTAAAACTTACAACGAACAGAAATTATTACGTATATAAGGGGAACTCCTCAATACCTTGCACTTTACACTAAAGTATTTTTATAATTTCAACTATTTATTTGACGGCCTATGTGATTCAGGGGGTCATTCTTAAAGAATTGGGACTCAATTCAAGATTTAGTGTAAAGAGCGAGGTATTGACAAGGGGGCGAGCCCCCTCATATACGTAATAAAAATATGAAAATATAGAAGTTTGTTACGTAGGTTAATTCACAATTTCTGTTTAGCAAGACTATCTGTTTTTTCTGTGCAGTTCACTGTGCCTTTGGTTAAATACTTTGCTATTTTGTCAATCATTAATGATGTTTTAATATGAATTCTTGACTTTCTAAAAAGGCTAACGTTTAGGCTCTAAGAATTATTGATCTGTTCCTGGAGTTGTGTGCTTTTCTGTGTGTTTTTTATTTAATAGAGTCAAGTCAATTACCTTTTGTATGTGCTTTAGTTTTTCAAAACTTCTCGGACTTATAAAGCTAAACCGAAGATAATTGGAAAGAAGTAATGAAAGTAAACTAAATATGTAATGTACAATGGGAGTAATTCCTGAAAATTTTATCAATTGTAGTTGTCTGGTCAGCGTTTAGACAGGGCACTGGCCATCATGTTTCCGGAATATTCTCGGAGTCGGCTCAAAAACTGGCTCCTCCAGGGAAATGTGACGGTTGATGGCCAGACCCCGCGGCCGCGGGATAGCGTAAGCGGCGGTGAGCACGTGGTGCTGAAGCCGCAGCCGGTGCAATCCGGTACCAGTCTCCCGGAACCGATCGAGCTCGACATTGCATTCGAGGATGAGGCGCTGCTGGTCGTTAACAAACCTGCCGGCCTGGTCGTTCATCCGGGCGCCGGCAACACGCACGGTACATTGATGAACGGCCTGCTGCATCATGCGCAGTCGCTAGAGACATTGCCCCGACTCAAAGGCGCCGTTCGCGGTACCGGCACCACCATCACTTTCACGCCCGATCCGACGATTTTTCCAAAGACCGATTTTGACAGCGCCACCATCCGACACCGATTGGAAACGGCTAGCTTTCTGCACCGCGGTGTGAAAGTTACCTACATCGATGAAACGGCTAAAACAAAAGAGACGTTTCTGCACGAAGACGGGATCGTTGATTATCTGGCACAAGTACTGAAACAACGAAAGGCCAAGCCGATCCATGAAAGCCCGTTCACGTTTCGCAAAGATGACGACGTGTGCTTGGTACTGACCATGCAATGGACCGAGTCGACCGACGAACACGTTCGAAGCTATGTCAGGCATGAGTCCAACTTAGTCTTTTCTTATATTGTTTTCTTGTACATCGTATTTGATGTGTTCAATTTTATCGTCTCTACAATGTTCAAAATGATGTTTACACTTGCTTTTATTTTTAGACCAAGTCCAAAACTATGGAGAGGTTGAAGAATCTAAACCTCTCATCTGAGTGCAAAACAATAAATTGAAAATTTTCAAAATCATTTTTTTTCTCTTTCATAGGAAATCTAAAGAAGAACACCCCCCCCCGATGTAAGTTTGCCATTGTCTAGCTTCCTTCCCAAAATAACTCCCTCAAACTTTTAATTCGATCTCTAACCGTGAAACCAAAAAGGATAGACATACAGGCTAGAGCTTCAGTTACTTTTGAGCCGTGTTGCTGCTTACTAACAGTCCATAAAAACGCAGTGTTTGATTCAAATAAAATTAAAAGAAATATATAACACTAAAAATAGGAATGAAATCAGCCCATCCAGGCCTTCGAAAGGTCTAAAGATGAACGACGCTTTACTAAATACATTATATGTTTTAAATATTGTCAATTTATAATTGATAAAAAACTGCCGGGAGTTCATTATTATTATTACTACAATAACAATTATTTTTTATTATTATATTATTATTGTTTTTATATGATATCATTAAATCATATTATTCACTATTATTATTATAATAAATAAAACCTACCTAGAGTTGGTAACGAACTGTTGTAAGAGGGCTCATTCTAACGGAAATAAAAATTTCTAGTGCCCTTTTTAAGCGACCGAAAATTGGAGGGCACCTAGACCCCCTCCCACGCTCGTTTTTCCAAAGTCACGGGATTAAAATTCCGAGATAGCAATTTTATTCAGCATAGTCGAAAAACCTAATAACTATGTCTTTGGGGACGACTTACTCCACCACAGCTGCCGTGGGAGGGGCTGCAAGTTACAAACTTTAACCAGTGTTTACATACAGTAATGGTTATTGGGAAGTGTACAGACATTTTCAGGGGCATTTTTTTTTGTTTGGGGGTGGGGAGGGGTTGATAGGAGGGGGTTTTTCGTCATGTGCCGGCGCCAGTCGCCGATCCCTACCATTTGACCAAGCGCGAGAAAGAAGTCCTGAAGCACATGGCGGATGGCAAGGCCAAGAAGGAGATCGCCGCGCTGCTGGATTTGAGTTACCACACCATCGACAAACACGTTCGTGGGATCTACGCGAAGCTCCAAGTCCATAGTCTGAGTGCGGCTGTGGCGAAGGCGGTGAAGGAACGGCTCTTCTAGCACGGGACGCATGGCTTGGGCGCTTGGTTGTCGTCGGGCCGGCGCGGAGCGGGAGGTGGTTTGATTCGGGCACGGATGCCGTGTCCGGAAAAAGTGGGGTTGCGGGAGGTGATGGCGTAAACGCGCCTGATGCGCCGCGACGAGCTCGAGGGCCGCTGGCTGACGCAGGTGCGGCCGCCAGCTCCGGCGGGTACCTCGGACCTGCCCCGGGAGGTCGGCGGTTACCTGATCGAGCAGGAGCTCGCGCGGGGTGGCATGGGCGTCGTCTACATCGCCCGCGATGGCCTCAGCGAGCGCCGCGTCGCGCTCAAGGTCCTGCTGTCCATCCGGGACGCCACCCCCCAGGACCTGGAGCGCTTCAAGCGCGAGGCCATGGCGACGGGCCAGCTCGATCACCCGGGCATCGTGCGCATCATCGACTACGGCTTCGCCGGCGTGTTCCCCTTCCTGGTGATGGAGCTGGTGCAGGGGAACATCCTCTTGGGGCCGATTTTATGTACCATTTGCTTGAATAGCTATCATCTTTGAGTCAATGCTAATCATGGAAGACTCGGCTAATCTTTCTTTAGGGAAAAATTTTGCTTTTGTGTGAGGGTAAGGACTAAATATATTATTTTTTTTTTTTTTTGGAGATCATCAGTAAGTGTTGGAAAAATGCTGAGACATAAGTACTGAAGTCACATTTGGAATTTGTTTATTTGCTTCTAAAAGTGCATTCAACTCTGATTTATTTCGACAAACATGTTAACCCTGCTTAGATGACTCTCCTGGACTCCAAAACAATAGTTTTTCCATAATTTGGTGTAATGGAGTGCTTTTTAGTTTACTCTAATCCATCTTCAGAGAGTTTTTGTGATTAGGTATAGTTTCAGAAAGGTGCTTAAAAGTTAAGTCTGCAGTTATGCAGGATTGTACAGATAAATGAAGGAACATCGCACATTAAAGTTACAGCATAGCGGGCCATGTACTGATTGATGCAGTCGACCTGTGCAGTTCTTTATTGGATAATCATATTAGTGCTACTACTACTACCACTACTACTACTACTACTACTACTTTTTTTAAACTCGAAATTTATTTTTCAACATATATCAACGAGATACAGTTAGGCAGGTGCGAGGGCATGACACGAAGTTATTAATTTACTTTACCAGGTTCATCTTTTATTAATGAAGGCTACTTGAAATTTTACTTTTATTTTCGAACGTGTTATCAGTAATAAATATACGCAAATTAGGTATTAAGTTATGCAGCCAACTTCTATTCGTGTATTTTTATTACGTATAACAGGGGATTTGCCCCCTCTTCAATACATTGCTCTTTACGCTAAGGCTCTAATTTTGGTCCAATTCCTTAAAAATAACCCCTGAATCACAAAGGCCGTTTAATTAGAATAATGCATTGGCTTAGGAGGATTATTGCCATCGTCGTGACGTAGGCAAATAGCTTTGTTGAACCGATTTTAAATAGTTTAGTGTAAATAGAAAGGCATTGAATAATGGAAAACTCCTCACCACTACTACTGCCACACTACTCCATTTGAAACATTAAGGGGAAATTTGAACTAAATCAATTGATGATATGTGCATGCACATTGTCAAAATAGCGTATCTCAAGAACTGATTTGGGTATTAAGATGGAACTTCCGCAGAATGCTTAAAGGGGAAGATCATGTCATCAAAAGGCAATATGTGCACACTACTGCTAATGCTACTGCTATAGCTATATTTTCTACTACTACTACTTGTATTGCAACTAATTTTAGGGCTAAGAGCACTGAGATGAAAACTTCAAGAAGTACATGAACATACAGGTTATGAAAAGAACATATCAGCAATGTCACAGCAATGGCAAATTGTGTTTTGGTTATTGGGAAGTATACAGACATTTTCAGGAGAATTTTTTTTCTGGTGGGAGGGGTCGTGGGGGATAACGCGGGAGGATCTTCCATGGAGGATGTTTTCATGGGGAAGAGACATTTCTATTAGGGGCCTCCAGATTTCCCAGCATCATTTAAAACGATCAGAAATTAAATTTAAAAAAACACGTTTTTCTGCTGAAAGTAAGGAGCCACATTAAAACTTAAAACAAACGCAAATTATTACGTTTATGAAGAGGTTCGCCCCCTACTCAATACATCGCTCTTTACGCTAAATTTTTTTTAGTACTTTCAAAAGAGCTATCTGTTCTAATTAAACGACTTTTGGCCAGGCCGGCCGCTTCATCGCCGACGAGCCGGAGGAGCGCTGAGCCGCGTTGCCTTTCCGGGTGACTGTCAGCCGCCGGCGATCAGCCCGCCGGCCCCCATGAGCGTGGCCAGCAGGCAGGCCAAGACGACGATCGACAGGATCTTGCGCAACCGGCCGTACCAGGGCGGGAGCAGGCCCGCGCGCACCGCGCGAATGTCGACAAAAAACGCCAGCGTAAAGCCGACGATATAGACGACGAGCGCCAGAAAGACTTCCGGAACGAAGGCGGCGGCCCAGGCGATCAGCGGCGGCGTTACGGCCCAGCCTAGTCGGCGCCAGCCATCGCCACCGTCGGCGGCCTTGCCGGGAGTTTCAATAAAACAAGGAAACTTTTCAAATTAACTAATCTGATTGGAAATTAAAAGCTCTGCTAACCCTTTTCAAAAATCAAAAGTGATTGGAGGGCAAGCAGTCCTGTTCAAATGCCCATTAATTTTTCAAACACATCCATTCAATATTTTAAGACAACTATTTTGTTCAGCATGGTTGAACGGTCCAGTAGCTATGTCTTTAGGCATATTGGATACGTAGCCCCCTATGAATATGGGGCAAATTGCATAAGTTTGAAATTTGCCCATTATGCATTCAAACTAGATATTGCTTTAAAAATAAATAGAAAAGTCCTGTGTTTATGCTGGTTACCAGTAAGACCCTATGGTTTCCTAGGTTATCCATTGCTGCAGTCCGCTGATATCTTGGCTTACAAGGCGGGATGGGTGCCGGTTGGCGCAGATCAGGTGGCGCATGTTGAGTTAACCCGGGAAGTTGCGCGGCGGTTCAACCATGTTTATGGCAAAGAGCCAGGGTTTGAAGAGCAGTCTGAAGCGGCGCGTAAAAAGATGAGCAAGAAGGCCGCGCGGCTGTATACGGAGCTGCGACGCGAGTACCAGGAAAAAGGCGATACCGAAGCGTTGGAGCGCGCGCGGGCGCTGTTGAGTGAGCAACAGAATTTGTCTATTGGTGACCGTGAACGTCTGTTTGGCTATCTGGAAGGTGGTCCTCCGGGCGGAGAGATGATTCCCGGAACTTGCCCCGGAGCCGCCCATCCGATCCTTCCGGGTTTCCCCGGCCGCACCGGAGATGACGTGTCAGGACCCGAAGCCACCTGCTCCCCGATTTCCCCGGATTCTCGCTCTCCCGGGCGGGCCGGCTGGATACTGATCGCCCTCGTCCTGGAGGCCTCCTGCCTCGCGTACACCTGGATCTCGCGGGAGTTCGTGTACGGGGAGGGACACGCCCTGCGGCCGATCGTCGCGGTGGTCGCGGGCCTCCTCCTGGCCTCGGCGCTCCACGTCTACGCCGCCTGGCGAGCTCTCGATCGCCGGGCACCTCCCTTCTCGCTCGTCCACTCCAAGCGTTTTCCAAGATTTCCGGTTTCACCCTCCAACCAACTCCCCCCCCCGAATGTCCCCAGATCTGATCAGGATTTAAAAAAGAGCTCTGAGACATGAGTTCCTTCTAAATATCAAATTTGAAAATAACTCACGAACAGTCATCCGTTCTTAAGTTAAAAATACCTCAATTTTTCCGAGTTAACAACCCCTCTAGATCCCCAAAAGAGAGCGGATTCAGTCTGGTTATGCCAATCACACATCCAGGACTTGCGCTTATTCTTATCACCAAGTTTCATCCTGATCTCTCCTATCTAAGCGTTTTCCAAGATTTCCGGTTCCCCCAACTCCTCCCCAATGATGTTGATTTATTTCCTATTTTGTCAATAGAAATACATATAAAGGTGCCTTTCCCCTACCCCCCCCCCCTAATTGACACCAGTGGTTAGAGTCCTCTTGGGCTTGGACTTAGCCCACTGAGGCCCTGTCTATGTTTTGGAACCCCCTTGATAGCATTTCTCGAAGGGTATTTAGAATGTTTCACAATTCAGTGGAAAATTCAATTTTTTTCAGATAAACTTTGATACAAATGAACGTAACATTGCTACAAATGATGGCTTTCTGAACACAGAACACATGAACTCTGAACACAGTTGTGTTTCTGAACACAAAAAGAATTTAAGAAACACCTAGCTTGTATAATTCAGCCGAAGAAATTCTTTATACAAAACCCATTCAAAAAAAAAAAAAAAACAGGATACGGCCCTGGTAACCAATAATGCTAAGTTACGCAGTGTTAAGAAGTTTTGTGTCACTTCAAAGATGATAAATCACAATGTCTTTTTGCAGGGGAGGATGGTGCCTAAAGACCTGGAAAGCGCATTTTAGGCCCAAATTTTCATACTTTATATTAGAGGTCGAGGAGATGAATATGGAGTTGTCAAGGGAGGTCACCCTTGAAGCTACCCCTGACACGTACATTTTATAATGCTGAATTTGTATGCAAAATAACAATAGACTGTAACACATTTCAAAAATGCTGGATTTATATTTCCAGCATTCAGTCAAAGGCATACTCATCATTTAGTATAACTCATAGTAAGAATTGTTTACATAGGTTATCCATATTGTTAGATGTAATCCAGAAAGTATGGTAAAAAACACTGAACATGCCGTCGTTACTTGAAACGCTACAGATAATTTGGAGATTATCAACAATGTTCACGGGTTCTCCAAAGTAAGTAGGTCCAGAGACAACTATGAGGGCGTTTTTGCATTGTTGAAGCTGTGAATTCCTGAGAAGGAAGAAGCTTGGGTTTTGGCCCTGTTTTTAATTGTGTAGGCAAATACTTCTTCAGTAAGTATTTCAGAATCGGAAGATAGATTACAATTTGTTTGGCAGGCTCATAGGCTAAAACCCTCTAAAAGAGGAAGCGACCCTTAATAAAAAGCTTGTGATAGCAAACAGCGAGGATATTTGTGTGCGGGTTTTCAAGCTCCTCAACAAACAGCTGGGGGAAACGATATTTTACAAGAGATGGTATGTTCTATTTCTTCCTGTTTCAGGGTGATTGTTCGACAAAAACTGCATATTGGCTCTAGGACAAAATAATATACTATCGGTTATATAATAGACACTCTGGAAGTGAAGTTCGATTACTGCTAATGAAATGGAACAAATTATGATGAATATATAATAGTTTCCAAACAAATTTGGGCTATATATTTTTCCCATTAGGGAGGTGGGTGGGAATTGAAGCAACTTCATTTTTAGAGATAGACTGAGGAATAGTTTTCCCGTCTACAAAGCTGGCGTTGTCTTCGATCTCTTGGTTCATTACATATCGTAATTGATCACTGCTCAAAGCAGTGTCCCAAATACGTACTTCATCGATGTTACCTGCAAAGTGTGCCGTAGGTGTGTTTTTTCCTGCTGCTGCAATATAGAATGATTGGGTTGTAGCAATTGGAGCAGGAAGCGATGATGCAGAAGTATCTGCAACACCATCAATATATAGGGTAGCATTACCACTATTATAAATAACTGCAACATGATGCCATTCGTTCTCTGGAATTGCTACTGAAGACGTCAATGTTAGTGATTAAGCCACCCCCTCGCAGTGCGTCGGTGTTCGCAGCTACCACCGTCCCCTCTGTGTCGGAAGTACTCGCAAGAAAAGCTTCGTTGCTTACCGTTTTGTCTTTGGCGTCATTCTCGGTGTTCGCTACCGCCAGCTGAACTTCCTGACGAATGACCGAAGAATCGCGCTCATGGGGAGAGGGCAACAGACGAGGGGCGTTGCTGGAGTCATCAAATTCGATTAGTTGAAAAGCGGTATGGCTCAGTTCAACCGCATTGTCGATGCAAGGACCTAGCGCATCGATCGTGCACTGGGCTGAGTAAGGTGCAAGCACGATCGCACCTTCGTTCACCAGAGCACGACTTACCTTTTTTAGTTTTTTTTAGTTTTTTAGATGAAAATTTTTTTTTAGTTTTTATTCTTTTTTTCTTTTTAGTTTTTTATTGGTTTTACCTTTTTTTTTTAGCTTTTTTTGTTTTTTTTCTTTTTTTTTTTTTCTTTTTTTTTTTTTTTTTTTTCTTTATTTTATTAGTTTTCTTTTTTTCTTCTTTTTTTCAGTTTTTTCCTTTTTTTTAGTTTTTTTTTAGTTTTTAGTTTTTTTTAGTCTTTTACCTTTTTTTAGTTTTTTTAGTTTTTTTTTAGTTTTTTAGCCTAAGCTACGTTGTTTGTTTCGTCATGATATTTAGATATTAGATAGAACCAATTTGCTCATAGTTTTTTTTTATTGTTACGTAATAAGACGTGTCCACTAGTCAAGCAGGGGATTCTTATTAAGACATTTTTCTTCAAGATGTTTTTAAGACATTTTTCAAGACGCATCAAGATATTTCAAGGCATTTTTTAAGTCATTTTTCTTCAAGATATTTTTCAAGAAGATTCGAGACGTTTCAAGACATTTTTCAAGGTGTTCCATGATCTCTTTAATTCTTAAATGATAGGGAATGTTTACTCATGTTAACAATGAAAAATTCACACGTGACTTTTGTTCTTAAGAACCCGTGGGGAATTCTCACTTGTACCTGAGGAAGATATACACGGGGAATAATACGTAATGATAGCTGTGGTACCAGCTTACTGGTTGTGATTACTATGATTGCATTCAAATTAAAATCAGACAACCACAACCTATTTTTAGGCTTGTTTATTTTTAAACGTAAAAATGAACAGCCAATAGTCAAATCATAGAAAGTGAAATTGGAATGAAGTGGAAAATAGTAAGAAATTTTACAACTCAATAAAACAGAATTCTGGACCAAGTTAAGCGTAAATAAAATGTTGCAAATCAGATATACTGTATCCTCAGTTATACGGGTAAAGATAGACGCAGAAGGTAGCGTCCATATAGCCAGCATACATGAGAGAAATCTATAGTTGTTGCCAACCTTAAATCCATGGTTTATATTTATACATACTATTTATCAGAACTTGTGCATTCTGAGTATGTATCTGTCCTATGATTTCTTATTATATTCTCAAATTTAATACCAATTTGTATCATTAGTCAAACACAATACAAAAAGTACAAAATGAATAGGAAAATGACTTTAATCATACTACTTGCACTATTTAAAAATTAATTTAATTCTTTACAAACAAACTTGTAATAGCCTCCCGCCCAATCCATGAATTACACCGTGATTGGACACTCGTTTTTTAGAATCTGCCACTGAAGATTTATGGAACTGACTACCTACGAGCACGATTATATACGAAATTAAACAGAGTTTATTCAGCATTCAAATGAGGTTTAAGCATATATTAAATATGTAAACTAACCACTGCTGTTTTTTTTTTTTTTTTTTAGACATCAAATTTTAATGAGAAGAGAAATCACCAGTGCAACAGCAAAAACATATAAAAAAAAAACAGCAATGGTTAGTTTACATAGGCTATTTAATATATACTATGCTTTACCCCCCCCCCTGATTTGCAAATATATAGCCAAAATTTGTTTCTAAACCATTACAGATTCATAATGACCCCAAATATAGGTCATTTTTAAGATGTCAAAAAGTGCTTAAATCTGAATTTCTGGTAGAACTATTTATTATATTTGTAAAGATCATAAAAAAAGGCATTGAGAGGTACATTCACTTTATGGTAGCCTGTAGCTTTCAACAATTGAATTTTTGATAACGAAGATTCCAATTTCGATTCAATCTTCATTTCGATCCAATATCCTTTTCGAGGGTTTTCACGCTACATTTTAAAAATTCACATAAAATTGTTTCCGCGACATACTTTTACCATCAAGATTAAGCGGAATAACAGTTAACCTTTTTGAATCAGTTTAAAATGGCAATGTTATTTCATATAAGTTCTTTAAAAAAGATTTTTAGCATTAATGGTTACTATGGGCTGTGGTTCGTTCTTTATTATATTTTAGCTATTGCTGCAACCGTGATTCATTTTCCGACACAAAAAGATTTCTTTTTCAGATTTCTAGCTTTTTCTGATTCGTCTCTGTCTCTTGACAGATTTTATCAACTCGTCTCATGAGCTTCTCTCGCTCGAACAATTTTCTGTACTTTTCTGAATTTTTCTCCAAAAAGTCAATCTTTCTCTTCCTTGATATCTCGAGCTTTTTCGGATCCACCTCTGTCTCTCGACAGATTTGATCGATTCGTCTCATGAGCTTCTCTCTCTCGAGCAATTTCCTGTATTTTTCTACATTTTTCTCCAGCAAGTCAATTCTTCTCTTCTTTGAGGCCTCCAGCTTTTTCTGATTCGTCTCTGTCTCTTGACAGATTTTATCAACTCGTCTCATGAGCTTCTCTCGCTCGAACAATTTTGTCATTTTGCTAGCAAATGTGTTGATCGCCATCGTCACAGACAGTTATGAAATCATTCAGAACGACCGCGCTGCCATTGTCTTTTGGTCCAATCGTCTTGACTTTGTCGCCGAAGCCGACGCTGTAACGTATGCCTTCCTGAGACGGATATGCTGCTTCAATCGGAAAAAAGAAGGCGCACCGGGTGCTCCTACGGACGTTCGAGAAGGTCCGAATGGTCCTGGCGTTGCTATTATGGACGGCCACGGACCGAACAGTGGCAAGACTGAGTACTTCCGTGAAGGATGGCACCAGATGATGCTCCTCTTTGATTCCGATCTCTACGACGATATTGATGCGCTTGAATATTTTTGTTTATTCTTTGTTTTCTTTTTATTCTTTTTTAATTTGCTGTTCAATTTACAGTTTGTCTTTTTGAGACCATTTAAAATAGTCTTGTAAGGTTTTTGTCAGACTATTTCATGGATAGTAAAGCCAAATTTTCTTTAAGGTCAACTTCCCTTTTATGGTTTTTCTTGTATCGGGTGGTCATTGTCTATTGGCAGTTGTCAAGGACGTTGACGAATTTTATCTTCTTGGGAATGAGCTGGATGATGCTCCCGGAGAAGCTCTCGACAAGGTGAGCAAACACAGTAATAATTCTTGCTATGAAATCGACCATGTGATTCTAAATTAAGCAGAAATTTTTGAAATGCCCATTTTCGACCCGCAACTTAATAACCTAACTATTTTATCTGTCCAAAGCTAATAAATTAACCAAATTTATGAATAACCGAATTGTATCTTCTAAAGAACCAACATTCTGCAAGATTTACCAAAATGACCCAATAGCCAATGACGAAAATAAGAAAAAAATGCCTTTAAACGTAAAATTTTATATTAAAAGGTAGACATTTAAGAAAAACGTCAAAAAGCAAATCTGGCAACAACAAAAAAAGTTATCATAAGGCTTTTAATCAATTTTTATACTTGACTCTTACCTTGGAGCAGAGCCGTTCTTAGGGGTGGGGGGCAGATGCACTGGGTGCCTTGACTTGGGGGGATTTTAAAGAATAACTAAATAAGAGGAGACTTTAGTAGGAAATTTTCCTCGTCAATGTGTTTGGTAGATTTACTTGAATTTTAAGGTCTTGCCTTTTACAAGCGTTCATGAGTTTTACACATTTTGGTTTGTTTCTAAATTTCAGCACCACTTTTAGCTTCGTTGTTTTAGTGATGTATTAGGCGTTGAGTCTACTATTCATTCTCATAATAGAAGAGGCAGTGTAGCTAAAGGGATTCCTTCATGTAGAGGTTTTTCTGTTTTACATGGAGATACCCGGAGATGGATTAATTTAGAACTTGAGATTAGGACTTCTAATGATCCTCGTTTATTTCAAAAATCGACCATCAAGCCATAAAATTACTCTCAAACAAATTCTCCAAATTTAATCGAAGCTTAAATTCGCAATGTTGCTAAGTGCCAAGCGTGCTGTCATCAGCGAAACAAACAAGGACATCAGAAGATGGCGAACTATAGTTGGCAATATGGGCAATGGAAGGCTTAGGATGACAGAATCTACATCAATCAATACTTTTTTATTGCATTTCTGATAACTGGGGATAAATCTGAGAAACATGCGAAAATATAAAAAAAAAACTGGACTTGGGAAAATTTAGGGTAAGATAAATAGCACCAAGCCATAGAATTACTCTCTCAAACAAATTATCAAAATTTAATCGAAGCTCAAATTCCGAAACCGCGCTCACGCATGCATCGCCGCAGGACCGGCGGCGGCAACGTTACCTTCCTCTTACAAGCCGTCTGCCGCCTCGGGTTAAGATCGCGCTGAACCGGGAGAGGAAATCCATGGCATCCCGCTGCATACAAGCCGTGGCGCACCGCCGGCCCCAACCCCGCCTTGGAGTAGCGGATGTTATCGATGGTAAAGCGCGCATTGTGGGCCGCCTCCCCACGCGCCTTCGAGCGCATGGTTGCGCCGCATCGCGGACAGGTCTTCGCCATCGGTATCCGCGAGGGGGCTTCGCCGTTCGAGCTGACGGATCTGCCGGACAATCCGGTGCTGACCCGGGAGCACGTCAGGTCCAAAAACTTTGTCTTGGAGATAACATGACCCCATACAGTGCCCGGAGAAATGTCTTGAAGTTATAAAATTTGCCTGTTGTTTACGTATAGTATTTGTTATTGTGAACTATTTTTAAATTTTTCAGGTGGGCAGGAGAGGGCAAATTTTCTGTTGGATTTTTTTGCATGGGGATAATTTGCAAGGAGATAGAAGTTTCCAGAGGGTGAACTTTCCATGGTAAATTTTATGCTTGGGTAATCCGCCAGAATTCTTATACAAAATTTCTTTATATGTCTTGCTTTCTCTTTACCGACTCAATTTTACTCGTGGAGATGTTAAGGGTAATTGTCCGGGGATAAATTTGGATTGCGCCTAATGCAACTGTAATTGGAAACGTAATTGTCGGCACCAATGTTGGAATTTGGTTCGGTGTGGTACTACGTGGTGACAATGAACCCATTGAAATTGGTGAGGACACCAACATTCAGGAAGATTGTGTGTTCCAAACGGATCCGGGTTTCCCTGTTTCTATCGGGAAGGGGTGCACAATTGGTCACAAGGCCATGATTCACGGCTGCAAGATTGGCAACAATTCACTGATTGGAATGGGTGCGACGGTATTGAACGGCGCAAATATTGGAAACAACTGCTTGATCGGTGCCGGGGCGTTGATCCCGGAAGGTCGTGAGATACCGGACAATTCTCTTGTGGAGGTGTATCAACATTGCGCGGGGGGGGGGGGGGGGGAAATAATCCACAGCCCCCCCATTTGGTTTTTAAGAGACAAAAAAAGGATTACCGGGTCAAAGGGCGCCACAAACCTCGACTATGGGCAAAATGCTTTTCTCAGAAATGGGACTTTTAAAAATGTTGATCAGGATACGGTAGACAGGGCAAAAGCGTTATACGATGAAATTCTCGCGAACCCCGATCTGCTCACCGGGAAAAAAATAGATGTCGTTTTGGATACAGGAACGATTGTAGAAAAACCATGGCCGGATTAAAGAATAAAAAGATGTCACGCAAAGCCAATGAGTATCTTCGTTGGCATCAAGGAAATTACCAATAACATAATATAATATTATAAACGATGTGTGCACAACCTATGAAAATCAGTAAGCAGGTTCCTCTTAGTATAGAGCTTGATGAGGTTGAGGTCACCATGAGAAACTTCAAGGCCATAGTCGGTCTCTGTCTGGAAAATGCATCATCAAGAGGCCTACGTGAAGAAGAACTAAGGCCTGTCCTTATGAAGATTTTTAAACAGTCAGTGACTCTTGCCTCAAGTTCAAGTCATGCCTCGGAAAACTCCATCGAAGATATGGTCAAGCTCGTTTCCGACACAACAAAGAACTATCAAGTACGGTTACTAAATCTCAAGAGACGTGGTCCGGAGAGCTCCAGTATTTGTAACTTACGAATGGGTGATCAGATCTTAATGAAATTTGATATCTAAAAGGATCTTGTGCTTTAAAGCTCTCATTTTAAATCCCGACCAGATCCGGTGACATTGAAGAGATTTAGAGGGGGAAGCCGGAATTCTTGTAAGACGTGAAATGGAGGTATCTTACGAATGGGTGATCGGATCTCAATGAAACTTTATATATAGAAGAATCTTATGTCTCAGATGCTCCATTTTCAATTCGAATTGGATCCGGGGACATAGAGGGTTGCAGGGGGGGAAACAGAAATCATGGAAACCGGAAAATCTTGGAAAACGCTTAGATTGGAGATATCGGGATGAAACTTGGTTGGACTTCGGGGAAAAAGTCGTCCTTATAGACATAGATTTTCTGACTATGTTGAACAAAATGGCCATTTCAAAATTTGTGTCCGGTGACTTTGGGTAAAATGAGCGTGGGAGGGGGCCTAGTTGCCCTCCAGTTCTTATCACTTAAATAGAGCACTATAAATTTTAATTTTCGCTCAATTGAGCCTTGTCGCGACATTCTATGACCACTGGGTCACTAATATCAGCTCTGGGAAAAAGAAGAAGAAGGAAAATAAATAAATAAACACGCATCCATGGTCTTTCTTCTGGCAAAAATACAAAATTCCACATTTTGCAGAGAGGAGCTTGAAACCTGCACAATAGGGGGTGTTGTTGTTTTTTTTGTTTTTGTTTTTTTGGGGGGGGGGGTCAATTTCTAAAGAAAATTTCCCATAGAACCCATTTCCTCTGGTATGAAAACGTAAACTTTGGTGGAATGGAAAATAAGTATGGTTTAGTTAAAGACTTGCATCGACTCGAGAAACTGACGTAAGTTGGCCTGACATTTTTCAGATTATTCACCTTTTTTCCATTTTATCAGGCTTATAGCTTTCTGTGCATACATGTTTTTGCGTGAAGTGAGTTGTGTATGCATAAAAGTTCATAACATAATTTAAGACTAAATGTATACTTCCCCCTTGTCATCCCCCCCCCCCCAATTTAGATATCCATTGAATTTTTTTTGAGACAGTAGTCGAAATTTTATTTTTTCTGGCGATATTCATATGCTTCAAATGCTCTAAGTCATCTGGTCAAATCTTGGGTCTTATAGGGATATACTGGGGAAAAAAATTCTGATCCTCCTCGTCTTGAAAGCTTAAGCTGAATGCACTGTGTGGACTTGTGACTCTTCGTAGAGACGCTAACCATCGAAAATATAGGGGGACAGTAAGAATTTTTTATGATGATATTAAAAAGTTTAAGGGGGTCAAATCTAGGGGGTCAAGTACCCCCCCCCCCTGGGACCCCAATTGGAGCCCCTACATCTTTGCAAAAAGCTTAGAAAAGCTGAGACCTTTTAACAACTATTCCCATCATCTTCTCCACAAGGTAATAACTTTAAAAAATAACTTCTCAAATTTTGCTTTCCACGAAAAAGGGGTTTCCAGTTTGGGATATTTTATGTTCCGAATTAAAAGTGATAGTCTTGATTTAAAACATATGCCTCACAACTGCATCAAAGGCCTCAGGGTCATGGGACTTAGCAATGCAAATTGCATTTAGTTTCTGCTAGTTTAAGGCACTGCAGAATATGTTTTTATAATAATTTTTTTTTACGTTAAATATTTTTGGCACCTTACACAACATAACTGGTGCCAAGAAACCGAAATCAAAGGAAAATCGGACAACAGTCAGCCAAGAATAGTGAAAATGTTAATGCTTTTAAATGATAGGTTGTGCTGAATTGGAAGCTTCATAGAGTATGAGCAAGCGTTTGATTCAGCTGATAGAAGAGCTTTAACAAAGTTCTTATCCTTGTATACCAGACAAATACATTAAAATAATTAGTGCTGTGAATGAGAATAATGCTGCTGTGGTTAAGGTAGGAAATGAGGTTAGTAGCTGGTTTAAATATTAAATCAGAAGTTAAGCATGGCTGTGTTCTCTCCTCTTTTATATGGGCCATTTTGATGGACTTTATCCTAAGGAGCACAGGAAAGGTAATGGGGGAATATTACCTTACCTTAATTACCTTAATCCATCTGAGAGCTTTGAAACCATCCGTCGGGTGATTTTGCCTGCGGCATTGCCGGGTATCGTTTCAGCTCTGATGCTGGCGATTTCGCGCGCCATCGGGGAAACTATGATCGTGGTTATGGCCGCTGGTCTTTCGGCGAACTTGACCATTAACCCACTTGAAGCTGTGACCACCGTTACGGTGCAAATTGTAACGCTCCTTGTGGGTGACCAAGAATTTGATAGCGCGAAAACATTGGCCGCCTTTGCGCTTGGCCTGGTGCTTTTCTGCGTAACTTTGATGCTCAACGTGATCGCATTGCGCGTCATTCAAAAATATCGAGAGCAATATGACTGAGTTGGCAGGCGGAAACGTGCGTGAAGTGAATAATCTGAATGAAATTTGCATATCTATTTTACTTTCTTTGACTAATAATAACCTTATAATAACCTAAGTTTGATTTTTATTCCAGTTATACAGGAGTGACCCTTGAGTCACAAAGGCTGTTCAATTAGAAAGGTAACCTCTTTTAAAAGTAAAAAAAAAATAATCAAGTGTAAGAGCAAACTATTGAGAAGCGGCAATTCTTCCCCCATATACGTAATATTTTCTGTCCCTTTTAAGTTTTAATGTTGCTCTTTACTTTAAGTTAAAAAAACTTGTTTTCTAATTTAATTTCTGATCGTTTTTAAATAATACTGGGAAATTCAGCATCCTCTTCATTGAAAATTGCCATCCCGCACACGCGTGCTCGAATCTCTTCTGCCACTTGGGCGGGCGGCACTCTCACCACCAAAGTCGAAAGTGCAGTATCCAACGTTCGAATCCAGAGTCGCCAACTCGCGGACGAAGAGCAGCGTCTAGCCAAGCCTGAGCTGTCCTGGCCCGGCCCCGCCCCAGGAACTCGGCGAGTCACCTTCTATCTACATCGCAGCCCAGATACGCTGCTGGGCAAGGTGAGCCTCCAGCCTGGAGAAGACTACGCTGCTCATGCGGGGGAGAATCCTCCCCACTCTCTCTCGGGCCCCCCAATACTGGAACCAAGCGAGATCGACTTCCCGGAGGGATACGGCAATTACCTTGCGGTTGGTTGGTATCCAATCACTTTCGACTTATGAAAAAGATTAGAACTACCTGGGCTTTTATTATTATGGTTATTATTAATCATTAGGTTTTTACTACTCATCTTGACAATCATTTGTATCATGACTTTAAAAGCAAACAATCCCAACAAGGCTGAACATGTAAAGATTCTAACTTCTGCTTTATCCAATGTATGTACTGTGGTTGAGTTGTACGAGAGTTCGGTTATACGTGAGTTCAATTCCACGATGGTTCAGTTGTATGGCGGTTCAGTTGCATGGCAATTCATATGCAATGGGGCTCAATTGTTTGTTGATTTAGTTGCTTTAGTCAAATTTATCCTTTTACTCTAGCCGTGCACTTTATTGTCTCTAAACTAGTTTCCCAGCATAGTCTTCTGGTCACTTTATTTCTAAGCTCTATTTCTGGTCACTCTATTTCTAAAATACAGCCTAACAAGCTGCTCTGGATTCATTCTCGGCAATTGTTTGTCTCTTGTTTATGTAAATTCTCTTATTTCTCACATCACCTCTCTTGCTTAGCACCTTTCAAGCCGTAATGCAATGCAAATGAAAAGACATTTTTAGTGTAAAGCTTTTAACCTGTTATTCTTGCTTGAACTAAGAACCTATTGCGTGCTGACAGGACATTTCAAGTTCTTTGGGACACGAAAACCTACTTTGGGCATATATTTTCTATTTTTCAAGTGTTCTCTTCAAAACTACATGAAATCACTAGTGTAAAAATCTAACCACCTACGATTGTAGTTACGACTTGCGAGAACGAAACAGATGTTTTATACGGTCTTCAGCACAAACGACTCACCTTACATGCAATGGCAGTCGGACCTCCTGGAATACACCTGGAACCAGGTCGGTCAGGAAGGTGTGCTGATCCGCCTGGTCGCTACCGACAAGCCGGATCAACTCCCTCAGCAGAAGCATGCCCACTGCTTTGCGACCGACTTGTGGGACGTGCAGCCGGATACCGGAGACGCATATCCAATCTATAATAAGCCTGCGTCATTGCTTGAGTTGTAAGTTATTTTTTGGGGCATATATGGTTTATATAGAGAGGGCGATCGCATAAAATTTGAAGGGGGCTCTTTGGATTGGTAATCAGAAGTTCTAGTGCCCTTTATAAGATTCAGAGTGATCGGAAGGTGGCTACAAAACACCACACCCCCACCCAACACCTCGTATTTTTCCGAAATGTATCTGATAGAATTCTGAGAAACTTCGAAAAAGGCTCATTCGATTGGAAATTGAATTGGCTATTGCCCTTTTTAATCGTAGTAAATTATCGGTAGGCAAATAACCACCCTTCCATGCCCACCATTTTTCCAAACACATCCAATAAAATTTTTGAGAAAACAATTTTTTGCCCCGGTCTATAAAAAATATATTGTGCCATCTCTTTTTACATACGCAGCTCTATTGTGCTGCATATGACGGGTAGACCATCATATGTGCTGCATATGATGGGTTACTGGGTAGTAAAGGTATCACTACTTTTGAAAGTATAGTAAATTCAATACGATACCTGAAAATTTTCATATTTTAGCATTAACCGTAAAAAACAAAGTCCAGGCCCACTTAATGGTATAGCTTTAACAACATAAATGGGTTTAGTGTTAGCTAAACCCAGAAACTTAGCTTCAGCTAGAGTCAGACAGATCACACTGTGAATAGACCTTAGCTAATTTTTAAGCACGATTTGACAGAACCCTTCTGTCTCAAAATTTTGATAGGTTTTTGGAAAAGGATGGGCTAAGGATGAGAGCTGATAGGGATGAACAAGCAATTTGACTCTTAAACAGGGCACAAGAACTTTTAATTTCCAATCGTATTAGCTAGTCATGAAATTTCAAGGATATTCCTAGTAATGATAGAGCAGTGATGGATATGAAATAGCTTAAATGCCAATCTAAGGCCTGTATGCATATAGTTTTTTTTCGTTTAATTGGAACTCCCTCTAAATGTTCCCTAAAAATTTCAACTTGATGCCCTTAGTGTCAATAATTACAGTAACCATAAGTAGTATTAAAAATATACACATAGTGTCTTCTGGTTAGTTATTGAATAGACTCCCTTAATATTTCCTGATAGTTTTATATTAATATTCTTTGCCGTTCTTGAGATGTTTATCATACACCCTTTGGACAATTAGAGAAAGTAGTAGAAGAAGTGCAGAGAAGGTCTTTTCTTAAGACCATTCTTAAGAAAATGTCAATGTTTGGATAAATCCTGGCCTGATTATGAAACAGAATGGTTCTACAGACCAATAATAGGAGGGACAATTCTCCAATGTATGTTTGTTATATCCAGGTGAAAAAATCAATTTGAACTCTGATTTTTTTCTGTTTTTTTTAGAGTTAAACTACCCTCTATTACCTAAACTATCATCAGCACAACAGCATACTTTTTGGATCCACCCTTAACCTTTTTGTACCTTCCGGCATGGGTACTAATCGAAATAAGCGAGATACAGAATCTGGCGCTCTGACTAATATAGTCCAAATTAAACAAGTCCAATGCATTCTGTGTAAGTCCAATGCTTGTATCATCCATCACTAGTTCTTGCAGCTATAAAACAGGTTTTCTAAGATGTAACCTAAGCGTAATTCTTGGATATGTTTCCAATAACAGGCAAGTACCGGGAAAAGTTTTGTCATTTTTCAAAATAAAAGGAATAGTCACCTTATTTTAAGGTTAAGTCTTTGTATAGCTGTTATATGCTCAGAGCCTGCATATTTTCATATACTTTTCTGGCTAGGAAACCATTCCCATTTTGGATATTTCGATATTTCAAAAAATAACAAGTCTGTTTTATTTACTAGATGATTATTTACTTTAAAACATAATCAATCACTTTATTTAGTTGGGAAATACTTAATGTAAACTGAAATTGACGGAAGATAACAAATAGATGGTCATAATTAAACATTTGAGCTAAGATAAAAATGGACAACTGTTTTTCTTGCTTACTTTGACTTAGTGGCTATTCTCTTTCGAGTGTCCCTGTTACCGCTCTCTTAGGATCGAAAAAAAGAACAGCACTACAGACAATACTTAGAATGTCGTCAGAAAATGACAGTAGTCCAGAAACAGTGGCAACTACAGCTACTAGTGCTACTAGTACCAATACTACTGCTTTGACTACTGTTCTGACAATGCCTAAGGATATAAAGTTGAAGAATTCAGGGAATTTTGGGAGCTGGGGGTGGGAAGGTTAACAGATTCACAACACGCTGTCTTTACGGAGGTTGTCAAAGGGCTGTATTAGCTTTATCGTAGGAACGGTTTGGTGCATGAACTTGAAGCTTAAATGGCTTGTTTGTAAGGATTTTGAACTAACCAAAGGAAACTATAATTTATTATATGTCCCCCGAGGCTTATCTTACAACTCTTGACCATGGGCTCTGGGGGGTTGTGTCATCCTGGGGGGTATAAATATGATCTTTGGGCTAAAATTCCATGTACGATAATTTACTTAGGTCAGATAGAGTAGAGGTCATTTCTCCCAATACGTTTGACCTCTGTTCATCTCACATTTAAAATCAACCTATTTAACCGGAAACGGGGAAGTCAAGAAGAGGTGCTTCCGTAATTGCGTTAAAAAAATAAGAGCACTAAATAATATATAATCATTTTGTTCTGTATAAATATCGTTGTTTTAATTGTAATACTTTTGTTTATCTGCCGATGACGATCACTGCGTATATGCTCGAAATATCCAGAGATTTTGTCGTTGTTTTCACTGTCTAAAAAACGTATTTATCTCTCTTTAAACAAATTTTGTGGAAAAGAATAAATACAGAAGAGAGTATAATGAGGACTTTTTTCCCAAGGCAGTGAACGAAACATTTTCGTTTACTGTCTTGGGAAAAAAGTCCTCAATATTCTCTCTTCTGTATTTGTATTATTACATATATCTTTAAAAAAACTTTTTTTTAATTTAATACTAAATTGAGACTGTTTCCTTATAATTGCAAGTTAATGTCATTAAATTTTTGAAAATCTGTCAAATATGCGGTGTCTGCTTTCGAATTAATCAATCTTAAATCTGGATCTTTACTTTCCAGAAATGCTAAGACTGATCCAAAAATTGAGTAAAATCTTGTCATAAATGCACCCTTCAATAACCAGCGCACTTCAGGGAAACATTGAAATTAATTCAACTTTCCATTTCCATATGTATATAAAATTAATTTTCTATAATAAAAAGTTCAACGTTTCCAGAGCACTAATACTTTAATCTCAAAAACGCTATTACTGTATGTTCACAAAAAAGAAATATTTTACAGTAGGCAGTTGTCGTGAATTACATCTATGGAAATCTTCAACAACATTTATGTTCCCATGGCATTATCTCCTCTCTGCAGCGCATAAATATCATATGATATTTATGCTTTGTTTATATGACTGTTGCTGTTGCTCCTTACTACGGTTCGTTACATGAACTGTTTGAAAGACAGTGTCAATAAAATGATTATTGATTAAATGGCTAACTTGCTCATTATGTATCTTTCAAAAGTAAAAGTTGCATAAAAAATAGCAGTCAGCTGTATCTTCTCAGTCCCTTGAAGGCCTCAATGGCTTAGATAACTGTTCTGCTGATATGCCAAAGGCTTCAACTTGAGCTTCTTGGCTGTGGCTGATCCTCACCAAGTAGAATGATATGATGGCCTATTTCTTCCTGTCGCCCTTCCACTGTTTTCACATCTTTCTTCGCTGTTCTTCGGCTTAGATTTGCTTTTTTCCAATGACCTGTGTATCGATACTTCGTCCTAAATTTAACTTTCTTCATGGTACCAACAAAATGCACGATTTCAAAGGTTAAAATCACTAAACGAAGGCCGGGACGAGGTAGACGCCCTCGCTGCTCTCGGCGGCGATCTGCTCCGAGTCCGGCGCCGTGGGGACCATGTTCAGCATGTCGCGGAGCCACTGGATAACGGCGCCGCCAATGAACACCGAGCCCTCGAGGCAGTAGACCGGCTGGCCTTCAGCGTCGCAGCCGATGGTCGTGACGAGGCCGTTCTTGGAGACGACCGGCTCGCTGCCGGCGTTGAGCAGGGCGAAGCAGCCCGTGCCGTAGGTGTTCTTGGCTCGGCCGGGCTCGAAGCAGCCCTGGCCGAAGAGCGCCGACTGCTGGTCGCACATCCTTGCTTTGTAGGACTGGTACATGAAAGGATTAATGTCCTAGCTTATCTGGAAGTGCCTAAACTAGCAAAACCAGGACAGAGAGACTGACAGACCAACAGAATTTGTGATTGCTACATGTCACTTGGTAAATAAAGTGCCATGAAAAATTACTATTTATAGCTTATTCAGGAATTGTAATTATTATTATCTGTAGTCTTAATAGCACAATACTATTTAGAAAAGAAATTTACCAAATTTTTTAAAGAGAGCTAGAAAGCCCTCAAAAATGATTTTAGGGGCCCAGTTAGGACTAGGCAAAGCAGAATTGACCCTAGAGCCAAAGCTAAAATAAAATAAGGTAACGGTAATGATCTATAGTATAGTAAGTAATTATGAATGCTATTGAGCCGGGTTGCTTCTTACTTACAGTTCGTTACCAGGAACTGTTTGAGTTGCTATTTGTTCCAATTGTATTTCCCAAAGATGCATTGTTTTGAAATAATATATTTATGGCATTTCCTCATCCAAAGGATAACAGATAAAATATATGGGTAGGATTCCCTTCTGTAACATATCTGCATATATCAATCAGAGAACCTAGATATTTGAAGCAAGTTAATTTACTCCAAAAAAGAGGTGGGGCCTATTTCAGGCACTGCTTCGATCGTTGCATCAAGATGCAGCATTTTTCTTTGTTAGAGGTCCCCCAAGATTGTTTGAGCCCCCTTTAGAAATGAAATCCTAGCAAAAAAAAAAAAAATTACAACAAACGATGATTCTGTTTTCAAAGGCGTTTTCAAAATACATTGCTTCAAAGCCAACTTTACTCTCTATTTCCTGAAACTCAGTCAATGCTGTTTTTAAATGTACCATGTATAAAAGCTTAATATTTTGTTACTTTGCCACAAAACATAAAACTATGTCTATATTTTCATTTTTAAAATTACACTAACTACAAGCTATTGCTACGTCACTTTGCATCAAAATGCAATAGCTTTTAAATGTTTCACAAATTTTTGACTATGGAAATTTTTTTTTTTTTGTATCTCATTGACTTTTTAATCCATAAACGCTAGAACAATAATTATCCAATCACCAAAATTGTCAATATTAAAGCCCTGGGCTCAATATGATCAGTGGTTGATAAGATCTTGGAGGCTGACTAGTGTCGGCCATTACTGCGGCATTTCAATCTGAAATTTAGTGATACTAAAACAGTTTTATTCATAATAACTATGCAGCCAGTATATTTTAGCTGACTTCACGAGAAAACCTCTGCTTTTATTCTTCGTACTTTATACTTTTAGCGGATATTTTTTTATTATTCCATCTTCATTTTTAATATAAAAAAAGCAAAAACAGGGGTCCTTTATAATTCCTAATAGGCTCTACATTAATATTGTTACAAATATACCGCTTTTGAAACGTTATCATCTAGTATCACATTAGTCGGGTTGTTATGTGGATGTCGATGCAGAAGCAGTACTGAACCTGCTAACGGTCGCACAGGGGCCCGCTTTGTAGCATGTGCCATTTCAGCTATATCAGACAAGTTACGAGGCTATTAAGGTTTACATTCACTCTGAAACATTTAATGCGACATGTATACAGTTATAACTTTTACTGAAAGGATAAAATATTTATACTATTGGAAGCTTAATTTCAGGTCTGTCCATTCAACGAGCTAGAATTATAATTTATCTAGAGTTTTACCTTGAGATCCAAATTTGCTTAGAAAATTGAAAAGTATCCTTTTTTCGACAACTTTCAGTAAATTCTGACGTGTTCATGCATAACTTTAACTGTAGAAGTAGTTTTTGAAGAATAGTTTCGTCTGTTTGATTATTTTTTTTAATTGTTTATAATATCATGATGTCTTTTTTTGTGGTTAGGTGCCATAGATGCCATGGCGATAACTTTTGGGCATGAAGCTCAAAGCTTAGGATACCCTGATACAAGCGGGATGTATCCCACTTGATATCCTACTGCATTATTATTTTTGTATGTTTTGCTTTTGAAAGCCTGTATTTAAAATTAAATTGTATATAAGTTTTATGGCTTCGTTTTTGTTTTTGTTTTATGTGTTACTAGGTTGAATTTTTAACTATCATTTATTTCTCTGGTGAATAGCCTAGAATGTCGGGCTATCTGCAGGCAGATGTCGGGTCCGATTCCAGCAGGTTCACCGGTTGTTAGGGCGATAATAGGATATGTGGTTGGGGGCATTAAATATCGTCTGCTCGATATTCAACATAAGCCTGGTCACGTAGCGTACGTAACAAATCCTCGACGACAACTTCGGCTTTCCGACCGCTTATTGCTTTACGCGCTTTATTACGTTGATGCTGACTGCTGACATCTTGTTCGCGGCGCTCAATGACTTCTATTAAATGCCAGCCAAACTGGGTTTTTACGGGATCACTGACTTGTCCGGGTGTCAATGCATTCATCGTCTTTTCAAAAGGTGGCACGGTATTGCCGGCAGTACTTTTTGAGACAAAGCTCATCCAAGTGATCCATATAAATGAAGATGGAACCCGAACCTCCTTAACTCCTGATTTAGTACGAAATCACTTGGCTAACCTCACTTCCTACCTTCCGCAGCAATGTTTTTCTCATACAAACATTAATCACTTTAATACATTTGTCTGGTACCAAACAGTTCGTGGTAAAGAACTGTAAGTAAGGAGCGATGCGGCTCAATAGTAACCGAAACGCTAAGAAACAGAGTCTTGATAACAATAGATACATCTAAAGAAACGAATTCTAGCAATTATTCAAAACATATTACATTCATCAAATTTAATGTCAATGTTACCCTTCAAAAGTACCAAAATGGTCAGAATTTTTTTTTACAACATACTAAAATTCCCCATAAATCCGAGT
Organism: Alatinidae sp. Z8VKAUB7J3; assembly: GCA_010016025.2. Lineage (NCBI taxonomy): Eukaryota > Metazoa > Cnidaria > Cubozoa > Carybdeida > Alatinidae > Alatinidae sp. Z8VKAUB7J3. The sequence goes on from JAAAKM020721499.1 coordinate 8,034,687, forward strand.
GGGGCGAGTACTCGAAAAACAGGGGGAAATTGGGGAAACTGCCGAACATCCCCAGAAAATAGTGCAAAGTGAATTTTCTGGGGTTTTCCCATACGCTGATCACGAAACTGACATCTAAAATTCAGTATAGAATAAAAGTACTACGGAAAACGGGGGGAAGAGGGAAAAGAAATATTAAAAATACAGGGTAGGGGTAGAAATCGCTTTGGAATATGTTTTCTGGGGTCTTTCTATCTGCTGATCCCGAAACTGACATCTAAAATGGAATAAAGAACATGAGCCCCACCATCTCCTGTGTGTTTGGTTTGTCGTTTTTTTCAAATGGTTTTATTTAAAAAAAATGTTCTTCTTTAATTTTTTTTTTTGCTTTCGTTGCGAAAGGCTCAGATTTTCCGTTGAGAAAGGCTCTGAACGGCCGTTGAGAAATATTTGGATTTTCTTTTAATAACGTTTTGTTATTTTTTTCGTTTTTTTGTTCAACTGTTTTATTTAAATTAAACCCATTTATCTCTCTTAGTTTTTCGTAACAAAAATGTCCACCAACAAAATCCGCTTTTAAGGCTGATTCCACGTGCACAAAGTACATAAATCTGAGACTACCCATCGCAAGTTGTTAGTAGAAGACAAATTGAATACAGATGATATGTTTAGTACTGGACTTGCAAAAATTAGAATTTCAATACCTAACTCTCAGAATCAATCAGATGTAGTTTCCTATGTAGCTGAAGTATTACATGCAAATGGAGTAGAATTAGTAAATGCATTTTTCAGTCAGGATAATATCATAATTATTCTAAATGAAAGAGATTCATCTAGAGCCTATGATATTTTACACTCAGATATTATGAGGACCTAGATATAGTAAATTTAGTGAAAATTATTCTTATAGCATATATTCACCCAATTTGTGGGTAGGGCACTATTGGCAAGAAATAAGAAAAAAATTCTCATTTTAGGAGGTGGATTTGCAGGAGTAGAATGCGGTTTCCCGTTTTTTTTTTCAGCAGGCCTAGCGGAATACCAGAATACCATAGATATATTCTTAATAGCTCATTCAAAAGTTATTTCTCATACCTACATGCTTTTATAAATTTCGCCACCTGCAAGTGCTATATGGCACTAGAAGGCGACCCGAAGATCATAGACAGATTTTTTATAGCTCACATAAAAGACGTTGCTCATATCTACGTTCTTCCTATAAATTCCACCATCTGCAAGTTCCAAATGGCACTAAAAATTGCACTTTTGGTGCCATCTCTCAGGCGGAAAAGCTGGGGCTATTGGGCTAACAGAACTTATAAAAGTGGTGTTTGATGACTCATTTGAAAGTCTGGTCCTGGTTAGGGGTTAATGCTCTGAAATAAACATACCCAAATCTTTGTCACCATATGCTTGCTTGCTGGTGCTCTGAAGTGGCTCTTGTAGGTTAAATAGTTTTTATTTACCCTGGTGTGAACTCAACTAGGTGGTAATATGTATCCACAATAAAGTTGTTCCTGATTGTTCGTTTAAGCACGAAGAAAATTGAATCAGGCTTACGTCTTAGGGACGATAACGTTTAGCCTCAAATATTATTTGTAGCTGAAACTTGACGACCAGTGATAATTGAAGTTCCGGAAAAAGTGTACACTGGCCTGTAAAACCTCTGTAAAAGGCCTTACAAGAGCCATCTTAAAAGGCTCTTATGAAGCAATTGAGAAGTTATTGAAAGAAGGAAGAGCAAGAAGAAGGTGAAATAAACTTAGTTGCCTCAGCTGATTCTGAAGCTGCACTAGCTGATACTGTTTATAAAATATCTTTTGTCTGTGTTTAGGAAAATTGCCTAGCATTGTGGAGTTGACGAATGCACAGATAAAAAAAAAAAAAATAGTGACTGCTTGGCAAAACTTTACGAGAAAAACTATGTCTGGTCAATAATACAATGGAATTCCAACTATAATGCATTACAGGGAATAGTAGATTGTCATAGTGCAGAAAAGCTGAATGCACTATCTGATGTGTTTTGAATGTGTTTTGAATGATGTAGTACTTCTCCTAATACCACCACAACCACCTACTATCATGCTAGTACCATTATGGCTAAGTGTATGAAGGTGAAAATTCGAGAGAATACTGAGGGGATATTTGAACTATATCAAAAGACATTATGTGCATGCAGGTTGTCAAAAAGGAGTATCTCAAGAATTGATTTTGGCTATTAAGTTGGAACTTTCAGAGAATACTTAAGGGGAAAGATCAACTGGCCAAAAGGCAAAATATGCACGCTACTGCCAATACTTCTACCACTGATACATTTACTACTAAATAGAGAAAGAATGGTAAATGTAATGTTATATTTGTATTTTATGATGAATAAATCTTGTCTTATCTCGGAGTAAAGAAAATTACCCAGCAAAATAAAAAATTGTAATGAAAATTGATAAAATCTAAGAAAAATCAAACCTTATAGAAAAATATGAAGGTCATATTCGAAATCATTGCCAAAAAATACATAAAACTTAGCAATTATTTTCTTTAATTTTTGTTCATCTCACGCATATGTCAGTCCTCCTGTACGATAAGCAAAAAAATTTGATTATAAGGGAGGAACATTGCGTTTTGCTAAGTTACTATTTTTGTGTTGCTAAGTTACCATTTTAATGACCTGCATTTTTTTATTTGATTAGCTCGACTTAGTTGTAATCTATTAGTAAAAAAACAAAATAGATGGGGAAAAAAAAGCTCTTTCAGCAGCTAATTTTTATTTTGATCGTAATTCTGTTGAGGCTAGGATTCAATATCTGTGCACCTTGATTTATTCCAAGTGGCGTCTGTTTTGACACCACTAACAGAATGGAGTTGCACAGGTGTTGCCACCTTCCGGTTGAGCTCAAGTTTCTCTGCTACTCCCCCTTTGAAGATAGGTCCAATGAAAGTACAAGAAAGTTGGTTTATGATGTCACCACTTAATTATGTTTTAATAATGTATGGTTAAGAGGCTAGATCTGATTGTGCTCATTATTTTTTCTTTTCTCTCTCGGTGCCTAATTCTGCTTTAAATTCAAAGTTCAAACGTCTCGTCTAGGGTGAACGATCCCACGACGAGTAGAGGTACTGATGGGGGTCCCCCCATCAGTACTTCCACTGGTGGCGGGATCGTTCACAATGGGGCCGTGGGCGGGTGTTTTGCAGCCGTCCCCGCCGCGAAAACCTCCCCCAGATAGCGACGAAACCTATCTCGCTATCAGGCAGTGCCGCGACTGTACTCAGATCTGGCTGTGTTCGGCACTCATATCTGGCCGATCTGGCTGTGCTCAGATGTGCACGCGCGAGGTCTCGCGCGCGAGCAACGTCACTTCCTTCGACGGCGACCTCGACGAGGGCGAGTTTGGAGGCTGGGTTGTCTCCCGTCCTACACCAGTAGCGCTGGCATTTGCAAGGTTTCACTTTTATAATAGGCTAAAAAAAATTTTTAAGATCATCAAAGGTCAGGGCACATATCTGTACCATAACACACTATAATTTCAATAAAAAGCAGCAAAAAAGTGGAACCAAAAAGTTCAAGTCTTGGCATACAGCCTGCCTACTGTTTTACTCTTTAGGCATAGGCTAGTTCAGAAAATGCAATGCATTAGGCTACATGTTATCAAAAGGAATGTCTTTGTGTTAAGAACTTACAAAAGAATCTGTAAAGCCATGGCCCTATCAATAAAAGTGCTTATTTTTGAAGCAGTAAAGTTCCATCACAAACCTTTGCAGGTGCCCCAGGAATAGGTCCATCAACACTATGTCATAGACATAGTCCAACAAAGGCGGCATTGAACTGAAGTTTCGATAAGAACAATTTGACTTTTAATCTCGTTATATTGTAAATTGAATACACAATTGCTTCTATTCAAGATTTAGATAAAATCATTTTGAATTACAGTCAACGTCCTCATCGATTCATGTCTGATCATAGTCCTCTTAAAGTTCAACACAGTAACAATACACTTGGCATTTTTCTCAAACAATATTACAGTAAAGGGGATATGTGAAAAAGAAGACATTCAATGTTGATGATACAGTTCGAAACAATCGAACAAGTAATATTTTTGAAAAGGGGAGTTACTTGCGGTAAACTGAACAGAAGATGTAGATCATATTATAAAATATTTCAGCTGGACTAGCTGAAGGACATTGGCAAGTCTCTACAAAAAACATATTAAATTTGATCAGCTGATTTGTGTTTCTGGGCTTAATTCAGTTTGTCATTTATTATTTCGATATACTTCAATCTTGTATTTATTATGATTTTCTTGTTATATTTGGATGTTACTGATAGTGTTTTCCTGAAGCCTGTTGCAGACTCTAGGTGGAAGGAAGGGGTAAACTAATCCTGGGAATTTTTGTGGCGTTGGTAAAGTTTTAGGTAGTATTTACAGCACCCAAAACGCTGCAATAGTTTCCCTTTTTCTACACTGAACTAGACAATCACCCCCTAAAATTCAAGGAATACAAATGGAAATCAGAACATCAGATTTAATGTACCAAAGAACTCTGCTGTAGAAGTTTCAAGTTCCTATATACAAAAATGTAGAATTCTGCTGTTTCTGCAAGAAGAAAGATCACTGATTCTCGTTCATTTGTGTTTGTTTTTTTCAGGGATAATCTTTTCGAAATAATGGCCCTAGAAGATCCGGAGAGGGCTCATTCAAACGGAAATTGAAATTTCTAGTCCCATCTAAAACTGACAAAAGTGCAATAGACCCCACCCCCACCACCCTTTTTCTCCAAATTTATCGGATCAAAATGTTGAGAGAGCTATTAGGTTTATTATAGCATTTATCCATACCACTCAACCTGTTTTCGGTTTGGCCCCGGATGGTAGGTTAAATGTGGTCTGTTGCTACTGCTACTACTACTACTACTACTACTACTAGTAAGGAAAGGTTATAAGCGTCAAACTTTCAGGAGACGTAGGGGGGATGTAAAGGCTAAGGTTATCAAGGTGAGTTTGCAAGATGCGTAGTCTGTATACAAAGCAGTTAGAAATGTTTTTCTTATTCAGAAACTCGCGGCATTAGGTATAGTTAAATAACTGATTTTCTGCAAGTTTTTATCGAGGTTTTAGATGGATGTTGAACCTTTTTTTTTAAAGAGTCACCACAGACACTTTTAGGCATAACCTGCCCCCGGGCCCTGGGGGGTTACGTCAACATCTGAGTTTTATTATCTGACCTTTGAACTATTTTTAACAAACCAGCTGTCTAAAACTTTTCATCGGATGCATTTGGAAAAAATAAGGCGTGAGGGAGACTAGCTGCTTTCCGATCTCTTTTGACTCGTAAAAACTGAACCAAAAATTTCATCCAATCAAATGGGCGCTCTCTGAAGTTTATATGAGCATCCATTTCACAACAACCATGTGCACTCCCGGGTCATAACTAATAACGGCTGCCCCGGGCCCTGAGAAATTGTGCCCACCCAGAGTTTTCGTTATATTATCTTTGAAATATTTTTAAACTATTGTTTGGAATGAATGTTTTGGAAGTGTTTGGGAGTGAGCTTGGTTTAGTAGAGCGGATGTCTGAGAGGAGCGCGAGTGCTACTAAAAAGTTGCGTAAGTTTCTTCGTATAGGGGTTAAAGATAGGAAATTATTTTTGAGGGGGTAGTTTGCTGAGGTTTTTAGGAGTTAGTTTATTATGGACGGTGCTTCTTGGTTAAAATTGTTGGCCTTGTTGTGTGTTTTTTTTCTTGGCTTTTATTTCTTTTAAGTTGTATTTTGTTCATCGGGCTTTTTTTGTAGTTGTATTTTGTGTGTCGCTATGGCCCGCAGGCTGCGATAAAATCTTATCTTATAAATATGATCTTATGATAACCATCATTATATTTTAGTGATAGCGAAGTGAGTGATAGTGTGATAGTATTAAGTGAGTAGTAGTGTTAGTGAGTGATATCACAGTGTTGTGATAGTAGTTTCAATGATAGCAGAGCCATATCAATATGAAACTAGAGAAGAAGATGAGTTTAGAAGGCCTAATGCGGTGTCTTCAAGATTTAGCTTTAGTTTTTATGTCCAATTAGCAGTGTAAAAAAAAAATGTCCGATGTTTGACATTTCTTTTTCTTCTTTGTGTCCCTCTTTTCCTTTGTTCATCCTCATATAGAGTTTAAACAGTTTTGTTTCTTGTTGATTCTGTTTGCTGTGTACCATAACTTAAAAAACAAACTCTTTTTTGATCCATTTTAAACCTATATCTGCAAGTCCCAGGGTCAAAGAGACTCCAATCTACAAAAAGGAATTGAAAGAAAAATTTTTGGCCAAAAAAGAACCAAAAAACTTTTGTTTTCGGGAAAAATTAAAATTTGCGTCTACTGGCACCTTGGTTATATGGGCTCTAATGTGAAAACAAACTCTTAGCAACCTAAAAATTCCCAGGGAGGCAAGAGCTTCCCGAAAATGGTCTACAAAACATTATTTCCTGGTCAAGTTGAACCTTATATTTGTCATCCCTTTGGACAAAAAAAGAACAAGGCACAAAACAAAAATTTGAAAAAAATATTGGCTTAAGAGTTATGGTGTTTTCAGTGTCTTTTCTAGGCTAAATCTTTGCCTTATCTCGTGACGTCAAATCCATTACACTGTGAATACAATCCCTCACAAATATTTATTTTCCAGTTATTTCTAGGATATTCATCGGGATAAGACACAATTTTTATGTCTTAGAAAGGTACCATGTGAAATCATGCTATTGAAATAAACTCCTCCTTGTTCTCGTTATTCCTCATTACCCTTGTTTACCAAAAAAAGTATCCCTCAAGATTTCCACCCAATGTGTTCATTATTTTGTCCATCTAAGCATTTTTTTTTTTTTATAATGGTGTTTAATATCAACATAAACGCTCTTTATTCTGCACGCCCGTTGATCTTGAAGGTTCTTGACTTAGGTTGGGAATCGAAAGAAACAGAATTCGGGAGTGATCCAGCAGGGGAAGGGGGCTTTGAACTTTAATCCTCACCTCCCGGAGATATTGAGATTTTGGGACTGTCCCCTTAATTCCTTTTATTTCAAAATAATTGACTTGTTTTTACCGCTTTTCCAAGTTCTTACCTCCCCCCCCCCTACCCTGAAACGAAAGCATATATAAGTGCATAATTCTAGGTGTTGTATCTTTTCAGTTGTCACACTATTTTTTTTTTACGCTTATATGATTATGATCTTTGGTTATAGATACTCATCTTGAAACCTTAACCATTCATTTTGTTGCTGCGACTCTGCGTTGATCGGCACTGCCGGGCGGCGTGGTGGCGTTGGGTTGGCACGCGAAATGCTTCGCTCTCGATGGTGGGATGGGATTGTGGATTCCGAACCGGGCCATCCTCTCTATGCACACATACAGCGGAAGGGGAGGGGCGGGTTGGAGCACGATGAGAAAGAGGAAGAGAAGATGTAAGAGACGAGAAGAAGAGTCAGGTCGACGAGAAGTAAATGGTACGCTCGGTTGGAAGACCAAGACTGCGGCGGAACTCGTCAGCCGCCGCTGCCGCTCTCTCTGCCACGTTGTGCTCAGACTCGCGCCGTTTCCGCTGAAGGAGTCGCAGAAGGGAAGCGGCACAAACCGTACTGTATGTTTGCTTCTAATGAGCTGTCCCTGTTTATTTTGCCATCTGTTTGTCCTAATGTAGTCGACTAATTCTGTTCTGTAGAGATAACATCGATCTAAGAGTTGGATAGTACGTGGATTGAGCAAAAGTCTTCTCAAAGTAACAAGCGTCAAAATAGGAAAGATTAAAGAAAAGTTCAAAATGATAATTCTTCCTCACTTGACAGTCTTTTTTAAATAGTGTTCAGTTTTTTTGTTGCTATGGACTAAGGTATTTTTAAATAGATTCTTCTCTTTATAGTTATTCGTTAAAAATTACCTTAAAATTTTTTCCATGCCCTTCGATTTAGCAGATGGGTCATTCGGGCGCATCCGGCAGATTTCGCGGCCCCGTGACGCGGCGGTGACGGGCTGTTTGCGCAGCTTTCACGATGCCGCCGCTCCGGCCCCGCGGAACCGGGCGAATCAGGCCGCCTCAGGCGGGCTCATTCCGCGGTCAGATCCTTCGCCAGCCGGAAGCCGATGCGCCGCGGCGGAGCCTCCGGCTGCGCCTTCGGGACCGAGCGCAGCAGCACGTTCAGCTGGCTCGCGTGCTGGACAAGCTGGCTGCGGGTGCCGTCCGGCCCGGTGCTGTAGAAGGTGAGGATGTCGGGGTCGAAATAGCCCATCCCCTCGATCCTGAGCACGCCGGCATCGCCGCCGGTTTTTTTAATCGCGAATATCTCTAAATAATTAAAAAGTCAAAACAGTTAGTTTTTTTTAACTACCTGGTAATGGCAAAATTTGTAATGTATTTGAAAACATTATTTTTTACAGATTTGTTTTCAATATATCTAAATCGTTATATATCAATTGTATGCTACTTTTTATGAAGCTTACTATCGCAGTGTGAAATCTGATGACGCTATTGCAGAAAAAAGCCGTACGAAATTCTTGTTTATATAAATGATTATGTAGCTGCAACCTATTATAGAGTGAGTGACGGCTCACTGTAACCCAATAGCTGAAAAGTGTTTAAAAAACAATCTTGTGATGAAATTTTTTCCATTTGGTGATCCATGCCAACCGTACCATGGGGAACCTTGTGGTACGGGGTTGTACGGACTGGCGCAAAAACATAGAGGATTAGTGAGGGGGTAATTATGAATGTATGACGCAAGTTTATAGGCCTAATGGGATCACATCATGCGAAAGTAGAGTGCCGTTACATGTGAGCATGCCCATGTTTCGCCTCGTAAGAACTTTTCGCAACACGTGCCATAGGATTGATTAGACACCTCATGGGCACCTATATATGGCATGACACCCCGCTCCGTCCTCACTCCAAGCACCTACCGCCTTCAAGCCAAGCGCCATATTCTTGTCTTCCATCTCCATCTTCATCCATGGCTTCTCCAAAAAATTGTCCTTTTTGGTCAATCGTCTAGGGCTAAACAGAAAGCAGGTGGTCCTTGTCTGGGTTGGGAGAACGTCATAAGAAAAGATTAAAAGGAAACGGGAACTTCCTGGGAGGTAGTAAAAAGGGAGGCTTTGAATCGATTGAGAAGAAGGAGGAGCTTGCGTAGTTGTGTCGGCCACAGGCGGCCTGGTGCTGAGGTGATTTGTTAGAAGTAGTAGTAGTGTCAAGTATTCAATTAATATTATTGACTAGTCTTGGTAGTGGTTCTTAGTAAATTGATGATTAGTGTTATATTGATTATTATCAATCTTTTGTTCCTCCTGATTGAAAATAGATTTTTGATGTTCTTCACTGCACCCACTGTCTTTACTAATAATACTACTTAGGTAAGTGAAGCTGTCCATTTGGTCTATATTCTCGTTACCCTAAGGTTTATTTTCAAACCTACTCTTGCACCATGAACTTGGAAAACGTCTAAAAGCTCATTCATTTGGCTAACATTTTCATCTAGGATGCTTAAATCGTCAACCTAATTTTTTTTTTACTTCCCAATTTCATTACGTGTTCTCCCGTTCCCTTTCCTGTGTTCCGTAAGACAAAGTCCATCCCTATTATACATTTAAATAAGGATAGAACGCAACCTTGTTTAACTTTTGACTTAATACGCATGCGGAATCAAACGCTTGCTCATAGTTGATTCTTATTATAAAATTCACATGTTTGAGTTTTCTTATTTGAAGCAATGTCACACATGAAATTCTCATATGAAGAATCACTTTCTGTAACAGCCAAATAAAAATCAATAGGTTTATAATCATAGTAGCCGGTAAGAATATTATATGCGTGGAGGGGCTGCAAATTACATACTTTGACCACAATTTTTACACATAGTAATAGTTATTGGGAAGTGTACAGACGTTTTCAGGGGGATTTTTTTGGTTGGGGGGGGGCTACGTGGGAAGATATTTCCATGGAGGAATTTGTCATGAGGGAAGAAAATTTCAATGAAGGGGGCGCAGGACTTTCTAACATTATTTAAAGCTAAGCCGATCTAGAAACTTTCATAATGCCTCATAATAAATTGATAACAAACCTATATTATATCTAATCAGGAGCAATACCCTCTTCTTAGGTGAAGGCAACGCCCACTTAGCTCTTTGAGGTCCCTACAAAGGTCACGCCCTAATCACAGGACCAAGGCAAACCTGACATGATACTAGTTTTGGCTAAAATTATTTAAACTGCAATTTGTTCAGTATTTTACATATAATAAGAATTAATATGAGTGATATCACTGCTTTAAACCGAATATCTGACAGGAGTCAAATTTTGCTTAACTGATCCACTCCTTTTCCTCAAAGTCAGGTATTGACAGGAGTCAGATTTTCCTGGTTTTGGGAACCTAATAAAGTTATAGTAGGGCTATTCTTGGTTTATTCAAGCCTAGTTTCAGGGCTATGCATGGTTCATACGAATAGTCTTACTTCCCAAAGTTGATATGGACTGCCACAGTCATTTCGAAACTGTGATTCTTTTCTACAATCAGTATTTGTCGTTAAACGATTTCAATTCTGAAACAAAAAATTGATTTCAGGCATATTTGGAACGTCACGCTTTGATTTTCTCTGAAAATTTGGTAAGGAGCAATTCTAGAAAAATTTAGGCGAAGAAAATAGTAAACATTGCAGCTTTTTGGGTACTCCAAAAATCAACTTTAGGACCCAAAATTTTGATGGTATCTTCTCGCTGTTTCTTGTTTGAAATGAAATAGGGCGAATGATTGAATGATTTAGTGGGATTTAATTATGATAATGATAAGGGTTTAATAGTCAAGAATGTATTTGATACCTAGTTGTTTTGGCGATATCTGAAAGAAAGTTCCTTATGGCAAGTAAGGTTTCCATGAAACTCTACTCCCATTTAACTCAACCAGTTTTACCCTACTCTCGTTGAACTCAAGCCCCGTTTGACTCAACCCCCATTTAACTCATCCCCAATCAACTAAACCCTTACTCACCTCAACTCCTGCAACAAGTTATGTTAGGTTGAATGGGGTGAACTTAAACAGGAGTTGAACTGAAACCTTAGTTTTTAGTATTCAGTTTCTTTTTTGCTGGTTTTAGTTCTGAAAATGCAATTCCTGTTATCAGGGTTGTTACTAGCCAACAATTTTTTTTTTTTTGGGGGGGGGGGCAAGAGATTTTACCAACTAGTTGGCCTTTTTTGCCGCCTGTTTCTGTCAACCTTCGGTTCTTCCTTCAAAAACGGAATTCCTCGTTTTCGGCTTCCATTAACCTTCAAAAATAAATTCTTCAAGTTGACCCGGCTAAACTCTACATCTCCACTTCACTTAAGTACCTTGGTCTTCCGTTTGGCAGATCTAACCAAGCCACAAGGATGATAATAATAAATACTCCAAAGGAAAAACTTGGAAGGGCTACCAGGGAACAGGTAAAAGATGTGAAAATGGTTCTGGAGGGTGGATCCATTGAAGTGGATGGGCATGGTACTCTTATGGCGAAGCGTTCATCGATCCTTACTAGGAGCCGCAATCCTAACATGTCGCAAAGTCAGGCAGAGAAATTCTTCCGTGACCACCTTGGAGTCAAAAATTTTATCTGGCTTGATGGAGTAGAGGGTGCCGACTTAACGGACGACCACCTTGATGGCACAGCTCGATTTGCTAATGGAGATACCATCATTACCCATGCAAAAGAGGATTTCCCAAATGGACAGAAGGAAGAGTATGATATCTTAAGCAATGCAAAGAACGCACTGCATCTAGTATCAGCTTGTCGTCTTCAGTAAAGAATGTCATTTGAACGCCATCTATGTGAAGAGGCTTTAGAGTAAGTGTAGCAGATGATGTATCTACCAATGACACTCCTCCCCGGTTGCCAAGAACCCAGAAAAAAAAAGATTCTGTCGAAGGGATTTTCAATCCCTTTCAGTCAGGACGGTTTTAAGGGGAGCAGAGCACTTGCCGCGGGCGCAGAAATCTTTAAGGGCGCGAAACTCCAAATATAATCTAGTGATTTTAGTCGTTTCGTAATTTTTGATTTTTTTATTATTATTAATATAAAGTAAAGGGCGGAGTTGGTGGTAAGTATAAGCAATTTGAATGATCAACAAGGGCCCACTCCACCTAGCAGATGAAGGCCACATAGAAAATGAGTTTCACCAGTCCCATACATCGCATGGGTACCCTCCCCCTGCGTTACGCTCATTGTTACAAAGTGCGATCCTGCGTGGCCTTCAGGATGAGGATAGCAACCACCTCTTTGTCGATAGCCCAGCCTATTTGGATATGCAGTGGCAACAAGTGGCGCAGATCGCCGCGGAACACCATGTAGCGATTTGCCACTGCTTCCACAGCCTCCCGATGCCCGGACTTTTCTTCCTGATTGGGCGTCTTGGGAACGATTACGGTCGGCGCTGACGGATAATCATTCAGATAGAAGACACTGCCAAAGTTTTAACTATATTCCTTTAATTTTTAATAGTAGCCTATCAGTTGTAAAGATGGGGCATTGGCTATGCATCTTTCAAACAGCGAAGAATATTGCATTTTTTGACCCTCTTGGTCTACCGTATGCTTTCTACACGCCTCCGGTTAGAAGCTTTCTTTAACAAACGGAATTTTTTGTTCAAAATCGGAAGCGAGTACAAGATTTATCAACCAAAAGCTGAGGTTGTCACGCACTGTTATATTTGGTTTTTCTACGTCTTGGATATACTTAAAGTGAATTTCTTAGCATTTATGGTGACAGTCCTCGACTAAACAATTTTCTAGTTGAAAATACTCTTTCTTAGCTGATTTATACTTAAATAACACCTCCTTCTCAAAATTTCCAAAATCCAATCCCTCCTTTATTATACTCCAAATATTATTAATAGAAGAACAAGATGATTTATATTTTTATTGGGTCGAATGAGCCAGATTGACTGTTGGGCATTTTGTCGTGGTGTTCAAATGCTCTTTCTTCTAAGATCTATCTATAAGCCCGTGTTTGCCGTCCTATCAAAACATCTTTGCAACAATAATTTTTCCGCTATCTAGCAGACGGTTTTTGTTTACAGTTGTTGATAGAATTCTTTAACCATTTGAAGTCGTTTTTGTAATACATCTTGTAAGAATGTTATTAAAGGCTCTTTTCCTATTTGTTGGAAGACGGCGGGCTGAGCTGAACTTCATATTGCCCATCGAACCCCTTTGAGACGGCGGAGCGACCTTCGAGCGTAAACGACTTGGTTGATGGCGACATCAAGAAATACAGTTCGCCCGCATCACTTTCAAAAACGCAACGGAGGCGACTCTCATTCGTTACGGCTTCCGTCACGAATCCTAATCCGCCCTCGAATAGCGTCACCAACCGTTCGGCCCAACCTGCAGTGGCGAATGGCAGGTCTTCATCGTAAGATCGTTGGAGTGAAGCCGCGAACTCGGTTAGTGTTTTACCTGCCTCCACACGCTGCAGACGTTCCAATTCACGTCGATGTTCCAACAACCGCACAGTTTGGTTCGAAGCAGAGTGCGGATGCCAAGTTAAACTTCATCCGTGAAGATGTCCAAAACCGTCCTCGCCTTTCGGACTCGCCCGGTAACGCCAACTACTCGGTATACCAATTGGCCCCGCACGTTGACGTGACGACGATGGAATGCCCACCGGAAGAGCCTAACTGCTCCAGCCCTGGTACGGACGTAGATGGTACCGAACTGCACCGTGGTCTCTTCGACAACACGTTCCAACAAAACCCCTACTGGGCTGCACACCAGTTCACGCAAGCCGACGAAGACCGCCGTCTCATTGGTTTTGCATCGCTGACCTACCAGTTCACGGACTGGTTGTCCTTGTCGAAAACACCGTTTCTTTTACAAAAAAGACAAAATTCTTCAAATTCACCTTTATTCTTTAGAATTTCGCAAGCACAATTCACTTTTGTTTTTTTTTTGTGGTTTCGGTGGAATATAAATTTATTATTCTGGATTTAACTAGTGGTAAACTATAACAACCATGATCCATAAATGGAAAAAGAAGAAGCTTCATCTATATAAAATAAGCACTTTCATTGAAATAATCTTAGAAACATAGCAAAAGGAAATAGTAAGGATTTCACTCGATTGATTGTAAAATCCTTTTTTTTTATCAGAAATTTTTTTTTCTGATAAAACCTTAAAACCAGGAGCCAAAACTTTTTTCCCCGTGTTGGGGTGGCGCGAAGCGCCACCCCAACAGCTAGTATAATAAAAAATCTTATAAATTTTTGTCCGATAAATTCACTTACAGAGAATCAAAACTATTTACCGATAAATATGCATGTCAGTTGAGAATGGAAATGGAAATACTGATAGATGAAAGATTATTAGCCCCCAACTTACAAAAACGTTTAATCCAAAAGCTGTCCTGTTCCAAATCTTTATGATCTTATTAAACCCCATAAAAAAGACTCCCATAGAGATGCATCCTATAGCAGCATGCTAGAGCTCCTCAGCTATAAGTCTCGTGCAATTTTTGGTCATGGTTTCTCAACCTCTTTTATGAACCGAGAAAGCCGCGCACGTAGCCGGCGATCACACCGATCGTGATCGCGATGATCGTGGCGATGAAGGCTGCGAGGAAGCCGACGACGATGACGCCGCGCGTGCCATAGATGATCTGGCTCAGCACGTCCTCGCCCATGTGCGTCGTCCCCAGCCAGTGCTCCCACGAAGGGGGCTGCCGGAGCGCCGTGCGATCCTTCTGGGTCGGTCCGTACGGGGCGATCCACGGAGCGAGGATCGCGACGAGCACGAACACACCGAGGATGATCAGCCCGGCGATCGACTTGGGGTTGCGGAACATCGCGAACGCCTGACCCAGCTGCGACCAGAAGGTCTTGCGCGGTGGCGCGGCGGCCATTTATGTTTCGCTGAGGACAGCCCTTGGACATAGCACCGAAATATTCACTGAAATTAGATTTCTACTGTCTTACAAAAAGAATTCCCTATTGTTCTTCTTGTATTTGAAGTTTCCTGTATATTTGAATTCTCTTCATCCTGGAGTATCCCAAATCAGGATAGTTTTACAAGTACCTTGTAGGTGGGATTCCTGTGTACTGTTATTATAGAAAAGGAGGACAGCCCTGTGCGTAGGTATGCAAAGAGGCATTGTATTTTGCTATTTAGATTTTGTTCTTTTAGCATAAAATATTGTCTTTTACACACCATGTGATATTAGGTTGAAAATGAGGTCTAAGTCCAAATTAGAAGGATATTGTCTGCGTAACAGAGGTGGCTGACATCAATATGGGGCTCAATTAGAAATGGAGGAATATTTTTAGTAACGGTTTGGATGGGATTATTGAAAACAGTTGGACTAAGCACAGAACCTTATTTCACAAATTTACGAACAGTGATGGATTTACTCAGCTGGCACCATTGGCGCACCATTGGTATTACAATATCAATTCTATAAGAGACGGTAGGGAAAAGGGTCTATTCTACTTTTCAGCCTAACCTAACCTAGGTTATTCCACCTAACCGCACCATTGATATTACCATACCAATTCCATAAGAGACGGTAGGGAAAAGAATTTGTTCCACTTTTAAACCAAAATAGGCTCCTTCTGCATCAATGCACCACTGCTGTAACAATTTCCAAGCATTGAAGGCATCATGGTATGCATTCTACAGAATGGCCTTGAGAGCCATGGTGCATGCTGCTTGGATTCCCTCTTTTGCCTCAATATGCTCGCCTTTATCAGCCTTTTCAGGCAAGGAAGCAAAAGAAAAGTTCAAGGCAGCATATCTGGTCTGTAGGGTGGCTGCAGAAGCATTGGGATGGCAGCCTTATTCAGATAGCTGTTCATGTAAAGGCAGTGTGAGCTGGGGCATTATTGTGGTGCAACTTCCAGTTGGCTGCAATGTCTTGTCAGACCCATTTAGACCCTTTGTTTGAGCCCCCGGAAAAAAACCGCGAAAAATAGGGCTTTACAAATTTGAGAATTTTATTTCAGTTTTTTTTTGCTTTTTTTTTTTTACTTTCCTTAGCGGGGAGGAAGTTTGGTACTTGTGTATTATGCACCACTCACTCAAGTTTACGCTGTGTAAAACTTGAGAACAAACCAGTTTCTTCGTTAGTTTGTTTCAGCTTAGCGCGAGACAGACAAAGGCAAGTGACAAAATATACGAGAAATACATAACTTGTGCGATATATTTACACATAAGGGGGTAGGGTAAAGTATTTAGACAGTTTGAAGTAAAAAACAATTCTTATTTCATAATATGCAGAATAATTGTACCTAACAATACGGTTATTTCAATATCTGGCTTTAAGCCGCTTACTTCATAAAAAGCTCCCGACGGATTAACTAATCGCTGATTCGAATATGTGGTATAATACGTTCCAATAGATTTCCCCAACATCCCGGATAAAATACCCAAAGTATTTGTACCGATAAGTTTTACATTTGGGAGCGCGTCCATCATCATTGCAAAACATTCCGCCGCGCTTCGACTAATATCCGTCGACAGAACATAAACAGGCTTCTTATATATGCTTGAATCGGCGGGCATTATTTTCACCTTGTCATCATTATAAAAGGTTCCATTGTTATAAACTTGAATAGTATACGCAAAGACTGGTATGTCGGTAGGAATAAATTTTTTACACAAAAGTTTTGTGACAAAAATATAAAAGAAAATATTCAACTGCTTTGGGGACGAAAAGGCCTTATTTGTTCATTATCACCTTATGGAAAAAAAAACCGGTTCGAAAGGCAGTCAATAAATGTAAGCGGTGTTATTGTCAGGTTTTATGTGCTGCCGTCTATAATTCTGAGAGAAAATCAGTAGCCAAACTTAAGCATAAAGAATAGAGAGATGAAGGAGTACCAGCCCTGCCATTTATCGTCATTGTCACGTCAAAATGTTATATGTGACATTATTATACTTCTTAGATATTTAACTAAATCATTTTCTATGCTGTTCTTAAAGGGTGGCATCGTCCAAGCTCATACCGATCATTACGAATCGTTCATCAGACCCGAAACGCCGGTAAACCTCCTTCAATTCAGGCAACTCAGGTATGGATGCAGCATCAACTATAGACAGAGTCCGTAGTTTTGTTAGTGATGTTAGCACTGTTGTCAAATCTGTTGCCCAATCGTCTTTGCACATGTACAGCCTGAATAAGGCTAGAGCTCTATAACTGTTTTAAATAAGACAAACAATACTTAGCTGACTAATAACCACTTGTATGTCAAATATGTTCCTAAGAAGAAATAATAGTGATTGTAGCTTTGCCGTAACCATAGCAGGAGGGAGATATTATAGAAAGACGATTAACGGAATATTTTCAGGTATCATCTGGTCACGAAGAAATAATGATAAATTAAATTATGATCTTTGGTATTATTGGTTTCAAGTAGTTTTAAGAATATTTCTTTTTGGCGCTATGTTGCTTTATGGTTTAGTAAAAGTATTTAAGGGACAATTTTCAGGTGCTGGTTTAGAATTATTGATGCAACCTGTAGGTGAAATGTCACCAATGGGGTTAGCTTGGACCTTTATGGGGCATTCCATTGCATACAATATCTTTTTGGGAGTTGTGGAAGTATTAGGAGGTGTATTATTGCTTAATCGTAAAACAGTAACTCTTGGAAGCTTTGTTATTATGGGAGTTATGGCTAATGTAACGAGGAGCAGAACGAATCAACAATGAAAGTGAAGAACAAAGAAATATTCGATTAAAAGATATGCCACAGAAACAACAAAGAAATATGCGGTTAGAAGATAAGCAGCAGCGAGAATTACAAGCGATAGTGAGAATCAGAACATGTAAAAAAAAATTGGGAGAATGGGCATCCTGGGATTTTCTGGCCTGCAAAAACAATCTATAGTTTGAAGAAGTTTGTTTAGAGCCTTAATTTCGGGGAAAAATTCATTTACCATAGGAATCACCTTAGTCGAGAGTCGCACATATGAGAATTATGAAAGGAAAATTGCATCACTAGAATCGCCATAGTGAAAAGTTTCACATATTTTATTCACATTATACTCCGTTTTTCATGTGTATTATAATGGGTTATAAATACTCTCTGCTATGTTATTTATGTTGTTATGTTTTTTGTCTTGTTTTTTCTTTTTTGTGTGTTTACTCCACAGTTTAATGTACTTTGTGGGTTATAAATAAATTATTATTATTATTAATGTGCCGACCCCTTCCAAATGACAACCTTCTTTGGCACATTTTCACGCCTAGGGGGTATAAGCATTTCCCTCAAAATACATTCATAAACTAAAAATTGAGCATTGTTTTTATTTTTTTAGCAGAAACGCCAATTCATTACTAGATTGTTATGTTCCATGGCTGTTCCAGGCCCTTGACCTCATTTTTTCTACTTCTTCCTCTCCCTTCAGCCCCCCAGATGGTCTAATCGGGAATACGACTTTATCAAGTCAATTTGTGCAGCTCCTGGACACGCCTACCAATTTTCATCAAAAGTCTATCGATATTGATTTCTAGCCAGAAAATGGGAATAAGAGCTTACAGACACAGTAAGTAGTGATATTTAAGGGGGGCTGGGGGTCTGGCACCTCCAAAAAATTTCGTAAGATTTACTGAAAGTACTTATTCCCTTATTTGCAGCAGTCCTCTTGATTTTTTGCAGCATAATCTGATAATTTATTTCAATTGACTCCCAACAATAAAAAATTCCCCTTTATACATCTTTTGAATATCAGCGTCGCATCCGGCGGAATATTGCCGCGCCCGGCCGACCCGTACGCGAGGTCTCCGTCGACGACCAGCTCACGTGTTTCCCCCTGAAGCATGCACGGAACGCCGAGATCCCATCCCCTGATTACCTGCCCGCGCCCGATTTGAAACTGGAACATGCTGGCGCCGGACTCCCAGATGAACTCGCCACGCCGGTCCGGAGCCGACTCGTCATAAAGCCACAACCAGACGTTGGTATCGGCATAGTCACCGTCGGCTGCGACTTGCCCGTACCCCTTGTTGAGAATCCTTGCCGTCAGCCCCGGGGCAATCTCGATGTTCCCGTCTCCATCGGCTGCCGGGCTATGAAGGCTATAAGACATTTCATTGTGATTAACTTCGCTTCTTGCGTAGGGTCGGGTTACCGAATTAGTACAAAAATCTATGCTTTAATCCTTGGCAACTTTTGTATGGATTGTTAAAATGGCTTATTGGAATTATTAGAATATTAGATAGATTATAAGAATCTAACTGCTTTAGGATAGCTTACTGTTATTATTTACATGTTAGGTAATATTAGAATGATATCAATAATTGTAGTTCACACGAGCTTATTTGTTTTCCCTGTACCTGTATGATAAACCCCCTGCCGCTCTAGTTCTTCATTCATTGACGCATTCTAGAACCGTTTTTTTCTCGCTAATCTCTTTCGCGGTCGGTGGTCGGCGGGCCGGGCGGCAGCCGCTACGCCGCCATCGAGGAGGGCATGATCCACAGGCGCACGCCCTGCGGCTCATGGTTTAGGCTGCGCGGCCATTGGGCGGGGCATAATCTTCCTCTTCGTCATCCGACAGCGCCTCGGCCAGCCGCAGGATCTGCACATTGCCGCGCCGCGGCGGCAGGCTGCCGCCGGTGAGGCCCACACGCTCGCCGCCGTGCACCATCAGCACCGACGCGGCGAGGCCCAGAAGCCGGGCCTGATCAATCTTCTGCGGCAGCTTGGGGGAGGAGGCGAACCGCATCGAGGCACCGGTATCCACCCACAGATGCACCGTCTGGCAATCTGTTTGCAATTCTCCCAAAAAATCTAAGAAAAAATGAAAAAATCGACATTGGGTGTTTGCACATTTTTTGTCTCTATATCTGTGCCTGTGTGTCTGAGCGTCTGTTTGGCTATCTCTAAGTCTGTTTGCATGCATGTTTGTCTGACTTTGTCTCTTTTGAGTTTGTGTGTGTTTTTTGTCTTTCTTTGTCTCTGTGGCTATGCGTCTGAGTGTTTCTTTGTTTGTCTCTGCGTCCGTTTGCATCACTGTATGTCTGACTTTGTGTGTTTGTATGTGTTTTTTTCTTTCTTTGTCTATGGGTCTGTAAGTCTTAGCGGCTGTTTGCCTGTCTCTGCTTGTGTAACCCTGTTGTAGAGTTTGCAAGGACTTGTATACAAAATTGTTGAATTTTTTTTTTTTTTTTTATCTGAAGAAAGATCATGGATGGGTGTATATTTGTTTATTTGTTTTTGTTTTTTCCCTAGGTTTGGTCACATCGAACCAGTGTTCTTAGATCGAGAGATCAAGATCGAGATATCGAGATTTATATCGAGAGAGGGCACATTTGGTTGGAAATCAGAAGTACCAGTTGCTTTTTAAAGCAACCAATCATACTGAAAAGCAGCTAGCCCCTTCCCACGCTCATTTTCCTCCAAAGTCATCGACCAAAATTTCGGCAAAAGTTTTAGTTTTCGAAGGTAATAGCTACTTTTATTTAATCACAACAAAAGCTGATTCTGTTGACTGTAATGGAACCTCATTCTGTATTGTATCAGTTGCAATTACCAGAAACCACGCCTATCTTACAGCTCATCACCGTGATTCTTTGACCATAATTGCTTTCTTTTAGAGTTTTGTTGAGAAAATTCTCAGCCACGACGGAGCCGCTGCTCTGTAATCGCTTATGCGGAGGTTTTCCTGAGAAATGTCGTCGAAAGGTCAAACAAACTGAACCCTTGCACTGGTGTCAAAAGAAATAGAAAATTTTTAGTATTTATGAAATCTACATAAAAAAAACTTATACAATGCATAGCACACATCAACTTTGCTACACATGTTAAATGCATAGGATCTATCGTCATAAAAACTTTCAAGCCATGCATATAGGGACAAGATGGACGTCTGAGCTCAGGCCGTAGTCTGGGCTATATATCCATACAGAAAAGGTTCATTCACCTGGTATAGCAACTTTCCAAGTTGGCAAAAAGCCAACTCTACAGGAAATTCTTTGCTTTTTATCGCCCTCAATGGGGGCGATAAAAACTACCAAACCAAACTTATGAGACTTTCGAAAAATAGCCTGAAACCCCTAAGAAAATGTGTCATATTCAAATGGAAACTGCACCGTTAGAACCATCGTAGCTGAAAATCCCAAAAAAGGACAATCGAAGTCCCCCATCTTGGTAAAACACTTTCTTAGTCTTCAAAAACCACCGTGGAAACCAAGTGTAGTGTTCAAATTACAACAACTTAATCAAAGACCCCCTCAGAAAATTGGCGATAGATGGGGAGAATAAACTTACAGAGGGGAGGTTTTTAAATGAGAATGTGTAATTATAAAAATTTGAATCACTTCTGTTGTATTTTCAGGCAGCAAAATGTTTCAAATAGATCCAATGTTTTCAAAAATTTTTTGAAATGGATCCAAAGACAAAGGGGAGAATAAATAGAAGACTGGTTTTGAAAATGAATTTTCGTTTTATTGTCTTTCTTTTTCCTTGGTTGACTTAGGTCCGTCCTTGGTAGGGTCCTTTTCCTGTTATAAACTATCTTCGAAAAGATTTGTGTTGTCTAGCAACGCGAGAGAAAAATTCTCTTGGTAAAAAAAAAAAAAACTTTAATAAAAAAAAAAAAAACAAAAAAAAAACAAAGAGAAAAAGTAATGAAAGAAGAATGATCAAAAACATTCAAGTCAAGTAGCCTAAAAAGAAAAAAAAAGATTGCAAGCTCTTGGAAATCAGAATAAAAGTTTTCGCCAATTCAACAGCAAAACATATTCTCGTAAATTTATTTTCTTCTTATAGGGGTTCTCTTGACCCAATAGCTAATGGATAAATTTCAAGCAGATTGTCGGTCCTTTTCCGGACACACCAATGTTATTAGGTGCGACTTAAAAAAAAGTGGAAATAATGTTGAAAATGTAGGCTACGATACGGTAAAAAATTGTGAAACTCTTTTGATTTTCAAGTTTTTCTTAATATAATATAATTATGATTTTTATTGGTAACAATTTATGATTTTTCTCGTAGGTGGAATTGATTTTCTTTTTTTTTCTTCAAAGACAAACTGGAGTTTCCTTCTTATCTGTATCCCATATAATTTGCTGAAAACTGAACAAGAATTAAAAAAAAGGTTCCATGTGACAATTGATCGCACTGTGCAGCTTCCTGTGGAGTATCCCTTTCTAGTCTTCCGTCTCACCTCTCCAGATGACAAAACATCACCATCATCCCAGCCGTTGCGAGCTTCATGGTGGCCCCGGGCTGCAAGGGGTGTGCCCTCCGTGGGCACGTGATTTCGGCAGGTCGGGTCGCCGTGAGCTGTGCCACCTGTGCCGCCGGGCACCAGGGTTGCCAGCTCGTTGCACACCTCCCCACGCACCGATCGGCGCGCGTGGTGGTGGGATCGAGGCTCTCCGAACGCGCCTTCAGTACGCGCCGACGTCGGCGTCGCACGCGCCCGCGAGCTGTCGGCCGTGACCCCGCAACGCCTCTGGCTGCAGCCGCTTGACCCCGAAGCAATCGCCGCACAGGAGCAGAGTTTCGCGCTTGACCTCGACGTCGAACCGCCCTACAAACTTCGACTCCTTGGCGCTGGTTTTAAACCATTTCGGTATATTTTATTGTGCCTGACTTTGACAGAGCACATATACTACAATGAAAAACGGTAAATTGACCTAAAACTAGATCAGCATTTAGTGACAAATTAGTACAAACTCCGACCCCATGGTGCTAGTTCTAAACCTTTACGGTATATTTTATTATCCCTGTTGATTTTTGAAAGAGCACACATCCTACAATGAAAACGGTAAATTGACCTAAGAGTAGATCAGCATTTAATTACATGAGGTTATTGAATTCACTTAGCACCCTTTACGCCATTTGTGCCTCTGCACCCCGGGCTCTCAAATCAGAGAAAACCCCTGTCTAACTTCCGCAAAAAAAAAATTCTGGATTCGCTTGAAATTGATAGAAATTGAACTAATTGATGAAATTGAACTAAATTCCCTACCAAAGAAATTTGTATCACGAGGGTTTGCAATGTGTATGGTTAGAGGGTCACATTGCAATCCTAGCCCCTCTAGAATTCTCCCTCCTTCACTTGACTGCTTCACTCCCTGCTTCAGCAGAAAGTTAGCTGCTTTGTACCTTGTTAAGGCTCTGTCCTAAAGACAGAATCTGGCTCACCGGACTAGTTTTCTGCTAAAACGGAGCTTACTATTGATTAAATTAAAAAAACAAGTTTTTTTCAACTGAAAGTAAGGACTAAATTATGGTTCAGGCTGTTCAGGCACAACCGAGGAGAAGGGTCAGTGGTATAGTTTGAGGTGGGTGCCTGGATCTAACCTGTCGCATGTTCAAAAATCATCAGTTCTGAAGGAGCGGATTATTTTTTGCGGTTATTTGATTGATATTTAACGGATATTAATATAATATTGAAAGGCACGTCTTAAAGACAGGTACACCAATATGCATGAGGATACTCCCCAGGCTGAGAAATATAGTAAATGTTTGATTTCTTCAGTCATATCCTCAGAAAAGGACTTGGCCAAAATACAATGCGTATCGATAATAGCTCTGTATTATTTGCTGGTAATGTCTGGTACAAGTGCACAAACTTTTTTGTTCTTTCCTCTATTATTTCCTTTAATCTTGCCACAATTAGCACATTTTCAAATATTCTGCCTGTTTCTACTCTTTCCAGAGGCACTGTTCCTACCTTTAACCAGGATAAGTCCAGTTTCATCCATAGAAACATCTGTTATTAATGAGTTGTTTTTTTTTCTTGTTTTTTTTAGGTTACATGTCCTCATTCATAACAATTTCTTTTCGTTTTAAGCTTCTAGTATTTTATTATTTTATTTCTGATCATTTTGGGATTTAAAATAAGTATTTATTTTTCTTTATAAACAATGTTTTAAAATTAATTATATGAAGAAGCCAAAAAACGTGTTTAATTGGGAGTAATAATTAGTATTTATGACGCGTACAAAATTACACACGATGACAAATGGCTCTAAACAGCTAAGGCAAAAGGCATGGAATAAGGAACAGCAACAATCACATTCAATTGCAAACGAAAAATGTGACAAAAAAACTAAAGAATAACAGGATAATTATGCTATTGCATAACTTTGTGCTACTTTAGCGTCTGTGAAAGATAAATACGAAGGAGAAATTGAATTCACGACAGAATTTCCTAATTCAACTGAACTTGCTGATTTATCCCCCTATGACTTGAAACTAAAGTGTAAAACGGTGATTATGCCAATGCGTCTTTTAGACATTTTAGAGGGCATAGGTATTGCCACAACCAGGGCTTCTCTAAAAAGCGGCCACTGATGTCCCACAGCGTATCGCCTTTGACCACCGTGTAAACATCCGGATGGTCATCGCGAATAAAGTCAGCGATGGTTCCATCTTGCGCGGCGAGGGCGGTGCCAGTCGACATCGGCAACGCCAGCGTCATCATCAACGCAAACAGACCAAATACAGTGCGTCGATTTTTCATACTCGTGGTCCTTTCTATGTTCTGCAATCTTCTGCCCACAGTTGCCTACACATCATGTGTCTTGGCACTCGAGTCGCGTTCCTTCTTGGCGCTATCGCGACCCTAACAACACGTTCACGCCGGGCTACTTCAAGCTAGCACGAATCACAGTGAAAACTGAAAAATGAGTATATAGTACCATAACGGTAAAGTTAAAGAAAAATTACCTGTTTCTGTGGATGCTTCAATCTTGTAAGTTTATCTCAGTTTTGACGATACTGAATTTCAGCTGGGAGGGGGGACAAATCGAGGTCTTGGAGTTGCCGTTGCAGCTCATTAACACTAAATCATTTATTCGCTCCTGGCCTTTAGTCAATCTGACCTTCCTTACTAACTGAGGTCAGTGCTGACCCCCCCCCCCCCCCCCCAACCCCAAACCAGACGCACCACAGGAACAAACACCAACAAAACATCCGGCCCGGCGTGGCGAGAGAGCGGGCGATGCGAAGGGTGATTCGGCGCTGGGCAAGGGCCTCTCCAGACTGCTGCGTGGCGTGACCGGCGAAGCGGACTCCAGCGAGGGTGCTGACTTCCACCAGGGCTACCGCAACCGTTTCCTCGCCACGCCCTGGGATGTGCCCTATCGCCCGCCACTCGAGCATCCCAAACCCAAGGTGCTGGGTAGCCAGACGGCCGTCGTCACCGGCCCGGCCGGCGAAGAGATCCACTGCGACGAACACGGCCGCGTCAAAGTGCGATTCCCGTGGGACCGCTACTCCAAGAACGACGAACATTCCAGTGCCTGGTTAAGAGTCAGCCAGGGCTGGGCCGGTGGTATCAGTGTGTACGAGGCTGGTTAATTTGTATTTTACTGAAAACAAAATAAATTTTAAATGTTTTCACTTTAGTTTTTTTTTGCTTAAAAAGTTTTTACTAGACATATGAAAGGGGAGTCCCCCCCCCTTGCAGTACAATTACAGCAGTTGCCCTTTTTAAGAGTAATAAGAGATTAGAGGGCAATCATCCCATCTCTTAGCCCATTTGTTTTCCAAACGCATCTAGTCAAAATTTTGAGACAGCCATTTTGATCACCATAATAGAACAATTATGAACAACTAGCAACTATGTCTTTAGGAATATTAGGCATGTCAACCCCCCACAACTATGCAATTGGCCCATTATGCTTTAGAACTAGATGTTGCTTTCCTCCTAAGCAGTACTAATTTCCTTTAAATCCTTCCTTACGATCTCCAACTCGGGGATGACCTGCTTTTCGTTTGGTCCTAGATGGATGATCGAAAAGGACAATCTTTGCAATCTGAAATCCTTTATCTACAAAACACGTCCTAGCCATCTCTCACTTTCGAAAACCTTCCAAGAATACTTGGAAATTTCTTGTCTATGACCCTATCAATTGAATGCTATTTTCTTAGTTAAAATTCAACAACAACATTATTACATAGACAAATACGCAAAATAAACCATGCCTATAGTTTTAATTAGATATGATGTGCTAAAAGTCAAAAGAAAGAAAAAGAAGAAAAGATAAAGATAGAGCTATAGAAAAAGGAGTTATTCGTAAAAAAAAACGGTTTTGTTTTTGAAATTATTTTTGTTAATTACAAGGTTTTAAATGCATTAAATTCCTTTCAAATGAGCCATCAAACAGCTCTCTTTGATTTTCCAGTGCCGAGCTAGATGAGGAGAAAACACGAAAATAAAAAGTGCAGTCGATGCAAAATATTTTAATTCAAGCCACCTTTTTTCAAGTCGTCATATTTTCTTCGTTGTTCAAGCCAGGAGTCAGTCAATTAACTATAAAGGAGTTTCAAACAAGGCAGTTCTATTAGTATATTAGCTATATATTAGCTATATTACCTAGTTGGAGGGGGCGCTTCACTTCAATGACTATTTCAATTAGACAGACTTTATAAGATCATGCGCCGAGTCTCAATAATAGCTATTCACGTTATTTTGTTTCCTTTTAAGGGTTGTGTGGTCAATCCGTGTTTCTTCATCCAACAAAACACATCATCCTAAGATTTCACATCAGATAAAATCAAAATGCCACAAAATTCACTGGGAGTTTTTATCGTAGATTGAAAATGTGTAAACAAAAAAAAAGGCTTTTTGTTAAATTTTGATTTTGTTGGGTTTCAGCAAACATGGCACCCATCCAACAGAGAAAAGGTTAAAGCGCTAGGTAGTATTTAAAAAATTGCTCACACGTTTAACAGCTCTTTCTGGGAAAGGGTCTGACTTCTTCCGGAGACCTAATCTGGAAGAAGCCGATGAGGGTACGGACTCGGAGTATGCCTACAACAGAGGACTTTGCAAAAGGGCTGGTGTATCTAGGAGCCTGTCTGTCACTAGTGACGGTGCAAAAGCTCCCTCCAAAAATATGTCACGATTGATGGGGAAGATCTAAGAGGCTTATAACGCAGACATAATGTTCAACGCACTAAATTTCTCTAAAAGGAGCCCTGCTGAGCGGACTACTTCATAAGTCGAAATATACTGGCCGGGATGCAACAGTAGCCACTCAATAAAGCGTCCTTTTAGTGCATTCTTGAAAGGAGAAAGAACACCTACACATCGCTTTTTATGTGAAAATCGAGAATTGCAACGAACACTCTTTGAGACTTTGTGAGAATATGGTATGAGCTAAAAATAAGTGCTCTTGACAGTGATGTTCCTTATAAGATGGAGCATCTTTTGTCGTATAGTGACAGCAAACTTCTAAGAAGGGGAGAATAATATATAAGAAAGTAAAAGAGCAATTTTTCGAACCCACAGCGCTTTTTATGTAAAAATCGAGAATTGCAAGCCAGACTCTTTTACACTTTGTGAAAATATGGTACGAGCTAAAAATAAGTGCTCTTCACAGTGATGTTCCTTATAAGATGGAGCATCTTTTGTCGTATAGTGACAGCAAACTTGGACATATTCCGACACAGTATAGGAAGATATGGGGCATACTACGACATGATATAGGAAAATATTGGGCTTAAGGACCCACTACACAAGGGGAAAGCAGTTTTGACATAACATTACTATCTAGGCCAAGTGTTTATGCAATAACACCTGGTTTAAGTTTCGCTTCATTGAAATGCCTTTTATGACAATGTAAAAGAGTTATTTTCACATAAGAGAAGCCTAAATCTGAGAGGATATGTTCCAATCAACGAAGCCTAAGACTCCAACGTTTAAAACTAATAGATGTATCATATTTCAGTTTCTCCAAATAATTTCTTCTGAAACAAAATATCTTGAAAGTAAACGTCACGTATGTCACAATATAATACTACCCAATCTATGCCAACACTTTTACTTGCTCTGTATTTTTACTTAGAAAGCACTATTGCGCTGCCTCTGATTTTTGTTTCGGCTTTATATGACCCGCTGATATCAATATAAATCGGTAAACTCACAACAAATCAATTTAATTAAAAAATTTTAATTAATATTGCACTAAATCTCGTATGCTAAAGGTTTAGCATAACAAATTAAATCTTACATAGTCAAAATCCATTCCAAATTACGAGCAAATAAATAGTGCGATACCTAAGGCTATTAGGAAAGATCTTGCTTTAAATATGAATTTTAGCATTCTGGGCTGGGTTTGGGGATTAGTTTAACTAAGTCGTCAAACTGAAAGAAAAGGCAAACAGAACTGCTTGACTTCCAGATAATTTTTTCACAACCTTTTCAACAGCTGTTTGTCAAAATGATCACAGCTTCACATTCAAAAATGACGATCCAAAATGATTACAAATCTTCACGATCAAAAATGGTCACAGCTCAATCCATTGAGCTGGAATAGAATCCCAGGCTTTTGAGCCAGTGATGTGGGATATTGAATATGCTCTCGACGACGGACTAATTTCAAACAAAATCTGGTCTGTCAAGTTATTGGGTAATGATATTTAGCAATAATGAGAATTAATTCATATAATAATGAGAATTAATTGAAAGAAAAGATATGTTCTATCACATCAAAAAACAAATAACCTCTTCTCTTTACTCCAATATTGTCTTTGAGGTTTTCTGCTGATGTTTTTTCACTTGCACGTCTGTAGTTTAGTCACCTAGAAATAAACGTATAGATTTTCCTTTTTTTAATCTACCTGTTTTATTCAAATCACCCCAGCTCTAAAAGAATTTGTGACCGGTCTCGCATGAACTTGAAGAATTACGGGGTGGTGAATGTGGTCCATACGTCTCAAGGTCATTTTAACAAAGTAACCATTCAGTCTCGCTTTTTTTAACAATTGTGCTTGACCACTGTGAAAATTTCCGTTACTGTAGCCGTCCCATGAAATTCTGAAATGCCCTCCACCTAAAAAAACATTTTTTTAAAAGTACGATTGAAAACTGTAATTAGAATGATGGATGTGGCTGGCCATGTCTTCATTAAGCCATTTGAGATATAGGCTGCCAAGTGACGTGCCCATAACGGCGGGCCTTTCGATTGCTAGATTTTGCTTTTCCTATGAAAGCCACGACGGTGTGCCTCTTCCTCCTTTTAAATCTTAAAAAGCCCATGTAAAAGCTGGATCTGCCAGACAAAGAAAACAAGCCCTTGACCAACTTCGCCTGAAAAAGCCATGATGAATGCAAGGCCTATACTTTCTTGAAGAAAAAAAAAAGTAAAGATCAATCACTAACCCATATATCCCTGGTACCATTGACCTTGGAATGTCATTTGAGCGCTGCAACATGGTTTCCAATCCGTTCGAAATCCGACGCGGCCTTGTTGCGCTGAATCGCGCACTCGGGCGTCGGCGACAAAGAACGGAGCGCGTTCATACCACTGGCCCGAGATACGCCAGTCGACGCCACGATCGGTCCGGCCGCCAATTCGGGCGCCTGCGAATTCTTGTTCGGTCGTTCCTCCACCGGCGATACCATAAACGCCGTGAGTTTCCGAGGATGACTTGGTGATCACGTTGATCACACCGTTGACCGCGTTGGCACCCCAAACGGTTGCCCCCGGTCCGCGGATCACTTCGATTCGTTTGAGGGGTACTCGAAGTAGGTTTCCGAACCATCGCAAGGTACGCTCAGCTGCTTGGATAAAAACTGAGACTGCTTGGTGAGCTGCAGTAGCTTCTCATTACTCATTACTCAGTATCATTTCTCATTACTCAGTATCTTGCTGAATTAAGCTCTAATCAGTTTCCAGGCCTAGGGTCGGTTGGGCTAGCAATCCTCCACATAAAAATAAGCGTTACGAATAGTGACAAATGAAGGAAGGGACCTCAGGGAATTGCCCACATGAGTATTGGGTAATCAAAGAGGTAGATGTCGGTTACAAGACAAAGAAATCCAGACATAGAATGAGATATAGCCATCACATTCCCTTGACGAAAACAATAAAATTAAGATTTACGCTTTATTTAAAAGTTTTAATCACCTTTTCTCTTTTTTAGAACCCAACACTAATTTTTCTCTTCCTAATTTTTTTTGTTTCTATGCTATCTCTATATTTTTCGTTACTTATGAAAAAACTTGTCTTTGCGACTTTCAATACTTTTTTGTCCTTTGTTACAAAAACAGAATTTTGTCGTATGTGGATATAAAAGTGATATCTAGAGATTTTAACTAGTTGTTCTATAGTTTAGAAACCAGTTTTGTAAAATATATATTTTGGATAGGATAGTGATATCTTGAGTTTTTGCCTCTTTGTAGTATTATTTAGAAACCAGTTGTTATAACTGATTGAAACGCACACATCTTCTAAGTGTAATGGGGATCTATATTCTTTATAACTATATATTCCTTAAATGTATTTGTTGGAAATAAATTCTTATTTTGTACTGCCTAATTGCAAAGGACTGGTGCAATTAATAGCCACGGCAATAGCTAGGTGTATATACAGCTGTTTGCTTCTAAGCCTTGTTTAGGCTAGGAGGGTCTAAATGATAATTGCTCATTTTATGACCAAAAAGTTCAGGGTATCAGTTATAGTGGTATTTGACTCTGTAGAACCGGTTGACGGAGATACTAGTGACTCAGATGAATTTTACTTACAGTTACAGGAGCAAACAGACGGGTTCCCGGGAGACATATAATATAGTGTAAAGTAAAAGGGTTTCAAATATTGGTGGGGCTCTTAATTTTTCCAAGTTGCGAAGCCTAGAAGCATATTTTAACAGGGAGGGAAGGGTGGGTGTTCAGGATTTGAAAAGGTCTTTTTTGTGGGAAGTCTCATGTCTGATCAAGCTAAAATTATCATAATCGTTGGTATTATGAATCCTGGACCTCATTTTTATTGACTTTTTTACATTTTTATGTATTAAGAAAAAGTTATGGGTTAAGAACTTCACCCTTAAGTTCCGGTTGAAGTTGTCTAGAAGCCGAATACAGCACATCTAAGTCCCCAGAAAACGGGGAGTTTAATTTAGTGAGTGTCAGAAGTTTAAAAGTTGGCTTTTAACTTGCAGGATTCGTGAGAAGACTTTTGGAAGAAGCTGAAGGAAGTGGTTAGTTAAACCAGCTTATCTGGTCACCTGCATTATATATCTGTCTTTGGTTGTAAGAAGCCCACTGGACTTTTCAATGAGCTATTGAATATGTCTTTTACGGTGAAAAGTTGGGTTTTGGATGAGCTACTATTCTTGAAAGTGTACTATGTATTGTAACTTGCCTAATGGGTAGATTTCAAGTACAAGTTCACGAAATGAGTTTCCTGTCCATCCCACTGGTGGATAAAATTTTCTTTTGTAAAAAAGAAGGAATAAGAAGATTTAAACCGTTAATTTTTACTACTGCACGCCAACAAAAACGTATGTTTTTCCATCAGTGCAGTAGCTGTATACAGTAAAGGGTTGTAATTGTGTTTCTTAATAAATTATCGAATTAGAAAGTAAATAACTTTTTTTTTTTTGAGCAAAGGAAATAATCCCCCTTTTAGATAAAAAAAAAACACAAGCCTCTGTTCATTTGGAGAACATTTTAAAAAAATAAATAAGCTGATTGAAACATCTTTTTGAATATGCTAAGTTTAACTGATTGATCAGTAGATGTCTGATATAACACCTTTTGAATAGCCCCAATCAAGTTGGTTACTCAAATTTACAATATTTCACGTCATATTTTGCCTTCGAGGCCGGCACGTAGATCTCGATGCGGTATTCGAATTCGAACAATCGCTCCGCACGCGGGCGAAACCAAACGACCGGATCGAACGGTGACAACAGCGACGCGCCGGGAATCTCCCGCGGCAGGCGCGCCGTTGCCGACAGATAGGCTTGCTGTTCCCAGCCGTCGACATTCACCGGCCGCAGCGTTCCCTCCTCGACCAGTTCGGCCAGCCTTGGCGCAACGTCGCCGGCTCGCATGCGATAGTAATCCGCGATGTCGTGCAGCGTCGCTACGCCCAGCGCGACGCTGGCCTTCCGTACCAGCTCGCGGCTAGCGTCGACAGGCGACACGGTGGCCGCTCGGTCGGCGTGAGTCGCTGCGGGCGCGCGGTGCGCTCCGCCGCGGGCTTCGCGATCCCCGCCCGGAGGCTCTCGGGGTCGATGTGCGCCTCGCGCTTGACCTCGTCGACGCTGCCGCCGGTGCGCCAGCGGTCGTCCCAGTCCGAGCTCATGGCGTACTCCTCAGCGACGCGGTGGGGCAGCCAGTCGTGCATCAAGCGCCGTGCGCCGTTGGTGATCACCGTCGAGTCGAGCCACTCCGTACGCGAGAGCACCGAGTCGCGGTAGGCCTCGTCCTGGAGCTGGAACAACTCCCACGAGCAGGCCTGGACCAGCTTCACGTTGGGCCCTTCGCCGGCGGCGAAACGGGGCACGAATTTCCCGGTCCACCTCCAAATCAGCCACCTTGATTCGATTGTTAAGTTCAATCAACTCACGAGGCTCAAGAAACACCGTCAACCCGCTCGACGACACATCGTGCACAATGCCCTGAACCTGGTGTTGCATGTACACCTTAATAGGCAACACATATCGATTTTCTCGTTGATCAAAATAGGGTCCCTGCAAGGCATCGCGATACGAGGCCGAAGTCATCATGGATTCTAACCGTTGCCGCATTCTCGACTTTAATCCCTGTGCTTCCTGAACTGCGTCATACAAGGCCGAAGAAGCATGATCCAACACCTCCCCTTCTTCGCTAATACATTGATCAATTTCAGAGCTTCTCCACTGAACTATCACGGACTCCACTTCCATTGTCACATCTTCTCTCCCCGTAGAGGCGATCCAATCGGAAAGAAAGTCTTTTCCAGTCACACAGGACGGCCGATTTGCACCGACTGCGATATTCGGTGGCGCTAACAGCAGCTTCGCTAGTTTGCGTTAACCAACTATGCTGCAAGTCCCAAAGCCTCTCTAACATCGGAGCCTTGTCCCAAACGACAGTAGCGAGGATAGAAGTGTCATCCTTGCTCTCCCTTGTGGTTGAATTATCAGCATCATTGTCATCGTTACACACCTTCTCGCACGCCTTCGAAATTATAAGGATCGTAGTTTCTACTGCACGCGCCATTTAATCCAATTAAACTGCGTTTTGTGATTCAAGGGTCATTCTTAAAGAAGTGTCACAAAATTTGAACTTTAGCGTAAAGAGCGAGGTATTGACAAGGGGGCGAATCCCCTCTTATACGTAATAAAAATATACGAATGTAGAAGTTCGCAAATAAAATTAAAAGTTCTGGTGGCATTTTTAAGTAACAAAAAATGGAGGGCAACCAGGCCCCCTCCTCTGCCCCTTTTTCTCAAATTCGTCTGATCAAAACTTTAAGAAAGTTAAATTAATAAAAAGTAAAATTAATATGCAAATTTAGTTTTAATTATTCGTGTACGGTGAGCCAAAATCAAGACCTGCATTTAAAAATTGAGAAAAAAAAGGTCAAACCTTAAGATAAACAGCAAGCAATTGAGGGGGGACTGCCTCTCTCACATGTGGAATGATTCCGGTTCATTTTAATTTTCAATGCTTCTCCATACTTTGAGTTAAAGAAAATGGCTCTTTATTTTATTCTTGACTATTTTTTAAATAATACCGGCATATCCCCCTCCTCCTTCATGAAAACTCTCTCACACGAAAAATCATCCAATGGAAAATTCCTGCAGACAATCCCCCCTGGAGGATTCTCCTTACTTCAATTTGCAAAAAAAAAATGATTAATTTCTGATAATTTTTCATATCTTGCCACAAGCCCACCCCTCCTCATTTGAAAAGTCTTTCGTAGTTTTTTTTTAACATAGGGGTAAAACGCTTTCTAGGGGCTTATACTAACACCCCCTCTTATAAAAACAGTCCAGTGGGCAACACCTTAATAAATAATGCAAAAACATGCCGTACTCTTAAGTAGTGAGCTTTATTGGATAAGTGTCCCATAATAGCAGCTCATATTTATGAAATGAATTTTATGCTTAGGAACGAACGGTATGCTACAGGCCAGTATTGCCTCTAAGTCTAGGAGTTTAAATAAACAGCATTTCAATAGTTCTGAGAATTTGGCTTGATAGCAGTTCGACCGTGTTTGCAGCAAAGCTACGCTTTTCCGAGCCAATATACTGGCCAGGCGCACGGCCTGGGTCTCGGCGGCGGTGTTGATCGCCGCACCCATCTCCTCGGTCGACTGGTGCAGATGCGCCGCCACACCGTCCGCCGTCTCACTTAGGGCCTCGGCGCGGTCCGCCAAGGTCTCGTTCATCACCTTGGCGCGCGCCGCGGCCACTTCGAAGGCGGTCCGCACGTCCTGGGCCTGAGTCTGCATGAGCGAGGTGATACTGCGCGCCTGATCGCCGATCTCCGCGGCCAGGCGGTTCATGTCCTCGCTCTGCTGGCTGATGGTCTCGCGCAGATAGTTGGCCTGACCGCCGCTGCGCTCGAGGGCAGCGTTGAGCTGATCGATCGGCTGGCCTGTAATTCCAACAATGTTCGCGCCAACTGCGCGTCCTTGACCTTCTGCTGTTCCACGAGTTGATTTTGGGCCTCGGAGATGGCCCTGTTGTGTTGCTCCTGCAGCCGGAGCTGCACCTCGTCGACCGTCGACTTCAGCTGCTCCGCCTGGGACGTCTGTTGTTGTTGTAGTACTCGTGCGTGATGTTCTTGCTGCTCCTGCAGCTGCTTGAGGAGTTGTTGCTCCTTGGATACCCGTTGTTGTTCTTGATGTTCGTAAGTCTTCGCCAACCGCTGGAGCTCCTCGTTATGGAGCTTCTGTGCCTTGAGTAGCTCCTGCTTCGCCTCATGTTGCACCTGTTGCAACTAGTGCGTACACAATCAGGGGAGAGGGGGGTGTCTTCAGGTGTGGAAAATTGACAGTTTTTTTTAGATTTTCTGAATCAATTTCTGCGTAACTCTTTAGATTCGCATTTTAAAATCTCCCCCACCATCCCCGAGATTAATTACTCTGTATCTATTTGGATTTATCTGAATTACATAATCTCAACCTTAAATTACGCGCTGAATTGTGAACGAAGGATAACCAAGTTTCCCTCTTGTCCTTATATAAACGTATGCAATATGAACAAACAAAGTAAAACATTTTAATAATATAAAATAAATTGGCTGTCGTTTTGAAAGGGCCAATTGGGGCTAGCTCGCCAGCAATTGGTTTTGTAAAGTAGTTGAGGAAGGTAATGGAATCTCTTAGCATCCACAGCCTTATTGATTCCCTTGGAAATTAGTTTGCAGCATCTACTTCTGGCCCTTCCCCCTCAAGGAGCAGGGACCTTTGGTGACTTTTCAAAGTCTTTATGTTATGGAAGTGAAACACTGAGGCAGAGGCACAGCAAAAATATTTGGAGCTTTGTACCTGTTTTCACTCCTGACAGAAATCTTTGGCTGCTATACTCTAAGTTTGTAGCAATATGTATTAAGTTTAAATTGAACCATCCAAATGCCAAAACAAGTAGCAAAGAAACTTCAAAAGGATCCCTATCCTTATATTTAAAGATCCCTCAAGGGGTGGCAGGCTTACCCCAGAAAAACCCAAGTTTGGGGTAAATCCGACAAGTCGGGCTTACCCCGTACGGGGTAAACTCCGACACAGGCGGTTGGAATACAAGTGGCTAGGTTTAAGTAATTCAAGCCTAAATTTCAGTATATCTGTCAACTATTTAGAAGGTTAAGAATGCATAATATACATAATTTACAATATACTAATTGATCAGACAAAAAAGCAAAGAGATTTCCCCAACTTTCCTGTTGTTACTCTCGGAAAACCTCTGGAACTGCTCAACATAATTGGGGATGGTAAATTCGCTGAATGTCAAGAAAAAGTGGGGCAGTTGGCTTACCAAACAACAATTGAACCCCCCCCCCCCAATTTGGCTTCGTTCCCTCGGGGAAGACCTCTTGCTTAGTATAGGATTCTCTTCCTATACCAAGCTATCTAGTCTCAGCCTCTCTCTAGGCTTCAGACCCTACCTAGGCTGATCGAAAAGTCAAAAGGCTGATCCGGGTATGGCATAAACAAATCTTACTTTTCATTTTGAACTAATTACAAGAATTGTCACAAAATCTACGTATTATTCATCAAGACACTTTGCGACACGCCACCGTGTTTGCACCTCTGACCAAAGGCAATGAATGGCCGAATCAAGCTAGAATTAGCCAGTATCCTTCCTTTGAAGCTTTGGACTCAAGATTTAACGTAGAGATTAGTACCGCAATATTTGTTGTTTTCTGCTATTGTGACGTTTTTGTGTGTAGTTAATCGCTTATCTACAGAAAATGATTTCAAATGAAAACTGAAGTATTTTTGTTTCTAAGAGGTCTTATGTCGTAGAGGGTAAGAAAGCATCGAATTTGAAAAAAAGAACACTGATGGACGTAAGTACCGCAATGTCAGGTTGCCTTCCGCCTAATGTTTATCACTGGATGCATAATTTTTTGTCGAATGGTTAAAGGTTGGTTTTAGAAAGGAATCAAGATGGTAGCAACCGGCTACATTATTGGTCAGATCATCGATAGGTCATGATCAACATTAATATTGATAGTAGAGCAAAGCATATTAGTCCGTGAGCCCCACAGGCAGCAGGGCAAAGCCTCTATTCTATACTTATTCAACAAAGAATGATAAAACTAGAAAAAAGGTTTACAAAATAAATACAGAATACAGACCTCACCCTGTTGCCCACAGGGCTCATGGACTAATATGCTTTGCTCTATAGGTAATGTTTCCTGTAAGCAAGCCCACTTCATGCTTTTATAATTTGCCCCATGGAGGAGGAGGTTCAACCAGAAATGGCTATGTTATGTGCTTCTCTAATAATGAGAAAGATACAATATGCAATCATCAGAATCTTACTATGTGCAGTAATACACAATTTAGAGCACTTGGAATGACTTGTGCTTACACATAAAACCCGACATATTTTAATTCTGAAGCATAAGAAGATGGTAAGAATTTTAATTACACATCTGAAATCACCATGAAAATCCAAATGAAAGACTGTAAAAAGTATTCAACTTCGAAAAATAAATATCTTGCTGACTTGCGCAACTCAACGGAATTTGGGCTTCAATTAACTTAGTCTTCGTTATCAAATTAGTTTTTGGTCAACAAATGTATTTTCGATTTCCCTTTTATTATTTACATGCGTAAATCAGACAAAATTACAGCAATTATTTAAAGCAATTTTTAAAATACTAGTGTATTTTTAGTTACCCGTGCTAGTTCTTATTTCGCACAAAAAATGTTTTACATTCATTTCAAAATTTTCTGAAAAGAAAAGATTTAAAGATGAGTTGACTGAAGGATGGGATTCTCTTTGTGGTAGATATGAAATTTCTAGGAAAAGAATTCGTCAACATATCTAGTGTCTGGTCATGATTTGTATGTCTTGACTTGTATGTAGTGGACTTGATTTCTTCACTTTGGTCTTTATTTTTACGAACTCGTTGGAATTTCAATGGTCTGGTCATGACTTGTATGTAGTGGTCTTGACTTTTCTATGTTGCTCTTGATTCCTTTGAATTGGTCTTGATTTTTTGAGTTTGACCATGATTTCTAGAGTTTGGTCTTGGTTTTTACGGTCTAGGTGAAGGAGTTGATGACTTCAAGGGGAGAGTTGTTGATAGCAATGATGGATTGGTCTGGTACATTTTGGCATACTATTTTGGTCTTCTTGATGCTGATGGTCAAGCCAAACTCATTGCAGGCGTGGGCGAATCTGTCCATGAGGCATTGCAACTCTTCCTTTGAGTGAGCTACTAGGGCTGCGTCGTCTGCAAAAATAGTTCGCGAATCATGACTTGCCGTACCTTTGTCTTTGCCCTAAGTCTGGAGAGGTTGAATAGCTTGCCGCTGGATCTTGTGTGCAGGTGCACTCCCTCAAACGAGCCTTGGAAAGCATATGTCAGCATTGCCGAGAAGAAGATGCCAAAAAAAACAAAGAAGCAAAAACAATGAAGAACTCTTTGCAGCAGCAGAACCAACAATCCATTCATACTCCGTTGGACACCATCACTACCATCAATAAGCAACATTATGAGATCGACGAAGGCGATTACGACACATCCGACACCACTTCCATCAGCGAATCATCATCATTGGAAACAACAGCTTCCTGGGTATCTCAACTTTCACCAAGGGATCTTATTCTTAGTGAGAAGGTGAACAAGTTTGCATTCGTTGTTCATCCATTGTCAGTTGCATCTATCAAAAAGAAGTTCAAATTTTTGTCCTTCGCACCTGACCGGACCGTAGAAACTATGTTTTCCAAGTTCCCACACTCCATGAGCAAGGCACCGTTTTGTTCTTTTTGCCAGGTACCGTCCAATGCGGGAATAAACGCTACTACCTACCATATTAACTTTACTTCTGCCACGCTTCTTTTGGAAGGAGAGTTATTTTGCGGAAATATGCCTTTTTTACGTTTTAAGAAATTTAAGGACATGTTTAGGATTTGAAACAATTTAAACTTATTACAGAAAATTGAAACAATTTAAATTTATCAATTACAAAGTGTGTGTTGTTACAACTCCTAGACTTCCTTCTTTCTTGAAAGTTCTTAGAAAATTAAAGGAAACAAAATAAGAAAGTGAAAGAACTTCTAATCCGTAACGCAAAAATCTGGGATGCATCAAGGTTGAGTGATTTTGCTGAATCAGTTAGAGAGATTTGTTTTGTCTTTACAATTTCTTCTACAACAAAGTTGTCCTTTGGACCACCTTGTCTTTTACTGTTGTCTGGTTTCCAATTGTAGGCTGTCCATGGAAGCCAACCTTCTTTGATAATGACTGCATGCACTAAACTGTTCCACCTCTTCTTTCTTAGAGCAAAAGTCATGAAAGGCTGGCCCCTTGTACTGTGGATTTCAGATTTGCTGACTCTCAGTTGCTTGCCAGCTTATATTAACAAGAGCTAAGAGCTCCTAAGGCACTTGTGACGAGGTTGGAAGAGCCAAGAGCTCATATGGTATGAGGATATAGGGGCGCATCTCGTCGCGCGCCTCGATCAGTGCCTCCACCTGCGCCAGCCGGGGATCGCAGGTGTCGACGTGGGCACGGATCGCCAGCGTGCCCTGGGCGATGGCCCAATGGCAGTAGTCGATGGCGCGGCGCTTGTAGTCGTCGGGGGTGAGCGTCGCCTTCAGGTCGGCCCAAAGGTCGATGCCCTCGTAAAGCTCGCCGCTCTCGTTGATGCGCGGGTTGCCGTGGGTCAGCACCGCATCGAGATGCAGGTGGCAGTCGACGAAGGGCGGCACCACCAGCCGGCCGGTGGCATCGATCTCCTCATTGGCCTCGGCGTCCAGGGCGTGGCCGACCTGGGGTCCAAAGTAACTATGCCTCGGGGGATGGCTTAGCCCCAAAAGTCCCTGGGGGCAAGGATTCTAAGTTTTTCTTTTTTCCCTTTTTTTGTTTTTAATTTTTTTTTTTTTTGGGGGGGGAGGATTTTTTCTGGATGTCCAAAAATACTTATAGTATCAAGGTGACACTTTAAGGAGATGTTGAGGGGGATATTGAACAAAATCAAAACACATTGTCTACGGGATGGTTGCCACAAGGACGTATCAGTAATATCTAAGGAACACCTGTGGGTGCTTAGTTGAAATTTTCAGGGGTAATGCTACTGCCACTATGATTGAATCTGCAACCACTTGTGGCCCCGGCTAATATGCACTACTTTGCTTAAATACAAAACTGTGCTTATGTTTTGGTGTCTGCTCGTTTCCCTTCCAATCTGATTTTAACTGTTTAGCACAGCATAAATATTATGCAATAGCAAAACTTCCATTACTCTCCATTAAAGAGTTTTCTGACATATCAGTCGCACACCTTTCTTCATGACTCCACCTTCACGCACGCGCAATTACAAATGTTTAGCTTCATACATACACCGTGATCTGATTGAACAGCAGTGTAGGCCCAATTGATCCAATGGCACCCTAGAAGCCCAATCCAGCCTCAGCGCGCCTAGCAACCAGCAGGTATTATTGATTATTGATCTATCATGTATACCTGGTAGCCTCTTTTGGATGGATTTTTTTAAAAACAAAATCTCGTGACTGACGAAACAACTTGTTCCTAGAAAATTGCTTACATTTACATTATCAGCTTGAAAAAAAGGCACGATAAAATAATCATAGAATCATACCAAATTTAAAATTTTTAATTATTCATTACTATTGTATGTCTGAAACCCAAACCTGATACCTAAACCTTGGACTCCATTACTCCTTAGGACTCTACTGTTTAATTGGGTGCGTAAAGAGGGTGTGTTACTCCTCCAACTGAGCTCCCTTCTCCCAAGACTAGCGACAACGCCTCTTAATGGATACTTTCGGAATTATAGCAATATCAAATTTATTTTACCAGCTAAAACTCACATAGCGATGCCACTTGTTTGTTTTATTAGGCAAAATTTACCGTCTTTGGGCAAAACTTAGCTTAAGACACTATGTGACTCAAGAGAAGAAACAACATCGGTATTTCGCTTGTTAGAATTAACATTGTTCTCGGAAACTTTTGCGAAAGTGTTCAAAAATTTACTTTGTTTTTTTTGTAAAAATAATATTCTAGGTCCAGGAATTGAGCCAATCACTGCCCTTTAATTCGTCTTAACTCGTCTGCTTTTTTAGAGTTTGACTCCCCACCCTCCCGGAAGAAACTTTTGTTTAAGTTGATTACACTGATTCTGGGGTACAATTGCTTACCTACCAACAAAATGAACTGAACAAAAGAGGAGAACAAATGAACTCACAACAAAGTGAACCATACTAAAGAGAAGAACGAATGAACTCTCAACAAACTGAACTAAAGAGAAGAACGAATGAATTCTCAACAAAATGAACTGAACAGGAGAGAAGAATTAATGATGAACTCTCAACAAAATGAACGGAGCAGAAGAGAAGAACAAATGAACTCTGAACAAGATGAACTGAACTAAAGAGAAGAACGAATGAACCCTTAACAAAATGAACTGAACTAAAGAGCAGAACAAATGAACTCACAACAAAAGTAACGGAACTAGGGAGGAGAAGAGATGGACTCAGAACACCGGAAATCTACCATTCCTTAGTCGATGGATGGTCATCAAGTCTAAAATGTCTCAAAATTTAAAGAAAAAACTTTGGTCAAAAGCTAAAAAAAAGTTTTAAAAAGTACGAGTTACATCCTTCTACTTTACTACTATTACTGATAACTCACTACAGCACTAAGCTGTCAGTAACCAGCACAGCTACGCACGCCTTTCCTCCCTCCCAATCTAATAAATGCCTCCCTCTTTACATCCTCCCAGGAACTTACCATTTTCCTTGCGACTTCTTCCCTACCCAACCAAGGACTACCTGTTTTCCCTTTAACCCTAGATGGTTGGCCGAAAAGGACAAACTTTCGTATTCTGTCATCCTTCGACCTGCTGCAGGAACTCGACCGCATGGAGTTCTACGTTTACGAAACGAAGAAACTCGTGACGGCACGCCATCGACCCATCATCATCATTACCAGCAACAACGAGAAGGAGTTGCCGGATGCATTCCTGAGGCGCTGTTTCTTCCACTACATTCGTTTCCCCGACCAGGAAACGATGGCGAAGATCGTGAATGTGCATTTTCCCGATCTGAAGAAGGATCTGCTGGCAGCCGGCATGCCAGCGCATGGCTGTGTGCCGGTCCGGATTGAGAATGGAGGCAACCTTCGGCGTGGACACCATGGAACGACAACCATTGCGGACCTCAGCCGTGCCGGCAATTGGAAGCTTACATAGCGATACATAATGATACATAGTGATACACCTATGAAATATAGTGAATTACTAACAATAAACGGTATATATTTAGTGATACATAGCAAAAACTAGTGATACACCTTAATATGCCTATGATACACCATGATACTTAAAAATGTTGTATTGCTATGTATTGTATCGTATCATTAGCTATTAGATACATGATGTATCATGGAGATGTATCATTTATACAATGGTTTTGTATCATTTTTAAAAGTCTGAGTGTCATGACGAATGATTATTATTTAGATTTAAAAAATAGTAATTATTATTTTTGAACCTTTTTAGAATTAAATAAGTAGGACTCGTTATTTCTGACAACATAGTCCAAATAGATTGTATGACACATTTGATTTCATTATCCATATTATATAGTTTGGTTTGTTTAAAATGATTCGTCGTGTCTTTCACGTTTCTTACGTACAGGAGGCCACTATTTTCATCTTTATTCTCTGCCTTCTTTTTCTACTATTTTATTGTGGCTAATTTTGATGTTTTGCTGTTTGTTGCAATTAATAACGTCGCTAATGTTCTTCTGGTCCTCTTGTGAAAAACAATTTGTGAATATAGGAAAAGAGCTCTTTATAAACTAATGGAGGTGAAAGACACTCTAACAAAACTTTCCAATCTGTTTGAGGTGTAAGCTGGTAAAAAAGAAGGAGGGGGACCCCCACCCCTCTCTAATTCACAAATATATAACCCAAATTATATATTTTGCATCTATTTTAGCACTTATATTTTTCTTGGCTCACGCTAAGCTGAAAGAAACTAACGAAAATAAATGGTTATATAATGCTTCAATTAATGAACAACTTGTATGGTAGGGCGGTTATCATACAAGTACCTTAGACCTTTTTGAGGGGTTGAGATTAACTTACAAAACACTATGCAGCCCCATATTTTCAGAGTATCGATAAAAGCCCTTCTGATCAGTGTTTGGGGCAAAATAACCCAATTAATTTTGGACATTAAGAAATATATTTCAGATAAGTACCCACTGTGGGGTAACGGCTTTGCCATTCTACCAGATTATCAATTTTTCTTTAATGTCGTTTTTTTATCGTCACTATTACATTACAATTTAAAAATTACAGTTTCTTCGATCTTTTTTAAGCGGCGATCTTTTAAACCGGATCTTTTAAGCGGAACCTAGGGTGTGTTACCACGAGCAAATTACAATACTTTATTTTACGTTACATTATTTTTATCATATGCAGTTTTACCATTTACCATTTTATCATTTGTTATTTGTTATTATGTATTTATTATTTGCATTAAAGTTAGGAAATAACAAAATCAAAATTTCTAGGATCATTCCTCAAAAAAAAGAGAAGAAAACAAAATCCATCAAACAAAACTTCCGAAGCTTGCACGTTTGGTGTCTTGGTACTCAACAACAAAATTATCCGCCTCCCTAATCGCATACCTGTGGAGCGAACGATTTACATTAAAAAAAATCAGCAAAATCTGTAGGTCATAGATCATTCCAGCGTCGATAAGCAAAAAGAGCTACTTGATTATCGCGAATCTGACCGATATTAAGAACTCAAAATCATGGTTGCAGAGGTAGCTGCAACCTAGTAAAAAGCTAACCACAGCCCATAGCACCAAAGCTAAAAAATATGTTTAAAAAAAAGGTTAACTTGTTAAAAAAAAACTGCCATCTGACACTGATTTAGGAATGGCATCAAAATCTGGAAATCTACAATTCCTTGGCGCCTTACTGCCTAGCTTACGGTTTGCGGCCATTGCATGGGTAATGTTGAGGCGGAGGTCATGCTATCACATTCGTCTACTTCAACAGTCAAAACTAATAAAAAGAGCTTGCAGCCTCTTTTTTTGTTATTTTTTAGCGCCTTACAAAGCACGTTTACCAGCTCTTGTGGTCGTTCGCTTCTTTGGTCAACTTCAGCACTTCGGTCTTTGCCAGTCGGTCTTGCAGTGATTGTTTATTTTTAAAATCAACTAAAACAAGTAAGGTGCCTAGACCACCTAACGATGCCATTAGGCGAATGAACAAGCGGGGCCAATTCATAGGCCCTTCAAACGTGCTGAGTATTAGACTAGTTTTTGAACAAATGGCTATCAAAGAATTGTATTCGATACATTTAGGAAAAAATGACGTAAGGGGCAGGACTAGATACCCCAACCACTCTGACTCTTAAAAGGCACTAGAACTTCTGATTTCAAATCCAAGGAACCCCCTCTGAAGTTAACACAAGCACCCATTCCACAAAACCGTACACGCCTAAGGGCAAAGTTTACAATCCTCACTCTGAGGGCTTAGGGGGATCATCATCCTCAAAGACACAACTGCTGGATACCCCAGCAGATCCAAGCTATGAATAAAGCGTCCGGATAAAAATTTGGATGGGAAATATTGGGGGAATGGAGGGGTGTGCATAAAGATGTAGTTTCCCAAGAAGACGGCGTCTTTTTTGTGTTATTTTATACAAGTATGAATATAAAAAATGGAATTCTTTTGTTAAGAGGAATTATATCGCCCTACTCGCCCTATCAGTAACCTAAACTCTTAAAAAACAGAATCATGATAATATACCTGATTTTTGAAAGAGGTCAAACAGCCCCAAAAAGTTAAGGGATCTTAATGAAAATCTTAGATTCAGTATATCAGAGAATCCTACTATAGAGGTATCAAGTTCCTATCTACAAAAATTTGGAAAGTTCGTTTTTTTGCCAGAAAAATAGTCACCGATGGTCCAATTTGTATTGTTCCAAAATTTAAGCAAGCCGCTAGACTCTCTATAGGAGATTTGACTGAGCTCGTTTTCTCGTGTTGATGAGTATGC
The DNA here is from genome assembly GCA_010016025.2 of Alatinidae sp. Z8VKAUB7J3. NCBI lineage: Eukaryota > Metazoa > Cnidaria > Cubozoa > Carybdeida > Alatinidae > Alatinidae sp. Z8VKAUB7J3. The sequence continues at coordinate 8,079,107 of JAAAKM020721499.1, forward strand.
TCATCCACTTGATTAATGGGCTTTATATCCCGCAAATATGAAACTCTGTCGCTCACGCCGAGTTCGATATGCTGAATTGGCGTTGCTTCGTGTTGATGAAATGGCTTAGCAAACCCTTCGTGTATTCTTGATTCTGTGGCCGCTAATGTGGTGCCTGTAGCCGCTAGCAATGTAAACGCTGCGATTTTACTTATCTTCATTTTTTTATTTCCAGTTGAATGTCCATAGTGGAAACTGCATGGATGAGTTCATGCCTCGAATTACCCAACCTGTACATTGTCTTTCGGAGCTTTATGACAAGCCGCTCGGATCGGCCGAATACGCTGCCCGTCTGCGATCGTCCGACGTCGTACTGATGCCCTACCAGCCGGACCGCTATCGGGTGCGCGGTTCCGGAATCGCCGTCGAGGCGGTGGCGAGCGGGTGTGTGATCCTGTATACGCCGGGCACTTCTCCGGCATACGACGGAGACGAAAGCGCCCGCAACGCCGACTCGGCGGAAGCGTTCGTGTCCGCCCTGCTGGACGTTCTGGCCGCGCGTGACGACTGGCGTCAGCGGGCCGGAGCCCGGGCCGAGCGGTACCGGCGCGAACACTCGGCGGTACGCTACGTGGAGCTTCTGGTGACGGCTGAGTATTTTAAGTTTCCTTTCTTTCTGGTACCTCCTGTGGTAGTTAGCTGTTTGTCGGTCGCTTCTGCGCGGCGCGGATCGCGTGGCGTTCGAATCCCGAATGGCGTTACGAACCCGCGGCGGCGACGCGTCGCCGCACGTTGGTGAGGCCGGCCTCGGGCGGGTCTTTAAGCACCCGAGCTGAGTGCCCGTGCGTGCATGGCAGCGGCGGGGAAGGCCCCAAGCTCGCCGCGACCGTGGCCCGATAAACCATTCATGGGCGCGGGTCATTCGAGCGCGGCCCAGTCTCCGGGGGTTTCGCGTCGGGGTCTGCTGGCCGGCGGAGTTGCGGCGTTCGCGTTGAACTCCCTGCATGTTTCCTTCTATACTGTTCCCTATATTACACCTTCACCTATTCTACCGTTAAGCATATTGATACAATCATTTATATTACATAGAAAAAGAATACCTGTAAATACCTGGAGGCTGTACATTAATTTCTACTTCCGTCCCCCAAACCTCTTCTGTATTTACTTAAAGGTTCTCGGAAAGTTGGAAAACCTGACCATAAAATACACTTTATTTGTCTACAGACAAATACCCCCCCCCCCCCCCCCAAGAACCACAGGTCATCCCCCACAATAACTGATACGCAAATGCCTTACGACCCAAAACAAACTATCAATCATCAAACAACACCCTCTCTCCGCCCTGTCCGTACACCCCACCAAGCGCCTCCTTCGTCGCCGTCAACTGCGCGGCGGTCCCCGAGAACCTGCTCGAGGCCGAGCTCTTCGGCTACGAGAAGGGCGCCGTCCCCGGCGCGGCGGTGGACGGCAAGCCAGGCCTGTTCGAGGTCGCCGACGGGGGGACGATCTTCCTCGACGAGATCGGCGAGATGGACCTGGGCCTGCAGGCCAAGCTGCTGCGCGTCCTCCAGGAGCACGCGGTCAAGCGCGTCGGCGGCAAGAGCGCCACGTTCTACTTCGACGTGATGGGGCCCGATGGCGTACGCGTCTGCCACGGCACGGTCGTCGTCGCGTGCATCAGCGTTTATGGAAACCGTTGGTGAATAAAATTAAAATTTCTAGTGGCCTATTTCTACATAATGGGTTAAATAATGATTTTCATTCTTTTTATGGCTTAAAAGGTAATGTTCTGCTTGAATTTCGCTGGTGTTTAATTTCGTTGCTTGGATCTTTAACTAAATTATAGTTCTTCATCAAATGTTTAGATAAAGTTTTGTCTCCGTTTTATCCAAATATTTTGAAAGGAATATAAGAGATCCAAGTAACTATTGTGAACTAGAGCTGACTTCACTGTAGTCAAGCAAGTGCCGTATCCTAGAAGCGAAAAAAAAAAGGGGGAAACCTTCCTAATCACAAAAAAAGCCAAAACGGGAGAAGGGCGGTCATTTTATCTGAAGTTGTGTATGAAGTAAGAAAAAAAAGTTATTGTCAATAATTGTCTTCGTGTATGCATACCAAGCTCTCTATGAAAGGTGGCTCCTGAAAGACCTGCCAACAGAGAATTAAATGATTCTTTCTCATCTATCAGACGTTTCTTGGGGAATAAACAGAGTCTATAATAAAAGAGGAAGAGAAGAGTAACAGTAAAAAAAAAAGGCGAAAGATCCGTACCTCACAGCAAAACAACAGGCTAGATTTACACTGTCTTATCAACGCGAAGCGTTGTAGAAGCTTTGGTGGGATTCGGTAATAAAAATCAAACAGTTCGTGGTAACGAACTGTAGTAAGAATACATCTAATCTAAAGTTTAGCAAAAATAGATTAACTCAAAGAAATTTCACAGGATTTCCTTTAAATTATCACAGATTACCGATAATTATGATGAAAGGTGACGCTTATCTCAAATGTATTGATCCACAATGTGGAGTAGAATAGTCAATTGAAAACACTAGTGTGCAATGTGAGAAAGGTCATCTATTAGATGTAAAATATAAAAACAAACCCGCAACTACATTGAAAGAAGTCTTTTACAAAAGACGTAATTCTGAAGGAAGTATTTTCAACGAAAGTGGAGTATGGAGATTTAGAGATTTACTAAATTTTTGTCAAATTGATACTGAAAGTATGGAAGAATGTAAAATCACTTTTTTTGCATGGGAAGCACTGATGTGTAGCTTTTTACCAGCGCTAGTGAATGACCAGAACGTCCTAGAGAGATGTTTAATGGTTCATCTGAACGTAAATTAAGTTTTCTAGTTTAGTTTTCAACAAAAATAAAGGAAGGGATGTATCCCCTCCCCCAAAAGTCGTCCTACAAAACTTTTGAGATATCCATTTTGTTTAATATTGGTCAAAGGTCCAACATACATGGATTTAATGATGGCAAGGCCCTCAATTGCCCCTAGGGAAGAGCTCTGCGTCACATTGGGTGCATCGGTATCGGGTATATCAGTCTTGCGCGTATCGGTGACTAACGTATTGGAAAAAAGTCAGTTTCTGATCATGATTTTCTTGTGGTGTGATATTTTCAACAAATACTGACTTTGAGGGAATGCCTTCTACCCCCTCCTTCTCTTTGCAGATAAGCAGATAAATATCACTTTCGTTTTAATGCTCCAAATACTTTGATTAATAACAGCACTGATGGAAAACCTTTTATTTTATTAATGTAGGTATTCAGATGACAAGCCTCAGATTAAACTTGATCTCTAACGCGGGCCGAATAATGATCATGGTTTACCTCTATCCTTTTTTTCGATTTTTTTTTTTTTTTTTTTTTTTTTTTTTTTTTTTTTGGAACTTTTATTTAAAACCTTTTTTTTTTTGTAGAAAATTGTATTTGTTCTTTTCTTCGAAATTCTTTACGAAAACTTTTTTTTACTTTTTTATTATGGAAGGGCATTGTAGTTTTAATAGTTATTTTTTTTTTCAGAGGACTGTGGGTCATCCCTACTTTTCAAAGAGCGGCGGCAACGTTTTGGTATTAAGCAATAAATAAAAGTGTCAAGGCTTGGGATACTGTCATCGTTGTTTGCATCATCAGCATTGCATTCGTCGTTGCTGGCGTTGGGACAGTCGTCTCCACTATCATCCCACTTACTGTCATCTCATAGCCCCTTAGAATTAGCCATATGGAAGTTTACCTTGGTGCGTCCCCTCTAGCATCTCGCGCACCTAGACTCAGCCGATATTATTGCAAAGCGACGCTAACATCTTAGCGATAAAATGTAGTGATACCGCATTTATAAACATTGATTTCCCCTTTGACGACGACTTGGTCCCCCATCTTGGGAAGGTGCTTTGCAAATCGGGCATTCCCTTTAAAGAGAACGGCAGAGACTTGGGCATTTTCATCTTTCAAACTGAAATAATAATGCCCCGACGCTTGCAAGCGCAAATTGGTCACTTCACCCTTGACACTGAGAGAAGTAAAATTTGACTCAAGTTGGAGTTTGATTGCTTGCGTCAGTTCGGTGACGCTCAAAGCTTCAGTGGTCGTCGCGGTCATAAAAGAAAGTTTACGTATTTCGAAGTACCTAAATGACAGAGCCACACCTGATTAGTATTATAAAGTAGCTTTCAATAGTCTAGTTCTTATCTTCCTCTAGTTCCAGTACTTATCTTCCTATTCTTCCAAACTTTTTTCAACTCCACAGAAAACCTTATATTCTTATACCCGATCTCCTAACTTCACTTTCCATTCTCAACTATTTCTAGTCTAAGCGACTTAGACTTCTTAAAATAAACTTCCGCCCTAAAATCTCAAAACCTCCAAGAATTCAGTCATTGTGCAACATTTTTCTCTAGGACACTCAAAAACATCTCTAAGAGAGCTATACCTTCCCATTTGGTACCTTATTTCTCTATTTCCAAGTCTAGCGGGCAACAGATCTGGAATGGCTTACCAAACGAAATAAAATCAGCAGAAAATTTCAAAAGTTTTAAGGCTTTAATAAAACAATGGGATGGTCCGAATTGCAAATGTAGTGCCTGCAAGTGCCAACCAGTTTAGAGTTTTAGTTATAAAGGTAAGAAAAAAAAAAGTTTGTTTTTATTATTAGTCATGTAAATTCGATTTAGATTAGTTAACTTGTATACATTATTGAATAGTGTATATATTGTTAGCTACTTGAAAATAATCGAATTAAAATAAAGCTACACACACACACGCATACACACACACACATACACACAAACACACAACTTACCTTTCAGGCTTGTACAGCTCCTGATACAGGTCAGAGTCTGAGCATTGTTGTCCTTTTTTTTTCAACTGGAGCACCAAAGACCCATGCTCGTGCCCATTTTAAAATCAAATCGAACCATCTACACCTATTTATAGCCTCGCAAGAGCCCCCCTCTCCTCCTTGAAGCCTTAGAAGTGCTTTGACAGGGAAATAAGGTCTGATTTGCAAATTATTCTCAGGTGATAAAATTGGCCTAAAACTCAGGAAGAAGCAAATGTAGTCTCAATGGGTCTACATTGGGATGAGAATTTGAACTGGAGACCCGACTGATGTTTATACTAAAAGTAAGCCTAAAGATCTGTATTAAAGAAAACGCTACCGACATGACTCGACCAGATACATATTATAGAAACCATGAATAAGCATTCCCTCTTATACCAATATGGGACAGTTTCAAAGGAGAATCTTGTGTCTTAATGAGTCAAACGCTTTTCGAACATCAAGAAAAAGAGCAACAGGTATCAAACCAGAGTCAAGAGCTGAATTTAAATTTAAAATAAGAGGTCTGAGTTTCGAGGTCCTTCTAAATATGAAATTTCTTTAAGATGCAATCACTCTTTCGTAAGTTAAAAATACCTCATTTTTTCTATATTTTAGAATTAACCCTTCCCCCCCCCAGCTTCCCCCACGACAGCAGATCCCTTCCGGTTATGTCAATCCCGTCCCAGTTCAACACGCATCTGCCGTATCGCTCCGAGAAAAGGTTGTGATTCGATATCACCCACGGTACCACCAATTTCTACCATGGCTATTTCCGCATCACCCGCACCGTTTATGATGCATTGCTTGATCTCATCGGTAATGTGCGGGATAACCTGTACGGTTCCTCCCAGGTACTCGCCACGCCGTTCTTTCTGGATGACATTAGAATATATGCGCCCGGTGGTGTAATTGTTGCGCTTACCCATGCGCGTACGGACAAAGCGCTCGTAATGGCCAAGATCAAGGTCGGTTTCCGCACCATCTTCGGTGACATACACTTCACCATGCTGAAAGGGGCTCATGGTACCGTAAATTGATTGATTTATAAGACAAAGTGCTCAAGAATACAGAACGCCACAATTAGCTGTAATGAACCCCATCTAGTATTCCCGTTTTAATCGACCTCTCATCCAATTGCTATTTTATTTGCTATTTTAGCTTTTTTTTTTCTTGGGTACTAAATTTGCCACGCAATACATTTGCCTATTTGTTTTAGGTCAAGGTTAAAAGGCTGGTGAAAAAAAAATGGTTAATTAAAATAAGTATATTCAGAAATTCCCAGTGTACGCGCTCCGTCGAGGGAGGGAGGTTGATTTCTTCAATAACTGGATTGTATATCACGCTGTTTATATGTTTGTTTTTGGAGAGGTACTACCAACAACTTACAACCCTTGTCCAGGGCTCTGGGGGATCGTTTCCACACTCATGCACTTTTTAAGGCTCTCCTCTTTAAATGCCCAGGGGTCGTAATCCATTCATTAGGTGTGCAAGACATAGTAGTCTTAATTGCGAGACCTTAATGTAAAAAACGAATGTCTTTGATAACCAATCAAGATGTAGAAGACATTGATATATGATTTTTGGAATATTAGCAACGAGATGGCTATCTCACAATTTCAACTGAATGTGTTTTGGGAAAAGAGGATGTCAAGAGGGGGGCTAGTTGCTCTCCATCATGTTTGAATTTTAAACGGGAACTAAAACCGTGTGTTTCAATTCAAATCACATGATAGAAGTGATTGTCTGTCTCCATTGCTTTGTGACGAGTTACTCGGCTTGACGTGTTCAATGGTTTAGCCTCGTCATCATTGATCATGACATGTAGATCTTTAGAGACCTTTGGCGTGTCCCCATCGAATTTAATGAATTCATCAACAACTTGACTTGAGCGCATAATGGATAGAGTCGTCCCATCATTCTCAGACGCTGACTGAGACAGATCTGTAATCTTGAGATCACCATCTACGACCAATTCAAGTAATTCATCGGTGATTGAGAAGTAGTTCTCATTACCTGCATTTTCAGCAACTTGACCTTGGTAGATGTTACACGTTTCGACATGTTTGGGTTCTCCATCTGAAGAAAAAACAAATTTAACAAAAACAAACAGATGATCAAACTAGATGAGTAGCATGTATGCATATATGATCCTTTTGGACGGGATTGTCCAAGGATCTTTCGGGGAATGGGCAATGGTAAAAACAGATAGAAGTATGCGAGGCAGAAAATTTTGTAAGAAGTTTAGCTTGGCAAAAACTTTGGAACTATTCAGCTTGAGCTCTATGCAGAAATATGGTAGAATATCATGGTATTAAATACAAGAAGGCACATCTGGCTATTTAGCAAGAATTTTGCAAGAAAGCAGAAAGAATCTTACTGAAATTGTTCTTGATGATAGTTTTTTTTTGTGTGCTTAAATGAGCTCTTTAGTCTTGTTTAAATTAATCTTTGCCCATTTTTAATTTAAATTTAATGTAGAAGTTTTAAGTTTTAATTTCGCTCCTTACTTTCGGTTGAATTTTTTTTTATTTAATTTATGATAGTTTGTTGAACAATGCCGATATGCTACAAAATGGTGTACACGATTTTTGAAGGTGGTCTACCTCGACAGTCAGGAAAGAGCAACTATTTTCTAAAGAGATTTTTGAGGTTCTCAAAGTCTAAGGAAAATGTTGGAATGTCCAACTTATTTTACTAAACATCTCCTCCCTGATTAACACCAAAATATTTTAGACATACAGGCGTGGAATAGCAATAAACCAAATAAGTAGATTTTTTCTTTTTTTTTTCTCTTTTTTTTACAGAAACTGTGTTAATGCATTTCTCTTCATGTCCCTAATTAAAGATCGAGATTCGTACACATAATAGGTCAAGAGTTGCTGCCTAAGATAAACTTTGTTTCGTGAATGTATATTTTCATTTTATGATCTTTTTCTGCCCTCCTAGATGATTTTTGAATTACTTATACACGGGGAGGCCTGGAAAGCGATAAAGTATGAAAAACGAGATGAAATGAAGACGTTCTCTTGAACAGAATATGGTAGCCTTTCTATTTTTTTTTTTATCTAATTTTTGATCAAAGTTTTGACATCTCGTGAAATTCGTTTTCATCAGAAAGAAAGACATCCAAAAGGTTTGAAAGAATTTTCTCGCGTATCAGTTTGGTTGATAGCAAATAAAAATGAGGGGGTTGGGGTTAAACTCAAATACTTGGATGACTGCATTTTATACTTGTTCTTAGAATACAAATTTTCTTTTTTGTCTGTTTTTCCATTGGCGAAATCCTTTCATTTCCTTGAATTAATGCTTTTTTTTCTTCTGTTTTGCCTGTTTATCGATTGTCAAAATTCTTCTGTTTTCATAAATTCCTCCTTCTTCTTTTTCTCTTTTATAAATAAGAATGACTTCAAAGGTTTTTGTTTAACAATGGGCAATGTTTTCAGTTGTTTCCTTGAATTGATCCATCGACCGAGACGGATTCGACCGAAGGAGGCGTGAAGCCGTCCGGAAGATCCTTCGGCACGACTGCGAGATCGAAGGTGCGAGCCTGATCCGCCGGCAACGCAAGACCGTAGGTGCCTTCGTGCGCCGGAATGATCGTCATGGGGTTACCGCTCTCCATGATGATCCGCTCGCCACCGAACGGCACGCCGCCCGCCGTGATGCTTCCCGTGAGCGGCCACGACGCCGGAGCGTTGCCAGCCCCTGGCGTGTAGAACTCGAAGGGCTGCGGAGGCAGCGTCGAACCGTCGCCCAGAACACTGAACGGCCGCGGCGGAATGACCGGTGAAGGCGCATCGTCGTCCTTCGCACTCATATACGGAATAATTTCTGTTCGTTTCATGTTTAAATTTAGCTCCTTAGTTCCATTTGAAAAAAAAATGTTTTCGTTTTTTATTTAATTAGCCTCCTCCTGGACACAGACTCTGCCTTTGAAAATTAAATAAATACATGACCCTAATTTCATTAATGGACTGAGGACTTAAAGCCTACTGAACTATGCTATCAGCTTTAATAGCAAGGGGGGATATTCACCCTTAGAATTTAGAAATATTTTTTCTAGTTTCAAAAAGGTTTCTTTTTGTTAGTATTTCCACTATAAAAAATAAAGGAAATCTCCTCTAGATTTTTAGAAATATCACTTTTCTTCAGAACAGCATTCTGAAAGTACCTTTTTGTGGTTGGCCTATTTTGGGTTTTAACAGCGTTTCATTGCAATTTAATAGATGTGAACTAATGTTAGGCCTTGAGTAGTCTCAACCCGTCTTCAGAAGTGGTTGGGGGGTAATTATTAAGATTTTTGGCTGGAATTTTCTTTTTCAGACTAAATATTTCCAATCTGAACAGAAGATTTTCTTTAAATTCCCTTTAAGGTCTGTTTTGACTCTCCTACTCTAATTTCCATTTTCTCCTTTTAGCACCATTGTTTGATGTATTCCTCGATTTGACAATTTGTTTATTATTGTAAAAAAAAAGAAAAAACTTAAAAGTAAAATATAGCCGGAGCCGATTCAAAACTACGGAAGATATCAAAATCATCCGCGAGATTACTTTGCTCCGTGAATGGCATAATGTGCACAAACCAGGAAGGCTGATCGAACGCACAATTGTGAATTTCGGGTTCCCCCGGGCGTGTGGCAAATCGCGCAGGCGGTAAGCACTTTCGGACGTCATGGTAGTTCGTGACGGCCAATGCCATTTGCTTCAGATTATTCTGGCAATTGATTCGGCTGGCAGACTCTCTGGCAGATTGCACGGCTGGCAGAAGCAAGCCGATCAGAATTCCGATGATTGCAATCACGACCAACAGTTCTACAAGCGTAAAACCAGACCTCAAATTCTTGTTTAGGTCTTGCAATGGGTTGTCACCAGGACGTCGATCAGCGTCGTGATCGCCCGCTCATACTCGCGGTACTCCGGCAGCACGACGCTCGAAAGCGAGACAAAGACGTCGGGGAAATGTTCTTCGATGAGCGCGCCGATCATTTTCTCATGCGCGTCATTGGCATAGGAATGCAGCAGGCAGACGGCGATACAGGTTACCCCGTCCTCAACCAGCTCCCGCACCGCCTGGAGGGTTTCCTCCTCGTCGACCGGCGCCAGTTCGGACCCGTCGAACTTCATGCGGCCGGGAACTTCGCGCACCAGATCGAGCGGCACGAGGCGCTTTGGCTTGACCCAGAAGAACGAGTTCAAAATTCCATATTTTTGTACATAGAAACTCGAAACCTCTAAAGTAGGGTTCTCTGATATGCTCAATCTGATGGTATGATTTTCATTAAGATCACTTAATATTTTGCAGGCGTTTCCCCCTTTGCCAAAATTGGGGAGACTTATTTTTAAATAAGTTATTTTTAAATAATTACGCTCGTAATTTTTGATGAATAAAACTAAACTTGATGAATTTTATGTAATTAGAATAAGCATCACAATCCGATTATTTTACTGTATCTATTGTTATCAAGACTGTTTCTAAGAGTTTCGGCTACTATTGAGCCACATTGATCCTTACTTACTGTTTGTTACCACGAACTATTTGATTTTCTTAAGACATGTCTTCCTTAAACTATTAATTACAAGTTTCTGCCTTTAATTTGAATTTTTACAAATAAAAGGTTTCCGCAACTAAGTTTCTGTTTCTTTTCTTTTTTGTAATCATAATCTCATAACTTGTAATACAAAAGACCTTCATAATTTTGTAATCACAAGACTTTGTAATGCTGAAAATTTGGTAACAGCCAAAAGAGAAGCTGTAGAAAATCCAACAGTTCAGGTATGATTAGACCTAAGATGGAGCCAGGGGGAAACGAATCTTTTCACTTTGATGTCCGTGGTACTTCAAAATCCCAAATAAGATCAAAAGCTTCAAGATCCCAAATAAGATCACAAAATGATCCATACAAATGGGAATAGAACCCAACCCTGCTTAGCTCAAGATTTGATACGAAACCAGTTACTAACCTCATTTCCTACCTTAACCGCAGCAATTTTATTCTCGTACATAGCACTAATCACTTCAATGTATTTATCTGGTATACCATAAAAGGATAAGACCTTCGCTTAAACTCTTCTATCGGCTGAATCAAACGCTTGCTCATAATCTATAAAACTGAGGACTAAAGGCATTTGATAGCTCAGACACTTCTCAATTATTAACCTTAAAGTGAAAATGTGGTCGTTGCATTCTCTATCCTTCTTAAAATCACACCGTTCTTCTCTTAAAACTTTATCTACATAAGTGTAAAGTTGTGTTTCGTTCTTTTTACTTTAAAGCTTCACAAATAAAATACACAAAAATAAATTTAAATAGTTGTCCTCTTTGAACCAGAACAAATACTAACGTTGTTGATTGATCAGGCAGACACTATGGCCAACAAAATATTTAGTGTTTCAAAAACTATTTCATCTTCCAAAATAGCATTTCGCTGCTTATTTTTGCATAAACAATTTTACTATGAATATTGGATATTCACTTATCATTATCAACTGTAAAAACCATATTGTCTTGGAATTAGTAATACTGGCAAGGAAATAATTTGGAAAAAACATTTGATATCTACTTCTTTAATTGTCTGGTTTTTGATCTGGTCGACCTTGCGATGCGTTCACCAAAATACGAGCAGAAGCACTTGTGTATCCAGCACGACTTTCAGCAACACACTTAAAACAGAAAAAGAAAAAATTTAAATTTTTGGTAAAATTCGAAAATTTTTTGGTAAAAATTTTTAGGTAAAATTAAAATTTGGTAAATTTTTGGTAAAATTTGAACTTCAATTTTTGGTAAAATACGAAATGAAGAGAAAGGTAAAACTTATCAAAATTGGATTTTTGGCAATCCAACATGCAAAGATAGGGTATAAAAACTGCTCGCGTCACTTACAGCGTATCGTCTGAAGAGTATACTATAAAAAAAGAAAATTGCAAAGAACGTGCCTTTGGTCATTGCGTGGAAAGGGGTGTTATTGTCGATATTCATATTGCCTAAGATAATAAAATCTTTCTCCGCGTCATTGAGGACTTCGACCCATTCTGAAATAATCTGCAATTCATGCTTCCTCTTTTCCCTAATTCTGCGAGAATTACCTTCGCGCAAATTCACGGCGACTAGAACGAAATCAAGACGGTTGTCGATCGTTGAAAATGCAAATGCATACGGCACGCGTTCGTAGTCGATATGGTTTGATCGACGCTCGGCCACAAATCCATGCGGTAGTTCCGGCGCAAATCGAATTTTCTCGCTTTTATAGAATGCTAATGACCTTTCGGTTGACGTCGGTCGTTGAGTAGGAAGGCCTCTACCTTTCAATACTTGACAGAATAATAAATCTTCTTCCCATTCTGTAAAGCTTGTCGATGTGATTGGGGTTGGATAGGAATACTTTTTGCGTTCTAATTCAATAACTACGTCGGCACAACAACTTTCTGCAACTTCGTAGTGAAGATCGTTTTTTGCTTCCGCTGTAAAAATCACAGTTGGTCGTTCTTCTAATTTCCCCCACCAATTTTGAAATGACTTCAGAATTGAATTCAGCATTATTCTGTCGTCATAATCTCTGAAATGGTGTTGTGCATTGTAAATTAAGGCATTAAGGCTATCTATTACAACTAAGTTAGGTTCTCCTACATTCTCTGGAGTGAAAGCCTTTGTATATGCTTTCCCTAAAAGCTTATCAATGTCATACACTGGTACAGTTTTACTTTTACCTGTAGCTATAAATCTTGCGGCTTCCTGGCTGTTGTATGCCTGCAGGCGCTCAATGAATTTCCATTCTAGAGCATGTGGCTTGTGAATATAGTGTGCAGGAACACTTAAAAGTAAACCATTATTAGTTTTAGCTAGATAGAGGTATTCAATTGTATATCGGCGGTACTGGTCGTCTATTTTCAAAAGTATGTGTGACTGTTTAGACAGTTTGACTTGATTGATAAAAGTTGCAATCAAAGCAATGAAAAAGGGATAGTCATTTTGGTATACAAAATGACGTCAATGACGTAAATCTTTTTTTTCCAAAATTAAGGCTCTTATTTTCCTGAACTTCTGAACTATCTAGATCGTTTTTTTAGGCGAGAGTATTTCAAGAAACAAATTTTCCTGAAAAAAATATGGAGCCATTTTCGATGAAAAATAAGTAAATATACAATTATTGCTCACTTATAAAGATGGTAAACAAAACTCCATGTATTGTTTTCTCATATTAACAGGGTTGTAGTTACAATATTTTATTGGGGGAGGGGCAAGCGGAGGTGCTATTGAAGTAGGTGCTATTCAAGCGGTAGTGAAGAAATAGGTCAATTTTGTATGCACTCAGCTTTTTCACTCCACATAGTTAATCAACTGTGACTGCCGCATGTTTACCCCACCTTTTCTCTTATGCCTTTCAATAAGATGTTCATTAGAACTCAATAAGTTCGTTGAGTCTCAAATAAAGATATATCACAAGATATGTTAATGTCTGATACAAGTCAGCTGAACAAACAACGGCGGAAGAGCGGAAGGCAGTAATGGCCTCTTTTAAATTAACTAATGACTGAAAATGACCTTTTAACCAATGGACAGTCCTTGGGTTTGACAACCTCAGTATCAGATTTTCATTACTCGAAGAATCAGTTTTTGAAAGATGATGCTTCTTCTTCTTCAATCATTAAAAAAAGAACGGTATGCCCCGCCGCGGCGAGACCGACGAAGCTGCCGGTCTTGAGGCGGCTGAGGTGGGCGACGTGCTCGGCGACTGGCACGCGCACGGCGTCGGTGCCCGCCCGATCGTGGGCACCCCCGAGCAGGTGGCGGACCGGATGATCGAGCTCGCCGACGGCGCCGACCTGGTGATCCACGAGACCAACCTGGGGGTCCATACGCCGTACGAGGACCTGGCCGGGTTGCCGGCGTCGCTGCGAGACCGGATGCGACTGATCCACTACCCGGACGCCTTCGACCGCGACCGGAGCGTGATCCGCTGCCTGCGACAGCACGAGCGAATCCGCTTGTAGGCGAGCCCTTGTTGACCGTTTGGCCTACCTCAGTTTCTTCGGATTTCCGAAAGCGACGACGGACGAACTCCGGCGCACCGCGCGGATCAGCTAATGACGATCGGCGCCGGCCCTGGCCCGCCGCGGCAGGTGCGCCACCACATTCTCGATCATCCGCATGCCGGCATCCTGGCCGAGCGACATGATCGACTCGGGGTGGAACTGGACGGCGGCAATCGGTTCCGACCGGTGCTCGAACGCCATGACGATGCCGTCGTCGGTCTCGGCGGTGATTTCCAGTTCCTGCGGCAGGTTTGCCGGATCGGCGAACAGCGAGTGATAGCGGCCGATCGTCACCTCCGTCGGAAGACCGGAAAAGACGCGCTCCGGTGGTGACCTCGCTGACAGCACCTTCGATCAGGGCCGCCAGATCACCAATTTCCCCGTCGAGGGACATTGCGCCCATACCGTCAGGGCGCAGCGACAGGGCAAAGCCCGCTTTGCCGCGATACACCGGCCAGCTGAGGTCAAGCGCCAGATCGCTGATCGTCAGATCGGTGGCACTGGCATGATCCAAATAGCGCAGCGTGCCGCCAGAAATCAGCGCCCGATCCAGCGACAGGGCCAGCGCATTGTCCGCGGAGGTCGCCGCCGGCGCGGTCTGCCCGGACGGCGACACGCCATCCACACCAATTTCCCAATTGGCCCGCCCGTCCGCAGCCCGTTCCAGCAGGATTCGTTCGGACAACAAGGCACTCTCGACGGTCAGCGATGCACTCGGGCTTGGCGCATCCAAGGTCGACCTTGCCTATACCGGCATGAACAGTGCCATCGACGTGGTTTCAGAGGTCAAGGCCAAACTGGTGGCCGCCCGCGAACCGGGCGTTGACAAGACCAAGATCGACAAGGAACTGGTGCAGCTCAAGAACCAGCTTGTTTCGATTGCCGAATCGGCCTCCTTCAGCGGCGAGAATTGGTTGTACAACACCGCCGTGGGTGGCGCCGGAACGCGATCCATCGTCGGTTCCTTCAATCGCTCGACCGCCGGCAACGTGTCGGTCGCGACCCTTGATATCGATGTCAGGAACAAGACATTATTTGACAGCTACTGAAAAGGATCCACAGAATGGGACGGCTGGAGAGCGCTAAACAATGACAGAACTAGCTTGCCACTATCTCCGTAAAGGCCAGCATCATCCGCCCCATGGCTGACTTGTGTGACGGCGGGGACTGCAGTGGTGGATTAAAATGGCCTGGGGCATCAGAATTGTGCCCATAAAAGTCTATTTCGGTCTGTAGCATGTTGTAGCATTGCAGCACTGGGTGCAGCATGGGCATTGCAATTGATTGCAGTCTGCCGACAGCAATGACAAACCAAGGCTACAAATTGAGCGAGGCATAGTGCCCCGAAAGTTGTTGTGGTCCACGGCCGGGGAATACTGATCTTTGGTACCTGACTAGATGAAAACTTTCCGATATCTTTTTGGGTCAAGACTCTTCATTTTGTTGGGAGTAGTCTGAAGAGGGTATTGCTTAAAATTGTGCAACGATTTCTTTGTTGCTAATTCGTTGTTTTTCGAGGTAGCTCTTGCGGATCGTTCGTTAGGCTAAGATTGCCAGAGTTTCCTAAAACTGTACTTCGGAAATCAAACACCAGAATCATCAAACACCTTTAGTCCTCAGTTTTATAGATTCTGAGCAAGCGTTCGATTCAGCAGATAGAAGAGCTTTAGCGAAGTCCAACAGTTTGCCATTATCTTTCATGCTTATTTCTCATCCTTGATCCGTCATCTAGACATAGATCTCTTTAATCTCATATTTATCTGTTTCTTTTTAGATATTGATGGTGGAAGAGGCAATAGTGGTGAATCAATATATGGACAAACCTTTGAAGGTGTGAGATATATATTTTATAATAAAGATTTCTGTTGCAAGAGTGGGACATTTTCCGTTGGTGTGTTATGCCTTCTATACAGTAGCTATATATTCTTCTAGAACAAAAAAAAAATGAGAATAATTATTTGTTTCAGATGAAAACTTTGCTGTGCGGCACAACAAACGAGGTATAGTTGGAATGGCAAATAAAGGAAGACATACAAATGGATCACAATTTTATATAATTTTGCTTTGATCGAACCGGTCAACGGCGCCCGCGACGCCGAAGCCGTGATTCCCGTGGCGGTGGCCTGGGTCGCATTACGTCAGCTTCAGCGGCTGGCGATTGCAGCCGGCGCTACGGATGCGGTTCGCGCCGCTGCCCGCACCACACTTGATTCCCTGGCGGGCGATCTGCGTCGAGGTGCGCAAGCGCGGGAGATGGCAGCGGAAATTCGCCGCTTTCTGGAAGAGCCCGAGGCGGAAGAATTGCCGGCGCCGGTGACGGTGCCGCCGGGCTCACCGATCTGAGGGCCTGACGCTTAGCATAGAGCGCCGGCGAGCCGCCGGCGCTCCTGGGCTTTATGTAACTACGCTAGTGGGCCAAATTTTCAAACTGCCCAAAAATAGTTTTTGGCAACCCTGGGACAAGAAAATATTCGTTATCTCTGAGACGAAACTATTATCCAATGAAATTTGCTTTATTCCTGGCATAATTCCACAGTCAGTATTGACCAAAGTTTAGAACCGTCGCGAGGCATAAGAATATCAAGTGGTAAATTTGTTTTAGTATGTTCTTATTCTGTTATATTTCTTTTGTATACCCCCTAACGTAATTAAAATGACGGTAAAAAATGGTGTTGAAACAAAGGCGTTAATTAGCAATAAGAGCAACCTTATAATTTAAATAATCAACGATCGGAATTCAGCAAATGATTTTTTAGGTCATGATATAAAAAAAGGATATGAATGGAACAAAAAGCATAGGATGCTTTTGAATGTAGTCTGGAGGTTATTAAAAGCTCTATTTTTCTAGCCTGGACAAATGGTTTGCCCCCCCCCCCTTCAAAAGACAAAACTATCTTAGAAATGACCAAATCTTGCCATGTTCGAAAATATTCATTATTTTTCTGGCAAAAAAAGAAAACACTGTAATAATAATAATGTTGTGTTACCAAGATTTTAAGTCATATGTACAAAATATATAATTATAAGTCTGAATTGATCACGAAATATATATCACGAAATATATGTAAACAAAGCCAAAAAATTGGAATTTGCTATTGATAATTTGTTTTACAATATCCTTTACGTTTATAAACACTACGATTATGATAATAATTTATTATGTGTGTTTGTATCTATGAAGAGTATTGCTTACAGTCGTCTAATTATCACTAGAAAATCACTAACTTTGGTATAGTTTTCTAGAAGACATATTTTTAATTTAATAAAAATTCTGTTTTTAGCATAAATTGAAATGTGACATCTTATTTAAAACGAGGGAAAATTCGCTCATATTAGAATTTTAATGAAAAGAAAACAAATGTAAAGCTATAGGCTTGGCTTTGCCAGGCTTGGCTTGTCTTGCTTAGGCTAGCTTAGCTTGCCCAGGCTTGTCTTGCACCTTCGACGAGTCACAGACTTTGTTTGAGTTGGTTTCAGTTAGAGAAGTTCCCTTTGCTTTGCTGGCATCGGCATTAAGAATAATTTCATTTTGTAAAGTAGGGGTTATTCCAATAGACAAGATAAGAGGGATAAAAGCAAAAAGTAGTAGATTCATGAAAAGTAGCTGTTTAAAATTAAATTTAAAGGATCTTGTAAACTCTATAAACGGTCGAATTACTTTGAGATGAAAAAGAAAAAAGAATTTTTAGCAAGCCTTCAAAGTTTGCCAAATTCCAATAATATTTCCTTCAGTGTCTTGTACTCGTGCATATAATCCAAAATCACCAACTTGTATTTTCGGCATTATTGTTTTGCCTGGGGTGTTATGTAGAGCGAGAAAGCAGCCATTGCACAGAAAATACTTTTTAAATAAAAAGTCGGGTGAGGTGTACTCGCATTATCTACAATCGAAGATGCAGACACTTCATCCGGACAACCACAATTCTTAGGCTGTTTTTTTTTAGACTGATTGGGTAGCATTGTTAGTAGGGTGAAAAACTATAATAAAAAAGCCAGAGGTTAGGTGGTTTTGTTTATGGAAAATTTAGATTTTTATTTAATGAAATTTAAAAGGGAATTGGCTTTAAGAGTTGAGAAGGGAAAGCGGGGTAAAATATAAAGGAGATTTTTGGGCGTTTGGAGGTGTTCAACGCTTCTCTTTTGCCTGGGCGGAGAATTTTAGCTTCAATCTTTCGCGAATTCTCCTCCAGTCAGTGAGTACGACATATACATATGCCACATATACATATTCTAGCCCATTATATTTATGTGTCTGTCACTGATGAAGGAAGGTATATGCAAACCAGCATCCTTAAGATACTTGAAGCATAGTTTTGCAGCTCCAAGCTCCATGGCATTGCTACTGCCAGATTGGTTAGCCTGTTGAAAAGGTATGCACCAATAAATTAAATGTGCTATAGTAGGGAGTGCAGAGAATAAGGTTGATTGTTCTATAAAACCAATATATCAGTATTTATCTTCTATCTGCAACAGTTCAAAGTGTACCAGCTTCGGCTTGTATAGACTCGCTTTGATCTCTATGCAATATATTAAAAGCGTTTATAGAGGCAATATCTTTTATTACAAAATGCCTTGAAAGAATATATTTTTCTTCTAGCATCAGGCAAAATTTTGAAGCGTATTGAAAATATGCTATCTTCAACTCATCTTTAATGTTGAATTTTAAAGATGAGGAAGTGGGGGGGCGAATTTGCTCTTACTGCTCTATTGGAAGACCGCGCGAATGGTAATCGCTCTAGGCAGTTTGGAGTATAACTCGCCACCCATGACCCTAATGATTTAACTGTGTTAGGAAATAATTACTATTTTCTTTTAGGAAGCGCCTAAGCTGTTTCCTAAAAAGGACTATCAAAATATCTGGATCAACTATCAATACAAAACAATCAAACAATTAATTTTTGTATTAACAAGACAACAAGTAAAGGTAATAATCGTACACTTGCAATAAATTTGATTTCACATTCATGAAAAATCGAACTTTGTGAGTTTACAGTATCAAAAATATGTTATTGTATAAAAATAATTTAACATATGTACAATGACCAGCTAGACTTAAAGGCCTAAAACTGAGTCAATAATATGAACAACACCATTAACTGCAGGTATGTCTCCTTCAACAACATTTGCACCGTTAACTTTTGTGGCTCCTGAAAAAAAGTGTACATTAGCAAGTCTGAAAACCTACACGTTTATTTTGGTCTTTCAAAAAAAAAAAAAAAATGGCTTGTTTTTGTTCTGAGTCACTTTTTGAAGAGTGACTCAGAGTATCTCTTTTTGAAGTATATCATTGGCATTTTACAGCTTTGGCTTAGCTTGTTGTTTCACCCAGTTAGAATTTTCTTTTTTTGCGCTGTCAGGGTGCAGCTCATGTGCAGTCCAAGCACTATTTTAAACTAGCTCGTTTTTGCACTGGTTTGGGACGTTTAATGGTTATCTAAGAAGCATTTCTAACCCCTCATCCTCTCTGGTTTTTGTTGATTTTTATCATCAACAGCGGTTGAAGCCAAATTTCTGCTGAATTTAAGACCATGGAGCAAAACATACTATTAAAACTCAATCTAATAAACAATAAATTAATTGGAACAGAGAGAGACAGAAAGAAAGACGAGGAGAGAGAAAACAGGGAATAAGAATGGCTTTAGAAATTTCTTAGAATTTATTCTGGTTGATCCAGAAAAACTTGACCAGTTTAAGGTATTCCATATAACAGGACATGCAACTAAAGGATTAGAATCAGATCCTACTGCTGGAGTAAGCGGAATTTGAATATCTGAGAGCTATAGACCTGATAATTCGACGATTAGACATGAAGGACGAAGTTAATTTGAATTAAGGATCAAGTAAGATTATTTGGGAGCTAAAGAAAAGTGAAGGATGTAGTTTCTGTGCCCTGGGGCTACGTGACTCACGCCCTCCTTGGTGGCAGATATTACCATCTTTCAACCTGTATCAGAGAAACAGCTGCCTTAAAATCTGCATAGGATACAAAGAGGGGTTAAGAGGGTGTCCGGGAGCAGAAAGGTTGTGGGATGGAGGACAAAATTATTATGGAAGAATTAAAATTATTTAAAATATTAAAATATTTAAGTTAAAATTATTACGGAAGAATTGTTTTTATTATTAAGAGACTCCAGCCAATCAGTTATAGCTTTTCAAACTCGAAAGAATAACTCAGAACGAAGAAATAAAAGGTTAAATGAAAATGTAATTAATTTTTATATTTACCCCGAGGTCTTCAGCTAGTTTCTCTGGCTTCAGGCGCCCTTCGCGCAGGAACAGATGCATGCCGGGCTGCTTTGTTCCGACGGCGGCGAGACCGAGGCCTTTGAAGCGGCGGAAAACGTGGCGGCGGAGATTGCACGCCTGGAGCTGCCTGCGGCTGAGCAGGCCGAGATCGCCATCGTCTTCGATTATGCCTCGTCATGGGCCTGGGAGACCCAGCCCCAGGGCCGCGAGTTCGACTATTTCCGCCTGGTGTTCGAGTTCTACCGAGCATTGCGGGCTCGGGGCCTGTCGATCGACATCGTGCCGCCCGATACCGACGACCTGTCTGGCCACAAGCCGGTGCGGATCCTCGTCCCTGAAAACTGGTTGATTGATTCCTTTAAAATGAAGCTGGACAGACATAGCTTTAGAGTGGAAGCCTTGGTAAAAGGTTCCCTAGTGGCACATCAGGTCACAACTTTTTACTCGGTAGCTCTTTTTCAAGGATTTGAAACAATTTATGTGTTCATAACTTTTTAATAAAAAATCCTAACATTTTTTAACCTCCATTTTCAAGTCAACAATCTAATTGGTCGAGAAATTTTTTGGGCCTTTTTTAATTGGTAAAAATCAAAATGATAGCCGAATGTACATATTTCAAATACCTTACCTGAAGAGTTTGTTTCATATCGTAACCAGCATTATTTATAGCGACACCTCCCATAATCTTAACGATTAAGAATTGTACTCTTCTCAGTAAAAGTAAATTATTACTAGAAAAAAATTGAGCAACTGATGTGGAAATGATGAAGTAAACAGAACAATGAATCCTGCATGGTCTATCGTAATTCTATGCGTTTGCCGAATTTCGTAATGAAAAGAATTCACTTTTGATTATCACGTTAGAATTGGACTGCCAAATTGATCAAATGCCAAGGGACCTACTCTGGGGGAGGGGGGGGGTGTTAACCACCCTCCTCCCTTGGAATTCAATTTTTTTGGAATTTTTGAGCGCTTCTTATGCAAATTATCATCCACCCCCTCCCATTTACGTGACTGAACCTAATATTAGTCCGATAAAAATACAGAAGTGTTTTGTAATTTACTTAACTAAATTTACTAATAATTCGCACTAATTACATAATCGTTTGTTGTATGCCTAACTATTTTTCAGTTTTTTTTTTATTTAAAAAATTAGTTGTTATAATTTTTCAATTTTACCTTGATTGATACTGTGAATTTGACTTTTATTTACATAGTAAACAAAATATAAACTATTACAGATATAAACCACCACGCTAGGGAAAAATTTAAATTTTGCTAACCCGTAGCGATTAACTACATAAACATTCCTAAAGGCATCCTAAATTAAATAAAAACCTATATAAATATTCCTAGAAGCATCTTAGAAAATAAGCAGAAGTCCTAGATACATGATTGACATAATGGATCTGTTCTATTTGGGGGAGCATAAATGTTTCTAAGAATTCTTACCTTTTTACTAACATAGATGCACTACTTTTTGCTACTATTAATTGATGTTTGAGCAGACCTGAGCAGAGTTCCTCAGGGAAGTGTTTTGGGTCCTACACTATTTAACATATTTATTAACAATATTGAAATTTTTCAATAGCAAACATGGCAAAACAAGAAGTATAGTAAATCTTCACAATTTTGCCTTTAACTAGACTTACCGATTTACTTGGTGATGAGATTAAAGGCAGTATATTTGCATAAATATTAATGTGAAACATATTTTCTTTTCAAATAACAAAATTCCCAATTTTCCAAATGTGATTTTTTATTTGACATATCTGAATTATCATTTCAACCTCTATCTTACCCTTTCAACTATGAGCGTTTAGCCATGTGATTGAAACAAAGAAAGAGGATAAAGGTCTATTGCTTGAGTGACCAAGTTGTTGAAATTGCAGTATGCTCAGTTATTTTTTGATTCTAGGACCAAGATCAGGCTATTGCCGCTTTTCTTGAACCACATGAAATGGCGCGGCTGGTAATACTGCTTGAGAGACATAGCAATTACCAATCAGAACAGAGTACATGGCTTCTTGGATGCTTAGGTTCAGTTGACAAAGTGGCTGCTCACATATTGGTTCTGGTTTTTTCATCAGCTATAAAATCTGAGTTAGTATATCCATAAAAGCAGAAACAGAACCAGAGGGTGAGCGATATATTTCTCCAGTCAATATCTTTATCTTAGAAGGTCCATATAGCTGAAGGAAAAGTGATTCAAAAATGATTTCAACATTCCGGCTCAGTTGGTTGTTAATATGCACAGCATATTCATTCCTCGCATAAATAGTCAATCCTCCTGACGAGCTTATTTTCTATGTAGAAACTTTGATGTATAGCCTGGGATATCTAGGAGGCTATCTGTTTGTCTAGTAAGGAATGTCTTACATAATCCAATTATGTTTGGTTGCAATTGGTTCCCGGCCCAGCCTTTCCATTCCAGAAATGGCACCAAAGTTGCACCTTTTTTATGCCATATGGTACTTTATAGTGGCATTATCAAGTCAAATTTATAAAATAAGTTTATAATTAAAAATTGGTTATAAATTAAGCCCTTAACCACCTCTTTGATGTTCCAGTGCTCTGCTATCGTCGAAAAAAAGCAGAAAAAAAAAATACAGTTTGTTCAAGGTAACAAACTGTAAGGAGCGACACGGCTTGATAGTAACTGAAACTCAAAGAACTTAATTTGTTAACAATAGAAACAATAAAATAATTGGCTTTTTATGTTGATTCGAAATGTATTAAGTTAATTGAGTTTAATGCCAAAAGTAAGGAGCAACATTAGAACTTAAAACGAACAAAAATATTATTCTGTATATGAGGAGGCTGCCCCTTCCTCAACCCTGTTCTTTACGCTAAAGTCAAAGGTTATTTTTTTAAACACTTCTCGTTCAAAATCAACATTCATTTTTTTAGTAGTCTCTCCTAAAGAAACAAATTAGAACATTTATTGACTAGAAGAAACATTTGTTTCCTAATTAGAACATTTTATTTCCTACCTAGAAGATTTGTTTCCTAAAGAGACAAATTAGAACAAGAACTCAAACTTTAGCTTTAAAATTTATATAACATCTATACCGTCGTGTCAAATTTTTCACGTCTCACCGACGCTCGGCTGCCGCATGAAGTATTGATTGCGGAAGTGGTGGGGGTGGTGCCCAGTCCGCAGAGTTACCAGCTCATTATCGACAAGGGTGCAGATGTGGGTCTGGAGATAGGCCAGGCCGTGCTGGACGCGCAGAAAGCCCTGGAAGACTTCCGCAAGAGCCAGACCCTGGCCGCCGAGGAGCCGCAGAAGCTGGAACGTCTGGCCGAACTGGAAGGCGCCCAGGACGAACTCAAGCGCGCCAGCGACGCCTTCGCCGAGCGGGTGCAGCAGCTCTCCGCCAAGCTGCAGCTGGTCGGTCGCCAACTGGCCGATCTGGAAGCCAAGGAACGCACCCTGGAGGACGCCCTAATCAAGTAATTCAATAAAATTAGTTTAAAATAATTAATAACAATTAAATATTGTAAATAATAAATAAAAAAAGTTGAAAATCGAGTTATTAATTAATTAACAGATTGAAAATAATTTTGTAAACAAATGAAAATATGTTAAAATGTGACCTGAAGATTTTGTGGGATTTAAATATATAGAATTAAAATATATAAAACATTTAATATATATAAACTAATAAAAGATTTAAAATATATAAACAATAAACGGCAAATGTACTGCAGCATAATTCCGGTTCGTTTTCTGTTTATACTTCTGTTTCTAATTTTTTATCTTTAGTGTTATCGTACTCTTTACTATCATTGTAACTGGACTGTGTGATGTTAGTAAACAATTCTTACTACATAATATGCAGAATAATTGTACCTAACACATCAGGCATGCAGACCCGCTATACTTTACCCTCGCCCCCCATCCCCCTAAAATGCAAATATATAGCCCAAATTTGCTTCCGAAGTATTATATTTGTATCATACTTACGTATTTTTCATTAAACCTGAGCGTCAGAGAAACAGGTTCTACTTAGATGAAGAATATTAGGTCGGGGTATATCATACAAGTATCACGAAACAAATATATTTTCCGAAAAGATGAAACACTTGATATCACTATAAAAATGTATCAACAAAACGCTCAATTTCTTAGGCAATCTAGAGTTTTTAAAGTGTAAGCTCAAACCTAAAAACTAGACGGAAGAAACTAAATCAATAAATAATTTACATTCATATGCACATAGAGAGCCACACAGATGTACTTATTAAATCTTTGAAGGATGAAAACAATTAAGGAATAAAAATATGACTAAAGAAAAATCTATTACTTGATTTTTATTGAATATGTATATCTATTTTTATCAATGGTGTGAAGGAGTTAGTAGCTTTTGAGAGCTGAATAAAAACTACCTCATGTCTTTTTTTGCACAAGGTAAAGGTTATGATTCTTGTGTATTTTCGATTCTTGTTAGGTCTCAACTCGCAAGTATGCAGTCGGTCTCCAAAATAAAACAAGTGCTTTATTGAAAATACATAACTCATATATGTTTATCCAAACGCTTTTATTTAACTTCTTAATCATTTATGTATATAGAGCATGTTAAAACCATATAAACGAAAAAACAGTTTTGCAAAGTAATTTTTTTTTTTGATCTAGCAACTTCCGTTTTACATTGACTAATTCATTTTTAATGATGACGGACTGGAGTAAGTATTTCTTCTTTTTTATCCTCCTCCTCCTCATGCTGAAAAGTCCACAATTCAGCATTGGTTAAAGCACCAAGGACAGTAATTTGTCTCTGTCTCTCCGGGACCTCAGCTTGCCCCTCCCCCAGACCCCAGTTTGCCACTCCCCCAGCAAAAAAACTGCCAAAAGCTAAATATGCATTTAAAACCTGTGTTTCATCCTGAAAAAAAATGTTATGCAAACAAAAATAATCAGGCAAAAGACGTTGAACATGTTTTATCATAAAACATGAGCAATAGCGCTGCCTAAGTAAAGATCATTGTCGGCACAAGGTATTATTTCTTGTTTTTGTTTTAGACCAGCACTTGGTATCGAAGGAGTTGACGTAGAAATTTCAAAACAGGCTCATTCGCTTGGAAATTGAAAGAGCTAGTGCCTTTTTTAATAGATAAAAGTGACTGGAGGGTAACTAAGCCCCCTCCCACACCCACTATTTCCAAAAAAACGTATTTAATCATCACTATTATGATCAAAGTGAACGAACTGAGCTTTAAGAGCGATTTCGAAAGAAAATCACTATAAAATTAAACTAGAAAGCTCTGCTCATCACTCTTGATCGAAGTGAATAAGCTTAACTTTACAAGTGATTTAGAAAGTAAATCAGTTTAAAGTGATTAAGAAAGCTCTACTAATCACTCCTGTGATCTGAGTGAACAAACCCTACTTTTTAAATTTAAATGTCATCGAGTATGGCACGCTCGATATGTTCATACGATAATACAAACCTGGTGGTGGAGGTGGTGGGGGTAAACCAGTAGGAGGTGGAGGTGGAACTCCTGGAGGAGGTTGCAAGCCGGCAGGTAATAAAACCCAACATAAATACCTATTCTATACCTGTAATTCTAGTCCTGAAGTGAATACTTGATCTGGTATCAGTCTTATCCTGTTTGTGTGCCTGAATATGTGCCTTTTATATTTTTTTTTCTCCCTCATTCTCTATGCCAATATATCTAGGTGGGCGTCTACTTGTCAAATCTTATGTCTTTATCTGTTTGTATGTCAGAGTAATTGTGTTTGTTTGTGGTTTTAGTCCCATTATTTCTCTGTGCCTCTGTGCTTCGTTGGGTTATTGCTTTTCCCAGTTTCCTTCCTCGTGTTTTTCTATATCTGAATCGGTGTTTTTGTATGTTTTTTGTCTCTCTAACTTTCTTGTTGTTGTCATACAGGCGGACCTTGGCAATTTCGATGTACCAGTCGCAGTATTCGTCCCAGATGAATTCGTACAGCGACTGCGCGGCGATATCGAAGCGATAGGTTTCAAACCCTTCTCTTACGCGGCCGACAGTGCTGCTGAAGCGCCCGCGGATCCAGCGCTCAGGTAAATCGAATTCGAGCGCTGCGGCGGGTGTGTCGCCGCGATGCTGTTCCAGCACCATCATCACGAAGCGGGATGCGTTCCAGATCTTGTTGCAGGTGTTCTTCCCGATCTCGAAGCGGTCGCTCACGATCGTCGCAGCGGGGATCCCCTGATCCTGCATGGTGCCCAGCACGTCGAACGCCATCGAACTATCACAAGAATGGGAACTTATTTTAGGTTGGTACCGACACCAAACGCAATAAATAGTTCGGATACTTTAATGCCATCAAAGCATAAGGTCGCAATTGCAATCACGTCTGTTTTCACCGTTCGTATGAGAATCGAGGCATGTCCTTTTAAGACTGCGTCACAAACGTGAAGCACAAGACGGGGGTCAGCCTCTTCGTGTTAACATAACTTCACGAGGTTCTGCTCTTTGAATACCTGGTTAGCTATGCACTTGTTTTCGGTAGTGTAATATACTCGTTTTGACGTTGGAGACCTTTTCACGACAGCATGGGATAGCAGGTTAAACGAGTCTGTTTTGGGGGGCAACCACCCAGTGTCTTTGCACACCTTTCCTTGTTAACTTCTCCGGAATTCTCCAAGTGCTCAATTTTCTCAAGACTATTCTAACTAATCGGCTACGATGACAGAATTATTAAGAGAAGCATAATATTATTTATCTAAACAGGACTGCTCTCTCAAATAAAGCCTAAATTACTCCCTGTATAATCCTTAAGTAGTGGGCTAGGGCAATAGAATTTGAAGCATATCATCCACAAAATATATATTTGCATAGTGCAATTACGAAATATAACACAACAATGAATATTCTTTACAATCAAAAATATCAGAATGAGAAATGTACTTTTCGTTTGTTTACAAATTATAATGTTTTCTTTGATTTTAAGACGAAAATTTGGCCCAAATGGCAAAATTGCTGCCCAACATTTGCCCAATTGGGTTAATTTTATCATTTTCATATTAAAAGAACCTAGTTTTCGTAAATTGCTTCTCAGCCTGGCTGACTTTTATAAACTTATAAAGAAAATTCAATTTTTGTTAACCCAAACAACAGGCACTAGTCCAACATGGCAGGACTGTATACAAAGATCATTGACTTACATACATATTATGGGCATGCTTTACAAGCTTTTCTAAAGGCTGATTCCTAAGGCATCTTACAAGGCTATCAGAGGCATGTGGCTCGCATTCGAGACGATTTCCCAACTCAATAGCTTCTGTTCTTACATTTAAAATAAATAAAAAGAGGCTACGTGCATCCAGGTTGTCAAAGAGCATTGATAGAATCTTTTGGGATTGATGTTTAAATTTTATTTTTCAGATCAACTTCAGAAGTTATAAAATTAAAGAAAAAATACTGTTTGTGTCAGGATTAAAAATTTTTGAGAATGGTTCTCGTGCGTACAATTATCACCCCTTGCTATGGAGTCTTTTAGAAGAAAACTGAAAAGATATAAATATTTTTTCCCATGAAAAAGACTATATCAATAAAAAACGAACAGAAACTATTTTAAAAAATTTTTCCACTAGAAAAGTTTTTCAATGAAAAGTAAAGAGCTCAGTCGCCTCCCTCAGACCAGCTCTCTCGCTTTGTTCCTGTCTTTTTCCAGCCGGCAAGACTGACACGAAGGCGCACAACTCGGTCGAATTATCTAAAGGAAGACACGCCAAGAGCCGAGTACTTGAAGAACAGCTGAATCCAGCTTTGCACTTCTATCTGAAATGATCTTCTTGGGGATGCTATTCCTGAAAATCCCTCTGTTGACTCTTGAAAAATCTTGGAAAACGCTTAGAGTGGAGAGATCGATATGAAACTTGGTGGGAAGAATATGCACACAAGTCCTAGATACATGATTGACATAACCGGACTACCTGTACTCATTTTGGGGGAGCTGGGGGTTGTTTATTTTAAGACTAACAGAAATTATTGCCTAGGCTATACCCTCTCAAAACCGCATTCATTACGCTAAAGTCTCTTTAGAAGTTTCAACAAAGCTTATTGTTCTAATTGAGCAGATCTTGTGTTTCAGGAATTCTTAAATAATCCAGACCCGAATTTAAACTTTAGATAAAGAGCGATGTATTGAAAAAAGGAAGACTCCTTTTATACTTAATTATTTCTGTTCTTTTATGTTCAATGTTGCTCCTTATTTTCAGCTGAATAAACTTAATTTCTGATAGATTTTTTTAAATAATGCCAGGAAATCTGGTTTTCCTCCATGGAAAGTTTCCTTGCTCCACGAAAATGTCCTCTGTAACCTGGGCCCTAGAGGGTTGTGTTGAAACCGGAGTTTTGTTATCTGACCTTTAAAATACTTAAAAAAAAAGGGTTATCTCAAAATTTGTACCGGATGGGTTTGGTAAAAAAGAGCGTGGGGGGACTAGCTGCCCTCTGATCTCTCTTGATTCTTAAAAAATAAACTAGAACTTTCAGCTTCCATTCTAATGGGCCATCGCTGAAGTTTATATGAGCAACCCTTCCATAAGAACCGTATAAGCCCCCAGGTCATAACTTACAACGCCTGACCCCAGGAGCTGGGGGGTTGTATCGACACCGGAGTTTTTTTATTTCACCTTTGAACTATTTTTAACAAAATAGCTACATGGAAATTCTCTTCTCCCATGATAAACTCCTCCATGAAAAGATCCTCTCACGTAACCCTCTCCCCCCGACCCCCCTACCACCAGAAAAAATTCCTCCTGAAAACGTCTGTATACTTCCCAATAGCCAATACTATATTTAAACAATGGGCAAAGTTCATAACTCGTAGCCCTTCCCGCCGGGGTTAGTGGGGGATTAAGTCGTCCTCAAAAACATAAATACTAGATTTTTGACTGTGCTGACCCATTTGGCTATCTCAAAATTTTGATCCAGTGAATTTGGGAAAAATTTGAGCGTAGGAGGTGGCTTAGTTTCTGTCCAATTCTTTGCTCACTTAAAAACGGTACCTCAATGAAAACATTTACTATATGATCCCAGCACAACAAGTATCAAATGAGCTGAACCCTTGTATTCCTTGATTGTGATAAGGCCCATCTTTCATCAGTCAAATAAGATTAAAATGAAAAAAAAGAATGAAGTTAGAATTCTCTAAGGAGGAGAAATACCCTTATGCCTCATTTTATGTAATTTGTTATTGTAAGGGATTTAATGCACGGTCAATAATGAATATTCATTGGTTGCCTGATAGGATAGTGGGCTTCACCACCAGATCTAACAGAAATGGCAGGAATTGGATTTAATCTTCAATTTTTAGGAGATAGAGAATAGACTTATTCCAAAGAACTATGCCCAGGGGGGGGGAGCATTTTCTGGGGGATATTTTTATGGGAGTGGCATATTTTTCTGGGGGAGGGGAGGTAAACCCCGGTCACTAATCAAGATAGGAGCTATTACTGGTGTTTATAGCAAGCATCTTTGTATTTTGTTGGTACTCTTTATGATTAAACCGATTTTGAATGTTAGTTGGGCAGTGATATTTGAAAATTGACCAACGCAAATGATTCTTGATCTGAGGAAAGTCAGTACAGAAAGGTGATAAGCTAGGGAATAAAAAAAAATCTATAGTCACTGTGGGGATTTCGCATCAAACTAGTTATATGTAGTTAGTTTGTCAATTTAATGTAAATTCTGTTCGATTTTCGTGAGTTTCTCGCTGAAATAGAAGTCCGTAACGCAAATTCAGTGCCCTTTGTCATGTGCTATCGTTTAAATGGAAATAAATCATCAGGCTCTAATACTATGGCAACACTAAGGTCCACTGCAAAAGCCGTGCCAGTTTTCGTGACTTTGGCTCTAAAGACGCTATAATGAAAAATTGCTGTAAAACTGAAAGGATCTGGAAAAAGCATCGCTTCTGATCTCCCGCGTGATTTGGCACGCCACAGAGAAGAACTGCTATCTTTTGGCTATAATCTGCGTACATCATCTGATACTTCCACAAAATGTGCTGGAAAACAAGTGGTAACAAAAGGGATTAATGTATGGATGACAAGTGACAGCAAGAATAACAACGAATTCAAGGAGAATGTAAATCTTACAAAATGGATGATTTTTCCATATGTTAACACGAAAGAAAAATTTAATTCAGGCCATAATTCTTAATTCTATTAAAATCGCTGTTTTGACACCTAGTGACTTGAAACTAATAATCAAACGGTGATAGGATTATGCTACATTAAAGAATTATGCTAATGCGTAATAGACCATGCCTGCTTGTTATTGAGCCATATACAAACGTATTTAAATTGAAAGTATAACCACTACATAAAAGCTGGAAAAGAAGTTCTTTTTTTTAACTATGAATCTTTTTATTCTTTTTTAATGAATCCCAACACTCCACAATGCCGAACAATCTAGGGTCAACTTGTTGAGGGTCTCCCTTGGGAACACACGCGGAGTGAGTCAAGCAATTGATTACCGCCAGAGTAACAGTCATTAGCGTCGCTAATAATTGTAATTAAGGTGCTTACAAAGCTACCTGTAGTGCCTGTATACTGTGCTTGAATAAAATTGGTTTTGAATCAATGCCGAAAACTCTAAGGTTTGCACTTCCATGGATGTCAATTCAGAAACAAAAGAGAAGTATGTATCTGCTTATCTCCTTGAGAAGACTCCCTTGATTAAATTGAAAGAGTGAGAATTTGTTAGATTTGGAGAAAGTCCAGGGGTATAAAGTTGATTCGCCAAATCTATGCCATTCGATGTAAGTACTGTCAACCAGATGAACACCAATCTAGGCCAATCTATGCCATTCGATGTAGGTGCTCTCAACCAGATGAGCCTGAATAACGTCTTAAAACTCGCAAATTAGTAAAGAATATTTGGTGGTTGAATAGTATGTCAGAACACAGAATCTATATACCCGATGGTTAAGAACCTCTGATTCAGATACACAAAACGATAAAATGCAAAATGGGGTCTGAAGGAATGTGTGGTTTTCGCCCTTATATGTATAAGTCGAGATTATATTTCTGCGGTTTAAATTCTATTCCTTGTTGAAAAGGTCAATGTAACTTTTCTAATGTAACAAAAGATTTTTTTTTGTTACATGTTCATTGGCAATGTAATTGTATTGGTTTTTGTGACGTAATCTGTCAAGTCTTTTTAATTAAGTTTGCATACAAAGCTTTGAGGGTGTTCTCCCCCAAATCTCTATTTAAACAATATTATTATCTAACTTAAGTTTAATATCTACTGCCTCACGAACAACTTGCTTAATACCCAATACACAACTAATGAGGGAGGCGTGCTCAAAAAGTATCAAATTGCTGGGGTTTTCAAAAATGTGGCTACTTAAAAAGCAGTGATAAACTAGATTTTACTATATACAGGAAGCTCACACATAACGATAAATATCTTCATTTTCAGTCCAATCCTTCTGCTTAATTGAAGTACAACAAAATTGTTTTCAGCTTCATAACTTTGCTCAGTCCCATTTTATAAGGTGTTAAAGATATGCAAATACATTTCCTAAATTCTGAAAAAAAATATTGATATGGCCCAAAATTCTACTCAAATAATAGGAATTGCATTTTTAGAACTAAAAGCAGAGAAAAAGCAACTGGTTACTGAAAATTAAGGTAAAATGTTGTTTTGTCAAAATTTCAATAGGTATAGACCTGTCATGTAGACAAATTTCAGGTCCCTTTAGAGGGTGAAGGAGTGGAGATGGGTACTTTAAAATACCTTCCCAGGACATATTTTAGCCTGTAGACCCATCCCCAGCTTAGTGAATAGCACCAGTAACACTGTCGCAAAAATCAAAGCTTAAATTATCTTTGATTTATTAAATTCACTATACGAACTTTCACCAAATCCCCCACTGCAGTTCCCCCAAGAAAGGTATAATTTTGATCCTTTGGGCTAAAAGATAAGCCCATACATGCACATACAGAGGGGAGAAGGGAATTGTCAAAGGGTCAAACAACAGGCATAGTTCACAAAAATAGCACATAGGGGAAAAAACCTTTCGATCCCTCTACGTGAGTATTTATCCCCTAATTCAACAATGACTTTTCAGAAAAACTTGCTTCTTTAAAGAAATTATTTTTAAAGAAATTATAAGAGGTAGGTAAGTTTTCTACCTTTTTTCATAATGTTTGTGGGTTTCTTTTTTAAATAAATCCCACCTCTTTTCCTCTCATTGGCACTAACCTCAAAGAAAAGTTGTACTTTTATCTTAATAAATTTTCTGAACCAATTTTTAAAATAAACTTAAACAGGTTTATTTAAATTCAAAGACAATTTTCAAAATCAGAGGCGAAAACTATTTGCTTTTGACCTGATTTGCTTTTGATTTTGTGGCCACTTTAAAAGGGGCAATATGGTAGCATGAGATTTAAAAATTATACATGGGCTGGTTTTGAAGACGTTTAAACTGAACTTGTTAGGAGTTTTAGAAACCCATTTCCCAAGGACATCCAAAAATTTTAAGTCGAAAAGCGGGTCAAAAGCTCAGGGGCCCTTAGAAGTTGTGGGTTTTTCATATAATGGCTTAAAATGTGTACGACTTGATTTACTTTGACTCCACAAAACTAAGCAATATTTTCAAAAAGACAAAAATTTATTCATCAATGAGGTCCCCAAAAATTCCGTAATCCAAATCTCTACCCGAATAACGTTGTTATATAAATAGGGCGGTTTTATTAAATCATCTTTTAGTTAGGAAGGCTTCAGAAAATGGTTAGCGGGATGGTCCAAATAATGTTCATTATGCACGATACTACTAAAAGTAACAAACAGAAAACTAAGCTCATTTTAATAATATGAAATCCCGATTGATACAAAATGAGATTCGGGTTGATAAAAGGTGAGATTCGTGTTGATAAAAGGAAAAATCCCGTTCGTTACAAGTTAAGATCCTTTTTGATACACTGTTGAATCATGTTTAATACAAGGTGAAATCCTAGTTGATACAAGATAAAATCCCGATTTATACAAGATGAGATTCGGGTTGATAAAAGGTGAAATCCCATTCGTTTCAAGTTGAAATCCTGTTTGATACACTGTTGAGTCATGTTTAATGCAAGGGGAAATTCTAGTTGATACAATATGAAATCCTGATTGATACAAGATGAGATTCGGGTTGATAAAAGGTGAGATTCGTGTTGGGTATATGCGTCGATGGCAAACCTCCCATAATATGGGGCAACAACGGTCAGGCCATCGCATTCCGTGATATCAACCTTGTATCTAAATATTGGCTCCCTATCTTCTTTGCACGGGAGACAGAAAAATATGGTTGCACTAGGTACAAGTGTTTGAAACGATTGTTGGTACAATGGGCATTTCGTCCAATATCTTCTGCGTCCGTGAAAGGGTGCAGCGACACGGACGCAGTTTACAGCAACGCATCCTTTCGCAGGGACAAGCTGGATCTTTTGTGCAAGATGCAACAAGGTGGCCTTCGTCATTCATCAGAAAAACCACAATGGGAAAAGCGTAGCCGCATCGTCATGAATGACAGCCTTTTTGAAGACTGGGCAACTAAAACTCCTAACCCATCCAGAGACAAAGAACCAAGGTATGAAATGATATCCATACTTGGAACATTCAGAGCTCAAGGCAATGCCACGATTCATAGCTGTATTTCTCTTACTTGGCTGTTTCGTCACTGCTATTCAAAAATACGATCTACAGCTATTTATTTGCTAGGTATATGGCTTTTTAAATATGAGATAAATGTGTGTGGCATGTTGCAAGAGTGAAATAAACTTTTTACTCTGTTTAGTGCATCGTATATCAAATGCAATGAATTATTAAAAAAGACGACAATGTAGGTACTAAAATAAATCGATTTACCAAAAGTGTTTCTTGAGATATATATATAAAGTGTGGTTATACATGAATAAATAAATAACAACTTAACTCAAAACGAGAAAATGACAGAACATTTCAACTGGACTGAAAATTCTTAACTCAGCGTCCTTGACACAACTCAACCTTTACTTAAATACAAAAACAAATATAGGACTCAACTCATACAAATCAAGAAGAACAATTTCTGTTGCCATTCCTTTGAAGCGCAGTGGAAAGTAAGTCATTCTTTTATGCTACAGATTCCTCCAAGTAAAAAGAGATGCTATCCCCTATTATACTTTATTACTTAAGGTCGTTTAAACTTTAGTTTTTACTTGAAGATAAAAATCGCTATATGTAGTTGGACGAACATATCGAGTTAAATTGGATAAAAAAAAAACTATGAAAGTCACGTCATACTTAGGTCGTCCAAATAGGAATAAATTTGCTTAATAAATAGTAAAAAACAACGACAAAAAATATTGTCGTTGTCGTCGTCGGATATTTCCTGATTACCTAAATATTCGAAAATTCATTTTGAATCATTTTTTTAATGTCTTAAAAAAAATTATCCCTATTTGAACTGTTAATTATGTGTCATGGAAAGACAATATGATCGTGGAAAAAAAGATTACTCAAATTCTTGTGTACATAGGAGGGATATACTCCCATACAGCTCCCCTCCATATTTTTCAAAGATTACTGTCTGAATGCAACATCTTTTATACATTGTATAACGTCATTGCCACACTATCATATATCTTTTTTGTCTTTTAAATGCATATGAATGTGACGTCAATCACATGGAAAATGTTTTCTTTTTTTCAAAATTATGGCTCTAAAGTACAGTCAGGCGAAGGGTGAAAATTTCCTGGCCATGGCCCACAAAAGTACTGTCATGCCCCACGTTGGCACCTGCGTCCCAAGCTGAGAATCACGGATCTAAAGTGAAGTAAATTTTTGAAA
The DNA here is from genome assembly GCA_010016025.2 of Alatinidae sp. Z8VKAUB7J3. NCBI lineage: Eukaryota > Metazoa > Cnidaria > Cubozoa > Carybdeida > Alatinidae > Alatinidae sp. Z8VKAUB7J3. The sequence goes on from JAAAKM020721499.1 coordinate 8,114,011, forward strand.
AATACGGATTCTGGCCTCACTTTTTAACCAATCCGTATGTACTCATAAATTTTTTAAGTCCCCATCTTTATGGCGCATCATGGATCTGTTATCGATGTGCAGCTCGCGGAATAGTGTTTATTTCCACAAAATAGGCAGTTTGGTGTGTTTCTTTGATTATTTCCTCGAAATTCATTCACTCCGGTCACTAGTGTCGCTGCAGTACTTTGATATGATGAGTTTGCCTCTGTGCGATTGAAAGTTGATCCGCTCGATTCTCTTTGATTTTGACGCGGACCCGTTTGACCGCTGATTGGAGCAACTGCGCACTTTTCACGAAGATTAAGTTCTTCACCGAAATGATGTAGCAGACCTTCCAAATCCCATTCATCTTTCAATTTTCTGCTAATTGCAAGTCGTAGTTCTGATGGGATTTTGCACATAATGATCTTTTTTTTTATTTCAATAAATGGTGTGGATCCCTTGCTGGTTACAAATTTTCGTAACAACGTCAAAAAAAACTTTCCGCATCTCATATTTTTTGCTGCCATCATTACAGATTTACACATCATGCAAACCAAAGAAATTTTTTTTTTTTTTTCTAAAACACAAGGATTATCAAGTGCTGAAGATTTTGGTTTGTCTGCTTTTAACTTCCTGCTAATCTGAATCCCCTAAACTTGTATCGATCTAAATCAATTTTAGTTAACATAGTCACAACAAAAAGATGAAGGGAAAAAAGAACTATTTTCAGTCTACATTTCATTATATCTTGGTCATCCAGATCAGAAAACATTGTACTACCCTTGATGCTGTTTTGTACCATGTTTGCAGTTGTTCCACCTTCAGTGACTACAACAGGCCTTATCACCTCTGCAGAGAACGCCTCCTCAAGTACATTATCCCTCCCATTATTCAATTCGGAGGCAAAACCAGTTGTAGAAAGAGATTTCTCCACATCAGTAACACCATTCAACAAGTTAGTATCTAATGCAATTGTTTCCAAATTAGATTCCATAGAAGCAGCTTGCTTCGTCTCTATATCATCACTGTCATTGAATTCTTTAACATTGGTCATCTCAAAACCCTCATTTTTTCCATCTTCCAAATCGAGGTATACTATCGCCTCCTCAACATCATCAAACTTACCGCCGAAAGGGTTACTCGTGCCTGTATTGGAAAAGTTGAATAAGAAACATAATTTTTCAATAAAAATAAAAAATAAAGCTCGTAAAAGTTGTGTATTAATAGCATTAGAAAACTGATAACAATCTCTAACTTCTTTTTTCTGATAACCAAAAAAGAGAAAGAGATAGGGGGAGGGAGGGAGAAAGGGGACACAAAAGGAGAAGGAGGAACAGTATAGAAGGGAGACAGGCAAAGAACTTGATTGTACTAGGGAAGAATAGAGAATAGACAATACAAGGTAAGGAACATCAAGAAATGAGGAGAGCCAATGAGAGCTAAAAAATAGTAGAAACAGCAGAAAGAATCGACTTTAGGCATATGGACCAGAGCAAGCGAGGTACGGTACTGAAAAGCGCAGGTGCACGTTCGTGTGTAGTCCGGCGCGCTGAGGACGCCATTCGCCGGAATCAGATTGGATGAACAGGCCGACCGAAATCCACCCCAGTTGCCGGTACCCCCGCCGGTCAGGTCAAAAAAGCCGGCGGCCAATGAGCGAAATGTAATCAGGTGTTCCGAACCGATGGCTGTATTGCAGCCGCCTTCCCGGGAATACGACCAGTCGGTGGCCATTCCACTGAGTGGATGAATTCGCCGGACCGGTTCGCCGGTCCGCAGATTCAGGGCCAGACCAGGATTGGGCTGCGAATAGTGTTCTTCCAATAAAATGCTGTAAAAAAACTACGACAACAATTGTCATAGTTGCATTGTAGGTTCAATTTTTTTTTTTGCAAATACCCAAACACCAGTATATCCCTGGTAGGTGATCTTAGTGACTTGAGATGTAGTGAGGAACTGGGTCCCCACTAGAAGGTACAAAAATATTGGTAGAAAATAATTTTCAATTAGAGTTCAACCTATGTTTTCTCAGAAGCATATGAAACCTTTTAGCTGATTTGCTACTAAAAAGGTAAGTTTTTAAGACGGAAGCTAGTACTCAGTTCCGTCTTAAATACATAGACCTACAAAACTTTTCAGTATAATCAACCATAACACAGTCAAATATTGGTTTTATACGTGTCGTCCTGCTTCTTTCGCTCTCATATTTTCAGAACTATATAAATGATTCCTCGTGGATTGGCTATGAGTGAAATTTTAACCTCTTACCGACCTGAGGCCATTTTGGAGCCTCAAATTCACACCTACCCCACCTCCTAGTTTTTTTTTATTGATTCAATTGGGAAAATTCTCGCAAAGCCTATTTTCTGGCTAGATTTAAGTTCGATTAAAGGGCATGGGACGGCGTTAACGACAATGCTACCTTTAGAAATTTGTCATTGAATTAAATACTAATTCCTTCCCGGTGATAATTGGTTGCCTCGTTCTCATCAAATAAATCACAGACACAGCTTCATAAAGGGGAAGAAATTTTTCTCAATCAATTCCCAATTTGTAACGGCCAGTTTTCGTCATTTGAAAAATGTGACCGTTACAAGATACCACATGATAATCTTTTCCTAAAAACTTTTGCAAAGCGCGAGTTTTTGTCGGCGATTCGAGAACCACAAGGCGCATTATTTTTGGGCTTTTGTTCGTTGCGATTTTTTAATCGTTTTTAATTGCTTAGCTGTCAAAAGCAATGTGAAAACAGTCTTCGTTTTTGGTTCACGAATTTGGTGTTTTTGCATATTTAGCTTTCAAACACGCGGGGTGCTTTTAAGTGCTTTTGAACGATTACTACCAAAACTGAGTTGATTTATACCGGACCGGTGTTAAGGGGGTTATATTTAAGTTTAAATGAGAATGAAATTAAATGTGACTGTAATCACATTAATCGACCAAATTCAATTAACTTTTTTTCGGGTCAGCCCTTCGTTCGTTGTTGCTCATATCTTACAATTTTAATCTAGCTTCTAATTAAGAAAAAGGACGGATGAAAAAAGGCAGACTGTTGTATTCATGACGAATTCAATGGGATACGTTATTTGTATCAACGATCAGGGACGAATAAGGCAAAAATCATGGAGCTCTGCCGAGTGGATATTGCTTTTCTGTATTTTTGAATTATGTGGGCTTAGCTTATAAGTAGCTTATAAGCTTAAAATCACGTTGATGATCTGAGCGTCCCAGATGAAAATGCGAGCAAAATCAACGAATAGCTTAAAAAAAACAGCAAATGCAAAGAAATTAAGAAGCAGAGAGACAAAAAGGACAAGAAACTGAACAGAAATATCAAGAAAAGACTAAATAATGTATTACATAAACTCCGAAACCTAATTAAGCACCTAAAAGCTCCTGAATTCACTTCTTTTCAATTTGGGTGTTTATATTTATGGCTGGTGATGACAGGACAAGAGTTTTAAGCTCTGGCATTCATACTCATAGTCTACTAGCTGCTTACGAACACAGAGGGAATTCCCTCATCATAAAAAATTTTTCGCGATATGGTGCGTTCGCCGGCGACGCTCGCGCTGGCGGGCAACACCAAGTCCAGCGCGGCGCCAATCCCAAGCACCAAGGAAGACGATCACTCAGTGATCGACCTGAACCAGTTTGAAACCGAGCAAGATCGTGAATGGGCTGCGCGCCAGGCAAACCCGCGCAGCCGTACCCAACTGGACGCTGCCACGGTCGTGATGCCGGCGCTCACCCTGCCAGGGGAAGCTGCCAGCGGCCAGAGCGCCCCCGCCGAAGCTGACAATTCCGACCCGGAGCCCGTAGATCCACCGAAGGAAGAAGCGCCGGCAAAAACTGACATTCGCCTGGTGAGTTCTGCCGATCCACCCTCACAGGCCTGGGATCGCCCCGCCACGAAGGGGTGGGGATGAGTCTCAGCAGCGAGGAGGTCGAGCTCCTCCTCCAGGTCGCGCGCGACGCGTCCCTGGGCTTCAGCTTCGAGGATCGCCTCGAAGCGATCGGCGAGTCGCTCGTGGGGCTCGTCCCCGCCGTCAGCCTCTCGGTGTTCGTGACCCCCGAGAACGCGGACGAGGCCGGGCACGCCGTGTTCCGCAACAACGACCTGCCTGGCATCATGCTTGGCTCTGCCGCTCAGCGGTTGATGCGTCATTACGCGGTGAAACCGGGCAATCACGCAGTCGTCTTCGCAGCCAATACCGATGGCTATCGTGTTGCAGAAGACCTAATGTTCCGCTGGGAAATTGTTGGTCGTCAAGCAGTTGGGATAGCGGGTTGATCAGTTGCCATGGACTGGCTGATACGAAATGGAAATCAGCTCCGGAGATACTCCACTTTTGAAACAACTCAACCATTCCTTCGATGGATTGAAATTCCCGGAGGAACGTGTTTTTTAGTAGCTCACTCCGATTACCGACATTGGTATGCTTGATCGTGTCGTCCACATCAGAAATGATCGACTCTCCATCTGGGAAAAGTAGATGAACTCGACCTCCGATTAATCGCTCGTCCCAGTCATTGAGCACCAACTCGTAATTCAGGACTCGATTGGTGATGGCGCCTTCTTCCACTAGATTCTATTTCTAAAACTTCCTCTTTTATTGTACTAATCACTTTTTAACTTTTCTTATATAAATTATTAATTGATAAAGATAAGAATTAGAGTTAGGAAATTTAAATATTTTTAGTTTCGAAAAATTATGGTGATTTCATTATCTCCTATATTTAGGTTTTGATTTCATTTATTGATTTTTATGTGTCTTTAACTACAATATTTTTTGTAAAATTTCTAAAGCCCCCATTTAAGTCTATCATTCTTCCTACAATTGTTATTTCCTATTACTTTAACTTTTCTACTTCTGTTAATTATTCACCATCATTATTTTTAACTTAATGAGAACTAGGTAATATAGTTCTTACTAGCAGATCTGGTAACAGTGGGGGGGGTTGGAGGGGGAACCAGAAATCTTGGAAAACACTTAGAGTGGAGAGATTGGGATGAATCTTGGTTGTGTAGAATAAACAAATGTCATAGATACGTGATTGACGTAACCGGACTGGATCCGCTCTCTTTGGGGGAGTTAGGGGGGTCCAGTGCTTTGGCAAGTTTGGTGCTTCTGGATGTGCTAGGACAATGAAAATTGGTAGGTGTGTCAGGGACCTGCACATGACCTGATAAAATCGTTTTCCCTCGATTCGACCATCTGGGCGGCTGAAGGGAGAGGAAAAATTAGAAAAAATGAGGTATTTTTAACTTGCAAGTTGGTGGTTTTTGCGTCTTCATTTTTAATTTCATTTATTTCTACTTGACACCTTATCAGTCAACAGAAATATATCAATGCGAAACCTCAATACACCAAGACTGATATTTGTTGCACATAAAGTATTAGAGCCTAGACTGCAATTAGCTACGACAAACATTCTTTATTTTCCTAAAAGTTTCAGTTTTGTTTCATTTTTGCCTCTAAGCCATAACCCAATCAACTTTTAATCCATATCTTTTTTTTTCCTTTTTTAATAAAATTTTTTTATTACTCCCACCTTTTCTCCACTTGGTGACATGATAACCATTTACATAAATTTCATTTATGCTTGCAAAATAAATTTTTTAATTTATCGCGCGCGAGACGGGCGGCGGGTTCATCGACGCGTTCGAGTAGCGCGAGACCTCGTCGGCGTGACCCCGGCTGCTGCCACCGCGAGAGGTGGGCATCGACCGCAGCAAGGGAGTCTCCACCATGCGCACGATGCGCCCGTTCCTTCTCTCACGCCGAACCCTCCTCTCACGCCGAACCGTCGTCGGCGTGCTCGCCCTCGGCGTCCTCACGCTCGGTGACGCCACGGGCTACGAAATCCGCAAGCAGTTCGAGGAAGGGCCCTTCGCCCATTTCTTCGACGCCAGTTACGGCTCCATCTATCCGTCGCTCGGGCGTTTGCTCGACGAGGGCTTGGTGAGCGTTACGGCGTGTTCACCGGTACCCAGCCCTTCTTGCTGGCAAGCGAGAACTCGCGCCGCGTCCCGCTCGAGCAGCGCCCCGACATCCAGCCAGAGCCCTGGAAACGTCGCGCTACGAACCACCCCTGAAGCATCACGCTCCACACGCACGTAGCGCCCCCGGTCCAGCACGAACCAGTCGAGTGCCTCTTCCTCGACGCGCCAAACCACGTACTCCCGCACCCCATTGCGCCGGTAGGCGTTGAGTTTGGCGTGGAGGTCGTAGCTCGCCGAGCTCGCAGCGACTTCGACCACAAGCTCCGGTGACCCCTCGACGAAGCCTTCGCCCGACGTACCGCTCTGGCCACCGTGAGAATGCCAAATAAATCCACGACATACTTGTTGTATACAATTGTAGATATTCTCCCGGTGGGTCTTAGTGTCCATGTCTTTAATATGTTTGTTTAAAGTTAAAATCGACCATGGAGCTCTTTCAAAATGTTTTTTATCAAATGAACCTCTTTTTTGCGTCCCGAAATGTTCATCTCTACTCGATCTGGGTGGTCCTAGTCTGGTTATTTATCTTCTAATTCTATAACCAGGATAGCTGAATAGTAATTTCCGATCAGGTTGGAACTTCCGAGGTTGGTCTTGGTGCCAAGAGAAACACCTGTTTTTCAGAAGGCAGGGAGTGCTAGGGGGCTCGGAAATGGGGCAAAACCACTGAGATGTTGAAATTGGTGCCAGAAACAGCTATGTGTTTCCGGTCCTTTAGATATTAAAATCAAACAAAGTATACTGTTTCTTGTAATTGTTTCTTTATATGATTTTTATTTCAAAATTAGCTAGAGTTTCTATCATATTCTTGCACAGTTTGTTTGTCACTTGTTTATCCCTTCATTTTTTCATCAGTGTTTAACCGACCTTATATTCTGCCCACGATCTCAACATGAGCAATACTTTAAACGTTTAAGTATTTCTTTCATCCCCTGAACAAAGAAAGTGTAGGGTGCAGGAAAAATTCGTGTCAGTATTATTTCATATCTTCAGTAAAACTGCTTTCGTTATTTTTAGTTTTAACATTGATATATAGTTTTATGTTTGAAATTCATCAGGTGACACCTCAACAACAAATTTGTTTTTATACTATTATTTAATTTACATCTGTTTTTGTTTTTTAACGTCCCCATTTTTTTATCAAGGGGATCTACCTCAGCTAGACACAATGGGATCAAGACGATGAATTTGAATTATCAGGAAGTCATTGAACTGTCATAAATGTTGTGTTCCAATTGCTCTGAGTGAGGGGTTTGATAGTTGTCTTAGAAATCCAGTTAATGTAATAAAATATGAAAACGATGGCGTGGAAGTTACCTATACCACGAAGAATAACATGCGAGAGGTTCTTCGAGGTCCTAATCAAAATCAGGAATCTTTTGTTAATTTTTCTGTCAGAGGCGAAAGGAAAATCGAACAGATGAATATCTATCAAATCGAATGACATTCAAATAGAAAATCAAATAACAATCTTATAATAAACTTATTTACTTTCTATAGATCCTTGGCCCTTTCCCAGCTGAGGACTGGCATCAAAAGTGACATTTCTACCCGGGTCAGTGCTATTACATGTTCAGTATAACTACAGTAAAACTATAAAAAGTTTTTTATAATGTGTGCTGACGAACAAATAAAAATTCAAAGTGGGAGAAGTCCTTTTATTAGACAGTGAAAACAGATACCAAAAAAATCCGAATATTTCGATTGGTGTTCGGTCGCCGGCGCCCAACACCAGTCGTGCCGGACCCGACCACGGGTTGATCCAGCGCCACAGATCTCCGACCAGCGCTTGCAGGATCACCAGGATCACCCAGAACACCGTCCAGATGAAGGCGATCATCACGAATTCTTCGGACCAGACCAGCGGCGCGCCCATCACGTAACGGAAGAAGATCTGCACGATGAACCCCGCGAAAGCCGCGAGGAACATCACGATGCCGACCGCATCGGCCGCCCGCGCAAGCAGGCGACCAAGGGTTTCCAGAGCGCCGGGGCGGGTCGCCCCGGTCTCGGGATCGGTGCGGGCCGTCACGCGGATCACTCCGCCAGGGCTGCGCTCCAATAGCCTTTGTCTTGTTTCTTAGGACAAAATCAATTAAAATGACCCCTTTAAATTGGGATAGAACGCAAGCCTACTTAACTCTTGATTCAATACGGAACCAGCTGGTAGCCTCATTTCCTATCTTCACCATAGAAATTTTGTGTTCTTACATAGTCTCACAAGCTAAGACCCGTAGTCAAGAGCTTGGTAGATTAATCCACTTTAAGGAGTGTACAACTACAATTTTTTAGCCTGACACTGCAATGAACAGACAAAAAGGGAACGTCTTAAAATGTCTAGTTGTAGCCGAATATTGCTCCAGTACTTCACAGCAGCATGACCGGGGAAATAAGAAGCGCGTTTTCTATGATTTCAAATTCGGGTCCTTCGAATCGTCTGCTTGGTATATTTTTGTAAAAACTTCTTTATATATTTTTTTCCTTCTACTACGTAAGTTGTTCTTTAAATCCATGTGAATCTGACTTCATTACATACAATTTTTTTTAAAAAGAAACTAATGATCTAAAAGAAATTTCCAAACGTGGTTTTCTAGATAGTTTTCTTCAGGTTAGAAAATGCTAGTGTTCCAATTATCAGATAAGATTACCAAGTCGTTTCATGTATTATTCCTCAAAAATGGCTTCGTATTATTTTGGGGAAAATGTCATCCTTGGAGTATCTGGCTTAAAAAAAAGTCATCTATATTCCGCAACGCGTTTTCCCTCTTTCGAAACGATGATGGTCGATTCCCAGCTTTCCTGGTCGGGATATTCCTCTTTTTCAGCAGAGGATAGCTCTGTTCTTGACGGTTCTTCCTGCAAATCACTACAAGCAGCTAAGAAAGCCACCCATACTACTACTAAAAAAATAAATATGCTCTTCATTAAAAAACCCCCGAACGCATTATATCATGTAAATGGATGACGCCAACAAGTTTTTCCCGGCGATCCACCACGGGCATGGCGATGATTCGATACTGTTCCATCTTTTTATAAATCGTGTAGGCCATTATATCGGAATAACGGATTTTCGGATTCGGATTCATGACTTCTGCTTTTTATGTAATGAAAGTCTTTACTTATGTAATTGTTATGTTCAAGGTGTAGGTATTTTTTACGTAATAGGGTTTGTTATGCAAATGTTTTATTTAAGACGTGGGTAATTGTTCAAAAGCCCTATGAGGGACAGAAAAAAACCTTCAGGACCTGCTAGTTGGGATCCTTCAAGACGCTTGGGCCTTAGCAAGCGATTCGAACGAGGCCCTAGCAGTCAAATTAATTAGGGTCAGAGCAACCATTTCTAACGGGGCCCTAGCATGCTATTCCAACGAGGTCTTAGAAGTCTATTCCAATGGAGGGCCCGCTAGTCATCAATTCCAATAAAGCCATAGCAGCCAATTGTAGTCCTCAATCCTTGCCGACATTGTCAATTATATATAGTGGGGCAAAATGACCTTCGAGCTGGTATCGCCGGCCACTGGTTGACTTGCTTTCATCTACTTTAGAATACAGCTTGAGCCACCGATAATGTATATGTAGACATCTAAGAACGTGTAACGTATTAGTATCCACCTTTCTAAAATAACAATGCAAAAAAAATATTTATTAATTAGTAATACTTTGAATGTAAGCGAAATGTTTTCAATAAGGCTGTAAGTTTAATGCTTATAATATTTTTTTTTTAAACTGGTAATTTTTTAGTGAGTGACTATTTTTCTTCTTACTTCACTGTAGTCGCCTTCAATTTTCATATCCAGGATTATTGTAAGTATGCGCAGCAACGGGTGCAAAATCTGCACTCCGAATTTGTAAAGTGGGAAATAGTCGCCCGGATGAATAAAAAACTTCCGGAGATGCAATATAGGGCCATGAACAAGAATCTGACACATACGCAGGCCGAAAAGTATCTGGCGGTCTTTGGACAAAACCTGGAAGAGTTCGAAGAACATTTGCATGACATGTTAGCCATACTGGTAGATGAGTTCTGGGAAAAGGATGTTAATCGAGGTCTTTAGTTTGAGGCCTGAAGGTTAACTGAAACCCCTGTCCTTCATTATTTTTGACATCCACTAACAGACGATTTTCTTTGAGCTGCCAAAACTTCACGACGTTGCGGTCCGAGCCGATTATAAAATGGCATCCACATCAAAAGATTGATACTATGATATTGACCCGATGGAACATCTTCAGTCATTTATTCGCGACTGTGACAAGCGAAAAGAAATGGACAAAAGGTGCTTAACCGAAATACAGAAGGAGCTAGGTAATATACCTAGCTCCAATAAGTAAGTGCATGAGTAATATACCTCATTTTTAACCCTTGAATAATATACCCTATGTGTACACGCAGTATACGTTACATACTAGTTTATCTCATCAACTCTTAAGTAAAATGCATAATGTTTCTTTATAAAAAGCCGTATACTATTTTAAATTTTAATGATCCCGACCGACGACGAGCGCGAGATGCCCTGCTGCTGGTTCGGGCCGAAGAACGCCGAGGGTCCCGTCCCGACGGTGGTGATCATCCACGGGGGACCGTGGAACCTGACCGCTGCCGAGGGCTGGGAGACGCGCAGTCACATCGAGCTGCTCGTGCAACGCGGCTACGGTGTGCTCGTCCCCGACTTCCGGGGCAGCGCCGGCTACGGCCGCGCCTGGGTGGACGCGGGGGACGGCGAGTTCGGCAACGGCATGATCGACGACGTCCTCGCGGCGACCCGCTGCGCGGTCGCGTACGAGTTCGCCGACGGCGACAAGCTCGCTGTGATGGGCTGGTCCTACGGCGGTTTCAAATGAATATAAAGAGTGATATTAAAATTTAAACAAACAGACATCATTCCGTATACGAAACGGACTGTCCCTTCCTCAGCCTTTCACTCTGTATGTCAAATTTTAACTTTCTGTCCCCAATGTTTTAAGAACGACGGCTATAGCACAAGAGCGATTGGAATAGCATAAAAAATATTTTTCACAATATCTCCAGAATGGGAGAGCTTGTTGGTGTACATTGGTTTTAAGCAATGCGATCGTTTGTTTAAATTTTCATTTTTTCCCGTTTAATTTTTTTCAGCTAATCATTATCGGTATTGCACATATTAATGTTAATTTCTTGCATTCACGCATGGTTCCACTGTTATCGCAACAACAACAGCGATAATAAAAACAACATTTTGAAAATGTTTCTACTAAACTGAATTGTTTGCTCAAACTGGGACTTTTGGACTTTCGCAAACAGAACAGAAACTGCGTAAAATGAAGTCATCATGCATTCTGACTCGAGGAAGTGCATGGCTCTTGTATGATGGGCTCGACAGAGAGCACCACGTTTCCCACTCAGTTATCAGCAATATTTTTGAGACAGAGCTTAGATCATCCTTGAGAGAAACCAAACGCCTTCTCTTAGCAATTCAGCTAAAATACAGTATTGTCGTCAAATAGGTAAATATTTTGAAGGACAATTTTTTAGGCCTATTGTTGGCTGATCAAAATTGATGTAATCAGTTTAATATCAATGGAAAAACTGTTTTCTGTCATATTTTACTCTCTTCAATGTTTTATTCTTTCGTACTTGTCTATTCTGATGTTTTCTGCACTAGACTTGTAACTCGTGATTTGAACCTCGGGTATTTGAACATTAGATTATTTTAAAATTCATATTCTATGCACTTTGTTTTCTCCTTTGTGCAAGAACATTTAGTGATCAGTTGCAGCATAACATGCTCAGAACAGAAGACGAGCTGATAAGAACATAGCAGTATGTATATTAATATTTAGGAAAAAGTAGTACATTGAGATTAGTAGCTCGATAGAGCTATGAAAAGGCTAGGCATGTCTGAACGAATTAGAAAGACCTTGGAGTGAAAAGAACTGGAAAAAATTCGCAATTTATGGTAAAAGAGAAATCTTTGAAAATGCTGGCAAGGATCCAAATAACAGGATCAAAGTTGGTCAAGTTGGAAAGGTCTTAAGAAGATTTATTCAGCGTTTTTTCGCTTCTAAAATCTAATTAAATTTGCCAACATCTTTTTTCTGTCAAACCAGGAGGGGTTAAAAGTTTTTATTTTTGGCAGATAGGTAGGATTCATCATGTTGAGTTTACACTGATTATAGAAAACCTAAATGCAAATTTCTTGGCTCCTTAGAGCCCCATTAGAAGCTAAGTCTCCTCCCCCTGCGGTTTGATTTCGAGAACGCGCGAGTGCCCGGACTGGAGCCGGCAGGTATCCACATTGCGAGCGGCAACGAACCTCGGCTGAAGCAGGACGAGGGGATGTTCTTTGCGTGCAGTCGGTTCGTTCCGCATCCGGTGATTCGAGCACTGGCAACTGATGCAGGCACTCGCAAGGCTCTTGTTTATCAAGGACGGCGTTATCTCGGCTGGCCTTCGTTCGATGAACTCTGGCATACGCAGAAGTGGAAGCCCGGCGCGCTCTGCTACTACAACACGCCGCACGTCTCGATGGGCTCGGTGCATTCGGATGGGTGGATTCATCAGTGCCGATACAACAACGTGATCTTCGTGTGATAAGTTATTATAGCAGCAATAGTCATGTTAAAAAATCATGCTTTTTGGTGATATTTTCTATCATTTAAATCTTCAAACTGATATAATTCTTCAAACTTTGGTATTCGACATGGATTGAAAAATAAGACGTAACCGCTGTCCGTTATAATTTTTGGCAGCGTTTTAAATGTTAGGTTACCAGTAGGTGACCACTAAAAGTAATGCATAAGTGAGATTTATTTCCCTTTTTCGTTAAAAGATTATATATAGTGTAATAGTGAATATAAGAAAGAGGAAAAAATATAATTATAATGCGGAATAATCTACGCAGACAGCAAAAAGAAGCAAACCAATTAGAACAGAAATCTTGCCTAACCATAAGATTTTACAAAATTAATTCTTTAAACAAGTTCAATTAGAAATTAAATTTAAAAATTATTTTATTTACTATATTTAAATTCTATTTTAATTAAATTGAAAAGTTCACTTTTTGATAGAAAAGACTACTATATGCAGTTCTTAATAGTAATGTGTACTAAATTTAAAAGAATGAACACAGATGAAAAACCAGCAAAAAATAAATTAAAAACATATGGCCCCAAACAGCCTAATAAGATTCAGTTTGTTTTTTAAGCTCTATATGTCTTTGACTTGTTATGTTGGAATTTTCAAAAATGAGCATTGTTAAGTTTTATTTTTAACCGTTGATTCCTCAAATTTGGCCTTTTAAAAAAAGAGTTTTTTAGCTAAAAGTAAGGACCCATATTAAAACTTTAAACAAATAAAAATTTTCCATACATTTGGGGGCTTCCCCCTCCTAAGCCTCTCTTTATTTACGCTAAATTTTGACTTTTTTCTTAATTCTTTAAGAAAAACTTCACAAACATTAGGGCCGCTTCATTAGAATAAAATCTTTGTCAAAACAATATAGACTTCAGTTTAAAGAGCAAGGGAGAAGGGTGCAGCCCCACTCATATATGGACTATTTTTTGTCTTTTTCAATGTTTTTCAGTACTTTCAATTGAAAAAACTATTTTTCTGAATTTTAAATTCTGATGGCAAGGATATAATCCGTTCAAAACAGGCGCGAGCATTGGGAAGGTCTTCAGGTTGATACCCAAAGGTCTGTCGGTAATACGGGTGAAGGTGCAATGGAATGAAATGAACACTCGTGCCGATATTGTAATTTTTTAGTATTTCGATAAATTCATTTCGTCCGATTCGCAATCGCTCCACATCTAACTGCATGACATACAAATGCCAGGCATGCTGCACATTATCCGCGACTGAAGGCCTGATAATTTCTGGTAGATCCTTGAATCCCTGGTTATATAACCCCGCATACTGTTCTCGAGTTTTTTGGAACTGATCACATTTTTTGAGCTGTTCAATTCCCAGGCTGGCCTGAAAGTTTCATAGCAATCGGAGAAAAGCTATTTTAGCTAATTTTGGTATGTATTGAGAGGATACTACCCATTTTTTTTCAAAATATTTTCTTTTCTTAAGCTGGTCTTGCTTATTATGCGTGGTCGGTATTTTGTAAGACGATCAGAGATTAAAAATATTTTTGGTGTTAAGCTTTAGATTTAACAAATTGTTTTCAAGACTTTTCGTCTTTATTGAGGCAAATATACTATGAGATCAAAATTAATGGATCCAATATCTAGTAGGTACTTGTCTTTTAAACGAAACACACTCAAGAACTACGCTCTGTAAGATCTGACAGAAACCGGTTTGCCTCTCTAGGATCGGGCGAAAACGGGCTTCCATTCAGATACCAAAATGCGCTAAAAAGCCTGTCCGGCGGCGCAGCAGTCGAAAGGGGAGTGCCGGTGACCGTAAGGTGTTGATTTCTGCCCAGATAGACACGGTATTTTCGGTCGAATATGTAAAGGGGCTTTGCATCGGGTTAACAAAAACATATAGTTAGCCCTGAATCGTCGACTGAGTCTCAGATCAAAACGGTACTTCCGGTATCCTAGATCTGTTAAGAGCCAAAATAATTAGATGAGCAGCACGATGAGCCAGAGATGGTCTACACACAAATTCCTGAATGCCGGTTCGCAGCAACGCCCCGGCCCGGACGCTTTTATCGCCGGTTGTTAGGCTGTGCACTTGGCGCACTAATGGCCGGTCCCATTGCCGATAAACTGGGCCGTAAGCCTGTAATGATTGCCACGGCTGTGATATTCGCCGTCAGTGCCTATGGCTCCGGTATTGCTGACAGCTCCATAGAATTTATCTTTTATCGACTATTGGGGGGCTTAGGCGTTGGTGCCGCATCAGTACTGGCTCCCGCCTACATCTCAGAAGTGGCCCCCGCCAGCCTGCGAGGCCGTCTGGCCACCTTGCAGCAAATGGCCATTGTCTTGGGCTTATTTGCCGCTTTCATGAGTAACTTTACCATCGCTTCTTATACCGGCGGAGCCAGTGAAGCCGGTTGGTTCATGATGCACGTAAAAGGCTAGAAGAACTTGATATGTTTCAGATAACTGGTGCTAGACTCCGTGCAAAAGAATTTCACTATTCAAAGTTTGAGAAATCTTCTCGTTACTTTTTTTCTTTGGAAAACAGTAGGCAGTCCAAAAAAGTAATATCAGCCATAAAACGCAAGGATGGTTCGCTGGTTTCAGGCTCTACTTACATCCTTGCTGAGATTTCTTCATTTTATGGTGAGCTGTACTCTTCTGAGCCTGTTAATATGGACAGTCAGCAAACATTATTGGCCTCCATTGATCGCACCCTTCCAAACGAAGCTAAAGATTCCCTCGAACACCCATTAAATAAGGAAGCTACCTGACGACTGCGCTTTTCAAGTGCGCCGCGTGCAGTGGTACCCAGTTGTTCCAGTTGATTGAGGACTAAAGCGTAACGTTGCAGCGTTTCCTGAATAACAGACTTCAGTAGCCACAGGCTATAGAACTGCACACTACTGGTATCCGCAGGCGTTAATATATCTTCATTGGCTTTTAACATGCCTTGCTGCACCATGCCGTCTATTAATCCTCTGGTATAAACCTCAGCCTCTTCCTCTTTCATGTAGATAAAGAGCTCTTTTTTCAACAATGGAAAAATTCGGGCTACGATTTTTATGACTTCGTCACGGTGGCATTCGTTATGGGCGACAACAATCGCCGCGTCTATAAGACAACAATATCTGCATTGACAGAGGCATCATTTTGGGATTGGAAAAGGGGAATTTGGCCTCCCTAAATATTTTGCCAGTCCGAGGCTTAAAAAAAAATACCTTTTCTTGCTATTTCCATTCCAAAATACTCTCGTGAAGGACATCTCCATCTGAAAATACTTCGTGGAAGGACATTTCTCTGCAAGAATGTATTTATCCAATGAAATATGTTATATGTTGTCTTCTTGCAACAAAATTGATCTAAACTTATTTGTTATTTGATAAATCACTAGTGGGAGATCAAAAACAAATTAATATAAGATATCTAACGATATCTTAAATTTATAATGTGTCCCAAGCATATGTGAATAATTTCCGCTTATAATTGAAATGAAATGAAAATTTTACCCGCTTTCAATAGTTTAATGCCATTTCAATTATAAATGGACAAAGGAATTATTTAGAGTACCAAGGACAGTAAAAATGAAAACTGATAGTTAAGATTGGCTGAATGAAAACTTACATAACTATATATCTTAATAAATTGAAGAAAATCGTAAATTCAGTTTTTCATGAAGAAAACCTCCAAATGCGGCTATATAATTTTTGGCCTTAGCGGGTGCCAAATTAAAAAAAAAGAAGCGTGGACACAGAACCAGTGAAATTTAAACCAAAAATATATGCCACCAAACGTCTTAAATCTAGTCGATGAGAATTGAAGAGAATTGACCATGCTACAAGACACCATCTTGCGGATGCCTTTCGCATTGCCTAACGTCAGGTCGTCGCGGAGGAAGCGGCGAGCCGGCAATGGAGCAGCATGGCGCATATCACAGACAGCCGGAACGATACAGAATCCGGTGAAATTGAACCAAGCGTAACAGAAGAAACCCGAGCGGCTGCCAATGCTGCAGCGGAACTTCTGCGCGCCATGGCAAGCCCACATCGCATGATGATCCTTTGCCTTCTTATGGAAGAGCGAAAGACCGTAACCGAGATCTGCCAGGCCATCGGCGCCCGCCAGAGCCTGATTTCCCAACATCTGACCCGCCTGCTGTGCGCCCGCGGGCTCGATCCGGACCTGCCGGTGATGAAGGCGATCGGCGTGCCGGAGTTCGCCGAATACCTGGCCGGCGGCACACTCTTGGCCGACGCGATTGCCGCAGTGCAGCAGGCGACGCGGCGCTATGCCAAACGCCAGATGACGTGGCTTCGCAATCAGATAATTTCAAACCAAGTCATCGAAGAGTTATTTTCTGAAAGCCTGATCGATGAAATCTTTAAAAAATTCGCGCTTGGGGGTTGACGCCACGCGGCGATGGCGATATCGATCCGCTCGGCGCACACTCCGGCTCTTCGCAATTGCACAATTCAACGCACAGTTCGGGCCAGGATTAGGGTCGCCCACTCTATTGGGTGGAAATTGGCGTTCCCTTCCAACGCTGAAGACGCAGTCGGCTTGCTCCGCACCTCCTTAAGGGGCAATGATCCGGTGGTCTTTTTTGAACATCGCGCTCAACTGGATGATCCATGGGCTCGCCGCCCTTACCCTGGTGATGACTTTGCCCTGCCGTTCGGCAAAGCCAAAAAAATTTCACAAGGCGACCGCGCAACGCTCGTGGCTTGGGGCGCCATGGTTCAGCGGTGCGAAGAAGCCGCCAAGGGCAAAGATTGTGACGTCATTGATTTGCGCACGCTGATCCCATGGGATCAAGACATGGTGCTGTCATCGGTTTCAAGAACAGGTAGTCATCCTCTTCGTCGACAAGGGTGGCGCGTGCTTCAGCAGACAAGCTCTGGATATCACCGACGGACCAGACCACGACACCAAGTGAGGCAGCAAGCTTGTCTGCCGACAACGGATCCGTCGGACTGAGCGAGAGGCTCTTTCGAATTTCGACCGCGCGGCGCTCGCAGGCGGATTTGAATCCTCGGCGAAACGCCATCAATGCCCCCGCGCGTTGATCTGGGCGAACTGCTCCGAAGCCTTCTCTATCAGTTCAGCGAGGGATCGCGCCGTCGAGCGGGGCAGCGCCTTTCGGTTCTTGAATGCGATCTGGACATGGTCGATGCCAACGAATTCACCCGGCTCCTTGGCTAGTCTATCGAAAGCCGAAAATCGCTTGTGCCGAAGGCGAAGCCTGCGCGCGGCCGCTGCCTGATGTGATTGTCAATACGGCTCTCTGGTTCGCGACGGCATTAGTCTTGCTGGCCTTTGCCTGGCCTTACCTGATCCCCCTCATTCTCGGATAACCGAAAGGAACGCAGATGAAAAAAGTACTTAACTACGCAATGCTGGCAATGATCCTCTCCGCGCCATCAATTGCGTTTGCCGGGGAGCAGTTTGTTAAATTGTCTGTTCCGGACATGAGCTGTGCAAGCTGTCCATATATGGTCAAGCAGGCAATCTCTACGGTCGACGGAATCAAGGTTGTTGAGGCTGTCGGTCAGGTCTTTAGCGACGCGAACGGAAATGGAATCTTCGATACCGGCGAAGCGGTGGTCGAGGGTCAATTTGTTTTCTTGGATACCAACCTGAATGGCGTCATCAATTCGGGCGAACCGATTTCGACCACCGATGCAGGAGGCAATTACAGTTTCACCAATTTACCGCTGGGCAATTACGGAGTCGGAGTCACGCAGCAACCGGGTTGGAGGCTCTCGGCGGCTTCCTACTCCGCAGCGGTTCTCGAGTTTGAATCGCCACCGAGCACTACCGTTGATCTCGGCATCGAGCAGAACCTGACGCGGATCAGCGGATTGCTGTTTGATGATATCGACGGCAACGTAGAAAAACTAGTTTTTTTTATGTAATCTATGACAGAGGTTGAGTTTTTGCGACTACGAAGAAGCATTTCAGCCTGACTAAATTTTGCCTTGACTTGAGATGGGAATCTCAACCAAGTTTGGCACTATGATTAAATAGTGCCATTCGGGTCTCTGATCAGAAAAATATTTATAGAATTGGCTGAATATCAATTAGATGATTAGTCGAATTGCTTAGAATAGTGATTAGCTCAATATGTAGCTCAGGAATGAATATAACATATATTATTGAGCCAATGCTATTGTATAACAAATTGCATTTGGCTTTATCTGGTGTTTGAACTACTTAGTTTCTCAGAAAGTCCTGACCACGAAACTGATACAGTAAAGAGGACTAAAAGCAGAAAAATCTTAAGTGGTCAGCACAAAAAAAGAATATGTCAAAAAGATCTCAATAGTCTTTTACTGGCTGTGGCATCAATGAATTTTACTACAAAAACTCAAATTTAACTTTAATTTAACATAAAAACTCAGAATTTAACTCTAAAAAACTCAAGAAAGCTCAGTTTTGAGCAAAGTGCTAGATTTTCACCATTGTACAAACATAACAGAATTTCAGGAGCCAGTTTATTTTCGAAGTTTTTTCTAAGATAAGGCAGTTTTTTCTAAGAAATACTGCATAAACTGCGAAGCAGTAATTTAGTTCGTTTGAAGTTGTTTGTGTTCTTCGGTAAAATAGTTTCTCTGGAAACTGTCCTGATTGATTACTCCTAACACATTATTTCCGTAAATTATCGGCACCGCCAGTTCGGACCGAATGGCGGGAGAGAGATTTTTGTAAAAACGCTGCGTTTGCCGGTCGTCGTGAATGTCATTGACCAATAGCGGACGCGCCAGATGAGCGCAGTGACCTGTCATAGAAAGAGATTCGGAGTCCAGTTCCCTGCCTCCTATCGGCAGAGGAGGAATCTTGCTTTTCATCCATCCACGTGATTTGGCCCCAATGAGTTTGCCGTCGGAATCTTCCACGACCAGCCAGGGCTTGCCTTCAATAATTTTTAATCTATTCTTGACTCCGCCTTTCCACGCTGACAGTAATGTTTTTTTGTGAATGACTGCCGTACATGCGTCAATCCAACTATCTTCGCTCCAACCACCTCCCTCTATGGCGCTAATAGTGCCGCGTGCCATTTTCAAAACATGAACATTAGCGGGTAAACCATTTGATGATTCGCTAAGTAAAATATTGCTCCAAAAAACTAAATACTCCAAAAAACTAGAAATATTTCTAAGAACAAAATTTACCCATGCTTGTTTCAAAAGTTTGAACTTGGCATCCATTTTTTACATGTTATAATGGAATTGTGTTAAAAGAAAAAGTTTTGACGAAAAGTTTGTTTTCTTTCAATGGTAAAGAAGGGAACATTAACAGAAATCCACACTATAGATGAACAAAAATAAAGTTAAGCCATGATTCAAACTATCATTAATCACTAAACTGTCATTAATCACTAAATATGACAACATAACATAATAAAGAAAATAATAAAATCTAAAAATATATAATAATAAAATAATAATATACATTGCTTCATTATAATAAGCAAAACATTAATAAAATAATAACATAAAGGTAAAAAAATACAACAGTAAAATATAATTGTGTTGAGAGAGCAACACTTTGGTTTTGTCTTGTTTTTTGTTTTTTTTTTTTTTTTTTTGGCGGCGATCTCAGTTTTTTTCTGGAAATTGGGAAGTTTTAAGGCAACAGAACTGAAGAGGGTGAACAGTACGACTAACCTCGTGGTTATTGAAGTAGACCCCTGTTGACGAGCACGAACTATCGTTGAAGGAACTGTCGTACCCAGATCGTTCGCTACCGTCCTCTTCTTCGCTGATCTCTTCTGGACAGAACCTAGATTCAGAGGAGGATGAGCAAACGATGGATGGAGGTACGCCAGGTGATGATGACCCCCGGCAGTCATTGGGCTGACTCACGTCACCAACAGGGTAAACAACATCACTCTGATGCATTGTATGAACTTTCAGGCTCCTGAATTCAGGCCCAGCTACACGCAAAGCCATGGCGCCTCGTTGGCAAGTGTCCACGACAGGTGCCTCCTCCGTCACCGAGGTAGATGATGACATGCCGCTTCGTCGGCGATTGATCGAGGAAATAGAAGGCCGCGTCGAATCCTTCGATCGGACACGACCCGCTCCCCCCGGTGACGCCCGCGATGAACTCAAGCGCAGCGTCGAGGGCCTTCGGTTCGACCCGCGCCGGAACGCCATCCGCAGGAAACTTGGTCGTATTGTGATCGATAAAAATCGTCGCGAAGCGCGCGTCCTCGTCGAGGTTCACGATCGCGCGAGACATCTCGTGCTTGACTCGACTCAGTTCGCCCGAGTCCTGCATCGAACCCGAGCGGTCGACGACGAAGTAGACGCTGGCTTCGACGGACGAAGTGGCCGCCATTGGCTTCAAGGCGGTACACGGCGGCAAGCTGAGCGGAGTTCAGCTAATTCAGGAGGATGTCCTTGCCGCGATGGAGGAAATGAACGGCGTCGCGCCGGCGCACAATCCGCCCTACATTCGTGCCATGCGTTTGCTGCGGGAGAAGCTACCGGACATTCCGTTGGTGGCGGCCTTCGAGACGGGCTTCCATCAGACAATCCCCGCTGCCGCTAAGACGTATGCGATTCCACGCGTTTGGTCCGAGGACCTGTACGTGAAGCGATGGGGATTTCACGGAGCTAGTCATCGCTACATCAGCCAGCGTGCTCCAGAACTGATGATTGGATTGACCATTTATTTCAATTTCCATTTTTTCTAGGTTTCAGCATTCATTCATAGTTTTTTCCATTCACATTAAGTTTGAGTTGTTATACAGCTTCATCTCTGTCTGTCTCAACTTTGCGTAATACTCGCTTATATTTTTAATTTTGTAATAATTTCACTTCATTTGATTGCTGGCTTTGCATTACAACGATTTGATGATATAAAATTATGTATGCTTTCAGTTGGACTTGACAATTCCTATCAATTTCTATTCATTCTAGGTTTCAACATTCATTCATAGATATTTCTGTTCAAACTAAGTTGACATCTTTATTTTGCTTGTTTAATGTTAGACTGGTGTTCACTGTCATCCTCGGGTTCATCGGTGTGCTGATCATGTTGCGCCCGTCCGGCGATTTCGAGCCTGCGGCCTTCGTGGCGCTGTTCGGTGCGCTGCTGGTGGCAGGCGCGGCCGTCATGGTCAAGCTCGTCGCCGACAAGGACGGGCCGCTGACCATGATGCTGTTTTCGGGCGTGTTCGGCTGCGGCATGGCGGTGATCCCCATGGCGCTCAACTGGATCGACCCCACGCCCTATGAATGGGTGATGCTGGCAGGCATCGGCCTTGTGGGTGCGGGTGCCCATAATTGCTTCCTGCGCGCCTACCGCGTCGGGGAGGCAACCGCAATTGCGCCGATCGATTACACCCGTCTATAAAAGGTCGTACCTCCCGACTTTCTCGGTTTCCCGCCACCGCATCGAAACTTTGTCTCTCCCGGGGTGAGATTGCTGATGACGATTCGCCCTTGCCGGTCCGATTTGGCAACCTCGGCTCCTCGAAATCCGAAAATCACAAAGCCTTCGACCGGTTTTCCTGAAATACTGTCGACGACCTTCACGTCCAGCTCAACCGATTGCGAATCGCTCTTCACCCCCGTCGTCGAAACGGGCTGCGTATCGATCGGGACCGCTGCCTGGTCGGCGTAGCTGATCGTCAGTCCACCCAGGGCAATGCAAGTGACAAGTCCGAACACCACCACAGGCCAAACACGATGACGCTGCGTGTTCAGCCCGCCTATGGCCGCCACGCTGTTTGAAAAGCTTTTTATTTTTGGAACATCGATTTTGGCAGCGACCGCGTTCGTGACCGTATCCGCAATTTGCGATTTCAATTGTTCGACAGTCGCGACCTTCGTTTCCACGGTACTTTGCAGAGCTTGAACCGCTTGGGCCGCTTCTGCGCTGCGGGTTGTCGCGGCTGTCACATCGCTCTTTACCTCGGTCAACCGGTTCGCCAGTTGATCGACTTGCCGCTTTAGGGAGATCGACTGGTCGTCAGCCAAATTGAGGGTGCTCTCGCTGAACAGGCCGAAGCTCAACAGGACAATGCCGGTCAGCGAAATGGTGTTCCGTCTGTGCCGAAGAGCTTCCTGGCCATCGGGGCATGGCTACTCGCCGGCGCGCTCACGATCAAGCGTCAATGGTATGAACCCTCTCGATGGCGCCGCGAACCGCGCTCTGGATCGTGCTGCTCGCTGCCTGCAGCGGGGCGCCCAAGCCCCCCGAGACCGGCTCGGAGGCGGCTGAGCCCACATGCGAGGCCGGCCCCGAGGACTTCGACGGCTTCCAAGACGACGACGGCTGCCGCGACGTCGACGACGACGGCGACGGCATCGCGGACGTCGACGACCTGTGCCCCTGCCACCCCGAGGACGACGACGGCTTCGAGGACAACGACGGCTGCCCCGATCCGGCCTCTCTTTTTTTTGGGAGGGTGGCAATAGTTTCCCACATAAGAAGAAATATTTCTTTTAAATATTTCCGAGCCTTACAGTCACACAAACCCTCACTCACCTGGTTTTCTAGGATCAGAGCGTACATATTTTCAAAATATTGTCAATAGAAAAGAAGTCATTCCAGAATTCCTCTCTGTTTGGGGGAGGGGGCAATAGTTTCCCAAGGAGGAAGAAATATTTCTTTAGGATATTTCCCAGCCTAACAGCCCAAAAAAAAACCTCCCTCAACGGGAGTTATATGATCAGAGCGTACATATTTTCTTAATATCGTCAATAGAGAAGAAGTCGTTCCAGAATTCTCTCTTGTCCATATCAAAGATGATTTTGGTTAGAGTTCTTGTCCCCCAGCCATGGACCTTGTAAAGTCTATTGCATCATTTTTCTTTTTTTTTTGCATTCATTTTGCATCATTTTTTAAAAAATTATATTTATTTTGACCAGTGTGCTCTAGCTATTCATATAATCTACGAAACATGGAAAAAAAAAATTCACAGTCAATATGACTGCAATTAACTAACAAAAACAAACTCAGTTTTTAATTGATAACGATATTATTTCCTGGAAGCAGTTCTAGATTCAGAATTTAATTTAAAAGTATCCTCTTTATTTTTTACTCTTATAGTTATAAATGAACTTTAGAATATATTTTGCTGGTGTGGGCGTGGTCCGAGAACAGCAGCACCAGCTCCCGGCGGTTGTCGTCCTGCACGCGCGCCGCCAGGTGCTCGAAGACCTGCGACGCCGGGTTGCTGAGCAGCACCTGGTAGAGGGGGAGCGCGTCGTCGTAGCCCTTCACCGCGCGCCGGCTGCGGCGCATGTGCAGGTGGATCACGCGGGCCAGCGCGCCGCACACACTGAAGCTGTTGTCCTGGTGGGCCAGGGAGAGGATGAACGGGTCGAGCCCGCCGCCGGTCGTCTCCTGGGCTGGCTTGTCGAGCAGCCGCTCCAGCTCCTCCTCGAGCGCGAGCACGGCGTCGTTGGGCAGCCGCCGCGCGATGGTTACTTGGAGTCCTCAACCCCAACATATGTGCCATAAGGGGAGGGGAGGACATACCTGGCAGCCTTCACCCTTCCTAAAAGGGAAAGGTTGCATAAAATATTCAAATTTTCTATACTTTTTGGCAAAATATTTTGAAAAAAAACTGCCAGTTTTCCCGATGTTGACGTAATTGAATCCATAGGAGATTGCAAAAACAGTCGCATCTATAATTATTGCAGTTAATATTTATATCCAGTATTTCCAATAATATCATCTCTAACAAAATTTACCCTTCAAGTATTTCTTAGGGGAGGGGGGTCTAAAACTTGTTTTCCCCGAAGAAACAAGTAGATATTGAAAAATGGATCGATATCGACACCGTCATACCGTGCCAAATCGACATGCAGGGACGGCTGATGGGTAAGCGGTTGCACGCCGATTTTTTTCTGAGCACGGCGGTCGATGAAGGACACAGTTGCAATTACCTTCTTGCCACCGATCTGGAGATGTCGACGATCGATGGATACGCATCATCGGGCTGGTCTGAGGGCTATGGTGACTTTGTCGTAAAACCGGATATTGACACGCTCCGGCTGGTTCCTTGGCTAGACAAAACAGCGATGGTGATCTGCGATGTTTTTGACCATCACGGTCACGGAGAAGTTCCGCATTCGCCACGAACAATGTTGAAAAGGCAAATCGCAAGGCTCGGGGTTAGTCATCAAAACTGTGCCAAAAACGTCTAAGATTTAATAAAATCTCAAACACTATTTGCCCTGCAACGCGAAAAACGCATTGCAAAAAAAAAATTAATCATAGATAAAAACAAGTCTTAAAACTGCCGAATTGTAAAATAGACACTCTGATTAGAAGAGAAAAAAAAATCGACAAGCCAAAATTGGAAAGCCTTAATTACTGAAGTATACAAAATCTGTATACCAAAATTCTCTTCTTTTTCTTCTCTTTTATAGCACAGATTAATCAAATACAGAAGCAATAGCCCCTTCAATTTTCTTTGAAAACTTTCTGGCTTGAAAATATGGTCTGAAAAAATTCACTGCTAGTTTCATTAAGGATGACAACTCCTCCCCCCACCGCCCGCAGGGCAAGGTAAGGCATGCCCTGGGGGCATATAAGGTATATATAGAAAGGGTTATCGTATAAACTTCGGAGGGGGCTTGTTGAATCGGTAATCAGAAGCTCTAGTGCCGTTTGAAGGTTCAAAGTGATAGGAGGGTGGACACCCCCCCCCAAACCTCGTATATTCCCGTAATGATCGGATAGAAACTTTGAGATGGCCATTTGTTGTTGTAGAAAGTTCAAAAAGGCTCATTTGATTGAAATCAAAAAGGCCAGTGCCCTTTTTATTTGTCAAAAATGATTGGAGGGCAGCAAGGTCCCCCTCCCTCTTGTTTTCCCAAGGTTAAACTGAGCGAAATATCTGCAATGAAGTTTATGTAGCAAAAATATTCGGCTAAATATGTTTACTGAAATATGGGAAAAATTGAGAAACTATAAAATTAGAAAATCTACTCACGGTAGAAGTGAAATTAGTGTGAACGTGGGTTTGCAAGCTTTCAGGCCTTTTAGGAGAGGATCCTACCATGTTGATTTTGTTACATTTTTGATTTTTACTTTTTTCTCTTATAGCACTTAATTAACTCCCTAACTTTTTTTATTCATAAAGTTAGGCCACTGAAATGACAAAATAACTTTGCTTTTAACTTACACTTTTCTGATTTTTATTCCTTTGAGCCACTCAAAAAAGAAGTAAGTAAAACATATACTTTAATTTTACGAATTGCCTCCCTAGAAAATGCAAATCCTGTAAAAGTTATTCTGTGAAGAATATACAGAAAGGAAGATTTGAATCCAAGCCAGAATTTCTTAATTCAATTGGAATTGTTGATTTGCCCCCCCCCCCATGCCTTAAAACTAAAGAATAACACAATAATAACGCTAAGATACGATCCAAGAATGACAAATAAACCAGCCTGCCGAGTAGGGATCGATCAAGGCTAGATCCAAGAACTTTTAGGGGCGCAGATTTCAAACAAATCGCTTAACAGTAATAGTAATTTTGTAATTTCTGAAATTTCATTGGCCAAAGCTATGGAATCCCAAGCTAAATTGGCGACAGAGCGCATCGCACGGCAGCTCGATATCGCGATTGTCGTGTTGGGAATGTATTGGGGCGGCCGAGAACAGCAGGAGCACGACGTACAGGGTGACCTATTTTCATTCGGCGACGAACGAAGTTTTGCAGAACTCTGGGAGCTCGCAGCGTCAAGCCCTGCGATTCTGACATTCGCGAGCGAAAGCCGACTAAAAGAGGCGGAAATCCGGCTTGCAGAAAGTAACAGCCAGCTGGACGTCAGGTGGTCTATAGGTATCCGTCGATTGGAGGGGTTGGACGAAAATGCACTCGTTGGATCGCTTCAGTTTCCGTATTTGTATAGATTCACTATTACGTAACAGACACCTACATCTCTTAGAAAATGAACTCTATTACGTAACATGCATCTGTCTCTCGAAGAAAATTAATAACACCTGCGTCTTGAAGAAGTTAAAAAAACATACGGACCGGGATTCGAAGGGAGTACTGGCCTCTTGAATCCAAAGGGCCTACACTACTCTAATTACGGGTATTTATGAAGCAAACAAATACTCGTCAAGTACCCATTTGCTGTACAGGTTTCTGTCAGAATTTTTGTCTGGTATATACCCATATATGCATTTTGGGAGGACGCGGGGAGGGGGTAAGATTAAAAATAACAAATACTTGTAGGAAAATTTGTGGTTCGCTGGGTTTCGCCATCTGAAGAGCGTTTGCTGATGAATTCATAAGAAGAGGCTCTTCTGAAGATGATGTCAGCGCGGCCATCACCATCAAAATCCAGTTGTGCCTGGCTATTTTCTGTTTGTGCCAAAGTTAATTGCGGCGTGACCAGCATGGCCATAATACTGGCAATAGCCAAAGTTAAGTTGACTCGCTTAGTCTGTAAGCGATTGAAATTAAGACTAGTTTTCATTTGTTCAAACCTTATTCTCAACGAATTAGTTGGATCCTGTCAGGGATATTTGCGCTATCAACAAAATGGGAGGTAATCACGACAAACCAGTGATTAAGAAACTGAGACAGTACTTATCTGGGAAAAGGCCTTCCAATTGACACTGGTTTCACACCATAGCCGAAGATGTAGCCAGTAAGGGGGCACAATAGATCCCCCTTCCCGTGGCTACACAATTGTGTAGCCAGTAACATTGCACACTAGATCTAATTAACACCCAGCTCAATTAAATGTAATAGATTAGTGTGATAACATCATGTACATAGGCCACCTTCTGAGTAAGACCACCACCCAGGGGTGAACCTTGGTAATTTTTTAGGAATTTTCAAAGTCTTTCTAATTTTTAGATATTTGTAGGACTCATTATTTTGAATTTGCGAAGATAATTCTCCTTGTCAGCTCATAAGTCAATCTTTGTTTGGCCTGATCATTCTGGGCAAGCAGGCCATCGACGATGATTGTTCTCAAACCGGACAAATGCTGGCCGCCATCTGGGGTCGCCCCCAGGCCACCTTTGCCTCGGAACTTAAGCTGGATGGCCAAACCGCCACCGTGACGCGCGAAGTGGACGCCGGGCTGGAAACCATCGAGATTGACCTGCCGGCAGTGATTACCACTGACCTGCGTTTGAATGAGCCGCGCTTTGTGAAGCTGCCCGACATCATGAAGGCCAAGAAAAAGCCTCTCGATGAAAAAGCGCTGGCTGACCTTGGCGTCGAGAGCGGCGACTTTCTCACCACCACCCAATACGCGCCACCGGCACAACGGCCGCGTATTCAGATTCTTGCAACAGAGCGTCGTACTGCTCGCTGCTGATTTTCCAATGCACACCTGAGTAAACAAAACCTTCAGCGCTCACGGCTTCTTCATCTATTTGCGCCACCATGTCCTGCTGCACGAGCGGCCCGCCAGCTACGATTGGCGCACCTGGCTCCTGGCGGCCGGTGTCGAAGGCATCGATCCGGTACGCGGCCCTAGCTTTAGCCACGCCCATGTCCTGCTGCAGGCGACCATCGACGGTCAGGGCGTGGCCCTCGGCGCGACCCCCCTTGTGGACGACGATTTGGCAGCGGGGCGGCTGGTAAAACCGTTCGAACTCACTTTACCCGGCGATCAGCGTGCACTCCGCACACCAGAAGTTGTTGAAAGGCTGACTCGGAACCGCAATCGTGGCGATCGTGGCCGGCACGACGATCGCCGCCAGCAGCACCCCCGTTGCACGATCGCGCCACCACCACGACAGGCAGACGACCGAGACCAAATAAAACAAGCCAGCTACCCAGTGGCAGGGAATCCAGTACGGAAGAAACATCCGATCGCCGCCGTACTGAGCGATCCATGTCGTCTCCTTGAGACACATCAACAGATCGCCGGCGTACAGCAAAAAGACCCGGGGTGTGAAGCCGAGGCCCGTGACCCTCTCCAGACCGTAGGCGATCGCCGAGCCATGTCCGACCTGTGGGGGCAAGAGGGGTCCATATCAGGATAGTCAAGGGACATATTTTTTCTTGTACACAATTGGGGGACAACTGACAAACCCCCCTTCCCCCAAAAAAATGACGCCCCTATATCCACCCCTTTCCTCGTCAAAGGACACTGGACAGATTTATTTCTATAAACCTAGAGCTTTCAGAATTTGATCAAACAGTGAAAAGCTGCATAAAAAGTGAACACTACTAGAGTAAACACAAATCTAATAAAATAATGTTACAGTTACTTTTAAAATATTGCCATTTTCCTAACAATAATAAAATTTGTGTTCTCGCGAAAGATATTATTGATTCCAAAATTGTTGACAAACAAATCTATATGCCAAAAAGCAGGTGAGACCCTACAAAGAAACAAGTGAAGCATAAAACAAACAGTAATTACGTAGAAAATAAATATTTACAAACATAATAAGTATATCTTTACCCCAGGAAGTTTTACCAAACCATTTGAACTTCAAACTCAATGAATTCAATTTTGTGAGCTCAGGTAATCATGTTCTCAGAGACTTTAATTTAGCATTAATGAAAGTGAAAAATGCTTAAAAACAGCAATGGCTCTAGCTTCTCTTGAGGTATTAGAGGCAGCTTGGATTATTCTTGGGATGGCACACTGGAGATCCAAGAGATGGCACACTGGTTCGATTCCTCCCTAGCCCACGGCCTTTGTGTGGAACTCCTTTCCACCATGTCAGCCCTTTCCAGATATTTCTGGTCCCTCGGTCGACAGCAGTCCGCCCATTCACCAGCCTTATCTCTCTCCACACTATAGCTCTCTGTGTCAGTACTTAATAAATTTCTCAGGTCTTCTGACACTACACCTCTCTAGCTTAGTACCATTTTATTTTACCAGTTTGTCATCATATTTCTTTTTTTTCCACTAAAATGTCTCCCTAAAATACTAATCTGACCCTTATATCCTATACTAAAAAAAATCTACCTCTCCCTGGTCACTTTTTACGTCAGTCCAGTTCTGACGGAGTCTGTTATTCTGTCCTGTCCAAATTCAGCATCTCGTCGCTGATCGACAGCGTTCCGGCGCCGGGCAGGGCAGCCCCCTCTTCGTTGGGAGCAACGCCGCCGGTGACCATAAGGCCGACACCGCCGCGCGCCCGTTCCGCAAAATAGGCTGCAACCCGTTCGTGGGCTTTTCGATCCTCCAGACCGGTATGCATGGATCCCATCAGAATCCGATTGGGAAGGACCGTGAAGCCGAGGTCGAGAGGACTGAAGATATGGGGGAAAGCGGACATGGATGCCTCTGCTGTCAGAATTTCGAATGGTTCCGGCAAGGCATTGGTACGGGCTCCGGAGCCCGCTGTCCATTGGCGTCGCGCATGGTTATCACACCGTCAGTGCGGTCGTGATGGTTCCGGGATTGGCATTCACGTTCCTCTTGTTGAGCTGATATCGATTTTTGTTGCTCTTCCAAGTCATGTTTCCAAACCCTACCACCGTTAGAGTTCGATCCGGCTGCCCACTGGACGTAGCATGCACGATCAATCGCTTCTTGCGGCTATGCCACATGGCTTTCGAAACAGAAATCGTATCGCCAAAGTCAACGACGTAGAGACCATTCGCTTGATGAGAGGCGTATAGTCGATTGCCTTCAACATGAATGTCTGAGATTCCAGACCAGGTAGTTGTCGCCGGCTGAGTATCCGGGTCAAAACAACCGACGTTAATCAACTGGTTCTTATTGCGAATGGTGGCTTTGGTCTGTAAGGGCGTTTGGAGTGGGTGTTCGTTGCGCCGTGGGTGTGTGTGGTGGTATGATAGGTGGGTGTCGATTCATCTGAGGTTCGGCGGGAGACAGTTGGAGATGAGAGTCGTTGAAAGAACTCCATAAAGAGCTGCAACATAAGCGAGAAGCCAAGGGTTTTTCGTTGCAGGAGTTGGGTCATTTGGTGGGCTGTACGCCGACGTACATCGAGCGCATTGAGCTGGGCGATTACATCCCCAAGCCCGAGGTGGCGCGGCGTTTGGCGCAAGCGCTAGAAGAGCCCGAAGAGCGGTTCTTGGAGTGGTCCCAACAGCGCGGTGAGGAGCAAGAAGAGAATTTTTTTTCCTGGAAAACTGGTGGAAGACAGCTTTGAAAAGTTTATTTTTTGGACCCATTGCTCGGATTTTCACTCATTTTAGTGCCTTCTAAACTATCTTCTCTAAGGATTGCGGGATATTCGATTCCAAGTTCTCATTTCTCCCAGTGAATAGTTATATGTGTTAAAACAAGTACATAAGAGAAAAAAGCAATTATGGAAAGTCTCTGTTTTTAAATAGCTACTAACTTAGGTGAAACCCCATAGAGAACTCTCTGCTTAATCTTCATTAAAAGCTTTTACTTTATAATTAACAACTATAACATGTCTGAAATTGCCAAGTTTCACTTGAATTATGTATTTGCTTATGTTCTTTAATGTTTTCATGAATTAACTCCTCGTATTTTCCGTTTATTATTAATTTAGCCTGTGTTTCTGCTAGCTATTGTGTGAAACAGCTAACAGATACTGTCTAGCTTAAAAGCAAGCCCTATGCCAAAGTGATAATTCTTATAATAATCAATAACTTATGTCTTTTTGGCGGGACAGCTGTCAAAACGAAGTGTAAAGTTTATCGACAGAAATTACAGCCTGTTGATGACCCTAGTATCGCACTAAGCGATTGATAATTAGCATATTTAGTAATATCAATAACTTATGTGATGTAAGTCACATAATTGAAGATGAAAACTAAAGTGTAAATTATGCCGCTAATGTGTTAGATACAATTATTTTGCATATTATATTGTAAGACTTGTTTTCTAACTTTACAATTTCCAATACTTAACCCTCCCCTAATGTGGAAATATAAAGCCCACATAATATATTTTCTATCTGTTCTGTCACTTCTTGTCTTGACTTACGCTAAGCTGAAAGAAACTTACAAAAAAAACGGTTCTGCAATGCGTCAATGAATGAACAACTTGAGCGGTAAGGGATTTATCATATAAATACCCAAATATTATACATTATTGATACCCCAAAATAAAAGAAAGGTTCTTGAACGTAACTGTAAAAAATCGGACTTTTAACAGCCAGAATGAGTGAACTTGAGGTGCTTCGTCGCCTTCGTTGCCTTCCTGGCCTTCGTCTCCCTCGTCGCCTTCGAAGTCTTCGTTGCCTTCGTCGCCTTCGTTGTTTTCATCCTCTTCGTCGTTTTCGTCGCCCTCGTTCTCCTCGTCGCCCTCGTCGAATTCGTCGCCTTCGTCGTCTTCGTTAGCTTCGTCGTCTTCGTCGTTCTCGTCGTTCTCGTCGTTCTCGTTGTCTTCGTCGCCTTCGTCTCCTTCGTTGTTTATGCCGCCTTCGTCGCCTTCGTCGCTTTCGTCGTTTTCATCTCCTTCATTGTTTTCGTCACCTTCGTCCGCTTCATCGTTTTCGTCGGGTTCGTCGCCTTCATTGCCTTCGGATCGAGCTTGATGTGCGCGTCCCAGAGGGGGTACCAGAGTGCGTCGGCGACGCTTGCGACGATCTCGGAGTCCATGTCGTCGTGCAACAGGATCAGGTCGAGATCCGAGTACGGAAGCAACTCACGTCTCGCCAGCCCGCCCACAGCAACGATAGCGAATCCCGAGTCGGGCTTGATGCCGAGTTCGGCGCCCTTGGTAGTGAGCCAGAATTCGTGCAAGTCGACAAGTGCCCTGCGAAGCGAGGGCGCGTCGAGTCGGCGGTTGCGTGCACCACCGTCGAGCAACTGCTTCCTGGCACGTGCCAGGTCGGCTGCGGCATCGTTGTTCTTCGCGCCGGAGCCCATGGCCCGTGAGGCCCTGTTCAACAAGCTGCAGCATGCTCACGGCGATCCGGTGCGCGGTGCCCGTGTCCTGGACCTGTTTGGGGGCACTGGAGCCTTGGGTTTGGAGGCCCTGTCGCGTGGCGCAACGTTTTGTCTGTTCGTGGACATCAATGCAGATGCCCGGGCCAACATCCGCGAGAATGTCGAAACCCTGGCGCTTCAGGGCCGCACCAAAATATTTCGAAGGGATGGCACGCGCATGGGCGAGATCGGCACAATGGCTCCATTCGAATTGGTGTTCATTGACCCGCCCTACAACAAAGGCTTGCCGGAAAGAGCGCTTGCTTCATTGCGCGACGGCGGATGGCTTATATCAGCACCGCCGGTAAGGTCTGTAAATTCCAATGCCGTATTTTTCTTAGCTTTGACTATAAAGGAGGCAAATAACTAATTGTCTAATACTTTTTTAGATTTAAAGATCTGGTAGGTAAAGTTTTCGGAGAAGACCAGAGTGGCTTTATAAAGTCAGGAGGACGAGTCGACTAATTTTCACTATTAGATCTATAGTTGAGAAGCGCCTGAATCATAAGACCCCTTTAGTCCCCAGATTATACATTATGAACAAGTGTTTCTATCAGCCAGAGCTCTAGTGAAGGTCGTATCCTTGTATGGTATACCAGATAAATATATTAAAGTGATTAGTGCTATATGCGAGCCGCCGACCACCACAAACGTCAATTCGCGCCGCCGTTGATCAGCATCTTCGGCCAACTCGGCACGTTCAAACGCCGACAGCACTCGACGACGGATTTCGGTCGCCTGTTCGATCGTTTTCAGCCCCGGCGCGTGCGGTTCCCATTGGTCGTTGCCAAAATAACTGTGAAGCGCGCCACATGCTAACAACAAGTAGTCATAGCCAAGCGGACCGCTGGTGGTCGTGAGCGTTTGATTGACCGCATCGACCGCCTGAACCTCACTACAAATCACTCGGACATTTTCCAGCCGTGAAACCATGCTGCGGATCGGCGCAGCAATATCTGCGGGATTCAAGCCAGCCATGGCGGTGGTTTTTGAGGTCAATACTCGTCCAACGGACCCCACTGCCCAATTCCACAATACAACCAACGCATAGAGTTTGACATCGTGTCCTACATCCGCCGCTGCCCCTTCTGGCCCGCCCCGAGCACCCTCAGGAAGGAGAAGGAACGTTCCACGGAGGCAACGGATGCTCCAGGAAGCGGATAGCGAGGGCTGACCAGGAAGAAAATCGGACTCGCTGTGTGCGCCACCACTCAAGCAGGTTGTCACCAGCCCCCGCACGTTTGCCGACTTCCTCAAAACTTGCAGGGTACTTGGAAATTGCAGAATACGAATACCGTGCGAAAGTTCTTTCGCCCATCGTTGAAGGCCATCCTTATGCGCAGAAAAAAAACTTGAGAAAAACAACAACAACTGTTTATCACGAGAATGTGCTCATAACTTTTTTCTGATCTATTAATACTTCAATGGTGTTGTTCAGCTCCGTTAGTTAACCTCGAATGTTTTTGATAATTTTTGACTAAGAAACTAAAAGACTTAGATGTACAAACATGGGGATTCTTATTTTGTCCCTCTAAACAGCTTGAAAATAACACTCAAAGAGTTTCTTGGCTAGCTGGACCCCCTATAGAGGAAACAGGTTTGAAACTAGTTTTGGCTGCATTCGTCTTTTACGTCCCTAAATGAGCCCGAAATTTGTTCGTCTCTGATAGGATTATTTTCCATATTTTCAATGAAAATACCAAAGGAATAAATTTGTCAATGAAAATACCTCAAAGAGATTTTTTTTTTTGCAATCTGGGAAGATAGTAAAAAATATAGGAAAACACACTCCCCCCTCTCAGTTGACGCTACTGACATAAAGTGCAATAAAATAGGAATAGGATCATCATCGAGGGGCGTCTGCTTTCCTCCACGGTGTGCATCTCAGAATGCCACGTCTGGCGCACGGTCCCGCCACGCACCACCTTATGCACGAGGTTTCGAAAAGTTGGCGCCCCTCTATCATCAATCGGCCTGAATAAAAAAATACCATTCACAGTAGGCAAAACCTATATACGCTGATCAATTAGCAAATTAATTTTCAATTTGAAATCATAAGTATTTTGATCGAAGGTATAAACTACTTGCTACTTAATTCAGAATTTAGCTTAGCCATACAAATTTTTGTGATAGGTCTGTTTAAAGAAATTTTGGTAAAGAGTTTAATCAAAATTAACTAACGCTGGACGACTTAATTATAAAATTTAGCGTCTTATTTGAAATACTGATCCTTTAAATTGCAATGACTCTCATCATCAACTTTTGGTATTTTTTACATATTATTTTGTACTGTATTTTTCTACAGGGACGTAGGAAGCGTTCTTACTTGGAGGGGCACTACTGCGAGGGCACTTTTTAGAACCTTAGAATTTTTTGAGGTTTTTCTGGGTAAACCTCCTCCGAAAAAAAAAAAAATCTAACGTAAATACCCTGGAAAAAAAAATCCTGGATACGATCCTGCTTCGAAATCCCCTTTGTACTTGCCTGCCCTAAAGTCAGTGAAAGCTAAGTAAAGTCTAGAATCTCAAACGCCTTGTCTTGGGAGTTTTTTAAGGTGCTACAAGTGGGTGTACACAAATCAAATTTCTCGACATCTCTCCTGTGCTTCCAACCCTGCATCTGGAACTGCGTTCAAACCTACCCTGCTGCACACAAAACAACCCAGTGTGCAACACCATGGTAGACTCCTGGGTAATTAAAACAACTAATTATTACTTTATATATCGTAATCTAGGGGGAAAATTTTTTTTCAACAGACAAAGTGGACCTTTATTATTGCTCTCGCCACGGCTCCGCCGGAAGAAAATAGAAATAGAGTAAATCCAGATTTCCCTTGTGTGTTGAAAAGCTAATTGGCATCCTTGAAAAACTCAATTGTGCTGTTCAGCGAAAGTAATTGACAGTTGAAAGATTGTTAATGAAGCCATACAAATTGGATTTCGCAATTTAAAATGCCTGATACCGTGTGTTTCGTATTACTTTTTGCTACTTCCTCATCGATGTGGTGCATCGAGATAATGCCAGATGATTGACCCGTTGAATCGTTTTCGTCGGAAAGGCTTTAACTACTGATACTACTGCTAAGACTGTTAGTAATAAAACTATTGCTACGATGGCTACTACTAGTGCTACTTAAGCTAAGGGTATTACAGGGAAACTTTCAGGAAGTGCTGAAGAAGGAGATTGGGAACTGAATTGAAATACGCTATGAGGATGCAGCTTATGAAAAGGTCGTAATACCTATATCTCATGAACAGCTTAGAGTATTAGGTTGAAACTTTCAATGCATGTTAATGGTGATGTTGTACCACCCAAAAACTTATTTTAGGTAAATTTTTATTCTCACAGGCTGGATGCGGTTACCCACGCTAGAAGGAACGACTACCAAAGAAGTAAATACGTCCTGTGACTTTCCGTCGCCAAACCCGTTTGGTATTGGTGTAAATCAACAACAAATTGTGATCTTGGGACCAGGCGTGGTCAGATATCCGTAGCGGACGATCTTCGCCGGGCGGAATCAATTCGCTGGCGGCCACCATGATTGACGACTCGCCCGTTTTTGGATCGTGACGAACGATATCCTGGCCACCGCTAACCGATTCGGAATTCTCGACCGTGGTATAAGCGGCACCGTTTTGCCCGGATCCATCCAGCCACCGTGCCGCATACGACTTGGCCCGGAATTCGCCGGAGTTGTAAATGCGGTCCACCGTCAAACGGGGATCGTCGGCGGAGTCCTGGGCCGCCAAATCTGTGGGTTCAGAACATTTCAGACTGTTGAGAAATCCGTCAATTGTTGAATCCCAGCTAGTGTCTGGAAGCAAGGTTCGAACAATTACAAATCCCTTTTGCTCTCCTGTCTCCACAATAATTGAGGTTTCCAGTTCCTCCGGCTGCAACTGGCGAATATTGGCCATCTGTACCGGATTGACGATAATCATGCGCAACTTGTTGCCAATCGCGGTGCGCTGATTAAGGCTATACAGGACCCGGCCACGTGGATTAAATACCGATGCGGACCAGAATAGGTTGGATTCTACTCCAGTCACCTCTATCCCGCTTTCATTCAAATCAAACTGGCATGTTGCCAGTTTGAAAAACGGATGGCGATGCCATTGTTTGCAGGGACATTGTTAATATACCTTATTGCGATGTGTATTGCGGGCCCCATCGGACTACTGTCAGCAATTTACATGGCAGAGTACGCTCCGACGAAGGTTCGCAATACTGTGAAGCCAATGCTGGAGATTCTCGCCGGAATTCCCACCGTCGTTTACGGCTTCTTTGCCGCACTAACTGTCGCGCCGTTAATCCGCGATACAGGGCTGGACCTCGGCCTTGTAATATCTTCTGAAAGTGCGCTCGCCGCAGGTCTGGTTATGGGCATCATGATCATTCCATTCGTTTCGTCCTTGTCTGACGACGTAATTAATGCCGTCCCTCAAAGCCTTCTACACTCGACATAATAATTGACAAAATGGCCCCGAGCAATCTGAAGGGAAGCTATATCGGCGCCGCCTCGTTGGCCTCGTTTGGATTTGTCATCGCCCCAATTGTGGGAGGCATATTGCTGCTTCACCTTGGCGGTTTCACACTTTGGGCCCTAATGGGCACCATTTGCATGATAATCGGTGTGCTATACATCCTGTCACAAGCGCTTCCACGATCGTCGATACACCAAACCAGCGGCGGTTCGGGCAAGTGAACTGATTACCGCAAATTTGCGGCAGACCTATTAAGTTGTTGGGTTTATGGAAGCAAACACCCCGAGATTTGAGTCGGGGTGTCCGCTTACATCTCGCCCTGGCGCTGCCGCAGGTGTCGCGCTATGCCATCCTGCTGTTCCTGCTCGCCGCCGTGGTGATGATCGGCGTGGGCGTGGCCTGTGCGTTGCAGCGTCAGCGCAGCGCCTATTTCTTTCTGGCCGCCTTCGGCCTGCTGATTCTCGGTGGTGCGAGTACCACCCTGCGTGCCCTTGGCGTGTTGCCGACCAATGTGTTCACCGAGGATGGCCTGCAGCTCGGTTCATCGCTGGAGATGCTGCTGCTGGCATTCGCCCTGGCCGATCGCATCAACGTGATGCGCCAGGAGAAGCTCCAGGCCCAGGCGCAGCTGTTGCAGGCGCAGAACCAGTTGGTGGAGAGCCGGCGAGGCGGACGCCCGCCAGGACGGCGACCTCCGGCGTCCAGTCGTTTTCCTGCCGGATCTGCAGATCGGTCGCGAAGATCGGCGTCAGCAGGCCGTCTTCGCCGAACGAGACGGGGCTCGTCAATTCGAAGCCCCACTGCGACAGGAAGGGATCGAAGTCGGGGGTCGCGTTGATGTAGACGCCGATCCCCCCGTAGAGCCGCAGCCACTCGTTGACGTCGCGAGAGGCGGTCAGGTCGACGACCTCGTAGGACACGCTCTCGCGGTCGAGGGTGTTCTCGAGCAGGTACTCATCGCCCAGGTGCGAGCTCGTATGCGAGAGTCGCGCGAGCAAGGTGGCGCAGTGGCGGTGCGCTGGTTAATGATCAACGGGGTGCCGGTTTTCCGCGGGTAATCGGCAGCTCGGTGGACATCGGTTCGATTGAGGTTGATACGCCGCCTTCCATTACGGTACCGGCGGATATCGTCGTGGAATCGGCGCTCGGTGTGGGGTTGCCGGTGAACTACAGTGTCACGTTTGCTGATGATGTGGGCGTCACCGCCTCATCGTGCACTCCGGCCAGTGGCAGTACCTTTGCCCTCGGGTCCACCACCGTGAACTGTTCCGCCACCGACACCGCCGGTCAGATGACCATGGCGTCGTTTATGGTCACGGTGCAGGACACCACGGGCCCCACCGTCACCTCGGTAGCTAAATCAATCACAAATTATTGAGAATTGGTATAGTTAATTAATCCGAGTTAATTTTTCATTTTAATGTCTGTTTGTTTAAGGTTTCATTCGTTTTTTTTTGTTGCATTTTCAGTTTTTTCAAAGTATGACTTCCTATTATGCTTTATTTTAGGTCATTTCAAGTTTTACTGAGGCTTACTAATTTGTTGGAAAATATTTCTTTGTGGAAAACCTTTTTTAATTCTACTAAGGTTAATGATGTTTTTGATTTTTTCGGATAATTTTCTGTTACTGAATTGTTGGTGACAGCACGCTTACTATTGTATATTATATTTTAACAATTATTTTGAATATAGGCTTAAGTATGGTCGTGGTCTGTGCGAGCGGCTCGCGCAGCGACTCAACGAGATGTACGCCGAGCGGTGGTGGGCGGAGAACGGCGAGGCTCTGGAAGCCGAAGCCGAAGCCGAGCCGACCGAGGCTCCCGAACTCGTGCGGACCCATCACGGCTCGATTTCCCACGCGCCGCGTCGTGAGGTGGAGGAGGCGATGAAGGGTGGGCAGTTGCGCTGCATCGTGGCCACCAGCTCTCTCGAGCTGGGAATCGACATGGGCACCGTGGACCTGGTGATCCTGGTGGAGTCGCCGGGTTCCGTCGCCCGCGGTCTGCAGCGGGTCGGGCGCGCCGGGCACGGAGTCGGCGAGCTCTCCCGGGCTTAACCTATTCCGAAAGCCCTAATCTCAACCTGAGGCGCACAAAAGAATGCCAATACGGACAATACAAAAACCAACCCAAAGCCCCTTAAGAACGGCCAAAACTTTCCTTGAATAAACTTCCAACCAATACCAAAAAAAATTCCAATACCAAGTCCAAGCAAAACTAAATAGCCAATTTGATTATAGGGTTTTGCTTTTGTTTCCTTTTCGGCTGATTTCGTTTCACGTAGGGCTTCTCAATATTGGTTAATCAGTTTAATAGCGGATTTATTTAGAATGATTTCTTTGATTTTTTTTCCGAGGCTTCTTGCTCCGCTTTCAGGGCATGCGGTTTTAAATCGTCGGCCATCCGGCTGCGGCGGCAGCGCCCGGCCGCGCGAGGCGCGACGAACACTCCCTTCCCGCGCCGGGAGGTGATCAACCCGTCGTGCTCGAGGGTCCGGTAGACCCGGCTGATCGTGTTGGGATTGACCAGCAGGTCCCGCGCCAGCGCCCGGACGCTGGGGAGCTGAGCCTTGGGTCCGTAGGCCCCGCGGGCGATGGCGAACGTGATCCTGCGGGTGATCTGCTCGTACACGGGCACGTCGCTGGAGAAATCCAGCGGCTCGGTCATGCCCAATGCGGTCTCTGGTTCCAAGACGCCCTTCCCAAACTGTACTACTGCGCTAGAACAGTTGCACAGTTGTTGAGGCTTCTGAGGTGACCGACCTCAGTTCCTCGCGCGCTTCGCGAATCATCGCGGTGTGGACACCTGTTTAGAGCATAATGCGATCGGTGAACGACTGTTTCAGCATGGGATCGCTGCGGCAGATCTGCATGATGATGGTGACCAATTCGTCTTTGCTCTTGGAGGCAAGATGCTTGGCAATCTCGGTGTCGGTCAGTTTGCGCTTTGACTTTGACTGATTGCGAGTGGTCTTCTTTGAGGACGTTTTTTCCGGTTTGAATTCGTGGTCATCGCGTTCCCCAAATACATCGTCGCCCTCATCGAAAAAATCATCTTCGTCCCAGCCTTGTTTGATCCGTGCCAGACGTCGGGGTCGAGCAACTAGTTCGCAGCGGCCACACCGTGCTGAGCATTGATGTGCGCGGTTTCGGGGAAACGACCGACTCGCCGTCAAAGATCGCGTATGCCAAAGGGGACCACCGAACGGCGATGTGGTCCATGCATCTGGGAAAACCCCTGCTCGGTCAACGAGTCGAAGACGTGCTGGCGGCGGTGGCCTGTGTTTCGCGGCTGACGGAGCTCGAGGACGCGAAGATTGACCTGATCGGCGTCGGCGCGGCGGCGCCGGTTGTATTGCACGCAGCGTGCCTCGGCGAGCAAGTCGGCCGCGTGACACTCAACAATTCCATTCGCAGTTGGGTCGAAGATGTGGTTGCCCTCCTACCCACTCTGCAGCAGGACAACCCCAACTCGCTTGGAAGTTTTGATTCTTTAAATCGCTTCCTGGTTCGACTAGCCGACGACCGAAACGCCCTTCACCTTTTTCTGCAAGATCAATGATCATGTCAGCGATCAATTTCGGGTCCCGGTGTAATACTGCGCGAGTAACCACCGCGGGACCGCAGAGATTGAGAATACCTTGATCAGTACTGTCAGGCGCATCGATTAGATTTTTTAGTCGTTGAGCGACGTTTGCGCGGGTAACGTTAAACTTCAGCTGACCATTTCTTCCTTCAAATGCCGTTACCGACGCTTTGGCTTGGTTTTTGGTAGACCCCTGGTTCGGATTATATCCTAAACTTTCTGTGAATCGGCTGTTTGCGTCTCACCGAGTTTTAGGCGCTATTATAGATGAATTGGAAGAGAAAGACATGCAAAATTGGCATTGATACTTTTTTAACTTGCCTTTGATTGCTGACACTCTAAGGTGAACAGACACTGCGGCGACGAACTAAACGCTCGCTGAGATAATCTCTGTACTATATTGAGCTATCGTGCTAAAAAAAAGAGTAACAAACCTGTAAAACTTCAATAGTATATTGAGCTTTAACTTCAAAATAGAATTAGGGCATGAAGCTTCCGATAAGAGATGAAAAGAAACTATATTGGCTATGGTACTATGGAAGCTGTTCCGCAGGGTTCCAAGGTATCCCCTTACAATACTCATTCACTGAGACACAAAAAATCTCCAATGAACAAGAGGTTATCTCATTCATCGAACAGCAAAATACTGAAGAGGCACGTAAAGAGAGATATAACGAACCGGTTGCTATCCCTCAGTACATCATCAAACCAGATATCACTCCCTTAATTAAAGTTGCAGGGGCGTGTGATAAATCAGAAGTGAGTGAGCTTACTCCGAAAATGATGCTAACATTGACAAGTAACCTCATCGACAAGTTAAATGTTCAATAGCGAACAAACTCATACACTTCATTACACAATTATCTCGCTACATGATTATAATTGCGAGATGATTTTGAGTTATGTGGGAATTTGGTTGGATAGTGTTCCACTACATGAACACCTCTAAAAATACTATTCTCATCACTCATGATTAACAGCACCACTTCACTACAATTAGGAGGGGGATAGACAAAACGTTCTTTTCCAAAATATATGGGGGGAAGACGACTTTTTTCAATTTGCTATGAAAAAGATATTTTCAATGAAAAAAAAAATGCTATTCTCAAAAATTTAGGGGAAGAAATGCTCCACCCCAATTGACATCACACCCACATGATTACCTTTTTTTATTCAGAACTATTGAAAATTGATAGCTAAATAAAACTTTTAAAACATTGAACGATTACGAGTGTAATCTTTAGCTCACTATGGGATAGAAAATTTTTAATAAACCAAATTAACAATAGCTCTTGAAAAAAAAAAAAACGCAGAGATTTTTATCGTGAAAATTTAAGAAATGTTTGTGGTCTTTTACCATCTAGTCCTCCCTCCCTAAGACTTGTGTCTTTTTTTTCGCTTTGTCACCCTCTATCCTGACATTGAAATATGAAAAACTGATATCGCGTTTCAGAATTTTCCGTAAAAGTTTTGTAAAAAAATTTCTTTATTATTTGTCTTATCCCAATATATTCTAGATTTCCTTTGATTTCGGTGCCATTACTTCAGAACAAAAGAGAATTACCGTAGAGGTCTGGTGACGCTACTGAGAGAAAAAAACTGGGAAAGGATAGATTACAAGTAAAAATCATGAATTAAAGAAAGGCGGGAACATCAGCAACCAATTACAGGGGGAGGGCTGTTATTAGAAGTTACTTGTAGCAATATCAAGATATATTTCTGAGAAGTTTTAATAACATGCCTCTTATCTTTGAGCCAATACTATAAATTCCTGATTGCTAATAACCAAAAGCACTATAAATCGTAAAATCACAGAAAAAAGCGGTTAAAACACAACAAACAGAAAAATAAAGAACCTCATATAGGATAAAATATAAGCAAGAAAGCGTGAACTAAAGAAAGGCGGGAACCCAAGAAAACAATCACATACAGTAGGTTCTTAATGTCGAAACAACCAAGAAAAAATTCTTCGAAAATCGTGGTTTTCAGGTATAATTGATTTGGGTTGTGTTCTAGGGGTAAAAAATGTCTTTATTTTGATTTTTTCGTACTTTAAAGATTAATACAGAAATCAGTGAAAGCGCGGGAAATAAACTGTGTTAATAATTTTCATTTGATACAAGGGAGAGGGGGAGTAGATAGTCTGTCACATAGTATTTTATATGCCTGCTGTTAGTTTACCGTCTTGCCCTCTACTGATCTTCTTACTACTTCTATTGCTGTGTTCTTGTATTCGCAAAAGCTATACTTTTACAAATGTGGTTTGCCTAAGTACGACAATACAAATTGTGGCAAAAATTCAAAATTCATTGTAAAGAGTGTGGTAATTAGGAGGGGGTATCCCCTCTCACATATTGAATAATTTCTGCTAATTTTGAGTTTTAATGTTACTCCTTAGTTTCAGTTGGAAAAACTTGTTTTTTTATTATTTCTTTTATTCAAACAATGTCGGAAATTCTTCCTCCCACCTCCTTGGGCCCCCCCACCCCTCCGAAAACATGGAAAGTTACTCCCGCGTAAAATCCCCCTTTCCTCGGACAATTCCAACCTTGCTGAAATTCCCCCAGTAAAGTTATTGCGGAAAATTCTATCTGAAAAATTCCCCTTAGCCTACTACATTTTACTCGTTTGGTGCCCTCCAATTTTTTTGGTCTCTTCAAAAGGGCTCTAGAACTTTTAATTTCCGTTAGAATGAGCCCTCTTGCGACATTCTAGGACCACTCAGTCGATACGATGAACCCTGGGAAAAAACAAAAACAACAAAAAACAAACAAATAAACACGCACCCGTGATTTGTCTTCTGGCAAAAAATACGGAATTCCACATTTTTGTAAATAGGAGCTTGAAATTTTTGCTACAGGGTTTTTTGATACGCCGAATGCGACGTGATTTTCGTTAAGATTCTATGACCTTTAGGGGGTGTTTCCCCCTATTTTCCAAAATAAGGCAAACTTTCTCAGGCTCGCAACTTTTGAAGTATCTAAATCTGCATTCTCCAAACGACCCTTGCATATCAAAATACCATTTTCGTCCACAATTCCTAACTGTTCCTTATACTTCTTAAAATCTGGGTCCTGTTGAAGAATACTTTGTGCCTGTTTTATCCATATTAATTCTGCTTCTCTCAGTTCTTCAACCCTCACTCTTCCACTGATCAACTCTCTTCCTTCTTTCTTATCACTTTTAAATTCTCAATAAATCGTTTCACATAAGCTGTCACTCTCATCAACCTATTCAATGAGCTATATCTATCGATATCAATTATTGATTTCACTCCAACCTTTGTATTGGTTGCTAACATTGTTACAGCATCTGTCTTTCTCTTGTTTGTTTTTTCTTTTGTGAGTTTTTCTTGTTTATTGTTTCCATTTTATTTTATTTTCCTGTATTTTTTGTACTCCTCTAGGTGCATTTTATGTTTGTGAAGAGGTTTTTAAATAAATCATTATTAAATATGACATCACCACGTTTTGAATACGACCAGAAATTATCTTTAAAAAAATTAATGAAACCTAAAACGAACAGAAATTGAAATAAATAATCCTATCAAAC
The DNA here is from genome assembly GCA_010016025.2 of Alatinidae sp. Z8VKAUB7J3. Lineage (NCBI taxonomy): Eukaryota > Metazoa > Cnidaria > Cubozoa > Carybdeida > Alatinidae > Alatinidae sp. Z8VKAUB7J3. The sequence goes on from JAAAKM020721499.1 coordinate 8,158,042, forward strand.
ATCAGGAAAACAAATGCAGATATACACGAATGAATAAATAAATTCTAATTCGAGCAAAAATAAAATTTAGCACTCTAGAAAATGTAAAACGAACAAAATTTACTGAATACAATTTCTGGGCTCAATGGTTGCGAGCGGCAACGGCAGGCGCGCGCGGAAAACCTGGTAGTTGATGTATCGGCTGGAGAACCGGGCCGGATTAAAATAGGACGTGATGGACCATACACGCGCATCGGTCAGGTCTCCGGGGAGGCCGTCAGCCATTGCTGTCAGGCTGCGGCCAGCACTCACCAACGCGCGTCGCAATCCAGCGCGCCAGCGCAGCGTTAACGGCCTGCGGTCGTTCCTGCGCCATCAAGTGCCCGCTATCGACGACCACTTCGCTCAGATCATTACAGTGCCGGCGCATGGGTTCGGCCAGGCGTGAATTGACGGTTTCACAAACGTAATCGTAGCGTGCGTGGAGCCCGCACAGCTCCCGAAATCCCCGGCGAATGGGCGCTCGGAGAAACTGTCGTGCGTCCCTGGCGGGGCGGGACCACCACGTCGTGGGTTCTCGGTCCTTGAGTCGCCACTCCGCCTCGTGGGCCATGGGCATGGTCCTGAGGACCGACGGGACCCGCGGGTACCACAACCGGGTCGCGCGCGTCATGGCGGAGTAGGCCAGGGCGGTCCTACGGTCCCAGCGCAGCCCGAATCCCCGGCGGAGTTTTGGCGGGAGCATTCCCGCGGCCGCGATGCGCGCGCCAGGCCCGAAGATCCGCAGGAAGTGCTTGCCTCGCAGCAGCGCCCAGGCGATGTCGCGGCCCTGGTCAGCGTCCGCGATTGGGTCGAACCGCCGGCGCCGTAGGTGACCGATACGAATTTCGGGCCGAGCGGCGCCAGACGCGCCATGACGTGCCACAGCCGTGCCTCACCGGCATCGTCATGAGGTGGAAAAAACTCGAAGCTGACCAAGGGTGTGCTACTCACAACAGGTCCTTTCTCGGTGCCCTAACGTTCTGCGGGATGTTGGCGGTAAGGCATTAAGCAATTGAAACTAAGCGCTTTCGCGATGTTCAGGCGGGGCCTCGTCATTCGCCGCACGCCGGCCCGGCCAAAGGCCCACCGTCAATGGGTCGCCCTGTAGATAGACCGCTTCTTCCGGGATCAATTGCGCGGATGTCATTTTTGAGTTATGGCCGCGTAAAGGAAACTATTGATGACGTCATAACAGGGACCTGTCTAAAGACACAGCCCATGGTATGGGTAATAATTGTACCATATCTTCAGAATCGAGTCCCGGATAAGCTTTAAAAATGGTTCATGGGTGCCTTTTGACCATTGATGTAGCTACTATCTGATTTTTAAAAGTATACTTTGTCGAAGGCCTTTATTTTGCTTTATCTTTTGGCCTGCGAAATTTGCACAGGTCCCTTTTATGTTGTCATAAATTCCTTCCTTCAGACGGCCTTATCTTAAAAACAACAAAAGATATTGAAGTTTCGTAAACCTCATCATTACTTAAAAAATAAATTCAAAAGTTAGTTATTTAGTGAGATCATCTATCATTTCAAGCCAGTCATCGAACATTTTCGGTCGTCGAGCACTCACAAAGTATACTTTGCCTGCCTTTCGAAGACCGAGTGTTCCGATTTCTTTCTTGATTTGTTCTCTTATTAATGGTTGTTCTGCTTCATCGACTTTGTCGAATTTGTTGAACACAATATCGTATTCTAAGTTCAGTTCATCGAGCAATTTCATGATACTCGAGTTTTCTTTCACTGTCGCGCCGATCAAAATCAAACGTCTTGATCAACCTTTGAAGAACGAGACATATTCCATACTCAAGTAAGACACTTCATCATTTCGACCCTGTCCGGCATAGGATGGCCCAAAACGCTGACTTCGCCGGCATCAGGACGCACCAAGCCCAACACCATGCGGAGACTTGTCGACTTTCCCGCACCGTTTTGACCGATGAGCCCAATCATTTGCCCATAGGCCAGGTTCAAATTGAGGTCGGTGATGTGAAAATGGGGATAGCGCTTCGAAACCCCTTTAAATTCAATAGCATATTCACTCATTTTGACTACTCCCCAAAAATGTTCCCGAATACTTTTTTGGCCTGATTCAGAAAATCATCTAAATTCTTGCCCTGAGCCACCGCCAGTTTGGCCGCGTTACTCAAAAAGGCTTCAATTTCTTTTCGGTTTTTACTACACCATTAGGAATGCGGCCGCTGCTAGGAATATTGACTACTACCGAAGAGCCGTCTGCACCCTCGGCACCAAATCCGCCGACAACCAAATTGCCTTGCGCAAGCGCATAAACTTCACCATCGGCACCCTTCATTGGCGTCATTAATAACGAACCCCCACGCAAACTAGACGCATTACCTATAGAAGAGACAGTGACATCGATCGTTTGCCCTGCTTTCGCAAATGGAGGGAGCTCTGCATGTACTAACACAGCTGCAACATTCTGTAGCTGAGGATTAATTTCTTCGGGAACGATAACCCCAAGTCTGGCTAATGTGCTCTTTAAACTTTGTACAGTGAATTGTGTTCTGCAAGCGATGGAGATGTCACATAATGGAACTTTTATTATAGGCAAATAACAAAAAAATTGATATAAAAATGGCCTGTTGTTGAATTGTGAAGTTTAAAGCCATTACAATAAAGTTCCCGTAAGACTGTCATTAAATGCTATGTCATTATTTTTTCATCATCATATGTTTTGTCATCATATATACATCATGACTGCTATCAGGGTCGTATCCAAGTTTTTTTTTTGGGGGGGGGGTACAAAAGGATTTTATTTCGGAGGGCTTGGGGTACAAAAACTGAAAAAAAAACGCATCAAAATTGTTTATGTTCATTTTTGTTTTTTTACGAGTTGGAAAAAATTTTCAGGGTGAACTATTATTAATATAGTGGTCAAATGCATTGCATTCTTCGGTTGATCCAGATGTTTCGGATGCTTCAGATGCTTCTAATGCTTCCCCCCCATCCTTGGGGGCCCTCCTTTGAGGATGTATATCGTGTTAAGGTCCGAGTACTCTACTAGAATTGCTGTAGATCATTAAACTTCTTTTCTAAGTTCTGGCAACAACTCTAAAAATCTACTAACTTGTTTATATTCTTCGAGTATCAGGTAACTTATTACCCGCTATCTGATCCCTTCACGGTATGAACTTCTTTTATTACAGTTATTCTAGAAGTCTGGCAATAAATGTTCAGTGATCTTAATTTTCTGTTATTCAAAATCTATTATTAACAAAAAAAAGAAACTAACAATTTATGGTTAATTGCTATACACTGTTAAACTGGCCCAAACTATGTATGGCCAGCATGAACTATAATATCATATTATCAAGGTTAACGGCACTATATTTCACTGTTTATAACTGTTGTTTTGCTACCGATATATACATATAATGATAAGACCTTCTTACTGCCAACTCAAGTGTTAGTAAGCTGCAGGAGTTAACTATTATTAACAAAAAAAATTTAAGCAAAATTATATAGATGACCAAGTTTACAAGTATTCCTCTTGTTTGTTACAAAGCAGTAAGAATAAATAGCAAAAAAATGCAGTCACTAGATACAAAGAAAGTGAGAATTAGTTTATTAGATTATTTTGATATTTATGTTAAATCGTGATCACTTTTTTTACATGTGATTGTAATTTTATATGATTCATGAAATTATCTTTACTTTATATGACTTATTGAATGATTAAGGCATATCAGTTTTTTTTTCAATAATAACTGGCTATTTAACAAATAATAGCTGGTAACAGATTTATGAAGTATTTAGGGATTACAGTATCTCTTTCAGTGTTGATACCCTGACGGCTTCAATATTAGTATCAATAGAGCAATCTATTGTCGATATATAAGTATCATGGCTTTACTACCAATGATCACTCTAAAAGAAAAAAAGAAAAATGCCATTGCTGTTAAAGGTTTAAGCCGTGGGTGAATTCATCATCAGAATAGATACACCGTATTGGCCATCAAATATACATCTCTTGCTGTCAAAAGGTTTAAGCCGTGGTTGAATTCATCATCAGAATAGGCGCGTAAGTAATTTTGTTCTCGTTAGCTTTAACTAGGTACGGGGGGTGCCGCACCGGCTGTCTCCTTGGCAGCACCACCGGCAATTTGGATCAGGAGGTCCGCAACGGCTGGGATGGAGGCAAGGCATGTGGACGTTACTGCAGTCAAAACTAAGCAAAGACCAGCAAAGGCAAACGCCTCTGGTTCTCCCTTGATGCTGACCACACCCAAGCTCAGCCCGCCATTAACGCCTGATCAACGTCCTAGAATCACGGGTGTGTTTTTTTCGTTAGGCGCGCGCTCCATGAACGCCTTGAAGATCGGAGCCGCGACGGACGAGCCCGTCTCCTGACTGCCCCAGGGCTGTTTGCCCAGCGGGATCGGCGTATCAAAGCCGACAAAAACACCGACGGCCAAGTCCGGGGAGAAGCCGATGAACCAGGTGTCGCGGGAATCGTTTGTCGTCCCGGTCTTGCCGGCCAGCGGTTTGCCGATCGCCTTGATGCGCCGTCCGGCGCCGCGCCGCACGACGCCCCCCAGCATGGTGACGATCTGATCGGCCGCCGCCGGGCCCGTGATCTGCGGCCGTTTTCTGGTGATTGCAACCCTAAATGGGTGGTTTTTCTGTTTAAGAATATCAGTGGGTATAATGGGTACGTTTTGAATATATTTCTATCAACTAATGCTGTTACTACGAACAACTGACATCAACACAAAGCTACCTGAGGCCAACCCAACTGCACATGATCCTCCTCCACCCAATCTGTTCAAAGCTCTACATATTACGCCTTCCAATGTAGCTCCAGTTTACATCAAATCATTTCTGATGACTTCACAACCCTCCCCCCCCATTTGGGATGACCTGCTTTCCCTCTGATCGCAGATGAATGACCAAAAAGCCAGATCTCTTTGAATGTCTGTCATTCATCATCCGTCCTCTAATTTCTTCCAGAAACATAATTTGCCTTGTACCTTATTTCATTTTGTGTTGCTAGAAGTAGCTATTAATATGTATCTACGTATGTTTGTTTGTATCCCCTTTACCATCTAGGGATTTAGCAAATAAATACAGTTCCACATATTGTCGATTGCAAATTAAGAATGCAGCGATTAATACAAAAGGTTGTCAACATCAATCAAGTAGTAATCAAAACTTTTTATGAGAGATTTCTCTGCCCTATAACTCATAGAATCTCGACTTCCTACATATTATTATCTAGACTCTCAAGATTATATACACCAGATTTTCCTTATATATAGTCGATATACACAGCATATAGACGAAATGCCGAAAAGGGGGCCAAGAAAAAGAAAACAAAAACAAACGCGGAGAGTCGACTCCGCGACGATTGGCTAATAATGGCAGTTCAAGATTTGCTAGTATCCGTCGATGACGGAAACTATTTTTGGATTTTGTGCAAATCGTCGATATTGGTGGATGACTTGCTTTTTTGGTTGTTAGGTATTTGGCTTTAATTCTTCTAATTCGAATTTTGTTCATCTCTGGTTTTTGGTTTTCATTGGTTTTTATTGGTTTGTTTTTTCACATTGACTTTCCACGTTTGTTTTTGGTTTTTCTTTGACCCTTTTTGGCATTTTCCTTAAATATATTTTGTTCACGTCGAAGAAAGTTTAAATGTCGCTCCTTACTTGCAGTTAAAAAACAGCAAGCAAGTTTCGTATAGTCCGTATACGAAAATGGTTGTGCCTCCGCAACGCCTCGCTCTTTACGCTAAAGTTTGACTCTGTCACAACTGCACTTTTTAAAACAATAAAAAACTTAAGCGTATGGACCGAGGCGTTGCGGAGGGACAACCCCTTTCGTATGCGGAGTAATTTATGTTCGTTTTAAGTTTAAATGTCGCTCCTTACTTGCAGTTAAAAAAAAATTATTTAATTCCTGAACGTTTTTGAATTATTACATGTTTTGATTTTGGCTCACCGCACATGAATAATTAAAACGAAATTTGCATATTATCCTGATCAGCCTGCACCCCAGCACGTGGTCGACAAGCTTGTCGAGGCTTCGCAGCGCAAGGATACCCATCGTTATTCGATGTCCCGGGGTATTCCGCGCCTGCGACGAGCTATCTGTAACTGGTACAGGCAGCGCTATGATGTCGAGCTTGATCCGGAAACAGAGGCCATCGTTACCCTGGGTTCAAAAGAGGGCCTGGCCCATCTTGCCATGGCTATCATGGACAGGGGCGATGCGGTACTGGTACCAAACCCGGCTTACCCGATTCATCCCTATGGCTTCATTCTCGGTGGTGCGCGTGTCCGGCATATTCCGATTGGACACGGCATCGATTTGTTTGCCGTGGAAACATTTTCGTTCTTTCGGAAAAGGGAACGCAGGGACTGCTGAATATTTACTAAACATTTAACTTCGAAAAAAGGTATTTTGCAAGTCATAAATTCGAAAATAATTTTCTAAATTAACTGAAAGTACAAGAAATTATGTCGAAATTCTTAAAAATATATATTTTTGTGGGGGGAGATTTCCTAGATTTTCACAAGGAGTGTAAATGTCTTTGCCATGTATAAATTGATTTAAAGACAGGTCTACCGAGGTCCACTGAATTCTACCGAGACCACCAACAGATCCCTACTATTGAATACACTTGAGTATTTGCTTACTTTTTCAGTATTAACTAGAAACAGGATTATAAAGTGAAAATTATATTTACATGAAGAAAACAAAAGAAGGTAACCTTCTTTTGGTAACCTTCTTTTGTTTTGTTCATGTAAATATAATTTTCACTTTTCGCTTTGGTTTTGTCTAAGTTATTGCCATCAATTTTGGGAGTTTTGTTTATAATTTGAGTTGTTCTTATTTATTTATTGTTTATCTTTTTTTCGTGTGTTTAGTTATCGCGTTTTTTTGTGTTGTTTAAAAAAAAAAATTGTTTTTTCTTTTTTGTCGTTTGTAATTTTTTTTTTCTGTTGAGAACGGCTCCCAGACGTGGGGCCGAAATGTTCAGAATATTGTTATTTTTTTAGTTAAAGTGCAGTTTTAAGGTTTTTTTCTACTCTTTTCTTTTTATACGACAACAACTGAAACCATGTTCTGGGATTTCTGTAAACCTTTGGGTCATAATATTTTATTGATGGCCTATGAATGTAGTTTTCACTATTCCTAATCATCATTATTATATAATTGTAGTATAGACCACCATTTTTGGTGTCAAAACATATTTTATTTGGACACTATCAAGATAAGTTTAAAGAAAGCGGGCAAATGTAAACTTTAGCTTACAAATAAGCAATTCTTGTCTATGTTCCTTGTGCGAAACATGATTTTTCGACTAGCCTACAGCTTTGACTTACACCAAGAGGACAATTCACTTAAATAGCTGCTCTCAATTTAGTTACTTAGATATTTGATCATTTCGTCCAAGGATCATTTAGATCCTTGATCATTTCGATCAGAAGGGATATTTGATCCCTTCTATATTGAAATTGGGAAGACCATTTATTGATTTTGTAGGTAAATGTTTTCTTTAAAATTTACTCAAATTTTCCTGACTCAAGTGTTTTTGAAAGGCACTCTTCAATATAAGCAACCTTTTCAACCTCTTGAGTTTTTGAGTCTCATGAGGGGACCATTGAATTTGTTACAAAAGACGTTCTTCTGATAAAAGAAGTCCTTATTTCAACTTGAGCCGTGCCCTATCTAACTGTGCCCCTTTGCATAGTTCTAGTTTCATGACCGATACAAACGTTTCCGGCATGCCGTCCCAACCCGCCCAGGCCGTGGTTTCAACCGTTGCCGGCTTGGAAAAAAACCAAAGCCGCGTCAGCCAATTATTGGCTGAATTGCGAGAATCGGCTCCGCGTGCAACCGAAGCGGCTTGTCGACAAGAAAACGCGCCGTTTGAAAGCCAGATCGCTCTGGTCCGACTCGGCATGGCCACGTCGCTGTTTTATGCGCTGCGAACCAAACATGCCGCCACCGCCGCTCATAGTTTGCGGGTTGCCCTATCCTGTTCGGCATGGTGTCAACGTATGGGATTGGACGAGGCGACTCGAGATCGCATCGAAGTTGCCGCACTGCTGCCCTGGGCGGAAACCTCGTTCGCGTAGTCGTTGGCGGCCTGCAAACGCTCGAGAGACCAGTTGGAACCGCCGTAGGCGCGTATACGGCCGCGGGCAACTTCCGCTTCCAGAGCGTCGACAAACTCATCCACGGGGACGTCCAGGTTGTCGCGGTGCATGAAATACAGGTCGACATAGTCCGTCTGCAGCCGATCAAGAGACTGGTCCAGCTCGCTGGCGATGGCAACTCCGACCTGGCAGTGACCCGGCTGCGCGGAGGGGTCGCCACGGTGGGGGTGGTCCTCAACGGCCTGAACATCGACGCGCCCACCCAGACGTTCATCGATGAGGTCCGCGGCTCCCTGTCAGTTGAAAAAATTGCTTTATTTATATTTAATTTCAAATTGTTCTTTAAATAATACTTGGAAATTCGGCACCCCCTTCATGAAAATTCTCTTCTCTCATGAAAAATTCCTTTATAAAAAGATACTCCCACGTAACCTCCTCCTCCTGACCCCCCGCCATACCAGAAAAATCCCCCTGAAAACGTCTGTATAATTAAAAATAATCAATTCTATATTTAAACAATGAGCAGAGTTCATAACTTGTACTTCCCCCGCAGAATCTAGGGAACTAAGTCGTCCTCAAAGACATTGTTATTAGACTTTTTTTCGATTATGCTGAACAAAATGGCTATCCAAAAATTTTGATCCGGCAAACCTAAAAAGGGTTGGGAGGCATATCGTACTAACGCATTTCAGGCACAAGCCGAAGATCATCGACTCGTCCGAACTACTAAACATCTACTGGGAGTTCTTGGAAATGGCTATTGAAGAAAGCGGAGAGGTTCTCTTGTTTGGCTATTCCGGGAATGATGCCCATTTGAACCGACTAATTTCGCAAGCCCGGGGCGAGAAGAAAGTTCGTATCGTTGAGTGGTTGGGTGCAGGAAATCGAACCTCTCGTGGTGCCTTTTGGAAGGATCAACTCGGTGGCGCTGTAGAGCTGAACCTTCTCGAAGATGTTCTGATGTTCAATGAATGGTAGTGAAAAAAATTCTCGTCCCGATTGCGGAGCGTCCGCGATCGCTTGCAGTCTATGTGCACTGGCCCTTCTGCCAGGCCAAATGCCCCTATTGCGATTTCAACAGCCATGTTGCGCGTGAAATCGACCAAACCGCCTGGCTTTCTGCCTACCTGCGCGAGATCGAGCGTTATGCAACTGAGCTGCGCGGCCGCGTTCTGAATTCGGTTTTCTTTGGCGGCGGTACGCCCAGTCTGATGAACCCGGATGTTGTGGTCGCAATTCTAGAGCGCATCCGCGTATGCTGGCCCAATGCAAATGATCTGGAAGTCACGCTGGAGGCCAATCCCGGCTCGGTCGAGGCCGGACGCTTCCAAGCCTATGCAATCGATATCAAGACGTTTATCGATCAAGGGTTTCAGTCCATCCCGACAGTGGAAAATCAAGAGTAGTTCTTCACGAACGACCACTGGCTGATCGTCGATTTTTCCGAATGACGGGCTGGGCAACGAGAATGTGACGGCGTGAATCTTGCTGGCTTTCAATCCGTTTTGTTGGCGACGTCTGTACTGGACAGGAACGCGTTCTGCGTGGCTCGACATAGATTCAACAATGATTGTGTGTCTCGCAGCAAATTGATCCACTGCATGTTTTCTTCGGCAGCAGCCGATTCGATTTTGTCGGCGGCTGTGGCAATCGATTCGATCCGATGATGGCGAGCCATCGCGCCGACTTAAGTGTAAATCATGAAAAAATATATTAAGTAAATCATTTATTCTAACGTTGTCTTTATTGTCTTTTGACATGTAAACCTTTTCTTCAATATTCTGTTATCATCACTGTTTTCAAGCTTACCAAATGTAAGTCAACAGAATTTTAAGTGTTTCAGAATTTGATTATTTGTATTTAGCACTGACCATGAGAGTTAAAAAAAAAAGAAAAATTGAGTATTAAGAGGCTTTATGTTCTGTCAAAACTCATGCCTCTAGTCCCATTAAAGTTCAAAAACAATTTCGTGACTGCTGGGATATTATTTAAGAATGTAAAATGACCTCTAAGTATACAATTATCACAGAAACCGGTGATGACCCGGGCGACTTTGGGCCATACCGGGCATGAGCTGCGGGCCGGGGCGGGCACAACATTGATTTATATGGCTGTGATCGCGGCGACCCTGCTGCGGTTCCTGGCCGGTTTCCTGCCAGATCAGGCAGTGGCGATTTACGCGGTTTCGGCTGGTTTCTGGTGCCTGGCCTTCCTGGGATTTGCCGTAATTTATGGCCCGCTCCTGTTGCGCCCGCGCCCGGACCGCTGAAAGCCACGCCCTGCGATAAAATATTGCCCTTGCGCCTGACCTGTGTCAGACTGGCCGTCGGGCTGCGCATTTTCGCGATCAAATCAGTTGCGAAAGCCGTGTGAAGGTTATTCAAACCGTCACATGGCATCTGGCTGTGCGTAGGAGCCTGGGAAACAGAACTGCTTCTTCTAAGACCTACTATGTGCGTAGCTGTGGTTTCGTCTGCAGATAGGCTTTCTTTAGCTTTTGTGACATACGCGTTTATTCGCTCCTTGACAGTTCTCGGCGATTCCTCGTCGGGAGCCTCCGATTCTTCGCCAACAACGTCCATTGCGTCGCGATTTTCAGTTCGTTCAGATTTTGGAATTTCTTCATCAGTGACATCAAAACTAACTTCATTAATCACCGTAGTGCTGTAGGCCCTTTTCTTCGTCTCGTCTAAACTAGATATTTCTGGGTTGATTGTCTCAGAAATTAGACGATTAAACAATACCAAGACAAATTTGTAATGAAAAGAATGACAAGTTTCTGTTAAAAGATAAAGACGATAAATTAGAACAAAGTCAGAGGCATCTGAATTAATTTTTTTTACATGAAACAAGAGGGTTCCGCTAAGACTTATTAGTCGGTGCTAAGATTAAGACTGACCTCATGACTGCATTGAAAAATATAGGGTTGAAGCGTTGTTGGAATAGCTCTACTTTGGAAATGTTAACGAAATGGATTGGTCTACTTCGTTCCTGAACCCTCATTATCCCACCTTTGCATGTATTTTAGTTGGGCTCCTATGAGAGTGGATGAGCGGGATCATCCGGCCTCTCCTAAAAATTCTTCGTAAAAAATCAACCTTTTTTAGTAAAAAAAAAAAAAAAAAATAATATTAATCCCCTTATTGTTCCGAGTGCATTTCCAACTAGATCTAACTTCCGCATGCATGATAAATGCCTAAAAGATAATTTATATGTCGCTAGGGCCACCAAAATCAGACTAAAACTTTCTTCGACTTAAGGGGGTTAAAGGTTGACGCTTCGACTAATTTACACTATGAAAAAAATCCATTAATTTGGTCATTCTACGAAAGATTTTTTAAATGCTATAATAAAATTGTATGTTTTAGACATTCTGAGTGTCTTAGACGTTTTTATGATTAGGTGTACCGTTTGGACTGCTGCAGCCAGGACACCGCCGCCGACCAACAAAGGCGCGCGGATGGACAATCGGGACGCCGTCATCGTTCAGACCGCCCGAGCAGCCCCTGCGGCCGGATCGCCAGCACCGCGACCATGATGGCGAAGGTGAAAACCACACCGTAGGTCGGCGCATAGGCCAACCCATATTGCTCCGCCAGGCCGATCAGAATGGCACCCAGGGCGGCGCCCCCGACACTGCCCATACCGCCAACGATGACCACGATTAGCGACGACAGCAGGTACTGAAGATCGGTCCCCGGCGCGATCGACAGGGCACTGGCACAGATGGCGCCGGCGAATCCAGCCAAAGCCGCGCCCAGGGCAAACCCCGCACCGTTGCCGCATTGGACAGCCCCAGATGCACCATAAAGGTCAGCGCGGTGATCTGCAGCGCAATGCCATGAGCCGCCAGCGGCAGGGTGCCCAGCCAGCCCATCATCACCGAAGCGGCCGCAAACAGCCCCACTTCCGCCAGGCTGGTCAGCCCCATCGGCAGGCCCAGCCGGAACACCCGGCCAAAGCTTTCCCAATCCGCCCGCCAGAACCGGGCAAAGACCTCATGTTCAGGTGTGACAAAATGCAAATAGCCCCCCAGCAGCGCCATCGAGGCCAGGTTGACGATGAGAGAGGCCACTGCCGCCCCCTCGATCCCCATCTCAGGAAACCCAAAATTGGTCTGGATATTCGTATGAAACTCTTGGGTAACAACCATCCAGATGTTGCTTTACTGTGGTACAATCTTGCAACTATCCATATGGAAACTGGAGAAGATGACGTTGCCATACGAATGTACAAGGAAACATTACGAGTTGAGAAACAGTCCTTGGGCTCGATGCACCATAGTGTGATGCTAACCATGCAGCATCTAGGTCTAGTTTTCCAGATGCGCGGTGAGCTGGACGAGGCACTTGAGTATTTTAGTGCTGCTCTAGACATTGAGAGAACACGAGATGAAGGATGTCAAATTGTTTTGGGTCGGCTGTTGAATCTGGTAGGGAACCTTCATCTGGAAAGAGCCGCTAGGATGGAGGGTACCTAGGCCCCCGTCACACGCTCATTTTTCCCCAAAGTCACTGGATCCAAATTCTGAGATAGCCATTTTATTTACCATAGTCGAAAAACCTAAGAACTATGTCTTTGGGGGCGACTTACTCCACCGCAGTCCCCATGAGAGAGGCTACAAGTTACAAACTTTGACCAGTGTTTACATATACTAATGGTTACTGGGAAATGTACAGACGTCTTCAGGGGGATATTTTTGGCTTGAGAGGGAGAGTTGGGGGTGCTTGGGAGGATCTTTCCATGGAAAAACTTCTCATGGGGGAAGACCCTTTCAATGAAGGGGACGCAGGATTTTTTAGCATTATTATCAGCGCCGAACACACCGGGGCTCGCGAGTGTATGTCCACGCCTATACCTACCAGCGTTCAAACCATAGCTCTCAAACGTACTGTCATCCTTAACGATGAGGTATCTTTGGTGAAAGAAGGCGACATGGGGAAGTTCGATGAGGAACACATCTTGTGCTGGTATAGGGGGCGGGAGTTTTGCATACAGTACCAAAACACGAGAAAACTCACGTGGGATCACCCTTAAGTCCCTGGACGCGGGAGCGATCACCAGCAGGTTTCGCTTCGAGGTAGTCTTTCTCCACAACATCGATTCCGAGAGCATCCTTGGCAGTTGTACTACCACCAGGACCTTGCTGTACGGGTCCCATGAGGCGGAGCTTGTCGCCACGGCGAGAGCGGTTAACACCGTGCGCGACCTGGTCAATACGCCAACGGAAGATATGGGACCTCAAGAGCTTAGTGGTGCCCTCGCGGAACTGGCAGATGAAGCCGGCGCAAAGTATGAGGAAGTGGTGTGTGAGGATCTGCTGGCCCAGGGGTTTCCGGCTATCCATGCAGTGGGTCGTGCCGCCGAAGAGTCGCGCGCACCGCGCCTGGCTCGCCTGACCTGGGGCCAGGAAGATCACCCCCGGGTCGCGTTGGTTGGAAAAGGCGTTTGTTTTGACACCGGCGGTCTGGATCTCAAAAGCGCCGCGGGTATGAAACTCATGCTTAAAGGGAGGAACTATAACTGTAAATTTACAATCAAGTGAGCCTTCCATTCCCTTATATGCCCCTGGGGAACAACTTACAGCCCACGACCCCGAGCTCCGGGGGCCTTTGTCATCCCAGACGTATTGTTATAAAAAACACTGACTATTTTGAACAAAATGGCAGACTGAAAATCTGCTTAGATAAAACTAGGGAGTGCTAGTTACCCTCCGATCACTTTTGACTCTTAAAGTGAGGAACTATAACTGTAAATTTACAATCAAGTGAGCCCTCCATTCCCTTAAACCTTATATGCCCCTGGGGAACAACTTACAGCCCACGACCCCGAGCTCCGGGGGTCTTTGTCTTCTGATGTTCAATATCGATACTTAGCCATATGTATAGATATCGAATACCAATTGAATACAAATTCCCAAATAAAGGCTCTAATTCTGCAACAATTCTTAAATCGGGCACTGAGACGTGTTCTTCTGGGAGGTTGTAGATAGATCGTCACCAGGCTTAACACTTCCCAGTCCCCTACTTTAGAAAGTACTAATAACTGACATTGATATCTCTATTTGAATAAACAAATGATTCTATATCTGTTTTGGAGAGGGGCAGCAAGTAGTCATCTTTGCATAAATAATTACGCTCAAAATATTTAAGATAACTAAAACGAAACTAATGGCACCTCCCTCTGATAGCTTTTTTCTGCTTCAGGTCTGGGCACTTTCGCGTAGACCATAAACTGTTCGTCGCCGGTGGTGTCCTGCTTTTCAGCAGCTCCATCCGCAACAAACTGATGTTTGATCAGCACATCATGTGTTCCAGTGGCATCTCGGACGGAAATGGTCTTTGCACCATCGGAATTTGCCATAGTCACGCTCTCTTCAAAATAGCGCAGCCTTTCCTCACACGTGCTTGGGATGTAAAAGACCATGTCCCACATCGGCGGAAGAACGCGTTCCGGCCGTTGTTCGAGCTGAGGCAGGTAGTTGGAGCAGGGCAAGAGGCCACGCGCCGTGAGCCGAACCAAGCTGCTGCGTTGCACCCAATGCCGTTGGCCATAGCACCAAATAACCCACGTGTTATTTTAAATAAGGCAGAATGGGATATGGGAGGCGCCAGATTTTTTGGTCAGGTCACTGCACCATTTTGTAAAGATGTAGAAAGAGCCTTGGAACTTTTTGCTACCTTTAAACCGGAATCTCCATTTCATCCAAGTTGGGGAAAAGAAAGAGCAGAACAAGTATTATCAAGCTGCAAAAAGTAATATAGAACCACTGTAGATCATGAACAAAACCACAAAAAATATCCTTATTGTATTTATTATAGGTGTCGCTGTATTTATTATTGGAAATGCCGTTTCTGGCGGGTTTCATTTTAAATCGGTAAACGAGTTCCTAGTTGATAATCATGAAGTTGGCTAACATTAAGAATCATGAGTTTCCTACAACAATTAAATGTATCATTTTCACCATGAACATAATTTTCTAATAGTCTAATAACTTTGTTTTGAAAAACCTGTATTTTCTCATAGGCTAAAAAGTTCTTTATAAATAATGTACTTCAGTGAGTCATTTGAGTCATTGTTGACTTTGGCTCAAGAGTGATTCCAGGATGGAACTAGTTTTTATATGGTGATAGTTGACACATTCAATAAAACTATCAAAAGCACTGAAAACAATTTATTACGTACGAGTTTTTCGATAGCAGTCGAATTCAGAATCTAGAATAATAAGCTGGCTGTAACCCACTTCTTATCAGATGAGGGAATGCGCATATCGAACAGGGCGTGGAATTCTAATACCATGGATATATAATTAAGCATACTGGATAAACATTGAAAGAAATAACGACCGATATAGGTCAGGGGAACGCCGCCTTCAATAGGCTCAAGCACAAATGGAAGTCGAAAAACTGTTGAACTCCTGTTCAACAGCAGTGTCATCCCAGTCCTTCTTTACGCAGCTGAAACTTGGGGCTTGAACCAGCAATAGGAAAAGAGAATCCTTGCACTCGAGAATAATGGTCTTTAAACATTTTTAAACATTCATTGGTCAGACAGGATCACAAATGAAAAAGTCTGAAAACTTACCGTGTTTGCCGCGACGATTCCTTCCAAACCACCTTTCGAACCTGATTCAGTACCTTTTGTCATCCGTTTTAGTCCGTCTCACGGGTTGATTCATCGCGTGTGTGCCAGAGTGACGAAACCTACGGAAAGCACCCCAATCTGGTCAACGGTTTTTGGGGATCGTCCATCAAACACTTGGAATAGGCCACTGGATCAAGCCCCAGGAAAAACTCCCCCTAGGCCCCGTTTTCACCTAGGCTGGTGACTCCAATGGCCGCGTTGTGCAATCCAGTCATTCAAACCAGCAATAGAATAGGACGCTCACAAGCCGCTCCAAACCGCCTCTCTTTCGCGTCGTGACCGATCGCCCATCTCCTCCCTCGCTGTTTATGTTACGCTTCTAAAACCTGCACCCTTCTCTGCAACCTATTCTGAAGTTGAGCCATCGCTTGCCATATCTTTCCTCACTGCAACCGTTTCTGTGGTAAACAGGGGAAAAGCCCCTTCCTTTGTAACAAGGCATTGTCTTGCCCCATTAGAATCTTTTGTCTACACCCCAGACTTAGATTTCTTGCTTATTGTATGTTAAATTCTTCGTACTTCATAACAATGACTACAAGTAACGAAGCAGAATGACTATAGCTACTAAATTTCATGTATACCTGGATTTTTTACTGGGAGATAACAACTTTTCTAGAGCTAAAAAGGCTTTAACGGTCTGGTGCTACACGGCCTACCGGCCGCTATTGCGCGCGTCCTGCAGCATCGACGATCAGACGGTCGCGGCGCCTGTCATGTTCTGGCTCGATGACGGCCCCTTCTGTCCGGACCTCGATTCCGCCGGCCTGGACCCGCGGCTTGCAGGGTTTCTGGCCGGTGTCGCGGCCCCGCACCATCCCCTCGCGCGGCGGCCGCTCGCCGGTTTGCGCACCTAGCCGCCTAGATGTTGAGCTCGAGGCAGTAGAGCCCGCCCGCATGGCGGTCGAACTCGCGCAAGTCGCACCGGCGGTGGGCAAGCCGATGTTCGCCCTGCTGTTCCTCATCTATTTCGTGATGTCCTATCATCCTGCTGGACCTGAGTGGCCTCTCCTACACGCCGCTGATCGATCTGCACCGCCAGCTGGTGTTCTGCGAGACCGGCGCGTCGGTGGTCATGACCATGGTCGCTGGGCAGATCGTGGTCGAGGATGGCATGGTCAAGACCGTCGACGAGCAGGCGATCAAACAGGCGGTTCACGCCCTCACCCCGGACATCCGTCACTACCTGGAGACTTGCCGCGAGCAGGCCGAAGAGCTGATGCCCTACTATCGCGACATGTACCTGCGTGCCGCCGCCCGCGACGTGGGACTGCAGCGCTGGGCCAGTTCCGCCTAGCTCTTGGGCGCACCTCTTGCCTGCCTGATCGCTCGAGGCCGCGAGATTGGCATGCAGGGCCACGGCCAACCCGGCCGCGCAGCTGATGCAATTGCGCCAGACCAAAGCTTTCCGCCCGCTCAATCACCATGATGGTGGCATTGGGCACGTTCACCCCCACCTCTATCACCGTGGTGGCGACGAGCACCTTTGTCTCCCCGACCTGGAAGGCGGCCATGGCGGCGTCCTTCTCGGCGGGCGGCATCTGGCCGTGGTAGCTGGCGCAGGCGATGCCGTGCTGCGCCAAGAGCTGGGCGCAGTCGGCGACCTGCCGCGTGGTCGCGCAATACACCAACCGCGCCCCCGGCCCCTCCGCCTCGCTCGCGCGCAGCTGGGCCACCAGTTTGTCACTAAATTTGTCCAAGTTTTTTCTGGGCTTCTATTTGATCCGTAACTAGACTTGGAGAATTCGAGCATTAGGTCCATCCTGGTATTGAATTGCATTCGTTTGGATTAGTGTTGGGCGATATTGAACATTGATATCGATATATCGCACCAAAATTTATGTCGAAACGTAAATATCGATATCGAAAACGATGTTATTTCAGCTTTTTTTTTGTATCTATTGGTGAATATCCAGCAAAAAAGATCCAACAGAGAAAATTGTTTCGTAAATGGTCGAGGAGAAGAATAATGTATTCCATCCATTGACTCATCTTTGCTCATACACAACATGCACAGCTGTATAATGAAATCGATACATATTATCTCCAGTAGCAGCTGACTTAATAGAATTTAGAAGTTCCAAGCTTTGGTCATTTTCATAGGTTTCAAATTTGTGCATGCTGTATTCTTCCACCCAAAAACTAAAACTTCGACCTTCTAATGCCACCTTGTTTAATTTCGCTGCAATAATTCGACAAGTATCCTTTACTACAAGATCTTACGATAAATTAGATTGTCGCGCATTCTGAACAAAATCTTCCGCCAACCAATTTTTAAAAGTTTCTCAGAACTTTTGGATTTGTAGGATGATAAAAAACAAGAATCTCTGCGAAAAGTATCCGCTTAACAAAAGACATTTTGGACAGTACAGACAGCATTAATTAAAAAACTATCAGGAATTAAACGAAAAAAAAAAAAAAAACAAGTTCGTGCCGAAAGTAAGGAGCAGCATTAAAACCTAAAACGAACAGAAATTATTACGTATATTTGGAGTTGATCCCTCCTCAGTACCTCGACCTTTACGCTAAAGGGTTTTTTTACTTTAGCGTAAAGATCCCTTCCTCCAAATGACACGTTCTGGAGAAGTGAGAGCCTTCCTATCACTTCTCTTTTCCCCAAAAATTGTTCAATCAAAAGTTTGAGATCCATTTTGTTTAGCATAGTTGAAAGGTTCCAAAGCTATATCATTAGGTTTAACATGACCCCTGCATCCACTTAGAGATGGATGAGGGTACGTTATCTTGGTCCAAGGTCTCAAATAGGCCGTCAGTTTCTAGTGAATTACCCCCGTCTTGACAGGCATAGGCTAAAGCTAAGCTGATAGCAATCAAAAGGCAGAAAGTCTTCTACCTGAAAATTATTCAAAATTGCAGGTAATCTTGTTTGAGTCTCCGCAGCATTATCAAAATATTAGACCTAGGTTATGAAAAACTATCCCGGATTATAAAAACGAGTATTGTTATTAAAAACTGCGCCATACCAAGTATGAACATGCGTAATTTGTAATTTGTAACGGGCCTTGAAGGTGCATCGCTTACCTCTTTGGTATCAACATGAACGGTGCCTCTATTCATTGAGTTTTACCTTCTTTTTTTTTTTTTTTGGTCAAAGTACACTGTTGAAAGTATATAAAGTTTTCAGTAGAATTAAATGACACAATACACTTTAGAAGGCTCAATGATAGGGGGAAGCCAGTAGTCTAAATTTTGTTTGTAGTAATTTCTGTTTCATTTAAGTTTAACCCGAGATTTGTTTTAATTTTTATTTTTTTTAGGATTTTTTTTATTGATCTGTCTCTCATCACTATCATATCACTACCTGTTATTTTATTTTTTATGCAAGTATTTTGCTTTAATTGTGGCTAGTTTTAGGTTTCGTTTTTTACAGCAATTTGTGGTCGTTTCAAGTTTGAATGCCAGACGAGGGCACAAAGGATTTCTTTTGGATGCCATGTGTCATAATGACGACCTCCCATCTTAGTATGTCCCGTAATCGACGGTTGTCTAGGCTTTACACTCCGTACGGAATCTCGGCGGTGCAGAGCGGCGCCGCTAATCCCCTGTTTCTTGCAAAGCTGCCCTTTCTTTGCTATGATCTCCCGCTAATTCCCTGTTTCTTGCTGAGCAGAGCTGCTCTTTCTTTGCTACGCTCTGTAACCGGACTTTTTGGGTAAAAAGAAATGGATCAAAATCTCAGGAGCATCGCAATATCTTAGGAATCGAATGAGTAGAATCTCTGCCCTCGTTGATGCTCTCAGAAGAAGAGTTTCTTAGTAAACAGACGAGTGAGACTACCTTGAACTCCAAGATTTGCAGAGGCAGCGATTGCATAGGAAATGCTGTTCACATTATTTTCATCTACATCAGTTATCAAGCTTGCAGCACTGGATAGAATGGACTGAAACAAAGATTCAATAAGTCAATTACTAAAGGAAGTTCAACATGTTTATTCAGCTTTACTCCTGACAGTTCACCATCATTTACCCTCACCACTCAGTGCAAGCCCAGAAACTGATTTCTCAAAATAATATTAAATCATCTTGAGGGAGGGGGGGTTCGAGCTAAATATTCGAGTCCTTCAAAATACAAAATATAATTTACCTTGCAGGCGGATGGCTTCTGGATGGGGCTTGCGTGCCGCGTCGCCGCGGGCGTGGGCTGGGCTGGCACGTACATGGTGGGCTTGCGCGCGTTGACCGACGCGGTCGACGCGCATGTGCAATCGCGCGCCGTGGCGGCCAACGCCGCGAGCATTGGCGTCTCGGATGCCCTGTCGTTCCTTCTTGCTGGATTGTTGGGTGAGCGCGGGGGCAGGCAAAGCGCCTTCTGGGTGGCGGCGGGCATGGCACTGTTCACCATCCTGTTTGGTACCCGCAATCTGGAAGCGAACGAACAGCATCCGGGTGTTGTCGCTGCCATTGCCTTCGAAGCGTTGATCAAGCTGATGGCGCTGTTGCCGCGATTACGTTATCGCGGTTTTTGTCCAGCAGCGCGTCGTCAGTGACGGTGCCCGGGGTCAGGATCCGTGTCACGCGGCGTTCGACCGGCCCCTTGCTGGTGGCCGGGTCGCCGATTTGTTCACAAATGGCGACGGCTTCGCCGAGTTTCAGCAGCCGCGCGAGGTAGCCATCGGCCGCATGCGCCGGGACGCCAGCCATCGGTATCGGTTCGCCGTTGCTCGTTCCGCGCGCTGTCAGCGTGAGGTCAAGGAGATCCGCCGCCCGGCGGGCGTCGTCAAAAAACAACTCGTAGAAATCACCCATCCGGTAGAACAACAGACGGTCCGGGTGATCGGCCTTGATCCTTTAACTTTGTATTAATGCCTCAAAGGTCCAGATTTTTTTTTTCAAAAGTACCCACTTGCTTTGTTTTTAGTCAAAGTTTTGTGGAAATACACAGGGACGTACGTAAGACGAGGGCTTCGGGGTCCATCCATAATACCTTAAGAAATTTAAAATTTTGTCGAATTTATGGAAGCCTTTATTCAAATTTTTCTATTTTTTATTATTACACCCTCACCCTCCTTTCCTGTTGTTGCACTGTGGATTGATCCTCCTCTTTTCAATGTGGGGCCCAGGGCTCGATCCTCGCCGCAGCAAGGTTGGGCGACGTGTTTGCTTTTTGTCCCTTTTAAAAGAAAACCAGCAGGTTTGATTGAACGAAATATATGTAATAACTGTATTGAATGCAATGAAAGCCAATACTTAGATCATCTTATGCAAGTTGAAAATTTAAATTGCAATCTGATATGTTAATTCTTAAGCCGAATACCTAGAAAACTGGAGAAATATTACATAAGAACCTGGATAAAAATGATGAAGCACTAAGTTGGGTAGCATGATTTACTCCACTGATTTGTGCAGCTTTCTGTGTGATTTTCTATTTTCTATGATTTGTGATTCTTCTAGTAAATTGATTTTTCATTTGTTTATTCATGACTGTATAGCAGAAAATTTGAAATAAATTTGTGAATCTCCATTTATCTTGAAATAAATGAGCTACCTCCCCGGCATTCCGGGGAGGTTTTTTTATGCGGCATCTCCTTTCTGTCCTGATGTTCGGCATTGCGCTCGCGGGTCCTGCGGCGGCGCAGCAGGCCGAGATACCCGAGACCATCCAGCGCCAGCTGGACGCCTTTCTGGCCGAGGCTGAATCCGCGGCCTTCGGCTTCGCAAGTCCCGGGATACAGGGCCTTTTCGGCACTCCGGAGAATTTCGGCCGGATGGTGCGCGATGGCTACCCGATGGTCTGGAACCCCGGTGATGTGCGCTTCGGCCAGCTAGCCGAGCGCGGCGGCCGCTGGGTGCAGAACGTCTACGTGAGCGATGCCGCGGGCGCGCCCCGTGCTGCGCTGGCCAGGGTTTGACCTTGGTACTTAGACGCGCCGGTGATAAGTAGTGCATCCGGCCCGCCGCGACGTTCAAGGTTTGCTTCAATCGCACGGCTTATTGAGCTGAGATAGTGCTCGTCATTTAGCCTCTCGCGCATCCGCTCGTCGCCGCCCTCACGCGCATCGCTTGGGATGAGAGCGTTCGATAGTCGAGTGCCTGATGCCAGCCAAGGGTACTGATCTGCAGTTATCGGCACACCTTTATCTTGTGCTGTTTCAATAAGTTCTACAATCTGCGGTGCGGATCCGGCCATACTGGGTCCAAGGGCTTTAATATGCGCTATATGCACAGGGATATTTATCGACAGGACTTCTTTTGGGCAAGTTCTCCGAGCCAAGACCTACTTGTGACGCCACAAATTTTAACTGATCGCGGTTTTGGTGGAGATCTGGCCTATCGATATATTATCAATCGCCGTTCAAAGGGCAATTGGTTATTAAGTTCGCTCTACGATACCGATTTGGATAAAGGCCGGGCGCAAATTACCGGAGCCCATGTACAACAGGTGAATGAGGACCTTTTTGTTCAAATGAACGTGAACTATGCCACGGATCGTACCTTATTGCAGGATTTGACCAGTTCCGGGGTGTTCCATTCCTTGCCGAGCCAAGAATCCATTTTCCATGTTACCCAGCGTTTGCCGGGATTTTTTTCGTCTTTTTTTTTACGCATGAAGTCTTTTGGTCCATGAACTTGCGGGTGTAAGTTCTAAACTGATCAAGTATTTGCTCCTTTTCATTCTAACTTCCCAGCTCTCTCTAGCGATTGTGATAGCATTTATTGCTTTTACATTTAGATGGTACAATTTTATCACGTTTTCAGTAACAAGGACGTTTTGAGACCTCCCACTAATTCCGTGTAGATCCTTTAACCTTGAGACAAGAATGCATTTAAAAGAGGAAAAGAGGGAAATAAAGCAAATAGGGAGAGGAGAAAACTCCCAGTTGGAGATTGCTAAAAGAGAGATTGCCAAGATTGCTAAAGGAAATTATATATTCGTGAAGAGAGTAGAAATGACAATCCAGGCGGCGAATAAACTGTCTATTTACAAATGAGATTGAATAGGTCGCAGAATCAAGTGACCTTGATGAATGTCAAGATCGATCAGGGATTATCGATATTCATTTCGATAGCGTTAGACATTATAAATGCATAGCGTTTAATTCAATTTCAATAATGTCATTTATCCTATTTATTACCTCATCAGTGCAGGTGTTAATAAAGAAATTGGAGTTGGGGGTCACGCAATCTTACGTGACATAGTATATTTATTGGGAGTGACGCAATTTCGCGTGACATGCTAGATTTCAGAGGCTCAAGGGGAAGTCCCGGCTGTAACTGAACTGCAAGCAAGGAGGGACCCGGCTGGATAGTAACTGAAAATAAAAAACAATTGAATTATGATACCAACAGATATGTCCAAAGAATCAGTGTTTTATGCTGGTTTCAAATATACAAGTTTCAATAAGTTTACCCATCAAAGGTTAGGAGCCTGAGAAAATTTGCCTGATTTTTGGAAAAGGGCGAAACATCCCCTAAAAGCCATAAAACCTTAATGAAAATCTCACGATCAGGCTCAGTGGATCAGGTAACCCTACTGTAGGAGTTACAGGTGTGAAATTTGTGAAAATGTGAAATTTCGAATTTTCTATCAAAAGAAAGATCACCGATCCCTGTTTTTTTTTCCATCTGCTCGAGATGATGGGCAACCGAAGCGGTCGGCACGCCCTGCACTGCGGCGTCGCGTCGCGCGCGCATCTGATCGTGCTTCCGTTCTTCCACTTCTCTCCCCCGGTGCTCGAGGAGCTGTCGGAGGCGCTTTCGGCGGTCGACCACGCGGTCGTGATCGTGGCCGAGGGGTACGAGCTCGAGGCGCGGCAGAAGGAGCGCCCGGTCCTGAGCGCCAGCCGCTTCCTCAAGCGCCAGCTCGAGGCGTTCGGGCTCTGCGACACCAAGACCAAGCGGGTGATCGCCGAGCCGTTCAGCCGCTATCTGCGCGGGGTCCGGCCTGGTTTTGCGGACGTCAGCGCGTCGTCTGCACTGGCTCCACCCGATCCACCATGTCCACCGACACGCGCAACGGCATATCCGTTGTCGTGGCAAACGATGGCCTGCCGCGCGTGATGGCTCGCCGTCATAGCAATCCAACCTTCCTTCGCATAGGCCGCTGCTTCTCGGTGGATTGCGTGGTGTCGTCGCTCGGTGAGCTCGCCGGCGGCATGGCCAACATCTATGGTTCGGATGCAATTCTGGGGCCCGACGGACTACCGGTGGTGGTGGTCGGCACATCCCGATCCAATGGCGTCAATACCCTGTATAACCTGGAACTGATCCGCGCTGGGCTTGCCAACTAATCAGGCTATGCAAACCGCTTCCCTGGTCGTTTATCACCAGAACGAGGTCGAGCAGTCACGCTACAACTTCGAGGAGGCGGATGTCGACGCCTTGTTTCGGGCGTTCGACCATGCCGAGAGCGAGGCTGAAAGGCTGATCGAACTCAACCTTGCGCTGCCGGCCTACGAACAAATGCTGACGGCATCGCATACGTTCAACCTGCTCGATGCACGGCAAGCCATCTCTGTCTCAGAACGACAGCGTTACATCCTGAGGGTCAGGGCCATGTCGCGCGCCGTCTGCGAGACCTATTTCGCGAGCCGGGAGGCGCTGGGCTTCCCGATGGTTACATGAGCGCGGCGCGGCCCTTCCTGGTGGAGATCGGCACGGATGATTGTGAATGTCGGGGCCTATATCCGCGCGCCGGAACCGGCTTCGGTATACCGCATGCATGCGGCGTCGAATGGCTGCTATACCGTCCGCAACATCGCCGTCGACAACCGGCTGGTTCTGACCAACAAGACGCCGATCGGACTCAATCGCGGCTATGGCGGCCCGCAATTCTATTTCGGCCTTGAGCGGGCGATGGATATGGCGGCGCGGCGGCTTGGCGTCGATGGTGAAGAGGCTCCCAATGTGTTCGCACTGCGTACGCTCGACGATGCGCGTACCCTCAAACAGTACCTCCAGAATCATTCCGTCCACCATGCTGTCGTTGTGGGTGGAGGGTATGTGGGGGTGCAGACGTATCTTCCTCTTGTTCCAAACCTTTTTTAACTGTGAAAAAACACCCTGAGCCTAAGCTATTATACTTTTAACGTCTTCACTGCTCCCACCGTCTTTACTAATAATAATACCAAGGTAAATGAAGCTGCCCACCTGATCAATCTTTTTGTTACTCAACGTCACCTTTTCATCTTCACTTATTCCAGCCTTAGCGACTTAGTCTTCTTAACATTAACTTCGAACCTCTCCTAGCATCCTGAACTCGTAAAACCTCTAAAAGTTCATTCATTTTGCTCACTCTTTCATCTAGGATGCTTAAACCATGTGCATAATCAAAGTCTAGGATAGCATTTCCTTCTCACATACGCACCAAACAACCATCAATTAAGTAGTGGAGTCAGCTTTTGCTAAGAGTGTCAGTAATAAGCTCGTGCTTACGATAGTGTACTGTAAACATTTTTGGATGGGGGATATTGAGTTTAGTAAGCCTAGATTCTTTGCCATTAATATTAATGTTGCATATCCCCCTTCCACTTCCTTTATGTCCCGCACTTATCATAGAAGATAAAATCTTGCAGTTGCACTACGCACTATTCCAGCAGCCCCGTGCATCGCGTCATTCAGCTGCATGTGATTTGAAAAAGACGTCTTTGCAAATAAGAATGTACGCGCTTTAAGTTACCATTTTTGAAATCTTTTTCAGGAAAATGAAGGGCCCCAGGATGATGGCCGCCACCGCGAGCACCAGCGCCAGCGCGCTCACCGCAGCCGCGAGATTGCGCACCTCCTCGAACGACCCGTAGGTGAAGCGCCCGAGGTAGAAACGCAGGGAGAACCCGATGCCCACCTGGATCGCCGCCGCCGTCAAGGCAAGCACGACCGTGGATGCCCATCCCGCCAGCGTCGGCTCGAACTCGAATCGCAGCACGACGGCGGCGAGGATGCCCGCATCGTCTTCCTTGGCGACTATACCGACCGCGGCCCCGATAGCCGCGGAGTAATCGAGCGGCTGATGGCCGGCCAGGAGCAGGGCAGGGACTGGATCTGCCTAAAAGGGCTGCGTCGCAGATCTTTAGGCCTGGGCTGTTGCGGACCTCTTGATAGAGCGTTGGATCCATTCCGCCAAACAAGGTCACGGTGACTTCGCCGCCGCCGGTATCATGGTTGGTCACGGCATCCACCCAACCGGGGAGAAAGCGGGAACGATCTGAATGGCACAAAGAAACTGGAAATTCATAAGAGATGAAATTCGCCGGCGCGTCCGCGATCGGGAACTCTTGCCAGGTGCCAAACTGCCAACAGATCAGGAGCTCGCAGAGGAGTTTGGTTGCGCCCGAACCACTGTCCAACGCGCAATGCAGGATTTGTCACAAAGCGGAACTGTTGAGCGGCGCAGAAAGGGCACATTTGCAGTTCTAATAGAAATCAGCTGTTGAATCTCATCTGGATGCCCTGAAAATTGCAGTCATTCTCCCTAGCTAATATTAAGTTTTGTGAATTGTGTATCTACGGATCAGCTACCCTTACAGTCGTTGGAGTAACTGGTTTGTCTCCACACAATCGGGCATGTAAGTTTGTGACTATCATCTGTGTCTCTATTTCCCAGCCTACAAATCTTACCTACAAAGAACTATAAAGGTTAGAAAGGTTGTATTGAAAGACCGATATGATAATGGAAGAGAGAAAATAGAAAAATATAAAATAAATTTTATTTAAATGATCGAGGAAATAAGTCAATTTCAAATGTTTGACTGCCCGCCATGCGCGTCGTTGTTGGTCAGAAGGTTGGCGGCGCGGATCGCCTCCATCTCCGAGCCCGGGCGCGGCTGGGTGGAGCCAAGGCCGAACATGGTCACGAAGGTATCGTCATCCATGCCCTCGGGCAGGATGATCCCGGCCGCCTCGACCATTGCCTTCTTCTCGGCAATCGCCTTCTGCGTCACCGGCAGCGCCACCGGGTTCATGATCGCCGAGGTCATGCCGGCACCCATCGCCATCGGCAGGAAGGCGTTGTTGATGCCGTGGCGGTTCGGCAGGCCGAAGGAGATGTTGGAGGCACCGCAAGTCGTGTTCACGCCCAGTTCTTCGCGCAGGCGGCGGTTATTAGCTTACCCGGCCAGTGAACTTTGCAGTTCATGCATGTTTGCAATATATTATAGGTTATTTATTAGTGGAGATTATTATCGTCATGGGTGGACTCACAAAATTAGGTGAAGGTTCAGACATCAATGACTCGTAGTGCCCAAAATGAAAAAAATAATAACGAATAAGCAAAAAACATAGCTCAAATAGATGCTAGGCTAGTTTTCTCCCTTAGTAGAAGTACCTCCCCTGGTAGGGTCAAGATGTACACCCCTCACCCTGGAAACAGCACCCACTGACTTCGGCAGCAATCAGTGGCCGGTGATATTTGATCTTCAGAACCGGAACCAGCAAAAGAGCTTCATGACGGCGTCGGAAATGTTCGGCGTTCCCATCGAAGGCATCCCGTCTGAGGTGCGCCGCCGCGCCAAGGCGATCAACTTCGGCATCATCTACGGCATCTCCGCCTTCGGCCTGGCCAATCAGCTCAGCATCCCGCGCGAAGAAGCCGGCGACTACATCAAGACCTACTTTGCGCGCTTCCCCGGCATCCGCGATTACATGGAAGAGACCAAAGCCTTCGCGCACGAGAACGGCTATGTCACCACCATCTTCGGCCGCAAGATGCACTATCCGGAAATCAATACGCGCAACCCGCACACCCGCGCCTTCCTGGAGCGCGCCTCCATCAACGCGCCCATCCAAGGTTGTGGGGAGAAGTTATAAGTAAGGATTTAAACAGATTGTTGGAACAGATTCTGTGAATGAAGCAAGACTGTGTACAGCTTGTGTTGGCCTCAGGAAGTTTGGTGCTGCAGTGAGTTCTGTGGCGTTTAGCCAAAAAGGGACAAGTCACCTTATTCAAATTTTTCGGGAGAGCAAATTTAGCGTTCAGGAGGCCCTAGACGGTCAATCATTTTGATCAAAAGCTTCCGTCAATCAATTGACTCAAGCATGATTGACCGTCTAGGAACCTGTTTGACGCCCGAGTCAAGCGTTAACGGTGTTTGATATAAAGTTTGAATGACTATCATTTTGATCAAAAGCAGAGTGTTAAGTGCCGAGAGACGATAGCTTCGCCGTTGATCACCGGCACGGTTACGCGACAGGCTTGTATGTATTGATTTTCATAGTCGCTTGTCTTCTAGCCGCAAACAATGTAAGACACAATTGTCAATGTGCCAGTTTAGAGAAAGGAAAAAAAACTATAAAATCTATTTCAAGGAAACACCTATAAGCGCATATTAATACGGCTATTGCTCGTTTAATTGATTTGAAAAAGGCATACAATTATAACAATAAGACATTTTGTTTGTAGCTACCAATGCTTCCTTCCTAACAGCATTATATGTTCGTCGTTCATTTCAAGGTAGTAGCAGGACTACGTTGTCAAGAGAAAATATAATTTTAGACAAAATTCAATCAAACTTTTTGACCAGTAGTAATTTTCTACAATAAATTCTTGATAATAGTTTTGTTTAGTAGAATTTTGGTGCATGGGGAGGGGACTTGTTGCTCATATATGGGAGGAGATATTGTCCGGGTCTATCCATCCCCCCTGGCTATACATGTGTCTCAATTTACCGTTTTATTGAAAGAATCTTTCGATGTTATCACCCCTGGCTATACATGTATCTCAATTTACCATTTTATTAAAAGAATCTTTATGTTATATTTTGTCGTAGCTTTTTGTTTTTTTTATGAATGCATGTCAAGGTCATATATTAAAAGTAGTTGTGTGCTGTTAGCCAGTTTGTCCCTCAAGGAGAAAGCTGAATTCTGGCGTTCTAAAATACAAAAATCTGGATTTTCAGGTGATAGTGTATTTCACGTTAAGAAAACTAGTTGTACATTCACCTCATTCCTTCGATTTAATGTCGTTTTAATGTTCATAGAAATTGCAAAGGTATACACTCACCTATGGGGTTTCATAGTTTAGGTCAGGTTCTAAGGAGACTCATTAGCTTTCTTGGGCCATACGTTTCTTAAATCGATATGAATGAGTCAACTCATCCTGATTACTTAATATATACAACCTGATTCATTCGATTTACTGTGGTTTTAATATTCTGAGAAATTGCAAACGTAAACGAAAACCGTTCATCCCGTCCTGGATTTATGCCGGATATGAGCATACGCTATCCCGTGAATAGGCTTGCGTACGGATCTCGTATATAGGTCCCAAACGTCATTAAGTTTGTAGCCCGCGATCTTAGCAAGAACAATACAAAGCTAGTCGAAGTGGGTGGCGGGACAGGGCGTATTAGCAAGAAATTAGTGGAGATGGTGCGTAGCCTCACAGTTATTGATTTATCAAAACGAATGATATTGCGCAACAAAAAACGACTCAAGAATAAGGCGAAAAATATCACCTATATTGAAGGATTTGCTCAGGAGTGGTTGAAGAACAAGGAGTTCGATGTCGCAATCGCATTTTTGGTGCTGTTAGCTTGGTGAAAAGAGACGCAATCTCTGAACCTATCGTAAATCGAAGTTTTGCTTTGACCCAATGCACGGCGGAATACGTTGCCTTGTTCGACGATGATGTATACTTGGAAGATGTTAATTGGCTAAGTCGTGCAAAGGCGATTTTTGAGGAGTTTCCGAAAGTTGGTCAGCTAGCGACAAAGATTCACAGCGCCGTCGATCACGATATCCTTCATGTCCAGAAGAACATCACCTTTTTTACCATATGTTGTTTTAACTAATTGTTGCTATAAACACTCTTAGCCAGTAAAGAAAACTGATTGTTTCTTTCTTATGAAATTCTTAAGCCAGTAAAAAGAACGAACGATGCGCGTGAGGACGTCCTCGTCCCCGAGGCCGGTGACGGCGACCCAGTTCACGGCCCCCTCGCGGATCAGGGAGGGGATCCGATCCACGGCGACGTCGTCGTGCTCGACGGCGCCTACCACGGCAACACGGCAGCGCTGATCGACCTCAGCCCGTACAAGCACGACGGTCGCGGCGGCAGTGGCGCCCCCGACTGGGTGCACCCGGTGCCGATGCCCGACCCGTTCCGCGGCGTGCACCGCGGCACCGGCCCCGAGGTCGCGGAACACTACGCCGCCACCGTCGCGGCGTGCACCGAACAGCTCGCGGCCCGCGGTCGCCCTCCGGCCGCGTTCGTCGCCGAACCTAAAAAACAAAAAATGTAAAGTAAATAGATTTAAAGCTCCTTTAAGTAAAGAGTGTTTTATTTAGATAAGAATAATAGGCCATAGAAAGGGGGGAATTGAGATTCAAAGACTTGGGAGAATATTGAAGGGGAAAATGTAAAAAGACTGAATAAGATGGATAAGATTTAAAAAATATCTGTAATATTCATACGGGTCTTCAAACAACTTATAGGATCTAACTCTACACACATCAATTAGCATAAACAAAAATAAATCAATATAAAAAAGGGGCTAAGAAGTAATAAGGGCTATGAAACTTCGGAGGTATAATGCATATAAATTATTATCTGGTTTGCAAAAAAAATAAACCAATTTTTTGGCGCAATTTTTACGGTTTTGGACAATTTTCAATAACATTTGAAGAAAATTTTTTATCCTAATGGATTGAATTTTCCAACGCATGGGAGAGACCGTGCTCAAATATCAAATTAATACCTAACTGTTAAAAATGGAAAACAATTAAAAGATGATATGATATCAGTGTGATTTTCCAGAGGAACTCCAGGGGGACTCCATAGTGATTCAAGGTCTGGGTGATACTATGATATTTAATCAAGGTTGAGATAGCAAAAACAGAAACTAGCAAAACAAAATTGAATAACTAAAGCTTTGGAAGTTGTTTCGATGGAAATTGGATTACCAGATAAGCATTTTATGACTTACGTCGAGTACCCGGTGGATCGAGCGGCGGTACCGGCGCCGGAGTCGCAGCATCATTTGGTGCCATTGGTTTGGGATCCGATACCTGTGGATCAATTCGTATTCCTTCTTCTTTTAATAATCTCATCGGCCTGCGTCCCACCAAGGGATTGTCCAGCATCTACGGTGTGATGCCCCTATCACATACGCAAGATGTGGCGGGCCCGCTTGCTCGTTCGGCTCGGGATCTCGCAATCGTTTTGGATATCGTAGCTGGATACGATCAGCGCGACGCGGCTACTGAATTGATGCAGGGCAATCCACCTTTGAATTTTTTCGACAATCTAGAGAATGTTGACCTCCCGCGAGGTTGCCGCGCTGGAGCATCGTCGAGGTCGTGATCCAGGCGGCTCCGCCCTCCCAGCCCTTGACGTTGGGCGGCTCGAACAGACGCTGCCCGAGCTGGCCCGCCGCCAACCACACCAGGCGCGGCGGCGGATCCACTCCGAGGCGTCGCGAGCTGCCAACGAGGTAATCGATCGGACCGGCGATGCGGTTACCGACGACTTCGTCGCCGTAGAACTCGGGGTCGGTGAAGAGACGCTCGAGGAAGGGGCGCAGCCCGTAGTCGTGCCGGCGCAACAACGCCGCGTACTCGCCGAGCCTCGCGAGGGAGGGCTCGCGGCCCTCTAAGTACAACAGCAATCGATGATAATGGAAGGGATACTTGGAAAAAATGAGTTGATACTTATAGGTGTCTTAAATAGTACATCGCCTCAGTTTATTTGTAGAATAGCAAGATACCTGGAAGTTTTGTTAAATAGATAAAAAAAAGAAATTCCAGTATAAAGTAAATGTAACGTTTTATTTATGTATTTTTCCAAGTGTTAAGTGTTCTTTTCAATGACCGTGTTTTCATTGACCTATTAAGTTAACATAGTGTTTCATTTAAGTGTTTTATGGTGATCATTTTTTCAAGTGTTAAGTGTTCTTTTCAATGACTGTGTTTTCATTGGGTGGTTTTTCTGTTTGTTTAGGGTAGTTTCAATGTCGGCGAATTTTACAAAAAGTAGAAGAAAAATTAAAATAATGAGTTTCTACATGTATTATGCCAGCATGTTTCTATTAATCACAAGATCATGTTTCCTTCCATTGTAATCTTTTTTTTCTACACAAGTAGTATTTATGTTTACAATTTTATTTCTCTCACTCAAGGCAAATCTAAATTTTATCCAGTAAGAACTACAGATGCTTGTATTATTAAAAGAATCAGAGACATAATGCAAGAGCAATTAATTGAAAAATATATTACTGGGGCTATATTTGAGACCTCTGGGGGGGGGGGGCAAATGTCTAAACAACCGCAATAGTCAAGGGTCTCGCATCAGCATTTCTATTGTAGTATGCGTACAAGGCTGCCCTCCAGCTCCCGAAGCGTTCGAACATCGCACGCAAATAGCGAACTCCCCCCAGGATGTTCTCACGCGGATCCCAGGGGCAGATCACGCCAAGCTCGCGCGCCGTCCCCGGCATGAGCTGCATCATGCCGCGCGCGCCCGCGCGGCTTATCGCCGTGCGGTCGAAGCCGCTCTCCTGTCGAATGACGGACAGGATCAGGGCATCCTCGAGCCTCGCGTCGGACGCGCGCTCAGGCAGCGGCCAGAGCGGGTATCCTGCCGCACCGATGACATTGTCGAGCTGGTTCGCCCGCTTCGCGGCGCGCACGGCCTCGCGGGGGGGGGGGGGGGGCATCTATCAGACTCCAGTTTGGGTCTCCATCTGCTTTCTTCAGACGCTTTCGTTTCTGAGTTTTAGGGCATATCTTCTTGGCAACGGGTTCTTTTATGCTTTTTTCTTTTCCAAAGTAGATTTTTTCCTCTTTCATAATAGAAGGTTACCTTGACCATAAAATAATCCCTTAGGAGGCAAACTACTAGCTTTATTATTATCTCCATCATTTTCAAGACCAAGTTCCTCATCAGACTCGCTGCCACTTTCTTTTTCTTCAATATTTGGTAGCGTTATTTCAATTCCCTCCTAAAAAGAATCATTGGAAAATATAGCAGTATGCACAGCAGGCTAGAAATTAGCAAAACGGTGTGTGTGGTGTGTGGTGTGTATGTGGTGTGAGGTGTGTGTGTGGTGTGTGTGTGGTGTGTGTGTGGTGTGTGTGGTGTGTGTGGTGTGTGGTGTGTGTGTGGTGTGTGGTGTGTGTGTGTGTGGTGTGTGTGTGTGGTGTGTGTGGTGTGTGGTGTGTGTGTGGTGTGTGTGTCCGCAACATTCTAAAACCACTGGTTCGATAGGATCACCCCTGAAAAAAAAAGAAGAAAAAAAATGAACACGCATTCGTGATCTATTCTTGCAAAAAATACAAAATTCCACACTTTTGTAGATAGGAGCTCGAAACATTTTTAGTAGGGTTCTCTGATACACTGTATCTGATAAAAATCTAAAAAACGGTGTTTTGATATCAATAGAATTTCCAAAATTATCAATAATTTATTATTAATCACAAATCATTAAATTTATTTTTGCTGTTACCAAACAAAAGTTAAGAGCCTGAGGAAAATTACATGATCTTCGAAAGAGGGAGTAAACATCCCCTAAAAGTGATAGAATCTTAAAGAAAATCTCACCATCAGATTTAGCGTACCAGAGAAGCCTACTGTAGAAGTTTCAACCTTCTATATAGCAAATGTAGAATTTCGTCAGAAGAAAGATAACGAATGAGTGTTTTTTCTTTTTCAGAGTTGATTGTATGAAAATAATGGTCATAGAACATCGGTTCAGCTTTGCCCTGTTTTAAAGCGTTTAGAACTAAAAGGATGTTCATTTTTAAAGGAATTGCTAATGACCCTGTAATCGTATATACTTCTTTGTTCAAATTCACAATTGTCAAGTATATTGGTTGTATTCCAATCTTGTATTGCTTTTGTACCGGCGGCTGCTGTAGTTTTGATTATGATCTGTTTTGAAATTAAAATTACGATAAATCCGTATCTCCTACATCGATTTTCAGGAGGTTTTTATCAAAGTTTAAGTTGAAACCTACAACTTACGATTATCAAAAATAGTTTTCATAATCTTTTTCAGACACCAAGTAAATCGAAGCAAACAGGAATGCATTTTTGAGATACGGTCACCACAGCGACTCCGGGAGCCCCGGGACCGGAGGAGTCGTCATCCGGGGGCAGAACATCGCGGGAGGCGAAGACGCGGCCACGGAGAAGCGGAATGCCCAACGCCTCGAAGTACCCCGGCCCCACCATGTGCCGATAGGCGCGGGTCGCTCCTCGATACGGGCGGTCGGCGTCGGCGACCAGAGCCTCTGGGCTCAGGAGAAACGCGGAGTTGCCCCCGCCGAACGGCGTCCGACTCGCGAGGGCCGCCACCTCGACCCCCGGATAGGAGGAGGCCAGGTCGATCAGGCGCGCGCGCACGGCCGGCAGTTCCGCCGGCTCGTTGCCCTCCGCGAAGTCGAGACGCGCTGAGCTCCTTCGCCCTGTGTGCGGTGGACACGGCCCGCGCCATGGCGCGACGCCCGACCGTGGTCAACGTGCTCGGCTGCGCGCTGTTCACGAGCCTGGCGGTCGGCACCCTGCACAACGGGGCGGCGGCCCTGGTCCCCGCGGCCCTGGCGTCCCTCTTCCTGCTGCGACAGCATGGATGGGCCCACGCGTGGAAGCTCGTGCTCCTCCCGGTGTGCCTCGCCGGGATGGTCTGGTACTCGCTGCCCTTCGCGGTGACGGGCGAGCTGTTCGCCGGCCGGCCCTTCCCCGAGCGGAGGTGGACCGGCGGAGGGTTCGAGCGACTCGTCCGCACGTTCCAGACTTCCAACGGCAGCAATCCGCGCTGCTGTGAAGACGCTGCAATCATGCGGGCCAGCGCTTGTTCGCTGTCTTCGTTGCGGGCAACGCTGGCGGCAAACCCCGTGCGGGTGAGCGTATCGTGAAGTGCAGATGCTTCAGCCGCGTTCGCCTCGCTTGCAATGATGATAAGTTTACAAGAGACCGGAAGCGCCTGATCGGGAAGGTCCGGAAACCGGACGGTTTGCGTGGATAACGCCGAGCGCACGATAGCTTCGATGCTTGCGTCGCTAGCCAAGGTGCTTTGGTCCACGAGCACGGCGCCCGTGCCAGCAGACACGATGGCCTCCACGGCTTGCCTGACACTAGGTGGACATCTCCATGACGTGTGGCAATAGAGATAAATAAAATCAAGACCTTAAACTGGAAAAAGTTGAAGCATTGACGAAACTACGCGACCATGCTACACTTCCAGCTGTTGTTAAAGCTAATCAAGTAGCAGAAAAGGCAATTAAAGTTTTCACAGAATTTTTGGATCTATATAGAGATAAGTAAGTATGTTGTGTAATTTTGCAAGGGGCGAAATTCGGGGAATAGGTTGAGGAGGAGCTTGGAATCTGAGACACCATTCTCTGAAATATAAAACATTTAGTATTGGAAATAAACTAATCGCTTTTTGGGCATTTCCAAAATGCTTTTATTGCTCGCCGCTCGAAATTATTATGTTTGCTGTATCTTTGGTGTTTGTTGTCTTACACATGTCAAATCATAGTTTTTTTTAATCCGAAAATTCAAACTGCAACTAGTTCTTGTACACTCCACACCCTGGAGTGTCCTGGTTATCATTTATGTGCATCGCCCTATCTCAAAGCCGCTATTTTGGCATATGCCCTGCTCTAAATAAACATATTAGAAAAAAATCGAATTGGGATGGAAATGAGATGGAATATCTGCCACGTCATATGGATCCATGTGAGGATAGTATCAAAAGGCACTTTGTACATGCCCAACAAAGATATACATATTTGGACCGAAGACATTTTAAGCATTTTAAATATATTTTTCCCATCACTGCCCTTCCGAGGCAACCCCCAGACGAACTGCGCCGAGGGTTCAAGTCCCCGCCCGAGCCCGCCGATAACGCAGCGAGATTGCGACCGTTTTGCCACGTGCAGGGCGGTCGGTCGGCGCCCGTGAACGGATCGCGTGAGGTCACCACGCGGATTCGCGAGCGGGGGAGGGGAACCGTTGAACGAGCGCATCGGAGAGCTGCTGGTCAAGGAGAATGTCAATACAACGGCGACGAGCGATTTGGAAGAGATGAGTGACTTTGCGTATTTACTTGTATGTATTGCGTTTTTTAGATTTCTTTTTGTCGGGAATATTTGCGTATGCCACAGACGTTGAGTTAGTTATCCGAAATAAAACTATTTGATCACGCTGGCATATAGTATGAAAAATCTAAGAAGCACAAAGAAATGTTGGTTCCAACTCGGGGTTTAATCAAAGAACAAGTTTTACCAGCAAGCAAAATTTCACTCTCAAAGAAGTCAGAAATGAGTCTAGACTGAGTTAGAAGCAGAAGAAACGAAACTCACCACTTGTGGTTACATAGAGACCAATTGGAATTTCTCCTTTCATTTGGTCAGGGGCACCTACCACGGCAGCTTCAACAATATGCTGGTGCTCGAGCATTGCCTCTTCTAGGAACACCCCCCAGCTCCTCCAAAGAGAACGGATCCGTTCCAATTATGTCAATCTATTGAACCGTTTAGGAAATAGTCTCTTTGTATTCCTCATAACCCACTCCCTAAGTCCTCAATGTGAGCTTTTCTGAAGTGATTGGGGCTTAACTCCCAAACTATCTGGTAGTCATGGCGCTAACTTGGTTTTGACGCTAATTATTATTTAGATCAGAAAAAATAGTATAATTAATTATTGTTTTGTCGTCATTATAAATCTTATTATAAATGATCATAATAAAGTTATAAATAGATATTAAATAATAATTTGAATTTGCGAATAACTGAGTGATAATTTTTACCTGAAGTTTCCTGGCGGGCCCTATTATGTCTGCTTGGGGGGGGGGGGGTAAATTTACCGATGGCGTATCTCTACGACGAGTCGCAGGCCGTTGCGCGTGCCTACGATGCTGTCTGCACGCCCGATTTCTTCGTTTTCAACCGAGACAGGCACCTCGCCTATCGCGGCCGTTTTGACGAGACGCGCCCCGGCCTGGGAGAGCCTACCGGTGATGATTTGCGCCAGGCACTCGACGAGCTTCTTGACACTGGCAGCGTTACCACAGCGCAGTATCCGTCGATGGGCTGCAACATCAAATGGCGTTGATTTTTGACAGAGTCAAAAATCATGAGTATCATCGGTTTTGTCGCTAGAAAAACACCGATATGGATTGGGTTGTCCTATTACCGCCCATCGTAGCCATTGGGCTGGAGAATTAAATGTAGGAAGAAGTTCAGATTTTGGAAGAATATTCATCCTTGTCTGAACGAAGCCTGAAACTAAAAGGACCCAACTCAAGTCATAATTGCTAACTACAGGTTTTTTCTTATAAGAACACTTGGCTCCAGTTTCAGCCTGACATTTCTTATTTTCCCGTGTTTTTTATTTTTTTTCTTATAAGTTTTTTAATCGCTGTTTATCGCTTTCTATTGTTCTGTTCTTACAGTAGTTTGTTATTTTCGATTGTTGCTGATATTTCATTTCTTGGGTTTTCTTGAATCTCAGCCTGCCTTGTTTCTTAAATTGTTCTTATTTTTTGGCCTAATCCCAGCCTGGTGGGAGCAACATTGAAACTTAGAAAATACAGAAATTACTCCAGATATGAGGAGGTTCCCCCCTCCTCAGTACCTTACTCTTTACGCTAAAGTGTATTTTGAATTTGTAAAAAACGTATTATTTTAATTAAGCAGTCCTTGTGTATCAGGAGTCATTCTTAAATAATGGGAACAAGTCAAACTTTAGCGTAAAGAACGAGGTATTGAGGAGGGGGTAACCCCTCATATACAACAGAATTTGTGTTTTTTTTAAGTTTTAATGTTGCTCCTTACGTTCAGTTGAAAAAACTGAACCTCGCTTTTTACGCTCAACCTCGCTTTTTACGCTAAATTTTGACTTTTTGCACAGTCGTGCCTCTTCCGGGGTTTCGGCGTCGATGACAGAACTGAGCGCAGAGACCATTTTTGCGCCCTGGTCGCGAACGTTGGGCGGCGGGCCGTAACAGCCGCGGCAGGGTATATTGGCCGGCACACACAAAGCGCCGCAGCCGCTACGTGGGGCCGGTCCCATGCAAAGAATGCCCTGGTCCAGCAAACAGATGTCATCTTTGGGAATCACCTCGTGCGGGCGGAAGAATTCTTTGATCTTCTTTTCCGTTCGGGTGCGGGGGCATTCCTCACAGCAGGTTTTTTCGCCAGCGCCTAATACCGCGCCTTTCGGGGGCAGCGGTTTGCCCGTTTTCAATATTTCGATCACATTTAATGGACCAATTTACAAAAGAACCTTTCTTAAAATCTTTCTCTCAAAACCCTTAAAACCTAATATAAAATGCATTAACTAAGTTCAATCTATCCCTCCTGGATTGGAGAGATAGTTGGCTCAAACATCTAAGTCTAGGCGAGTATTTCAAATAAGGAACAAATTTTGATGCCTGATATACATAGATAAATGATAGGAAATATATACAAGATCAGTGGCAAATCTCAAGCATTTTTATGGGGGGGCAAGAGGGGTTTAGACCTGGATATTCAAGGGGCATGGGCTCTATAATATCTTTTTCAAAATTCTCAACGGGGGTAGCTATACCCTTTTGCCTCCCCCCTACAGCACTTGCCGGGCGTGTTGCTATCTCACAGCTTACAGGAGAGCTGATATACTAGTTGCAGTAACAGGGTTTAACGCAACCTTTTGAGAATTTATGTCAGCGTTTATGTCACGGACTTGTGAAAACTATACTTTTGTAGTTCGGGGCTTGTAAAATTTGTGTCATGCAATAGGTCATATTAATTTGATATTAATTAATTCATTCATTACAATTAAATTATATTTATTTAATTGGTGGGGCCCTATCCCTCCAACGTCGCGGCAAATTTGCAGCGACGTGCTACCATTCTATTTGCAGTCCTGCACGCCCTCTTGTGGACGGGGAACGCTCATCTGCCATACGAATAAATGATTATTAATTCTGATTTTTCTTTTTCGTTGTTGCTTTTACATTTTTATCAGTTATCGTGTAATGATATGCTCTGTCGACTCCGAAGTACAAATTTGACCCTTTATTTAGATAGTGATTTTTTTTTAAATAAATATCTTATTTCCCATCTCGGTTGTGTTGCCTATTCCACAAATTCGTAACTTCGCCAGCTTTTTTTAGAAGAAGAAAATAACGACCAGTTTTTTTAGGGATGAAAAGAAAGGTGTCGAGGGGCGGATCCAAGAGGTGGTTTTTGGAGTCCGCGTCTCCCCCTAGAAGGCCAAAAGAGTAATCAGTGCAATCTTTTTCGTGAATAGGAAATGCGCCGTTTTTTGCGGTGGTCGGAAGCTATCGCCGTGCGTCATTCGAACGCTGTAATCGCCGACAGCCAGGGCATAGCAGACTATCTCCAAGAGACCTTTGCAATCAATTGTGAAGTGATCGCTTATGGGGGCGATCAGGCATTGTCTGCCGGCGATGCGTCCCACACAACCCAACTAGATCTGCCCGAGGATTATGTCCTCGCTTTGTGCCGGGTCGAACCGGAAAACAATGTTGGCATGATCCTTGAGGCCTTTGACGGTGCATCGCGCCCTCTGGTCTTTGTTGGCAATTGGGACAGCAGCACATATGGCCGCACACTTCGTGCGCGGTTCGAGAACAACCCAGGTTGCTTCCAACCATGCTGATCTTTAAATTCTTGTATGATTTTTGTTTTTGAAGGTTCTGAATGGTAAGGCGATTTCTCAAGAGTCATTTCTGATTGTCATTTGGGTTTACAGTCAAAAATATGATGACCTGGCATCTGGTATAAAAGGTATGTCTTTTAATCAAATATGGCCAAGAAATTGGTTGACTATTTACTTTATCATAAAGTACATTTACAGAAAGGCCGAAACTATTTAAGTTTCATTTCATTCTATCACATGCTAACACATTTTATTGCTATCCCGTTCTGTTTCGTTACATTAAGTTCTATTCTCTTTGATTTCATTCTATTCCACGCTTTTGTATTATTGCTGTTCCCTCCTCAACGCCCCGCTCTCCACACTAAAGTTTATCTCTTTCTCTCAATTCTACTTTGAAAAGCGTCGACTCTTTCTCTCAGTTAGACTTTTTAAAACCCTAAATAACTTTGGCGTAAAGAGCAGGGCGTTGAGGAGGGAACAGCCCTTTTTATACACAGAGTAATTTCTGCTCGAGCGAGCGAGGTATTTAGGAGGAGATGAACCCCTTATATGTTTAATAATTTCCGTCCGTTTTCAGTTTTAATGCTGCTCCTTATTTTCAGTTGAAAAAAAACTTTTCCATATTTTTTTTTTCATTGTTTTTTTAATAGCGGTGAAATATCTTGCGCCCCCTTTAAGGTTTTCAGGAGGATGCAACCCCCTCATATACTTTATAATTCTTTTTTTTTAGTTTTAATGTTGTTTGTTACTTTCAGCTAAAAGAACTTGTTTATTTATTTATTTATCGCCAAGACGCAAGTGAATGAAATCATATAAGCTGTTGTCGGTATTATACCAAAGGTTCAAAATGCAGCTACATTTATCATTCACAACAATGGAAAATGTATAGAAATAATAATAGAAAATAGAAATAATAACTAGAAACTAGAATAATAACTAGAAAATAACTAGAAAATAGAATAATAATGAAAATAGAAAATAGAAAAGATAGAATAATTAATAGAAACAACAATAGAGATAATGGCAATTATATCTTTGAGAATGACAGACCCCCCCCCCCTAAAGCCCCCAGCGCAAGGGTAGTAAGTTACGTCACGAGGGTATTTAAGGTTGTTACGGAAAGGGTGGTCGTAGTAACTCCAAAGTTGGTTCATTAGATTGGAAATCAGATGTTCTAGTGCCCTTTTTAAGAGTCAAAGTAATCGGGGGCAGCCAATAAGTCGTATTTTCGACAAATACATCCGATAGAAATTTCAAGATAACCATTTTATTCAAAATAGTCTAAAGGTCATTTAACAAGGCTTTGAGCGTTGATACCAGCCACGAATATGTTGGAAGTAATGCCGCAAGGCATTTAAGGTTTTTGTGGGCAACTGGCAACTCTGTCTGTCAACTTGGCAGCAGTCCTGGCAAAAAGCAACAGGATGTTTCTGCGGCCGTCTCAGCTAAGCTGTGCCACCGAACTACAGAAGATTCCTGCCAAGGGACACTAAATAGCACCATTTAGTGTCGTCATCTGTGGTGCAGCCTCACGTTTTAAATATGGATACAGTGAATGATAGTTTTAGAGATCAGGCTACCGCATACGGGGTAACCGATGCGCCACATGATACGGCAGTGGTGACAAATGGGCGAAGTCCGTATAATACAACCGCGTTCGGGGTAACCGACGAACAGCAACATCATACTCTTGGCAATATTAAGGCCTCCAAAAAGTGCTCCTCGCCACCACGCCTCCGGTTCCTCCGGGCGGCGACCTTCTCGACCTCGGGAGCGGTTGGGGTCCTGTCACGATCTCGATGGCCCTCGCCTCTCCCCATGCGACAGTGTGGGCCGTCGACGTGAATGAGCGCGCCCTGGATCTCGTCCGCCGCAACGCGGCTGCTCTCGGGCTCACCAATGTCAACGCATCTCTGCCCGACGATGTTCCCGCGCACGTGTCGTTCCGCACGATCCGCTCGAACCCGCCCATCCGCGTCGGCAAGAACGAGCTCCACGGGCTGTTGGAACGGTGGATCCCGCGACTCGACGAGCGCAGCGACGCGTGGCTCGTGGTGCAGCGGCGTCCGCAGGCGCGAGGTAATCCACCGCCAGCGCCGTTGTCCCTGCCGTGCGTTCGGTGGTCAGGCGGCCCGCATCGCACCAGACCAGCGGCTGACCGGTTTGCATGCTCATCAACGCGGTCCAGGCGG
This sequence comes from Alatinidae sp. Z8VKAUB7J3, assembly GCA_010016025.2. Classification (NCBI taxonomy): domain Eukaryota; kingdom Metazoa; phylum Cnidaria; class Cubozoa; order Carybdeida; family Alatinidae; species Alatinidae sp. Z8VKAUB7J3. The sequence goes on from JAAAKM020721499.1 coordinate 8,199,583, forward strand.
TGATGATCGGCGCGGCTTCGGTCACGATATAGGGTGACAGCTTGGCACCAAAGACACCCATCGCCTCGACCGCGCCCAGATAGGTGATGAAATCACCGTCCTTGCCGCGGAACTCGGTCACGGTCTGTGCGGGCTGCGCGGCCTTGCCCTGCCCCAGTGCTTCGAACATCACCCGCAGTTCCGCCTGCACATCGAGCTGCGGCAAGAGCGCGTTGACCCACTAATTCTTCCTTAGAAAATGAATTTTCATTCACATCCAAAGTGTCACAAACTTTTCCATTCTCCTCTATATCTTTTCTTGTAACTATATCCCAGTTTAACGCACTCTCAATATCTTCTATCCCTCTCTCTTCAACTCTTTCCTTATCAGTAGTTGTGGCCTCTTTCCTATCTTTAACTAGGACAAGTTTAGAGTGACCACTCCCTCTTAATCTAGGACATGCCAGTATAATATTATTCTCTTATGCGTCAAGCTGCATCTTCTAGATCTTCGACAATTTTATCCATGGCCTCCACTTCACATATATTTTTAGAAATATCAATGAATTCCTAACAATTTAAAAGCCGAGACCGAGCCCCACACCCTGGTCCCGAAGATCCTCGCCGGGGCGATCGAGATCTCGGGCGCGGAGCGCGGGTTCGTGATCCGGGTGCTCCCCGGTGGTCGCCTTCACGTGGAGGCGGCGCGCGGCTTCGACGGCGCGGCCCTGCGCCGCAGCCAGGGCGACATCTCCCAGACCGTGGTGGAGCGCGTGATCTCCGAGGAGCGCGGGGTCCTGACCAGCCACGAGGAGGACGCGGACATCCTGAACGTCTCGAGCGTCGAGGCGCGCCGGGTCCGCTCGATCATCTGCGCGCCCTTGCGCCTGCGCGGCGAGGTCCGCGGCGCGCTCTACCTCGATCACCGCTTCCACTAGTTGTGGAACAAACTCTAGAAATCTATAGCAAGCATAACACTGAGACACATCTTCCAAAAGATCAAAATACACTTATTTCATTTTGAAAGACAAAATTTCAGATTAAAACGAAGTTTCTTTTTTTTTATAGTACTAAAAATTTCAAATTAAAATAGCCACAGTCGAGGGTGTTTCAACTGTCTGTTAAAATAGTTAAGGATGTCCGTTATCTTGGTACCGCCTTTTTCAGTTTTAAGTTTTTTTTTGGCTTTTGTCCAAATTCTAAAGAAAGCAATTAGAACAGACACTAGTTGTGCAACAAGACGTACCGCGATACTTCCTGGACGAAAAAAGCAAGCTATTAAATAACTAACACATCCAAAAGGATATTTTATTTGCATTTTTGGTTTCCTGAAACCTGGGAGTTTCTATCACATGAGTGAGGTGATCTAGCAAACATATAAGGACTACTGTTTTCCATGTCCCTACTTTGTACTGCAGACACTGCTATTAGATTATGAAAATTTATGGGGGGGGGGGGGAATTTGTGTTTTTTTAATTTATTGAATAAAAATATAAAAAATATATACATGTTTGGGGTGTTTCACCCCAAACTATACATATTGGGGTGTTTCAATATAAAATACATATTGGGGTGTTTTGGCAAAACACCCCAATAGCATGTATATTTCAAAGTCTAGGGGGAGGAGAACTTGTCGGTTGGGGCCAGGTATCGTGTTAAGTTGTCCTATGGGATGGCCCACATCCAACCATGGGCTATTTTGTATGCTGTCCCGAGAAAAGATGTTACCTATGTCCGACTTGACGGTGTAATGGGGCGTGAGGATGACTCCCCCATGGACGACGCGCCCTCGGGACCCAAGCTGGACGCAAGGTACCAGTTGTTGTTTGGAACCGAGAGCATGTATGTTTTTCTGCGACTTTATTCTTTATTGTGCATTTTGCTATCCGACACGCGGGAACACTGCGAAACCGTGCATCCACCTAAAGACCCTGCCGCATCATACTACAGCCCAGTACAGGGCAACAATGGCAGTAGATTGCCTTGTAACTTTGTCTGAATGTCTTCCCGAATTATAAATACCTTTTTTTAGATTCAAGAGTCTGGACCTTTGGTTTATTTACCCGTTGATTTACCAAATTATTTAGCTAAATTTTGGATGTATTCATCTGCAATGTTAGGAGAAGATTTATGTGACAATGATGCTCTTGATTCTTTAGGTTTGAAAACAATACCTGCTTTGTTTTTAAATGATAAAATCAACAGTCCAATTTCCAGTTTTGTTTCGTGACTTTGAAGTTTAGCCCTAAACACAACCAGCTTCTCTGATGTCTGTTGTTGCTTCTAATATGGCAAATCTAGCATGGTTGCATCTGCATCGCTTCATGTGCCATAGTCCCTGCAACATCTTCGTAACACAAGAAACGGGTATGATCTGTGGCGTGTCGTAATCGTAAATGTATCGTATAGACTTTGCGAGTTCCCCGGAAAGAAGATGAACGAGACGTGGTAATTTGGTTGTATCCCCAAACATTGTTTGACATTCTTTTCCTCGTTTTTCTCTTCTTCTTCTGATGTTGACTGTCATCGAAAAAGTCTAATCCATCTCCACAACAGCACAGTTCAGAAACAGATAAAACACGATAGCCACGTCGTTGGACGATCGGTTTGAATTCCTGCACAACACGGTTCAACAAAGTCTTTGCCTGTTCTTGGTTCGACAATGTCGGAAGACGACACGTGCCTGCCGTGCCTTTTTGTCGACCGAGATTGATACGGAAACCTTTGTACCCTGGTCCATTTCGACGCTGAACTTGGATGGTCTCAGAACGTCGATAACGCGCCGCACACTTTCTTCGGCATTGTCCTGAACGTGGCCCATATAGGCATGGACAACATCAAGACCAAAGTGATCGACCATCTTGCGCAGTTCCTGCACGCCTTTTTCGTTGGCGGCAATCTGTGCTTCCAGGTCGGCCAGCAGCCGGCGCACGTCACGGGTGGTGCTGCGGTAGTCCGGATCGCCGCGGTAGCGCGCTTCTCCCTTTTAGGGGTTGCCACAGCAGATCCTTTGTCATACTACTGAACCGCATTTGACAGCACCAGAGAGATCGACGGGAAAGCCACCAGCAGAAGCAGCACAACCACATCGATGCTGAGGAACCGCCAGATGCCGGAAAAAACCATGCCGACAGGAGCGTCTTTACCGACGACGTTAGACAGGACAAAGACGTTCAGCCCCACCGGCGGAGTGATAAGACCAATCTCGAGCAACTTCACTACAACCACACCAAACCAGATCAAGTTCAGCCCATAGGACTCCACCAGTGGCACCACCAGCGGCAAGGTCAGTACCATGATTCCGATCGGATCCAGAAACATGCCCAGCACCAGGTAGACCACGCAGATGGCAAACAGCAGCGCTTATTGAACCTGAAATGTTCTTAATTTATTGGTTACTTAGACGTACCAAAATTTCTCAGCACTATGAGACTTGAGATTAGTTTCAAAAAAACGACAACAGATTTTAGTTTAAAAGACATGTTTCGGATTCATCATCCATCTTCAGTTAAATTAACGTTTACACGGTGTGATTATTTATAACAAAATTAATTGGCAAATTTACAAAAAACCGTTACAATATTTGAAAATACAAAAGGTAACTCCTCTCTCTATTTTTCGAGGATCGGTACTCAATGTACCTATGTGCTTATAGAAAACACTTTTCTTCACAACACGCTCTATTTAGGCTGATTGAAGATTGGAAATCTCTACAGTACACTCATTTTTTTTATAAGAAACCACTTATAAGAAACGGTAGGCTCCGTTTTTCGAAGGCTAAGAACAACCCTACCTGAATTGAAAAAGCTAAGAAAGTTCCGACGTTACTAAAACACGGAACAAGCGGAACAAGGCAGTAACAAGCGGAAAGAGTGCGGAACAAGCCAGTAACAAGCGGAACAAGCGAGGAACAACCCAGTAACAAGCCGAACAAGCAAGGAACATCTCTCTCTATCCCAAGGGAAGTTTGAAATATGTTGAAATGAAAGAGGAGCGCGCGGCATTAGATAATAAGTCAAGAAGATAATAGGGTAAAGAGCAGAAAAAAAGCGCCGCAAAGAGTCAAAGAAGTTCGTCTTATTAATAATGTAGAAAAAGAAGTAATCGTGGTTAACGATTGTTCTACCGATCAAACCGAAGCGGCGATCGCCCAATTCCAGCAAGATCATCCGGATTTGCCAATTCGATATCTAAAACATAAGCAAAACCAGGGCAAGGGCGCGGCGCTTCATACCGGTATTCGGGAAGCGAGCGGCGAATTCCTGGTCATACAAGACGCGGATTTGGAATACGATCCGGAAGAATATAATATCTTATTGGGGCCGGTAATTAGAGGGAAAGCCGACGTGGTCTACGGCTCCCGTTTTATGGGCGGTTAACCGCATCGGGTATTATTCTTTTGGTGCCATGCCAAATGTAGTCGTTGCGATCTCGCCACCATCAATCTCGTTCAAAGAGCCCGTGTTGACGATCACCTGCCCACTGCCAGAGGCAATCGTACCCGCCCGTGAGAATATACCTGTGCCGCCAACCAAAGCCGGACTCGTGGTTGGTCCTGCAATGCGAACACTGTCGGCATCAATCCGGGTAACGCCGCCTAAGCCCGCCCCAAAAGAATCGTTCGTGATATTGCCAGCGTTACTGATCTCCAACACGCCGACGTTGATGTTGATGTCACCGGCATCCCCCAATGAGGGAAACGCGGCCTGGCTGCGTATCGTGCCACCATTTGAGATCTCAAGCCGATTCGAACAAAGGGGGACTTGCCACCTGAACGCCACCCGTCACCTTGACCCCCTCATTGGACTTATTGTTGCCAGCTGTTTTTTCAACCAAGCTTGAAGAAGAAAAAGCGTGTCCCAGAGAGAATGGTTGATTTTCCTGGGAGGGTGCAGGTTCTGGGCTCGGATTCCTGCACAAAAAATACGCCTTGGGCGTGGCGTACGTTCGGGCGACGTCACATCGCCCTGATTGTGCTTGATGTTTGTTTCTTCCTCCCGTGTACTAATGGAGGATCACCGAAGGATATGGATTGCATTCGTAGCTCCGTTGCATCTTGCGACGAATATGGACTGGCACTGCGCATCAATGACATCTGTTCATTGTCTGATTCTTCCTCGCTTTCATCATCGTGACTGTATGCGATAGCGTCTTCAGCATCTTCAGCATCGTCATCATCAGCTATCTTTTGTGTGCTCACTTTATCGGTTTCATTGGACGGTGGAGTGGTGGCGTCAATTGGGTCCCTGATACTATCTTCTAGATCAATTAAAAGAGTTTCAAAGGCATCCCGTGTTTCGTCGTTCCACGGTTGTTCTACTTTGTTTGCTGTTTGTGAGTTCGGTTCATCAGGTGTCTTGTCTTTCAATTCCTTTGAGGTCCGATACCTCCGTGTTGGGCTAGTTCCTCCGTCAAGACCCCGGTCGACGACATCTTCTGTACTCTCTAATTGAAGAGTTAATTGCGTTCTAAAATTGAATGAAAGAATGATTTTTGTATTGAAAATAGAAGAGAACGAACTTTTTCGATGGTGGTATTTGGAAAATTTCTGTCCATACTTCAAATAAACTCTTCTGTGCATCTTTTACTCCGAGTACTGTAGAAGTTTCGACCATTTTTTTCGTTATTGTTCGACTTCGTTGTGCTGCGACAAACTGGAAACAAGTCAAGAAAGCGGTTTTCAATTCTTCGGAATTGATTTTGATCTACCTGCATAAAATGAAGACATGAACGAATATCACCAGCTGCTTTAACACACAGACTATTCAAAGTCAACAAGTCACTTTGGATAAGTCTACACCAGTATTGCCAAGGGAAACATTGCTTGTACAGAAGAATATTAGAGGTAGACGAAAACTCAGACATCAGATCTATGTCAACATGCCCGGAAACTGGACAGAGGCGGTTTGAGTTCCTTAAGAAGTTCTCCTATCAAGTTTTCGTCCCAGGGATTCAGTCTTCTGCTTGTTGGAACAGTCTTATTGTCCACATTGATGTCCAACTACATCAAGGTCAGGTTAAAATGATATCCCAACATGTTATCTATGATTGCATAGTCCTATAGGCTCACCAGATTTCCAGCAGAACAGTGGACTGTGGCTCCAGCGCTCCTGTTTCAACAACGTAACCATGCGAGTTTTGTGAAAAAATTAGTTTGAGCCCGGCCGACTTGCCCCCCCCCCCCCCCCCCCCCTCACTCCCCCCCCCCCCCCCCGCGCGCCCCCGCCCCCCCTTCTGTTTTCTTATTTATCTTATTTACCTCAATCCCGGTTATCAAAACTTTTTTCATCAATAGTTCTTTCAAAAGCTTTTAGATTACAAAATTATCCGGCGTAACCGTTGCTGAGGGCCAGCTGATTTGTATAAAGCACCTAATACAATATCCATTACAACACAAATGTAATTACACCGAAAATTTCCAGAACTGCGTGCGAAATTCCATGTGAAATCGCGTCCTGTTATGAACAACTTGGTGACACCAAAGCGGAAAATCCTTCAATAGTCCACACCTTCAGACTGAAGAAATTTTGTATTGAATTTCACCTCTCCGTGAGATCCTTAACGTGGGAGAACTGTAGCTGTGAGGCAGTGAAGTGTCACTTACAAACGAGAGAGCTAGTATTGTGACAGCTTCGTAGAACGGTACATAGGATCTTCGAAATTCATTAACTAGTGCTAACACAGCGTAGGAAAAGGGCATCCTGGAATTAATTTACTGATAAATGAGTTTTATTCACGTATTGAAATTTTATAGATTGACACTATCAGTTTAGGACCGATTCCACTTTATATCAATCAGAGACGTTTCCTACTTGCTCTTGGAGTACATTCCACCTTCGGGTGGTCTTACTTTTCTTTTTGTGCTCACATTTTTGCCCAGACCTGAATGCAAACATTCATTTTCCGAATATTTCCACAGGCCAGAACTATTGGAAAAGGAACAAAAATTTTCTATGAGTCCTGTGATCCGAATGAGACAATAGCATGATTTACTCGGGGGTGACAAAGACACGACTCAAGGTTCATCGTAGGTCCATGAGACAGACAGTTCTATACCAGAGTTTGTGTTAATTATAATTAAACCTCTTAATTTGGGATAGTTCAAGGAAAACCCAAATTATTCAAGGAAAGTGTAAACACTAGGACCTAGTGATTTCTAGTCCTTTTCTTCCTATTCACCACCGAAACTCGTATGTACTAAGTATGGCACTGTGCGCACCTGCTTTGGTCATGAGAAGAGTGTAAGTTCTACACTGTAGGATCATATTTTTGGATCGTGTATAATTAAATTCGTCATGTATGTAGATATGAGATATTATAGTACAAAGCAGGAATCATACCAATGACACCCTGATTCATATTCACAATATTTCACGACTCACGGAGTCAGGTAGTAAGATTTAAAATAACCAACTGTCAAATTTACAATACTGCGGGACTCAGAGATACCGATAGATCCCAACCAAGCTCCTTGTTCCGACCTGACTGAAGTCAGATGATGTATCGGTGAAGATGGAGGCAGCCCCATAGGGAAGGGTTGGTCTGAAAACTTCAGAAAGGGCCCGTTCGATAGGATATTGAAAATACTTTTACCCTTTTTCAGATTCAAAAGCCCTATTGCCTTTCTTTTGCTACCCAGCCCCCTTAACCTACGAAGACATCCGATGAAAATTTTGAGATGGTCATTTTATTCAAAATGGTCGAAAGTTTTGATAAATATGTTTCTGGGGATAAGATGAACACCCTTAAATAATATGAATTAGCAATTGTTTAAAACTAGTTATATAATGGAAAGGGGCGGCCTGCTCAATTTCTCAAAGGCTAGAGCTATTTATAGACATTAAGACAGGGGTATGCAAAGCAACTGAAGGTGTGATGCAACGCACAAAAGCGTCGCGTGGTACGCCGATCTCAGTGCCGAAATACTGAACAGGCGGGGCAAGAAATACGATGAAAGCCTCGATGTCGGAGACCGGCGGAACGAATTCGCGGCATTGCGCGAAATTCCGGTCCGCAAGAAATTCGGAATTCGCCCATATGACCAGCTGCCCGGGAAGTCGGCGCTTGCCGAAGCGGCTGTCCGCGTGTTGGCACCCATTTGTGGAGCCCTCGGTCTTTGCGTGCCGATGATGCGACTGGTTTCAAGGGATTTTGCGCGCTACTTCGATCAGAAAGCGGATTACTCGATGCACGTTCGCGAGCGCCTGCGGCAGCGGCTTTTAGGGAATCTTTATCTATTTGTTATGTTGATGTCTTTATTAGTTCAATTATTGCTCGGTATTTTCCCCAGTAGTTTTTAATAATCTAGTACGATTTCTTTATTTGGTAAATGTACTAGTAAAATATTTGCTTATCTGGATTGTGTAATGTTGCCATCAAGGACACTGGTAAATTGGAAAATTTAGTTTTGTAGGGCGGGCTCTAAGTAGAAGTTCCAGGAGAAGGATGTGAATATATCGAATGATAAAACTGAGAATTCAACCGAAGTTTGTTCTCTTTGTCTGTTGTTTCCAAGAATAAAATCGTGAAGTATTTTCACTGATTCAAAACTTAGTTCGTCGAACCAGCGTGATGGCTTCAAGCGGGAACTTCTTCCTGCCGGTGCCAAACGCCGATATCGGCGGCACCGTCGATGCCGGTTCGCTGTTCCTCGTCAATGGCAGCACCGGCAATCTGATCGGCCGTATCGGCAAAACGTCGGCGCAGAACGGCTGCCATGAGGGTGATTTCGTCGTCGGTTGCCGTGATGTCCATCGCTGAAACGCTCCCACGAGGTTGCTCCCGTCGATCACGAACGCTGCAAATTCCGGGCCATTCCCAAGGCAATGATGGTTAATTTTCTCTTGGCGACTGTATCGAAAGCCGCCCAATGACGGCTTTCGACTCAGCCAGCTCTCTCCCCCGGTGCAACCACTTTTCATTATTTCAATAAATCTGAAGCTGCGAGAAACGAAAGAAGAATCGTGAAGAAAAACATTGCCAAATAAATATAGAAATAGGAGCAAAAACCCGTGCGAGGTATTTGTTGCAAGCTTGCTCTCTTTCATATGTGAAAGCCGTTGATTCAATTGATTGTTATTTTGCCTCGACTATTTTGGCCCTGTTTTGCTTAATGGCTGATCGTGTACTTCATAAATCATCTTACAAGGTCACTATTAATTGGTCTTTTTAGTTGAACGATGATGCTAATATAGCGTTAATTCAATTGATTGTTGTTTTGCCTCGACTATTTTGTCCCTGTTTTGCTTAATGGCTGATCGTGCGCACCCCCGCCTTGCCGCGCAGGCCAAGCGCGATCGCTTCCAGGTCGTTCGTCTCCGTGAGGAACGGCGTGCACAACTCCGCGTCCCCGCATGGGATGGATGTCCTCGGTGCCTTTGGAAGCAGCATCGTCTGTGCGTTGAACACGCGCAATCCACCGCCGAGCGACAAACCGACCGAGACGACGCGATCGATCTGCCACCCGACGCCGACGTCGAGCGCACCGACGCGGGGGCGAGCGACGGCGGTGGCCGAGACGCTGACCTGCCGCCTCCGCCGCCCCCCCCGCCCCCTCCTCCTCCTCCTCCTCCGCCGCTGCCGCCCCCGCCGGGTCGCGCGGGTGAGCTAGCCGCAAAAACGACTGCTGATGACGATTACTGTACATGCGACCGAAATATTCAGTATTTTTTGTGAACTATCACTGTCCAATAAAAGGATTTATCCCTATTCGAACTTTTGTTTATCGTCTTGGAAAGGCAGTGTGGTTTTCGAATCTACCTACGTCACTTAAACAGTTTGGTTTACCGGATTTTAACATCTACCGAGCCTTCACTTACTATAGCCTTCTACTGAGCCAAGAATCAGCACATGGAAAAGGATATTCCCCTCACCTAGAGAATCCGTTCCAGGCAGGTGTTCTTATTCTCGTACTCTTGGCTAAGCGTTCACTCCTGCAGGTATTTTTTTCTTTCTCATAGCTGCTGCAGGTACTGGAGCCACTGCTCAACAGCGATGTCTCCTTGAGGCTGTCGTGTCTTCCTGAGCACCTCTCTCCAGAAGCGCCTGGGGTGACGGTCCAGGAGACTAAAAATTTTGTTCTACCGCTCTGCCAGGTACGCGGCCTTCTTGTACTTGAGGAATCCGCGGTACTGAGAGATGGCCTGGGGGCGTGAGGCGGGACTAGTGACACCACGGAGTTGGCGCTTCATCTCGCGGCACTCGTCATCACGATTTGGGGGGGGGGCTGAGAAGTGGAGGTCTTGCCTTGCCTGTGCACGCATCCTGGCCCGAAGCATGTCTTTGCGGCTTCTGTGAGCACTCGAATAAAACGAAGCTAAGGTCGTTTTCGTGTGATTTGGAAGATGAAAAACTGTATGACGCATATCGTCATCAGGAGATGCAAGAATTGATTTGTGATGTGGAGGATAGTCAAAAAGCCGAATCAACTACAGGAGCTATGGAATGTAACATAGATCACAGCACTGCTGGAGACGTTGAAAGCGTTCCACCGTATGGTGTTGTTTCTGATATTGCTGAGCTGGCTTTGAAGAGGACGAATTTGAATTGCTGCAATGCAATATCGAAGGAACGTTTTAAGGAGCCAGTGAAGGAAAGCAGTTTTTCAGAGACTAAGACAGTTGGAGGTGGCAGCTCTGCAAGTGGTAAGCTCAATAACTATTTATGAGCTGCTATGTCCCTTGAAAGGCTTTAATGTCTTGTCCCTATTAGCAGCGCGCGACAGTGCTGACAAAATTAGTAACGTGATTCTGATATATTACTGTTCAAATAATCATTTATGTTGTACGTCTATTGCTAATTTAATTAACTAAGGTTCTTCTCATGACTTTAGTCCCCGTCAGATTAGCAAAATGTAATGAAGCAATAGGTTTTTCGCTCACCAACTAAAACATTAAGTACTTTAGTTTCTTTGGTAAAGCATACATTAATTGTGTTCTGACCCCGTTATAAGTCCCCTTATCATATCAGACAAAAGCAGAGTTTATTTGTGGACATTGTCCCCCGCCACCACACCAGGAGCCGACCACGACGAGGTACCAAACCTTCTGGCAAAGCCCCAAACGATCACATCCTGAATTCCAGATGATCTTTGCAATCTTGCATGGCACGCAAACGCACAAAAACAAACTGGAATTCGCTTAATCAACAGATTGTCGATTGCCGACAATGTGATCGTCTGATTCGGCATTGTGAAATAACCGCAATCAAGAAACGAAAGTCGTATCAGGACGACGATTACTGGGGAAAGCCCGTTCCTAACCTTGGTGATCCTGACGGGCGTTTGCTTATCGTTGGGCTTGCCCCAGCCGCTCATGGTGCCAATCGTACGGGACGAATGTTCACATACGCGCTGTTCGTCAACGTGGTTCCCCATTTGGTTGACGGTTTTCGTAGTTGCACATGTTGTTGATCATCTCGAGAGAAGTAGAAATGAATAGGCAACAACGGGTGGGAGTGATTCTAAGATATTGCAGTGAAGGGAGCCGGTCTTTGACCTCAGAAATACAACAGTTACGAGAAACAAATCCTGATAGATCTATAATTATTCACCAACGAGCTCAGAGTTAAGGGCTGTATCCACACATTTGTCTGTCCCCCCGATTCTGCTTCTAACTTGTCTATAAATCTTTCTTCGCGTTGGTCTACTTACTTACAGTTGTTCCGTTTGTTTGATGGGTATCGTACAAGTCAGCAGGTTTAACAAGTTTGCATTTTCTACTCATCATTTCCTTCCTTGTAGATACCACCGTTCATCTTCGTTCTCCCCTAGGATGGATGATAGACTATCAATCAACAAGTGAAATGACATTAATTTTATCCAATCAGAAGCAACGTTATAGCGTTGCCTATAGTAAAGGCCATAAGGCTTCAACGATTTATTTCATTTTTTCCATAGACCCTCCATATTGAAAGGGTGGTTGTACAAGCTTTTAAGGGAGTTCATTTGATTGGAAATTGGAAGTTATAATTCCCTTTTTAAAAGTGAAAAGCGATCGGAGTGCAACTACCCCCCCCCCTTATCCTTTCGCCCCAAATGGGCTTGGGGATAACGGTCGCTTGTTCGTCCGTCTCGAAGGCGGGCGGCGTATGGAAAAATACCGGATCGCTCGCAGCGGGTTCAAAGCCATGACCTTTTTTGGTGATCACGTGCAGAAGTACAGGCCCTTTGGTTTTGCGGACCATTTTCAGGTACTTCTTCATGACTGCAATGTTGTGGCCATCGATCGGCCCGATGTACTTGAATCCAAGTTCTTCAAAGAGCATGCCACGTACGCTCTTGACGTGGCACAACAGCAATTTGGTCTTGACCCTGAGGAGGCCCTTCATAACCTCATCTTTATGGTTACTCTCAATGCCTGGTTAGCTTTCAATAAAGAACTTCCGTGAAAGTCTGGACTCAGATCAACATCCGCTTGGGACGCTCACGAGACTCGCGACCGCGCCCGGCGTGGCGACAGATGTCAGTTGCAAGGATCGGAGGGAAGCGCTTGGAGGAACGGAATTGGTTTCCGTATCGCCCGAGGAAGAAGCGCGCGGGGTCGTGCTGGCGGATGCGGCGAAGGATGGTTTTCGGGATTGGTTTTTTGACGGTCCGGCGGTGCAGCATGCTTTGGCTCCCGCTGGCGACCTCCTGTTGAACGCGGGCGGCGGGCGGCGCTCGATTTCTGCGGAGCCGGCCATCCATAGCGGTCGCTATGCGCGACGATTGGAAGGCAGTTTGCGTTCCCCAAATAACTCCGGTGTCGACAAAGCCCCCCAGGGCCCAGGGGCAGGCGTTATAAGTTATGCCCTGAGGGTATATATGGTTCTTATGGAAGGTATGCTCATATAAACTTCAGAGGGGGCTTATTTGATAGGAAATTGAAAGTTTTACTGATTTTTCTTAAGATTAAAAAGATTGAAAAGATCATATAACAAAACTATGGGGTTGAAACAACCCCCCCCCCAAAAAAAAACAAGTCATTAGCCATATTTTATTCCAAAAATCATGGGATCAGACCCCTGCCCATCCCTCCAGGGCCATATCCATCCAGAAAAAATTATACTCAATCACTCAAACCACTCCCTAGCATCAAACATCTGAACTGGGAAAATAGGGGTATTTATTCAATTTTTAAGTTAATTTCTACATGAAAGAAAATTGTATTGTAAGTTTCAACTGTTTACGTAAATATCGCAAATACTCATGCCCTGTTAGGTAAGAAAAATAAATGCATCTAGGAAGTCTGTTCTTGCTTGAGGCATCGCAGTTTTCTGTATGGAGAAAATTATACTCAAACGTCAGTTGATTTGCAAGAGGTCAAATTTGGCAGTCCACGTGCATCAGATTGCGCTTCAAAATCTAGTGAGATCCGAGAGTCCAAATGACTCATGTTGCTGTTATCTGTGAGTTTTGTATGTCTAGAAGCCTTTTTCAAATGAAAACCTTGGAGCCGGTGGCGATGAGGATCGGCGGGGTAGGAGCATCCGAAGGATCGGGGTCGATCCTGCCCGAGGCCCGCATGCCCTACGCGAGCGCGACCAGCGCCTGCAGGTCGTTGCCGGGAACCCTCTCGGTGAGCGTGATGTAGTTCTGCGTGGTCCGATCCGCGACGGGGGTGCCGTCCGCGATGTAGGCCCGCACCTGGTCGAGGTCGAGCCGGGCGAGGGGGATGCCGTCGGGCACGCCACCCAGCACGGCCCGTCCGATGCGGTGCGGAAGCTCACGCACCACCTCCCATCCCACGCGGGCTCCGAGCGAGTATCCGACGTAGAAGGCGTCGTCGACCAGGTAAACTAAAATTGAAATCCAAAAATAAGTTTCTTAAAGACAAATTCAAAGCTACATCAAGGTTACCCACAGAAAATTTTCCAGGGGGGGGGGGTCAGACCCCAAAATGGCAATCTTGGTCGTGAGACTTGGGAATTAATTCTAGACCAAATTTTAATAGGAGTAAGCTTATTTTTAATTACATTTAGAAAAAAATCGTAAAGAAAAAGAATAGCTAAATTTATATGCAAAATGAAACAAAACTGAGCAAATTTTTAAATGGTGAAGACGTGCCAGGACACCCACAAGGAAATTTGTTTGAGGAGAGAGATGCTTCTAGGAACTTCATTTTTATCAATAAGAAATGGTGCGCGGATCGGCACGCCGGCGAGCCTCAAGACCCGGCGCTTCGGCTATGACGGCAAGGGCCAGGCGCGGATCATGGCGCCGGGCGATGCCGGTCAGGCGCTGGCCGACATGGCGGGCGCGCCGGCGGTGCTGGAGGGCTTCGTCGCCGACCATCCCGGAGACGGGGACGCGCGCCTGATGTTGGCCGCGAACTACCTGTTCGGCGGACGTCCCGCGGCAGCGGTCGACCTGCTCGAGGATCCGGCCTCCGCGACGATTCGGGCGAAGGATGCGGGGGCATTGCTGCTCGCCGCAGCCCGCGAACGCCAGTACGGGCGCTAGTCAGTCCTTCGTGGTCCACGCTCCCCCGACCTGCGCGCTTCGCATGGGCGGTGAGGTTCAGTGCTGGGGTCGCAACGGCAACAACATCCTGGGCATGACCGGGATGGATCTGCACACGACGCCGATCGCGCCGCCCGACTTCCCGCTCGCGTCGTTGGTGTCGATGTCGACGCGCCAGACGTGTTTCCTCGCGGCAGCGGGCGGCGCGTTCTGCGTCGGTCGCGAAGCGAACCTGGGTGACGGCTCCACGGGGGGCGACACCAGCCCGGCTCCGGTGAGCGCGGTAGGCGCCGACTTCGACACGATCGTGGTCGGTGGCAACGGGTCGGTGTTTCCCCGGATCTGCGGCGTGCGGCCTCCCAACAACGAGGTCGTTGTACCCGGCACGCAATACGTACAGCCAGGTCACCGGTGCCGCCGGCCAAATCCAGGACATGTTCGCCGGCCCGGGCAGCCAATAAGCGCAATGCGTACAATTTCCATAAGCGATGTAAACCGAATGACATCAGGTCATTCATAAGATCGTAACGTGAGGCGACAGAGCTAAAAACTTCTCCTACTCTCCTGGTCTTTTCTCCAGGTGCAACCTTCTCAAAGCCAAAATCGGTTGAATCGGTTTTCATTATTGAGGCTTTCTTTCATGTCCTGCATGTGAAAGTGCATGCAAATAACTTTCCCAGTACTGTTCCTGCTTAGTGCCCAGGTCATGAAGAAAGTCCCGGGCCGACTTGCGCATCAGCTTCTACGCGACCCTGCGCAAGATCGTCGGCGA
Organism: Alatinidae sp. Z8VKAUB7J3; assembly: GCA_010016025.2. NCBI lineage: Eukaryota > Metazoa > Cnidaria > Cubozoa > Carybdeida > Alatinidae > Alatinidae sp. Z8VKAUB7J3. The sequence goes on from JAAAKM020721499.1 coordinate 8,214,774, forward strand.
GAAGCACGTCGAGCTCCCGCTCCCGTTGCCCTGCACGCTCCAGCAGATCGTGGACGCCGTGGTCTCGGCGTACCCCGACCTCGCGGACGAGATCCTGGACGAGGACGGCGGTCTCGACCGCTACATCCACCTCTTCGTCGACGGGCGCAGCTCGAAGTTCCTGGACGACGGGCTGGCGACGCGCGTCGACGGGACGCAGACGATCGAGTTCTTCCCGGCCGTGGCCGGCGGCTGACCGGCGCGGCTCAGGGCACGTGCAGCTCGGCGAGCTTCGCGTCCGGAACGACGCCGTCCTTTCCCGAGAGGGTGAAGTCGATATGCCGATAGGAATCCAGGATTTCATCGGTCCGGCCTTCCAGAATCATCTGTCCGTTGTTAATGAAGCCAAGGTGATCGGTCATGCGTTCTAGATCGCCTAAGCCATGCGAGGAGATCAAAACGGTGTGTTCGCCGTCTTGGATCATGCTCATGAGTTGGGAAAAGACCTCGCGTTTGGAGATCGCGTCGAGACCAACCGTGGGTTCGTCCAGGATCAGCACCGAAACCTCGGAACGAAAGGCCTTGGCGATTTCCACCATCTGCTGGTTGGCGATGGAGAGATCCCCGACCCGCGTCTTGGCGTCAAAGCCGGTCTTCAGCTTCGGTGTGGGCGACCAGGAACTGGTTGATGAAGTAGCCTTCCGAGCCCATCACCTCGACACCGTCGTAGCCCGCCTGCTGCGCCAGCGCGGCCCGAAGCTTGGCTTTCAGCGCCTCTGCGGCTGCCTTCAGATCGCGGGTCGCCATGCTCTTCTCCGGCCGGGAGTCGCGGCGAACACAGACCTTACAGTGACTCCTCGACCGGCGTCAACGCCCTTCGCAACTTATTTACTCAGAGGACCTTTGACCTGTTCCGACGGGCCCCTTACAACGTTAGGCCTGGCGCAGAACTGCTGGATAAACAGGAACGGAGAGGTCATCCCCCCATGAGCGAAACCGCAACCAAAGAAGTTTGAATCCTCAATTATACTAATAACGTGTTAAAGGCAAGTGCACCTTGTACAACAAACGACCTCCTCCTGCTTCATTGTTCAATTTAGGTATCACAAGTCGATTGTCATTTCCTCTTGTGCGAATTGAGTGTTCGAAGAACGTAAATTAATTGTGGATTGGTTTTCTTTTGTCCGTGTAGATACTTGAAAAATTTCAGTTGCACATCGACGTTTGATCTTTTGTACGGAAGACTGTTGATGTGCACAATTTACAACCCTTCGAGCTTGTTTTATCATCTGATGAGTTTGCTGAGGCAAAAGCTGCAGCCTGACTGGGATTTTCACGTACTCCTTTTAAATTGTTTTTTTCTTGTCTGGCTGATTATATCTCTTATCGACTTGCCAGATAGCATGTCTGATTTTAATTTATCTTAGATTAACTTGCATTTACGGGTATTTCTTATCTGTAGTGCTCCCGAATAGCTTCGCATTGAGTGTGTGTTGTTGTACAATGCAAAATGTATGTTGTCTGTATTTGCACCGCTATTTGTCTTGTTGCTGATTTTGTTTTGATTACTCGTGCAAGATTAGACCTCATGCAGTGGCCGCATCTGTACTATTATCAACATAAATGCAGATGAGAAATTACGAGACTGCCTTCAAAGAAACCGCTACGCTCGTTTTTGCAAGCTGAGACCTGCAAGAAAGCTTTGGGGGGGGGTTAAAAACAAACTTTACGAAACGCAAAATTTGTTTACATCTAGTTTTTTTTTACTTTTATACGAGGAGAATAAAATTTCCGGGAGAGGGCTCAAACTGAGTAGCACTCCTCCCTGGATATGACCTTGCGTCCCAGGGTAGTCGGTAAAATAAACTATTAGCGTCGGTAATTGCGCAGCAAAATACCTTGATTTTACAGAATCAGTTTAAGTAAAAGTATATCATATGAGCTTCGGGTGGTTTTAAGGAAGGGGGCAGTATAATTCGTCACTATAAGCAGTAAAACCATATATGTTCTCAGTTCTTCTTGCCTTGAAAATGTCTTCCGCGAATACAGAAAATAAATATCTCTTGTTATTATATTTTATGCAGGAATCAGCATGTGGCATATTTATAGTCCCAAACTGCTGATCCACAAATTGCTTCTGTAGTCTAAACAAAGCTTACCATTGGCTAAAATTCGATATAAAAATGATTTATTTTAAAATATCGTCCTAAATCACGCGGCGAATTTGGAAGTTAAAAGAAGCATTTGTGCGGAAGTTGAAGAGTTAAGAGCAAATTTTGGAAACTAAAAGAATTAGGTATATTAGATGACATTCCAATTCTTAGAATGCGAACAATTGATTTTAGTTTGATATAATCTATATATTTTAAAACGCTTGCCTTAATTTTGGATTACTAGGATTGCGCCAGGCGAAACTCGGCAACTCGTGCTCGATCGCCAGCCCGAGCAGATCGTGGTAGGCGGCATCGAATTCGACCTGGTTGATGCGCATGCCATAACGATCGAACGGCCGGATCTCCGGGACATGGCGGTTGGCGCGGTCCGCCTTCTCGAAGGTTTCCGCCGCGCCGGCGACCTTGCCGAAGGCCGCCAGCTTGTCCGCTGCCCAGCCGCCTCCTTCACGCTCGACCGCCTCGCGCAGCGCGAGATCGAGCAGCGCGACATCCGCCTGGGGGAACTCTTCAGCGGGCTTGAGGGTGCGCAGGCCGCCCTGACGCAGACCCGCGCCGCCTTGAGCGACGAGGGATTAATGTTAAGAGGAAAAATTTATTACTTCTACTACTACTAACAACTCACTGAAGTACCAAGCCGCCTGAGGTCAACACAGCTACGCTCGCTCCTCTTCCATCCCAATCCCTATTTCCCTTAAATCTTTCCTTACGAAATCTTCTCACTCTATTTGGAGACGACCTGTTTTTCATCTGGCCCTAAACGGTTGGCCGACAGGGGCAATCTTTCATCTTCATCCGCAGAATATGTCCTAGCCATCTCATCCTTGCTCTCACTATAGCCCTAAAAAGCTGTATCGAAACACATTGTTTCGCACAGCTTATTTCTCAGCGCTTATTTTTAGAGATTTTTTCAGTCAGTAGGAAGTGTTGAAGGGTTCCTTCCTCAGATCAATACCGCAGCTAAAACCCTGAATTTTCAAAAATTACCAGAACAGGAAATCGCAATTTATACTTTCGATTCGGAAACTGTGGAACGCAAATCTTTCACCACTGAAAAAAGTGAATTATTGGCGGCCATTGACGCCATTCCGGAAACAGGCCTGGTTAATTCCACTAACTTATACGGGGGCGTGATCGACGTTGCCGATCTTTGGGAAGACCATTATGCCATTGACGGAATAGTGGACGGAAGTTTGATCATTTTTACCGATGGCCGTCACAATGTTTCCCAGTCCGTTACCCTGAGCCATGCCCTTAATGCGCTGGACAGTAGATTATTTATTTTAAATTTTGCACACCTAAACTTTCTTCGCCTGAGGCAAGTGCCCTTTCTGCCCCACCCCCTAAAATGCCTCTACAGGGTCAGAAATAAATCGGTGTTTTCAAATATCAGAAAAACTACGAGTTTTCTCAATTAAGTTAATTGCTTTGCTTAAAGACCTCCAGTTGATTTTTACATTACCAGCTGGTCCTTCTTGAATTTGTGCAGGTTGAACGGCTATTGTTTCACGTTCAGTGGTTCGCACGGAGGTACTGTTACAGCCAACCGCCGTTACCAGAATAAATAGGAGTAAGCCATAGATTGAATTCGTTCGTATCATTTGATTTCTCGCTGGCACCAGCGCTTCATGGCCCGCACCGACTTCAGCCCGCTGTAGCGGGGCCTGGTCAGCACGATGGTTTCCCTCTTCCCCCCTTGCGGGGGAAGTGGCCGCGCAGCGGTCGATGGGGGGCGAAGCCGCGGGCTGCGGCAGGGGCGTCTGGTGCCGCTCGGCTTCGCCGATGCACCCCCTTCCCGGCCTTCCCCCGTCGGGGGGGAAGGGGTGGTGATTGTGGGGGCTTCGCCAGCACGATGGTTTCCCTCTTCCCCCCTTGCGGGGGAAGTGGCCGCGCAGCGGTCGATGGGGGGTTAAGCCGCAGGCTGCTGCACTGGCGCTTGATGCCACCCGGCTGCGCCGGTTCAATACACCGCTACTTCCTCCTCCTCCGCCTCCAAACCAGCATCCGACCCATCAAGATGCTCGGCACGAGGAGCCTCGATGGCGCCGTGTGCCCCCACTTCCTCGCCGCGCCCCGCCGCGCGCAGCGCGCCCGAGAAGGTCTCGACCGCGACCTCCTCCTCGTGGCGGTCGAAGAAGAGCCCGTTCAGCTCGGCGTCGTCGCTGTAGCGCGCGATCGCGTCCTGCGCGGTTCGCACGTAGGCGGCGATCATCGTATTGAGGAAGCCCGAGTCGAACTCGACGCCGTAGCTCGCCAGGTTGCGGATCAGGCTGGCGGCGATGTCCCGCACCATGCGGTGCAGACCGGCGAACGTCAGCGGCGGCATCGACTTTGGAACCAACGCTAAGTCTTGTGAAAGTGTGGTCAGCCAATCTCGAGACCGATGCCGTGTTCCGATCCTTGCCAAATTGACTCCGAACGTCACCAACATCGCCGAAGTCGCCCAAGGCGCGGCCGACGGCGGTGCCGATGCGGTCAGCCTGATCAATACCATCAATTCGATTATGCGCGTGGACTACGACTCGTTGACGATGTATCCCACGACTGACGGCCTGGGTACGCATGGCGGCTATTGCGGCGAGGCGGTCAAACCAATCGCGCTCAACATGGTTGCGGAAATCGCACGCACAAAAGAGACGGCTGCATTGCCGATATCGGGTACTTCACTATCAAGTTAGATGGGGATATGCGCCAGTTTTGGGTAGTTTTTGGCCTAAAAATTCTGGGAATAGGGTATACTCCCGGGGGGGGGGGGACTTAGTATATTTTGCTGACGCCATGTGCACTCCTTTCCGGGGATCGTTTTCGCCTCTTTTTTCTAACGCCGGGTATCAAAAGAAGGCAGTTTTTCTAAAGCCGGTTGTCAAAAGTTTTATTTCATTGTTTTTTGACAAATTTTTACGTTTAGGGTATGCTTTTCGCCAATTTTTGCTAAAGCCGGCTATCATTTTGAGGGAAAACTTCTAAAGATGGGTGAAAAATTTTCTCTTTGGAGTGCACACCAGCAACCATGCCTCAAGCTCATCAATAAAGAGGCCAAAAAGTGTGGGTGACAGAGGACACCCTTGCTTCACCCCAATATTGCTCTCCACCTTTTCTAAACCATCTAGCGGGAATGTAAGTTCCACCAACACCTTCTCGTATAACCGTGCCACTGCCTTTCTTAATGGAATTGGTACTCCCAATTTCTCCAAACGAGCTCCTAATTGTGTACGGGGCACTCTATCAAATGCTTTTGTAAAATCAACAAAACAACAGTATAATGCACGACCTGCACCCTTGGCTCCCTCTGCCATGACGCGCAAACTAGGTGATCGACAGTGGAATGATCTCTTCTAAAACCTGTTGGCCATCGTATATGTTGGCTACGGCCCACAAACGATCTTCATCCAGAACCGATATGTCGGTTAAACGGAACAGCCCCGGCAATTCTCCCTGGCCTTTTCCTTCCCAAAATAAGTTTTTCCGGGCGTTGGGGTCGGCTGTCAGGGACGGCCCCGTATATTTATGCAGTCCGCCGAATATTTCATCGCCAGCCTTTAGTCCGCCCTTGTCAGCTGGTGAGCCCTTGCGCACGCTCGAGACGAGCGCGCCCTTCTGGTCCGGCACGCCCAGTGACGCCGCCAAATCTTCGGTAATCGACTGGATATTAACGCCCAGCCAACCACGGCGGGTCTCGCCGTACTTGATGAGCTGGGACGAGATTGTCTGCCCGAAATGCGATTCGAAGTTCCAGCGAACTGCGACGCCGTCAGCCGCCATTCGGCTCAATGGCCCAGGATGGGCGTTGATCGCGACGGCTTGTCTGGGATTTTTTGGAAACTGCGCACTCGGATTGGCCGCCGTGGCAATCCCACCAAAACCGGTGCCCGAGGAAGCTCCCGAAGGTGTCGACGAATCGACTTGGCAGTCCTATCGCAATGGCGTACAGGCGGCGCCCGGTGTGAGCAGATCACTAACGGCTGATATCAACTCGCGACGGGCAAAAGGTTTGGCAAGTGTGCGGTCGGCGCCAATGTAGCTGGCGGTTTCCAAGTATTTGAGCACCGATCAGCTGCAGGCGCGGGACCTGCCGCGGCCGATCCTCGAGGCCGCGGCCGCCCCGGAGGCGCCGGCAGAGCCAAGCACGCGCCCGACCCTCTCGGAGATGCGCGAGCAATGGCTCGCTCCCCTCGAGCGCTCGTACCTTCGCGAGCTGCTCGAGAGCTGCGGGGGCAATGTGAAGCGCGCGGCGAAGCAGGCTGAGAAGGCCGTGCGCAACCAGGCCCAGGCCTTCACCAAGAAATACCAGGTGCCGGCTGAAGAGCTGAAGCAGAACGTCGCCAAGCTGCAGAAGGAGCTGACCTGGCACCCCGACCTCGAAGAGGCCAAGCAGGCCGCGATTCAGTCGATGTGGTGCCGGATCTGGTGCTTCACTACTTCGCCACCGATTGCGCTGAGCGGGCTCTGCTGCGGCTGCAATTCTTCGATCTACCCACCAAGGACAAAGGCTTCCAGACGATCCAGAAACTCGGCGGCGATCACCAACGTGCGCGCGGCCGAGTCGTTGATGACATAGGCAAGGATCGTCCCGCGATAGTGCACGTTGAGCGGTACTTCGATGGCACCGAGCTTGGCCAGGGCACACCAGGTGAGGATGAAGTCGGGGCGATCCGGCAGCATGACCAGCACCGTATCGCCGGCCGCGACACCGATCTCCGAGAGGCCCTGGGCAAGCCGCCCGGACTGCTCATCGACCACCTGGCCACAGCTGAATCACCGAAAGTAAGTTGTTGCGATGTAATGTCTGTAGTTATACTTGCAGCATATTACCTGAAATTTAAATTTTCTTAAATTTAGGTCTCAAAGTCCAATGTCATCAACACAAAACATGCTTTGTCAACCTAGACCCATCTCAGTGGCGAATCCAAGTGGGGAATCCCCCCATAAAGGTAGTGCGGAATTTGGAGTTGGACCGATTGATGCCCCCCCCCATCGTTTTCTTTTTGGTTTATAGATAATTCTTAATAATACGCCCTTGTGATCATGCAGCTGTGATGAGCAATCCCCTCCTCGGGAAAATTTCATAATTTGCATTGACCAATTACAAGATACTGTAACGCCTTCCTTGGCTGCTTTGGCTGGCGCACTGCACGTAATTGTTTCGTAGCTAAGTGCACGAGCGAGAGGAACAGAGTTGTCTCCGAAGCGATACATAAACTTATTGTCTTCCGGTTCTTAGTTCTCTTTTTGTGTATAGCAATGCCACTCTGATGTTCTTCCGGTTGTCATGGCTGGGTCCGGACTGGGAAAAAGATATTCGTCTTTGAGATTGACTCTCCTGCGCAGGTCCAACCCATGGAATCGTTGCAGATATTCCATGCGTGCGTAAAGCCGTTGCCTACACGAAAAGCAAAACTCTCGCCGTTTTCGTAATGCTCCGCAATCCGTCAGGTTTGGATTCCTTTCTGTATTTATTTCTCATACGCTATTGGCTCATAATGCCAACTAATAATTTTTGACATAAATAATTTCAAACCGTAGTCAATCAATCAAGAGTTCTCGGAATAACAACCTTTTTGAGTTTTGAAAACTCTTTGGGAGAATCTAAGTCCTGGACTCAGACAGAATATTAGGGAAGCTCTCAAATTTAACCGAGGTAAGCATTGGAATGAGCTTCGCTTGCACCCTGAACCCTTTAGAAGAGAAAATCGTCGGCTTATCTAGATCCAATCCGACATCATTTTTATATAATCCTAATAAGGGCTTATGCCAGATTTGCCTCTCATTCAATCGGACTAATACCGAGCGCGAAGTGGCGCAACAAACCGCTGAATTTCTCACCGGCCTGTTCGTCGACAGCAATCCGTACAGTCGCAGTCGCGAAGGGCTGACGGTGGCGGAACTGGTTACCAGCGGTGCGGACAAAGTCGTTACGGACGCGTCGCTGGATCCGCTGGTGCGCGCGCGATTGCAATACACGATCGCCAGGGTCCTGAATAGCGTCGCCGAAGCTGAACAAGCGGAATCGCTGATCGGTGAGGCGCTCGCGTATTTAGAGGAAAAACCGCCGAACAAGGACCGTGTCGCTGCCTTGCAGACCTTCTCTGACATTTTGTTGCAACAGGGCCGCTATTCGGAGGCGATAACGAGTACCGCCGGCGCATGGCGACGCTGCTCTTCTGAGCGCTGTGGGCACGCGCCCGTGTGCGCCTGAAGTTCCGTCCGGAAGGGGAGTTGGAATCGGAGTGCACCGGTCTTCCGCGTTACATACGTGGTGCAGCTGGTTAACCAACCCGCGGACGCGTTCGCCAACGCACCTTCTACAGTAGCGGGCGTCCCGGAGACCGATCGCCTGCCTGCACGGCTCCCTCACTTCTTTTCGCTCCCCCCCCCCGCCCCGCCCCGCCCGCTCTCTCTCCTTCTGCTCCCCTGACTTTTCTTTGCGCGCAGGTGCGCTCCGCGTGTGGTCTTCACAACGAGTTGTCGGCAGCGCAGGACCTGCGCATGGCAAGGAGGATATTCCACCTGGGCATCACAAAACCATTATCCAGCTACCAGGTCACCCTAAAGTGTTTCAGTGTTAGCATCAGTTCACTAGCATCAGAGGCTTAAGAACAAATTTTTATTGTTGTAAATCATTAGTTATGATATTTCTTCTTGTCCTGATTTTCTGGCTCTGTCAGAGATTAACCTTAACTTCAGCATTGACAATGATCAGTTCATTGCCCCTGGTTATCTTCCTCAAATTCGTAAGGATTCAGCTATTTTTATGCACGGTCTTGGTATTTATGTTTGTGATAGTGTTCCTATTTCTAGAAGGCTCGAGTTTGAAACTCTTCTTCAACAACCTGCTGCAAGTGATCAACACCGAGCTCCAGCTGGCGTTGACCGGACAGGTCTCCTCGGACGAGCTAAAGGAGTCGCTCGAGCACGCGCTCGAGGCGAGCCGGAGGGCGTCGGCGCTGACCCGCAAGCTGCTCGCGTTTTCGCGCAAGCAACCTCTGCATCCCCGCGTGCTCGACGCCAACGAGCTGGTGAGCCGGATGGTGAAGCTGCTGCGGCGCACGCTCGGCGAGATCAGGCCCGTAGCCGGGCACCGATTCCGGCACCAGTGATACTCCGGGTGAGAGCAGCAGGCGATCGTAGGAGACACGTGACCCGTCCTCGAGCACCACGTCGCGCCGTAAACAAATATACTCAATAAACTCAAATACATTGATTTTTTTACTTCCATCGGTCTCATAAGAAAATTTAAAAATAGGTAAAACAAAAGTTCTCTATCTCATTTACTTGGTAATTTCCACACGGTAAAGTAAAGTCACTTTATCTAATACAATCTGCAACCAATTTACCTTAACAAAAAAAAGACATAATATTGTCTTGATACCATGATATCCGAAAATGCACCCGACCCTAAAAGGAAAGGAGTTAGTGGATTTATTTAAAGGAGGGGGTCATAGATATGAAAAATAGCATTTTTGGTTACCGTAATCAGTTTTATTATTAGGTCCTACAAATCAATGTAGACGGGATCCGAACATTCTCTTTCCGGACAGAAATATCTAGATCAAGGAAGTCTCCTTATTTTAGCAAACAATAATCGCACTTACCATCCATATTAGTAGGTGATTTGGAGTCACCAGACTCAGCATACTCATGTCCACAGCTTTCAATACCACTATCTTCCTTAGAGGCTAATCTATCTCTACTTGAGAAAGAGGTTTCATTCAAATGTAGACTCGTTTTGAAAGCTGATTCAGATAATATTGTGTCGTACGGTTCTTCGTCGACTTTCGAAACAATATATTCCTCGATTTCTTCCACCGACATCTTGCTTTGTAAAAACATATGGAGTTCAACGTGCGAGAGGAAAACATTGTTCAAGTCTACCATAATAGTTTGTGCTTCTCTATGACAATTACAATATAACTAGAATTCTTATAAATAAAAAAAATTATTCCGGTAATCATTAGTCCTTTTTGCAGTATGCTTCAAAACCAGGTAGCCTTTAAAAGCAAAAACTCCTCAAACTGAAAGCCATTTCAACATTTTGCGATGGGTCATTCCATGTGAAGTCAACATACCAATAAATCTCAAAGTCCTTAGATTTGAATGAGATTTGGTATACATGGTTCTACTATTAAGATGAAACCATGTGCAATTTTTCAGCCTTATAGATGCCCCCCTTTCCAAAATACGGGGGTTCCAACTTTTGGGCTTTCGCGCATAATGGAGAACTTCCATTCTTCCATTGGTTTTTCTGAACATCGCATACCAATGCCGAATGATAGCAAACCGGAATTCACATTGAGTAAGATTTCTGGCATTTTCCTCATTCTCTCTATTTCTCCACAACGTGTGCCACGTTTAACATTTTTGGTTTGATGAAAAGCTAATTTCATTATAATTCACTGTTAGGGCGCCTGATAGTACGTGCTATCCATTTATGCTGCTGTATTGGTTTATGCTGCAGAGGGACCTCTGAATGGCCAAGGGCTAATCTAAGCAGTGCGGCCTTAGTCTGACCACAGCAAGTGATTCCTGCTTGCATCTGCCTGGAATAGCAGAGAGCTAACAGCTAGTGGGAGGGAGTACAACTAGATGTAATGCCATAGTATGTGAATATATACCCAAATATTATGCAGTTTAACATATATACACAGTACAGGCATATGAAAATATTCCTTTGAAAATACAATGCCATTCTAAATTATTAACCTTTCTTTCAGATCCTGTAACTACTGCACCTTTAGTTACTGGAACTCCTACAAATACAGTTAACGTTACTGCAGGCTTTGTAAGCACCCAATGAAAGGCCACAAAGGTGTCAAGGAGTGTCCCAGAAATTCACCCACACAATGAATTGGTGGTGTACATATCTATGTATATACAGTCCATGTATATATCATACATTAATAGTCCCGACGACGATTTTCTGGATCTCGACTGGTCCAGGGTGGGCGGCAATTCTCTTTTAATTGCTTTACATGGTCTTGAGGGCTCTAGCAACCGGCCTTATATTTTAGGGCTTATCCGATATTTTAATCAAAGATCTTGGGATGGCCTGGGCGTCAATTTTCGAGGTTGTAGCGGCGAGATCAACCGGCAAATCCGCACTTATCATATGGGAGAAACAGAAGATTTGCATTTCATTCAAAACTAGAGAGCTTGGAACAGTCATCAGCGTGGATTTAGTGTAGAAGAACATATCAAGATGTCAAGGATTAGAAGACAAGTTAATTTCTCAAATTGATTTGGTTATAATAATCGAGTTCACCAACTCCTGGTACCGACGCGAATATCCAGATGTACTGACGTATCCGAGGTCCCAATTTTAGGGATGATGCAAGTCAGCGAATCCGCCGGCGCAGAGGGCTCGCAAAAAGTTCAAAGTGAGCGCAGAACGTTCGTATCCTCGCAACAACAACGCAGGATCGGGTTGACGCTCTTTTTCGGTAAAGCCGCTGCGGTTGATGATGTCGCCTCGATAACTCGGCAACTCGACTTCGTCCTTCTTTTCGACATTGGACGAGCACGGTTTGGCAAACTGACCGGCAATCCGGCCCACTTTGATGACCGGCTGCTGCGCACCGAATGTCAGAACGACGGCCATCGCCACCCGCGCCAGCGCAAACGAGAATGAGGCCATCAACGCCTTGCTCGGCTGCTTTCTTCGCATGCTTCACATTGATCACATCATGGAACACGAGACCGCCATAGGAGTGAGCGGCTTCCACAATCTCTGCTGGTGGACGAAGTGACGTGATGATGATCGGCACTTCGTGCTTCACACAGACTTCCATGTCATGCATCAGGCGGTTGTTGGACGCATGGCAGATCTGGTTGACCGCGAACGGCGCCGCCGGCCGGTCGGGGTTGTTCTCGTCGTGATTGCGCAAGTCCTCGGTGTTCTCGGAAAGCCACTCGTCGAGCTGGGCTTCGGTCCGCGCGCTCAGCGCCGACCAATGACAACGCCGTCGTGGCTGGTACGACCAGCGGCGCGGTGACCGAAGGCAACGTCGGTGATGCGGCCGTCACGGCGACCGGCGCGATCAGTATCAGCGACGTCGACGACGATGATGCACCGTCGTTTGCCGACGTTGCGGCCACGGCCGGTGACAACAACTTCGGTACGTTTGAGCTGACCAGCGGCACATGGACCTTCACGCTGGACCAGTCGGCTGTGCAGAACCTGGATGCCGGGGATGTCGTCAACGACACGATCACGTTCACGGCCACGGACGGTACGCCACAACTCATCACGGTTTCGATCACGGGCACCGACGACAACGCGGTGGTGGCCGGTACATTTGAAAAACATCACTACCTGTCTCTGTATAGACAAGTAAAGTTTATAATAGAGTTTATTGCAAATAAAGTTTTACCTAAATGAGCATAGGGCTCAAATCTTTAAAAATGTCGTTGTAAAATTCTATTACGGTTTCCCTCAAATTAAATGGCTCGGAAGGAACTCAAAAAGAGTTTTACATGTGTTATCTTGCAAAGTGAAGTGGCATAGTACACCTTACAAATAGGTCTCATGGCGGGCGTGTACAACTGCCAGGTATTAGCCGGTAGCGAGCATTACATAGGGAAGGGGGGATTGAAGTTGGTTGGAGTTGTGCCTAGGACTGGAGAGTACTTTGTTGAGGTTTGCAACCCTAGTCCCTCACACTTGATGTGACCAAACCACGTGATTCCTTTTGCCTATGCCTTGAATTAAATATAGCTGGTAATTTCTCTCTTCGCTTTTTTTACAACAGGTTTGGACTCTCTAAATCACCTCAGGCAGTGGCGGCGCCAGCTCCAAAAATGTGGGGGGATTTTGGTCCAGGGGGCGACGCCCGCGGAAGCTCCCGGGATTTTGTCATATCTGAGGTCTCAAAATGGCTTAGGATCCTTTGATTTCTGAAAAAGTGGGGGGACAATGCCCCCCCATTCCCCCCCTGCTACGCCACTTTGCCTTCCTCTCACCCCAGAAAAACCACCAAACTACCACAACGTCACCGAAGCAACCGGCTCCACGACGATCGCCGCGACGCTGTCTTCCGCGGCGACCGTTCCGGTCACGGTTGATCTAAGTGACGGCGGTACTGCGGTGTCGAGCGACGACTACACGATCTCTGCCACGCAGATCGTGATTCCCGTCGGTGCTTCGTCGGGAGAAGTCACGGTCACCGCTGCGCCGGATGTTTTGGACGAAGCGGACGAAACCATCACGATCGAAATCACCAACAGCAACTGAATTCGGATTAGAATTGGACCCGGTTGAAAATGGAATCTGTTCTCTGAAAGAGCCATCACCATATCTTACCAGTACACCGATATTATTCGTGCCATAGTTGACAACTTGCTGGCCCGCTTCCGATCGGTTCACCGTCCCGCTGTCCGACACCCCATCCGCCAATCCGACCGACAGAACCCCAAAACACCCCAATAAGACCAAAGCAATAACTCTCAATACGTCCTTCATCTGCAGTGGAATCGCCCCGTTCTTACGGGGATTCCGCGTATTCTCAAAAATGAGGTCGATCAACATACGTCACGTAAATTCAGAATGCAAGCCAACCTCAAAAAGACGAAAGTCCCCCATACTCGTCAGTCAAGAGGAGTCAAAAGACCTCCACTTTTCATACCCAGCGACATCGAAACCCGTCACCAAGGGCTCAATTCGCGTCTATGGCTGGGAGTGAAACCACTGCCGTCACGCCGCCGCCATGGGCGTTGATCGACTTGATCGCCTTGCCCGAATTCATGTCCCACAGCTTGACCGTTCCGTCTTCGCTGGCACTGGCCAAGACGTTGGGAGCACCGCGCGACGCGATCGAATTGATACCGCCTTGGTGTCCGGCCAGATCCAAGTACTCTCGCCCCGTTTCGGCTTCCCAGACGACCAGCCCTCCGGAGCGATCTCCCGAAGCCAACAGCACTCCATCCGGGCTGTAGGCGACGTGCTCCACGAATCGCTCGCTGGGAAGGTCGCGAATGAGTTCTCCGGAGACCGCATCCCAGACCTTGAGTCCGCCGCCGCCGCAGGAAACCAGCATCAAGATACAATAAATGGGACCACTGACCAGTTTTCTAGCGCAGACACGGGGCTGTAACAGGCAGGGGGAGGGGGAGGTTTGGGTTCAAATCCTATGAATTCATGCTACTTTCTTCAGTGCCGTTTTATCAATATTTCGGAATAAAACTTAACATTTTCCCGAAAACTCGAATAAACTTGACTCGCTCCAAATCCATAGTCAGTTAATCTGAGAGCAGAAAAATCTATACTTTTACCCAAGAAGAAAAATTCATAGTTAACGTCGAGTTATTACAGCTTTTTAAAGTTTAAGGTCAACCTTGTTTGTCAGGCCATTGTATTACGTCAGTAAATACTGACTCTTTAGACAACTGCCAATAGAAAGAAAAAATAAATTCTGATACCCCTTTGCAGTATTAACGATCGTTATCAATTGTACAGTGTGTACATAGATGCATAGAGATTGAGACCTGGAGCATTAGCATATTATATAAATACAGAATAATGCGTTTTAAGGCCTTACTTTTTCCAGCTTTCTTTTGGAATGAACCTTCTATAGTCTGTTTTTGATTGTCTTTAGCCTTCTTATACAGATGTGCTAATGTTTGGGAAGAAGATGATATAATCTCATCCATATATTTTGTCTCATATTTCAGTGTTCGTTTTTATTGCACTTGGTATTTACCAAGTGGCATATAGCGATCACAAATTCGAGGAAGTTATCCCTTAAAGTTTCTCTGGTGACTCTTTCAAAAGCAGACTTGATAATCATCTAAAAACATTTATAAAATACTAGCAGCAATACATATATTTGATTATCTAACTGACAAGATTTAATTTAATTACTTTGGATGCTCCATTTATCTTGACTATGCAAAATACCTACTATATTTAATTTACATTCTATTATATTTAAGATATAATTTAATTACTGTGTGATTTTTTAATTAACAATACTAATTATTTCCGATTATCTGATTGACAACATTTAATTCAAGTACTTTGGATGCTACATTTATCTTGAAAGTACAAAATAGCTACTTTATTCTGTTAACTCACAAGCAATTTGATACAGATTTGTTTCACGCAGTTTCGCTTTAAGTGATCAGTTTCTTCCTGTTTGTTCCTTTGTATGTTCTATTTCGATGGAGTGGATGGCAAGTTTTTTTTGCGGAATCAATTTTTTGCGGAATTCACTATGGGTGTAAGGCCAAAGCGAATTACGCGGAAAATTGATTCCGCGGAAGCTATTGATCTCGTGAAAACAATAGTTTCCGCGACTTCCGCGGTATTCACCTGGCCAAGAGCACTCATGTATCAGAGAACCTCAGAAAAAATTTCAGTAAGATATCTCATTTGGTTCCAGTTTTATGATCAATTAAATATTTTGGCAATTGTTGCAAATGATGGGAGAAGAGCGAGCATCACTATTTCTGGTACAGCGCCTGCGTGACTATTTGGGTATTGATGCCATTGTACCTAGTCTCAATGACGAAATCGAAATTGATTTTTAATGTATGCTAGTAGAAATTATGATCGCAGTAGCCTGGTTTTGTGGTTTAATCGGCTTTGCGAGTGTTCTTCAATACTTTTTTAACATTTACTACCAAAAACATTGGTGGTTATATTTTTTTATTTTCCTGGGCTCCGGGTTCCCGGGTCGTCTTTTGGGTCCCGGAGCCCCGGTATGTACTTTCTATTCGAACACTCAGTGTGCCCCGGTAGTCCTTTATATTCCCTGTGTGTCCCCCTGACGGGAGCGGATGTTCTTCATTCTTTTGCTGTACCTTCCTTAGGAATAAAAATGGATGCTGTCCCTGGGAGATTGAATCAAACGGGTTTCTTTACTAAGAGGTCTGGGGTATTTTACGGCCAGTGCTCTGAAATTTGTGGAGCTAACCACTCTTTTATGCCTATAGTAGTTGAGGCTGTTTCTCTCGATCGATATCTTCAATGGTTGAGCTCTAAATTTGATGAATAATGCCCCAATTAGATACACTGTCTTTTTTTACTCAATATGTCTGAATTACTTTTGCTGTTGTGTTTTTTCTAACTCTTTCTTGCTTTTATATTTACCCCCTACTAGTTAAGAACTTACTTGTGATGGAAGGGCAACGAATTAGAGGCTTGACAGGCGACCGTTTGTGTGCTCAATCTTATGCAAAGTTTACTTGTACTCAAATTTGGCTGACCATTGAGACCATCATCAAGGTCAAGTAGCAAATAGCCTTGTTTTAGGCAGTGTGTATCGCCGGCTGTAATCGGTCAAGTTTTGCTTAGTGCTGTTTGTAAGGCTGGATGAGGCGGATTTAGTGAGCAGCAGTTTTCCGCGCCTCCTTCCGCACTTTATGCACTAAGATAGTTTTTGGCTGGCAAATTAAGTGGAGATTAGGGCAGTTTGTTGTGGGCAAGTACGATGGAGAGTTGTTTGGTTAGGAAAATGATAGCTTGAAATATTTATTCATGTTTTGTTGGGGTATAATTTAACGATTTTCAAGGAAAATGTTTCCCCCGCCTCCAGTCAATTCTTACGCGTTGTTACTAGGTAGGCAAATGTGAAAGTTTTCCTTTTGACATTCAGTATCCTAAATTTCATAGCTTTGTCCTTTCCAGATGGTCACATGCTATAGAGCAATTCAATTAATTTGTAGCCCTTAAAAGGGCTGTTGGTTAATTTGGGGGTTGGGCCTGGAGCTAAAAATTAGATTCATTTAAGCCTTTGCCGGTTTTTCAGTCTTCTTTGGTAGAAGGACTGCTTGAATATTGGGCAAAACGCCTCCTTGGGCAATGGTGAAGGATGGGGAATGGTTGTTGGAAAAGTTTGGAAAAGTCGTGTTAAGGTTACTTTCTGTTAACTAACTGTGCAGAATCGGAGGAAAAAGAGTTCGTCTTTACCAAAAGAAGCACAGCATCTCCCCGTCAATGTGTGATTTAAGATAGACTGCAAACCAGTTATGAACGTAATTCTTGTACATTCTTTATGACTGTACAGGTAAGATGTACAGTACTTTTGAAGGATGGCGAGTGTTTGATGAAAGCTGCAATTCAAATTTATCTGCAGATGATACAAAGAACCGACCTCCAAAACGGGCTAATGAAATGTCAACTAACATCAACACTATCACTTTCCGAATAAAATTGTCGTAAAACAATCTGAAGTAACGAAACACACGGAGGCACAAATTTGTGCTCACACGAAACTCACGAATGTGTGGGCATGCGCATTACCCTCATAGGCACAATTTTCGCAAGGGCACAAATTTCGCGCGACACCGGTTCTCTGGATAAGGCATTGATTTTGATAGGGTCGCCAATTCTACCAGATTACGCGATTGGTGACTACATAACGCAGCAGCCATTCACCCATATCGGCACGTTACCCTTCGGGTTGCGGGTATAATTAGTTGTGTAACCTCCACTAGACAGGTTGTCTACCAAGACTAAAGAGCCCTATCTGCACTGTACCCCGATGGACGCAAGTGGTCCGAAGATCAAAATTTATCTATTACTAAGTGATGATACCTATGGATACCTGGGAGAAACATTTTCAGCAACAAGCATCCCCCTCTTCATACAGTCTATATTATCAAACTGGCAGAGGGGGGATACGCGGATTTAAAGGTCCAGCATTACAAAGAGGTTACGGACTTGGTGGTATCTTCAAACGTATCTTTCGATCAGCAGCACCGATTGTGAAGAAAGGCTTAGGTTATCTTGGAAAGACGGCGCTGGAAACAGGAGTCAACATTATTTCAGACGTCAGTCAAGGTCAGGGTGTAAAGCAAGCCATGAAACAACGAGCTAGACAAGCAGGACGACAAGTAATGAAGTATCTGTGGCTTAAACTCAGAGCTGCTAAAATATGGAGGTCCTGCAATGCTCCTGTTTCTACACACCCTGTTCTCTACAATCTGGCAAACAGAGATAATTCCCGAGGATTGGCGGAAGGGTGTCATCATCCCCTTATGGAAGAGAAAAGGCTCGAGAAGCGACTGCTCCAACTACCGGGGAATAACCCTACTGTCAGTCCCTGGCAAACTGTTTTCAATGGTCCTGCTGGATCGATGTCGGAGCATCATTCGAAAAATCCGGCGACCGGAGCAAGCTGGTTTTATGTCGGATCGTTCAACCATCGAGCAGATTTTCACGATTCGACAAATAGTAGAGAAGACCACAATTCAAAGGAAGAAATTTCCATCTATAGAAATTAAAGATGCAAATGGTTCTCGAAGACAAAGATCTGTGGAATATTATCACAGGCCTCGAAGAAGAGACCTCGGAAGATGCAGGAGCGTCTGCTAAAGACATTTTTCGTAAAAGGGCGAGAAAGGCGATGGACATCATTTGTTTGGCTCTATGCGATGACCAGTTAGCTCTTGTCAGATCGGCAACAAATGCCAAGGAAACATGTGACAAGCTAGTAACTCATTACGAAGTTAAGTCACTTGTGAACAAGTTATTCTTAAAAAGAGATACTTTACAGCTACCATGGACAAGTCGGACAGTGTTTTGAAACATGTCATAACGGATCCCAGCTGGTAGGCGCAGAAAGGGAGTTACGAGATATAGTTTCTACATGGGACATTAAACGAGTAAAAGAGTTTTGTTCTGACAAAGGGCTGCAGTGGAAATTTACCACACCATTAGCTCCACACCATAATGGAGCAGCCGAAGCACTCGTTAAAAGTTGCAAATATGCGCTAAGGAAAGCCATTGGAGACAATCGACTTACACCGTTTGAATTGTACACTTGTTTGTTGGAAGTCGGTAATCTCGTTAATCAGAGGCCAATTGGAAGGATCCCAAATGATCCAGATGATGGATCCTATATCTGCCCGAATGATATTCTCTTAGGAAGGGCTTCATCGTATCATGGACCCTTAGTCCAAAGAAGGGTGGTTAAAAAAATTCCTCAAACTCATAATCATAAATAAATTTTGGGAGAAGTAATTCAATTCCCAATAATAAGTTCCCTCAGATATTGGACTAAATTGGAATTGTGGGGATTTGACATGAAAATTACAGGTTTACGCTTCCTTACATACACCCCCACCCCACCCCAACCTCACACTGACACACAATTATGCAGAGGAGAGTACAACCCCAACAAAGCAGATGAGAAAAATGAATTTGGATTTACTGTGTGTTAGCTTCAGTGACTAATCTCCAAAAGATTGGTTTTGCTATTGTATAATGTTCCAGTTCTTTGGATTGTCTATGAATACGAACCAACACAAAAGGAGGAGAACAACATGTTCCAGGATTTTGGGCTTGAGAATTCATACCGAAAACCAAAGTGGTTCCAGTTCGTGTGTTCATAGAGAGAGGTACTTTATTGCGTCTAGTTGCAGAGCAGTTAAACTGTTGTATTGTAGGTGATTTTCCGGGGTGAGTGGGGGAGGGGGGCATATTGGCATTAGAAGGTCCTTCTCAGATCCAACTTCTCCCTCTGACTATCAGGATATGCTTGCATGTACTCGTTATTTTGCACGGTTAAACGAACATAAGCAATTTCCCCCTTACTCCTACAATTGTAAATGTTGCTTGTAGGCCAAGCGTGCAGCTCTTCAACAGTTAGAAAGGGTTCTCTTCTTGCCTCCACTTTCTTAAACCTTTGGATTGCTCTCGATACCCATGCCACAACACGTCTCAGCTTAGACCAAGATGAAAACTTAGCAAAAATATCACTCCACAAATTTTCTCCTGCTACTGTTGATGTCAAAACTACCTTTTCTTTCTTCACTCCTTCATCTCTTTCACTAAGTTCTTCACTTATCTCTGTCGGCTGAACTGGCCAATATTCTTTATCTCTCCATAAAAATTCAGGACCATTTTTCCAGAATAACAATTTCTCCCTTTCAGAGGCTTTCATTCCTCTAGAGGCTAAGTCTGCGGGATTCTCTTCTCTGATCAGCTGATTCGGCACAGCCGATGTCAACAACATCTATCTCATGTACCTTTTGTGCCATATCCAACTTGCTGATTGAACTAATGTTTCCTTCAATTACAGAATCATCGCCACTACTAGTACTGTAACCATCAATATCTGATTCTGTTCCATCGCAAGGTATATCAAAATGATCTTCTATATATTTCAATGCTTCCTCAGTTGTTTACGTTTTCCTCTGCGACGCCATGACGAAATTCTTAACAAAAAACCTGATGTAGTTTCAATGATTACCACAAAACTATTTTGGAGACTTTCAGCAACAAACAGCACATCAAAATATCCGCCATTAACTAGAGAAGGCTAATCATGGTATTGTTTGTGGGTCATGAGGAATAGCATCATGATTCAAACTTTAGAAAGTTCCATGTATAAAGGTATTGACGTAGAATCCTCTCTTTGAAAAGGAGGATACGGAAGTCAATTGTATGATATGTTTTCTTTTACGTAAATTGTATTGTTTTATAGTTTTAATTTGATTGGACGGTATTGTAGTTATGTTCCTCTTTCAGAACTTGAAAGGGTAGATATTTTTATTGTAAAACAGATTAGATCAGATTGAGATTGTGATTGAGATGGAATGGATTTGAGATTGGGACGAGGAGGAGAATTGATTAAACAGAAAACCTCGTCTGCTTTTTGAAGATTGCATACATTCAAAAATAGCACTTGATCAATCTTTGCCTCATCGACTTCAGAGCATGGGAGAATCCCCTGTTGGTGAAGATGATGTCCCACAAAACAATAAAAGAACATGACTAGATGTTGCACCTGGGAAATCAATCAGTTATCTAGATCTTGTCTCCAGTGGAAGTGAGTCTGAGTCAGAGTTTGAATCCATGACTGAGTGAGAGTCTGAGTATGGGAAAGCAAGCTTGAGGAAAGTGATGCTGCTGATGATGAAGAAGTGCTTATGTTTTAAGACATCATGTTGGAGACTTTGACATAGTGAAATACAAATATTCTCATTCAAGTATTACATAGGTGAATGCATGGCGCATTAATAATATTGAGAAAGAAAATGTAAAGAAGATAGAATTTCTTTAGCTAAGGAAAGGGCACAGTTTCTTTGGTTAGGAAGAATAAAAAAATGTCTTTGGCTAGGAAGAGGGCTGGCACGGCCTCGGCCCCTAGTTGCACACCTAATCTTGCAAGAATTTATGCAACCAAAGAACAGTTCAGCCTGATCAAACCTGACAGTAACAAAGTGTACTGGATTGCAAAACGAATGAGGCAGGGCAGCTCCTACTACAGACAGGAAGACATTGGTCTTTAACTCATTCTCGGTCATGTTTGCTGCTAAGACGGCATCAAATCGGTCGGCGTAATTGTTGACATTTTCTTGGATGGAAAGGAGAAGATAGTTGGCGTCCGTTTCGGATTAGGGTGCGGGGATGGGTGTGCATTACTGTGATCCAATGTCGAAAATTTGGACCAAAGTTAAGCTTGCAGAGAACTTTTTGAAGGAAGAGCCAATCTACCCGATCAAAGGCTTTTTCTTGGTCTAAATTGATGAGTGCTGCTGGAATTTGTTTGTGATCTGTGTACGAAATGATGTCCCTAATAAGAAATAGGTTGTCAAAAATTGTTCGCCCAGGGACACCACAAGTCTGATCCTGATGCACCAGATGGGGGAGGGCTTTACGTAATCGCAGGGAGAGGACTTTAGTTAGGATTTTGTAGTCAGACAAGCTTGTATGGTTGGAGACAATGAAATAGGTCACAAATTCATTTGCAACTTTCAGTCGCAATTTCATCAGTCGGGAAAACAGAAAAGTTGGAGTCTCTGTAAATGCATAAATCTTGTTTTGTATGGCAAAATCAACATCTCTTTGTTGACTCATGTTGTCAACGTGCCAGTAAGTGTAGTTCTTATTTCTAACTTTTCAAGTAACCAATCCTCGCGTTTCAAACAGGGCACATCGAACCGACATTTTTAAAATTTATAACATAGGAAAGCCGCTTTCCATGATACAAAATCACGATCTGTTCCTGTAACGGCACGATCCGTTGGCGCACGTCGCAATCTCTTAACATAGACTTGAAAGCGATAAAATCATATTTTTCCAGGAGGAAGAATAATGTTGGATGATTTTTCCTCGAATTGGGTTTTTGTAGGAAATGACACAAAGACTCGAGGATGTGTCTGAGGGGATTTGATCGCAGTCTCTAAAGGTTCAGGGCTACAAAAATTGCTTCATATGATAGAAAGATACATCAAGCCAGAAAAAAATCAAAACATCAGAATTCTGGACGTCCTACATAACCACCAGACATAGAGGATATAAGCACCTCTTCATGAATCATTTGATACATTTTGTTAATCCTGATGTAGGTGCAAATACGAGCAATATTGAAAACTTTGAACTGTTTGCAAAAAGAATCATATCTCCAAATGGAATAGAATGATTAAGCTAGTAAAGACACCTTACGTTTTCATTGGCAGAAGGTTCCATGGATTAGGTCATTACACCGAGCTTACGAGAGCAGTGAATGTTTTGAATGAGTTTTCGAATGTTGATGTAGTGAGTTTTGGCAACCTCAATGCTGATCAAATATGGAATATTGATTGTTTTCAAATTACTTTAAGAAATTATGAAATGAGTATCATTGAAGGTTATAGACATTCATTTAACGCGTGTACATTGTGTGATTATGCCAATGGACCATTTATGACAAGATCCGCGACATTAAGTAAACATGACTTCGATGCAAGCCTTGAATCCGTTCCCCAGGGTCCTGCTTTCCAGAGGCGAAAGGGGTTACCCCGGGATGGGGATCATAATTGAGATTGATGTAAGCTTTGCCTATTTCCTTTCAACACATTGAACCTAACTTTACTTTACATTCAACTGTAAATTTAAGGGTGGGAGTACCACTCGCTCTTCTCATGATCCGAACCTAATGCATAAATGATAGTTAATGTATTTCGGTTTGAAACGAGGCGAAGCATGCGCAGAATCAACTTTATTGGCGACTAACGGTCGTTCATGTAGTGTTGTTTACAATTTCATGACAGAAATAAAAAAAAATGACATCGTCTGTGAGAGAAACTCGGTGTCTGTATGAGTACAAATTTTTAAGTCTGTCGAAATCTACTACAATATACACAATTAATTGCACTTATCAACAAATTTAAATTATCTGTACTTGTTTCGTGTCTTTTTAAATTGGATACGCTGTTAAAATAACGTTACACCCTTGTAAATCATAGCCGTGTCTTGACACGGCGCCCTCTTTGCAAGGAAGCGTTTGCCTGGTTAGCAACTACAAAGATAAATACGCTAAATCATAAAAATTCAGTTCATAACTTTCCAGAAAACCAACTTTTCTTATGAGATAATCTATCTTCTTCTAACTTTTATCATGTCGTCTCAACATGAAATAATTCTTGCCAAATACTGAGTGTATAAAAGAATTCCAACAATGTCCATCGCTCTTGTCCTCCACTTTCCTTTTCTGCCCTTTACTTTTCCAACAATGTCCATCGCTCTTGTCCTCCACTTTCCTTTCCTGCCCTTTACTTTTCCAACAATGTCCATCGCTCTTGTCCTCCACTTTCCTTTCTGCCCTTTACTTTTCCAACAATGTCCATCGCTCTTGTCCTCCACTTTCCTTTCCTGCCCTTTACTCTTCCAACAATGTCCATCGCTCTTGTCCTCCACTTTCCTTTTCTGCCCTTTACTTTTCCAACAATGTCCATCGCTCTTGTCCTCCACTTTCCTTTTCTGCCCTTTACTTTTCCAACAATGTCCATCGCTCTTAGTGAATCGTTTCGTTTCGTCCCCTATCGTTTCGTTTCGTATCGTCTCAATCGTCATGTAGTGTGAATAGGGCCTAAGCCTTACTTCGAAGAAGGGAGCCTTCAAGTGGCTATATAGGGATATACAAGCTGCCCATTTTCTAAAAGTATTTGATACACGAGGTTTAGATAAATCAATATTTTTAACAAGAAAATTCTGGTCTTGCCCACTGGTATCGTTTGATCGCGAAACAGAAAACTCTGGAGGAACGTTTTCTAATCAAAACAGCGCTCTTTTGCTCACATTCAGAACAAATCTAAAGTTAAACACTTCTTTCTCTCTTAGCACGTCTTGATTTTGCTCTAGGACCACCTCTCTAGACCCCCTGCTTGACAATATTTAAAAGGTGATGCAATCTATTAGTAGGCAGTCAGCTGTGATTGTTCCTGGTTTACCCAACGAGAAGATTTTGTGAAGGAGAAACGTTTTCTGTAGTCAAATCTGATTTATCGACTTCTAAGTGGATCCTGAGGGAAAAGGTTTGTGGGTTTATAGTACTCTGCCAGTATAAGTTGTTAAGAAAGCAAATATATCATTCGATATTATATGCATTCATCTTTCATCGAGGTATCCCTATTCACTATGTCTTCATTAACGGAGATGCAGTGAGCCGTAGTTTGTAAATAATCAGGATGGGGTAATCTGTGCCACCCGTTAATGAAGTAAACGTCAGTGACTGGGTTTTGGTGATTTATGAGTCATCAGTATTTCCTGGTGAGGTAACAAGGATAGTAGAGAATGAAATTGAAGTCAGTGTTATGCGCAAGGCAGGCAAATACTGGAAGTGGCCTGAAAAGGAGGACAAAATATTCTATAGTATGGAAAATGTCCTTAAGGTTATAGACCCACCAAATGTTGTCAACTGCAGGGGTTGTTTCTGTTTTGATGGAATTTAATTGAAAATACTAAGTTATGGATTTCTCCAAGTTTACAGCTCTTATATTTTGTTGGCATTGTTACATTTAGTCTTAGCTAAGGGGTTTATCTGTATTTACTGATAAAAAAAAGAAATTTTAATAATTAGCTTGTTTGTGACCCGTTTGTGACCATGCTTCTACTTGTGACCCATACACAAATACATACCAGAAAATATCTCCATTAATTTTACCTTTATCCTGTTTTTCAGGGAAGTTTTCCAAATACATTTAGATTCAAAAAGCTGATTTTATCTCCATCTCTATCTTTTATCTCCAATCGATTAACGTCCTTTTTCTTTTCTAGGTTGAAAATTAAGAAAGCTGAGCAGTAAATTTCGAAACTATCTGTGAGGTCTGTATACTGTTGCCGTCTTTTTGTGTGATAGCATTTATTTTCACAGAAAAAGGCGTTGCAGCAGACGTGGCCCTTACTCTTCTCTGCGTTTCAATGTTGTAAATCCTTTACTCTTCTCTGCGTTTCAATGTTGTAAATCCTTTACTCCTCCCTAAGCTTCAATGTTGTAAATCCTTTACTCTTCTCTGCGTTTCAATGTTGTAAATCCTTTACTCCTCTCTGCGTTTCAATGTTGTAAATCCTTTACTCTTCTCTGCGTTTCAATGTTGTAAATCCTTTACTCTTCTCTGCGTTTCAATGTTGTAAATCCTTTACTCTTCTCGGCGTTTCAATGTTGTAAATCCTTTACTCTTCTCTGCGTTTCAATGTTGTAAATCCTTTACTCTTCTCTGCGTTTCAATGTTGTAAATCCTTTACTCATTGAAAAAAAAAGGAAAAAAAAAAGAAGAAAGAAACAACATATCATAATTACATTCTAAAATACAAACAAAAATAATTCCACGTCAAAAAACAACATTTTGCCATTCATGGCCGGTTTGCTTATTGCACATGTGTACATTCAGCTCAGCTAACTTAGCACACGGGTCAGACAAGCTATATTTTTTCATCAAATAGGAGTTGCGGGTCCACGGAGGAACTCGCAACAGAAACTTAGCAAATTTGAAGAAAACGCGTTTCATCCTAAGAAGGTCAGATTCACTAAATATAGGGTAAAACGGTACTAAATACAGAATATGTGGCAGGACGACACTATTGTAAATTCTCTTGCAAACTTATAATACTAGTATCAAGCACAAAAAGGCCATTAAAATCGCATTTTTTATCAGGCAATGCGCCATGTTTATTTTTCACCAGAAGCCTGGACCGAGTTTCAAAGATTTTCTTTGCAAAGTAAAAACTACAATCATGGAAAGATATTTTAAAGCAAAAAGTGAATCTCTACCTAAATACATCAGAAGATATAAGCATATTTATTTCTTAACGTTGTTATCGATTTTCTGTATCACAAATCAAGCTGTTTTGGTATTAAAGCTACTCATTTCGGAAAAATAATACTTCAATCCATAAACTACAATAGTTTATCTATTTGAAAATCATAATGGCAATTAGTCAATCGTTCGATGCTATAAGTTTCCTTTCAGATCGAATGAGAGTAATGGTTTTTTGAATCCTCTTCGTAGGATCGTCGGCGCAGAAGCAAAAACCAGCCAACATTCCAAGAATGAGCAGCTTTAAACGAACAACAGCTCCGGTCGTTCAACAGCGACAAAGAACTAACGAGGAGGCACCGGAGGTCAGTAAACGAAGAAACACAGAAGGTAGCAGTCTGGAAAGACCAGACGTTAGAGAGCACCGAGCTATGACTTACGATGTAATCCCAACAAAAAGCAAATCAGAACCTCCATCTGCACACGTGGCTAATGCTGCACAGCTTCTAGCTGCCGTCCAACAGGTAAATCTAGTTGTTTGATGGATTAATTCATTAATTGGGTTGATGAATTGATCGACTGAATGAATGGATCTATTTATTTGATGGATTAATTTATTGATTCAGTTGATGACTTGGTAGACTGAATGAATGGATCTAGTTGTTGGATGGATCAATTTATTGATTCGATTAATGACTTGGTAGACTGACTGAATGAATCTAGTTGTTTGATGGATTAATACATTGATTGGGTTGATGAACTGGTAGACTGAACGAATGGATCTATTTGTTGGATGTATCAATTTATTGATTCGGTTGATGACTTGGTAGACTGAATGAATGGATCTAGTTGTTGGATGGATTAATTTATTGATTGAGAAAAATATAACAGTTTAAACATCAAAGAGCCTCCCCCCTCCTCTGGTAATTTGCAAAAGGCCCACTCCTAGTAGGGTTGAATAGGGAAAGCAACCCTATTTTTTAGACGTCCATTTAAGAAAGTTTCAAACTTTCTCTTCTAAATATCATCTGAACAAACCTTTAAGTACGTTTTCACTATTTCGTGCAATATTTTTGTTTTGTACAAAAAAAAAATATTCTTACTATTCGAATAAAAACTAGGATTCATCTCCGACTAAGGATTAGAATTCTCTTGTATGGTATGTATCAGGTAAAAGACAAGAGCCTGGCTTCACGTCTTGCCAAAGATGCCCAATGTCATCTAAACGCATTGTGCACCATGGAATGTACGCATTACAAGTATGCAAGTGTCACTAAAACCAGCTTTTGGTGCTATTGTAAACGCATTGTGCACCATGGAATGTACGTATTCCAAGTATGCAATTGTCACTAAAAACAGCTTTTGGTGCTATTCTATATGCATGGTGCACCATGGATTGTACGCATTCCAAGTATGCAAGTGTCACTAAAAAGAGCTTTTCGTGCTATTCTAAACGCATTGTGCACCATGGAATGTACGCATTGCAAGGATGCAAGTGTGTTTAAAAACCGCTTTTGGTGCTATGACAAACGCAATGTGCACCATTGAATGTACGCATTACAAGTAACGCAATCTCGAGGAAAAATTTGGCTATCATTCCTGTCATGGAAGTTTTGTACTCTTTGAATACTTTGAGCAGATGGTTTTGGCACAAATTCAGGGAGCAATAGCCAAAAATGCTATGCGTGTTATGTTTAATTAGATAATTCAAATTTTTCTCAAATTGACGGCAATACAAATATCATTCGTTTCTCTTTAGCAAAGCAAATTTGAAACAAACCAATATTGTATCACAGCGTTTGTTAGTCTTATTAACGGTTTGTGGAGCAGCCCTTTTCATGTCAAATTAAAAAACGGTGAAGCCCAGAACTCTGGTAGTACCTTACCATAATGCATAAATCTAAGCCACTGCAAGATATAGTATTCATCTATTCCTGAGGTACGAACAGGAATTGCCGACGACGATAAATTGTTTTACCAGCCATTGACTAAGTCTACTAACACCTCTTAGCAGAAAGACTAAAAGAGTTAGTTGTTTTTATTCAATAGATATGGGCAGAAGTTGATGACAACTTTCTTTCACAATAGACTGTTTTACCAGCTATTGACTAAGTCTGCTAACACCTCTTAGCATGAAGGCTGGAAGATATAGTATTCATCTATTCCTGAGGTACGAACAGGAATTGCCGACGACGATAAATTGTTTTACCAGCCATTGACTAAGTCTACTAACACCTCTTAGCAGAAAGACTAAAAGAGATGATGATGATGATGATGATGATGATGATGATGATGATGATAATGATGATGAAGATAATGATGATGAGCATAATGATGACGATGATGAAGAATGTTTTATTTTTGTCTTTCTAGGCTGTTCAAAGGTGGAGGAGGACGTTACCTCGAGCATCTCGATTTGTCAGGTTGTACCGGAATAACAGATAAGACTTTGATTAAACTGGGGCAGGCCCAGGGAAAATCGAAATATAGCTCGAAGAAAGAGCCTTCTTGTGTGAACTGTACTTGTAAATCAACAGAGACTTTAACAAATCCGATGAATCGATTGCGCTTCTTGGCACTGTCAGGATGTTATAAGATCACTGATTGTTTATGATCACTTCTGGCTCACACTCTGCTGTTGCCTCCCTCTGTATAGATTCTCCCACCAGCTCACACTCAATGTCACACCCAAGCTCTTCATTAATCACCTCATGATCATGGATAATTCTACCTCCAAAACCATTTTCATTGAACTTAATATCTCGACTGATCACTAATCGATTTTTGCTACAGTCCCAGAGTCGATAGGCTTTATTCTGTAAGTCATACCCCAAGAATATGACTTTCTTACTGCGCGAATCAAACTTTTTCCAGTTTACTGCCGATACATGAGCATATGCATCACAACCAAAAATCTTTAAGTAGGCCACTGATGGCTTTCTGTTCCAAATTCAAAGCAAGATCTTAGCTCACATGCCCACACGTTTCACTCGGAATGCAATAATAATTATCAAATCGAGTCTCATGCCCAGTGGCTGATCCAAGAGGACTACCTAGGCCACGGCCCTTATCCTACCAAGAATCCACAAAAATTTTGGCGTTGTCTTTCTTACTAAAGATATGCGAACGGGGTAGATTGGTCGGCTTTAGAATGTTTAATAATGACATTTGAAATGTGGGTTTGGATGACAAAGAGTGTTTGGCTGGGGAAAATCTATGAAATCCATCCTGTCGAGCGATGAAAGCAGAGCCTAAAACGTTACCCTCCCCCTCCCCCCTTCAACTATCAACTGTTGCCTGTGAATACTTACAGGGTAAGACCTTCCTACTAAAAAGAGCAACAGCACGTGTGACATATCTGGATGTTGGCTACATACAGTGTGAAACCTGTTAGTGTTCTTGAGAGTACTTAGGTATTATCAGCTGTGAAGTAGCTTTAAACAGTTGTACATCACATTTTCTTAACCTAACCATACATACCTGTGCTACAATACTTATTAAGCAGCTGGCCAATGATAGTGGCATGCTGTCTCCTGCATTTGCAAAGCAGCTGCTGATAGTGTCAAGTCCTCCTTTTCCACAAAAGAAGCAGACATTCTCCAGCAGGAAGATGGGTACATCATCATCCTAAAATTAAACATAGGAGAAGGGGACTTAACGGACGGTCTGTTGCATGGAATTCCACGAGCATCTGCTCAGCAGAATAAGATTGAGGACGGCAGAACAAGATTCTCCGGTTTACCACGACTGGCCGATTTAGCCGAGAAACGTAACATTTTCCAGCCTAAGGCAGGCGCTGAATTTCTTCATGTAGATGAAGGACTACCTTTCCAGCCTCTCTTAAATATTACTAACATCCCGAGTTCAATGCCTGTAAAACACAATCTGCCCTACAAGCCCACCCCAAGCATAGATCAAAGATACAGTACAGTTGACGGTATAGCAACATTTCATGATAGTAGTTTAAGTGAGTTTGGTCAGATTCATCCTCTAAATGCTGTGTGTAAAGTCATAGAGGGTATTAACACTAAAATCGGATTATTGGATTTCGTTGCTACCGGATCCTCTTTTTCAAGTTAATGGTTCACCTTTAACTTTGCATTGATTCAAAAGTATTTTATGTTCCAGCACCTGTTAGGGCCTATCTTATTTGATACTATAAGAGCTGAAAGTATTTTGTTCTAACGTTTGCAAAAGAGAACTTAAGGTTAATCCCTGTCTGACACCCCCTGGGCCGTTCTGACCTTGACTATCATACGATGTTGACTATGTTATTAGACTAATACAGAATTAGAACAAAATTTAGTTTTACAGAAGCAAAATATCGGTGAAAGATAGTTTCTTGACAGCAAATAAGCATTCAACGATGAGCGATGAGCAATGAATAAAAAGAAACATCTACAAAATAACTAAAACCCCCCAAAAGAAGAAATTTCAAACATTGTTTTACGTGTCTGTAACGTATAAAAGCATAACCTTTATTCTAAAGCCCGTAACAGACAAACAGACCACGACGAAAGAAAGATTCTTTGAGGACGCATTGTCTCATTGTGTGGTCGCTCTAGGAATTTTAACCATAAATGGAAACATGGAGAGGTGATCCGCAAGCTGACCACAATGTACGAATAACAAGAATGTATACCAAACAGAGGAATTTCTTTACTATCGTCTCAGTTGCGCAATCAGGCATATTTGACATAGTTTGCATACACTAGATGCGTACATTCCATGGTGCACAAAGCGTTCAAAATAGGCTATTGAGGCATATTTCACATAGTTTGCATACACTAAATGCGTACATTCCTTGCGGCAGAAAGCGTTCAAGATTGGCTAATGAGGCATATTTGACATTGTTTGCATACACCAGATGCCTACATTCCATGGTGCACAAAGCGTTCAAAATAAGCTAATATCGCCCATTTGACATACTTTGCATACACTAGATACGTACATTCAATGGTGCACAAAGCGTTCAAAATAGGCTAATAAGGCATATTTGACATAGTTTGCATACACTAGATGCGTAAAGGCAGGAACAGAACTCTCTGGATATGGCCTCAAGAACAATTATGAACAGGAGGGGAATCAAGATGGATCCCTGATGCACTCCAACTCTGACATCAAAGGCTTCACTATAGTCGTCTCCAACTCTGACCTGATCTTGGCATGCCTGTACATGGCCTAGACTACTCTGACCAGCCACTCCTTGACACCAACTTTCCTCATTGACCCCCACGAAACTACTCTTGGGACACGGTCAAATACTTTCTCCAAATCAATGAAGGAGAAGTACAGTGTCTTTTGCTTTGCCATGTATCTCTCCTGCAGTTGACACAGTATGAAAATGGCATCTCATTGATGTTCACAGTCTTTTTGACAAGTACGAGGTTGGCAAAAACGTCCCCAGTTTTGCTGTGGTGGTCGATATTTGCTATTTTTATCTCAATTTAGAACAATTAAAATATAGATTAGGGCTTAGTTTAAGCCTATATTCAATTTTTATAAGAATTTAAACATATTCAATACATGCATTGCATTCACTGACGGCACGTCCCTGACTCGTATTAAAGGAGACCGCTTATACGGTTATTGCGAACTTGATTTACCACATTTAATATCATAAAGAAAGGAATATCTGTGGCGCAAGACTTTTTTACTGACTAAAACTCTAAAGCCACTATAATCAGACGTCAGCGTTTAAAGGCAGAATCGCGCTTTATGCATATCGTGACATATCAACATATTCTCGTTCAAGTGTTTTAGCTGCGATCGTTGAGACTTCTCATCTTCACTATCGGTTCTGATATTTGTCACGAATACTCGTGTTTCTCAGGTATTTAGGAAAGAAAATTATTCTATTGCTAAAAACAGCTTTAGAGGTAAGCATACAATCACGTTTTATAGCAGTTAGACATGTTAAAACATCCGCGGGCCTACCAGCTGCTAGAGAGATTCTAGAGTATGCCAATTGTTATTTCTATGGTGTGAACGATGTTGAGGAGATCAAATATAATGATTTATATCATATTGTTTTCACGAGCAAGACTTTATGTATATGAGTGAATTGATAAGCTTCCTAGATAAAGTAGCTGCCGACCGAAATCCTTCAGAGAATAAAATTATTTCTGTTATGAGCGCAAAGTCCGGCACGACCATTGCGACAGGTCGAAAGAGTGACTTTAAATTGTCGGGTAGCTCTACCCGTCCAGCGTAACTACAAAAGTAAAGTGAAAATAGTTAAAGGTTAGAGAAAAGTCTTGTAAGTGCATCTCATTGTTAACATGTGCACTCACAATGTTTCTTATGAAGAGATGCAATGTGCCAAACAATATTACAGTGGATTGCGGAATAAAAGTTTATGCTGAGAACAGAGAATACAATGGGCGTACACGATGAGCTCCTCTTCTGATTACTCGAGGTAATAAGAACGTCTTTACTACCCTTGATTAATCTCGTATCATGTAATCGTTTCAAAATGTTTACATTTATTGTGTATCAAGTTTGTGTTTTTCAGTGACGAACCTCTCTTTTATAACATTTAAGCCAATAAGTAATAAGTGCACATATCGCATTTACAAATTTCAATTCCCAAGTTTTTCTGCTGTGTTCCATACCCACTCTCTTGCATTCTCAACAAAGTAAGATTTCTGCGTATTGTGATAGATTTTGCATATCAATTTGCGTATATGTCCGACACTGTGAATTAAATTAACTTTATTGAACAAATAAAATAAATTCTATAGTTCACAGAGTTCCATTGAAAGCGTTCTGCTGTTATAAGGCCTTTGAAAATGGCTTTTAAAGTGGGTGAGGGATAAGGAGCAGGAGGGGGGGAAAAGGTTATAGAACTGTGTATTGAAAGCGTTCTGCTGTTATAAGGCCTTTGAAAATGGCTTTTAAAGTGGGTGAGGGATAAGGAACAGGAGGGGGAAAAAAGGTTATAGAACTGTGTATTGAAAGCGTTCTGCTGTTATAAGGCCTTTGAAAATGGCTTTTAAAGTGGGTGAGGGATAAGGAACAGGAGGGGGAAAAAAGGTTATAGAACTGTGTATTGAAAGCGTTCTGCTGTTATAAGGCCTTTGAAAATGGCTTTTAAAGTGGGGAGTGTTTTGAGTCTAACGTTCATCGTTGCTATTACTGGGATGTGGTCACTTTCAAGATCACCACCCGGAAAACTTTTCGACTGTCTAACAGCACTAAGGAACCTGGTGTTGATAGCAATGTAGTCTATCTGATTACGCACCCTATCCCCAGCACTCATCCATGTCCACTTTCGTCATAGTGGTTTGGAGCAGTAAGTGTTGGTGATACAATGATTGTGGCTTTTGCACTATTGCACAAACCTTTTCTCACGTTCATTCTGGATGCCTAACCTATGTTTGTTCGGCAGTAGAACCAACCTGGGCGTTGAAGTCGCCCATGACAATGATGATTTCCTGTGACTTGCAGGTCTAGCGACATGGAAGTAGTCTTACGTTCAACAGCAGTGTCTTTCTCCCTATCTGGATTTGGTTCATTGTTATCACATACTTCCTTTTCTTTACTTGACTGCTTGGGGACGATTCTTTTTGTCAGTGTTGTTGACAATTTCGGAATTCTTCCATACACATAGATACCCCAAGGCACTTGAAGTAACAAAATCCCAATTGAAATACTGTCCACGATTTCAGTAATCGATGCAATCAAGGGCAATCCCGTTAATATCAAAGATAAAATAAACGACACTATTGCCGGTATGCGTGGCCAAATGTTACGTTTTATAGTCCATTCCTCATACTTGTAAGGGTAAAATACTGTTCGCGCGAACAGTCTTTTCAATTTCCACACAAATGCAGCAGTGCTTGTTCGCGCGAATGACTTGGGTGAACACATCATGACATGTCAGAGGAAATGCACGTAGCTGGGAATGATCAAAGTTTGATCGCTCTGTTCTTTCATGTGTATGGAATGTGCTTAGAAATTGCGATGCAGGCAAGACTTTAAAGGAGATTGCGATTTCTAATTTCTAGAATACTGACGTATTTTGAGGAGGATGATTGTATTAACTGTATTACTGTGGAGATACAGAAGATAGAAATATGAAACGATTTGGGGCAAGAATGATCGATTACAAACGGAGGAGAAAGGTAAATTTAAACGTCTGTAAAACAGAATGACGAGTCTGATGTCGAAAACGAAATCCTCTATCAACAAATAGCATTTTCTACTTATCTGTTATTAGTATTCATCATTAGAGTGAGCTGCACTATCTATGTCCCTTTCTACAGGTAATGTGTCTATCTATATACATTTCTCTGTTATACACTACAGCACACCAAACGGTGATACGGTGCTTGCAATAGGTGGATACCAGTTTACTAAATTAACGTTTACGGCAATAACTGGCCTATATCTAGTTTTGTTCGTATGAGCGAAAACCGATGCTTTGGTACAAGACCTTACCGCTCAGTTACCGTAGCAGTGTAGCTACACTCATTGATCCATTAATTCACTTTCATGTATAAATATGCCAAACCTCTTTCAAAAAATACATATCTTCTCTTGCATTTCGATATTACGTTATTTAAAACGAATCCATATGGTATGGAAGTTTACCATTTGGCCCCTAGTTAATGTATTTAGAGAAATGATAATGGTATCCAATGTAAAACATCCCCGTAAGCCAGCTAGCTACTCTCACCACGTGAAATGAAAGGAATGATGGCCATAAAACACTGCAGTCGTGGAAATCAGCTATATCACCTACAGTGGTGATTTTTAACAGTTTCAACAGGGACATGGAGTACAGGACATCTACATGTGAACTCGTCTTACATGAGAAACACTAAAATAGACGCGACGGCGGACTGTCAGGCAGGAGCGCCGGTGTCGGTGGACGACGGCGTGGGCTGCACGGAAGACAGCTGCGACGAGGTGAACGACGTCGTGGTGAACGCGCCGATGGATGCGCTGTGCGACGACCGTCAGTTCTGCAACGGTGCCGAGACGTGCGACGCGGTAGCGGATTGCCAGTCGGGGACGCCGGTGTCGGTGGACGACGGCGTGGGCTGCACGGAAGATAGCTGCGACGAGTTGAACGACGTCGTGGTGAACGCGCCGTCGGATGCGCTGTGCGACGACGGCGAGTTCTGCAACGGTGCCGAGACGTGCGACGCGACGGCGGACTGTCAGGCAGGAGGAGGCACATGTGAATATGCCATGGATCCATCTTCATTTTTGGGATATATCTCATTAGACTTCTGTAGACCTACTGGCGAATGTATTAGATAAAGGTCCAGATAGTCCAGCTGAAGGTCAGCTAATGTTTTCCTCAACGCAGGTTCAACATCTTCTTTTGCATGACTTGTACTCCAAAGCTTGGAGACAATGAAAAGATCCTCCCTTTTGATGCCCTAAATCAAGAGTATAATTAAATCAAATATTAATAAACAGTTGGTAGGAGAAAGACTTTTCATGCATTTGGTCATGCTCACAGTATGGAAAGTTTAGGCATTAAGAAGGCGACGATCAACAAGTTATGATGAATCCATTTTCCATCACTTGCCTCATCAAACATGTCAAGTGCTTCAATGAAAATACAAATTTTTTGAACTGATGAAGTGATTCTAGATGGTACTGTCGCTCATGAAACTTTAAAGAACTAATACATCAATAGGGGATTTACCTTTCAAATTTCGCCTCCCTATAATTTTCGCCCCCTTTAATTTTCGTCCCTCTAATTTTCGCCCTGAGCCTTCGTTTTGCCCCCTTTAATTTTCGCCTCCCCCAGGTAAAAATTAGAGGCAGACCAATATCGGGGTACATTGTATTTCTTTGCTTGTTCCGTACGTATTTGAATTTTCCTTTGGTGAAGAAATATTGCAAAACGGCACTGCTCGGTAAGGTTTGAATGATAACAAATCGTAGGTAAAAACAGCTGCAGAGAAAGTGTCCTGATACTGTACTTTACTCAACAATTCTACTAAAATATGGGTGTCCAACGTACTAAACTCGTGACTTTAGGTGTTAAACTGCTCTGTGCTTTCCAAACATGGAGTGAGTTAGATATCAAACATAGGCCATACTTTTTACTTGTGTTTCTCATCTTTCTGTTGAAGCAAAAAGCTTCCCGTCGGTGTAATGAGGGTCGATAAATGTTTCTACGAATCCCATGCTTCGAATGATAACAATGGAAGCCATGTTTGAAAAGGATACTACGGAATGGAGGCCAACTCTTATATAACGTGCTTCAAGTGGAGGTATGTTTCTCGAGGCGTACCCTCATAAAATACAGGTTCATGAACGTACATACAAAACGTATACTGGAGGGATGTGGGAAGCAAAAGTGTCACTGTGCTCAAAATAAAATATATTGTTTTTGATGCAGATATAGAGGGCAAGCTGATGCAAATGGCCTTTTGCGTACGTCATAAATGTATGATCCATTAAAGCATGTAGCGGCATGAATGCATTCATCGACTTTCAACTTTTCTGATAGCCGTAATTGATTTAGATTTTATTAAAATGTCGGACAGTAAAATCAGTTGTAAGGGAAGGTATGCCCAATGCGTACCAAGACAAGCCGAAAACCAGGAAAATAACTTGGTATTTTTAACACCAAGCATGCGGTAAACATTCCTCTCATCTGTAAAAGATAAAAGGGTATCAATAGCTTAGGAATATGAGCTTGTTTCCAATAGCACTTATGTATAACGAGCACTTTTAAGGACATCTTTTCCAGGTGGATCAGCTGGATTAAGACCCTCTTAAAATCAGTCACCAGTATTCGGGAAACACCTTTAAGCGCATAATGATCCCATCTTCCAGGAAGTTCTCTTCTGAAATAGTAATTATTCTATTCGAAAACCAGGAAAATAACTTGGTATTTTTAACACCAAGCATGCGGTAAACATTCCTCTCATCTGTAAATATGAGGACATCAGGACTTTCATTCCCTTACATCACACAATCCTCTTCCCAATGTTCCTTTGTACTACATAGTCTATATATATAGATGAGAAAAGGTATTTTGGGTCATTCACATAGTCAAACTTAACTTGAGCCCTTGTTATGAAACACATACTGTTTTCATACAACTCCCTTTTCATACTTTTAATATTAACTCCCCCTACATTATTATAAAGAAAAAAGAAATAAGTAGTTAAACTGGTGATTTCAAAGTAAATATGTAACTATATTACATACATGTCATCTTGTTTAGTTACTGCCAAGTTTGTTGCATGTCCTTTGATTTTTCTAACAAGTACCAGAATGTCTAAAAACAGCTTTTGGTGCTATTCTAAACGCATTGTGCACCATGGAATGTACGCATTCCAAGCATGCAAATGTCACAAAAAACTGGTTTTGGTGCTATTCGAAACGCAATGTGCACCATAGATTGTACGCATTTAAAGCATGCAAGTCTCACTAAAAAAGCTTTTGGTGCTATTCTAAGCGCATAGAGCACTACGGAATGTACGCATTCCAAGCATGCAAGCGTCCCTAAAAACAGTTTTTAGTGCTATTCCAAACGCGTTTTGCACCATGGAACGTAAGCATTTCAAGCATGCAAATGTCACTAAAAACATCTTTTGGTGTTCTTTTAAACGCATAATGCACCAACATCGACATCCAGCTCAACACAATTGGAGACCAGCCTCTCTGCGCCATGTGACTTGACCAAGGAAGAACTGCCCTCCGGCCTGTTATCAATCTAAAGGCCATTAAAGTTAGAGAGTATCATCAAGAAGAGAGGATTTGAAATGTTAGTTTTGAAAAGAACACTAGAGACGTAGAAAATATGTCACCACCGGGCATCTCTGCGCTATAACCTCTAAACTTTTCTATCTAAAATCTTCCCATGAGACTATTAAAATCAAGCTCTAGCGTCTGTTGCTCAGACGATAATTTCTCCGTTAAAGATTTTATGCAAAATAAAGATCATAATGAATAATGAAACAATAGACGTTTTTATTGTGGTAGGACTAGATTACTGACCTGGTGAAGAATCCTCACTGTTTCCTCGGTATATCGTCATCAGTGTCGATAGTGAGTGTGTGAAAGTGTTATTACTTCCAGCGAATGTGCATCACTTGGAGGTGTACTGCCTACCAAGAGTAAAATGTCCCTCACGAGGCAGGCCGTGCCCCGCCGGACGCCAGCACTATGTTTTATGATCTCGAGACAGGGTATATTTACAGCACCTTCGCAAAGGGTGACAAGGACCTATGCATACACGGAAGAGTCGTTGAACTCCCAAAACGTAAAAGTGGTGTTTGACTTTTGCGTATTTTATCAGACTAAAGAAAAAAGATGGATTAGCAAGAAGAGGGAGTTAGGGAGATCGATCGAGACGCTGAATCTGTGGTGTACGATGCAAGTCTCCAGAAGAAATGGCTCGGGAAGTAAAGATCGCCTTCGCTTGACGAACCAATAAAAGTTCGAGTTTCTATGATGAAGACTTCCCTCTACAATCAAATCGATATTATTTGACAAACTGAACTCATCAACCTCAAACATGCCAGAGACATTTCTGGGATCGTAGGTTGTTTCCAATGTAATTATATTTAATAATGTGTATACAGTTGATTGATTCAATTTATCTTGGTTACAGTTCTTATATATACATGCTTCTCCTCTTTGCTTTAAATCTGCTTACAAACGAACCTGAAAAACAATAAGACAAAACAAGAATAGGCTGAATAGAAATTTTATTTAATTGCACTAGCTTGCAATTGAATAGAACGATAGCAAATGTAACCCCGAATGGTCCTTTCCTTCAACTTTGATCTTTCCTAACAAAGTACAGCACTATGATCAAATGTTTCCCAACCTCTGATAACCTCCTCGTATTACATTTGTTGAGACTGATTGAGTTGCTTACCTTCCCGACAACAGATCCCAACATTATTTGAGCTGAATAGTTTATTTGGATAGCATGCACTGCAAAGGAAAACAACTCCAGAACTTACTCTGGTCTGCAACACAGGATATGTAATGTAATGCGCCATACTCTCCCTGACGCTATACTCTCTGAGACTCCCTGAGTTTCGTGAGAAGTCTTGACGTCTAATCGTTCAATTCTGACCACTGTATAGCAAAGGGGTGGCCAATCTTTTTTGCGCAGTTGGCCGCAACAAATTTTTCAACAAGGTTATCATGAGAGTCCTAAGATGTTTTCTTCAAAGGTTTGCCATTAGCGACAAAATTTTAACTTTTGGTAAACTTAGCATTTTAGAGCCTAAAACTAAACTTTTTATTGAGCACAAGTTCTTTCTTCTGGATAGGTTGAAAGTACTCCATGATTTGTATTAAAAACAAGTAGCACATGTTGGGTTGCTTAAGAATTCTGACATGTTATTTGCTGATGACATTGTTCTGTGCGGTAACACCGGTGCAAATATAAAACAAAGGCTGGAAAGTTGGAGAAGAGCCATGGAAGACAGGGGAATAAAAGTGAGCAGGCAGAAGACAGAATAGTTATCCATGAGTGAGAGGGTAGCTACAGGAGAAGTGAAGATGCAAGGATCGGACGTGAAAAGGGTTGAGGAGTTTAAGTATTTAGGGTCGACTGTACAGAGTGACGGTGGCGTCGAATAAGAAGTTGTAATGAGTGTGCAAGCTGGCTGGGGAGCTTGGAAGAAGATCAATGGCGTGATGTGTGACCGCCAAGTGCAAGCAAAAGTGAAGGGTTGTCTGCCAGGAGGTTGAGGTACGTTGTGTAGATTATTGTCATGATGTGAATAGGTCCAAAGGTCGTGTGTAAGGTTCTCTTGATCGCGGTCTTCAGAAAGTGTTTCGTATCATCGAGAAAAAAGGATTTAAAATGTCGACATTAAAAAAGACACGCAGAAAAATAGAAAATATGGAGCTTGATACTTACCAACTTTCAATTTGTCTGGATAGATAGACCGGCCAGGTGGCTGTCTCTCCTTGGTCAAGTGACATGGCGCTGAGACGCTGGTCTTGAATCGCGTAGAAGCTGTATGTCGATTTCCAGCGGTGGATGACGAGGAGCTAATTTGCCGACTGGAGAATTAGAGCTAATCGAATATAATTCATCTTGCCTTTACTTACCTAGTGTTACCTTGAATCGTGTGGTTTGTTGTATTACCAACTATGATTTGAAAGCCATTTATTTTTGCCCCAGCAGAACCTCCTCGACTAGTCACAGTTATGGATCTGATGCTCACTTTACTAAGAAGGTCTACCCTCCACCAAGGATTATCCGAAAATGTAGTACGAGAGCAACTTCTTCCTGATAAGAGTACATTTCTGTTCCCATCAACTGCACCAGCTGCTATCCTTTCTGAGTTTTGAGTAGTAGACTGACTTGAAGGTTTTCCAAAGGCGATATTCGAGTGATCCCATCGATCTAGAGATAAATGTTATTATTTCTAGTAACCAGTTATTATTACCAATTACAGTACATGTAGAGTTCCCTAAAATATACAGAAATTGTCTTGAAGGTCCCGTAGACTCTGATATAGGCCATCACTAGTTATTCCACCAAGATTTTACTGATAGAGAAGATTACCTCATTCTTTGTCAGTGGGTATTTGTAGCCAAAGGGGTGCAGGGGCCGCCGAGCCTAACTCATCTAACAATTATTTACTGTACTAAGTAAAGGCAGTACTGACGATCTTAAATAACTACTGAATTCCCCTTTGAATCTCTAAAATGATTCCTCCATATTTCCTTAGTTTCCCTTTTTAGTAATTGTTTTTAGAGCTAAAGTCAAAATATTGAAACACACAATACTAACCTCGATACTAACTTGACACACTAAAGTTTTAGGTTAGAATTTTGAGTAAGGGAAATTGCCAATATTAGTTAAATGGCTCTGGCCGGCAAAAGATAACTTTATAGGTTACGTGTATATGTGCTGTAATCTACGTATTTGACTTGTTCGTGCAACGATAGCGACATGCTGTAATTATCCGGGCAGCGAAATTAGTGAGGAACAAATATCTCTACCAACAGCTTGTTGTGTAAGTCGTAAAGTGTGTATTCAGAAATATACAGATCAAGTATTGCGGAAATCGCGATCCTGTGCAAATTACATCACTGTTGTCAACTTTCAATCTTCTGGATCTACAGACGCAAAAATTATGTAATTTGACTTTCTAAGAAGTATAAAAAGACGAAGAAGAAGAAGTTTGGTAATTCACGGTTAAGATAATGTTAAATAAACTGAAATCTAAGAGGAAATGTTTACTTTATTATGGAGTTTATCTAGCTTAGTCTTTTATCTTAAGGCTCAGTATTTTTGTCTACCTCATGGTACCTCTCTAACTATTTTGTTGCGATATAAGATATGTTTCTACATTGAACCGATATCCTCTGTGTAACATTATCGTCATCGTCATCGTCATCGTCATCGTCATCGTCATCGTCATCGTCATCGTCATCGTCATCGTCATCGTCAGGGGGGTCTATTAGGCACCTAACAGTATATATGTACGAAAAGGCCACATAGAAACTGCTTTTTTATTATGTCTATGATTACAACTTGGCTAAGATTGGTGTACATTTTTCAATCAAATATATAATTGATGTCACTTCAAGTTGGTGTTTTGTTGTTACTTATCTACACTATTGTTTGTATGTGAACCATTTCCATTGTGATTACCACATTGCTGATGTTCAGCTACATTCATTTGAAACTCCATGTATCTTTTGATCATCTTTCCATGGTTTCAGCAATTTTGTCTGCCTGTTGCATATATTGTTGCTCCATTTTTTCTTACTGCTCCAGCAGTTTCCTTTTAAGGAATATATGCTTGGTCAGACTCCACCATCTCATTATCTTGGATTCATAATCCACTCAAATCACTTGATACCTTTGTGTCCAACAGGGTCAAGGAAATTCACCAAATTTTACCTAATGTAAGGTGGTGTTATGTGCCCGGCTCTGAGAATCTTGCTACTCTATTCTGATTTGTGGAGGTTTGGTCCCCCCTGGTTGTCATTAGATTCACAAACATGGCCACCAATACCATCTC
Organism: Alatinidae sp. Z8VKAUB7J3; assembly: GCA_010016025.2. Classification (NCBI taxonomy): domain Eukaryota; kingdom Metazoa; phylum Cnidaria; class Cubozoa; order Carybdeida; family Alatinidae; species Alatinidae sp. Z8VKAUB7J3. The sequence goes on from JAAAKM020721499.1 coordinate 8,256,865, forward strand.
ATGCCATTTTAATTCAGAATGCCATCAATCAGTCAGCTGTGCTAGTTACAGAAAAAGATGCCATTCAGCCATTACCAGACATTCTTGGAATTCAAAAATGTAGTTCCCTGAGAAAGAAGAATCATCACAAAAACTCTAATCATCTGTCTTCAATAAGCACGCAGTCTTACAGAAGTCTCAAAATAAATTCCATCTTATGTAGTTAAAGTACATGAGTTGCATCTGATGGTGTATAAATGCAATGTAAAGCATAAATTAGGTAACGAAATGTTGCAAGTATTGGCATTTCTTCCAATTTTAAAACTATTCTTGCATAACAGGCTTAGTTTAAGAAAAACGTTATTGGTTCACTTCGTATCATCACTGTGCACATCAAGCGTCTAAAATACTCTTAAGCGTACATTACTTTCATTGGTATACAAAGATCATTTTTATCAATATTCACTCGTCCCCACTACATTTGATGTTGATGGGGTGGGAGATAAGAGTTGTTGTGTTGTGGCTGGTGCTGGTGGAGTAGGTGGTGATAGTTGTTGTGGTGGTGATGGTGCTGAAAGTGACGGTGAAGGTGGTTGTGGTGGTTCTGGGTGCCTCCAGAGTCCCTGGCATTTGCTTGCCTCTGGAAGTGGCGTGTGGTGTGGTGGATGTGGTTGTGCTGTAGGTGGTGTGTGTGAATGTGTATGTTGTTTGAGGTGGCCGTTGGGCTGTGGCAGTCGCAAATGTATGTGGCAGTGGTGTTGTGGAGGCAGGTCTGAATGCTGGTCGGGTGGATGAGGGCCCTGGGCGTGGGGCTGGTGGTGAGGGTGGCAGCTGAAATTGCCAAAAAAGGTTTGGTTCTGAAGAACATTTGTAATCATCAGCAGAGACACTAAGCGTTGTTTATAACTATCAAATTTTTCAAACTCATTCAAAATTCAATCGGATATCTGGAACATGTCCGTTCGTCGTATTTATCTGCACCTGATGGTTTCTGCAACATCTGATACATAATTTACGTCTTTATATGAAGACTTCACGACGGGTTACACCTTGGGCCACACCTTAACATTTCTACAACAGACGTCATAGTTTTCAGGTCGACATTCAAGAAAAGATAGCCTCTGAAAAGAGCAGTATTGCCATCACCGAAGAATGATAGACTGCTACAACCAAAGATCTGTAAGTCTTTGAGACGTCCTTCCAACATACCTAGCATCGCACTGGCATCTAAATTCATATATAACATTACTAATTGTAAAATTTGGGGCGGAGGGGGTCCCTACTTCCGGGACAGAAAATCCAGTTTCTACACAGTAGTAAATGGTTAGTGGGTTAGTCGCAGATAACGACCTATGAAAATATATAGCACATTTCACGCGAAAGATCAATTTCATGAAGAAGAGACATCTTGTACCAGTTACATTTATAGTCAAAATGTTGTTCCAAGCATAGTTTGTTTTTGTACTACATCATACAATTCTTCGACTAAAAGTAAAATCAATGTCTAATAACTAACAAGTATGGAAGTGTTAACTCGAGTGTAAAATTAAAAAGTTGGTACACTGATTTGGATAAATTCAATTTCGGGGTCTGAGATTGTCATGTTTTATTGGCCACAGAGTTTATTGACATTGCTTTTGTTTGTAAAAATATAAGCTTCAAATTGTTTTATCAAAACATAAGAGGATGTAGTATAATTAATGGTGTAATGCAAGAGCTACAATTTGTAGTCCTGTCGCAATGGAAGGCATAACTCATAACATTAACAATATGCTAAGCTGTGGGGTATTAAGTAGTTACCACGATTTGTTGTATCCTGAGTTTTGTTCATGTCTTTTTTCAGAAAACTCCAGAAAAGGCTAGAACTACTCAATGTGCTTCGCTATTTGTTCACGTGAGCTGCAGTATGAGTTACGAAAATGAAAATGGGACGTTGTTGCGAGAAAAGAGAGAAGAATTATGTTTTAGAATTCTGATGTGTATATTTGCAATTACACCTGGTGTACCACACACCTTTAACCACCCCGTCTGCATCTCACTCCCACAATTTGCAGAAAGGGTAACGCAACTTCATGCCAAAACTCTCGCTATTTCAAGATATTTGTTGGGCGCAGCAACACACGATCCAAGAGTCAGCAGATAAAATTTTCCATCTTAAACTCCGCGATATCCAACTTCAGCATACAATCATTGCGTCTCCTTGCGTCTGACTTGTATCAGTCACATGTGTATGCTGGCAATGTCAGTTATTTTGGGTCAAGTGAATGAATACACTTTTGCAAAGATCTTTTTTTATGTAATGTAACAGACATATGACGAATCGAAGTCAAGGGGAGAGAGCGATATGATGGAGCCCACTTAACTCAGTCGGTGGAGCATCAGACTTTTCACGTTTTCTAATGTAACAGACATAAGACGAATGAAAGTCAAGGGGAGAGAGCGATATAATGGAGCCCACTTAGCTCAGTCGGTAGAGCATCGGACTTTTAATCTGAGGGTTATGGGTTCAAGTCCCATAGTGGGTGTATCAGTGACATGTGTATGCTGGCAATGTTAGAATAAGCCATTAAAGATATATTTTCGTAACAACTTTCTTTAAATTATAGCAACATAGGTGTAAGATACTAACGGTGTGTGACCTGGTGACCCACTTGTCACACGACCATAATCCTGCTTCATCTTTCATTTCCATTTTGGTTAAAATATTTCAGTTAACTTTGCATGTTCCATTCAAAATGCTTATTGAATAACGATTGTGAAAGTATCTAAGTTGCCGTCCATCTCCAACCACCTCAACCAAACTGCTAGTTGAGACAAATTTTGCCTCTGAGTACCGGTACCTGCTTGAATTATCTCCTCCAGGGTTTGACTTGAGAAACGTTTAGATCTTCCATCAAAGTATTTTTATTTTGCCAAAAATTGCCATAGTAAAACTTAAACCAAGGTTTAATGAAATGCTCTCAACAAATCTGAGTTACCCATAACGTTGAAGCGATGAAAATAACACTGTAGGCCTATAGGTTGTTCCATGTGTAATTAATCAAAAGTTGCGTGGGGACGAGATGTAAAGTTCACGTGTCTTTCGGCGTTCGTGCAGGGGTTGGTTGCCACTCCCAAATGCAGCCAGTGCTCATCTGCTTCAAGTGGCAATTCTGAACGAGCGTAAGTCTGGAGCCATTTGTTTCCATTGATCGTCATTTAAAGAAGAGAAATGCAGACAGGCCGACGAAACACTTAAGTATTAGTTCTTTTCTATTGTTTTAAAAAGTAGAGTTGTGAGAAAGGGCCAAACCTTAGCGCATGTATTCACTGTGGCGTCCTGCACTTTTTCGTAGAAAAAGTAGTCAACAAAGGTGATTTATTTGAAGGTTGCTGTTTGCTTGGTCGAATTGCAATGCCATACAATTTCCAAATGAATTGGTCTGGTCTGTTATTGGACGTCACTTGCTCTCTAAAGAGCTCACAAACAAATGCGAAACTTGAACCTCAGCTCTAGGTTCATTCAACGTAAGCAATGGTCGAACCATCAACAGTCGTAATGATTTCAGCTTCAAAGTAGCTTATCCCAAAATGCCACATCCATCACAGTTCCTAACTTTCGCCGAACGACTTGAAATTAAACGTTTAGGACCAGCCCAGCCCGATCTTTCTCAAGTAACTTGTGGAAGTCGCACACTTTATGTAAAGTATCCATGGCTAACTGGATGCCAAGAACAAGGAAGGTTGTTTTGTTCTCCCTGTCTTCTCATTGGAAGCTCTTCTCGGGAGACCAAATGGACACAGACTGGGGTATCTGACTGGAGGCACTTCGTGCTATTTTTGCAGAGACGTATTCAGGGCGCTACTCGTGTACACAATAGCGTAGAATTTGCCTTTCTTGGCAAAGTAAACGTATCGGATCAGCTGAGTGATGCCCACAGACAAAGCGTCATAAGACGCAATTTACGCTGAATTTATAGGAAACAAGAAGATCTTAGTATTTTGAATAGAAAGCTTACCGATACTCCTTTCGGAAATCCAGATTCAGCTACTTTTTTTGGAAGACTTGCTGATGATTTAGCCATTCTTAGTATCTTTCCAATAGTTAATGCAGATAATTCACCATAGAAGTAGGATGCCGGCTTTCCTACTCCAAAATAGATTTTTAAACGAACGCAATGACCCTTGATAGATGAAAGAAAATCAGTGGTAAGAATCTGGTACAAAAAAATTGTAAAAAAAGAGTCAATAAAAATCTCCTTTAGTATCGGTATTTGCATGAAGCAAACTGATAATGTAAAGAAACGTGAAGAAACCCCATGTCAAAGATTAAGGATTTGCTTCAAAGTATCATCTTAGATAAGCACCAGACAGGAAAGAAAAGATCAAGATTTACTTCCCACCAATTATGAAGTTTGGCCTTAACAACAAATCTGATAATTCAGAATTAGTCCCGGGCAGATGGTACTACTGCACGACTGTGTCTAATCCTTACTATCTACGTTTTGTGTAGACTGTCTTTACCTTGTTGGCGACCTGTGTTTCATAACCGAAACACGAGAGTAATTTCTTGTTGACTTAGATCCACGAAGTTATGGAAACCAATTGGGGTTGACCTCAAAGGCAGTGTTGAAAACCTTGTGACTTCAACGTCTCAGCCAAAGAACACTTCGTGATTATCGACCACGACGTGGATTTAATGAGAAAGTTGTAAAAGACCTGAAGATGAAAATAAGAGACTTGAAAGATGAGGAAAGATTTGTTGTGTTATCATTTGATGAGATTAAGGTACAAGAAGATCGAGTTTGGGACAAAACACTGGCGAGAGTTTTGGTTATATTGATCTTGGAGACATAGATATTCATTTTGTAGTTGCCAAAAAGCCCATGAAAACGTGCCACAGGCCCTTGTTTTCTGTATCAGGAGTGTAATCAACCCTTTAGCATTCAGTTTGCAACATTTGCCACATAATCTATATCATCATCACAGCTATTTGGATTGGAGTATTATTGGTAAAGTCTCTTGAGGATCAATCTAAACGATACGATTACGATGTGTTGGAAAGTATCGTTGTCGTTATCGATTGCAGTGTGACCGCGGTGAATCAGGGCCAACGAATTTTGTTATATTTATCGTTATCGTTGGTGGTGTGACCGGGCCTTGTCTAAACATGGGACCATTTAAGTACTGCAATCAGTTGGCATTCTCCTAGAAAAAAAAACCTACTGAGCAGTGGGACATGGTGCAATAGATGATAAACTCCCAAACGGGCTAAATAGTAAATACAGGGTAGTTGATTGTAAGGGGAACGTCCCAGAATTCTACCAGTCGAAGAAGCAAACCAGAAGGGGTAATGATTCCAAACTCCTATAAAATCGACGAGCTGGAAGTAGCTGACCTTAGAAAATAAAACACTATGAATGTATATGATTCAATTATGTAATTGAGTTGATTCTTGAGTACTTCAATCTAATGAATTGTTGCCCTTTTTAAAAATGGTTAAGGCCCCAACACAAAGTCTAAACCTGTGATAGGAGAAACCTTTAAACTTGATAAAACTGATCTTAAGAAATCCGAACCTGTTTGATGGAATATGAGCTTAGGAGTTTTCTACTTTCCATACATCGATGTTGAAACAACACCAAAGAGACAAACGGACCCATAAAAGGGCTTCGTTAACATGTTGCACACATGCATAGAAAATTTATAATTCGATAGGAATCAACGACTTTATAGCATTGGACATAGTTCTGACCCTTGACGAACTCCTTTCTTTCACTTGAGTCACAAGGATAGAATAATACGCATAGTAAATAATGAGGCTACCTGTTCTTCAGGGGCAGGCTAATAATGCTTTCTGTAATGTGCCATAACCTGTGACATCTTGAGATCAGCGAAATCAATGACTATTTGGACATAGTTTGGACAATTGATGACTTTCTAAATATTTGGGATCAAATGATGTTACCACAGTAAGATCACTGCATATGTCAAGGTCAGCTCTTTGTCAAGGAACAGGGCATTAACTGTTTCCTTTGCCGAATGGGTCAGAATACCTTTTGGCCTCATGAATGCACCGGCAGAATTCCAAAGATTCATTGAACGTTGTTTGGATGATATGAGAGACCAGTTTGTTCTCCCTTATCTTCATGATCTCCTCGTTTTTTCATCTACATTTGAAGAACATGTTGAACACTTGCGTCAAGTATTGCAAAGACTTAAATCTAATGGTGTTAAATTGAAACCCAGGAAATGTGATCTATTTAAGCAAGAAGTAAGTTATCTGGGAAGGTTGATAACCCCTGGTAGTATCAAAGTTGATTCTGATAGCATTACTGCCATCACCAAGCTGAAGGACACTGCACCTACCACCATTGGCGATGTTGATCGTACTCAGAGTCACTTGACATCTTTTTGCAGCCAATAGCATTTTGATAGAGTGAAACATATTGATGATAACTTGTTGTTCCAGGGATGGTTCTAGCAAGTTCAAACCTCTTTCGCATTAATTCACAAATATTTACCATTGATCAATGGGGATACTAAAGAAATTAATGCCGGAAATATGTTTTGAACAAAATTGGAACATCTGAGCTGCTGCCATGATTTGTTCACTTGCAGGGCATTGAAGGCTAGCTTTTGCTGTCAATCTAATAGCTGTACCACCAATACCATCACAGGGCGATTTGCCATGACTAGTAGCAAAAAAATCCACTCACATTCAACCATAAAACAAAATACAAAATGGCAAAATTTTGTTGTTTCGTTTGACAGTTTCGAAGGCTCCTTTCTAATTTTCAATCTTTCCCAAACAATATATATTATTTTACCAGCACACAGTGCAGTACTGTTATTGAAAACGGAAGAAATCAGGTTTTACAACCATTTTATGAACACTTTATAGTTTCTACGTAATAGATTCTATTATCATTGACTATCGGTGTTCCTTTCAAAAGTAAATGGTCTAAGAGTTTGAGGTAAATAAGAATCATCATACCACGTGGGATACATATTAATTTGTTTTCTACAACGGTGATACTTACTACTTAGTCACTCTAGGGCGAGACTATCCTCCTAGTTATCAGACGGTCGGAACGATGATTCGCGAGTACACATACTGCAATCTTTTAAGCTATCGTTCTACTCTGTCCGCCAACGTTCGCATTACGTTTTCCCCGTATGCGTGTTCTTCCATAGCAGTGAACACTTAGCAATTTGCATTTCCAGTTTACAAACTCTGCCGGGTGTTTTTGTTTCGCCGCTGCAAGTAAAGAGTCCCCTTTGGGGGCACCAACTCCCATCCACCTTTGCTTCTTATTTCTTCTCCCGTCAGCCTATGCCCTGTGTTTCGGGCGATGACCAGTGGCGGAGACTGATAATTTTATTTGGGGGTGAGGGGTGAAGGGGTTTATCATAAATCACTAAAGGGTCGAGCAGTGTATTGCAACAACCGTTTTCAAATTCTTTAGAAATACAGGACCCTTATATATGGCAGAGGTGTTTTATCGGTTATACCAGACCAGAGTTACACGTAACACCAAAAATAAGTTACATGTCCCTTTCCGGAAATGCATTCAAGGTCAGAAAGGCATTTCATACTTTGACCAACAGTTTGGATCAATTTACCGGTAAGCTTAAAAGCGGCCAGAACCTTCAATGATTTCAGACAAAATATAAAAGAAGATTTTTTTCAAAACACTCCAGCAAAGAGAAGAAAATCGATATCATTACTTTTAGTTCCCCCTGCTGGGTACATCAGAGTAAGTAAATTGCCATTTCTTTAGGCAAAGGAAATGCCTACACGACACACTCGAGCTCTTCTCCAGTCTAGACAAGACAGATACCTCATTCTTTATGTTAACACTTTTCTGCATTCCTTGTAGGCCCTAGATATATTAATTCATTTTCTATATAGCTAGCCTTGCTGACATATGCCGAACTGTAAAATTACTGACAAGTAGCTTCCAAAGAGAGTTTCTATTTTGGTACCCTCATCAATATCGATAAAGTAGACTGAAATGTTGTAGTTCGATAATCTCTGCTAAACAAGTAGGCCTATCACTTTGTGCCGTACAGTACATGACCACAAGAAAATTGATGAAATTGAAAGCTGTGAATCAAGATAAATTAAATCCGTAACTATATCGTTGGAAAATACCTTTGTTGCTAAGGACAACATGTTAGAAGAGTAGAAAGGTGGATTCAGAGTAGCCATCTGATACAAGATGCATCCAAGTGCCCATACGTCAGCCTTTTCACCATATGGGATATTCTGGATCACCTCAGGGCTACGGGCGATAAAAGTTAACGGAAATGAAACTTACATCTGGGTAATGAAAGCCATCATCTTAGTCATTGTGGTGTCGAATCACCGACTGGAGGCTTGAGCAATTATATAAATTGGTATTGGGTAGACCTTATATCAAATCAACAAGTAACACATTATATTATGCACGTAAATTGGTGACACATTTTCAACTTCTCTAGTGCTTTTTCAATACTATTCCATATTCCTTATGTTATCATTAATTTCTAAGTGCTTGTATTCAGTTGCCTCTTCCAGATCTTCATCATCTATCACTTTGTCAATTTTGGGATTGTGGGATTCTAGGATTTTTGGGATTACATATCATTCTTTTTTGTCTTTCCTGAAAATGAGTATAACACTTTTTTAGAACTTCCATCTTGTCAATTCTTCTGTTTTGAATACTTTGTTGAAGAGCTGCTCGATTTTTCTAGAAGCTACCTAATCCAGGTTATACTATTATAATCCTAACCTGTTCTTGTCCTGGAGCTCTTCTTTTCTTTGATTAAGGGAAAGAGTGATCATCGAAATTGTAAAAGCGTACCACTTACCGCTATAGTGATGCAACTCTTGTTTGAGGCTTGCATACTGTAGAGGATCTCCTAATTATTTCAGTAGTTATCACTTACAGTTACCGGCTAAGGTGTTGTTGAAACGACCGCGATGTTTAACGTTTTTTCCCTCCTTATCCTGCTCAGGAGCGGAAGAGGTTCTGGATTCCCCCTTCCCCCCAAATCTTGTGCCTGCAGTTTCCCTCCTTTGCGTTTTTTGTACGCCTTTGAGTCTTAAGATGTACACAGACTACAACAATCTGTTTCAATTTTCAACGGTTTGTAGCTGATGTTCTTTTATACTCAAAGAAACACATCCAATAAATCTTAGCGTTAAATGCACTTCCTTAAAGTCTTTTAAGACTAGTTATGGTCATTGTTAAAAATGGGTTTTTTCCTTAGATGTTATACTCAAAGAAACACATTCTATAAATTTTAGGGTTAAATGCACTTCCTTAAAGTCTTTTAAGACTAGTTATGGTTATTGTTCAAAATTGTTTTTTTCCTTAGATGTTATATTCAAAGAAACACATCCAATAAATCTTAGCGTTAAATGCACTTCCTTGAAGTCTTTTAAGACTAGTTATGGTTATTGTTCAAAATTGTTTTTTTCCTTAGGTGTTATATTCAAAGAAACACATCCCTGCATTAACTAACACCCCTAAAATTTTCATAAATATTAGTGACGCTGCAAATGTAAAAAGTTAATTTCGTAAATGTTCTTGGGGGTGCATTCCACGCCCACAGATTGTCGTCTAAGAGTTTCAAAACCACTAAAGATAACCAGCGTATTGAGTAAAAGTTTATTTGATGAGTACATAACATACCACGCTAAATGTATTTAAAATGTATTTAAGCATCACTCTTTTATGCATGAAGGTGTTGTAACACACAACAACTCTGATATTTGTAATCTTCAACAATCTACTTAGTTTCACTTGAAAATGGCAGTAGTGAATGCCGACACGTTGTGCACTCATCAAATAAAGATATAATTGAGGTCAAATAGGACTCACAAATGCTTTCCTAATGCAAAAGAAAGAATGAAAATGAAAATGCTCTGAGAATGAAAATAATCTGGGAAGGCCTTCTCTAGTTTAGCACTCATTTCTTTTCCTAAGCCAGAGTATTTTCGTTCAAGTGAAGGGTACCAATCAGCTTTAATATTTTCACGTATACCAACGCATAGCCCTGACCTGATTATTCTACACTACCACATTTGCACAGCCCTGTCAGCTGTCTTGTACGAAGAGACTCGAAGCAGTGCAGCTCCTCTCAAAAGTCAAAGTTTAATCAATTCATCATTGGAAAACAACTAATCATAGTCTAATCTAAGTGAGAGGCTGATTTCTTGCATTTTATAGGGCATCAAGGCTTCCAATAGTGGAAAAAATTGGTCAGCAAAAAATGTCTTTCAATTATGATCTATATGTGTATATTATGTTAATTGACGGCCTAGATAATGATTCCGCGTGAAATCCGTGCCTCATTGCGTATAGTTTAAAAAATATGGTAAGAAATGTAAGTTTACAGAGAGACGCTGATTTCTTGCATTTTATAGGTCATCAAAGCTTCCAATAGTGGAAAAGTTGGACAACAAAAATTGTCCTTCAATTATGATCTATATGTGTTTATTATGTTCATTGATGGCCTAGATAATGATTCCGCGTGAAATCAGTGCAGGTTCCCTTGTCACCTCTTAAATTTTCTTTTACTTCTAACTTACTTCTACACCCATCAAGTGTTTTATCATTTTTTGTGCCGCCTTTAGAATTTCAGGGGTAAAGTCGAAGTCCAGTGGTAATGCCGTATTTAGGGGTTTTATTCCAGATCTACCCCTTGCTGCTTTTGTCAAGATACCCCTGGTCTGAACTGCTTGCGCTTCGTTTGGGTTTTCCATTGTAGTTTCAGATACTCCCCTGCTAAGCAAATTTGATGCTTCGTCAACAGTTTCTTCCTTAAAACAAGAACTGTCATGACTATTTTCAGCTCTCCTTTCCCAATCTGGATCTGGGTCATCTGGGGCCCTTTTATAGTCATTTTATAGTACTTTTATTGCTGCTAGGTTCTAACTGCGTTAGTATTTATCCATCTATTTGTTTGTGTGCATATCCCATCCCTAGTATTAAGGCCACTGCTGATGTATCACCTAACAAGGACATTTCCCTCTTGATGTCATGTCTTGATGGCAAGTCATGATGTCACTCCAATGCTATATGGCTATCTTTTTATATCTGTCTATTCCACTTCTTTTTTATTACCTTACATCATGTTTTTCTTCAGCAAGATATCAAATACATCATCAAATTGTTTGATCATCGTTCAAAGCCAACTATTGAAGCGAAATATACTTTAACATGACTACTGGAATTTATTCTAATGACCCTGGGTTGACCACGAAAGGATTGATAAACCAATCAGGAAAGGACATATTCAGCAGATTACAAAAGCGCTTTTCCATGTCGGCCTTTAATGCTTTCATATGCGAGATATATACCATTTATTAGTCATCAGTAACATCAATGTGATTTCTTAGGCACGGAAAATGGAGGAACTCACAACGACATGTTTTGGTGGAATAAGTCCAATTTAGACATGAAGGACATTATCGCGCTCTTTGCTTTCACCAAATCAATCCTTGTAGCTTCATAATCAAACTGTTTCACTTCTGAAAAATGTCAGCAAGATAGCAATATCGTTCCGTTTGGCACGCACAAGTCGGAACACAGTATATCGGAAAACAGGATATCGGATAACAGCATATCGGAACAATAAATATCGGAACAGAGAAAATGGAAACATAGAACATCGGAACACAGCATATCGGATCAGCATATCGAGATAAAAAAATATCGAAACAGAGGAAAGTGGCAAACAGAAAATTGGAATATTAGAACACAGAAGATCGGAATACAGAATATCGGAACACAGCATATCGTATCACAGCCTATCTGGTTGGTAGCTCCTCTATCAAAAACGACCAATGAAGTGGATCCGATATTAAAACTACTCTAAATAAACAGCAAAGACAGTTATCAGGCTGACGAATAGGAAATGGGTTGTTTTGACAATACGTTGCTAGATCGGAGATAGGAGTAAAACGAAATCCTAGCCGTTTCTTTGAAAGTTGTAAGTGTGTCACATTAGAAGAAGGTGGAAAATGGATCCATGTCCTAATGTAAAAAAGTTACAAGGTTGTCACATTTTGATATTAGCCAGGTGGAATCAAATTTATAGATAGTTAAGGTCCACTTTATTTTCGAGTATAAATAACGATGTACACAATCAACTTTATGGTGCGGATGGAGAGGCAGTTTGTCAATTTTTGGGAGGAAGTTGTGAAGGAGTGTGGTTATACAGTCCTTAGCCTGACAGTTGTCCATGGAGATGTTGAACTCTTTACCGAGATACCCTATGTAAGGATCACCTCTATTGAACAGAAGCGATCAAAACGCCAACGGTTTCTCTTATTGTCTTCTATCATTACACAAATTTTGTTTAGAAACAACTCAATTTTGGGTCATATTTCGAGCATCGAAATTCTTAGGCTGAAACCAGTTCTCAAGTTGCTTAACTGATATCTTTTGGTTTTTACGAGGGTGTTGGTTTTAAAAAAATTAAATATATAGAATTGTGACAATTTATTTGATTTCACGGTCTGGGGGATCGACTACAGCTATTAAAGTCACGATGGACTGTGTATCTATAGCGAATGTTGGCATTGTACTTACAAAAATGTACTACAAAGTGCAAACTTATGGAAGAACTGGACAAAATCAAGAAGAAAAGAACTTTAAGTCGGAGAATGGTTACAAGAATGTTAAACAAGATCCAAGAGGGTCTAAGAGAAAATAAAGACGATGTCAGTGTCAGATGTTTAAAGAAACAATTCGAGGAGCTACAAGAGAAAAAGAATGAATTAAGAACGTTAGATGATACGATACTTGAGCTTTTAATTGAACAAGAAGAAGTGGATATTTGCGACAAAGATATCATGGAAGCAAGTGAATACCGGGACAAAATAACAGAAGTAGAAATATCTGTGGAAGAAATTATCAAGAGCCTGAACAAACATGTCACAAGGACAGGATCTTTCGAAAGCAGAGGCTAACAAAACATACATTTCCGGTTTAGCTGAGTTACCATTCCATAGGTTGAAGTTCTATGATTAATAGTATTCAATTTAACTGTGTCTAAAATAAACGTGATCGAAATGAAAAAGAATGAATTAATCTTTGGCGGAAATATAGTAAGGCCTAGATGAGCTAAGACCACAGTGAATGCGGGCCCGTAGCTACGGGGGGGGGCATTCAGAGGCAATGCCCCTCAATTTAAGAATGCCCCCCCAGATTTTTTGCCACTCAAAAAAAATTTTTGGGATATGATATATCGCGATAAGAACTCTTATGATAGCAGCACATCTTGGCTTCCGTGCAGTACTGCCTACCTTAACACAATGATTCAAATATCCACATAAAGCAAATCAGCTTCTTACTTAAACCGCTACTTTGAACCATCTAACATGTGAGATGTCTTGCTGATTGTACTCTAGGCTCTAAAGAGTCATCTTTTAAATATGCTTTTTCTGTAATCAAAAGGTAACTAACAGAATCTACTGGCTGCTTTTAAGAGGGCAGATAATCTCTACGGTAAATGGGGGAAACCTCGATTTAGGTATACTTAAAAACAGTCTTTTTTACGTTCAGCAACTTCCCTTTATCAGGAGTTGCCAACACAGGTGAAATCTCTGTATTGGATCTTGCCTTTCGTCCCCCCCCCTCCCCTGTGCGTTGCAGTACGCATCTAGTGTATGCAAACTATGTCAAATATGCCGTACTTGCCTATTTTAAACGCTTTGTGCGCCATGGAATGTACGCATCTAGTTCATGCAAACTATGTCAAATATGCCTTACTAGCTTATTTTCTATGCTTTGTTCACCATGGAATGTACGCATGTAGTGTCTGCAAACTATGTCAAATATGCGTTATACGCCTATTTTGAACGCTTTGTGCACCACGGAATGTACGCATGTAGTGTATGAAATATATGTCAAATATGCCTTATTAGCGTATTTTGAACGCTTTTTGCACCATGGAATGTACGCATCTAGTTTATGCAAACTATGTCAAATATGCCTTATCACGTTTCTTTACATTATCAGTTTGCTTCATGCAAATACCGATACTAAAGGAGATTTTTATTGACTCTTTTTTTACAGTTTTTTTGTACCAGATTCTTACCACTGATTTTCTTTCGTCTATCAAGGGTCATTGCGTCCGTTTACAAATCTATTTTGGAGTAGGAAAGCCGGCAAACTACTTCTATGGTTCATTGTCAGCGTTAACTATTGGAAAGATACTAAGAATGGCTAAATCATCAGCAAGTCTTCCAAAAATAGTAGCTGAATCGGGATTTCCGAAAGGAGTATCGGTAAGCTTTCTATTCAAAATACTAAGATCTTCTTGTTTCCTATAAATTCAGCGTAAATTAAAGGAGCGTTAAAAATAGAATAAAACAACAATCTGTTAGTTCGTTAGAATTTTCACGTCAAAATATCTCTTTAAACTTTCCTCAAAAGTATAGCAAAGGGTTCAAAAAATCAAAAGTAAATGAGATAAAACTATTAGCAACACTACTTTACACTGCCGTAAATTGTTACAAAAAAAAATTGGGTAAAAGGTAAACAAAAGAATAAGAAATACGATATTCAAACTGCTTTGAAGTGTGATGAAATTGCTGTAGAATTTCTACGCTGTATATTTGCAACTATTAGTTGCTGTTTAAAAAGAGCCAATGCACTTTTTTACATTTCAGCTGTGAGCCATTTAAAAGTCTAGTGGAGCCTCTTTTAAACCCAGCATTTTCCTAAGTTCAGTTATGTTGTTCTTGTCCGATGGATTCACTTTGCATATCTCTTGTATCACAACTCACTTAGTTCTTTTCATGATACCTGCTTTAACTGCCTTAACATCCCATCACTGATGATAATAATTGAAAAGTACAGTAGATATTAATGTATTGTAAGAACTGTGTCATTAGAAGTGTACAATGTGGTTCTTATTGGTCACATTACATGCAGCAGATAGCAGTGGTCAACACTGCTAAAGCCTGTCAAGGTAAAATATTATTCTCCTCAGAGTGCAGAATTTGAGAGGTACTTCAAAGCATGTTTGGACATTCCATCGTGGTTTTGGCATTTCCCTCTTTATACGACCCAATATTCACGACGTATGTTCATAACTATTTATCGCAAAGTTAACTCCTTCAGAATAGGGTTACCGTAATGTGCCGCTGTCAATTCTTCAGGGCTTTCAAGTTTCGAAATGAGTATTATTAGAAGGCAAAGAGTAAAGGACTGGGTATTTTCGTTAGACCAAGCCTATGGAGCATCATCTTGTTACAGTATTAATAACCGTAATATTATGTATAGATTTATACAGCTACACAAAATTATCATTTTCTTTAGGCGATGGCCACTTTTGTAATATCTTAACCGGGTGATTAAGGCATACATGGCATCTTTTATAGGAAGCAGAGTACGAAAAGGTTCGTATGGACACAAAATACCAGGCAGACACAGCTATTGCTGATTCATCTCGCGAATATCAGATGAGAACTGCTGAGTTCGACCAAGAAGTTAATGCACGTAAAGCGGAGGCTGAGTTGGCTTACGAATTGCAGGTGAGCCTGAACTTAAATTTTAGTCAACTTTTATCGAAAAACGTAATGCGGCGGAGGTATTTACGCGAACCTGTACTACTCCAAGTTCAAGTCGTGTTAGAATGAAATGGATGCGTGACTTCGTTTTAATGCTGGCACTAGTCATAATTTGAAGTTCGGTAAGAAGTCATTGATAGATCTATGCCGATATTACCCCCGGCGACACTTACCCCCGTGACATTTACCCCCGGCGACACTTACCCCCCGTGAATCGTATTAATTCCTATTGTATGCCAAATTTGACAGTAGTAAGAACAATTTTTTTCTTTTGTCTTTACAGTTTGCCTGACCACTTTACTTTTTAAAGTTAAAGGAAAACAAACAACAACAGCTATATCTTCAATCTACAGTACGAACTGACAACGTTAAAAAATGTATATCTTATTTATACGAGATGCACTACATATGGTGCGATATTATAAGTTATAGCCCGCAAATAATCAGTCGGTTGACGATTAGCATAATCTGCCACAATAGTGCTTATATGATCGTCAATTTATCCTCAAAACAAAATTGGCTTATCTCACTCACAACAATAAAAAATGACTATTGCTATCACCCTGGAACACCTCTTTTAAGTCTTTTTATATCTCATTCCCCTCCTCTCTATTGCTAATTCTCTAAACTACCCTCAAAGTACATTGATATTTCTCATCAGTTCCTCTTTTCCTCACATTCTTAAGATCAAATGCTTAAAATTTGTTTTAATGCTACTCCTGCTGTAAACGTAGCCAAGGAATCTAATATGTAAAATATAAGATAGCAAATTATCTTTCTACCCTTCCTTCTGGTATCTCTTGTCTTCTTCTTCCTCTCTAAGTGCCATATCTAGCGACTTCGGCTAGTATGCATAGTGTCCAAGCTAGCTTACTCTTGAGTATGTATACCCTAAAATCTAACAACGTAAATGTGTTATCAAGTCAGACGTGATACTAAAACATGAGTTTTGTCTTTCTCATGTGCAGGTTTACCGCAGTTGCCAATTTACTTCAGGTCGACAAGAATTTTCACTAATAAACTTGTACCGCGGAGACAAAATCAATAAAAACATTTGTCAATAATGCGGAGAAAATTTGGTTTCTAAAACATTTTCTGACCTAATCTGTCTATACCGAAAAACATTAACGTAGGATCGTGGAGATAAGCTGTTTCATTTAGACACAATATGCCAGACCCATCTTGTTTACGGTTACTGACCTTGAAGTCGGTCCCTGAGATAGGTACTTTCGTAAAATAGAATTAAGTTAACAATTTTTGTCTTACCTGACTGAAAAATTGATCATTGATTAATATAGCTGTAGTGTTCCCAATATATAGGCACACTATTGTGTTTATGGTAACAAACTGTTTGAGCTAAAAAATTTGAAGGGGAAACAACACAACAGCATTACTGTAAGTGATAGTTAGAATGTTTAAGTGACAACTGGTCAACTTTTATACAGATGAGCATTATGACTGTTTGTACATACCATTTCAGGACTGAATTGTTCATCATGTGACAGCCTTGAAAAAGACCCATTACAACTTTTCAGTTACGATCTTGTGACAAGAAAACGCTCCCTTATTTGCAAAAGCAAATATGATCATTTAATGACAAATTTGCGCTTCCTAGCTTCCATTCTTCTTGATCAAGCATCTTAACATTATAAATGGTTAAGCATTTCAGTGCGACAACTTTTTATGTTTCTAACATCATACGTCTGTCCGGAGTCCTAAATTGAAGAACTGCTTTACTTCCAAAACTTCAATGATAAACAATAATGATGCTGGTACAAGATGCTTAACTGATACTAATGATAAACTCAATAAAAGCTACAAAAAATGTGTCAATGCTAATTGACATCAATCACAAAAACATGTTTCAAAGTGCTACACACAAAGTATCTCCATACAATCTCCTTGGCAGGTTTGGTAATTATAACAACCTGGCTTTATCCTTCCCCGAGAAGTTCAAAAATCTCAATCCGTTACCCCGAGAATCTTCCCTTTACCTTTTTTCTCTGTTTGTCTTCTTGATCCAAATCTTAACAGGTTAAAAAAGCCAAAAAGAAACCTAAAGGGATGCAAGTGGTCTTTTTAACGTCGTTGACAATAATTTTGGCTTATTTGCAGATGCCATTACACCTAATGCGATCTTTAATAGGGATGGAATGTTGTCGGAACATTTATTGCTATTTGTACCTGCATGGTCATGTAACTATTTACTCGGGGGAGAACGAGGTGACTCAATTTGCTAAACTAAGTTGAACTCTGACTGTAGCTGAAGCCATAACCCCTCCGGATAAATGGCCTGGTATTAAAGGCCTGAATGATACCTGATCACTTGTAATGTCCTTCCTATGATTCCTCTCGAAAAGATCTAGGCCATAATCTGCTCTTTATCACCAAGTCAAACAGTATCAGGGCACGGTAAAGCCTTTCGTAGAAGAGAAGTGTCAGGCAAACCTATCCCATTTTTTGACTCATATGTGAGCTCAAAAAAGTACTTTCAAAAAATAATGGCATGCTTGTATTAACTTCCAACAAAAGGCTGTTGATTGCAGTTTAAAAGTCTGTGTCTTAAAGTTTAAGTTCTGTTACGTGTTTGAAAGGGGGTTTTTCCCAAAGAACAACATCGCCTGCTAAAAAAATTGAAGTACAGAAGCTCCTCAGAAGTGGCAGGCACTTGCGTAGGGGCAAAGGTTGCGATCACCCCAGGGCTATCTAAATAACAGGCCTAGCCAACATGCAGCTGGAGGCAAAAGCTGGAGGCGATTAAAAATTTAAAAGAAATCTGAGGCATCTGCACCATTTTTAATTAATGCAAGCTTATTAGCATAAACGCCGAGGCATCTAGGCTTAAATGCACGCCTTGCAAAAGAACTGATTAAGATCAAGGGTTAAAAGTCATACTTCAAACCGAGAAGTTTGAAACTATATGCGGCCTTCAAGAGCCGTTAGGACATGACTGTGCTGAAATGTAGTTCTCCATTGTACATTCACCTCTAGTGTTACGTGGAACTTTATTGTGCAGTCTGTCGTAGAGGGTCTACGGAAACACAACCTTAAATTCTTGCATAATATCAACAGAGAATGATTCCTTTCATCTAAAACACAGTCCGATGCAACAGAAAATTTGGCAGAGAAAGTGCTATTGAACATTTCTTTGCCAGGGATTGGAGATCTCAATGAGGCGGTTCTCCAAAGGAATATCACTCCTGAAGATCTAGTGCCATTTTCATCTTGAAATCCTTTAGTAAGGGATAGATGTAGTAGAAAGCAAGTCGAAGTGGGTGATGATGAAAGGGTCATCGCGCTGATTTACGATTTTTTTGCATCTTCTTTGAAGGTTGATGTTTTGCTGGAAGCTACAGAGGTAGACCCTCACTTATCTTCTGTTTTTAATTGGTTTCAGGGGCAACTTCCTAGAGATCGCCCACCAGGGGAGTTGGGGCATTACAGGGATGTTAGACGTGGGCTAAGTAGCTCATCTGGTCTTGTCATGCGGGGAGAGAGGGTGGTTATCCCTGAAAAGCTAAGAACTGAAATTTTAAGTATTATACACGATGGTCACCCGGGTATTGTTCGTAGTAAGATAAAGTTAAGAGGTGTAGCATGGTGGCCGGGGTGCTGTGAATCTGTGACACCATAATGGCTTTTCAAGGCCATGAACATGAACATTGGGGCCAATGTGATACTTCTAAAGCATTGTACCAAAAGAACTCTTTTTTTATGTTCAACTATTAACCAACTACTCAAAGAGATATCTTCAGTGCTTTCCATCTGTTAATGGTGAATTGTGCAAAGTGACTTTGAACTACTACAAACATCCTCTACAGATCACCACAAACACCTGTATATATGGTTTCAAGCACATGCTGTGAAGGTTCTCTCTGTGAATAGTAATGTTCCTTTTTTACACAACATCAAGGCATTTAACTTCCACTCAGTGATTTTTATGTGTACCGAGTATAGCAGCAATGGAGAATTATTAGCCAAAGTAAGGCTTTATGATGTTTACATTCATTAGTTGACCACCCAGTAAGTGTTTGGGATCTCGCACTTGTAAAACAACATTCTGCCATACATACGTTACAGATCCATCAAGACGGTTCTTGGCATGTACGTCTTTCAGTTGTTCATGCTGGAATGTCCATCACAAATTCTAACATACTCAATACCCTTTACCATACCTCTTGTTTTTGATAGAGATAGAAAATCGAGTAAACGGCTATTGTAGGAAGGTCACACACATACGAAGAGCCTAGGATGTAGCGTTTTTAGACATATTGTTTGGGACTAGAAAACGAAGGAGCAACGCATCTCCCCTTATTGTGCTGACGTCAAAAATGTACGATCCCGAATTGTCAAGCTGTCTTGCAATTCAGGTGATCCATTTTCTCCTTTTCCTCTACAATCACTGCCCTCAATTCAGACTCATTAATCATCACTCCGCTATCCCCATAATGTATGCTGTCCGTATTGCGACCTCCAAAGAAGTATTTTCAAAGTTAGGCCGTACAATATATCATAATTTTGTGTAAGACGCATATATGTTAAACTTAACTAAAACTTGGGTACCGTTTCATACTTTTTTAGGACAAGTTTGAGTGGCTTTAGAAGACAGATTTCAGTCGAAATTGTGTCGAGTCAAAGTTTATTGAATTTGTTGGAAGCCTTAGGATGTCCTAGGGTTAATTAAGGCCAGGATGACTTGGGATTTCCAAGGTCTAATTGACGCAGGGGACCCTCAGGGTGTCTAAGGTCTAATGTTGTCAATAAGAATTAATTTTGTCACTAATCAGTAATTACCAACACTAGTTTTCAGATCCTTACATTAAATTATCCTTCCCTTCATAAACATAGAAACTAGGGCTACTGTAATGTAGCTACGTTGCCAGAAGTTAAGAAAAAGTTTGGTGTAGGGTGTCAACAGAGATTGTACTTCCTTGCGTCCTTTCCAAGATGGGGAGAGGGAAAGGACTATGCATGATAGGCCCACGTGTTTCAAATTAGCCTTCGATATTCCTCCACGTGATCAACCCGAATTGTTCTTCCACCAAGCTTATAGCAAAATAGAAAAAGACAACACCCCCTTCTTAACTTAAGCAATGTAAGTGCAAGTGTGTTTCACAAGTATGTGTCAAGCTGTTACGTCGAAGATGCACCAGCTGTATTCTACGCAGAGAAAAAAACCTCGCTTAGCTCTCGAGAACATCACCTCGCCTTAAAGGTGTAGTGGAAATTTTTTTACAGACATCATCGACAAGAGAGGATTTGAAATTATCACTTCCGAAAAGATCCAGGTGAAGACACAAGTTTTATTTCTCTGGAATCTAATAGCATTTACTAAATAGTCAACACTAGATAGAATTATCGTTTCAGCCTGAGAAGCTTTCACTAATGGACCATAGTAGATCCATTCATATCAATTATTAAATTCTCTATAGTGTTCATAGGGTGTCTATAGCTTTATTAATTTGTCTACTATCAATACACAAACGTATATCTCCATTTGGTTTGTGTACGATTGCTAGAGGACTAACCCAAGGGGTCGGACCAACAACATCTTCAATAATGTCTAAGTCCTTCAAACTCTGAAGCCCTTGTTCGACTTTAGCTCGTAGATGAAGGTATTCGTCGTGCTTTGTGTGCGACTGGCATGACGTCTGGGTTGATGTTTAATTTGACTTGTATGTCCGACATTAAATTTTTAATGTCTACAAAACACATTTTCGCTGTTCATTTTCTGATAGGCTCCTACTTAAAAAGCAGATACAGTCTCCGACCATCAGCTCCGTAATTTTGTGAGTATCAGAAAAAACCCTTAAAGCCCAATAAGTACGTCATTCTTTGAGAATAGAGTGAATTATTTGTCTATGAATACTTTGTATAACTGACAAGAAAACGTACTAACACACAATATTACTTACATTCACAAGCATACGATAGAGCCCACTTGCGGAAAATGTATAATTTGGGCTAGAAATGGCTTCTTCGTTGTAGAATGTGGAAAGCATACTCTTTATTAGTCTCCTGTAGAACAGCAAGAAGAGTTTATGGGAACTGCAAGAGTTGGTCTGCGTTAGAACGTTTTCAAGACTGGAGTAAGTAGTACCCGAGCTTATTATTTCCAACTGTTATTATTTAACGCGTTTATGTATCGCATGTACGAAAAGCTAAAGACTTCATCAGTCTTAGCACAGTCTTCTTACTAGTTCAATTTTTCTTCCCTTCCTCCCTCCGTTGCCTATCTGCCTTCATTTACTTCGTTCATTCGTATATTCCTGCTTTTCTTCCTTCTTTTTTGCTTCCTTCGTTGTTCAGGTTTCTTTTATGCTTTTTATTCTTTTCCTTCTGTCTTTCTACCTTCATTCCTTAATCCCTATCTTTCTTTCATCCAATTTGCTAGGGTGTAATTTTTGGAATTATTTAATTTCCTATCACAGTTTTCGATAGAAGCAATGTAACACATTATAGAAATAATTTATCAAGTTGATATATTTTAACAGTTTTTACTCTTATTTTTCTTTGAAAATAATTTCAAGCGGACAAAAAAACAAACCGCGGCGAAACTGACGGTAACATTTTATTTTCCCTCAAACTGTTCAATTTATCATCTCCATTTTGCCCTTCTACGAGAAAAGTTATATTTCTTTTTTCTATCGATTCCTGCTACCAAAGTGAATCCCATTATTGTTTTAATCAAAGTAGTTTTATAACCAACAAATGAGAATACGTAATGAACTTCCACACATATAGTAGTACATATATAGACCTCAGAAAGAAAAATACAACAAGCAGGAGATCAGCAGTGTGCCACCTCACAACCTTATTCAATACCAGATCCCTCTGGCGTCCGCAACCTACGATGGGAGAAGTGTCTCTGAACACGTAGCTCGCGAAAAGGCAGAGCCTCAAGAAATGATAAACTCTACCTTCTAAGGGGACCCTTAAAATTACTATGGTGAGACTTATAGAAGTGCATAATAACAATAACAACGATAATAATACCTGTAAAGCTTGTTATATAGGCCAAACAATGCGCCACTTAGGGACCCGCATGGCTGAACACTTGGGGAAGATTAAGGAAACATGCCCGTCAACAGTTAGTAAGTTTCTTAAGTGATCTTTGTCCACAAAGGAGAATTATACACCTCCCATTGTGGGACCAGATCCCACGGACCCCTGCCAGGATGGACGTGGCCATGGGACGCCGGGTATACAACAACCGATTAATCGTTAAAATTTCTGGCGATTAATCGATTACGGAAAGAATCGATTATGGACAGCACTAGCGTCAACACGATCACTCCTTTGGGAACGACTGGTTTCCCTTTTAAAAAAAGAGGTCGTCGCTCAGCCTCTCTTTGGTTCGTGTCTCTTCCACGGAAAACAACATTCTCACTTCAAACACAAGTATGGAGTGCAATCGAGTGTTTCAAAAAACTCTCAAGTATACCGGTAGCATATTAAAATCAAAAGTGACATCTGTATGTTTCTGTGACTTGCAGGAATACCATCTTTCGCAGATGTGTTCTTTCAAAAGAGTAGTTTATGATATGTAGTAACGGGGAACATAGCTCCGTCAACTTTGTTAATGCGAAATGCGCGAATATTTTTTTGTTTTAGTGTCTAGTCTAAAGTCACAGGTGTAAACAACGTAGAGACCATGAAAACAGTATGCACCATTTATGATGTGTAATGGAAGACCCAATCATATCAATAACTGTATAGGCCTATACATACATGTACAAAGCCTTTTAATATCTGATCCACGTCATAACAACAAATACAAGGTCTCCATTATATACGGTCCCCATATATGTACCGTCCCAATATATGTACGGTAACAATAAATACAAGGTCTCCATTATATACGGTCCCCATATATGTGCGGTCCCCATATTCGTCAATCGTATGATTCTCTCGTTACAGATCCGTACGAGAAAGATTTTGAAACGCAACTTGAGAGCCAAGAACTGTGTTCTACAAAATGTGATAACAACGCACAATGTGGATGCAACTTGGTCACAGGGGACTACAAATGCTTTTGTCCACGAGGATATTATGGAACGGCTCATAAAGGAGACAAGCCGTCCTGCTTTAGTAAGTAGTTTAACATGCTGCTAAATTGTGCAATCCAGGACTATCAGTTTGAGTTGTGTATTTATTTTGGCGAGTGCAGGGAAGTAACATTAATCTTTTATACCGACTAGAAGAAAATGAGGGGCAGACCTGAGATTTGGGGGCCTCACAAACCCTAAATCGTCCACCAGTTGGAGAAGAGAAGAGCCCAACAGCAAATGGAGGCCGATTGTTATATGCGCCCGCGCTACAATGGTCAGCAGACTTCCAACTTCTTCAGAATATTGCGATTTTAAGATGGCTGACACGAAATCAACAAACAGGAAAACTTTCTCCTCTCCATACCTTGCCATCTTCATTGTCGTCGTATTTTCAGCCCAGGTAAGTGACGCCCCTCAATTTGTGCTACCGGGCAGAGAAGCAAGCCATGAGGCAGGCTCAACCGCCCAGTAGGACCGCCTCTCTGTCATCAATGAGAGCAGATACTACGTCCATTCCTTGCCAAAAGGCGGAGACCTTATTGCACTCCTTTCGTGCAGATAATACTTATATTTACTTAATATAAACAATGCGTTCCATTTATCACAGTATCCAATACGTTCATGTAATGCAACATATGCCCTGTCTTTTAACTAGAAATGCACGGTGGCATCGACTGCAAGGAGACTATCTTTGGTTGCTGTGCCGATAGCACTATTCCACAGAAAGATATAATTGGATCAAACTGTCCAAGCAAAATTCAAACTGCATGATCACCTTCTCAAAACACTTTGAAATAATGTTCTCCAACCGTTGTAAACGGGTTTTTTCCCTTAAAATAAAACTCCCCTGCTTAAAACAAATCTTATAATTGTCACAACATACGTTAATATACTATAAGGCTGCTAGTGGAATAACTAGAATAACCCTCTAACGTATACGTAACGTATAGTATAAGTATACGGAACGCATAAGATACGTACACCTATAATGAATTAAGCAACCTACTTCATTTGCTGGTTCTCTTCCTTCAGCTTTTGCATTTTTTCCTTGAAATCCTCTTCGACAAGTTCTCGCATTGAGATTTCTTCCTTTAACTGGTAAAAGATATATCGACAGTAGTCGGAAAATGATGATGATGATGATGAGCGTTACTATGGATAACAAGATGAATAGCCCACCATCAAATTATAGTAAATAAAACGCCAATTAAGGAAACTTTATGGACAAAGTTTTCTCTCTTGAAAGACTTTTTTAGGTCACCTACAAATTGTTACTGAAATTGGCTAAACTGAACTCAGAGATTTCATGCATGCAGGGTGTTAACTAACCCTTACTATCTACACTTGTACAAATGTTCAAAATAGAGAGGTTATTTATAAACGAGGATTGTAGGGATGTCATCAAGAATGCCTGCAGTGATTACAAATAGCACAGCTGATTTTTTCAGAGTTACTGTGAGAAAGCAACTGCGAGGAGTTGATCCGTTTCTTCTAAAAGTTACTCTTGCACTAAAGGTTAGTCTTGGTATACCAACAAGTTATAAATTGTCAGCTTTCTCTTACCTGGATACGGTACTCTAAACCAGGAAACCTTCTGCAAAACAAAGAGTCGTGCATCTGTTCTGGCTTTGTACTGCGGTTTCGTAGGGTCATCCGTAAAAGCACCAGCTTCGGTTAGGATCACACTAAATATCCAGGTAACTATTATAGCCAACAATATCTGTGGGTGAGAAAGATGGAAAACTTCACTGCAGCGAAAACTTGAAGTTAACAAAAGTTGGAGGGGTAGATTATGTAGAATTGAACGGATTGTTTAATCAGGAGAGTGTTACATGGTAGTTTTAATAGCCCATAAATCCCTCCGCTCATTGTCATGACAACATACAACAATGGGCCGATTCAGATGAGGGATGTGGCAGTGAGTAGAAATAGTGCGTTTGGACGCACGATACTTCGAACTCTACAATCGACAAGGCTTCAGCAAGTATCAGCAACCAACTCCTATCACATGCGATGTTAGTTGATAACTAACCGTACAAGAACGAAAGCATGATTTAGAGGAGAAAGCTATACCATGCTCAGGGCAGAAGGTTAGAGCATGTTTTGGACAATTTTTCAGACAAAAAGCAACAATTTTTGTTTGCGGTACAAAACAAGAGTTCTTCACGAAATAGCGAAAATATTGTGTATTCAATGTTTCTGCTATTTCGTTCGGAAATTTTTGGATCGTAGCATGCGCGAGAAGCCCATCCACTCCTCCTTATACGAAAAACTGTTCTTCTCGTCATAATTGTTACACTAAATTTTCTCACCCTTAAACTTTATATTTTCTAAGACAGTTGTCATTGCCAGAGTGGGTACATCTTCTCACGCAAAACCCCTTACGAAGTCAAAATCATTTTCTGAAATGGTCTGCGTCGCTTTGCTGGTCCAGCCACACTCTACATATTATTACACTATTCGCAACATTATACTTCATTAATATTGAATTTATTAAATTTATTGAATTTATTAAATTTATTGAATTTATTAGATTTATTGAATTTATTGAATTTATTAGATTTATTGAATTTATTAAATTTATTGAATTTATTGAATTTATTGAATTTATTAAATTTATTGAATTTATTAGATTTATTGAATTTATTGAATTTATTAGATTTATTGAATTTATTAAATTTATTGAATTTATTGAATTTATTGAATTTATTAAATTTATTGAATTTATTAGATTTATTGAATTTATTGAATTTATTAGATTTATTGAATTTATTAAATTTATTGAATTTATTGAATTTATTGAATTTATTAAATTTATTGAATTTATTATTTTGATTTATTTGCATGAAAGTTAAATTAAGAAAGAAAACAAAAAGATAACATCAGTACTGACTTGTTAACTATGGATCTTTACAGACCATATCTCAAACAATTGTATTTTCTTATGATTTATTCTTATCATTCCCGATTACTAACGTCAATTGGCTAAGTCTTGCTCTTATCCAAATCATTACCTTTCTATGACATTACACCCAACACTCCAGCTTCGTTGCCCTGTCATTGATTTTTCATCAGCCATCGTTTCTTGGTACATTTGTTTAGAGGGGTCACTGTTGCCTGTGGCAATTTTGCTTCTAAAACTCGGCTCAATCAAGTTCTGACCTTTTCCAAGTCGTACGTCGGATTCTCTATGTTGCGAACTATTTTCGATCTTCCATCGGTGTTCGCTACATGGAAACTTGCTGTACAAGTATTCGAAAGTATCTTACAATCCGTATTTTCTTGGTTTTCGTACTGTTTTGTACTGTGCTGTTTTGTTTGACAAAACTACCGTGGGCTCCTACGTCAATGAAGGGTTTGGAACAGGCTATGAAAAGTCCAACATTTCAGTTCGGGTGTCAAAATGTAGAAGAATGTCCAAGTACATGTCATCATACTAATTCGATTTTTTGTTACGTACGCTCTCCATATTTATCCTTTAGTTTGTTTTAACTGTCTTTGCAATTTTTCGTTTAGGAAGGACGGTTAAACTTAACGGGGTTGGGCCTCTGTTTACATAAATTAAAGTACACGATTGTAGGTCGGTCCCAACAGCTTAGGTTACGTGATGACAAAGAAATGTTGTATACAATGTTTTTAAAGGCCAGTGCAAATATTGTATAGATGATTGGAGATGATACAAAGGTTTCGATAGTTTCACTAAACGCAATAGGATAATTGTTCATGGGATTTCTTTTAAAGATGGAAACTCCAACTGTGTAGAAATTTTGCATTGTCGTTAAGAAAATAGTGCACTGTCTACGTCCTTACCACCACGTAACTAAGAACGCTCTGTCTTCAGAATTAGTAGCGTATGAGAAATTAACACTATTACTCATAAAACCCCTTGCAGGCCTGCCACGAAAGCCACCATATCCAAATGGATAAAAGACGAGCTCTCTCTAGCCAGAGTCGATA
Source organism: Alatinidae sp. Z8VKAUB7J3 (assembly GCA_010016025.2). NCBI lineage: Eukaryota > Metazoa > Cnidaria > Cubozoa > Carybdeida > Alatinidae > Alatinidae sp. Z8VKAUB7J3. The sequence goes on from JAAAKM020721499.1 coordinate 8,284,405, forward strand.
GTCGATACAAATGTTTACAAAGCGCACAGTTCCCGCGCAGCCTCTGCTAGCAAAGCGAGGCATATTGGAGTGTCCTGCTCGGACATCTTCAAACGAGGCCGTTGTAGCACGGAGATACATTCGTAAAGTTCTGCAGTCGTCACATTGTGAACTATGGCGTTGTCCAGAGTGATCAGATCTTTGTTAGAAGTTAATTTCAGGGAAATACTAATTCCTTCTCATTATGGCTTTTTTATACGCCACACTTCACTCGTCGTAGTGTTTATAGAGGAGTTAGGAGCTAACGTCAATACGCGTTTCATTCCACTTTCAGAGGAGTCTCCCTCTTCGGTTTTTGATAATGTTACGTACTTGCTTACTTAGTGGTACTTGCTTACTAAGTCGAGCTTGCACAAATTGTTGTAACAATACTACACTGTATTATTCTGACTATCACCGCCGTAGAAAGTTCATAAGGTAAAGTTGAGTGTCGTAGATAAGTTGGTCAGTGTAGGTACTCAGTGGTGCCTCAGGGGCTCTTTGATCATGGAGTAGATCCAATGGAATGATCTTTCTTTGTCAAGAAGTGCCCCGTATCACCACTCTCGTATCACTTAAGAGAATGTTTTCGCTTTTTCGTAAAATATTATTATTTCGTACCTTTACCAATCTTGTGACTTTTAATTCTTTGCTCAGAAAATTTTCTTTCAGTCGTTTTTAATCTTCGGCAAAATGTATTCTTTAATTAAACGCATTCCCTACTCATTTAAACCTGGTCATAATTTCACAAATGCTTTGAAGGGTCACGAAACAAAGTACATAGGCAGATACAAAGGGAGCCAAGGAAAACGAGGCTGTATATGCCAATGCCATCAATTAATCTTAACTTTAAAAAAAAGAAGAGGTAAGAGAGTTCCAACGCACAGCTGAGAAAGAAAAACTCATGGAATCAGCAATTGTCCAATATTTAAAGTGACGCTATGTTTTATGCTATGCATATATGCCGCCATTGTGCTACTGCTGGAAAAGTGTATGGTTGCCATCGGTAGATTCCTAACCTACGATTTTTTGATGCTCTGTGGCTCTCATGTAATTACCCCTCATTGGGTGTAATTTCTCTTGGGTTATACAAATTAATGATGAAAAAAGATATAGTTTAACAGTAAATAATCGTGTCAAAAGGTATTAATAAACTGCTTCGGTATTATGTACTGCAAAAAGTGCGCAAACAGGTCTAAATAAAAGACGTTATTCGCTACTGCCTTATTGCCTTAAATCGAGTAGGTCCACAGGCATCTGCAAATAAAACAGTCACTACATTTATACGGATCAAGAAACGTGTCGGAATTTATTATTAAAGTCAAAGATTCGAAATTATGATCATGATTCACGTAACGCATGGTCTCAATAAACAGTAGTCCGGATACGAAACTACTTAACGATGTGAATCATAGGAAAACGAAGTTTCTAGGAGGAAAAATTGAACGTGACTTCAGTCTTAGGAAAGGTGGTCCAAACATCCTCCCCTCCAAAAGACGCAATGAGTCTTTTTAACGAATATTATCAAACTAAAATCGATTTTTAACTCGTAACGCTTCTTGTAGTGTCCTTTCCACTAGCGTTAAGTACTTGATTGTTTCTCGAACAAACACAACAAGTCTGGTTTCGTCGATTAGATTAGATATACACTACCATCCCAAACGTAGGCCTATTTGAACACTAGCAACAAATATGGCGTCAACCGAAGAGGCAAACGAACGTCAGCAACATTTGGGTTGGATTTGAACAGTGGTAATAGTGAGGTTCCCAGAAAAATTGATTAAAATAAATACAATGGCTATTCATTTGAGTGTGTATAAAGCTACTGTTCTGTTTTACACGGAAATATGCAGACATTTTGCCTTTTATCACACGTGCCTAAAACCAGATAGCGGCTACAGAAGCATAGACCACATGGTAAACATGTGGGATAACAAGAGTAAAAATGCAGAGAAATTACCAAAAACAGATTCCATATCACTCACATTCCAGGAATCCGTCATGTTGCTGCAGATACTATCTCACGTCACCCCGTTGGAGCTGCCAATCACCTTCATCTACCCGATGATGCAACTTCAGTCTCCACTGAGAACAACCTCCCGACCATGCCTCACAGCTTCCTCATGGCCATTAGAGCACAACCAGATCATCTTACACTCCACCATAGTGAAGACGACCCTCTAGGAGGGATTACCTCCAGCACCTGGAACGATATTTGTGTGGCTACCCACAGTGACAACTCAATGGTCAAACTGATTGACCTAATTGAGAATGGATTCCCTGCGGCAAAGGATAACCTGCCAACTGAACTCATGTGCAACAAGACGAGCCTTGTACTTGTCTATTGATCCATCAGCTTTCTGCTTAATTTTAAAAACCCATTTACACCCCACAATGTATTTGTCTTTTGGTGGTTCAACTAGTGTCCATGTGTTGTTTTTTGTTAATGATTCGAATTCTTTCTCGGTTGCCTCAATCCACTTCTCCTTATCAGATCCTTGTGTTGCCTCCTCATAACTTTGTGGTTCATCAATTGCAGCTAATGCAGCTTGAGCAAATTCAAATTCCTGGTGCTTAAAGTCATGATCTAACAGATAATCACCAAAACGCTTTGGAGGCCCAACATTGCGTTGTGGTCTAATATTGCCCTCTACCTGAGCCAAATACTGCAGAATATGCTTGGTTAGTAATCTACTGAGATTAATGACCTCATTGTAAAGAAGATCAAAGGGGTAAATATAAGGAGGAAATATAATTCCTAACTTTAGCTAATGATCTACAGTACTGAAAGGGTCCTCCTAAGTATATATCTTCAGGCCCAGAGGTAGGCCCTATCTTATGAATTTGAGAATTTCATGAGCTAAAAGCTGACAAGAAAATTATCCCTTAAGAAACAGTTGAGAATTTCACCAAGTCAATGTATCTCCTTCTTTACCACAGAAAGATTTCTTTCATGACAAGGAACTCCTGTATATTAAAAAATTATCAATTCTGTGTAACTTGAAGAGTCATGTCAAGTCACAAAATTAGTTTTGAGAAGTGGCTAGCAGTGAGTAGCAAGGGAAACTCTATTTATGTTGACACAGAGAGTTAAGAAGAAGTAGCATTAGAGGATGGTTTGGAGGGTTCCAAGGGGCTATTTGAACGAATCCACCGCAACCAGTTCAATCTCCTGAATTCACCAGACCTGGGCATCGTGAACACCCTGAGAAATCTTCTGCCCCACCCTGAGAAATCTTCATTGGGTTACTTCCGTAGAGTAGCAAAGAAGGACTATATTTGATCTCTTAAGCAGAATTCATGCAACGGAGGGGAAGCATTGTAGCTACACATATTTTTTTGTAAGCAACTGACCATTCTTGCTGTTCTTTCTGACGTTTCCACGAATGATGATCTTTTCTTTTGTAAATCTTACAGATTAACGGATGATAAGCAGAGTAAATGTTATCGCCGGCTAAAGGTATTACTGTCATGTTAAAAAGACTGGGTGTAACCACAGTCTTTGCAGATGCCATATATTCAAACTCATGGCAAAGTAGGTACGTCATTAAATAGTATTGTCCGCAGAATTTCATTTTAAATCAATTTAGCAACTTTTGAAGAAGCAGACAAATATGAAGTGTAATGAAAGGGCACCCAGATGACAATGATTGAAGGGGGCCTCGACGTTCTTTTGGCCGTATGAGACAGGAAGTTCTTAGAAATGTAAATAAACAGACTAGATTAGATTAAGAAAGTTATGGTGGTGTGTAGTTCTTTCAGTTATTCTGGTTCGCAGTACAACAATTTACATGCTTAGGCTTCATTGTTTCACCAGAAATTGCCAAGTCCCTTAACTTAGGTGCGCCCTGGACTTCTCTTAGTGAGCTGTGGAATAAGTTGAATACATGTAAACTAATAGTAAACATTCATCATATACTTCTTGATTCTAGTGTGATTCTTGAATGATTCAATATAGAGGCTTACTTTTCTTGATGATGTATATTCTTGATTATGTTGAGGCTACTATTCGCTATGTTCATGTTTCGAACGTCTCTCCACAACCAAAATTGATATCATTAAATCATTCTGATTTTCAACTAGGACAGTCTAATCTTATATACATAGAAAAGATTATTAACGTGAGAGAGTAAGATAAAAAGTTAACGTTGGCACATAAAAATTCTGGCTTAAAGACTTAGGAAAATCAATAACTTTTACCAATAACATTTACCCGGGCGTTCTTTCTTTCTTGAAACGCATTGTAAAGCGCCTTTCTCCTTCCTTCTAACCAATTGGTAAAAACAAAAAGAGATAAGTTCCAGCTTTTAGTGACTTTCCTGCAATGGAATACAGCATAACCACGAGCCTTACCCTTTGTTAATCGTATTTAACAAAAGCCTTGTAATATTTTTCCCCTATTGATAACATATTTAGACTTGATAGATAAATTTTATGTCCTCTAGAAGCGTTCTACAACAATACTAGAGGAATCCTACTAGGCAATTCAATTCTATTCATTTGAATTTCATTTTATTTACCGTGAATTACTACATTGACAAATCATTGTGATAAGATATTACTTAATGGGAATATGGTTTACTGAGGGGTAGTAAAAAAATGATTTGCTTAGTTATACGCTAGTTTTGGAAGCAATAATGGTAATAAAAACAGGAAAGGTTCATCTATAAATGTGTCATTCATAAAGTAATTAACATTTGAACAATATTATCATATTGCTAAGCAGAAGAACTTAAACACCCTCTTTGTTCTGCCCCAAGCATAATTTATAACGGTGATCCGATGGTTTTTATTTCAAATTTAGAAGAAAATGTACTTGTTTTTAGAAACAGTTTATACCAAGAAATTCGCTGTTAGTCCTTGGAAATTGTGTGTCTGTAGTAGCACACCATAGTGGAATATATAGGAAGTTTATATAGCATCTCATAAGTATTAATTCTTAAACTTTCTAATTTGTCTAAATTTGCCATCATGATAATTCCATTTACTTTTTTAAATTTCCTGTCTTCAATATTGAATTAATGTAATTTCATTATTTTAGGGCGCTCTCATCTGTCACTGATAATGATTCTTTTTCTGGGGAGAAATCGATCCAGGAGCCCTGCTAAAGCGACTTCTTTGAAACTGAACTGCACGGTAATTCCTGGACCAAACAGCGACTTCCTGTTCTTTTACACCGTACCTCTTTCGTGTCTGTTCGACTTAACCGAGTGGCAATTATAGTCAAAAATATAGCTGTAACTTGCAAACGGTAAGATGACTAACAAATTTCAGCTACGTTAACCCTTTTGAAACCAGGATTTTTATGACGAGTTCGAAATATGATGACCAGTAGAAAGTCGTTATGATGACGTGAAGAATCAGGAAAATTCAGTCTGTTTGGTTTAATGTAGCGTGTCCAGGCTACACCATTACAGTTGGTATATTACGCTGCGCCAGTTTGCTACATTCGCTCACAATGTGGGTGACACTTTCACCTTTTTCACCACACATTCTACATAGTGCTGGTTCACTGGACTTATCAATGTGGTATTTGATGTAATTTGTCCGCAGCGATTGTTCCTGTGCACCACAAATCAAAGCTTCTGTAGTGCCTTTAAGATCACCCTTAACAAGCCACTTCCAGGTGTTAACCTCATCCACTCCTTTCAAATTTTTTAAGAACTGGCCATGTAAAACCTTTAAAAGCCATGTAAGTCTTTCCAACCATTTTCGAATTCTTTACGTGACTTCAGTTTGAACTGTTTGGGCTCTAGTACACTTTCTGTTGCAAAAATAGAATAAAACACCCTCAATCCCCTTTATCTCCGATCTCTTTATAAGTAGTAAGTTGCATAATTTTGAAAGAATGAAGTAAACCATAATGCATTGTTATCTGAACGACATTGTTTCACATGCATGACTATAGACAATGCTGGTCCAGGACACGGAACTAATATTTTCATTATAATAACATTTCTATGGTCGCATGAGTTGTGATAAGATGTCTGTTGTAGCACATGTACCACAGTCAATACAGTCATGGAATTGATATCATTCTGCCTTGGCATCATTTTTTCGGTTATTTTCCTTCCCATACTATTTATTTTGTTGGTATCAATAAGACGAACGATCTTAGAACATCTCTAAAACAAAGGGGCGTGGCTTACTTGAGTGGAGCCCAACCCCCTTGCTTTTTGTTTAAATATCTATAAGGTCCCCTCTCACTTAGCCTTTTACTAGTAAGCGTGAAGGCGCCTCTGTAGCCCCCCATAAAAATTTATACCTTAAAAACTTAAGAGTAGTACTCTCAAAACTGTAGATAGTTAAAATGTAAAAAGCGCACAAGACGGACAAAAGGGAAATGATCAGACGTTGGCTGGCACCAGGCTGGCACCAGGCTGGCACCACTCTGCCCCTCTCCCCCAATGGAAACAGGAAAGCTGAAGGTAAGATCCCTGGCTAAAGCGTCGCCAACAGAATAAGTCGTATGGAGTGAAATTAGAAAGCTATCACGATGAATTTATAGGAAACGAGAAGATCCTAGAAAATAGCGGTCACAACAGCGACACGTTTTCTGCCACTCGTGTTATTGAAAAAGGCGTAAATTGTAACCAAATTCTTTTTGTCGACAGAGTACCGGCTTCCTTGTTTTGATAAATACTGCCTCCAAAGCGGCAAGATGAAAAGGAGATCTGGCTCTCGCTAATACCCTAAACGAATCGTCTTGATAGTCGTCAGCACATGACGGGTTGTCAATCAAATGCTGTCCTATTGCCGAGTTTGTTTTGGGATCTGTTGACTTGGCTTTGTTTACGCGATTCGGTAAAATTTCGTTTTATACGAGTTATAGCCTGTTACACTTTCGAATCGTAGTTTATGAAGTGTTGGGTGGATACAGATTCTGTCGTGGAAATATACGTTACTGGTTAGACATCCTATACCGCCGTCAACTATTGCTTGCTAGTGATTAGTCTATACCAGAGTAACAAGTATAAACCAAGCAGAATAAAGACAATGTGCATGTTGTTTATACTTCGTAAATAGGGTATTGGACTTGGGAAAATTGAATTGTAATTCATGAACGTGCGTTAGTCGAACAGGATGTCAGTTGTACATTGGCAGGGCTTCGACGTAACCATGCAGTTATTTGTATAAAGTAGTGATTCTCAACCTGTCGGTTCAATGATTTGCTTGAGCCTGTGCTGATGAATTGCTTGGGTTCAAATTTCGGGCAGAAATGAGCAAATGATTCGGGTAACATGAATCATGAATTTGGAAATACTGAGCGTAACCCAGGAATTTGAGAAGCACTCACTCGATGGTAGAATAAAAATAGTACGCGGCCATTTTGATTTTCAGAGAGAGGCGCTGTTGACAATCATTAGCCTGATGTAAGCTCTCTGTTACAATAATATCCGTGGCCCAAAGCTATTATCATTGCTTTGAAAACTATGGAACAATGAGCTAGACTGAATGTTTTACAGGTAAATATCAAACAGTAAGATACGACTGATGTTTTGCAAGAAAAAATCGCAAATACCTTAAAGTAGCTTATCTATAAAGTAAGCATTATCTTTTAAAATTTCAATGAGTATGGAATTTCTAAGTATATCCTTCTTACAATTGCTTTGTATAATCTGTCAACAGCAAGCTATCTGGACCCGTAGCTAGTTGGGGGGAGGGGGGCTACTGAGTGCTAATCTTGGCTACTGGGGGGTGCTACTGAGAGCTAAGCACCTTTTGATTTAAGATAAGCCCCTCCCTACTCCCAAAAATTCTCGTGTCAAGATTCAAACATCTATGCAATTTACTTTAGCAATTGCCTCGTCAAGTCATTGCCCCAAAAATTCAAAGTAGCTACTCCAACGGGCGTCCAAATAAGCGGGGGTGGGTAGAAATACCAAATTTTCGTAAATTGCATGTTCGCCATATCGATATACCACCACATATTATAGCTAAACTCATACTGCTTTTTTAAAAATGTATTCTTAGAATGACACCTAATAACACAAGTCAAATTCTCAAGATCACTCAGTTGAGTATTTCTTCAGTACGCCTCTTGCAAATTTTCTTTCCGACATGGAGACTATATCTGCAAATCTATGATGAGACGCGTCCACAAATATTCACTGATAACACTTTAAAGTACACATTCGAATTGCAGCAATAATGGTAGACATTTCCAATGTGAAACAATGTCGCAATTTCAATCCTGGCTTATTGTATTGGATTATATGGTTTGAAGAAATGTACTTTTTAGAATGTTCCTCTTGCTATTTTTTTAATCAGTTGGCATTCTCAAAAGGCATTCAAATGGGAGAGAAAACTTCTATTCAAGCGATGCCCTAAAGGGGCAACGCCTTGGGGACAGAAAATCTTGGGGCTTCCTTCTAAGCTCCCAAAAGCTGACGGCTTTTCCTTAAGGTGTGCTTCTACTCCATATGTAAGAATCATCCATATTTAAATGTTCCAGAGAGGCTGCTCTGATCCATGAAGTAGTGATACTATGACGGTGTACTTGAGTTTGCTGATATTCAAGTTTTAGGTCGTGTTTGAAATACTAAAATAGTTTTTAATGTTGCGAAGACTGACCCATACAGTTGCATCTAACACATATGTTCTTTTTACGAATGCAAGTAACGAAATCAACTATCTATTAGATGTACTAACATTTGTTGATCATCGCGAAGTCTTCAACTCCATCAACAGAGCAAAAATCTTCCAAAAGGCGTGCTTCATTCATTTTACAACCATAAACAATGCCGTTTCCATTCTGTATTTCAAATTTATGGCTCAAGATAAAACAGGAGACGGGAGCAGGGACTTCGTAAAACTGTACTCAGGTGTTCTGCAAGGTGACACACTTGCACATACTTGTTCGTCGTAGTACTGGATTACTGTACGTTACTTTGAAATCAGACGGGAAACATTGGAGACAACAAAATCGTTAGTTGATGATATAACATATTTTATTACTAGTACTTGTATAACAACTAACCATCTTGTGACTCAAATGGGTCAACTTACCAGCTACACGTGAATGATTGCAGATGAAACAACTACTTCTTGTTAGGTGACCAATTTGTTTCGTATGACTCTTGACCTTCGAAACCTGTACTCGAGTTTTGCGAAAGCTAAACGTTCCATTTTCTAGGCTATCTTTAGTCGAAAACATAGTTTCTACCTGGTTTAGGACGTAAAGTAGCCTTACGTTTTTTTATCAGTTTGTCTAACTACCCTTTTTATCTGGACTTCAAAGAGAGATGTCACATTTTATTAAAAAGGCTTATCTGGCATATTTTGGAAAACCCGTGGGAGATCAAGAAAACAATGGGCTTGCCAAGCTGTTTGCTCTATTTGTTACAGCTTGCTTCATGCACGGGCCAACAAGAACGCAAATCGTTACTTAAGATTTGGAATACCTATGGTGTGGCGTGAACCATCAAATCACAACACTGATTGCCACTTTTACTTGGTGTATACGAAAGGTTTCAGCAAGAAAAAGTGTCAAAAAATGTTTTACCAAGCCTGCCTTCTGCCATATTGAGTGTTCCATATTCGGGTCTTCATCCTATGCCGTCTTTAGAAAACTACCTCTTATAGAGGATATGAAAAGTACATCATCAGAAGATATCGGCAGAACAAACACTATAAAGGAAGGAAGGTTGTTGGGAAGGGGAGGGGATAGTACGAGCCGCTGCACCTCTAGAGTCACAACCTTACATGTGTTTACTAAATAATAAAGTACTTGTTTTGGATGGGACGGTTTATAGAATGCAAATTTCCAAGCGAGAGGGCGAAGAATTAACCGAAACTGGAGATTCTCTTATCACTCTTTCGCTTTTATAAATTCTGTACCCAGCTTAAAAAGCCAGACAATCAAAGCTGGACTTTGTTGAGTGTGGCATGTACACAGGATCCAAGGCCCATGAATTCTCAAGCAGTTTCTCCGGCGGTCAGATCATAATTTCTATCGTTAAACATTGGCATTGTAATATCAGCTTTCTCAGTTAACATGGACAAACAGTAGAAAGTGATAAAGAATTGAAGAATTGTAGTAATAATAGTGAAACATTTGATTTCTCAACGTTTCGGTCACTGTGATGACCATTTTCAAGAGATTTTATTTAAATCATTAGTTTTCAAGGAATTAATTGAAGTCCATATCTACTACAAGGTAAATATTCAATTATTCAAAGAACTGATGTAATTATGGACAAACAGTAGAAAGTGATAAAGAATTGAAGAATTGTAGTAATAATAGTGAAACATTTGATTTCTCAACGTTTGTTTTCGCCATACACTGATCACAGCAATCGTATGGAGTGAAATTAGAAAGCTATTACGATGAATTTATAGGAAATGAAACGATCCTATAAAATAACGGTCATGAGAGCGACACATTTTCTGCCACTCATATTATTGAAAACGCCGTAAATTGTAAACAAATTCTTTTTCTCGACAGATTACCGGCTTCTTTGTTTTGATAAATGTGGCCTCTAAAGCGGCAAGATGAAAAGGAGATTTGGCTCTCGCTAATACCCTAAACAAATCCTCTTGATATTCCTCAGCACATGACGGGTTTTCAGTCAAATGCTGTCCTATTGCCGAGTCTGTTTTTGGATCTGTTAACTTTATTTGATTAACCCTGGAACAAAATTATTTCAAACTTTAAAGACACTGACTACATTGCCCTTAAAAGTTTCGTACAAGTGTCAATAAAACGAACAACCTTTTAAACATACAAAGGTTTAATGAATTCGGAATGTAAGAAACTCGAAGGTAATGGTTATCTCATCTATTACTGAGTCAATATTTGTTTGTTGATCATTTAACAGAGTTTAAACCGATTGGCTTACATATGGAATGTCCAGTTTTATAAGAGCTCTGGTGTTAGAATGTTTAAGCTTTCATCATCTCAGCATCTTTCTTGTTAGTCCCATAGTAAAGTTATTGCCGAATCAGCTTGAATGAAAGTTGGGGACATGTAGTAACTGTGGCTTGTTTTCAAAAAGGAATTACTATTTAGTGTACCAAGAACGGAGACGATGAACTTGTCTATGTATAAACCTTTCTGACATGCCATATCGAGTGGAATATATGGATCTAAATTTGGTCTTAATTTCTAAGCAAGCTGGACTTTATTTGGATATCTCTTTTGGCCAACTTACAATATTCTTTCTGGACAATCAATGGTACAAAACGTACGATATTATTAGGCATTGCTATTCATTTGTCGCAGCAAACAGCGTTGTAAAGCCATTAATACGCAAAGTGTGATAGCTTACGTTTGCGGATTGCAAGGGGAGTTGGGACTTATCGACGATGTAAACTACATGAAATTTGACTCTGATTTCAAGCAGAATACTCTTATAGGCCTTCAATCTACATTATAAACATATAAAGATTAGGATTGACGGACCTTTTTTCGTGACCAAATTTTTCCACTTTTCTAAGTCTTAGTGCTTGAAGAAATGCCAGAAATCGGCCTATTTTATCAACTTACATTTATTACCATATCTTCTAAACTACATCGAATTTGACTCTGATTTCACGCGGATTACCCTTATAGGCCATCAGTCTACATTATAAATAAATAAACATCAGAAATGAAGGCCCCTTTTTCGTGACCAAATTTTTCCACTTTTCTAAGCCTTAGTGCTTGAAGAAATGATCTGCCAACAGATGTTTTGCCTGTCCACAACACGCGGGGAAACTAATTAAAACATCTTGATCTCTGGCTCTGTCAACGCTGTGGAATCGAAGGATTGTCATCGTGTCTGGGCTGACAGTTTAACGAGTGCAAATTTGACGATGAACCTCGTGCCAGACGCCCTCGCGGTCCAGATCTTGGTTGGTTATGGGAACGTGAAAAGAAGGAAACGAAATGCAAGTATTTTCAAAGACTTTGAGTTGACACACGAGGAAGGTTTTTGGTGCTTTAAGCGAATAGATGGATATGCAGCACTTCATTGGTCCTGCTATTACAAGCCTATTTGCCGTCAGAAAGACTCCTAGCTCAGTCAAAACCTGATAGCATGCTCGCATGATAGGCGCACATACTCTCGCTACTTTTTTACTGAATATTTGTTGCCTCACTTAATAGTAGCACGAGAATTACTATTTTGTGCTCGAGAAAGTAAGCCCGTTGATTGCCTACTTCCTTATATGGAATATAAGTCATGTCTACAACAGAAATATGAGGGAGGAAGACAGACTGATAAGGCATTCGTCGGCCAAAGCCTGTTGTCTATGATCTGTTAAGCACAAGAAGGCTGGGACTAGCGGAATCATTTTATACTTGAAGGAAATAAATTTAGCAAAACATCAATTTTATGTGTTAGGAGATAAATTAATGTTTTGCTTTTATTCACTTGCTCACCCTCGTCTTGGCTATGGACTACTGTGGCTGTGGACTACTGCGGCTGTGCGCTTATAGCTGGAGAAAATTACTTGTCTTGCTAACAATATAGACTTATTCCTCTGAGGCGTAGTTACATTGGAACCCTTTCAGTTGTCGAGCTTACTTCTCTTCGGCTCCTAAGGTGTGCTGCTCGATGACTTTCGCTCCCCTGTTTTATGTTCGAATCCTTTATATTTTTAATAGATGATGTAATTGCGAATTGCCATGATCAACACTTTCCCTGGTCTTGCACAACTAATACTTGGGCCAGACTTCTCTGTGCCTCGTGACAAATGGACAATGGTATTTCGATTGTGAGAAATTACTCAAAAATCGGCATCTCTCTTCCAGAAGAAACGAGCTAGAAGAAAACAGATAAGCATGAGAAAGTGGTACAACTAAAAGGTTTTCTCTTGCATCTTAAGAATGTAAACTATGAAAAATTATATATAAATTATATTATATATATATATAAAAATTATATGATATACTCATACTAGACTCCTAGTGGTCTGCTTTAACATTTACTTATTTGTAGAGATTTCATAACAATTCTTTACGTAAATGCAAACGCCTGCCACAAAACCATCCAAAAGTAGCCCAATAAAGCATTAAGTCAGGCTTAGCTTACCTGGGGAGAAGTTTTGCTTTGGCCGACTTGTGTTGGCTTGAAGTTAGCTTCGATTTTACATGGACGATGTGTTAGCTTCTAGGGATACAAATACAAGTTTTCAAACTCTGGTACTTTCAGCACAAGATTTAACCACAATCATTGCGTTGCAAATAATGAGGAATTCAAAGAATCGAGGAATTCATGTGAAGGTGATTGAGTTAAATCGACTGAAGTTACCGTTGAATCACAAAGGGAATTAGTATATCTTTTAACCAAACTGCTATGCAATCAACGTAACACGGAAATTTGATAACAAATTTACTCCTCTTGTTATGTCAAACTTAATACCTGTTGTCACCGTGTATGCATGTTTCGGTTGCCTTGTACTATGCTTAGCATCCTCTAGAAGTGGACTTCAAGGTAAAATAGCATCCCCTGGTTCATGGTCGTTTGTCCTAGAGTTTTGAAATGTGTTAGAGCATTTCTTATACAACCATTATACTTTTAAGATGAGATAATGAAGGTGCCTAGGATGGTGAAGATTGGTGCTGGCGAATTGTCGAGCTGTACACTCTTTAAGAGTCTATAGCAATAAAAAGTGAACCAAGGTTTTAAGAAGAAAGGGGGAGTAAATTCTTTGATTGTTTAATTTTATGACGTCGTTATGGAAGCATAAATAATTTCAATGAGAAGCTTGATGAGTACAACATCGTGACTTGAGTAGAACTATTAAACTAAGGAGTTTATGGTCTAACGAGCGTTTCCGGTTTAGTCGCGTATTGCCAAGTCTGTTTTAAGATCTTTTGTGTTAGTTTTATTAATACCACGCGGTAAAAATTTTCAAAACTTTACCACGTTTACTCAGTGCAACTTTCAAACGCATTTTCTTTCTTATTTGAGATCGAGTTGATGATATCTATAATTAGCTCTTAAAATTATTTTAAATGATCAGAGAGTCAAATACTTTGAAAACGCGATAAACAGATTACCTGTGTTGATTAAGTGGGTTAGTTAGCTTTCGGTTTCTTATTTAGGCTCGTTCGTTACCTACTTGATGAGATTGAATTGATGGCATCTATTTAGACTCTACAAACTAAGTTCTTCTTCTCCTTCTTTTGTCCTTCTTCTTGTTCTTCTTCTTCCTCTCAGTTTATCCATTTTCTCCTTTGTTATTGTGTTGTATGAGCCTTCTCCAGATGTTTCTCTCACGCTCCTACTCATAGCCTTTTCTCCCTCATGTCTGCTGCTATTTGATCCTTCCATCTAGTTCTCTCTCTTCCGCTCCTTCAATGACCTGGAATCACTATGCCCATTACCTCTCTGGCCATGTGCTGTTCTTCATGTCTTCGCATGATGTGCCCGTAACCATCTTATCGTTGCTTCTGGTATCTTTTTAGATATTTCTATAACTTTTAAAGATTCTCCAGTGTCTCCGAACTCCTTTTCCGATCGGAATCCTCTTGGCTGCCTTTACCACAAAAGTCGACTTTTGTTCCATGCAATACTCAATAACAAGGAATAACAAATATTTAAAAGAAAACACTTTCATGAAATGACTTTTTTCGGCAGCAGCGGGATTGGCAAGTTCTTGGCTTAAAATGTTTTACGGCAGAAACTGTAACATGAATTCCCAAAATTTAGATAGTCGCGAAAGATTCTGTTGTTAAAGTGTAGTAGCGGCTACCAATATGAATACACCGTAGGATATATTTAATCATTATGAAGCTATTTTTTTGTTTTCTCTTTTGCTCATTTATCTAACGAAAACTTAATGCTTTAAGCTGAATTTAATAAAATGATGAAGAGATTCAAAATCTCCTCTGGAGATTAAATAGAAGAAACGGAAATTTTTTTTACTATCTCTCAGCTCACCCCTCACCCCTCCCCTTGTATTATGGTGGTGCCGCCCTTGTCTTCTGATCCTCGCTGAAACTACAGAGGATATTGTCTCTCTTCAGCTTTACCTTTCCAGAGTTTTTTGTATGGCTACGTGCAACCTTACGGGGATAATAGCGAACATATGACCTTGTTTATGGGAAATTAGATACTAAGGAATCCAAACATTAAGAATATCATGAATCTAAGCCAACTTGGATCTACTACTCCCTCCTTGTTCGGGCGAAGCTCTTCATTTTAGACAACCGGTCAGAGAAGAAAAACACAGGCTCAACCGCCCATTGAGATCACCCCTCAGTGATCATTGAAAGGATCTATCATCAATGAAAACAGAGGTTACAACCATTCCTTGCCAAAAGGTTGAAAACCTAACTCAAATGAATAAAACTAGGAAATAGGCACCCATAATAAATATGTGGAACAAGGTCGCACCTAGGAAAGATTCTAGCAATTGAAGGCATCTCTTTTTGGATAACGCTTCTTGTGATAGGACAGACCTTCCACTCGGCATTTCGACTTGTGGTTTTCCTGCCTGGCCTCAAACAATCTTTACTCATGTTGTAAATTTGGTGCAGAACTTCTCCTTTCTTTTGACAACCTTTTCCAAGTGAAATTGTTTGTTCTCCTCCTGTGTGGCCGACGTAGGACCAGCAACTGCAAATCAGGAGACAAAGTTTTGATTAAACTTTTTATCGCGACCAAAAGTACGAGCTTTGCAGATAATTAAAATAATAGATCGAACTATCTTAATTCGTTTACCTGACTCACCTCAAATATAGGTCTTCGCCGGGATTCAAACCTGGGGCCCTGGTGTATTTGGCGTGTGTTCTACTGACTGAGATAGGATGACCCGCAATGTTAACATACACTACTTCTCTTTTCGCCATTTTCACTATCATGTATCTCCTCTTGGTCGCCGATTGTTTCAGTTACTTTGGCTAATTTCAACAAGTCCTTCGCCCTACATTTTTTGGCTACTGGTGATGATCCATCCTGCTATCGGCACTCCGATGTTTACTGAGTCAGATTTCAAATTCACGGTACGTTGATTTACTCTGATACGGACTTCAAATGCTCTAAAAGTTACCCAAGAATCGAGAAACGTGTAGCGTGAAACAAGCTTAACACGAACGACAGAAACGTGAAACGTTACTTGAAAACCCGATTTATATTACCGGTAAAATAGCAAGCTGCCTCTGGTTACCTAACAATGTATCTCGCCATGGTATTCGCATAGCTGTTGCTGGAACAGTCATTGACATAAATCACTTTAATGATCTTATACGATATAACTTAGTTATCAGAACCAGTTTAAAAACATGCTCTGTTGAAAATTGTTAGTTTGCAGGCTAAAATTAGTGGTCATTCACAAAGTACACATGCAGTAAACTCCTGATTTTCGACCCCTTCCCAATAATGCACCCCTGTATGCCTTTACATTGCCTCTCCCCTTTGCATAGGTACACACCATCAAGAATGATTATCTACACTAGCCCCATCCATCTAACGCCAGCACTCTTCGGTCCACCGTTCTGATCCATTCCCTCCTGGCTGCTAGCTTTCTTCTTTGGTCTCCTCGTCATCTCGTTTGCCCACTGTTGGAAGTTAAATACCCTTGAATAGAAAAATCACTTTATCAATATGTTATGTACAATCCACTTTGTATCTTTGCTGGTAAAGTTACTGTTATTTATATAGATAAAACAAAGTTCATATTGTTACTTGTTAGGGTTTATATAAATCCTAACAAGCAATGAAAGTTTTGTCCTCCTTGTGAATTGTATTTGCAAGGTGGGAAAGACTGCTTCTTCTTTAAACTTCAGCCAAGGATTGTTTGATATGTCCTTCCTTTTGAAATAACATGTCCTTGGATCCAGCATTATGTGAAATGTTTTTGAATTTATTTAAAGAAAGTCCTAATCAGGGGTTATAGAGTGGGTTCTCAAAAGGGAATCAATTTGCAAAAGGAAACAAATTACAAGTTATACAGCATTTCATAGGAGGTTGTCTACTAGTATTTTTACGATCGCTCTTTGGAAATGCAAATTACTTCAAACAAAGATAGTCCTGTTACTCAAATTTTGACACACCCGATTTTGCACTGATTGGAACCTGAAATCCCTTTGGTTCTATTCAAAATCAATTTGCAAAAGGAAATAAATTATAAGTTATACAGCATTTCATAGGAGGTTGTCTACTAGTGTTTTTACGATCGCTCTTTGGAAATGCGAATTACTTCAAACAAAGATAGTCCTGTTACTGAAATTTTGACACACCCCATTTTGCACTGATTTGAACGTGTACCTCCAGTGGTCAGAATTTTTTTTAGATTTTGTTTATTATACTTTAATGATATGCCTCCGTCCATTCTTTCTGTCATATGTTGTCCGTACGTTTCGTAAAAGCCCGTAAAAGTCGTTAAAACTGCAGTACTCATCGCTGACACGATTGCCTCGTTTTGACTTTTGCCTGTGCCATGTAAAACAAAAGAACGGCGTACAAACACGCTTCATTGTTCACAGGACAAAAATGGCGCGAATGTTTAAGCTTTGTATCATGGAATGTCGAAGTGAAGTGGATACCAGAGGTTTCCTAGATCAGCTGCTTATTTAATTATGGCGAGAATTCGAAATAAGCCTGAAGTAGGCGAGCACCTAACTTTAGGTGTGAGTGAGCCCTTAAAGTTAAATGAGCTTCTCGTTCAATCCTACCTTTAGGTGCGCACCTAATTGAGTTAGGTATCGAGCACCTAAGCACCGACTTAGGTGAGCAGATTTAGTTCTACTCCGAACGTCACCTAAGTGCTCATTCTAAGCCGTGAAGTTCTCAAATATGAGTTTCTGATCTTGGTTAAATTTATTGAACTCGATGATAAAAGGTTTAGGGAAGACAAGGCCCTCTTGATTCATCGGATGACTCGGAACAACCGATTCCGATTGCGGAGAATTCATTTTCTTGCATGAGTTATTTCGCTTTGGACCGCAGCCGACGTCAATAATAGGCTACTCTATCCTGACCAACTTTTACCCTACGTGTCAAACAAAGCTCATCTTCCTTAAGTCTCTCCAGAAAAAGCTCTTTTTAACTCACTATTGACAGGGTATTTACAATAGCTTCTATTCACTTACCACCATAATGATGGTTCAGTCCCATGGACAAACATCTTTCAGTTATATCTAACCCTCGTAATCAGCAGAGCTTCTCTGTGTGGTATGCCAAGTTGCGAGAAATCAGCTCCACTTGTTCAAATAAAATTTACAGCGTCAATACACGACTAAACCGGCAACGCTTGTTAGGTTATAACGCCCTTGGTTACGTGATGGCAACGACATTCTCATCAAATTTCGTGTCTCCTCAAACCACGGTTTGCAAAGTGACTAACTTTACAGAAATACGAAAACAAGGCACGGTGGCTGAGAAACAGGGGTGCACTAGAGAATAAGGCGCCGCCATTCTTATTAATTCTAATTCTGCAAGACCAACTATCAACCATTCGCTGCAATGATTCTTACGGTTTGCAAAAGTTAGTTTATAATTATGAGCAAGTTAAGCAGTCGTACGCAGAAACACTGAAACCGTTTTCTTGCGAGTTTAGAGGTGCTCGCACCTTGCTTAATAGAAACTATAACTCAGAACAAAGAGAAGTCAATTGTCATCAGAAATGCACGTATAACTAATTAGTCCTGACTGTTTCAAAGCGTATCACTGCAAATGATACATCCCTGCAAAGCACTGCGTTGGGGCAAGGGCAACAAGAGAAACTCAAGAAAATCTATGTTGGTGGTGAATGACGTTTTAGGTAAGTTTTTAGGGGTAACGGGAATTAATAGTAAGCTCGAGCTAAGATGATTAAGGAGTCTGTGATAATCAGAAAAAAAGTTTACATATCAGCAACATGTGGCCGAACTTAACTTAGGGCGCTTATAAGTGATCAGGTGCAAGACGTTGAAGTCAAAAATACGAGTAGTAACGTAGTTAACTACATTATTGTTGACTGTTGATGGCCAATATGAAGATCTTTTAGTTGTCATGTCTGACAAAACCTTGTTAAATGAACCCAGTTCATAATTTATGAACTGAGCAAAATTTACAGTGTTTCCTTAAGGCCTTTTCCAGATACAACAGTCATTTCTCAAAGTCAATATGTGATTTAAACACGATATGTTGTGTACAGTTATTTTGTCGCAGGATTAACAATGTGATATTGTTATAATTGCGATTCCTCGAAAATATATTTTTGTGACGTCATCACTTTAGTACTCTATTCTCAAAACACAGCAACTAAAATAATTTGATAATCCTACAGCAGACTTGGGACAATGTCCTTGCGAGTTATCACAGTTCGCAGCACAATAATACCTCACTAAATGTCTTACGAAAGATCGAAGTTATCACCGATTCCAACATGAAAATCAAGCAAAATTTTACTTTAAGCCTTTAGTAATGATTTTCACTTTTCATGAAATATGGGTTGGATGGTTGAGTACAAGAAAACGAAATATGAAAAAAATAATCTACAGGAGTAACTCATGACATAAGTTGCCATTAGGCTTGCATCAGATTGAGCAAGGTAAATGTCGGAGCAGAGGTTGCGTAGTGGACTGAGTTGCTGTACACAACCTAGTAAACTCTGAAGAGAGAGGTTCAAAACCACTGGCGCGCTTGACCGGGCTTTCTAACTCGGCCTAGGTCTGATAACACCCGCTGAAGTGGGCCTCCAGAGCAATTTTTGTACGTGTACGGGATATCCTACCCCCGACGTACCATATAAATGCCTCTTCCAGATACACAGCACACAGACTTAGGGCCTTCACTAATATTATGTACAAATTCCATTTGCCTCTTCAAATTACCTTTTAAAACAATTTTACAACAAATAGTGCATTTTCCCCTACAGGAATAGGTACGGTATACCTTTTGTCCCTTCTGTGTTTTGTGTTCTATTTCCCTTGAAATGTTATTTGTCTTTATTTCTTCTTTTATTGAGGCCTTCTTCGGTTCTGTTTGGCCAACATGACTTTGAATATGCCTAAGGATGTGTTTTTTGAAGTTTTCTTTTCGTACAAGAATGACAGAGTCACCAAGCCAGGTTGTTGTGGCACGTGAATTCAGACTCCTAGTTTTTGTGTTAACTCTCGTTGTCAACTTTGTAGTTGAAGTCAATATTTGCAGTATGAAAGTAGGAATTGGTGATTAAGTCACTTTACCAATTATTGAAGGGTCAGAATCCAAAACCTAATTCAATCTCTGGAGATATGTCTAGTGAAAGCCATTACTTTAATTGTTACTATTGGTCAATACCTGGCCCAAAAAGTGGGTACTTTTGGTCTTGAAGAAAAATTTGACGAGAAGGATGACCACCCCCCGAAACCTGATCAAAAGTACCCAAGGTACTTTTGGTTTTGTGGTAATTACTAACGTGAAAATTAGCCGATTTGTAGGACAAAAAGTTTTAAATACAGCACACTAACGATGGCGGCTGAAATTCGTCCAAGACTGAAATTTACTCTAGAGGTACTTCTTAAACAATTGGTAGGTTTGTGTTAGCATTTTGCTTAAAATTTGCCAATTATTATGTTTTCATGTATATAAGAAAAGAGAATATCATCACTTTCATTAGGTTCCTCGAATAAAATAACGAATTTACATGGTTAAAATGCCGAAGTCGAGTGTCATGGCATACGAAATGTTGGTTAAAAAGTGACGGTATATTTAGTCGTTCACATCTTGGTCATTTCGTGAAGGAATACCTTTTAACAAACATTTTTGTTGGTTATTATGAGGACGTGATATTGAGTTCAGGCACCTGTCATCCTCTATTCTACAGGAGGTTTTGATATTTAAATATGATATTATGATATGATACTTTTGCCGTATTTCCTTCTTTAGAAGCCTTGAAAGAATTCCACTCACTTCTTCAATCTCTCCATCCGTGTCTTTTCTTTACAATTGAACTCGAATCTAATAAATGCCTTCCATTTTTATATGTTTGCATTAGAAAAACTAGTTCGTTTGGTTTTGCTACGAGTACTTACAGGAAACCAACGTTCACTGGACAATACATTAGATGGGATTCGTTCTGCCCGAAGAAACGCAAGGTGGCCACTTTGTAAAGGTTATCAAATCATAAATTAAGTGATATATTGAATGACACCCCAAACACACATCCTTTCTCTCGTTAATTATCATGAAAAGAAGAAGAACAAGAAGAACAAGAAGAAGAACAAGAACAAGAAGAACAAGAACAAGAAGAAGAAATGAAAAGAAAAAGAAGAGAGAGAGAAGAAGCAGCAGCAGCAGCCAGATTCCAATTCCGGGACAAATAGTTTATGTATCTCTGACACTTGATATGTATCTCACACATTTGTTTTCAGAGGACTTTTGTGATCTCTTGTTGTCCATCATGTCAACTATCAATCAATAGTCCAACAAGACTTATACAACATAAACGACTTTCAAATCGTCTCTACTACTAATCTAAGCAATGAATTGCTTATTCATGAGACGTTAGCTATTAACGACCTCAGTCCATTAATGAACAATAACGTATCATCTTCCCCTTGTATTTGTTTTAATATGTATTTGTCCCTTGTTAGTTGTTACCACTTTCCTATTGTTCCTTTGTCATTGCGTTTGTTTACATCTGTGTAGTATTAACTTCAGATACTTTTTCTCTCCATCGTACAGATCGTACAGATTATTCTTCCCCTTAGCAGCGTACAGTTTATACTTACTCTGAAGATGTCAACAGTTCTGTTTGACGAAACGTTAGTTTAGTTTTTTAATAAAAAGGAAGATAAGATGTGAACGGCTGGCAAAACAAATCCTGCAAGGAACAGTCCCAGTGGACAGGCCTGACCCTGACAGAGGCAGTGAGGAAAGCAGAAAATCGTGCCGATTGGAGAGAAGTGGTTAACAAGTCATCAATGATGCCCCTACGGACTACCAGACTAAGGGATGAGGAGAAAAGAAAATATGGGGGCGGTCAACGCACCCCTCGCTCCTGCTGTCCGCCACCGCCTTAAATTAATGTAACTTTAACATCATCTGTAGTCTTATCATGTATAGTTGGGGATTCAGGACGTACACGTCGAGCATGTGCTTTCCCAAACCTGTTAACAAGTATCACTTGAAATTACTGTGGAGCATCCAAGAGCGACGTCCCTCGATTAAATATGGTATTAATATATAACCCCACAATTTTGTGTAATCTATTTGCTATTGTACTGCCTCAAGGAAACCCTCAGAAGGGACATTAAAAAAATTCCCCCGGGGGGGGGGTATTTAAAAGACAGGTGTTGACCAAGTGGGCAGCTTCTAAGCATCTCGCAATATTGCAAAAGGGAGAGAAATAAATTAAGACCCTTGAAAATGTTTATAGAAACAAATAAATAGAACTCGTAACACTCAGAAAAACAAGGGCTCCTTTCCTCTGAGAAATCTAACCTAGTCTACGATCTGTTAATACAGGAGTAAACCACTCCACAAAGGGGGGTGCAATGACCAGTTAGGTATGCCCGTGACATGCAATTCGTGTTTTACCTAAGCTGTCTGCACCTGGATATTGAGTGATGTGAATGCAAATGAAGAGTCTGTGTGCTCCCTTGTAACTGCTAGAGGGTTTGAAGTACATTGACAAAAGCTTCGGTTCTTTTTTGTTTTAACAGAAATTCCGAAGGAATCAATTTTAAGCGAAACATCTAACGTTTCCTGGAAAGTGTTTTACTCCTAGCGCCTACTCATGACTAACATTATATTCCGACTAATCGTGAACTCATCTAATCTCTTTATATCAAAGACAACGTTCTTTCTATAAATTATCCAACCAACTGTCAGATCATTAATTTCATTTAGTATGTGTGGGGTGGGTGGCTGCGCTTTCAATTGGTGAAGATGGTGTTGCAAATTGGTGCGTTGCTGTCTGTTTTGTTTGAAAGCTTTCTTGGAGTATCGGATGGCAATGTGTTTGAGCTTTTTCTTGCCCAAATCCCACCAGGCTTCGAAACTGTGTCTGTTTGCTTTGCCAATGTTGCCAATAAGAGGTGATCTTATCAATAAAGGCACGTTTTTTTAGGAGTGTGGTATTGAAACGCCACAGATCGCCTTTGAGGGGTTCTTTTGGAAAGCGTTTTAAGGTGGTAGTTGCCATATCATGGTCCGAATATGGGCAGGTGTAGATCCTTCACACAATGTACGGAGTACATATCGGACACTGGTTGCAACACTTCAGCCAACCATTTTGCCAGTTGATGTTGACCAGAACCGACCATTGATAGAATAGGTCTGAGAGCCACACCGACCTTATGAGTCTTGGGCAACCTGTACATTCGTGGTCGCACCGAACCAGTCGGGCGAATTCTATCATATACATCAGCCGTCAATTCCTTTTCTTTTTTCAACGCTAATAAGCGTGATTGCAGTTTCCTTTCCATGTTGCTCGTTTTATCATGGGAACTGACATCTCCAAGCAGTTTGAACTTTGACTGATCACCCAAAATAGTATCCATCTTGTTCAAATAGTCTGAAAAAATTCTAAAACATCGAAAGTTATCACTGGATACGAGGAAGAGAGTGCTAGAGTGTTACGTGAAATCCACCCTGTGGTACGGATAGGAGTGTTAGACCCATAACACCGTCAATGCAAAAAATACTCGAAGCAGCTGAGATGTGATTTTTTTAGAAGAACGTTAAATATATCATGGTGAGAGCATCAATCAAACGCCGAGGTTTTAAGAAAAGCAAAAGCAGAAAGAAGTTTCATCAGAGCCAATCGGGAAAGGCAGATGACATTTATGGGCCATATCATGAGAAAGGAAGGGCTTGAGAACCTTACTCTGACTGGACAAATTGAAGGTAGAAGAGGCAGGGAGAAGTAAAAGGGAAATGAGATGCAGAGAGAATCACAGGACCAGGAGGAGGGGAATCACATAAGAAAAGAATGGAGCGAACGCACAACGAAAGTTTAACGTGGATGAAGAGAGTGATGGGCAAGAAAGCGAAGAGAGAAATCACTCAAATAAAGAAAAACGAGCAACTGTATTACGGCACTATCACTTCACACTTTCGAAACTGCAATTGTATTCTGAAATACAATCTGTTTCTATTCTTCTTTCTATAAGTTAGTTATTATCACAAAGCATTTGAAATACTTGTAACAATTACCTTTCATATCATTCTCTTGATGTATTCTAGAATTGTCTTCCCAGTGATGTACTCGTGAATACTGTGGCTGGCTACGAGTTTAAAAACAGTAAAAATAGATCACGAACAAGAGATTTGAAATTGAAACGAAAGCATTCGTTGAGGAGATAAAGTTGAAGATACTTTGCCACGGTGATCAAGACACTTACATAAGTAAAATAGTCGTTGCTCTTATAATGTAGGCATAAAGAATTTAAAACCCGCTCATGTCATTGATGTTTGGGGCATCTAGAACAAACATATGTTGTAGTGTCCTCAAAGTGTCCTGTAAACTAAAAATAAACAGGAGGATACCAGTGTTAACCACTGACAGCATATTTTGGTAAACACAACCATTCTCGTGAGCTTGCACGAGTGTCAAAGACTTTTTCTTCTTTCTTGCGTACTTTACTATTTTGACTTTTTCTTCTTTCTTGCGTACTTTACTATTTTGACTTTTTCTTCTTTCTTGCGTACTTTACTATTTTGACTTTTCTTCTTTCTTGCGTACTTTACTATTTTGACTTTTCTTCTTTCTTGCGTACTTTACTATTTCGACTTTTCTTCTTTCTTGCGTACGTTATTATTTTGACTTTTCTTCTTTCTTGCGTACTTTACTATTTCGACTTTTCTTCTTTCTTGCGTACGTTATTATTTTGACTTTTCTTCTTTCTTGCGTACTTTACTATTTCGACTTTTCTTCTTTCTTGCGTACGTTATTATTTTGACGGGCAACATCTCAAAGAGAAATCTCCAATATGATAAATACGTGCAGTCTTTTTGTAAAAAGATCCTCAATCGATAGGAGCCCTTACTTCCCAAAACTATACCAGTGCTTTTGAACCTATATTGTGCCGCGACTCATTTTTCATCTGTAGAAAATCGGCCAATACACTATTATCTGAAAATGTTTAAAATACCATTCTATAGCCTTAATACAGTATACTTTATAATCATAATAAATCGTCTCTTTATTTATCTATATTCACTCAGTATCAAACGTAGAAATGTTTGGATGGACACAAAGACTGGACACCCTCGGCAGGAATGGAAAAAAGAATCAAACAGAGCTGTCCCTCTGGGTCCGTTCTTTCCAAAAGGGAAAGGGGTTTCCCCGGGGGAATCGTCATTGAAGTTGCCCTACAGAAAGCGGCCTAACCCGAA
This sequence comes from Alatinidae sp. Z8VKAUB7J3, assembly GCA_010016025.2. Classification (NCBI taxonomy): domain Eukaryota; kingdom Metazoa; phylum Cnidaria; class Cubozoa; order Carybdeida; family Alatinidae; species Alatinidae sp. Z8VKAUB7J3. Next base: position 8,309,661 of record JAAAKM020721499.1, read on the forward strand.
AATGGAAATTAGACCACTTGATTTCATTCTGATTATGCAGTCATTTTAGAACTTAAAGGCTAAAAGCAATGTTGCATAATCCTGAGATTTCCTCGCAGTCAGTTACATCACCTCTTATATTGTGCAATGTTATGTTACACACCCTCGTATTCTTGGTTCAAGCTGTACAGACTATATTCCGAGCAAACTATTGAAACTGAATGGCCCTTGAATCATTTCCGTATTCATTAACCAAAACCTAAACAAAAAACACTTCGTCGAACTTTCGATCATCTAATTACACACAACAGCAAATCTTTTATCAAATAAACATGCCTTGTTGCCTTTAAGTAATACCCCGTCCGGTCATGGCGGTCCAAGAGTAAAGGAAAGAATTTCAAAAACAACAAAAACGAGTCTGAGTACCACAGGGCAGTCAAAGCACTAAGTGCTGTTTTACTATTTACAGCGCATTGTATGGTAAGAAGAATGTTTATTTACTATAAAAATGTGTTTGTTGACTTTTAATACAGTATGAAACTGTTTGTATATAGGCCTGGGAAATCCATCATGTGTTTAGCCATGTGCATTTCTCAAACTTGTTGCGTGATGATTAATAATTTTTCAAAACTCATACCTTGGGATTCGTGGTCTTCTTACTATATCTACTAAACGAGAAATGCACAGCGATTCCTGGTCTTTTTACTATACCTACTATACGAGAAATGCAAAGCAAGGGATTAACAAAGAGATTGCAAACTACATGCTATCAAAATTTACTACTACATAACAAATTAGATGGCTAAATACTCTAAACTGATACTAATAAATAATACAATTAAATTTACCAAACACTACCTAAATAAAAAATAAAATCAAAACTCATACCTCGTGATTCCTGGTCTTTTTACTATACCTACTATACGAGAAATGCACAGCGATGGATTAACAAAGAGAATACAAACTACAAACCTAGATCTGTTCATGTCTTGTCCCTTCACGTTAGGGCCCTCAAAATGATTCTAAAATGATTCTAAAATGCAGAGACATATCGACAAATGTCCCACAAAACTAAAAAGGGTTTATCAATTTTCCAAAAGGGGTTACACAAAAATTACGTTAATTGGTGAACAGGCGGGCCCTTACGCTTTAAATATATGAAGCATGCTCTAAAATATGTTCATAGACAATAAGCATGCCCTACAGAGATCATCTGGCTACGGCACTGTTCGTACGGCCATTCTGTATGAAATAACTGTATTAATAAGAGATTACAGTCATGACCAACACGTCCAGGCATGTCATTTATTCTGTTATCAAAAATCGTTATAGATATAAATTTAGATTAAGAATTCTCTTTAAAATAGACAATATTGCTCGGAAACCCTTTCTTATTAAAATTCATTACCTTATAGACGGGAGAGCAGTTTTAGCAGCTGTTTTTCGCATCTGACTGATTCCATCAATTCTGTTTCGCAGTATGCATTTTTGTCACAGTAGAAAAATGCAGGAAACTAAATTTTACAATGTTACAATTGACACTTACATGAGCAAAATGCTGATTTAAACAGTTCATATCTTATTTACAGACAATCGGCATAACGTTAGAGAAACTTAATCAAAATGGATTGCAACGTTTTCAGTATCAAGAATTGTCAAGGCCTTCTCAATGATAAGGCAACGTAGTGTCACGTGGTACATCTGGGTCATACTCTTACAATTGTTTCATCAAGTCAAGTCAAGAGACCCCAAAACAGACTCGGCAATAGGACAGCATTTGATTGAAAACCCATCATGTGCTGACGACTATCAAGAGGATTCCTTTAGGGTATTAGCCAAAGACAGATCTCCTTTTCATCTTGCAGCTTTAACAGCCGCATTTATCAAAACAAAGAAGCCGGTACTCTGTCCACAAAAAGAATTTGTTTACAATTTATGCCCTCTTCAATAACACGAGTGGCACAAAACGTGTCGTTCTCGTGACAGTTATTTTCTAGGATCTTCTCGTTCCAAACTCCGTGACCAAATTCAGGCTTTGACAGCTAAGATTCAGTCACGGGGCCGCTCACAACCACCTCAACCATCGCCGTCTGTCCCTCGTGCTTCTCCCAACTCACGCTCTTCTCGTACATCTACCAGCCCTTCACCTCAACATTCTACTTCATCTCACCCTACTCCTCCTACACCGTCTGATCTCTGCTGGTACCATTTGAACTTCGAGGCTTCTGCTGAAAAATGTTCTTCTCCTTGTTCATTTATCGCCTCCCCAGGGAACCAACTTGGCCAGAGATTGAACGCGACGCAATCGTCCGGCTCAGAAACTCGTAGTCGCCTTCTCTACATCAGGGATAAGCTAATCCATACATTGATTAACTATCTTTTTTTGCTCACACATAATGATATATGGGCTGATTTATTGTCAGATTTATTAATAACTCAGGATGTTCTCACAAACTGATTTTTCTGCTTGCCCAGGAGCTTACCTTTCCATTCGCAATATTTCATTCTTTTCATTTTCTGTGACACCGCCAATTTTATTAACGTCGTTTTGGGAGGTTATCAATGGGTAACCATCATAATATTTCATTGCTCCTTAAGAATTTCAATAGAAAGATGACTATATTTCTTCCAGCGGCTTGATATATAATCTTTGTATGTATATATGCATGCACGTAAATAAAAGCCTCTTATTATATACTTAGACTTATGCATCCTCTGGGTATTTTTATTGTTGTATCTTATCAAGCATAAACATACACTCAGTTTTTCAGTTTTTTCCAGCATTTTTCTATGTATTTGTCCCTCATTCACATGTACAACAATGTTGGCACTGGTAATGAGCAATGGTAATACAGGTCCGGTTGGAACAACAACTCAGATGGAAACCTAAATCCACAGATATAACAAAAAACATCTGAAAACTTCAAACTTTCCTTTACTATGCTTTCCCTACCTGTCTCCATTCTTTGCTCACAACTGCTAATGTTGTATTTACCTAGCCATGTAGGTCTATATATAATTACCAGTTGGTAGTCGTAGAATTCTTTGCTAGACCATGTTGATGGAAGATATCTATCTTACTGGAAATGTCAGGAAGTTTGTTTAATGAGATTTACACCATCTAGACAACAGTCAAGTAGTGTGTATTAGTTTCAGTCTTCTAAAGGTTTTACGTACTGCCCACACATTTCCCAAACCATAACATTTCATTGCGGTGCCATAGTGTATTAGTGCCACAGGTTTGGCTACAGTAATGGATAAGATATATTCACAAATTATCTTTAAATTGCAGTGCATTCTAGAATAAGTAAAGTGTATCCAGAGGTATAAAAACTAGAAGATGAAAGGCACAAATTCCCTGATCGCTGAACATATTGTGAATGGATTTGTGAAGCCGAAATTAAGGTTTTGGGTATGGTTAGCGAAAGTAAACGAGCCTTTAACACAATTTCCGAACAAAAATGAAGTACGGGTTGTACAATTTCTGAGAGCCACTTGGCCATTTCATGTTGTGAGGAGCCAATCATTAGAAAGAATTGATCGAAAGGAAGTTCTTTCTTATATGTTTTGGGGAGGCCATACATACGTGGACGTTGTGACCCGCAGGGTCTTATTCTATGGTAAAGATCGCGAGGCAGCCAGCCTTGCTTATCTAGATTAAGTAAACGTTTTTGGATACGCTGCTCAATTCTGGTTGCAGTATCCTTCTTTTCAACACTACCTAATTTTTGAAATTTGTCTATGACCCGTACAACTGTGTGAACCGAATTGTCCTTACATCACCTGATATCCCCTATTGCTATACTAAATTTGACAAGTACAAGGAGACTGATAGCACAATTAAAGCATTTTCCCCATGAATGTGAAGGTAATATGCTAATAGAAATTGATCAAGCTAAGAAGTCTACCATTCTTGGGAACTTTACTTTAAAACGTCATAAAATTAGATTTGCATATGTCTTCAACGGCAAAAATCTACACTTTACAAAAACGGAATAGTTTCTGTAATTTTTCCATTTTATTTGCAAGAAATTATGGTTACACCGTAAACTTTTCCCAAATAACGGAAACATAATGAAAAATTCTATTATTCCGAGCACTGGTTAAATATTTTGGAGACTTGAATTCCTGGATATCGTGTAAAGCCGAGAATTCGGTTATGTTTTATGAAGAAGTTTTTATTTGATATCACTTCTCAGCTTTTGGAGTGTCTTGTATGTCCAAGAAATCAGTGCAAGTGCCTTATAAATCAGCCAACTTTCTGTTCGAAATGCTTCTGACCAACAATTGACAATGAATAACAATTTTTCCATTATAAGCATAGTTGAAACAAAAGAGGCTGAGTTGATTTTTACCAGTAGTCGTTTTGCTTCACACGCTGCCTCACCACCATAACTATCAGAGAATGCGGTTAGCACAGCAACAATAAAGAAATGTTGTACTCTCCGAGTTTGTTGTTATAGTGCATGATTTCCCCCTCAAACCAACCATTTTCATACAGACCCCCCACTCGTTTTCCTACAGGAGGCAGCTATCGTAAGAACAAAAGAGCCTGCTTGTAAACGAAAAAATGAGAACACTCAGCCCAAATTATCTGGTTTTGACTCAAGAAGATAAAGTGTAATTGACACAGATATTGCACTTAAGCATATTATCAGAGCAAGCTTTCTGACTCCAATGATTTTAGAGTCTCACCACTGTATTTAGCATTTCTCTATTAGTTCTTTCGATCAGAAATCGTAGGCTTAGGTTGAAGTTCTCTGTTCCAGCGAAGAGCAACCTGTAACAACCTGTAACAACCTGTAACAACCTGTAACAACCTGTAACAACCTGTAACAACCTGTAACAAACTGTAACAAACTGTAACAACCTGTAACAACCTGTAACAACTTGTAACAACCTGTACCAACCCCTGTAGCAACCAACCCTGTAACAACCTGTAACAACCTGTAACATCCTGTAACAACCTGCAACAACCTGTAAAAACCGGTAACAACCCCTATAGCAACCAACCTGTAACAACCTGTAACAACCCCTGTAACAACCAACCTGTAACAACCTGTAACAACCTGTAACAACCTGTAACAACCTGTAACAACCTGTAACAACCTGTAACAACCTGTTCCGTATCAACATTAGGAGCCGGAAGCTAAAATAGCGCGCTATAGCGGTAGTATAAATTTACATATCGAAGTGCGAGTCTGAGGTTAAAACCGTATCCGACATCCGTGTTACAGATTGATAAATAAAGAGTTCAAAACACTGCATGAATTCTACTAAATAAAAAGTCAAACAAACAATCAAGAAGTCAAGTATATTATTTGGGTAACATGACGGCACGTTTGACGGCAAAAAAATCTTTGATTGTCAACCACACCCATACAACTACCAAGTTCAAATGGAGTGTATTTCCGTACTGTATTGATGACTGTCTAAAGCAGGGGTTCTCAAAGTGGTCGATATCGACCGGCATTAACCCTCCGGGCAATATCCCCCCGGACAATAACCACCCTTGCCAATAACCACCCTTGCCAATAACCACCCTTGCCAATAACCACCCTGGACAAGATCCCACCGAACATTAGCCACCCGTGCCAATAGCCCCCAGTCATTTATTCTTAGTCAGTCTTTGCCAGGCCAGTCCGATCTGGTGTAGCGATTTATTATGACTCCCTCCCTCTTGTCACAACAAGCCATAGCATAATGAATGTTGATTAATAACGATTTTTGACTGACCAAATCAGCTGGTGATCACTCCAAACAATGACCAAGGGAATCATAATACATGTAATGCAGTTAAAGGGTAGCACAATTGGAGCCTTCTTTAGGTGCCATGTCAGATTCTAATGTTGGTGATAATGTTACTCCCAGGTTCTGTATTTGATGGCAATTGCAACACGTCCATTGGCCTTAATCCCAGCAAACTGCCCAAGCCTTCTGCATTAGTAGACCACTGCCTTCCTTTTGCACGCTTTCCTTCAATTTATGCAGTGAAAGCCAGATGTTCTATGTCGCCTTTTCTCATTACATGCCCCAAGAATTTCAACTGTCTTATGACTAATGCTCCCATCAAACCCCTGCTTGTGCCTGCCTTTTCCAAAACCTTTGCATTTGTCATTTTTGCAGTCCATGGTATTTTCAACATTCTTCTTATGAACCAATTTGGATGCATCTTACAATAAAAGATCGGAAGATGGCGATCGAAAAACTTGAAACGGTTATCAGCAATATAAAATACCTTACACAAACGTAAAAAGCCACTTTCCTAGTGTTTTGGATGGCACAATAAGTCATCAAAAGTGAATAAAAACTTGATCTTCTCTTGATATATTAGATGATTGTGGTCTGCTTATGATCATTTTGTCGTTTGGATAATCGAGATTCCAGTAATGGAAGATTCACTGTAAAGGCAAATAGAGAGAGAAAACGTGAAGAGACAAGGGCTCAAACTTGCGTATTATGCAGTTTAAGGAATCTTGTGTCAAGAAACATGTTTGCAATTTTTCCAACATTTTAGTCTCCATACTGCCTACGTAGCTTTTATTCTTAATTAGTCCTTTTACATTATTACCTTGTTATGAAATTCGTAAGTTCCTGTTCTAGTATACATGCAGCGCGAGTTAGGACGTTCCTGTAAGTTGTGTTCGACTTGCAGTTATGACTCAGTTAGAGTCGAGCATTGCAGATGGATCCAATAGACACGGTACTGGTGTGGTGAATCATCTTCGTTAGGGTTTTCGTTTGCCGCAGTCTAGTCGTCGGTTTTTGGATACTGTGATCCCTTTTAGGGGTTATTTATTGCAGTAAATCATCCAATGATAGAGACAGCTCACCGCGACTTCTGTCATCGTTATTTATTCACAAACCTCAATCTTCTTTAAAAGTAAAAGAGAATTACAAAGGTATATTCCTCGCAGTCTCTATCGTTGCCCAAACTAACGCCTAAGGGGAAGTGAGGCCATGCCTACTGAAGATGCTAGTAAAACTTTATTCTAAGGAACGATTGGCGGAAACATTTCCCACCTAAGAAGGCTCATCATTTCTTTCAGAGTATTTTGGACAGTACGTTTCTTTGAAATTACTATAAATTTCCTACCTTAACAAAATGACTCTTTGAATAACACGTTTAACCACTTTACCATATGGTGCCCATTTTTGCGTGTTTTGTAGGTCATTTAGATACGATTTCAAATTTACTGTGAGAGGGTAGTCCAAAGATATTCATCTTGTGAATGGAATATAGTGTATACAGTTGGAGAGCACAGTATCTCTTCAGAATTTGTGCTAACGCGACCATTGCGGACAAATTGCAAAAAACAACATGTTGCACCAAGCGCCCATCAGAACAGCTTTGTTGGCGTCACATATGAAGCTGCACACGATTACCTCCAAAAAACAGATGTAGGTAACCAAGGCAGAATATTACAAGTCAGGAGCGTGAAACTTTTAGCAACGAGGCAAGGCCCTAGTTTAATACCACAAAAGGTACTTCCACATCAAGCGTAACAATAATGGTCAATGGAGAGACAACAAACAAAAAAGGCACTCCAGATCTTATCCAAAACGTACATCGCTAGTAAAATATTTCTTTCATAACACAAAAAATGGCGCGTAGAAAATGAGTTCTAACAATCTTTAAACATCATTTGATTTTTCTTTTTTTGTAAATGATCTTCAAAGATCAATGAAAATGGCTGCCCTAAGTGCCAGATGCTAAGCAATTGCATATATATTGGAAGATGAGTCTCATCGACTGATCAAATGACATTTAATTTATGCTTACTTATTCCTTCATTATGCATTTGCCTTAATCATAACTTATCACGTGATAGATTAATTTGACGTCACTTCGTCTTTATTAAAAGATTACAGATGCGTTTTGTTGTTATTAGTAACATGTGGTTATACTTGTTTTAAATGCCATTTAGCCCTTTTTATATATTTGGAACCGTTCTCTATGGTTTCTAAATACAAATTTGTCAAAATGTTAGGCTTGGAAATATGACGTCATCAAAATCGACAATTACCCACTAATTAATGCTAATTACCTTTCAATTAGCATTAGTTGCTTTGAAATGTATTAAGAACTTAATTTTAGATCATTCTTTAAAATATTTGTAAAATTCATCAAAATCATCTCGAGTTATAATCCTTCGAATTTTTCCGCCATATATGGTCAACTTTTTTATCAGGGTCACGTGACCAGACCACAGGCCGTGACGGCCAAATTTTTCCTCCTTTCATCTCCTCGATTGGACGTTTGATTGATTCATTTGGCCATTCACAGCGGATACAGTGCTTTTGATATAGCTGTTGACTGTTTTGGTGCACATCCTATTTTCGGCTTCTAGGATCTATGCTTATTTGTTCAATGCTGCAGTGTTGCAAACCTGTTTATAACTGGCGATGTGTCTAAAAGGCTAACAACCGGCTTAAACGTTTTCCGATCTTAATTTCGATTCTATCCTTTTCACATTCTTCAGTTTTATAATTTTATTATTCAAACTTCTCTTTTGATGGTCTCCGACTTTTTTGGGTCTATCTTGTTTGCTGTTGCTACGTAAATGCTATCATCTGTCTATTAAAAGGAATAAAGGTCAAGTATAAATAACCGCACATGAAAACAGAGGTAGAAAAGTTAATACAGGGAAGATGGAGAGAAATTAAGTATAAATGAAAAAACATGTGTATGTAAAGGAAGTAAAAGGAATAAAGGTCAAGTATAAACATTCGCACATGGAAACATAGGGCGAAAAGTTAATACAGGGCAGATGGAGAGAAATTAAGTATAAATGAAAAAATATGTGGATGTAAAGGAAGTAAACGGAATAAAGGTCAAGTATAAACAAGTGCACATGGAAACATAGGGCGAAAAGTTAATACAGGGAAGATGGAGACAAATTAAGTATAAATGAAAAAATATGTAGATTCTCTCTGTATATTCTATATTTTCTGCTACCAAACTTACTATTAGATATATATGCATCACCTATCCTAACTCTATAATTTGTATATTTCTTCAAAGCCTGCTAAAATTGCAGCAACTAAGGTCTCTTCTCTGTCTCAATGCAGATCACTTGATTACCTCTATTTTAATTGCAAATTTCTGTTGCTCTTACTGCTCACTGTATCTCGCAAATTATGCCTTTGACTGCCCAAACACTGGCCTTCTCCATTACTATGATAGCCCCTGCCCTGCAAATGTACAGTGCCATGGGCCTCTACGACTTACAATGCTTTCCTCCCTATATACCCTTAAGCTTCTCCATTGCCTGTATAGATTTCCGAATTATCTTGTTTCTTTGGTTAGGAGTATCTTATTTCTGTGGCAAATGCGGAGGACACTGAACATAATGACGTCAGAAAATGTCTGTCCCTAAATTGGTTAGGACTTGATTAATGTAGGTCTACATAATATTTACGCCATTCAACATTCAGCGTTAATTCTATTCAGATACAAGTGTAATGACCTTACAAACTCCTAACAGAATAACACAAATATGCTTTGTAATACTGTACTTTCATATACACAATTCGGAAGTGAAATGATACTCTTTCTGTCCCTTTGTCATTCAACCTTAAACGAAAACGACTTCCATGAGACACAAAGTGGCTGTTCATTCAATAAATTTACCTTAAGCACCAAATTCTTCATAGCTGATTCATACAGGTTATTTTTGAAGGCTGGGAGACCAACATGTTTTGGGAAAGATTACATGTGATTATAATGTAGCTCTATGTCCTTCAGCTTTGTGTAAAAACAAAAATCCATCCTTACATTTTATTTAAGTAACCAATTTTTTGATACAGAATATTTGTAATTGCCTTTGAGCTATCTCCCACCTCCCCACAAAAAATGATTGCCTAGGTCCAGTGCTTGGAAGCAATGCATGAAATTTGTTAAACAGGTGCAGATCTACAGGCCTTCTAGCCTGTTTGCTCCACCGCTCTTCCTCATTTCTGCATCATTTCTGTTAGATTTGTGTTAGATCTAATGAATCAAAGTCGACTCGAAACAAATCTAACACAAATTCGACGTCTAAAGCCAACATAAACTTTTGCCACATTTGTGTTAGAATTGATTTAGATCTAATGAATTAAAGTCGACTCGACATAAATCTAACACAAACTCGACGTCTAAAGAAAACATAAACTTTTGTCACATTTGTGTTAGATTTGTGTTAGATCTAATCAATTAAAGTCGACTCGACAGAAATTAAGACAAATTCGACGTCTAAAGCCAACATAAACTTTTGCCACATTTCTGTTAGATTTGTGTTAGATCTAATGAATTCCAGTCGACTCGACACAAGATCTTGACTGGATAGTGAAATTCTGGATTTGTTGGAGGGCGTTGATGCTACTGATACGGAGGTAAGCGAATCAAGTAATTTTTCCCTTCTTACTGCCGAAAAAGAACTCTAATCGACAGTGTTATCGCCTCTATAATTTTCCACCTCCGGCACAGGTTCAACATCCCGCTTCTACGTTTCTCATATCACAGAAGCATGTCAAGCTTCCAAAGCTGGAACTCCAGAAATATTCTGGACGTGTCACAGACTGGCCATCTTTCCAAGAATTATTCACGTCAGCCGTTCACTGTTATCCGAATCTTATGTACATCAATCCATTCATGTGTCTGATGACGTATCTAAGTGAAGATTGATTGTGGCTGGTTTTGTTTAACCGATAGAATGTCTTTAATTTCGTTGGTTAACCGTTAACGGACTTAAAAAAAATTGATGTCGGGATAGCATGACTGGGGAAAGCATTAATTTAAGACATACATATGAATTACCATCACATGAAAGTGACATAAAGTCAAAAGCCGTTTTCGCAGATAACTAGAATATTTTCAAAAAGGGTTTTTCTTTCAGTTTGATACTTCTACTATATCAAAAACTGTTAAAACATAAGTTGTGCCCGGAGATATTCAACACGAATAAGACTTATTTAAGAAACAAACATACTTAAAGGAACTACACCGAGCCGTGGAGGTGAAGATTCCACCCTAATGCATTCCACCCTAATGCTTTCCACCCTAATGCATTCCACCCTAATGCTTTCCACCCTAATGCTTTCCACCCTAATGCTTTCCATCCTAACGCTTTCCACCCTAATGCATTCCACCCTAATGCTTTCCACCCTAATGCTTTTCACCCTAATGCTTTCAACCATAATGCTTTCCACCCTAATGCTTTTCACCCTAATGCTTTTCACCCTAATGCTTTCCACCCTAATGCTTTCCACCCTAATGCTTTCCACCCTTATGCTTTCCACGCTAATGCTTTCCTCCCTAATGCATTCCACCCTAATGCATTCCACTCTAATGCATTCCACCCTAATGCTTGTGACGCTTCAAGAAACGTTTCGCACAATATTATAAAACTATTGTATAAGTCCATCAAGCAAGCAGGTTTTCACTAAAAAATTACATTGAGCAAAATTCACGTAAGTGGTCGTTTGGTTATTGCTCAAAAAATGTCTTCATACAAGTACCTAAACTTTTGATACCCGCATCTTAAGTAAAATTAGTAAAGATGATAGCTTCTGGATTTTTCACTTGTAGAACTTCTGAGTGAGGATGCTTTTCCCAGTGATGAATTATAGGCGGCTCCTTTGGTAGTTCCTCGATTTGGATCAACAATTATTTGGGCAAAAGGGTGGAATCATCAAAGAGTGGTACCACTTCATAGTTAATTATCAGATACAAATATGACGTCATCATCAAAACATTTCCCCCTTCTTATCTAACCTGTACAGAACGGCCACCGATCTATAACGGCCAAAATTGGTCAGTCCCTTGGGTGACCGTTATAGGCAGGTTACACCGTACTAATATAATATGAATAGATGTCCATTCGATCGAATGGCACTCTTGTTTGTCTTCCATGTAATGGCATCGCCGCTTAACACATCCAATGAGCCTCTTCGTCTAGAATGATTTTCGAAACGAAATTTTGGAGAGTGCGTCGAGCTCGATATCATCACTTACAGCGATAGAATTTAGCATTGGCGGACAGGCAAGCGCGATAGATCTGCCGATAAACCATTTTTCGGAACAAGTGTCGTCATCTGCCATCAAAGTTGTTGTATAAAATATATCGGAATGTAATCGACTCGCTTCAGTCAAATTAACATTACTTTGATATCTTCCTCTACGACAATTTTTCGCGATGTGTCCAGGCAAGCCACAGTTAAAACATTTCATCGTGTTTCGATTTCTTGGGGTCTACCCACTCGGTTTCTGAACACCACGTGCTGCAAAGTTGTCACGACCAAACTTTACTTTCGAACTAACACGTTACGCCTCGTTATTTTCGGTATTCGTCATCATTCTAGAACGTTCTTTCCGTTTCTGGTCTTCCATTAGAAGTCGTTGTCGAAGAACAGCTTTAGGTCAATTTCCTAATTCATTAATAGTGACTTTGAGGGGTCACTCGCGGACAAATTTAAGTTGCCAAAAGCTGTCAATTAGCAAAAGCTTCCCGCTATCATGCAACTGCAGCCAAAATAACAGTAGTCATATTCATCATCTCCTTACAATAAAATTACGAAATTTGTTATGGCAGTTCCTAACACGTCAAAAAAGTCAAATCTTGAGAGAAATATTCCTCTACTTTGTTACTCAGGTTCTGAAATAATTAGTATAAACCGACACTTAGTAATACTTGTTTTGGTTGAATCATTGTGACATGAAGTTTATTTTCAGATAATGAAGTCTCGCATGAAGTCTCAATTTTCTAATGTTTACCAAATACTGAGCTTGATATGATATCACTTGTATGCTCTTTTACAAACACCTCTTCCCCTATCCTCTCTCGATAGTTACATTTGAGCCAACAAGGAAAATCAAAAGCGTTTGGAAGCCAATTCTTCTTGAGAGAAACTTGACAGAAACCTTTCGGGACTAGCGGTATATTTAGTGAAGCGTAGACCCCCTATACCTCCGTGGCTTTAGGGCTGGCTCCAACCGACTGAATTAGTATTTGTATACTAATAGATATTTTTGGTCGTTTACATGTAAAACTCTCTCCACTCCAGTAAATCGACCGATGAAGTGGGTCTATTGTTGCTAAATTTCATCTACTTCTCGATCTTCATCTATCATCATTTCCGATATTTGATCTATCATATCCTCTACTATCGTAAGTTTAAATGGTATTGTACTTTCCACTAGCCTCTGTAATTTAAGAATGTCGCCTCGTTGCAAATACTCCTCTATCAAAGACCCATAATAGTCGATTTTCTTCATTTCCTTATCAAACGCCGTAATGGCGGTCAAGATACTCGTAAAACTCGTCGTTGATGAAGCCATCGTCGTACATAAAACTCATAAAATCCAAATCACTCAGCTCCGTGTCCTGGCAGGGTCGCCACTTTATGGTGAATCCCCTGATCCCCTCGAGAAGAATCCACGCATAAAAACTCAAATTGCAGTATGGTACATTCCAACGAGAAAATTCTTGTGTCGTACAATGTAAATTGCCTACGATGTTAAGGACATACAAGAAATTTCATCCATTTTCAAACTTTGCTTAAGAATTAATTCGTAACCTGTTTCGAGGTGTCATTGATTATTTTCTCTGGCTATTGTTTCCATATGTAAAGTAAATTTCAAGCAGATCTCTGATACTGTGATTTGCCTAGAGCAGAAGTATCATTAAGACCTACTTCCAGATAAGAGTTTATCACAGAGAAGAGAGGATTTGAAATGTCAGTATCGAATAGACACTAAAGAAGTAGAAAATATGTCACCACCGGCATTTCAACCAATAATGCATCAAAATTTGAAAAACTGTTGGGAAAATATGGTCTTGATAGTAAGAGAATCATGGACAAACTTACATTGTAGCATTGTAGCATTGCGCTCTTCTTATTATCTTTTCTGTCGAAGAAATAAACATTGGACAAACCCAGAAAATCTAAATTATCATTAAAATAGGGCCTTATATATTTATATATATATTATTTTTAATTAATTTTTTTTTATTTATTTATTTATTTATTTATTTATTTTTATTTTTTTTATTGACTTTGCGTCTTTATCGCCACCATCGCACCATTGACCTTGTTGCTATTGTTATTATCATTGTTATTGTTATTTCCACTTCTATTTCTGATACCCTAAGAAACAAAGCTTGCACTGTATTATTGATACTAAAGATTCTGACTCCAAGAGTAATAGAGTATAACAACGCTTCCTGAAGACTGATAAGAGTTCTTTAGATAATCTTTAAAGCCTTCCGCATACACCAAGTTGCTTTTAGACTTGGGTAAAGGATGATCCTTTCCAATAGTGTAGGCGTATGTATCCATGTTGTAGTTGCCTCGTTCTGATTTTGAGTATATACCTCGTGTTTGACCTGCTTTGGCAGTCTTGGATCTATCGCTGTTGAGATGAGGTAGAGGATCTCTGATAGAAGGAAAAGAATTTTACTTTACGATAGTTGTCTATTTGTTAATGCGCACCATGGGCGGGATGTAGTAACGGCTTCCTTTGCTTTCTCCTCGAAGGCAGTTGACTGTTGACCAATCCAATCCAGTTGACTGTTGACCAATCCATGACTTTGCCGCCAAAAAGAATTTGTTTGGGACATTGTTTTGTTTAAGTAGTTTACGTTCTACGTCCGTACAGTGTCATTAGGTAGCCAATCATTGTTCGTATTTTCAACCATTTGTAGTTTTTCGATCCTCTCTATTGTTTCGTTCTAATTGTATTTATGGCGTAAGGTGTCATACGAAAAAAGCTTTTCAGCCTACAACATGAGTCGTCTCTTTAGAGGTCTATTCGGATTTTGTACCACCAACGCGCCAGTACGCAGTACTTCCCTTTCAGTGGTTTACACAGGGACCAAAGCTCAGGGCTTATTTTCTCAGCAGCTATGGTCCTAAGGGATATACAGACAATAAAGAGTTTAAGAAAACTATATATAGATGATGCAATACTGAAGTATAGTAAGGGCCCCACAAAGTGTGGTACGGTGCATAGCTCGCTAATCGCCTCTGGTACATGCTACATTGTAAGACATGTTGTTAAAAATGGAAGGAGAAAGGATCAGGTTATTATAGTAGAATGTACCACATCACTTCAGGTCTGCGTTTAAAGACCATTTTCAATTACATCTTATTTAGGCCTATGCAATGAACATTAATCATTACAGATCAACCGGTTCAAATCCTCCCATTGGATTCCTTTTCTTCCTTTCGTATCTCTTATTACCCTCGTCACTTAATTCAAACAATGAGACTACGTACACTCTCTCTACACTAACACGTGAGATGCACCTCAAGGTACACTCTCAGTTTGCCATTACAGATCAACCGGTTCAAATCCTCCCATTGGATTCCTTTCTTTCTTTACTATCACTTATTACCCTCGTCACTAAATTCAAACAATGAGACTACGTACACTCTCTCTAAACTCACACATGAGATGCACCTCAAGGTACAATCTCAGTTTGCCATTACAGATCAACCGGTTCAAATCCTCCCATTGGATAATCCGAAGCGGCGGAACCTTTCCTTTTACTATACGAAGACATTCCTGAAGACGAAGACATTGACATTATGTAATTCTTTATAGAAAGCGGGTTGTGTTGAAAAAAACGTGATCAGTTGAAAACACGATGTTATTGACAAACGCCTCTTCCAAATAAACGCCCATATCGAATAAACGCCAAGGGTAAATTCTTGAATTTAAATTAAACGCCCAGGGTGGTTAATTGGTCAAATACGGTAGTTTGATAAGTAAATAAGTACAGGTAGACTATAAGGGATACATACAACAGGTTTATTTACGTAACAGAACATGAACATTGCACAAAATAGCGAAACCAACAGTGCACTATTTACGGTCTCACAAATCGCGCTTTTCGAGATGAGGCAAGGACAAGCCTTAGAAATCTCAATCGTCGATTTTTTAAGGGCAATCAAAGAGGTCTTTATCACCCCGCAAAGGTTGATAGAATACCGCTGCAAGATCTTAGAGTTGAAAATGCTGGCTGATACCTGCAAAGACCAAGCATCAAGTACCTCTTATTATATTCTATGTTATGGTGTATATAGTAATTTATAGAGTCGAAGTAAAGATTTGGGTTTTTATCTGGTTGGTACTTTTGGGTAAGATGTTACTTAGGGAGTAGCAGCTAACTTATATATGACGAACAAAGTTAATGAATCGTAAATTGTGCTTTTGTCGTCAGTTAAGCATAACTTTCCACCAACTTACAGTCATTCAACTGTCATATTTTGAGGGATCTTCAGGATCCTCGTCCACATAACATTGTGTACTTAAAAGACAGCCTAAATTTCCTGAAGTAAGAGTATGATAGAGTTGCTACTTTTTGCGCTCTGATATTAAAGATAAAAATCTAAGTTTAAACATCCTTATTTTTCATTTTATATCTTTTCTATTGTACAAGATGTTGCTCAAGGAAGCGAATTAAAATACGGTTGGAAACAGGGCGATCTAAATAACAGGAATAAACGTAAATTGTGTATCAACGATGACTATATTCTCATTAACCATCCATCATTACTCCCACTTTGAAAACATGCTAGAAATTCAGTTTATTTGCAATTCAGAAAATGCATGGATATTTCTGATACTTATCAATTGATTTTCAAAATTCTAGAGCTTTCAGCTTATAAACTCAGATATTGAAGAATAACTTATAAAGCAATAAGTTATCCAAGAATAGAATACGCAGCAGTAAATTATGCAGTATCTACATTTTGTTTAATTTTGCTAAGAGCTAAGCTCCTTGGTACATGCGGGAAAATTGTTCCTCGTGTTAACAATTTTTCATATTAGCCTTGCGAGTCTAACTAATAATTACATCACATCAGGCATTCATTGACTTTGCAGATATGATCACAGTAGGGAAATACATAATTCCTTGTATATTGCATATTTACTTATACGAAAAGCACCTGTCTTTTTAAACACAACAAGGGAATGATATGCAGATTGCAGAATAAAGGGATTGTACAAATTGGTGTGATTGCTATGAAATCGACATGAAGCTCCTGTTGAAGAACAAGAACTATTTTAAGTATAAAACTATTCCCCAAAACATTACGAGTTCCAGTTTGTTTTGTTGCCGATACTTCGCATCATCTGTAATGGTTGAAATACCATTAGAATAAAGACGACACTTACGCCTATTGATGAACGATGATTATGAAGATTGCTGTTCCAGTGACGAGGGAATGCAAGGAACGTGGTTGAGTACTAGCAATTCTTTAGTATTCTTAATGCTTGTACAACTCTTACCCTACAATTCTATCACTGAGGGTTTCCCTGTGGTGCGCCATGAGATCTTCTTTTCGGCAAATCTAAGACCCTATGGTACATCCTTAAAACGGTGCAACATAGGGGTTGCTACCAATCTTGCGGTGAGCTACAGCCATTTCCCACGTGGCAAGCACGGACTGCCAATTTTTCGTAAATATCACACTCCATATAAGGTCCCTCGCTTACCTTGTCCATGATTTTGCCTCTCTGGTTCCTTTGTAATGCACTTCCTTATGAGAGTATCGAGGAAATCACCTTCCGCCGCCCTGCGTAGGTTAAGCTTTTTGCTTAGACCATCGTCGGATATAGGTTAGAGAATAGTCATTTTATGATTCTGTTCTATTAACAGCAGTGTAGTTTTGCATATTGGAATTTCCGTCACACGAAGGACAGAGTCTGTTTCATGTCCCTTGACTGCTTATAAGGGGGAGCTAATGAGGCGACTTGAAAAATACGTTTTCACCGAGGTCACCAAATTGCAGTAAGTAGAGCAAGAAGCCATAATAGTACCTTTTCCGATTCAGTGAAGGCGTTTTCTTCTTAGTAGCAATTTGAAAACGTGCAAGTTAACGTATCAAAAGCCTTTAAAACACACCAAATTGAAGAGGAACTTTGCTATTTTGTCTTTTATATGGGGAGTAAGCTCTTCGGTAGAAACGTCATTAGAACCACCAGTGCCTGATTAAGTCAAGGTCCTTCTTGCAACAGATCTGTCCAAAGACCAGCCAGTCCTTGTGTTAAAAAGCGCCCTATCTAAGCCACCCCATGGTAGAATTGTAACAATCCCGCGTGCGACTTTACAAACACTTCATACATTACCCCTTGGTGGGCGTGGCTGCCTAAAGGCCTGCCGAGGCATCTTAGTGGGGTCGATTAACCATTTTTTTCTGAGAGTGTTCAGACCAGAATGAGACTTTCAGAAATCGTAAATCTATTTATTTTAAACTACTTTTTGACCGGAGACAGATTTTATAAACGTTTGGCTTGTGATATTGAATACGAATATACACGCTTTATAGGGTTTTAGATGACTGTCTAGTGAATGGCTATAAAAGGAACACCAAGTAAAACGTAGGTCTTAAGTGTTAATTAAGAAGGTCAAGGTTTGCAGTTTTTTAATTATTCTTACTACCAGGTTCAGCTCTTATTTGAGGTGATCACGCTAATCTTTTAGAAATATAATCAGGAGATGGTGGGTAGATAATACGCGCATCAGTTTGGACATAAGCACGAAACCTTCCTGGTATCAATAAACCAGGGAGAGTAGAAAAAGTTGTCGACATAGCAGCAATTAAAATTAACGTCGGCAGCTACCAAGGAGAAGGGGACTTAACGGACGGTCTGTTGCATGGAATTCCACGAGCATCTGCTCAGCAGAATAAGATTGAGGACGGTAGAACAAGATTTTCCGGTTTACCACGACTGGCCGATTTAGCCGAGAAGCGTAACATTTTCCAGCCTAAGTCAGACGCCGAATTTCTTCATGTAGATGAAGGACTACCTTTCCAGCCTCTCTTAAATATTACTAACATCCCCAGTTCAATGCCTGTAAAACACAATCTGCCCTACAAGCCCACCCCAAGCACAGATCAAAGATACAGTACAGTTGACGGTATAGCAACATTTCATGATAGTAGTTTAAGTGAGTTTGGTCAGATTCATCAATACAATGGCATCTGGCCTTTTCGTAACATTTCATTAACAATCATTTAATAATGATGGGTCATCAAAATTAACAAATAAGGTCTCTTCATTAAATATATAAGGTCTTGCCTGTCATTATTCTACCTCCTTTGCAGTGACCTTTTAATATGTTAACACTCATTTACAAAATGCCACTTCTTTGAACTGGTGCTGCAGGAAGAATCGGAAAAAAGTGCCATTTTCTGAATTCAAAGATGAAGTTATCAGGTTTTTTGTCGATATTAAGACATATTTTTTAAACTATATTTAAAATCTTTCTTGCACAAGAAAAGAGTGACTTGACGACATTGATGCTCTACCGAACTGAAACTCATGAATGGATCCTTTACTACTAATTCAGTAAATTTTTACGCGTTTTGTAAAGTTATACGTATGAAAGTGAGGGATTATGATGCAAAATAAGAGCAATCTAATAATCTCTGCACCGGTATAGTGTATGTAGGCTAGCGATCCTCTTGAAAGCAATTGTTTATAAAGAATGCACCAGCTTGGAAACCGGCACTGCTGGTTTAACGTTACAAGTAAAGATATTTTTACTTAAGGGAACCGGTGCACAAAGCCAAAGTTTACATTTTTTTTTGTGCCTTTCATCTATAAAATATGGCTGTTACAGTCCCTACGTTGTTGACATTATCAAAATACACAAAATTTTTATCTTTGACTCTTGTCAGGGTTGCCATCCTAGCTTTTTTGGTTTTGGTAATAGACTTAGAACCTATTAGACGACAAGCTAAACAACATGGCATGCATATTCAGGCAAAAAATTGTATTCTTGTTATTTTGATTTCTTCAACTGTTGTCAGGGTTGCCATTTGGCTATTTTTTGGTTTTAGAAATAGATTTGAGATGTGTTAGATGATAAGCTGAACAACACGGCATGCAAATTCAAGTAAAAATTGTCCTTCTATTTTATTATTCTATTATCTTTGACTCTTGTCAGGGTTGCCATCCTAGCTTTTTTGGTTTTGGTAATAGACTTAGAACCTATTAGACGACAATTAATGTTCTCTGACATCATCATATGTGGCCTACAATAGTAATCGTTAATACTTCATCGTAATTTTCAAGCTCCATGAAAAAGTTTGTATTGCCTCTTCCCTGATAGCTCATCGAACCCCCATTTGGCGTGGCTACCTACGGGTCAGTGGTGTACTTGATGTAATCCCCTACTGCAATCCCCTTACAAAGAGGTCATTTACACAGTCGGCCTACTGATTGCTAAAAGTTCATTCCCGCTAAATTGGATTTGCAAGACCTCCTTTTCTATACTTGCGTTTGGGAGATAACTCCTGAAAAACCAATCAACAAGGAGTATTTTAAGTCGATGGAATGGTCAGATTCTTTTTTTCTTGAACTTTTGATCAATGGACACATTGTTAAAATGGAACTAGACATAGGCGCCAGCATGTCAGTCTTGAAAGCAAATGCATTCGATCGCATTTGCAAAGGGAAGGAAGTTTTCAAGTTCCGAAATTCTGATGAACGTTTCAAAACTTTTTAGGGAAACTTCGTTGTTACAAAAGGTCAAGTAACTACCGATGTAGTATACAATCACTCATTAGAAAGACTACCTTGGTAGAAATTGGCTTCCTTATTTTAAGATTAAATTGGACAAATTATTTAGAGTTAACATGTTGGATAAAGCAACTAAGTGCTTTAGAAAGTAAATACCCTGCAGTATTTAGTGATAGCATTGGCATCGCCTCATGAACTACTTCATTCATACAATTCCTCACTTAAAGCTATTGTAAATCGACTAAGTGAAATTGTTGTTGGAAAAAAGATTGACCCCAAATTTGCTGAGCCAAAAGCATACACTGGTAAGTGGGATGAGCTCTCTTTATATCATAGAACTTGTACCTATTCATACAGCCAGACATGGGCATACCATCCAACCAAATTGAAGTTAGGCTGCAGAGTCAGTTAGTTGCAGTTTCCACTCCCCGCAGTGGGTATATGTAAATCTAGCAATAAATATTTATGATGTACTCCATATATATTCTACATATGATGCACAATATGTATATGTCCATCTTAACAGCAATAACCATCATTTTGTAAGCCTGTTGTATGTTTACAGATGCTCATTAAACTTGGATTGCAGATGAACCAAACTTGCAAATAATGAGACCTTATCATCAGTACAATGCTGTAAAGTGATGAATTATGTAAACAAGATGAGGAATCAGCAAGCCATGTTCATTTTTGTGAAACAAAACATACTAAGGGCCGCCGTTGAACACGTTTCCTTTGCATTATTGCTTTTTATATGTTTTGTTGGGGTTTTTCTGTACTGTTTATTGTCAATGTTGTCCACCAGTTGTGATGAGAAAATCCTTAAATACAAATTAATTTACAAAAGAGAAGGAAATCCTAGAGAATACTTATTTTCTTCATGTCTTCAGTGTTGATCAGCAACTTTGTAGTGTTACCACGTGATCAATGACGTGATGAACATGATTGTGTCATAAATAAAAAAAGAGTAGTATCGGAGTGTCTTCATTGATGGCTTTCCTCCTAAAGTTTCAGTGACCCCTCAGGTGCAACTTGTATAAATGGTGACGAAGGATACCGTCATTTTCCTTTGGTAAAGAACTGACCACGAGTCGAAGTCAATTTTTGAAATCGGTTTTTGATTGACATAGAAGTTATCAGGTATTCAACTGTACAGTAGCTTACTGGACCAAAACAACTGGTCATATCACCGTTTATTGCATAGTTTCAGCCTTATCGTGAATTAAATAGCAACCATGACATTTTTTCATACGTTAACATGTTGCTTGATTCTTGTCGAAATCAAACTCATTCTGAATTTTGACAATTTTAAATTTCTGCTCAAAGGAAATCTATCAAGTTTAGATTTTGTACTACTTGTACACGTAGTTTGAGAAAAAGGCACACATTTTGGCTTTTGATCAAGACGAGGGGACAAAACTTGACAACTTGGTATGAGTGACTTTTTCACATTAATTTTTTTTCTTGCTAAAACGTCTTTTGACTTTCCTCTGAAATTATTTAGGCCTTTTCTCATGGCTTTATAATCAATTGACTTTCTGATTTTCTCTTTTGTCTCGCCCTCTCACTTAAAATAGGCTCGTTATTTTTTCTTCCTCTTTAACCAACCTTTGGCGTACCAGATCTCGTACTTTTCCAAGAATTTGAAGTATGCGCGTATGTGCAAACTTGTTGTATACAATTACCCAAATCATGATGTTTGCCGTAAGAGATTTTCCATGTACAAGTCCATCCCACTCTATTCTGAACTCTGGTCTAGTTTTCTCTGGCGAAATATGAAACAACTTGCAGGTTTAGCCGTACCTTCATCACAGAAATTGTCTGTAGTTAAAGAGTAGAACGCTGTATAGATTTTTTGTAGGACAAAAGGATTTTTAAGTTATCTGCCATGCAGCCTGGGCAAGCCTTCTATATAAATTCATGGATTTCTAGGTCAAAAGCAGATAAAGCCGATAATAACTATCAATGTATTTTATTAAGAAATTGGAGAAATTTATGAAAGATATTCGATTCATGCTAAGGTGAGATGACTCTACTATTGGAATAGGCCGGCTATTATTTCAGACAGTCTTTAGAAAGACCTTTAGCATTTTTTAACCATTTATTGACTAGAAAGTATGTTGGCTTCTGTTTATGGCTCATTGAAAAGCCAACATATTCTGATATGATGAACATAATGTTTGTGTATAGAATGTGTGAAGGGCTTGACTTGAGGTTATAACATTAGTTTAGCCTGTTACTAGAAAGAAACAGCTTTATTGATTTTCAATATTGATTCAAAATCCCTATTTATCAGTATTTGAAATTGTTTCCACCCCCTCTCATTGAGTAGAGACTAAAAAGTATGGGGAGATGGATTCTACAAATTGGGAGAAAACCCCAGTCCATTCCACTTACTCCCCTGACCCTATTCTTTCCAGGATAAAATTTATCTCATCCCAATTTATCTACCCATCCGTATTATCCAAGACTTAAGAGTCTGCAAGCATGGAATTTTGAGTTGCACTGACTTCCTTCTAGCATAACAAAATATGGTAGACGCAGTGTATACTTTGTGAAGAAATCCTGATGAAATATTTTGATAATTGCTACCTCTGTCCATCTGCTCAGATTTCTCAAGTAAGTCAGCCACTCTCTACCTCAACGTTTCCCCCACCTTTTCTCCTTGTTAGCTAACAGTCCTATTGCTCTCCTTTTTTCAAATGGGTTCTAGGGACTGTAGCTGTTCCTTCCTTATATACTTGATTGATTTCGTCTTCCTTTCAGCTTTGCAAGGTACTTCATTATTCGTTACATATACTGTCTAAGATAGTCTAAACTTCGTCTAAGAAATCATATTTCCGTTGCCTGCAACCTTCTTCTTTTTTATTTGAGCTGAGATTGTACAACACTCTCTGGCATAGGTAAAAGCGCAATAAACGTAAGAGTTAGGACTCTGTTTTCATTGCCTTGTTGCATCTTTCTTTCAATATTCTCTTTCCAGTTTACAACAATAATTAACTGACTTATGATAGTTTAGTTGCAAGTGCAAAATAAATAAGCTGTAAAAAGCAAAGGGAATAAATATCGATGTGGAAGCATAATCGCGTATACACCCCAAAAACAGCAAAGTCAAAATTGAAAAACAGTTGATTCAAATTGTAAAACAATATTGAATCCTGCCCATGATAATGTTATCACTGATAATGTATAGTTAGTCACAAGAGAGCTCTTTTGCAAGGAAGAGACAGAGGATGTCAGTGCCCTACCAAGTCGGGTGCCCCACTACCCAGTCCTCCAATAGCTTTTCTCTCTAATACACTTGATACTCTTCACTCGTCGCTAATTGAACTTTCGCAGACGACTTTAACTTACGTGGTAATGCCGCTAAAACACAGAGACTATGCAAGTTCGTATCAAACAAATATATAAGAATTCGTCATTAAATATAAGAATATAATAACATCAAATTAACAGTTTTAAAATTATCAATAATACATATTATTCTATTTCCGAAGGTATATAAGTGAAACTAAAATTAATATCTTTGAAATAAAGGAAATGAATTATATTTTAAATTACGTTATCAAAATTGGCGTTATAAGGTACTCCGTTATATTCCTTTCTATCGGTGTGAACGTAAGCTCTACGGTTTTTGACGAATGTCTGTTAACTAAGACTTTTGTCTCTTTGTAAAAAGTTTAACAGTGGCGTCGCTTACTTCTATAACTTAACATGTTTGAATCATGTCTGGTAAAGGACATATCTTTATTTTAACCTATAAGTACATTGACGACCTCAGTTTGTCTTGTTTACTTGCCTATAGCTAATATAAGAGCCAGACTTAAGGAGCCGGTAAAAATTACATGACGAAATTTGATATTTTTCATACCATTGATAGTAAGGAATAAAAGAAGATTACAGATTTGGGAAATAGTTTGCACAGTTTTTCTAAAAGCCATTTCCACAACTTTTCCTAAAGACTCAATCGACTACAATAAGTTTCATGGACGTGGTAGAATCGGAGTTTTCAGATGTTGCCCAACTTTCCCTCCACGTTTCGGTCATAATAAGCCTCGAGATAAGCATTCTGTGTTCTTGACGATCTACTGAGGCGTTAAAAGCCCTTTATTTAAATTGCATTTTGTTATTCTTGTAAACACGACGATATCTCAAAATATCAAGCGAATAATATCCTTAACTTTAACAGAGTTCAGACCGGACAGCCGTTTTGTTTGCCTTCCACTTGAGCCTTGCACGTGGACTGAGTACCGGAAATGGCTCAGACTGAAAACGACCTATAGGCTCTTTTAATTGGGGCTATTTTCTCTAGTGTTTCTTTTTCGTAAATATTTCCAAAGTTCTATTACCTTACTTCACCTTAACCTTACGTCTGCAACGATTCCTTTGGGTCTTCCCCTCGTATCGTCTTTATCATTGATCGCCATTTGTAGGTCTTCTGGTGCACAATTCGAATCTTACAATAGTTGTTTCGGTGAATGTTCTGTGAGGTTTTCCTGCTTGTGCTTGGACATGCTTAGAATTCCTGGGTCGTGTATTGCTAATGGTCTCATTTTTGGACACTCCAACAATTCCCTGTAGATCATTCTTCCTTCACGAATGGTTTGGATGATTTAATATAACTCGCCGTAGATCCGTAGTTCACTGAATCCTTTCAAAGAAGTAATATTCGGAGGTCTAGATAACTCCGTATTAGACAGCCAACTAGGAGTCGTTGACTCATTGGTGTCACTTGACTATCTTGCCTTGCAGGTTAGAAATTATAGTCACCGAGTGCCATTTATTTTGAGGTAATTGCACAGATACTCTACGGTGTATTGGGGCCCTTGCAGAAGCATGTATTTCTTGAAGGATAACAAAAGCACATTTGAAGTGCTGTATTGCAGAGTTATTTAGCTCCTTTACTTTAAGTCGGTCTCCTGTAAAGCATTTCAATGCAGTATGAATTGACCATAATCCACGCATTTAGGAAGTCACATATGTTTGCACTTGTGCCAGGAACCATAATTACTTTCACGCTTTGATTCAGAAAAAACAAAAGGGCAAATTTGTATTGAAACGCTTAAAAATCCGAAAGGTAACCAATGACAACACTCAACAAAAAATCATTTACTTAAATGGAAGGGCTTTAATCTGAACATTTCCGTTATTTTAGTACTTCTAGTACACAGCTTGCCAAACCTCAAAAGCTTGGAATATACAAAGTTATGAGGATTGGCTCCAAAACCCTTCAGCCTAATCTCTGAGCAAAATAGTCAGAGAAAAAAAAACGAGCACAGTAGGTTTTAAGAAATTCTTCTTATGTTGTCTATTCTGCAGGGTAAACCCATTTCTGGTTGCCTGCATCAATCTCTGAGTTCCAACAAGTCTTAAAGAAAAGACGAAACGTTGTCACAGTTGTAAATTCCTTCTTGGCGTTCTCTCTATATAAAAAGACGAATACGGAGCAGTTCTAGAAGTAGCTCTTGCTGCAAAAAAATTGGGTGTTGGACCACTTGATGACTGAAAATCCCAATGTTTATGAAATTGAAGGCAATGTGATCACACGGAGGAAATTGAAACCTGGCAACGGTATTATTGTTATTATTGATTGATAGTATAACAAGATTTATCCTGCTGACCCAGACTGACCTCAACATTGACCGTATCACCAAGGAACATAATCCCTTGGCAGTTATACATCGGCATGATCTGTGAGCTTTTGATATTATTTTCATCTTACAGTGAAACAATTTAACATCATATTCAAAATAAACCAGGGTTCGAGGTTGGAGGACATGTAGTCAACAACATTTCGTATGCAGAAGATAAAGCCCTCATAGCTGAGAATTAAACCGACCTGGAAAATCTTTTGGATGTTGTAGTCGCAGAGAGGAGCAATATGTGACTGTCTCTGAATTTCAATTAAACTGAAATGGTGACTGAGTCAAAAAAATCATTACACTCCTTGGTGTAACCTTCACCATAGTAGTCCGAAGTTGAAAGAAGTAAACAAGTTTAAATACCTTCACACATACAGAAAGCAATAATCCAGAAGACAAGTGATACCCATACTAGCATTAATGTTGGACAATCGTCTGAGCATTTATAACTTGTCAGAAGGGAACAGAGTGAAAATGAATATCACAACAAGTTCCTTCAATGAAACTCAACTTCTATATGGTATGAAAAGTTCCTTCAATGAAACTCAACTTCTATATGGTATGAAAAGTTCCTTCAATGAAACTCAACTTCTGATACTTTATTTATGTACTACATATCATCTGAACCACTTGCTAGCCATTGAACGACAGTGATACTCCTGCGCATGGGTTGCTGTTTAAATAGAATCAAATTTATTGATTTACAATATGAGCAAACGCACATTATAACAAGATCTTCTCCTACGCGTTTGAGTGGGCTACTGACACCAACGTCTTCCCCCAAAACATTTAAGGGCTCCGTTAGTAAGCGTTGCAAACCGCGAGTGGTTCTAGAACGGCTTAGAAGGTGTTTTGCAGTGTCAACATGTATAATTAATGTCCTGAGCTAAGGTATCTGACCTCCCTGAACCCTGAACCCTGAACCCTGAACCCTGAACCCTGAACCGAGCATTAAGCGAGCATTGGCCATGTTAGGAAAGTTCTTCTGTTGGATAGAGGAGAGGCGGCCCAGCGGATTGGGCGTTGTAGACAAACTCAGTGTGATCTGAACACAGAGCTTCGGATTCATCGGAAACCTCAATCTGTCTTTGTTACTCAACCTCTTTGCTGGGTTATATAGAATGCTGATGTAAATAGGATCCAAAATCTTGAACTCAGGTGCTACAAGTGAGTAAGCTGGCATGAAAGAAAGAGTAATAAGTAATGTAGATACTTAAAACAGCTAGAATTGAAAGACACCTAATGCATACAGGGGTGGATCCAGACCAGTGCTGCCGGTGCTAAAGCACCTGTCAAAATTCTACTCAGGGGCGGATCCAGACCGGTGCAGGTGGTGCTAAGGGCCCTATCAGAATCGCAGCAACATGTCTATAACTCTAAATATAGTTGTAACAACTCACTTGTCATATTTTTTTGTTCTGTCATTATTGCTTACCTCGACAACATTTTACTTGGAGAAGATACATTTAACAACTGTATACAAAAAGTAAAAAACGGAAAGTACAAAGCGCCGAGGAAGAGGTAGAGGTAGAGGTCAACAGAGACAGAGGTGAATGGCCGCAGGAGGAGTACTTCTGCCACTAGAAAAAGTAACGAACACTCTGAAATGCGAGGAACTCAGAACGGTTACTCTCCTATTTCATTCCTAAAGAGAAAATCCTGCAAATTTGAAAAGAAGCAGGTTGCTACATTGCTTTGGATCAGTTTGGTTTCTGTCGAGGAAGAGGAACAAGAAAAGCAATAGCGATCTTGAAACTGGTAGGGGAGAGAAGTAATGAATACAGTAGGGTATGTCTATACTGAAAATCAAGATTACATAAGAAAGATACAATCCATAAATAACCAGGCCTGTGCAGGTGATTTGATTGAGCATACCAAAAGTGAATGGGAAAGTGTATTGAAATACATTAACATCAATGGAATTCAGAGTAAGCTCTTTTAATTAGATCTAGAAAATTTTCAAGCACATGAACTAAAATCAACTAAGTAGCCATTTACTATTTGTGCAAGTACCAAGATGAGATTCAAAGTGCTCTGTAGTTTCACAAACATGTGATGCTATTCAGTAGTGACAGCATACCAATCAAAGCAGCACACCTTCCATATTGGTTCTGACTCAAAGGATAATGGGGTAGAAGCAGTAGAGCCTTAGTGCTTGAAGAAATGCCAGAAATCAGGCTCTCTCGTCAATTTACATTTCTTACCATATCTCTTAAACTACTGATGATTAGACTCTGATTTCACGCGGAATATTCTTGCAGGCCATCAATCTACATTATAAACACATAAAGATCAGAATTGACGGACCTTTTTTTCTGACCAAATTATTCGACTTTTCCAAGCCTTAGTGCTTGAAGAAATGCCAGAAATCAGGCTATCTCGTCAACTTACATTGCTTAGCATTTCTTTTAAACTACAGATAATTAGACCCTGATTTCAAGCGGAATATTCTGGTAGGCCATCAATCTACATTATAAAGACAAAGATATCTATTGACGTTTCGCGATTGATTGACCGTACGATAAGTTGGGTGGTACAGAATGTACAAAATCTTTTAATTTTACTTGCTTTATCCTTTCTTATTGCCACTTTCAAGCAATTACAGTAATAGTTCTTATTAATGCAGGGGCTGCTTAGCAGTGGACTTGGGACTCGAAGGAACGTATATTGGCCCGAGGTTTATAGTTAAAACTCTTCTTCCAAAATCTTTGTAAACCTAGTTTCGTTTGATATACGGCCTGAGCAATTTGAAGCGCATCGTTGAAAAGTATCAGAAACACAATCGAGATACATTCTAAATCTATGACATGATCGATAATGGCTTAAATGAGATGGCGCTCTTCTTCGTGGTCGTTACTTGCCTTTCTAAGTACGTAGTCTAAGACAATTTCAAATAAATAAGGAGCAAGAGTGAGACCCTGGTGGACGCCAGCAACTATGCCAAACAGCTCGGTTTCACCATCAGGTGTAATAACTTTAACACAAGTGTTTTCATACAGAACGTTTATGGTATCAACAATTTCGTCTGTAATTCCATAAGCACGCAGGATCTTGAACATTTTCTTTCTGTCAACACTATCGAAGGCCTTTTTTGAAATCAACAATCACAAGAACTGCTTTGAGGTTATTTCTTTTCACTTCCTCAATCAGACGACTCAGAGGCAGTATATGAGAAGTTGTGGCATCAAAAAAAGTTGAAAAAAAGGCCCTCTGTGGATTTTTTAAAAATCCATTCCATTCTGATTTGTTTGTGGAAAAGGGCTTGTCCTTAAAGAAACCGGATCAAAAATTTCAAATCTTGAAGTGAAAGCATTTGAACAGACCTGCAAGAAAGAGTAAGAGAAAAGTTTCAATGAATGTTTAAACTAGTTTATGGGCTATAGTTTAATAGCTTAATAGCTACTGAGTTTAATAGCTACTTAGTTTCAATGGGCCTTTAAAATAGTTGTGAAAATAGCTTTTTGATGGGAGTGAAGACCGAAATTGGAACTTTGGATGAAAAAATTAGAACTTGACAATTTTGTCCACATCTTACGCTCCTGTTAAAGGCCTCAGGAGACAACATCCGGCAGCTGTCACTAATTAGAGCAGATAAACGTATGATAGTACTTGAAAATTGATAACATTACTGATTGTTGTCAGTTTAAATCGTATTAATTACCAGTTATTAATGTGAGAGTAGTATTAAGAGTGACATTTTAAGAAATTTCGAAAGTAGTTGAGTTTCTAATAATGTTTGACATTTTTAATTCCTTTGATATCAAGCTTTTTTGATTGAAAGCTGTTTTTGTGGGAAGAGAGAGAGACAAACTGATATAAGATCAATAACCAATAAAAGATCTAACAGAGAAAACACGTATGAAAGAATCTTAAACTCTTTATACATTCTGCTGCACCTAACACCTTTTTAAGAACTTAACCCTACCTAGCACGGAGGGGGGCTGATAGCTCACCGGCTGTGAATATTATTAAATAACTGTTGAATGCGTTCTTCTAGGTTGCTGAAACGTTCTGACTTTTCCTAATTCTTATCTATCAAATTTTTGATATGAAAAAATTGCAGTCGCGGCTTATGGTCTGGTCAAGTGACCATGATGAAACCGTTGACCATATCTGGTGAAAAGTTTCAAAGGTCTATAACTGGAGAGATTTCATGAACTGAGAAGTAGTTTGTAAAATATCTAAAAATAAGTTTTTAATACATATTAAACTCTGATACTCTTATTTTGTTTCTGTGTACTTTGCAATAACATATATCTCTCTTTCTTTTGTTATAGTGTTCTCCCTTAAGTTAATGGTATCACCCAAGTCAGTGCTTCAAGCACGTCATTCCCCAGTATGGATTGACTGCCTTGTCACAGGCAAACCACCACCAACGGTGAGGTGGATATACAATAAAAAGCAATTGACATATAATTCAACTGGAGATGTAACAGTGTATCCTAATAATACCCTATACATAAAAAACTTGAAAAAGAAGTATACTGGGACATACAGATGTGAAGCACATACACAGCTAAGAAATATTTATGACTTCTCAGTTGTTCAGCTAGCAAGTAAGTATTTAGGATTCCGTGTTTGGGTAATTGTTTTAGGGTCATGCAATCGAATAGCCTGAAAGATGGTTTGACGAAAACCTGAGAATGTTGAATTCTAAGGCCTTGAATCTAAAAGAGTCTTGCCCTCGATCATTACCGGAATCCACGAGAATCATTCTCATAAAGTTGGGGAGGACAAAAATGTAAGAAGCAATCTACTAGTTTTGATATGTGTGTTTGTTTAAAGTCTAGCATTTTGTTTATGGTCTTACTGAATATGTCAGAAAAGAATGCAATACGGAATAGCAGCTCTGAAAATATGTCACAACTGGGACAAAGAGTTGTTTGTTTGTTTAAGGACGTATTAGTTGCGTTACGAATGATTGTTTTCGTATATTAGCTAAAGCTAGATCAGCTTTCCATCTGAAAGTTTTAAAAGCGGTTTTCATCATAACCCGGGATCCTTTACTTTGCCGACAAAAGGAGTTTATGTTTTCTCTGAAATCGTTCTAACAATTTTGGCGTCTCCAAATTGTTGGTAGGCTTAATGATTGTCCAATTTGTTCCCATCTTATACGATTTTTTTTACCTCTCTTTGTTTCAATGGCGTTAAAAAGATTTGAATGATTTGTGCATCCCTTGTCTAACCATACTTGAACAGCACCAAGGACAGTAGCAGATTACATTGGCTTGCATTTGAAATGACTGGAAACGGTTACAGAAGGTTGCTTGTCGGTCTCATTACCAGGCTCATGACCAGGCAGGTGAACAGGGACTGGGTCCCCTATGACCTTCTTCGTTCCCATTTACCTCTGAGGTTGGTAGTTTTTCAAGATTATGCATCTTTTGAAAATGCATTTTAACATTTTCTCTATATGATATTTCATTAGTGCTATATCTGATATTTTGTGAAAAAATATCTCATTTTGAGGCTTGCCAGGCATTTGCCAGGCTTATGAATCAGAGGACATGGAGACCTTATAAAGGGTTTTTTCTCTGTTTCATCAAGCTGTATGTGTTGTCCTGACTGTGTATGGTTTTCCTAAGTTTTTCTTGTTTTGCCTTTGGATTAATCGTCTGGTGCGATGACTGAGATCTATGTGTTGGCTCTTGGCTGTACTCAGAATCACTTTCTTTAGACATACAAAAATCAAGTGCATCGACATAAAACTGGTCACCCATCTGAACTTCCAAACCAGAGTGTTCAGTGTCTTCACCAGAATATTGCTAAGGGTATGGAGTTGTGCAACTTGCAGTAGAGGTAGTTCTCTAAAGACAGCATAGGATGAAGACCTGAATATGGAACACTCAATATGGCAGAAGGCAGGCTTGGTGTAACATTTTGTGACAATTTTTCTTGCTGAAACCTTTTGTATCCACTAAGTAAAAGTAGCTATCAGTGTTGTGATTTGCGCATTCTTTGTTGAATTTTTTTTGGTGAACTGATAAAGGTAAGTTGTGGTACGTGTGATGTCATTGAATTCTAAAGGAAGTAATCTAGTCTCTTTACGCGATACTGGGCAACACAGTTTCTAGTTCGTCGCTGCAGGATCGATAACTAATGATGCTGACTTTTTTTGGTTTCACTAGTTGAGAATCAACAGAGGCATATCTTCGTCAATAGGAAAACAACTGACTCGATGGAAGGACATGGCATCACGAAATTAATATCCTTGTAACTCTGAGAATAGAGTAATGACCTTTAAGCAACTTATCTTTGTTTCCCAGCATCAGCGTTAGAAATACAGCCATCGACAACATTGACATTCAATCCACTACTACCGAAAAACAATTTTGATAAATATTAGATCATTAATGTGACACCTTCGAATTCCGAGCTGGTAAAATCTAATGCTGGTTATGAAATTGACACATGATAAACTGATGTAATGGAGCATAGGATACAGAGGCTGGAGAACTGGCGTACTACAAGGTCATCATTTGGTAGGATATGTATTGGCAAGATTTCCCTGAAGATCAAGGTATTCAACGTAAAAATAACACCAAATTCATCATCCACAAATAGGTTGTCCTTATACTAGACGAATCTTTCTGTCAGCTTATTAACACTATTACTCACAATCATTCAATACTAACGTCAGCAGTGAGAAAAATCCGAAAACTTGTTTCCAAGACAGAACACGCAACATGCGAAGGAAACATTCGTCTTATATAAGTTGGGCTAGGGCTCCGGCGAGGGGGGAGGGGGGCAGAAAGTATCAATCTTTTTAAACGAAAAAATAACTTCTCTGCAATGGACGTACTTGAACCGATTGTGTTCTCTTTCGATATTTTCTCAGTTTATTGGTTTGATTTTGCCACGCCCTCACCTAACTTACCTAGTCATACTGCAGCGTTTACCCACTTATCCTCAGGATTTAAACAGAATGTCCCAAATTTCAAAGGGAATCATTTTCTACTTTTAGTGTGGGTAACAGGTGTTGTTATCTAGGCGATGCAAACATTGGCCGAGATTAATGCAACCGACAAGCTTTGCGGGCTTAGATTCTCCTCAGTCGCCATCTTCATGTAGCTTGGAAGTTGAATGTTCATGAATCCCATTTTATCATAGTGATCGATAATCGAAATAGAAAATGATTTACGTCAAACGTAGGTCTACAATTTATTACACTGAGTTACAGGATTATTTTCTGATATTATCGAAACAGGAGGCCAGTATTTGTAGACAAAGGGTGAAATGCTAGCCCTGTATAACATGTTTGAGGAGTAAAATCCCAAAACGAAATCACGGATTCCTACCAATTATATTATAATTGTACTTTGACACAAAAAAGTAGAATAAATACCGTTAGGTTCGAGTAGATACGAAAATTCTCCTAAGACACTAATTTTACTGCAATTGTAGGCTCGCAGACGATTCTTATACCGACGTAGCCCAGGTTTAACAGGTAATTTGTTAAACACATTTGATGGTATAATGTTGACCCAGTCCATTCATTACAGTTTGTAAGATAGCAATGCTTTTCAGAGCTTACCTCGGTGGCATTAACTATGCCAATGAATATGTCGGAATTATCTGACTCTGAGTCGCTAGAGTGCAGTTCCCGAACTTTCCGACGTTACGGTTTGAATTAACGTTGTAGACAGCATTTGGCGCAGTGATTTTTTCGGCGACACGACTTTCCGTGTATACTACACGCGTCATACCGCCGTTTTAATATTATAGTCAAGATTCCTATGCATATCGAATTTAGGCATAATTATACGTATGTTAACTGTTTGTGTATAGTAAAAGATTTGCTTTCATCGTAGTATATTGCTAGTAACTTTATTGACAAGTGATCCTATGACCCCTCTTGACGCATTTTTTGAAACTTTAGCTACTACTGGCACATAAATATCGTATCTTAATCCAACATCGTACCTATTGTGACCTTATATAAGTGTGTTTTGATTAATTTACCAATGCGATATAATTGAATACAGGATCAATTAAAGCTCAAGATTGTTATCAAAAAAAGGTGACAGTATGCTTTAAAGTTTAAAAGTTCGTATCTTAAAGATTGTTTAAGTTTTCCTTCTAAAATACCACAAGTTCATAAAAACTGTAGCATTGATCTTTCCTCTGGCATATCCTATGGCCGTCAGAGGGTCTGGTGGCGATTTCCGGCACAGTTCATGAAAGTTTGAATGTGTTCAAATAACAAGGATCTGATAGGCATGCTTTAAAGTTTAAAAGAGCGTATCTTAAAGATTGTTTAAGTTTTCGTTCTCAAATTCTGACAGGTTAAGCGTATCAACGAGAAGAATGCAACTAGCGTAAAATTTTATCAAACTTTTGATATTCATGAAATTGCGATGTCATACTGTAGGATGCTTTAAGCTGAATTTAATAAAATGATGAAGAGATTCAAAATCTCCTCTGGAGATTAAATAGAAGAAACGGAAATCTTTTTTAATATCTCTCAGCTCACCCCTCACCCCTCCCTTTGTATTATGGTGGTGCCGCCCTTGTCTTCTGATCCTCGCTGAAACTACAGAAGATATTGTCTCTCTTCAGCTCTACCTTTCCAGAGTTTTTTGTATGGCTACGTGCAACCTTACGGGGAGAATAGCGAACATATGACCTTGTTTATGGGGAGTTAGATACTAAGGAATCCAAACATTAAGAATATCATGAATCTAAGCCAACTTGGATCTACTACTCCCTCCTTGTTCGTATTACCTATAAAAATCCTAAATGCGGTGCTAAATGCGATTTTAGAGTTTCTGAAAGTTTAGAGAGGCACCAGCACATATGTGAATAGTGTTTGATGCAAGTGTCAATACTAGTTTAAACAAAAAATACTGCCAGGGCTCTGAAAACGTCTACCATTGAGAATTGAGCCAACTTTGGTTGCCCCTCGCTTGGCCACGACTGTAATGTACTTGTCCTACACAAAATAATTGGAAAGCAACGAAGGGAAAAGTACCAGACGTTCTCAGGAAAAAACTATTCATAGAACCTGCTGGAAGGGAGCTTTTTCTGTGAAGGTTGATGAAGAATAGTTTACTTAACACAAGTTAATGGTCGAGTTAACTACGTCTTTAAATGTCAACTAATGAATTTGGTAT
This sequence comes from Alatinidae sp. Z8VKAUB7J3, assembly GCA_010016025.2. Classification (NCBI taxonomy): domain Eukaryota; kingdom Metazoa; phylum Cnidaria; class Cubozoa; order Carybdeida; family Alatinidae; species Alatinidae sp. Z8VKAUB7J3. The sequence continues at coordinate 8,344,913 of JAAAKM020721499.1, forward strand.
GACTTCAGGCTTAAAGTAAAACATTTCTTTACCAAATTTGAAGTGACAAAGTTCCCTTGTAAATGCATCTATCACAAATTTGTGAACCGAGAAAGAGGGAAAGCTCCAACTTAAGTTGAGTTGTGACTCCGATCTCGTGTTATCTTGACAACGCTAATCGACTGCTTTCTGTCGCCATCCTTTCATAAAATGAGAATGAACAACTTCTCTCTTTGTCGTTCCTTGCATAATAGACACAGTGTATGATGCAGAAGTAACTGGCAGCTATAAACTTCCCCCATTTACATGAAATCAGAAATATCGAAATGGCTCCAAGATATTAAGTTACAAACTTCGCTATTGCGCTTTTGTTGATTTCTAAATAAAACTCTAACGGGTGGATTTTTACAGTAAAAATTAAAGTTTGGTAGTTCCTTGTCCTTGCTTGAAAGCTATTACAGCATTGTGGCTTTGAAAGGCGATCGCTTTTTTGCAAGAAAGATTTCTCTGCGCAGTTGAGAAAATTACTACCTTTGTATAGGATATTCCATGAAGCCTATTAAGTTCAGTTTGTCATAAATGTGATTGTCACTTCTCCGAAAGTCATTTTCTAAAACATACACTGCACACAGCAACGCGTGTAATAATTAATAGACATGGAGGGAAATACTAATAAATTACAGCAACCCATACTTTTCACGATCTGTACTCGCCTCAAAACTCTGACAAATGGCTTATATCAGCTGAAATTACAGATAAGTCCTCTTTAATGCTCCCCAGGAACGTGGACCAAAATACTCGTGCAAGGAATGTAACTCGTTCCTTAAATAGTTTTTACAGGTTTCGGTCACCACGGAGTGTCATGTACCCCTGCCGATGATGATGAAGCAATGATGCAGCCAAGATCAAGATGATTTGTGGAGATCACAGCAATCTGCTTTTAGATTTCCAGTCACGACTCGAGAATTTATAAACTTGTGTAGCTAAGTGAGGATTTACCTCTTGAGCACCTGACGGATGGTTGTATCCAAGTCTTGTTATTATTCATTGATACTTTCTATTTGCAGAAGCTACCTCAAGAGACCCTCGTCGAGGCTGTCACTATGAATGCGGGCGATGCCATAGCTGCGACAAGCGTTCAAAAGATTGCAAAGATTGGTGTAGCGATTGCAGAGTGTGTAAGTTGATGCCATTCGGCTGACACTTTTGTCTGAAACCATTCGTCCTCGGAATGACGTTGGCATCGCCGTAGCATATAAGTACATGGCTGACCAATTTGGCATATTGACTCAACTTCTGATGTCGAACATGAACTCCCCAAATACTTCAGGACACATTACTCTTTTCAAGTTTTAGTTACTAACTTATCGATTTTCCCAAGACATTCTGGAGATGTTCTTCAGTAAGGTACGGGGTAGATTAGGCGGGAACAACAACTCTAACGTTTTTCAATTTAAGTACGCGTTCAGATCATTGCTGTTAAAAAACTGCATTTAGGCTCCTGCTACTGCAAACTGCATGTAATGTCAGTTGATTCTGAGGGCAAGAACGAATCAAAAGTTGACCCTCAGGTAGCAAACATGTTGAATACATCGACGGTCTGGGGCCATGATGTTTTATACTATATTTCTGGCTACATAGCGAAGCAGCTACTGAAAGTTTTGAAGTGCCCAGAGTGTGCATCATCACTCTACCAGTCCACATTAAACTTCTTAGATGGAGTATACGTATACTGAGTCAGATGTCAGTAGATGGTCTTGCGAAGAGTGAATTTACATTGTCAATAATATCATGTGATTATTTTGGCATTGAATCTCCTAATTGTCTTCGGACTCATAGGATGAAAAATAGAATAGATCTATCAGTGGCTCTTTTCGCAGAGCTTAATAAGACCACAGGAACTTAAACACTAATTATAATCACAGAGAATGGTTTTGCTGCCAGGGGTGTCACAATCGGATAGAAAAACCGGAGACGATCTGGAAAATCTCGAATGAGATTTATTGCCATTAATTCGATAATGCGATTCCCAACACGCTGTGATAAACAAGATACGACCCTGAAATTGACACATGGCACATGGTAGCTGCTACAAATGTAACAAGAAGCTTTCCAGGTGAGTTTTATGTGCAATTGTTGATTTCTGTTTGAATGTTATCATGGTTTCTTTCTCTGCGAGTTTCCACTAGGTAATTTAGTTTCCTTCTTTGAAACTTTCTTTTTGTCAGATAGATACTTTTGTTACCAAGGCGTAATAGTTTATGTAAAAGGGATTGCGGAAACATCCTAAGTTTAATGTATATATATATTGCAATTGTATATAATTCTCAAAGAGTGGAGCATTACCACAATAGCTTGCAATTAAACGGCACTGACCGGATTCAAACCCGGGACATTGCATCACCTTTTAAATCTTGTCAAGCAGGGGATCTAGAGAGGTGGTGGCTCAACTTACCCCATGGCACAACTTATCCCGGTCTCCCCTATTTCCCAACTACATTAGTCCCATCCAGGGGTGACACCACCAAATTAAAGAGCTGGGAGGACGTTTAGATATAATCAAATGTTTCAGGGGTTTTATTCTAATTGATAATCAGATAATATTTTGCATCTTCCAGCATTATAATTTAAGAAAGAACTCTTTCTTCCTGCTTTTTTCTAATTTCAGAGCTTTCTTTGTTCTTTTTGCCGGAAGAAAGCATCGCTTGGCAAAAATGGAGAGGATCACGATTCCCCCAACTAGTTAGCCTGAAGACAATCTTCACTGCTGATTTCCTTTTCACTAAATTAAACTATGTAGGGAAAGATTATTCGGTCATTAATCAGCACATACTTTTCAAATTTTGTGATTTTCCTTTAAAGGAAAGCAGGATATGCATCAGTTTTCCGTATTTTCATACTTTGGCTTCGCAAAGCAGGAAGTCGAATGTGATGAATTTCAGAGTCGTCGAGGCTTCATATGCAGATCTGTTGCAGCTATGACAGTGTACTCATTATTGAACTTAGCTAGAGAAACGTAGTTTTAATTTAAAGATTCCTGAGCCACGGGAAAGGCCATCAGCATAACTCAAGTCTCGATCCAGTGGTGTGTACTCAACTAAGTATTTTCCGTCCACTCCAATTCTTTTAACACCATCTTCATCAAGCACCCACCTACGGCATAAAGGAAACTGCTTAGTAACAAAGATGTATAAAAGTGAGAAAAGGGGGTACGAAAAAGTAAGAGATAAAACAGGGAAAAGAAAGGAAAGAGGACGTCACAGCAAAGAAAAAGAATAAGAGCGAAAGGAAGAAAAAGGGAGGAAAGAAGAAGGAAGAGGAGAAAAACTACATAGATAAAAAATAAGGAAAAGAGTAATGAAAATAAAAATAGAATAAGATAACCAACATTGATTGAAAGACTGCTACTACATGATCATTTATCAACGGTGTTTTGGACACATCAAGACATCCAACATGGGTTTTGCAAAGATAAACCTAGAAGGCATGGTTGAGGAAAGGAGAAATAGGGGAGGACCACGTAAACGTTGGTAGGAAAATATAGCTTCCAGATCAACTAGCTTTTATAAAGTTGAAACTGCTTGTAGAAACACTAGTCTGTGGAGAATACTTTCTCATGATAGTGCTGAATCTGGCTTGGTCGCATACAGCAAATTGTGATGATTATTCGAAAACACGAGCGATATCGATCATGTCGATCAATATATTATTACAACGTCTTTCAATATAAATTCTTGGCCAAATTTTATTACACCAGGCGATTGCTGTGAACTTTGCCCCATTTTCCCTATCAGATAGTGACTTGAGATGCATTAAATCCATGAATGAAATTGTTGAATGAAGAATGCTAAATTCATTGGATGCGTCCGATTGAAATGTCTTTGATCTTGCCCTTTTCAATCTAATTTCCTCATCCAGAAGTTTTCTTTGGCATTGTATGTATGCATAAGAACTTCGTAATCTCCTATTAGCAACTCTGAAGTTAAGAAACTTTTGGAATAATTCCACATGATTTGCAAGGTTCCAAAAAACTAAGATCCAACTTGCACTTCCCAAGCTTATACTCTAAGTGATGAAATTTTCTGAAACATAACAATGTTCCATGGCCATATCTTTTGTTAAGAGTTACTTTTGTAAGTACTGCGTCTTTCCTCTTAAAGAAAACAGGGTTAATACTGTCTTTTAAAGCACTTCAGGCTTTTCTAGCCTTCTTTGTTGGTTTGTTTTTTATGGTACGCAAGCGGAAGGTGAGTTCACTCTTCCATCTTTTCCACTTCTCTGCCAGATTGTCTTGCGAGAAGTTTAAAGGCTTTGGTGGAGACACATTTATCCATTTTTAAGGAAAACGTTTACTTTAGTGGATTAAGCAGATTTCAGATAACGGCTGACACCAAAGCCTTTCATAGGGGCTCAGATGTTAACATAGCCATTAGTGACATTGTATACGTGGACCCTTTTCCAAATGATCCTCACAACGGGTTGTTAGAGATAAGATGACGATATCAGAGACCAGACAAATATACTGTAAAGGTGACATCAAAGCAGACTTAGGTCTCATTCGATACAGTCACCTGAAAATGCAGCATAACAGCTTTTAACCGAGGAACAGACCACGTTTTAGAGTCACAACACATTCAATTACGACAGCTTTATCAAGACAACGTCACGATATTTAAGACCAGATAAATATACTACAAAGGTGCCATCAAAGCAGAATTACGCCTCATTCCATACAGTCACCTGAAATTGCAGCATAACAGCTTTTTACAGACGAAAAGACTAATTGTAAGAGTAAAAAGCATTCCATTACAATGGTCGTTTGTTATTCCTGACGACGAGGGGATCTGGTCTGAAAATTAGCAATTTTGACACTGCTAAAAATGCATGATCCTTAAAGACACCCTAAAAAGGAAGCACTCAAAAAACTTGAAATATGACAGGAAGCTATCGATCGAATGCATGTATTAAACTACACGGACCCCCTAATGTGTGACACTAACATAAATAAAACTAAGGTAAAGCAACTAATCAACTATTTAAATACCTCGGTCTCAGTGCTATTCTAGCACCGCATCCAAGGTATGCTAAGCAACTCGAGCGTTCACACAAACGAAAGTAAGTTTGACAAGCTAGTCAACTACTGGACGAACGCGTTCTCAACGAGACGTAGTTGACATCAAAAAAGGTAATATTGATCACGAAATTGAATTTTGCTTTACCTAAGCACTCATTCTACAAGATACCTTTATACAAATATGTTTAGGTAATCGAGTAAAGTAAATGATAGGCACTTTGGTTAATTTCATCCTTCTCGGACTCTTTTTGTTATGTGATCCTTATAATGAGATATGTTTAGGTATTTTTGCGTGCCAGAGAGACGTTTTGGCGCAGGTCAAGAAAAAACCAAACCAATTTTCTTTAAATGAACGTCTTCGTGGTTATTTCCCTGCTTATTGTTGCAGATTCCCACATAAAAGGTTCTTCCTACACACTTTCATCTTTGCTACACGATAACCGATACTTGCCAATAGGCTGTGAAGTGACCTTGGACTTTGCACACCCCTGGTCACAGGTGGAAGATAAAGAGGGAGTGGGCAAAGATCAGTAAAAAGACAAAAGGAACAGAGAAGAACATTTTGATGGAATGAAAGAGAACAGTGAGGCTGTGTATATCAGAATCAGTTGGATATATATATATATGTCATGAAGGAGCCTCTTCGATTGGGTAGATATCTAATAACCAAAAGACAGAAAAAAAAGTGAAAATTTGCCCCAACTTAGGTTATTCTTAGGACATCAAAATTTACAAATTAGGTGGGTAACAACTACAAAAAAGTGAACATGGAAACCGCATGCCCTTGCTAATTGCGTGCTGATTAACTTTGAGTTATACCCTCTGGATAACAACCACGCTTCAAGATCCTTACATCTGTTGTCAAACCGGTCATTATCCGAGCAGATTCTTCTTATGCGGAGCGCCTGACGATAAGGTATCGCCCTCTTAGTATGAAAGGGATGGCACGATTTGAAATGAAGGTACTGATGTGTATCAGTTGGTTTGACAAACCAGCAAAGCATTTTGGCAATATAAGCTTGACACATTTAAGCCTAGCGGCCTAAACAAACGAGATGTACCAACAATATAAAGGAGAAATGTTTAGAATGGTTTACGCTGGCTTCTGACCACTGTGGGCTGGGTGTTTTATCTTGTGTCACACCCTGGTCATCCAAAGCATAGAAATAATCCTTTCAACAGAATTTCCTTCTCCCCGATTTTCCTCGCATGGACTTTGGAGGCCCTGCAACTGTCAAAGCTTCGCAGCGCAAGGGTCAAACTTCAGTTTTGGGATTTTCAACTTCTAGACCACTCGGCCATACGGTACCCTGTGCGTAGAAAGTTGTATCGTGGTACTAAAATGTTAAAATAGCCGGCTGTTTTAGTGTCAACAGCATCAGAAAGAGTTAATCTAGAAAGGTCTCTTACTTCTTAAGGTATTGTTCATGTTTCTTACTAGTCCTCTCTCATGGATACAACAGTTATGTTAAGTAGGATTGATAGACAAAGGGATAGACAAAGGGACAGACGGAGAGACTGGCAAACCAACAAAGAAATTATCTCATACTCAGGAAAAGCTGTGGAATTCGTAGCGAACAGTCATACTTCCCCGTGGCAAACCAGACTCACATCTAGACCGTGCAAGTTTGCCAGCTATGTTATTCCTACAACCAAAGAATACATGCCTCTCTCAAACCCAACGTTGAATCATATGAACCAGTTTAACTTTTAAGTTTTCTGAGAATAGATTTCTAGCTACGTTAAAATCGGGACATGCCTATCCCCATTCGCTTAGACTTGATTTCAACAATACAGTACATCAACTGTTATTCCTCCGTTGTATAAATGGTTTTAAAATAGTGATACACTAACAAACTTATTTTCCACTATGGAAAGCATATTTACCACTTAGGAAAAGATCTTTCAAAACAACCGTTCTTCTTAGAATAACCTCAACTGCCAACACTGTTACGGAGTCGGCATTTTTTTCACCATTTGGCTAATATGGTCTTGCTAAATGTCGAGAAGTTCCTTTGGTGGGCAAGTGCTCCGTCAAGTGCTGAAACTTCCCGTGCATCTGAAGTGGAATTAACTGAGAGAGGAACAAAAGAATTTATTGTAGTGACGTCGCTTCTGTTTCGTTAATATTCTCTCTTGCCAAGCTACCTTTTTAGGGGTGTAACATAGATACCTTGTTTCCAAAACGATTGCTTGTGTATTGTAGGCAGGACTACTTTTTGTTTCTATTTCACAGTTCTGGAATCAGTTCAACTCAAAGCTGAAAATAATTGATATTCTAACGTCAATAATTGCTCTTCTTACTCCTTTCCCTTGAGACCCATTGGTTTCATATCTTTTATTTCCCTAGCGTCTCTCAAATTTCCTCTTTTTATAAGTCCATTTCAGTTCATTGATATGGTTTTAGATAATGACTGTATATCGAGGGAAAAACCAGGGTATATTTAGCTCTTTACACAACGCTGCTTGGTTCTCTTCCTTTATGAAACTTACTCTGATGATTCGTAATTAATTGTCACATGTTGTACTATTTCGCGCATATTCTATGCACTATTCCAAACTTGAGCGATTTTAAGACAAGTTATATAGAATCATAGAGTAAACTGTTGGCCATAGCATCATTGAACTCTATTTTAGAACACTTTAAGCCCAGCCATGAAATTTTTATTGCGTCCAAATACAACAGGCAAAGTTGATTTGGAAGGTGCCAGAGCTTATACCCCACTGCTTATCAGGGGGCTGCACTGAGAGATTGCCAGAGGTCATACCCCCGAATACCACACAACAGTTCGTCTAGGCTGGTCTAGAGCATTACCCTAAGCAGCAGAAGATAAAGACGATTTGTAAAATTATCTTGCCAGCTAGAGATAAATATCTGTTAGGATGCAAGATGTATAGCTGTAATGTGTTTACATGACAACATCTGAATTGTACTGATAGTACAGCCCATTGGTTCCAAAAGTGGGCCTTAAAACCCCTCTCACACCATTGGGAACATTAAAGGGGCGGTGTACGAAAACAGGCCACAGTAGTTTGATTATATATATCTGGGTCAAATTTATCATTTTTAATATTTTGTTTGTTAATCACAAACTTGGAGCTGAAAAGCTAAATCAAGACCCTACAAATGGACAAAGCACCTCATGAGACTGAATGCAGAAACCTTAGTCAGGAAAGCTCTTAAAGAAGCTCAAAGAAAAGTTTCAAATTGGAAGTGACATTGGTTATAGTTTTATAAAATATTGTCCCTAAAACATTCCGATAGGCTACTGTATGCCTCTGACAAAACTGCGACACTGTTGTTGGTTCGTAACAGCAGTTTTGTGCATAGCTGTAAAGGGCTAGCCGGAAGGATTGTCGAGTGGATATCAAACATCCCAGCTTATAGCAACAGCGCGTTCATTTGGGAGTCTTTTTCGTGGTTCCGTCCTGTCACAGGGCAGATATATTCGGTCTCTTTCTCGCTCTATATAGAGTGTATAAACTTATAATATTAAATCTGTGCAGCTTGCTTAAACAAAGATATGTAAAAAAGGGTCTTCTATACGTCATGTAACGTAAGGCGCTATGCGAGTGTTGAGCATTTTAAAGTTGGAAGTTAGACGAACTGAGTTTGAAGGGTTTCTATATACTTTGGAAAGTTATCTTGGCGGGAACCCCCTCCATAAAATGACTAGGCATTCATTTTATGTTTCACCGTCCATTTCACTTGGTATAATTAAAGTTTGCAGTGTAATATTTGGCATTTATCTTTAAATGGCAGGTTTCAGATGCATTGCTGTGCAAAAGTTTTGGGAATAGCAAACTCTGGTAACGATTTCCCGAGCAACAGTTCCTTAGCTTCTGTGATGGATTCATTGTTGATCTACCGAGGCCTTGGCCCGCTATCAAGGAATACAATTATATACTCAAAGTCTACAAAATACAAAATGGTGTAACACATGTAACACATGTCAATAACCACTTTTCACACTTTGCTCCTGCTGAATGACAAATTCCAGCACCTTGATTGTCAAATCTCTTACTACAGGCATGCCACCTGTTCCACAGAGAGAATGAGGCCTGAGGGGCTCTGTGAAGAAGAGCACAGTGTTTGCTTCAATTGCTGGCAATGGACTTACGGGGGTAAAATGTGAATTTCCATTCAAAGTGAACCAAAATAGGTTTAAGAAAGGAAGGATGAAAATCCCTTGCAGTTAACAGGAAAAGTGCATGCCACCTAGACCACATTTCTGATGACTGGAGAGAGCCACGAAGCCACGCAGATGATTGTTATTTTTTGTTTCACTAATATAACTGGTTTCAATGCATCTTCTAGGAAAAGATCAAATATCCCAACCTTCCATCTGATATGAGACCCGTTCCACATTCAGATGATCTTCCTGTACCCACGCCTCTAGTAAATAAGGATCTTCTTTCCTCGTCAGATAAAGAAATGCCTTTAAGGGAGGATTCTCCCGAGTCAATATCTCTGGAAGATATTGAGTCTACATATTCAGAAACAAGTGCCAACTAGCCACACTGGATCACGCAAGAAGACCTGAATGATCTTGCTCGTGATTTATATCTGTCAAAACAGCAGTCAGATGCGGTAACACAGAGAGTGCCGAGTGGACCTAAGAAAGATTGAAGGTCGTTCTTCAACGCTCGTCAAGCTGCGGGAACTTGAATCGATCTCACGTGTCTCAGTAGCCGAGTAGTGACGGTGATGGTTTGTATCCTGCGGCCCTGCCTGTGCGATTAATGCTTCAGAACGGCAACCCATTGACCACAGGCATTTTTTCGTATACGAAAAAAGTGTTGAAACCTGTTGAAATGCAGTTGAAGTTGCTTTAAGACTGCAGAACCTGTGAGCAAATATTCTCTTTACGTCATATAGTGCCAGGAAACAAATTTTGATTAAAAAATTGCTTAAGAATTTTTATAATTCTTTTGGGTAGGAGGTATGTTGTGCCTTCAGTTAACCATTCAGGAGCACTGTCTGGTTTCTGTAAACTTTTGGTAAAGTTAATCGCTAGTTTCTCATGTGAAGAGGTGAGAGAGCTTAACCCAAAAATTTGGAATTTTGTCCACGCCAGGAGATTTCCATTTCTGCGACTTTGCTAGTGCATTAAGCAATTCGATCACTGTTATTTCATCCCATTGTTGTTGTTCCACTTCATTCATTCATCCTCTCCTGTTCTCTCTGAATGCATTCAGCCTCACTATTGAACTCCTTCTCTTTTCCCCAAATACCGTTCCAGAAGTTAGTCATGTCTTCTTCATCAGGGGGCTCATCTGGTTGCATTTTGGACTAGCAGTTGACCCATCAATTGACAGATCGATTGACTAACTACATTTTGCTGACTTGATATGGTCTTTTGATTGATTCATCGATAGACTTTTTATTGATCGATTGAACGGTTTAGTGACTGTGTCACTGATGATTACATTGATTATCTTATGGAGTAATCGATTGATTTATTGAACTGTTGGTTGACTATGTCACTGATGGAATTTCGTCATGTAAAGGGCATACAATTGTCACGTCCGTATAATGGAAGGGTGCCCTTTCTGTTTTAAAAAGGTCATATTTGCTTCGAGAAGGCTCCGCGGTTAACTGAAAGGGCAAGTTTGCAGAGAACGGAATGAAATACTTCACGAGGAATATTTTCCTGTGTCGATCTTGGTAGAACCTCTGTGGCTGGGGTTCCTGCTTCTCCAAAACGTTCACGCTCACATGATCTTCTCTTTCTACTTAAACCATTGGCATGGGCGCCAGCTGCGTACAAGGCCTCAGCTTGGTTTAGCAAATCGATCAGTCTCAAGCGAGAATCATAGATTTTCTTAGGAATCCGAAGAAATATTTGAATTCAGACAGAATTAGACATTCAGAGCCTAAGCAACAACGTCGAAAAGAGAAAGTATCTCTTCCACTTTCCAAGTTCTTTTTCGATTGACAATGTTGTTAATCCCAACACTTTTCTCAAGACATGTTTCAATTCTACGGTGCACAAAACTGTTGTCCTACTAATTAATATAAATTTAAATTATTATCATCTGCTTATGGTAGGGTTTACCCAGGCCCGTAGCCAGGGTAAGAAATGTTAAAAGGGGCGGTTTCGGAACTTTGGGGGAACAATCCCAGCCTTTTGTTTTATCATATCATCAAAAGTAATTTACTTGTTGTTTCTACAGCATTTTTCTTTGAATAAATTGAAGCATTAAGAACCTTATATCAAAAAAGATATTGAGAAGTTACAAGGGGATGAGATGGTGATGATGTCTCATTATGTTATGGTCTTATTTGCCGTGACAAGTATCAGTTAGTACATGTTCAAATATTTCAAGTACAAAACTTTCAATATTCAGATTGAACAATGTTTACACATTCCGTGGCATCCACTGTAGGGGAGACAAGACAGTGCAAGCCTAGCACAGTTAAAGATACACATTTTGCTTTTGTGCAAGAACACGTTGAAATTAATGGTAGAGCATCACTCCGTGTATCGCACCAATTGGGAACAAGCTTGTCCATTGGGTAGGCACTTTCTTCCATACATCAGTGGACATGGAAATATTTTCACGGCACTGAAATGACACCCAGCCACCATCATACAGAGTTCGTTTGAAATGCTGTCTTAAACCATCTCTGGATGGTGGTAACAATCGTAAATTGTTGTGTTATTTGTAGTTCGTTTTTATTTGTAGTTGTTGTCTGCGTATCTTCTGTCATTTATCCTTCTTCTATCAATTTTCATGGCCAGTCATTTGTCTAAGAATAATCTTTGTTTATAATGCAAACAGAAAAAGTGATTAAAAATGATCAAACGAGACTGATATTTTAAAACTAATTGTGTTTTTAGGCCTTTAGCGAAGCCTTCAAGATTTGGGTGATGGGAGGCTGTGCTACAATCTTGGACAAAACTGTTGAGAATTTTCGAGTGAAATGGGAGTCAAAGAGTAAAAATACATCACAATGGTAGCCACGGAACAGACGCCTTCACTGCTGTAATTTGGTTGCACCTGTAAGAGGACTAGTTAACGAGCTATGATGAAAACGAGCAGTCACAAATTCCACACATGGCCCCTCACAAAATTAGAACACGTTGATAGCAAGAAAGTCGTAATGTTGTCAATGTTGGCGAGTAATGTAGGATAGTGAGTGCCAGAAAGCATAGAGAAGCCTGAACAGGGATCATAACGAATATACGAAATGAGGAAATAAGAGAATGACGAAGTATTTCGTCAAATTATTTCTTAAAGAGAAAAATTAGTAGGTTGCCAGAGACTTAGCATGGGCTTCTTGCTATTTGATATAAAGCTTTTTTGATTGACAGCGTAGTTTCTGTTCAGTACGTGCGTCTCGTAGGGTCAAGATATAATTTTGAATAAAAGAAAATTACTATTATCAACATTCAGATCCTTAATCATCGCTATAAAACAATTACTACTACTACTACTACTACTACTAATAATAATAATAACGATATACAGGAGCTTTCCAAATTACATTGGCTCTTCATCTTCCTTACTGAAAAAGTGTAAATGTAAGTCTAGGCAACCAAACTATGAATATAGAGACTAGGTTATCCATGGCAGGACATGTGCAGCAGGTGCTGATGCAAACTCCCATTCTTGACCTACTATTCTGCTATGACTAGTTGAATTAGGTGCCATACTTTTGCTGACGATCTGTTTTATGTGCGACAAGATTTCCTATGTTTAACTGCAAGACAGAAACTTCGACAGTCACTTTAAATGAGCCACTGTCTTTCTGTTGATGGTTTCATCGTCTCCATTTTACATAGAAACACAAAACTTGAGCTCTGTCAGATTTAGGAAAGAAATTATCCGAACACGATACTTATGTAGAAGGTAGTTATACGTAAGGTAAATAAAACGAAAATGCACGCAGAGATCATTTTCCAATGAAGTAAGGGAAAGGAAAAGTTGAAAGTCATGATTTTATATCTGTTGATTTCTCCCCATCAACGAATAATCGAGGAAGCTACATTCCACCATAGTGGAGGTCACTCCTTCAAACTGCGACAGTAAGGTTTTCGTTTCTGGACTGACAGCACCGTTGTACTAGGCTACATCAGCAATGAAGCTCGACGATTTCATGTCTTTGTTGCAAACCGTGCCCAGCAAATTAGGGATTACACAAGCCCTAATCAATGGAGACACGTTCAAACCACAGAAAATCCGGCTGATCACGCTTCTAGAGGCCTCACTGCAAAAGAACTTGCACAAACACCAGCATGGTTCTCAGGAACGGATCTTTTATGGAAAAGGGAATTGCCACTCAAAGACCGCTTAGATGGCGTTATTTCGCCTGATGATCCAAATGTAAAAGAACACAAGGCACATACCTTTCTAGAAGCAAGGTGCACGGAACAATTTGATTTAAATTCTGGCTGCGCTCTTCAGGCACCGTCCCCTCAGCATGTCACGTGATACTAAACAATAACATGCTCTTGAGCACACACTGTCGATTCCAGACAATTCTTCCATCGGCTTTGGTTTATGCTTATTTTTTCATCAATCTCAGCCTGTTTATGCTTGTAAGCGTTATGCTTATAAAAAGCATGTATACTTCCTATGATTAACGTTACTCCTGTTGCTTTAATTTGAGTTCATACTATTTATTTTTGTTAGTGGTACAAAACACGAATATTTCACGAAATAGCGTAAACATATTGTACTGAAAAGCTTTTTTCGTCTGACATTCCTCAGAGTACTAACGTCAGAATGACAGATGATTTTGACATAGCTAGGGTAGGCTTTCTGTCTTTATATTTATTCTCTGATTTCAATCTTTTAAACCTACAATACTAAAAAGGGTTATGGAGGGTTGTTTAGACACAAACCACAGAGAGAGATTGACCTAAAATCAGCGGTAAACTGATGTTTACGTTTATGTTATAGGCTTACTGGAACTCTATGGTGTATAACGTCTATAAAATCTTGTTTAACTAGTAATATTACAGTATTAGTATTACCACGAGACCTTTTACGTTGATTTTTAAGGCTCTTATCATGCACGTCTCGGTCATGTAGGTGTTATTACATGCATGAAAAGGTCAGGTGATCTATTCAGAATGTCACGTACCTACCCCACCTTACTTGGGTATCCCTTTAGCCCTAGGATAATTCATCTTGTGTCTCATACACAATAGAATTTCACACCCTTCCATTAAGCTCTTGTGTACGTCACTAAACTTGTTTTGCTTAGGTTTAGCTACCTTTGTTCCCAGCTAGAATCCTGTTTTCCCCCCATAGACACTAGTTTCACACATACAACCTATACCTTTGTGCACAGTTAGCTGTAGCGTTGATTTATTGATATTGTTATGTTAAGTAGGTGTGGGAAAGATTCCTGGTACTACAAAATTTGTAGATAATATTTAATAACGGAATCATTAGTGAAATGCCATTGACCGGTTTCTAAGAAATTACTTTGCAGCTGACAAGTATATGACATAGTTGCTACTTATATAAACTGGTATGGCTCGCCCAGAAGGTCCTTAGTAAACCTATTTGACCTATTCATGGAAACCCATTTTGGATTTCCCTACGACACAAAGTCTACTTTTGCGTATGGAAGGTTATGTTCGAAAGGATTATAATTTACCATACTTTCAATTGCGTTTGCGTGAATAGCAGTTCCTTAATCATTTTTTTTTCTTTTCTGCGTCAAACCACAAAAGTCCTTACTGAAATAATTCCAAATGCATGTACTCCTGTTTGAAATACTAAATTTATCAATATTACTTGCCTGACATTGATATTCAGGAAAAATTAGACTACAAATCAGATGTATATAATTATTACTGTATGATGTTAGATACATTTGGCAGATTACGGAACAATTCAACTGAAATGACTGACTTACTTGACTTAAGTCCCGTCCGGCCTTTGTGGCTGCATTGGGGCTTCTTCTCTTCTGAACAAATGATGAATGTGGCGACGGTAGTTCGATCTATCTGGCGCTAGACGAAGTAGCTGGGGGAGGTTATTGGCCGGGAAGTTGTCGGTCCATCTCTTACGAGGTCGGCCTCTGGGGCGCGTGCCGTGAACCCGTCCTTCGAATGTGATTTTTGGGAGCTGGTTGGCCGACATTCGCTGGATATGGCCAAGAGATTTTAGTGTCAATCTTTCGCGAATTCTCCTCCAGTCAGTGGGTACGGGGAAATTCATTAATTAACATTTATTGTTTTTCGGCTTTGAGCCTTCATCAGTGCCAGACATATACATATTCTCAGCAGACTCATTGCAAATATATAAATATATATTTATATATAATTAGTATAATCCTCAAAGAGTGGAGCATTACCACAATAGCTTCCAATTTAACGACGCTGACCGAATTCGAACCCGGGACCTCATGATTACTAAACCAACGCCTCAACCATAGAACTTCAACCTATGGAATGGTAACTCAGCTAAACCGGAAACGTATGTTGTGTTAGCCTCTTTATCGAAATAGCACAAAAGAGTCCTTTGAAAATCACAGAAAGTTTCATTTGTAAATTTTATACTTTAAAGGATAACGTAGTTGTTGAAGTCAGACAATGCAGTAGCAGTGATTTGTGTTTTGTTTTCTCACCAACTCTCCATGTTTGAATACCAGGAATTTTAAGGAAGACGGCGCCATTTAACTCTGTTGCTCACAGAAAGAGTATATACCCCTCTCAAAGTTGTGGCATGTGAAATTAATATATGGGCAAAGTATGACCAAGCATCAAATAAGTTACCCTGATGAACTCCAATTAGAATGTGATGGTTGCAGGAAGAAGTATCTGAGGGTAGAGCGCTCGAATGCTCATTTTGTTTGCAATGTAAAAATTATTCTACATCTAAAGGCTATCAGAGCATTTTTCTAAATATAGAATAAAATGCTGTCTAATTGAGAAAATCTTCTTGTCAATTAGTACAAGAGAAATAAATTATTTACTGCTTTTAGCAAGGGATCATAAAACCAGAAAGATGATATTTACACTTTATTATCATAGCATGTGATAACAACTGTTGTAAGGAAGTTCCCCTGTTGTTAACCCTGTTGTTTTAAACACGGCATTACAACCATACTAAAAGTTCTAAATAGTAAACCTAGATTAAAATACATGTATGAATATGTACAATAAAAACCTGACTAACGACCTAAAAGTCATATATATTGCGAAAGTAAAATCGCGCAAAAGATAATTTCGACCTAAGGTACGTTAAAAAGCTGGCAAAGATTTCAGGTGGACGACTTGTAAGGTGAGCTGACACAGTTCCTTAGGTAGTTCAGTATTATAGGAGACTTAAAATTCTTCTGTCAAATAAATTTGAATTGTGAGAGTCGATTATCTGTAAGTGATTTTAGGTGAAGTAATCATGATTCTTTGGCACGTGCTTGATATGCCACAATACACGTGTAGGTAACCTTTGATCGTGATTGACATTCAACGATACAGTGCTGTGTAACGTGAGGCGAAGTTACTGATCACACGAGCATAAAGTTTTATTGTCTACAGGACACAAAGCAAAATGCGGTGACCTGCCTGACCTGTCTTACTAAGAGTACGCAAGGCACAGTTTCCTGCTTTAAAACTTTGCAGTCACACGATTAAACCGGAAACGCTAGTTAGGGCCGTAAGGTCTAGGTTACGAGGTGGCAACGACATTCTCAGTGCAGGGTTTTATAAATGCCACTGGAACGATGTCTACACTTCTTAAGTAATCGTTCAATGTTTATGATAAATAAAGCCAAATCAATGGTATACTTGGTTGAGGGAGATATTTTACAGGTGATAATTGTAGACCTGTGGTGCTATTTTAAAATCTTGTAGAAATACTGTGTTCGGCATGTCGTTGCCAACACGAGCTTGAACTATTTAATGTCATTCAATAATGTCTTAACAGAAAGGTATTACAGCTTTTGAAGAGAGAACAAATGGCCCGTTAGTCAGGATTTATAACATTAATTGGACAATTAGGATAATTTACTTATGATATCCACAGTAGCCACAGCGTTATAATATTATATATCAGCAGATGGTTGCAGTGCTTGCTTTGTTCAAAGAGGCCTCCCTCAAGTTTGCATTTGAATATATAAGATAATATAGATATATGATATACAAAATAATAAATATTTGGAATAACTTGATGATGATGATGATAATGATGATGATGATGATGATGATGGATAACCATCATCATCATCATCACTACAGCAAGGTCATAGGCAGTTCGCGTCGCGCCAGCTGGAAGAGGCGCAATACGTTGTCGCTGCGAAGATATCGATAAAGCGAATAGATATGCTAATTATTATTATTAGAAGTGACTAGAATTGACCGGAGCCCAAATTACTTGTATGGTAGGCGTTGTACACTTGTATTTAGGCGGTTGTTTTGTTTTGCTTTTGTTGTTTTGTTTTGTGTTTTTTTCTTGTATGGTAGGGGACATCAATCTGTGCCTTTGGTGTTTTAATGTTATTATTATTACTATTATTATCATTATTATTATTATTTTGACAGTGTTATTGTACTGTTAACTATTTGTGAACTAGTCGTTTTACAGAGGAACCTGCTGATGTCATCTATTGGTTACCAAGCCCTTCCTTTGTGACGCCCTCTTTGTTCTGCAATGGAACAGCTGAGCCATCAGCAGCAATCAGTTGGTATCATCTTTCTTTTGGCTCTGATGAGAAGCGTCTTATTCCAAAGGTACAAAATAAGACTATGCTCACCCCTGGCAATATGAGTGCCCTTATTGCTGGATATTATCTTTGTGAACTAACAAATCATTTGGGTATCGTTAGAAGCAGAAAAGCTAAATTTGATTTATTGCAACACTTTTTAGCAGATCAAAAGATGCATTTTAGCTTCAACATTTCAGGGCCAATTGGAAATGTGTCATCCTCCATGACTGAGTCAGAGTCTGAGTATAGGAAAGCTAGCTTGAGGAAAGTGATGCTGCTGCTGATGAAGAAGTGCTTGTGTTATAAGACATCATGTTGGAGACTTTGACATGGTGAATTACAAATATTCTGATTCAAGTATTACATAGGTGAATGCATGGGAAAGACAACATTGGATAAATTTTATTCAGATTCCTAGATATTGATGGATCATTGTAGTATAGGGAGGATGTTACTTGAGAAACTGTCCATATAGATATGGTTAAGAGTATACTTGCTGTACCAACAATTACACAGTGCAGAGGAAAGTCAGACTTTAAGTCCTACTGTGACACTAGATAAACTTTCGCCTTTAAAATGTCAATTTATGAATTAAGTATGATTTCAGGCTTAAAGTAAAACATTGGTTTATCAATTCTGAAAAGATAAACCTACTTTTTAAATGCATCTATCACAAATTTATGACACTAGCAAGACGGAAAATCTCCAACTCGATTTAAGCTGTGACTCAGATCTCGTATTATCTTAACTACGCTAATCGACTGCAGTCTGCCGTCAGGTGTGTGTGTGTTTTATTTTATTTCAACCATATATAAAAGTACAGTAAATTAAGTCTTTAAATGACAAACATTATATTTCAGTACTTCATACTAATATAAAGTGTTGCAAGTACAATACAGCTAATGTTACTTTTCTACCAACTGAGCTAGGTGACCTCTGATGTTAACATACTTTTATTTCTCTAGTCGCCACATTAGCTCCCAATCATCTACAAAATAAAAGTATGTTACATACAAGTATGCATGTTGGACAATAAATGAAATTGATCCAATAGCACAACAGTGAACCAATGAAGGGAAGTAAATGCCTTTTACATACATTTCCATTTGTTATTAATGAATTTTGATCCAGGGAAGATATACTACTCTTTATAATAAAATGGACCTGGTTTTCTCTTAGGAAGCACTCAGAAATGCAAATAGAATTATTAACAAATAAAGGCAACTAAAACTTTGACTACCTTATTCCTTTCAAATTTTTTGTGAAATGTGCACGTGCATACATGGACTTTTTCTGCTAGCATAGAGACATGGTGTACGTACAGTTACTGTACTTTACATTTGGAAATATCTGATCTTAAGTTTACGAATGTTTTTCCAAGAAAAGTTGGGTTTTTTAAAATATTCAAATGGCGTATGATGTTCGTTTAGTGGGAGCTTTCAAACCTATTTGACGTAGCATTTAACTTTAGTGGATGAAGTCGGGACGTGTCTCCTCAACTGCGAACGTGAAAGTTACTCATTTTGGGGAATTTATATTCGATTTTTAAAACATTGTATGTTAATTTGTGATCCCCAAAATTTTCATGCTTCGAATCCGTTAAGAAAAACAAATGAGCCAGCCCTGCTGGGGCAAAATTGCCACAATTTCATTAAAACTGATTACGGGAAGATAGTACTTAGTTCATTATTGTAAAACAATATTTTCTTGTGAAGTACCACGAGTGACTGCGTATATCCTAGAATCTTAGCTGGCTGTCAGCAGACATTTTAAGAGTTCTTTATGTCGACGTTAACTTTTAGTAAACCTGAAACGGTTTGTAGCAAATTTGAGTCGGGGTGACCGTTTTGTGTAATTTGAGATACTCTCTTTTCTCTTCCGTATAGACTCATACAAATAGGCGAAGAATTTTGTGGAAGTAGATCACAAGGCTTACAGGATTCTGTACGAATATGGTCTATTTCTCAAGTCACCGCACCAGTGGGCATCGACATCCATGGACCTATACGCGATTGGAGACCAGCCCGCCTGCGACACCCGTTCGTCTGTCCAAAGCCCATTGAAAGTTAGAAAGGATCATCCAGAAGAAAGGATTTAAATTGTTAGTATTGAAAGGACACTGCAGAAATGTCGAAACCAGGGCACGAACCCGTGCGGCATGCTATCGCGGCGTGTGCTCTTCCAATTGAACTAGGTGACTTCTGATGTTAACGTTAGGGTATTTATATCCTCAATAATATTTTCTAATTTTCAACGGGTCTTAGGTTATGCCTATTGAATTTTTGAAGGGCATCAGGACAGTTTATAAACACATCCGTAACCAAGAGTCAATCCTCAAGGTTTGCTTTGCAGTCCTTATCCTCTGCACTGAGCTTATGCGATGGTAGCAGGGTGAGCAGCAAGCACAACTGTTGGTGAAAAGGGAATTGCGGATTGAAATCATAGGAAGACATCACTGATTAAGTATCATTAAGTCTTATAACATAAACTCGTAATAGCTAAAGAACTACTCATTGCTTTCTGTGTCGCCTCCTTCTCCTCCTTCTCCTCCTTCTCCTTCACCCTCTTCTCCTTCTCCTTCTCCTTCTCCTTCTCCTTCTCCTTCTCCTTCTCCTTCTCCTTCTCCTTCTTCTTCTCCTTCTCTAGTCGCAAAGGGATTAAGAATATCAACAGGGTGATTGTGGAAATCAGCAGAACTATTGTCAAAGCAAGGATTACTGAAACAAGTCAAATAACCAATTTGTAAAATTAATCATCACATTAAACAATCTGGCAGTGGTAATTGCCACATGACGCAAGAGTACTAACGCATGGTGTACGTAGACAATGCACACCGCGGGTGGTTTCTTGAAAACCTGCTTAAAACAAAACGGTAACGAGGGCACTTCTGATTCACATGGGGAACAAAACGGTTTTTAGCTCTGAGAACCATTTTGTTCTAAGCGCTTACGACCGTTTTGTTGTTTTCGCAAAGAAGGGGAAAGTTTTGCTATGTCAACTACGCCTTATCAGCCTATTTTGAACGCTTTGCGCACCATGGAATGTACGCATCTAGTGTATGCAAACTATGTCAATTATGCCTTTATAGCCTATTTTGAACGCTTTGTGCACCATTGAATCTACGCTTCTAGTGTATACAAACTGTGTCAAATGTGCCATATTAGCCTATTTTAAAGACTTTGGGCAACATGGAATGTACGCTTCTAGTTTATGCAAACTCTGTCGAATATGCCTTATTAGCCTATTTTGAACATTTTCTCCAAAATGGAATGTACGCTTCTAGTGTATGCAAACTATGTCAAATATGCTTTATTAGGCTTTTTTGAACGCTTTGCTTTTTGACTGCAGCAGAAACGTGACTATTAAATTCTAAAGCTATATTTGTTCCGCTGGTCGGCTGGTCGGCTGGTCCGCATGAGTGAACTTTTCGAAAGAACAGGATGACGTATTGTGTCATACCTATAACTGGAGGGGCTTTAACATCCTCCCCTCCAAAAGACGCGAAAGTCTTTTCCTCTATGATATATATTAAAACTTAACCTAAGATATTAAAGTATAAAAACATGAAACTCGCTTTCTTGAAGTGTTTCTATCACTAGCGACTACATCTTCGAATGTTCTTCTGAAAGAGAAATAATCTGTTCCTCCAATAAACAAAGTTTCCGAATGTCTCGTTCGAACTCCATTTTGTTGATATATTCTGTTACTATCCTCGCGGCAGCCCTTGGTCTATCGAGCACAATTGTATGACCACATCTTTCGATCACCTCGATCTCACATGACGGCAGTTTTTCTCGAAACACATCAAGAGAAGAAATACTCAGGATCTAGGAAAGGTAACACCAGAAGCATGTTAACATCCTGGGGTCATATTATAGTACTCTTTTGTGCCTAATAGACGTCCCCTCAGTAATTAATTTTTCAAACATCTTCCACCCAGAACTTTCTTATTCCAACCCCCCGCCTATTAATTTTTAAGTAATCTCCCACCCATGACAATTTTTTGAGGAGGTACTTTGGCGGGCATGGCCAAGACCAAACAACATATTTTATCACACGTTACCAGGCAACATCCCTCTAAGCAGACATCTTACCACAGTTTTGAAAAACAGATGTTTCGCTCTAAACACAAAATAATGGTGAACATTCTCAAGCATTAATTAATCCTCTCTACGTATAGAGGATAAAGACAAATTCAACCAAATACGCTCTAGAAGCAAACATTTAGACTATGACTCGACAAATGGGAAACGACAAAAAAAATGAATAATCAAATGCAGCTGCCCTCATCACAGTTCGCTGTTTTACAAGTGCTGCCAAAATACCATCCTGTCACATAATGGCGTCAATAACTTAAGTGCTCGACAACTGTATACACTATTTGAACATAATGAGAATGCGTTGTGCACGATGGAATGTCAGCATTTCTATATTGTCTTTCTCTATAGAACCCATGTTTTAACAAGATGAGATTGAGCTATGAACAATGGAATGTGAGTATTTCAGTAGTTCCATTCTGCGTAGATACACTACTTGAACATAATGAGAATGCGTTGTGCACGATGTAATGTCAGTATTTATATATTGTCTTTTTCTATATATACAATATTTGAACAAGATGAGAAGGAGTTGTGAACAATGGAATGTGAGTATTTCAATAATTCCATTCTACGTAGATACACTATTTGAACATAATGAGAATGCGTTGTGCACGATGGATACTAGAAATGGGAGCCCCTTTCCTTTACTAAGTGTCTTCCATGATTCCGGTCATTTTCATCGAGATTTAGTAAATATTTACATTATTTTTGTTCACGACTGTAGTCTTCATATTATTACTATACTGTTTGATCAGAAGCTGGCTGATTCTATACCATTTATTGCTAACTTCCAATTGCCTATAAAATTCGTGTTTCAGATAAGAGATCTTGTGTTACAAAGAAAGTGTTGAAAAATCTAGAAGGCAACCAAACTATACAGCATTTTATTAAGATGATAACTGTTACTGACCAGGTTAAAGGCGTAAATTGGGGCATGTTGTGAGCACAGATGTTGCTCGAAGGGTACTAGTTATTCGCGCCTTCACCCTGAAAGCAATTTTATAAGAAATCGATTCTTCACAAAAGAGTTTTACCTGCAGCTAACATTTTTTCATGGTTACCGTAAACTAGGGTTTAAGAAAGCAAGTATTTACATGACAATTTGGCACTTTTTTCACTGCAAAGAAATCGTAGTCTGTATTATTAGAAAATCCAAAGGGCAACCTCTTCGCGACTACACTCTGTTTAAGATTCCGCTGAGAAGACTCAAAGAAAAGCATCTTTACACCCCTGCATATGGCCAGGTTTAAAGTTTCGCTCAATCTCGACTGTTTGTATACTAAACCAACTAGAATTATTGATTTAGGTCCGAAATTGTTGTTGAAGGCAATACTGCCCATGAGCAACTTCCTGTATACTTGGGTGTATGCAAGTAAGAAATTAGTTCCATAAAAATTTCAGGGGGACTAAAGACAGGTCTCCCCCTTCTCTGTTAGCTGATGCCAATGCTGTAGAAGCATTAACAACCTCCATGGAGGGTAAGATCCTTGAAAGTTTTTCAATGTTCTTCTTGCAGGAAGGTGATTTTGACACCACTGGTTCTCTTCTCAAAGGCACCATGGGAAGACTGCAAGCACTGGCCAAGAAAGGGCACCACAAAGTAATATGCTACCTGCTGTTATTTTGCTTTTTTGTATTTTTCGCAGCATGGGTTGTATTATGCTGACCAGTCCAACGATTATGCACGTATGACGGATGAGTCCTTTTTGACAAGAAGAAAATCTTTGATGGTAACAAATTGTAGAAAGTGTGTGTCCGCTTCACACTTTATGTAATCCTTGCACTTCTTCTCAATGCCGCGGAGCAATTTACGATTGTCTACAGACAACTTCCTATGATGATCCGGGAAAGAAAAACCATACACAGTGTTAAAACGAATATATTGTACCTGAGTGCTTTCGTCTCCATAACCCTGAGACATTATCAAAGGTTAACATTAAAATGGATCTAACGGTTAAATATCAAATGCTAAAAACAATCAGATTGATTAGTTACATTCTCAGATCTGATTAGAGCAGACAGAGGGCCAGTAATTGAGATGCACAAACGATAAGTAAACACTTACCTGCCTGTTGCTTGACAGGCTTGGGTTAGTTATAGACGTAATGTAAAGCCGAGAAATTCGGAAGTTCGTTCGAACTGCACCTACAAACAAGCTCTCCCCACCAAGTGCGGCTTCAAAATTGTCGGTTCTGCGCTTCATTATGTGAAGAATGTGTAATGTCATTCCATAAACGAACCACACATGAATCTCTTGTATGTTCTTCTCTGTTTTGGTTTTCCTCTTCTTCTTCTTTTAATCGTTCGTGCCACTGCATGCAGATGTCCTTCAGAACCTCTTCTGTAGTGGGAAGCCAAAGTGTTCACGAAACTAGATGCAAACTCAGGTTTTCACCAAATTGTCTGGATGAAGCCTCAAAGAAACTATATACATTCATTACACCATTTGGGAGGTTTCTTAAAAGCATGTTCCCTTTGGAATTAAAACTTGGCGTGAGAAATTTCAGAGAGAGGTCTACAGTGCCCTTAAATATCTTGAGAGTATAGTTTGTGTCACCTATGACTTTCGTGTTTTGGGTGCCAATGAGTAGGAGCATGGTCAGAGACTCTATCTACTTATAAAAATTTTCTCAAAGCTTAAAGCTGCAGGGCTTACACTTAATTAGGAAAAATGCCAATCTGAAAGAAGCAAGTTTGATTGCAATTAGAGGAACAATTTGGTGACTGATAAGAACAGAGGGAACCTGAATAATGGTAACAGAGATCTTTGTAACGCTAATTGTCAACTTTGATAAGGCAAACAATTCACTCAAGTATGGATAAATCACGAAATCAAGACAATTATTGTTCTTACATTAGCAAATGCAACATCAACTCCGAAATGTCGCGTAGAAAAAACAGTTCATTCCCTGCCTATTTACTTATACCAAGTAAATCTTACCTACTTTGTTTAAGTCAATAGGAATATTTACAATAGTGATACAGTAATCACAAGGATATAAGATTACCATCATTAAGTGAATGTGAAGAATGACACTGCGCAATTGGTATTGGATTAGATGCAGATGAATCTGATGTTTTAAGTGTAGGAGGAAAAGATAAAGATCCAATCATGGTAAAGGATAAAGACGACATAAAGAATGGCACTACCGATGCTGCTAATGATGCAAAGAAAGGTAATTGTTTGTGGTTACTATGACATGTGAAAAGCAAGTTATTGTCAAATCGTCTTGCGCTTTTGCCTGATTCATGTGAATGCTGCTCTTTGCGGAGGTAGGAACTCAGAAGCTAAATACGCTAGATAATCCATAGAGTCGGTAATGATGGTATCGATGCTATTGTAGGGAGCTTGACGAGAAAGGCATTGCTTTTGTTACTTTAGAGTCGGGCATATGGCCAACCCCCTAAATATCTCACCTCCTAGAAAATAATCCAGTTATCTTAAAACTATATGAACAATTTTAAATAATCGAATTTTCTGGCTCCTTAATGCAACCAATGCCCCCTTGTATTACCGACTGGCCGACGGGCTGAGCAGATTTGACATTTCCAGACTAGTGCGAAAATAACGTGATGATAGTGCTACGAAGCCCTAACTAACGCCCGGTATACACATGCTTCTTTTGAGACGTATTCTCATTGAATCAAAGTGACACGAGATTGTTACTAGAAAGAAATGAAGATTCTTAAGTCTTCCTATATGTAGACCCTTTATTTTTTTATAACAACTACATGAAATTTGGGTTCAGATAAAAGTAACAGGAGAATGGACTGGTATGTATGCCTACAATTCTTGTCGTCCTCAGTTTACATTTGATGCAGTTTGCCTCAGTCGAATATTGTTTTTGTACATTGTATACGAAAAAAATTGTATAAAAATGCTGGGCTCGTGCTGAGCAATTAACAGATCACAACTGAAAATAAAACAAAAGAGTGTTGTATACTTTCTTTTGAGTGCGTCGTGGGATACGGTACTATTCCTGTAGGATGTTATAGAATCCAATCAAAGATTGACATTATAACCCCATTACTTTATTTGCACTGTAGTACTGTGATGTTATATGTTTGTCACATTCTGGGATAGGGTTTCCACGGCTCTGGTGACATGGAATGAAATACTTGCTGCAGTTCATGAGCTGCAAAAATTGGACAATTTCCAAAGGCGACTGAAAGCGTATCTTGTAAACCAATGAACGAAACAGATCATCATCATCATCCAGTGCCATGTTGTCGAGCAGCGTGAGCGATCATGACCCTTCATCTCGAATGATCGCCCATTACTTCAAATAGATCTTTCATCGTAGTGCCAGTCCATCTTTTCAAATTATCTAATAAGCTATAGTGTGGTCGTCCTCCCGTTCGTTGTCCAGTACACTGATCAGAAAGAATGGTGTTTCCTAGTCCTTCACTTCTGACTAAGTGGCCAAGTATCTAATATAGGCGCACTCACCAAGCTAAGTCCACTTTTAGTACATTCAAAATTTTCCTAGTAAATGTAACTTAATGGGCAATTTCTCTACCGGAAGTGCACTCGCCAACGTGTTTTCTGGACTAATTCCATTCTTAGCACATTCAAAATTTTTCGCAGTAAATATAAATACATGAACAATTTCACTACAGGAAGTCTCGAATATAACCGCACTCGCTGGGACTTATGGGGGACTAAGTCCAATCATTTTACGTTTTCCGATAAAATAGTTTGTTTGTGGTACAAAATAAGAATATTGAACGAAATAGCGAAAACATTGTGTACTTAAAAGCTTTTTTCGTAAATAACCCGTTATCAAACTGTCTAAACCGCTTTCAGAAATTTTTTAGGCTTCTTATAGCAGCCCCATCCAGCCCTCGAGTTTCTTAAATTTTTGGGAGATTGAGCCCTGGTTTCTTATAAACCGGTTTCTTATTAAAAAAAGTGTACCAAAATCTATAACAGTGGGCGTAAATGTCGACAAATGAACACTGACACTTGAGTTGTTAAAAGGTACGTTTAAACAATCACAGACTCTGGTTCTTGCTTTATTAAGGTCATTCAAGGTATTGACCAGTAATTGTAACGACGCAATGAATAAACAAATTTTTGCTTCGAAAGTTAGATTGGAACAAGGTAGACCCAGGATGGGGGTTAAGTGTTATTGAAAGGAGGGGCTAGTAAACGATCATTTCGTTAGCCTATTAAGAAGTTCTTATCGCAAGCAAGGAAATTTTACAAACATAGTTTTCTCGTCAAGCCAGGTTCCCATACAATCACAGTTTGGGTACTAGCTCTCGGAAAAAGACTGTTCAGATACACGTTCAGATTTCTAAAGGAACTTGTTCAAATCTTGCGACATTCTGTGAGCTGCAGAAAAAACGAGAGTATCTCATCAGAAGAGTAGCAAGGCATGTTTTCTCTCTCAATCCTTTTCTAAGGCTTTCACGAAATAGATCAATGTCTTAAACGACCGACCTGTATCTGCTAGGTCCGCCTGGGGATTACAGACATACAGTGGAGACGCTGCTAGAGGACGTAATGCCAAAACGTTCGCAATATCACGCACAAGTCTAACTATATATTGGGTCCATTAAATACACCATCAGTATATAAGAAGGGCGAGGGGAAATGTTCCTTCTTTCCCATACGAGAATGCAAGCTTTAACTGAATTCGAACTACCTTATTGCAAGGAAATCTTAAATAGTGAACGCTTGCAAAACTTAAGTACAAGTATTCTACAGACAACAATTCATTGTTTTGTTTATTCTCGGGACTTGTAACTCAACTGTGGTCGTAGCATAGGGCCTACCACCGTCGCCAAAACTGACACTAACTGGGTGGGGAGGAATGTGTTAGTGAATTCTCTCAAGGGGTTCTGCCCCCTTGCCCCCTCCCTCACCTTCGAGAGCGTCGCAGAAATAAACTTATGACCTCGAAGATCGTAGGAGATCTCCTCAGGATTTCTGTAAAAAACAATCAAATAATCGCTAAATTTCATGAGATTTCAATGATGGGGTTTCCCCGTCAGTTGCAGTGGTTCACGATAAAGAGAACATCTTCTTAATTCTCTGCTTTAAGACTGGAAACCAATTTTTTTTTTAATGGAGATGAATGACAAATGATTGCAGAATTTTTCAACAGTCTGTCTAATAATCAACCTTCATATCCGACGATAAGGTAAATGTCAAAGAAATGAAATGATGAGATTTCACCACAATAGCTCAGAAAAAGATAAAATAAAACTTTTGAGGATAAATTGCCAAAACAGGCTGTACGTTTTCATTGTACTCTATGTTGAATCCCAGAGATCTTTATAAATAACCACTTTGCCAATTAGTCAGAAAAGACTTCCGCAACGACATTGTAAAATGAATATGGTAACATCGCAAGAAACTGAATCCCTCAATGTATTTGAGCAGCACGAAAGTTTGGGCAAATATACATGTAATCTTTTTGCTAAAAATTGGGGAATACGTCCCTGCATTTAGTTTCATAAAGGAATGTTGACAAAGTAATTTATTGTCAAAGGTGACTGATGGCTCCGGAAGGAATTTTTAAAAAAATTAGGGTCCCCGGATAACCGAAAAAATTGCCCGTCCCTAGTTTTGTACGTCATTATTACTTACTTTTTCTACTTTTTACAGTAAAAGAAATATGCTTTCAGATAGATACTAGTTTGGAGTTACTGTCTGTCGGTATGTCCAATTGGGGAAATTTCACGTCGAATAGAAACTCGGTTCCAAACGAATCATTCCACAGCAGACTAAAATCGTAATTTAATCAGAAGTCAAAACTGGACGCCAATTTTACGCAAGATGACCTGTCCACCCTTTAATATTTAACAACGGACCGAGTGATTTAGAAAACATCAACGTACTACCATTCCTAAGATATCACGAACGAAGTCAGGCAATGACAAGCCTTATTATACCGGCTATGGATGCTTCTCGCCAGACTAAAGCTTTCAAGAGTCCAAACACATGACTAATTGTTATACCTTTGCTACACCTTCCCACCAAATCAGGAGAAATACACAAGTGGCATAGTTTGATTCAAGTTTATTGACGGAGTTTGATGAAGCGTCTCAACCATTGGAAACGCTTTCACTCGGCGAAGGGAACGATAACATTTCAACGAAGTATCGAGGACAAGTGCTTACAGAGTAAATGGTACAAAGAAACGCTTACTCGCAAGAGCAATTCCTCTTCCCAACAACTGAATTGTTTAAGAAAGAACCCCTCGGGAATCCTATTGGTTTGAAATAAATCCCAAAGTAATCCTTTTGCTTTGAAAGAAATTAAAGATCATACCTTTTCTTGGACACTATGACAAAGAAACGACTTCCTTATCAACACACTATTCTTTTGCTTTCAAAGAAATCCCAAAGTAATCCTATTGGTTTGAAAGAAATCCCAAGTAATCCTATTGTTTTGAAAGAAATTAAAGATCGCACCTTTTCTTGTAGTCTGTGACGAAAAAAACCGACTTCCGTACGAAAACACTATTTTTTGGTGATTTTTTGAAAATTTCGAATATCTGAAATTTTCGATCATTCGAAACAATTTTGGATGATGATTGGTCCAAAAACACAAGCCATTCAGGCAGTCCAAATGCTGATTGACTCTTTCAACAATGCAGATGGGCATACTATTTTAAATACTTCATTTCGGTGATTCTGACGTTAGTACTCTGAGGAGTGTCTGACAAAAAAAGCTTTTATGTACACAATATTTTCGCTAATTCGTGCAATATGCTTTTTTTTGTACAAAAAACAAACTACTCTTCGGTTCCTAATAGACGTCCCCCCCTCTAATTAATTTTTTAAAAATTTTCCGCCCAGGACATTCTTATTCCAACCCCCACTCCTATTATTTTTTAAGTAATCTCCCACCCACTCCCTGCCACAATTTTGTCTTACCAGAACAAGTTGAAAATTTATAAATGATATTCCGTGTAAACACTAAGAACATTCACTAATTTGGGAGCAGCATAAGGGATAGTTCGTGTGGTGGGAGGGTGCGCGAAACAGACAGACTTTTATGAATCACTGGAGTTTGTACAAGATGTGTAGGCCAAATGTTTGATGAAACTGTATTATACAGTAGTGCGGTTCATAATTGTCTGTCATTTGAAAATTTTGTATCGTTACATCAAGTG
Source organism: Alatinidae sp. Z8VKAUB7J3 (assembly GCA_010016025.2). Taxonomy (NCBI): domain Eukaryota; kingdom Metazoa; phylum Cnidaria; class Cubozoa; order Carybdeida; family Alatinidae; species Alatinidae sp. Z8VKAUB7J3. The sequence continues at coordinate 8,374,865 of JAAAKM020721499.1, forward strand.
TTTCATATTGTTACATCAAGTAACTATTTAACTAGACTTTGATAGCTCATAATCATCAATAACAAGGAAATCCTGGAGCTCCCCTCTCCATTTGCTATGACGTTCAGTTTTTAAAAGTTTTTACTTGATAAAGGTTTCTTAACCGAAAGCTTGTAGCTCGCCTCAAGGCATTTTAAGTCATTAGATATATATATATATATATATTTTACGGAGGGCCGATTTAATGTTTTTATATCTATTTTTAACTCAGGGCCATTAAGTCTGTTATAGTTTATATATATATTTATATATATATATGGTATATAGTATAATAGTATATATATACGCATATCTCACTAATAGAGCATTTCCGCAATAGCTTGCTTCTTTCATCAAGGGAGCTCGGGGGATGCAAACCCATGACCCATTAGTTTGAAAACCCTAACCTTAATTATTGGACAATGAAGTCGTTTTATTTTGGACGTTGGAAAGACTTGGTATTGACGCCAATGCAATGTGAGTAAGACGTAGATTAAGAAAACGGCTTTGATAGAATTTTGTTACAATAGCAGACACTTTGATTGGAATAGTAACATTTATTTGCTTGTATATGTATAGTTGATCGCCTTGACTTGTCACTTTTATTTTGTTGTTTGCTTATATCTACTTTTATTCATTAAGGGAGATGAAGAGCAATGTACGTACTTTTATTTTGTTGTTTGCTTATATCTACTTTTATTCATTAAGGGAGATGAAGAGCAATGTACTTTGGAAAGCTCCAGAATATCGTTATTATTACTATTATTATTATCATAAATGGTTGTTGGAACACCAAAAAGCGACATACCTTAACGGATAAAAGATTGTTCCTATCGATTTACTTCCAGTTTACTTGCTTTTTTATTGACAAAAACTTCGTAAATCTCATAATAAAACATTTTAGTTCAAACATTAAAAAGTAAATGATATAATTATGAAAACGGTCTAAATAAAATCAATCCCTGCTCTCCTTGAAATGGAACAACGCCTATGAATGTTACAGAAATTGCTACCATGTATAATACAACACGGAAAGGGACGTCGCGTCATACCAAAATAAAATCTAAAAGTTATTACTTACCGGCGCTGCAAAATGTCCGGTAGTGATGGGTTTGTTTCTGTTTAATTTAGATATCAGATAAGCCCTTTGTTGTGAATTCCAGTCATGAAAAGTTGGTAGTAATCAGTTAAAACTCATATCTGATCACACAAACCTTTGTAAGATTTCGTTACTTCGTTTGTTTATGTCAGAGTAAACATTTTCAAATACAATCAGTGACGTTTCAAAGATATTAATATTTATATACACAGCAGAATGATTGAGATTTGAGCGTTTATGTATTTATAGATATACAATAAGACACTACAAACAAAAGTATACGAACAAGAAGTTTGTCTATGTAGTCACTAATCGTTTTTATCAGCCCTCTCTTAGCTTCTGAGATAATTTTTCTGTTTGACATTTAATAGTTTATCATAAACATTCCATTTAACTGTACTTGATTAGGACAACGTTTGGCAAGCGGAAAATCGTAATACAATGCTTTCTTTATTTGGAATGTCACCAAAATGTGTGACAACGATTAACTTCACCTAGTTCCAGGCTTTGACAAATAACTTCCTGTTTTAACAAATTACACTGCTTGTTTTTACAAGAAATTATCTCAGCGTCCAGCCCTCGAAGTTTCTTAAAATATTGGCCTTTTCAGCGTTCAAAGTTTCTTAGCAGTTTCCTATTCCCTGTTACCAAATAGAAGGGGATGGAATACGCGGAGGGGGCTGGAAAACAGCGGGAGTTCAATGCATATTATAAGCCAAGCCTGTTTAACGAGTTTGTGCTTGCAATAAACAAACCATTCCTAATCTTCCACGAAATCATTTGGCATAACAAGAACAAAAGATTTCTGTAGTTCAGGATGAAATATCAAAATTCACATAAAAAAAGGCACACCTGCAGTCGAGAGGGGTAAAAGTTTTATCATTACTAGAGTTTAATGTTAAGCTTCGGTCATTGTGTTGTTTCTTCAAAATTCTAGCAGTACTGTAGCATGCTGTCAGTTGTGCCCATTTTAAGGCAGGTCATTCAGGCAGCTTATCTAAGGCAATCCCTAGTCAACTCCTTTCTTCCTTTCCGCCAATCTTCATCATGATGACCAGGGGCATTCTAACCTATGCCTCGGTTTCTAAAATTCTAAAGTCCCCAGCCTGAAATCTGGACAGTGAACATGGACGGGGGAAGGGGGAAGGGGGGCATTCGCTGATCGAAAAAAGGTGAATACGTCTTCCAGTGAAGGTATACGATACATCTTGCAAGTGTTTAATCTATTAATATACGTTGCGTCTTGAACTGTTATCCAGATGATAGGGGAGAGCTCAAATGTACAATCAAGTGCTAGGGCATGAAAATTGGCGCGCAGCCACTACCATCATTCTCTGCCATTTTCATGTTGCCGTCATATGTAAGATTGTATATTAAATAGAGTAATAATGTGTGAATCACAAATACATTTTGAAAAATATTTTGAAACCTAATTTTGAAGATTCTGAAAAAATATATTGTCCCATTCACATGGCTAGGGGAGCAAGAATGTCTACCTTGACTTTTCTACGATGTTTTAGTCCTTTAAATATGTTTCAAGCCCTTTTCTTATTTTTGCCTTTTCTGTTTACCAAGTGCAAAATATAAGATTATTATTACTGTGATGTTTGAAATATTTTAAGTTGATTGCCTTCTATTTACCTCTTTTGGTTAGTCTGGTTCTGGACTAATGGGCATGTTACCTAAGCCAAGGCAAGGTGTTGCATTTTCAAACAAAGGAAATTTATTTGAAAGTGAACGTAGGAGAACTTTTCAGTAGCATTTTGCTGGTGTGGCTCATGAGGGCAATAAAGCGGCAATTCTAGCATTCCGACTGTGACCCAGCCTTTCGGCCATTCGCAAGTGTTTCAGATCTTGCAAATCAAACAATGCAGGGCTTTCATACCTGCCGATCCAGCATGCTTCAACAGTTCAGCCAGCACCCCATCGGTTCCTGGAGCTTTACAATTTTTAATTGTCTCATCGCAGTTGTGACGTCTTGCATTAGTGGTTCCAGCAGACTTCTGGTTTAGGTCTTCTCGGTAATCCTTCCACCATGATGGTGTCTCAGACCCTGGGAGCCCTGTATCAGTGACGCGATCTACGTTGGCTTGCATGGGTCCAAAGTTTCACCCATCCCTCCCGTTAAACCTATGTCGTCAAACAACTGGAAAATATACAATTCCCCTACCGCTTCCTCCGCCCCAGGTCGACGTCATATATGTACCTATATACCTTGACCCCTTATATCAAACGGGAAGTATGAAAACAGCATGCCAATGCACACACTACAATTTCCAAGTTAACAGCATCCCTTGTCCCAAATTACTTCTTCTAGACCATTCTTGATATATTTTGCACGATACGCTCTCGTAAACGAGAAGAGACGTCAATGACCAAAAAGGCCTGGTTCACTATCAAAGTCATGGTAATTGGCAAACTTTCGGGGTACTATTCCTGTAACTACGAGGATCAGTTTCATTTCAAATGGCGTCTAGCAGCGGCGATTCAACGAAGAGTCAGTTATTGCTATTTTACACAAGGGTTGCAGAACAGAATCATAAAAATATTGAAAAAAATGAACGGGATAGTCGATGATGTCTTTTAGAGAGTTTAGAATCCTATCATTCTTCAACACATTAAATTGGTGGCCGAAATCGATTTGCTGCTGTAGTCTGAACCCGCCGATAAACAGAAATCATGTCAGTACAAGGCAACCGAAACATACATACATGGTGACAACAGGTATTCAGTTTGAGATAACAAGAGCAGTAAATATGTTACCAAATTTCCGTGTTACGTTGATTGCATAATGTTCCAGGTAACACTGGAATGTCAACAGACGCAAGAAACCTTCGTGGTAGATCTAGCAAAAGCAAAAACAATAAACAAGCAAACAACGCTCCCAAAAATCAAGGACAGCAAACAAGACAGAAGATTTAAGAGTAATATCAAATAAGAAGGTACACACCTGCACACAGAGTGAAAAAGATCCGCATATGAGGTCTTTTAGCCATCTCTAACAATAAGGAGTGTCTTTGCAAGACCGGCTCACTTTCTTGCGTAGCAAGCCTTCTGGTAGCAATACTTTCGATTCACTATTTTAAAAAGGATATTGATTTTCTGCTGTCAGAAATGAGTAACGCTGATGATCACTGAAGTTGGAGACAAGCTTCCGTAAAGCGAGTTTTAGACGGACTAAAAGTGAAGCTAGTGGGGATTAGGAATCTGTGCAAAGGAAATGGGTTGTGATAATTCCAAAAACATTTTGTAATTAGCTTTTTGTACAGATCAGACCAGCCAAAATATTGGTGGGATAACGTTGTAGTTAGTCGTAAACTTACAAAATGTAAAGAGAAAACTAAACTTACAGACAGATTAACTGTAAACTTTTGCTCTACCATAATGACTTCTTGAAGAGCGTAGAATCTTTAAATTTACGCCTTAGTTCGAATCTAATTAATGCGATCCAATAAATGTTGTATTTTCAAAGTATTACGTAGAAAAATTTACTTGGTCGCGTCCATTTCAACAAGTGCAGCCTTAACTTTTTCCATCATCGTCCCTGATAGAATTTATGACGTCTTAGGAATTAAAGACTGTCATTACAATTTTATCGCCTTTTACCTATCTCCGTAACCTTTAGTGTAAGAAGTTGCAAAATCTGTCCTAAACTGCTCATTTATTCGTGTTTGTATAAAATTAAATGAAAGTTATAAAACTTTAGTTTATCTTCCAAATTTCAATTATAATAACAAATACTACTTTCATCTGCGTTCCTAATAGTTTTACGGACATGATTTCTTAACCCTACCTTACATGGGCTTTTTGCCTCCTCTCATACATGGGCCGACGATTCTTCCCTTGTTTAGTGACAGATATATTTTTGTACGTTGTTGGCTGAGTTTATTTAGTCCTATAGTATTTCAGTGTACTTAACACCTGACAAAGGCTTGCAACAAGGCGAAATGTTGGCAATTTGTAGTTTCCTTGATAGCGTTTATGGCCTATATCTTGTCTGTGTTGTTATAACCTCAATGTTTACAAAACCCATCCCGTTATACAATTTTCTGCGCCAGTCTCATTCAGGTGGTTTAGTCTTCTTAATTTCACCTTTGCACATTCTTACCGGCCCCTAAATCCCTTAGAATCTTAAAGTTATTTATCTATTTGGAAATAATTACCCTAGGTAGATTTGAGATACGCCCTTTCAAACTTTAAATCATACCTATCAAAACCTTGTTAAATGAACCCATTCATAAATCTCTGAACGGAGCAAAATTAACAGAGTTTTCCTTCGGTCTTTTTCATATCAAAACAGCCATTTCTCGCAGCTGATATGAGATTTAAAGGCGATATTTAGTATAAGGGCATTGGGTAGCAGGGTTAACACTGTGCTGTAGTTATAATTGCGATTCCTACAAAAAAGGTTTGTGACATCATCACTTTAGTACTCTATAATGTGGACATTTTTATATCGGCATGGAGAAAACAATGTATTAAGCATGTTGTTGCCACCACGTAACTAAGGTCCGTATGACTTGCAACTTTTATCCTATTGCGTTACTTAGCTATAAATTGTTTCTCATTTCTGTATTCATTACCGATGTAGATCAACTGACGATAATGGGCGAAAAGCATTTCGATCAAATGGAGTTGCCTGCTTAATTGTGTGTTTAAGTTCTGAAATACCAATAAAATGTCGAAATTATCTGATTGCGAGTAATAATTGTACAAAAGAGAATTATTTTTGTTTACAATTTAACTGAGTTGATTTGTTATAGATTTCCATTACACATCTGATTTTTCCTTTAAAAAAATCGATATTCTCTGAGAATGCATACAAAATAAGGGATTTTAACCGTAAATGGACCTGAAATATTGACTAAGTCGATTCTTAAATTTTTCTGTTATGAATCTATTGTATTTTTTGTTAGAAATTAAGCTGTTAATTGTGGGTAGGGAAAAAAGGTATATTAGACTTAGAAAACAGGTTGATTTTTAATAAAACGAACACCTCGAAGACTTCGTCGCTTCATAAAAATGTCTATGAGAACATCTTGCCCTAATTCTGATAAAGCTCCCCTGCCCTCAAAAAGTTCTAGTTGCGCCCCTGGAATTATGTTATGAACGTTTTCCTTTAGTATCTCAGAGTCAAGAATATCACCGTCCATCCTTCTTACGTAAGAAGTACTTTCAGCAACGACATTGCGCTTCTGGAGCTTGAGTCACCGAAACTTAAAATGCCATTTTTAAAATAGAAGCTCCTAACAGTGCCATGATAAATAAATTACTCGTATTAATGCCTGACTTATATGATTATGTATTCTTTCTTCTCGTAAATCGTTATTTAACCCTATCTTACATGGGGGGGGGCTAGTAGGCCCGCGGCTACACATTTCAGATCAAAACTTTTTAAAGTCTGGCCCGATTGACACGAAATTTGGTGACTTTTCCTTAGATTTACGGGAAAGTGTTATGATGATAAATAATATTTTTTAGAATTTTCTTGAAATTTTGCGATATTGGCGTTTTGTTGACCTATAGTGGAGTTTTTTGCCTTTCTGTTTTGTTACTTTCTGGTAAAAGTTACGAATTACCATCATGATTCTTGTATATGTTTGTTAGCTAGGTTCATGATATCGTTGTTGCAAATCTATTGAAGGTGAAGAGAAAAATGAAAAAGATGTCAACAGTACAATTTCTTAAGATTTTCTGTTTGAGCAACTGTAATGTGGGGACCGCGATAACGTCACGTTTCATTCTTTTCCAATCCTCCACGGCTTGACATAGTCACACAACTGTACACAATTTTTGTGCTATGAGATTTGACAGTGGAAGAACATTCATCCTACCCATCCGTCTATTTTAAAGTGCATGGAGAGTTATTGGGTAATATTCTTGAGGATAGGGAATTTAAAATGGTATATATAGTCCAAGAGAAACTACAAGTAACTTTTCTTGCATTGTAAGATAAAATAATATCTATATTGTGATTCACAATATTAACAAGAACACTGTATCAATTTTACTTCCCATTAGTTGGCGATTGTACCGAAAACAAGTTGGCGGCGATGTTAAACAGACCAAACAGAAAATGGACAACTAGCAACTCTCGACCAAGGCAAAGTATCATCGATCACTTCGGGTTTTAGTAGGGGTGTGTGTGTCGACAGCTTGGAGGCCTATATACGAACACGGAAACTGTTTCTGGAGATGATTGTGTTACGTTAATCACGAATCGAAACTATGGCTCCAGTCGTGTCAAACCATATGATGCGAACAAGGAAAATATAATTTAGACAACGTTCCTGTTACTTCAAGACTTCCAGGTCTCGAACTAAATAGGCTCTACTAATAAGGCGTTTTTACCTTTAAACATCAGTATACATGTTAGCTCTGCTACTGCCCCACCCCATCAGACCCCCCTCAACGCCATTAACATAATTGTTTGCTTCTTAGGCCACCTGATACGGCCCCTGGTTTGTTAAATGCTTTTTAACGGTATTTTTGGTCAGTAGCCGTATTTACTTGCCTCTTAAATTCGTTTTAGTTCTGCCAATTTCAAGAAATGGGAGACAGAATTGCAAACATTGAAGAACAATAATGCCAGGCTGCCGTTGCCGTGGATAAGCGTGGTGAAGTGATCAAACATTTAAGAAAATGGAAGACGTTTTGCTACGATTGTTTGCTTATATTTATGTACTGTCGATCGAACATCTTGCCATGTTGAGGAAGAGTGAACCTTGGAGCGGGAGAAGGTTCTACAACTTTTCTTTGCCTCTCTATTCACCCGGAGGGGCAAAGCATGTCGATAAATTTAACGGCTTTTAGTCACCATTGTAAAACCCTTTGCATTTTTTGCGGAAATTAATGTAAGCTTTGTCATAGTCCTATCAATTTTCTTTTGTGCGACCCTTTCTCCAGAACTCGGAAGTGTATATTAACGGATTGTATTTAAAGCTCGGCTCAAGCAACTCTTGGCAATGCAACACTTTGTTCTGAATTTGCTCTTCCGACAGCGCTGCTTTCATGAAATCATCCTCGATCATAATGCCTCACGGTAGATCTTCAAGCGCCCCTGTAATTAAAATAAATTACTAAATGCAAAAGGATAAACCGTATGCCTTGGTGAACTCCAACTTTTTCAAACTTCTCCGATGTTTGCCCAGCACTCATTACTGTGGTTCTAGATCCTACATATATAGCTGTTAAGGTCATATTACTTTTTCGTCCAAGACTACAGTAGATAGATATTATTGACACCCGGTCAAACACCCTTTTAAGATCCTTATAGACAAATAAATTGATACATAGAAATATTACTACCTACATAATACTCAGCAATCATTACATAATAAGGGCAGTGTGGACAATCAACATGACATGCACTGACAAACTTTCCTATGCATTATTAACAAAAAAAAACGTACCATAATGCTTTGAACGATAATCTAACAGTTGACTATGTTTCCTTAATGTAAACAAGGATTATTTGATTGGGGGGGAGGGGGGCACTCATTCAAGTGTGGATTTGTTCTAAGCATTTGAATATGTACAAAATACATTAGACTAATCCCCACATTCTGGCTAACTTTTCAGGTGTTCAGAAATCTGGTTCTCCATTCTCACAGAAACATTAGTCACACAGGAATTTATCTGGTAAGTTAAACCTGTATACATCATAACAAACACGCAAATTCAAAACACTTCTGATATGCAACGTAGATAACAAGTAAGAGTGGCATAGGGAAAACAAGTAAGAGTGGCATAGGTTCGTACAAGGTATTTCATGCGCAGACAAGAGGAAATATACACCATGTGTGAACGAGCGTATAGAGACATCGTATTGTTTTGAGTTACAGTAAAACCTAGTGTGTTGGTTCTATTCTTAAAGTGGAACAAACTACATTACAGTTGAGATGTGTTATGCTTCGCGGTAAAACAGGGGTGGGGAGGGGAATATCAAGGAGACATATTCCAGTTAACGACACGATATCTGAGATTTTATCATTTGATTTTTTCGATACTTAAAGCCTGGTTCACATAAGAGTAAAACCCGTCGCTAGGTTTGAGAGCAAGCAAGGAGATCGTTTTACTTTACTTTTGCTGATTCACATTCCCGATCCATTCTTAGCAAGCGCAAATAACCAAAACGGAGCGTTTCACGTCAGAAATTCGTTGACGGGGGTTTACATCCATCTTGCTGATTGTGACACTTCAGTCTGCAGACTTAAAATAACAATTATCACGCCCAGGATAAAACCCCTAGGATACAACCCTCGTGCTTGCTAAGGAACCTGATCTCCCCTTGGTATCAAATAGCTGTCAAAATTTGCACCTGTCATTATCGTGAATTAAATAGCAACCATGACATTTTTTCATACGTTAACATGTTGCTTGATTCTTGTCGAAATCAAACTCGTTCTGAATTTTGACAATTTTAAACTTCTGCTCAAAGGAAATCTATAAAGTTTAGATTTTGTACTACTTGTACACGTAGTTTGACAAAAAGGCACACATGTTGGCTTTTGATCAAGACGAGGGGACAAAACTTGACAACTTGGTATGAGTGACCTTTTCACATTAATTTTTTTTCTGGCTAAAACGTCTTTCGACTTTCCTCTGAAATTATTTAGGCCTTTTCTCATGGCTTTATAATCAATTGACTTTCTGATTTTCTCTTTTGTCTCCTCGTTGATTGCGTGACATTGTTTACTTGCGTGACTTGTCAATCTGTCTGTGCAGCCCCCCTGATAAGCAGTGGGGCGCCGGCGGGCCTTTCCACGGGGTCCGTTCTTTCCAAAAGGGAAAGGGGTTTCCTCGGAGGGGATCGTCATTGAGATTGCTGTAGGATGGTGCTACTTGTCGTAAGTGCCGCTGCAGTAGACTTCAGTTTCAATTTAGTAAATGGTATCTCCATCCATTCAAAGTACTGAAAAGCTGTTAAACACTAATTGGCTCAAATACTAACTGCTATAAAGCTAGCAGCAATAAATTAATTAACTCTTCAAACATCGAACCAAATTAGGAGTGGTAGGACTTTCCAATTCAAATAGATCATCGTTACTGTCCCCATCTTCTTTGTTACTTCTCAAAAGTGACGCAACCGAAGATGAAGAATCAATGAGACTGTCAATTTCATCATCCATAAATATGTAAACTGCTTCGTCGACAGTGAATTTTTTTTGCTATCTAAATAGAAAACTCGCCGAACAAGACGCCGCGAGCAGCAAAATCACTTGCGTATCTGATTGAATAAATGTTTGTTTTCAAGCAATAAAAACGCCCCTAATGAAGTTATGGGGCAATTGTACTTGAAATTCAACTTTAGCAGTAAAATTTATATATCACGGGTTTACTCGTTCTTGGCACAGTTGCGGTTGTTCCAGTCAAAGCCGGTTTTGTAGCAAGAGGGGGGCCCTGTGCCATCAAGTAATTTGGAGGCCCTTCAGTGTCATTGAGTGTTCTAAAAAAAGCCGTGCGTCTCTACAATGGACACCATTGCTTCAAGGTGCGTTAGCTACATTGGTGTGCCTCAAAATTGTCTCAATGGTTTTTTTTGCATCACGAAGAGTACAAATTCTTTTACCTTTTTCTGTAATGGTTCCTTGTAGAATGATGATAACACACTATAAAGGCCACGACGAGTGCGTTTACAATGATAAGGTACGCCTCAATAACAGAAACAGCAACATATTAGACCATATATTTATTAAGCAAGCTTCGATAACTGGATGCCGTGTCTTATAACATTTGCTGTCTTCCTCTTGATATTATGTCTCAAAGTTGAACCTATTGCCTACGAAAAAAAAATTGTTAATGAACTTTGTCTTTAATTTCCCTGCTGATAGTATTGTTAAAACAAGGGCCTTGTACCGCCAAGAAACATAAAGATATTAAATTAATAAAAAATCTTTTTATGTGTCAAGCATAGGCTTAATGTAACACAGAGAACAAAGACTGCATGTCCTTCATTTATTGGTTATCGTTTGACTCATCATCGATGTCACTTTCCTCGTCCCTGGCTCCTTCGTTTTCTTCATCAGAGTACACGAGGTAAATCCCGAATGTAAGAATCAAGTTTAAAGTAAAAAACAACAACAATTTATTAGAATTTAAATATTTTAGACTTTCAATCTATAAGTAGTTAAGTGTTTTTAAAGTACACTTTTTCTTCTCCAAGCTTTAACTGTGCATCAATTTCATTCAAAAGTATTCAAACTGATACCTAAATATACCTTTTGACTAGCACTTGGTAATTCTTTAAGCAATATGTGTAGTTTGCTGCAGCAGTAGCTTTCAATGAATAACTAAAACCCAGCAAAAACACAAACATAAATTAAAATAAATAATTACAGCAGTAGTATAGGCTGTAACAGTTTACACGACAAGGATAGGCTTTTCAAGCCCCGCCCCCTCCATGGCTTGAGACCAATGACTGCGCAGTAAGAGCTCAAATCTGCCTTTCTGGTTATAAATTTATTGACCACGAACGAGAATCGCCGTGGTGGTGGGACTGGTCTACTTTACAATGACTCTCTTAACTTTATCAAAACGAGGGCAGCTGAGTTACTCTCTTTCGAATACTCAGAATTGATAATATCCTCTAGATCTCAACGTACGCGTTTACTCATCATCCATAGACCCCCACACTCTACTACCCAGCCAATTAAGCTCAATGATCTTCTGTCACAGTATAACGAGACTCTGAAATCAACTTTAGACCATCATGCACCACTAATAACAAAAACAGTTGTCAAAAGGCCGTGTGGGAACAGTCCACGATATGATGGTAATTATTTAAATTCTGATCATTAGGGATCGCGCTTATTTTCTTGACTAACAATGTGACCATTGGTTTTCTTTACTGATACAAAACTGTGTATAATTGATGTCAAATTAAGAAGATAAAGTCACAGTTTAGATCGTGTCAATTTAAAACGGCGCGAAAACACAAACTGGAGAGTTCCTTTTTAAAGATTATAAAATCACTGAAATCCAGGATTAAATGTAGGATACTTTACCTATATTAAAGACCGATCGTTTCAGACGGTTGCTTAAAAGCATCTTGATACAATTGTTCTTTGATGAGATGACCTCTCGTTTATACCAGAACAATTTTCATTTTCTCCCAAAAATGTCCACTTCACCGTGGAATCGCCCTATCGCATCATTCTCGGAACCCTAAAACTGAGTATGTCTGTTATGGTGATCATCAGACGTCAAAGTTACACACTGGCTCTATGGTTATTATATGGTGACAAGCTAACTTCTTCGTCATGGTATCTTCTCAACTTCGTCATATATATATTTGGTGAGTTCTCTCCATTTATTTGTTTATCTTGTATCTACCGGTATATCATCATAACACCACAAAAACGACAAAATAGTTCACATCCAATGATGATACAGTCTACCTGAATTCAATGGATTTGCTTTCTCAAATGGATGGTCATGTCATGACAACTATAGATATAGGTTTGATATTAACCCGAATTATTTTTAACTGTCCCCTGTCTAAACTACAGGTGGTTTAATTGTTGAAGGTAACCTACTAGTAATAACTTAGTATTGAACTAAAGTCCATGGATGGACTTTGCAGAGACCCTACAGTGACTTTTCAGAGACCCCCGATTTAACAGTGTGTGAGGAGCAGGGATGACGTAAAAAGAGGAGGGGCTACTGACTATACCACTTCGCTTCTCGGCCTCTTGGTAAGGAATGGACGTAGTATCTGTTCTCATTGATGACAGATGCTTTCCATAATCCGCTAGAGGCGGTCCTACTGGGCAGTTGAGCCTGCTGTTTATCACAGCGTGTTGGGAATCGCATTATCGAATTAATGGCAATAAATCTCATTCGAGATTTTCCAGATCGTCTCGGGTTTTTCTATCCGATTGTGACACCCCTGGCAGCAAAACCATTCTCTGGGATTATAATTAGTGTTTAAGTTCCTGTGGTCTTGTCAAGCTCTGCTAAAAGAGCCACTGATTGATCTATTCCATTTTTCATCCTATGAGACCAAAGACAATTAGGAGATTCAATGCCAAAATAATCACATGATATTATTGAGAATGTAAATTCACTCTTCGCAAGACCATCTACTGACATCTGACTCAGTATACGTATACTCCATCTAAGAAGTTTAATAGGGGTAGGCGGATAACTAATTATGTATTAAATATGAATTGAAAGCGCAATTAGTGGCGTTCAAGATCATTTTACTGTCAGGTTTTCAGGGAAAAGGAGTCTTATTATTATTATTCGGGCTGTGGTCAATCCCTGTTTGGAGGCTGTTAAAATATTCGAGAAAGAAAGTCTTGCACAAAATCGTAACAATACTTGTCAACCAAGGACTCCATAATGCAACAGCGCTGACGTGTGCCGTTAGAAGTCAAAACTAATGTATTTGTTGTCAAGTCCTTATTATTTAATTGTTATAGTTTCCCCGTTTAGAATGTAAAATCTGATTTATTTCGCAACAGGAATGTCGGGATGGCATTCTGAAACCTTTCAAGTGATGAAGTGAAGTGGCATTGTGTAACCTTTCAAGTGATGAAATGTTTCAATGGAAGAACTCTAAATTAGTGATCTGTTTCTATTTACATTATTTGTGGGAAGCGGCGTTTCGAACTTTTGGAAATTTATGCCCAAAAATTTCTTCCAGGTGGGGGTTGGTCTTTAGAGTTCTAGGTGGGGGTTGTCTTTGTAGATGGGGGCAGATTTTACTAGGTGGGGGTCCAGACCCCGTGCAAACTATGAACTAACGTTGCACCTACTGTATTTGATTCTCGTATTCACTCCACATATTTTGCAGCGACCCTGAGTAACAGGTACTTTGTCAAAGGACCAAAAGGACGGACCATCCCAAACATTACAAATTTTCTGAAATTCAACTGACGATGAAATATACGTTTCTCGGAGAAACACAACATCAAAATCTTGGTCAAATAACCAATGCACAATATTAGCACATTTTTTGTGATCTCGCAACCCATGAATATTTATAGAAATAATTTTTAAATTATGCATGATGATAGGGTGCAGTTTACCTTCTGAGAACCCTTCTGAGAACCCTTCTTTTTTGTTCTTCTTTTTCTTAAGTTGGCCAGGAGTCTTCAATGGAACGCCCGACCGAAGATGAGGGGTACTGACAACTGGCGACGACGGGGAAGGAACACTTGCATTATGTAATTGATCCTGTGACAAATACGTGTCTTTGATGAGAACAATCAGCCAAGAAAACTTCCCTTGATGTGACGGTGCCCGTTTTATGTCATCGTGTAAATAATTTGTAAGGACGACAGGAAATTTGTAATACGTCATCATCCCGGTTGGCTTGGACAGCTGAAATATGCGTGTTGAAACGATTGAACATGTTCTGTTGATTCAAGATACCGTAGAAGGATCTTGTGGCACTTGGAAAAGAAAACTAATAACATAGAACCCCCGTCGCATCTTAACATCTATGTCGTCAAATTTACAAAGCCTGTAAAATACTCTATCGTCTACAGACGTCGGCTATCATGGTTTTTAACATTTGAGATATATAGTACGATACGACCCAAGACGCCAATTGTCGCTATTTTTTGCAAAATACAAAAAGCCATGCCACATGCGGTTTTGACCCTCCATCCACTTGTTATTTCTTCGTCTCAAAATACAGGTGATTGCGTAAGGTTCGGTTGTTTTTTTAGTCTTTTACGCACACAAAGTGTTCGGTTTGTTAGCTATCGTTCCTGGGAGTATGTCAGACGTAAACCATGATGCTTTTTCGTCTCACTTCCAACTTTGTATTTACCGATCTAGAATTTGCAAGGTTGGCGATCTCTTCGTTTATGAATTCATCTTTCCGTGATCTCTAAAGAATTTTCGAGGGCTAGTGCTATGCAATTCAAGATCATATTTGCTGTCATGTCTTCTGATATAAGCACTCTGGGTTTTGCAAGCTAACAGTAATAACTTTGCAAGGCAAATTGCAAATAAAAAGTGTGTAGTTTTTACAAATTTCTGTTATCGTTCTTATGTGTGAGGTCACTGTACCAAAACTCAAAAATTAAAATTGGATTTTAGAAGGTTGTCCTTTGAGTTACTTGTCACTGCATGCTGCATTCTAAACTCACAGCATGACAGAGAGATTATAATCATATCCTGCAAAGAGTACTAATGTCTATTTATTAGCAGAGTTAACTTTGGTCCCTGCAAAATGCAAAACATCAGTTTGATTTATAAACAAGGCTTTTATTTCCGATGAAGAGTATAACTGTCGTAAATATTGCACTTAACATAAAGTGAAACTGTAAGAAACCTTATGTTATAAATTACGATTTTTGAAAATAGCAGAGTCTATTCAATGGTGTTGTCTCTTTCATACTAGCAGAGGTTCTCAGGGCTGTTCATTGAAAGACAAGCTTTTTATTTGTTTCGGACGTATCGCTACAATTTGGTGTCGTAGCCAATGCAAAGTTATACAAATATATGGGAAGAGATTGTGGATTATTTCATGTTTTATGTCTTGTTTTGAAGTTTTGAAAAACAATCCACACTAGATGTCGGATGCTTATCGATGCAAATGACAGATGCTTTCCATAATCCGCGAGAGGCGGTCCTACTGGGCAGTTGAGCCTGGTTCATGGCTTGCTTCTCTGCTCGGTAGCACAAATTGAGGGGCCCTTTATTTATTAGTTAGCCTGTTGAATGGTTTTTCTGTTTATTTAGGGTAGTTTCAATGTCTGGCCCACTGCTCATCAGGGGTCTTTGATTGAGAGATTGCGCCCCCCTCCCCCCCCCCAAGCTGAAGAAGCTGACGATGGGCTTGCTTATAACAGTTATGATCAACAAGTTGAATAAGAGATTTGGTGCCCGCGAACAAGATGTAATTGCTAAGGATGAATGTTCAACAGATTGTCTAATCGTGACGGGAGGAGAAGTGGTGGGGGGAGAGTAGTATACGCAATTTTTGATGACTGTCATGCAATTTGGTCTGGTTCCCCTGTTGCAGAAAGCATTTCATGGGGAGTAGAGACAGGCTCAGTAAACTCAGAGGGAGAAATTCCTGATCCTAGCAGCCCCTCTACATTAAGTGTTGAAGACTCGTCCAGTCCTTCAGCAAGTCCAGGTACTGCCCAGGAATCTGAGGACGAGCGTATGGAGCCCCTTAAGAAGAAAATGAGGGAAAATAGAGACTCCCTAGCCACCCAGCTAAAGGAGAGACGCCATGCGAAGTGTAGCAAGCAGGCTTCGTTCCAGGACCAAATTATCAATTCAAGTTTACTTCTGATAGTTATAATATCGTTGATAGAGGATTTCACGTTCGATGGCAGATAGAAGACGGTAAGGAAGTAATTTATGCTTTATATCACTTGTTTATAATCAGTACTTTTGTAAGTAAGTGACGCATATAACTCCTGTGGTACTGATGTAAATGCACCTTGGTGTGCAGGTGTGCATGTATTCACATGCACTGACGTACATGTGTCAGTATAACGGGTCAATTTAAGGCAATACCTAACGTATTTGCTTTCATAGGTACTGATGTACATCTGACAGTATAACGAGTCATTATAGAGCAGTACTGATGTATTTGCGTCCAGGCGTACTGACATAAATGCTGTAGTTCCTCGACTTCCTCAGGGAGAACTCCGCTTTCTTTGTTTTCATAATTTTTGGCTGAGAAAAAATCAGAACAACAAAATAAATGAAATTCATTAACTGGATGGCGAAATCTACATTAAACGTAAAAACTATCACAAAACACATTATATAGCAAAAGGAATGTCGGTAGTACGTCATGAAATCCAACCCAAGGTCGTCACTACCACCAACTATCGAATAACTACTAGTCTGTGAGTGTACTTGACGTCGAACTGGAGTGTATTAACAAATATCGCCTTTCCTTTTTCGAAAGGGACTGGGCCTGGCATATACCATCTTGTTAAAGCAGTGTGCCAAAGCTTGTGAAAGGTAGACGTAATAGTGTCTTATGATCTTGTATCATTAAGCTTTCACACCGAGGGAACAGGCCGCACATGGCTACGCCTCGAGGTACGCCGTTTTCAAACCGAAGTAGCAAATGCCACGCCACTCGTATTTAATTTTTTCTGTATAGTAGAGGATGTCCTCGTCGATTGTTGAGGACAATAAAATAGCTCTAAGTATTTAGTTGAAGGGAGATAATGTAAGATGAGAAGGCCTGTATAACTCGTATCTGACAGGGAGTGTCGACTTGCACAGCACTTTTACAGTTTGAATTTTCTGGAAGATTCTTAAATTGCACTGAAAAAATGCCAAGATGCCCTTCCTATCGGTTGTAAAACCGTTTTCGATACCGTTCTGGCCCGTGTGAACCGTTATAAAATTTGCAACGGTTATCGAAACCATTTTAAGCTTTGGTGTAATCGCATGTTTGCATTAAACGTTCATTTGTTTAGCTACTGATCTTTAAGATCTAATAATTATTGAGCAACTCAAAAATTAAATTATAAGTCTAGCCAGAAAATTAAAATTTTCTCGGTGAATTTGTATTCAAGACTTATTGATTTTTCAAGGGGACGCAAATATTTCCTTAAGTGCCTGTCAAATCGGTCTAGTTCCAGAGTAGCTCCGCTTTAAACACACTTAAAATAAGTAATTATTTATATTATAAAACACGATCGATGATTTTTTGAAGACAAATGGATATCGAAAGAGTAATGCCGATTCGTGCTTTTATGTCAAATCAGAAACCGGAAATAGTGGTGAAGTATCGTTTGTTGTTTTAGCACTTATGTTGACGATATTTTGTTAGCCTCGAATGATGAGTCACTGTTGAAAGCTGAAAAAATTAAGCTAGGTCAACGCTTTAAGATGAGGGATCAAGGTGAAGTACATTACATCGTGGGTACATCCGTTAACCGTGACAGAGAAAAGAAAGTTCTGACCATCAATCAACCTTGCTTTGTTGAGAATCTTTTGCGAAAGTATGGCATGGAAGAATGCAAACCAGTTGCAACTCCTTCTTCTGCTCTCTTCTTTGCAACATACACGGCTTGTTTGGCTTGCCTCTTAGCATCAAGGTAAAGTTGTTTACTTCTACCATTTTTCCATTCCTTCCAGAGCTTTCTCTTCTTCCCAACTGCGATGCTTACCTCACTGCTCCACCACCAGGTCTGCTGTCTGGGAGGGCGCTTCCTAGTCCACCCACATACCTTCTCAGTTGCTTGCAGCAGATTTTGAGCAGAGCCCATGTATCTTCTACTGATGTTGTGCTTGCATTTTGTAGTGCTTCATTCAGTGCAGATGAGAAATCAGCTTGGTGCGTTGCATCTCTCAATTTCAAATTTTGTAAATATTCATATTATTTAGTTAATAGCATGATTCATAGTAATAACTTCCTTTTGTATAAATATCCGTAACAACTCCTCTGTAATTAGAATCCAGGTTTTTACGACCCTGTATGGATCTCAATTCTGATTAGATTAGTAATCATACTTTTGATGTGTTGCTGCTTACACCCATACTTTACAAATTGGCGACGAGAATATCCACTCCGCGACCTACTTCGTCCGTTACAACGGGCTCCAAACGAGTTCCTTTACGTCAGCACTTTTGCTTTTGCATGCTAGTCGTGGCCACAATTCGTTCCGTTGCTGAATATTCAACAAATCAATGCAACTCATCGCACCACCAGCCATCTTAATACTTGATCAGCATGGTTGGGTTCGTCATTAAAGGCATTTGTTACGTCAAAAGACTCACAAATGAGAAAGAAGTGACAAATCTTTGGTGAGTAAACTTAAAATTAATTGCTTTAGCACGATTCCCTTTACTGTTGTACTAGATTGTCTCTACACCAACTATTCGTTGATCCTAACTGTACTTTCCAATCTTGATTATGTAAAATGAATGCACGTTAACACTACACTTCGCACACGTCCTGGATGTCCTGCAAAGCCTTGGAATTTGGATAGTCTCTTTTAACGTTTTTGAAATTCTTGGTATTTGTTTTATAATTTCAAAAATCTTGGAAGAATCAATGCTTTCCCCATTAAGTTATGTCCAAACATGCTTTGAAGTACCTCTCAAATTCTGCACTCTGAGGAGAATAATATTTTACCTTGACAGGCTTTAGGAGTGTTGACCACTGCTATCTGCTGCATGTAATGTGACCAATAAGAACCACATTGTACACTTCCAATGACACAGTTCTTACAATACATTAATATCTACTGTACTTTTCAATTATTATCATAAGTGATGGGATGTTAAGGCAGTTAAAGCAGGTATCATGAAAAGACCTAAATGAGTTGTGATACAAGAGATGTGCAAAGTGAATCCATCGGACAAGAACAACATAACTGAACTTAGGAAAATGCTGGGTTTAAAAGAGGCTCCACTAGATATTGTACTGAGTGACCTCTGTAACACTGAGAATAGGAGGGGTCTAGGGGCTATCAGATGAATGTTTGACGGCTTACAAAATGTTATGTAACAATGAGATATTTTCAAGAACAAAAGGTTTTGATATCAAACTCGAAGAAAAGGGCAAAGGAAGGGAATGAAGTTAATAGAATGGACAGAGCATCTCTCTTTTTGAACTAGCGGTCATTTTAATTCGGTTTTCTTTAGCGATAATGAGTCGTATTTTGCATATTTAACTTTTTGTACAGCCTCTATATGAACAAGAGTACAAAAGTATTGTTGCCAAAGGAAGGTAAAGAAGGAGGGCTGAACTGTACTTAATAATTGCCTTTGTACTCGTCCTGCTCTCTACATTTGACAAGAGTATTTGTTGTTTATCCAATGTTTGAGGCTTTACATCCTTCCCTAGTGTAACAATACTAATATATCACGTGACTCTTACGTTGTTCAAGTAGTCTTGGCATTTGTGAGAAGCAGTTTCCAAGTTTCCGGGGTCATAATATATAACTGTAAGGCGACTCTTTCTTTCTACATCATTTGGAACAACGTGGTCATTTAAACCTGATTTTGAAAGCTTTTTGTGTTCACCGACTAAGAACTTAAAAATAGCTGAGTCATTCATTGCTTATCAAGTCTTTTAATCCCTACATAAATATACGCATTAATAAATAGCAACTTACGATTCAAACACAAACAGAACAGTTTTCATCGAGACCTGAACAATAACTCCTTTCATGCTTATCTGCAATAGGGTGATAGCTCCGTTCACCTCATCAGTTCGTGGAAGGGGGATCCATAGATTACTTCGATCGATTTTCAGAGTCGATCTCTAACAGTGTCTCGATTGCACGTTCCTCAAGAAAATTGATTGTTTAAGCCTGTGGATCCCCCGTCCAAGTGCAAACCATTATCCCCTGTCAGAGAGAACGGAATTATCACCTAAACATAACAACTCTCGCGCTCGTGTTTGAATCGTAAGTTGCAACGAGGGAGATACAATGCACTGTAGTGCAGATGTGAGGCCAGTTTACATTAATTTATGCCCAAGATTGTAGCTCAGTTGGTAGGGCACACGCCACGATAGCGTAAGTCACTAGTTTGATCCGCGATAGTGATATATTTTCTAGTTTTCTAGGTGTTCTTTTCAAAACTTATAGAAACAAGGATGATAGTAGCCAAGCTATACACAGGCGTCAATGATAAATATACTAGACAAGTAAAAAGGAAATCTTGTACTGCTAATAGGTAGAAATTATTGATCTATGAACAAAGGGAAGTTCAAACCAAAAGAAAGCTAACACATGGTGAATGCCATCTTTCTGATTCTAGAGTGTTTTCTGAATTGCAAGAACATTGCACCTGTAAAGTAGGAGGTCACAACATAAACAACCTGAGATTTGCAGACGATTCGACACTCATTGCAAGCCATCAGCAGGGACTCCAAGATCTGCTAAACAAGGTCGTGATAGAGAGCGGAAAGAAAGGGCTCGAAATAAACCGCAAGAAGACTGTGTGCATGGTCATTAGCAAAAAACAAATCCCCCAATGCAGACTATTCATTGGTAATGACAGGATTCACCAAGTAGCCAAATTCAACTACTTAGGTAGTTACATCACAGAGAATGGAAAATACAACACAGAAATAAAACGGAGAATTAGTATTGCAAGAGAGACCTTCGATCGCTTGGGGAAGATTCTGAGAAACCAACTCAACCCTCCGTGACAGCTTGCCATGGGCCCTCTGGTTGAGATTTAAAAAAGTATGTGGGCTACCCCCAAACCAATTTTAGCCCTGCTCCCCCTATTTCATTTATGGCAGTTATAATGTATTTTATTGTATTTTGCAGTCATACTGCCCTTTTTAATTGTGATCTCTCTCGACAGTAAGCTTTACATAATTTCATTTCTGTTTCCTACCGATAACGTTTAGTTTGTGGACAACCTGTATGAAACTCCCAAGTTAATATCCGTGACCCTAACTGCTTTGTAACGAGTGAGAAAAGTAGTTTGACCCAAGTAGCTTAGTGAAAGGGAAGGTACATCTTTTTAAGAAATGCTATATTACTACAGGCAGTAACTCGTTGTTATCCGGTTTAAGCTGACACTTAATGTATTCCACCCAGCATCTCTATGTCTTACTACACGAAGGGATACTTTTGTTTCTAGTGTTGTAAGATTGCCATAATAAAGAAATTCTCATCGAAAGACTAGCTCAAGAGAAGGCGACGCCACGAAATTGGAAAATTTGCTTTAGCGGAGGTTGGGGCTGACAAACAATTTTATGGCCATTTACGCAATTACTAAAACTTCTTGGTATCTACGGAAAGGGAACCGTCAACTCCCGGATTGTAACTCAAACCCTAACGAATATTCGTATGATTATAATTTTCCTCCTTGTTAACTATTTATAGATTTCAGTTTCGATCACTAGTATTTTTCAAGTTGTTTTTTCGGCATTGCTTGTACACATACATTTGGAATTATGGAAGCAACGTTAAAAAATGTGACTGGATACCATTGTTTTATTGTCCTGACGTATTTTGCAGGTATCCTGGTAGGTTATTGTGGCATTACATAAAACCTCCATCATTAACTATACTATCTGGATAGCCGTTGGTACACCCATGACGTGGCAACCCCACCGCAATTCACACGTGGCGCTGCAAGCAGGCTGCCTTTTTCTGACGTTGACTGTCATCTGAGATCACTCATATTTTGTTGGTTATCATCAAATCAGATTCTTTCAGGGCGAAAAGCTTCACTAACATTATGAGAGTTCTTTTTCGGAGTATTTTCAAATTCTGTACCACTAACAACTTATTCATGTTCCTTTTTAGGCTAAGGCTTCTATGTTGATGGGGTTGTCAGAAAAGGTACTGGTAAATGGAGGTTTTAGTCTGTAATCATTATACCCATTGATTTGCCTGGCGATTGAAGAACTGGCAGTCATAACCCCATCAATCTCACAATTTTGGGACCCTTTTACGCCCACCAGCAACAGGTTGGTATGTTGTTCACCTTTTTGTTTCATCCTGTCAGATTCTTGACATGTCCCGATTTTCCTCCTTCGTAACCATGACGGGTTATCTGGTCTGCATAAATCATGTAACTATATTGCTTAATGAGGAAATAAATAATAAGCGATCTTTTTTCAAGATTTGATATTCGATCTTTTTTAATTTGAAAGACTTCTAGTACACTCAAACTGGAAGAGGCGGAAGCATGAACCATTTCAACACTTGTGGAATAGTTTACAAGACATGTTTCATGCCGATAAACCGATAAACCTTACCCTTTATAACATAAGTTTCATTGCTTTCCTTAAGCACATGACAATGCAACTCTTTACCACCGGGACTCACTTAAAATTTTCTAAAACAGAACAAAAGTAGAATTTTGTGTTCCTCCGAAACCCTCTTCTCAGTTCAGTTCAATCTATTTAAGGCTAAGTGCCCTTGCATTTACATCTTCCTGCCTACAGAACCTCATTTGGGTAGAAAATGAATACTGCATGCCGAATTCCATTTGAATGAATCCCATGAGATCCTTGGTTTTATTACTTATTCCGGAAAGTAATGATCAACCATAGTATACTATGTATCACATGCTATACATGCATTACATTTGATCACCCATATCTGATCAGATGAAATTGGATTGTACAATGTTATAGAAGAAATATATAATGCCAGAGATTAAGCTAGTAAAAAATTACCAGCAACAGTTCAGGGACTACGTAAGTTTCAATTATTAAGTGACAGGCTATGTGAGCACAAGCACTCACACCTTCAATCACAATATCAGCTGCTTTTAGCAAAAGTCATTTCCAGCTCATTTATTTCTATAAGAAAAGACGAGGAGAGGAAAGTTGGGTAATCTCAAGTGTGGGCCTTGTCATTTCACCTCCTAATGCGACTCCAGAAGAGTCCAAAAGATTTCTAGGGATGTGACTGCTACACGGCTAAGAGTCGGAGGAAGACCAACCTTGTTAATATCTATCTATCTATGTGTCGATCTTCCTCGCATTTAATACAGTGTAAATGAAGAAATTTCCACGGCAGTAGTAATTAAGGAAATAGGTAGGCATAATAAAAATGCAGTTAAGTGGCATGGCATGCTTCAAAATTTCTATTCTTGTGGGTATTGATTTTCTGCCGGAGCATTGAAAAATGGATTTCCATTATAGTAAATGATATGATGATCAGAAGAAGTAGTCCTATCAGAAAGGTTTGTTTGGTAGTTCCCCGTGGATAGTAGGCCTTTGTATGCATTCTGTCCATTTTTTATGTCACAATCTTATAAACTGAGTTGTCTTCATTTACACTAATTGTGAATCAGATGTAACATTGTACTTCATACAAAGAAAGAGGTTTAACGTTTCTTGATGTAATTTCTTTTGCTGTCTTGTCTGCAGACTCCTTGGTATATGAACCTACAAAATAAAAGTAAAGGTTAATTTGCGTTAGAGAACAAAGACAGGAATCGTGGAAGGATGACTGTAACACATGGTGGGTGTTAAGGGATTGAGCAGCCTTATGTTGTATTAGCTTTTTTTCACGTGACAAAGCAAATATCTCTTTTCTAGTGCAAACTTATGCTCTCTAACCATACGCGAATCGCGAAAATAGCGTCATAAAACTTAGAGTTTTGATACCAGAAACACATTTATTGTCACCTCACAGGAACTGTAACATAATGAAAGCAACCAACGTGGAGATACCCTCGGTCATTGACAATTGATTTCTGGAAGAGGTTTCCTAGTAAAATTTCTAAAACTTTAAAGCGAGACTTTGAAGACTTGCTCGATCGCATTCCAAGAATCACTCTGGATGTGACAATGCTTGGATTATGACACAGGTACTCTAGCCACTTGACCACACTGCCTGAACCCCTACAACATTGGGGTAGCATCCAAATTTTTTAATCTAAAGAGTTCAAATTTAAACTACAGAAGTAGATCAAGACCAGAGTCATGATTTACTGTTGAAGCAAGTTGTGTCGTATTTGAGTTATACTTTGTATGCTAATGTCACATCACATCATTTACTTGT
This sequence comes from Alatinidae sp. Z8VKAUB7J3, assembly GCA_010016025.2. Classification (NCBI taxonomy): domain Eukaryota; kingdom Metazoa; phylum Cnidaria; class Cubozoa; order Carybdeida; family Alatinidae; species Alatinidae sp. Z8VKAUB7J3. Next base: position 8,399,414 of record JAAAKM020721499.1, read on the forward strand.
TTGTCCTTCATGCACAATCATACTGTAAGAACAACTTGTTGTAACAAGTGTAGGTACACATGTAGTAACATTTGCAGGGTCAAACCTTCGTTTGAAAAAATGGAAGAGGAGGGCTTATAACTCAGTAAATAGTTGTAAGGCTTGGAAGTTGTGTTACATGTCAATGTAACCTATGTAAACAAACGCTTAAGAACCTAAATTTGTGTGAAGAAAGGAAAAAAAGTTAAAGATAAAGCAAAATATGCAATAGTCGTTATTCCATATGGCTGGTATGAGAGTTACTGTTACGTTCCCATTTCTAACAAAGGAAGAAAAATTCAATTATGTATTCAAGCAGGGAATCAAGTTGGGTAGTAACCTGCTTTTGTTGCCTGGTTGCAACTGGTAGGAAATCGAATATAGGGACATCGCCATTGATTGCATTATTGAAAATAGTTTACTTTTCTTGGCAAGATAGTTATCTCATCTCGTAATAACCAAGACAACATTTCAAAAGAAAAAATCAAAGCTATGGGCATACATATTCGACATGAATGGACAGCAGTCACAAATTGATTACAGTGTTGTACGATGCAAATGGAAGAACTCACTGAAAAACTTGGAAAGCTATAACCCATTCTCCAGGGTAGGATTGGATCATAGAGTGCTCACTGCCAATGTCACACTGAGCTTAAGAACCAGTAAGCCACCACCAAGGAAAAATCAATTATGAATGGAAATACCTTCAAATCCTTAATATACAAAAGCAATTTACAGTGGCAGTCACGAATAGATTTGCAGCACTTGCAACTAATTGTGATGTAACTGAGATGTTATATGCTGATGACTTGGTTCTCATAGCAGAGTTTCTCGATGAGTTCGTTGAAAAGTTCGAAAAGTGGAAGAAATGACTTGCGGAGAAAGGATTGAGAGTAACTGTAACAAAAACTAAAGTCATGATTAGCAGCAGTGAAGACAAGAGTGGACTGGAAATGGCAAGGTATCCTTCTCGTGTTTACAGGAAAGATGTAGGTACCAACTCAATCTTTTGCCTGACTTGTAACCATTGGGTATATTGGACATGCAGCAGTATTGCAGGGAGGCTAAGAGCTGACACTCAGTTTGTTTGTAAACGTTGCAAAGGTGAGATCACAGACCACAGAGAATTTCTAACATCACTCTTTCACACATTCCATTTCGGTCATTCTGACGTTAGTACTCTGAGGAGTGTCAGACGAAAAAAGCTTTTCATTATACAAGTTTTCTTATATAAAAATGCCTAGATTGAAAACTGCCTATTGTTTAAAAGTAAAGAGTCAACTAAATATTGTGGTTAGGGGAGCACTTAGCCGTTAATTTCAAATTTCAAGAGGGCATTATGGGAGCAAGGTCTTTTGAACCTTTTTAATGCTATCCCTGGCAACTTTATCTATAGGGTTTTCTTTGTTTTTAATTACTGATATTTTATTCTTTAAAGTAACTTATATATTTTCTGTTTAATTTTGTATAGTAATTTGTATCTTATAAATGCGGCCTCTAAAGCGGCAAGATGAAAAGGAGATCTGGCTCTCTCTAATACCCTAAACGAATCCTCTTGATAATCTTCAGCACATGACGGGTTTTCAATCAAATGCTGTCCTATTGCCGAGTCTGTTTTGGGATCTGTTGACTTGGCTTTGTTTACGCGATTCGTTAAAATTTTGGAAACCTTATTGCGTCTACTAATGAAGGCTGGCAGATGTTGCGCGATTCTGTCATGAAACCTCTGCGGCGTACGACCTATATATTCGCTCTCACAGCGACACGTGAATTTATAAACTAATAAACTTTAATGTGTGACAGGTAGTACGTCTTTTTGGGCAACAGGCAATCCCTTGCATCAGGTAATATTTTAGGAAAGGAAATTAAATCATATTGTATCATATCGTATCATATAATAGCATATCATATTATGTCATGTCATATCATATATTGTATCGTATTGTGTCATGCCATGTCATGTCAGGTCACATCAGATCACATCAGATCAGTTCTGTTGTATTATATTTACTTAACTATGATAATCTTACTGTACTGTACCTACTGTAGTTGTACAGTAACGTGCAGCTTCTTCGACAAGAGTCTATTACTAATTATTTAGTTATGGAGCCACGACTGAGTGCCAGGCGATTGTAGGTATATCAACTTTTAATTAACAAGAGAGTCATTTACTGTAATAAATAGAGCAGCATATGCTATTTATTGCTACAACTAGTTAATTAAGCATTCTGGATTAGGTGAAATTGAATTCCTGGCGTTTTTGATTGTCTGATAATTCTTTCCGAACTGTTTGTCGGAATAATCAAGGAAATACTAATACAAAGTTGCATTTTATAAATACAAATATAGCCGTCAAAACTCTGAACTTTGAAGCCGCAGCGACTACAACTTAAGGACGACTTCGAAAAAATTGGATGGAGAAATTAATATAGTCAGCTCAAGCTCATTCTTTAGCCATACAACGTACCAAACAACAAATGATATTTCAATTCTACAATAAAATTTGTCAATACAAAAATCAACCAGTGTTGATTATAAGAGCAAGAAAGAGGAAGAGGGTAAGGAAAAGCAGCTAAAAGAGATAAAGAATATAAATGCAGCAAAGGGAGATGGAATCAATATAAGAGAGCCAGTGTTTGGAACATTGTCGCAAGGAGCATCAGAGAAACAAGAAAAGACATTACGTGAAGTGGCAGGTACATGGAACCAAGATTTACGCAATGAATCGTTTAAGGCAACTGTTAATGAAGAGGATAAAATGTCAATTCACAAGGATAATTTGGACAAAGAGAATCCAGAATTGCGCAAGGGATCAGGCAAGACCCAAACAAAAACGTATGCTAGTGTAGCAACAGTGTCAAAGACAAACTCTTAACTCCCATCCCATTTCTGTGATATGTCGTCAGAGTATACATATGCTGAAAGAGCTACGGGAGCTTTGGTAGTACCATTTTGACCAAACAAGCACACGTTCCCTTCCTTACTTATAGTCCATATATCTCAATTAATTTATACCGTAGGGAAGACGCTCCTCGTTGATCTTGATCCGAGAGCATACACTCCCTATAAAGGACATTTGACCTACTGTTTACCGCCTATCAGGGAAAGGCTCGAAAATAGCAGAACCTTAAACGAGACTGTTGCCAGCATTCTGGCCCACGAATGTGGGTGTGGGTTCGAATTTCAATTTTGACACCAAGTTACGTTCGGAGGCGTTCAAAAAACGCTAATAAGGCATATTTGACATAGTTTGCATACACTAGATGCGTACATTCCATGGTGCACAAAGCGATAAGAATAGGCCAATAAGGCATATTTGACATAGTTTTCATACACTAGATGCGTACATTCCATGGTGCACAAAGCGTTTTAAATAGGCTGATAAGGCATATTTGACATAGTTTGCATACACTAGATGCGTACATTCCATGGTCCACAAAGCGTTCCAGATAGGCTAATAGGGCCTATTTGACAGAGTTTGCATACACTAGATGTGTACATTCCATGGTGCACAAAGCGTTCAAAATATGCTAATAAGGCATATTTGATATAGTTTGCATTTTCGAAATATAAACAACGACGTAGCGATTACACAATTACAACCGATTACGCAAGACTCGAAGCAATAAGTGTACGTACAATTACATTGTAAAATTAGTAGTAGAGAGACGTTCGAAAAATGAACATAGCGAATAGTAGCCTCAACATAATCATATTATATTATCAAGAAAAATAAGCCTCGATATTGAATCAGACAAGAATCACTCTAGAATCAAGAAGTACATTATGAATGTTTACTATTAGTTTACATGTCTTCGACGTATTTCACAGCTCACTAAGAGAAGTCCAGCGAGCGCCTAAGTTAAGTTTGGCAATTTCTGGCGAAACAGTGAGATCACATCTCATCCAGACTGTTTTTCCGCGCAGAGTGGGGAGAGTCCTACATATAGCTACCTCCAGCAAGATAACAAAATTTGGAGAGCCTACACCTACCATTGAAGCCTCATATTATTGTTTAATAGTATCTGAGTTGCATTTTTCTAAATTTGAATTTGACCCAAAATAAGCGCATGATAAGCCTATTTTGCGCCTGAAATGGAGCCTTGCTTAAGCATACTCGAGCCTCTCTGGGAAATATCATATGCTTATAAAAAGCCCCACATGCACTGGCCAATGTTATAAGGTTGTCGATTAGTAGTAAACGGAGCTTTCGATAGAGATTCTTGTATTGTGTTATCTTAGCAGATCTTAGCATAGATACCTTGTTTCCAAAACGATTGCTTGTGTATTGTAGGCAGGACTACTTTTTGTTTCTATTTCACAGTTCTGAAATCAGATCAACTCAAAGCTGAAAATAATTGATATTTTGACGTCAATAGTTGCTCTTCTTACTCCTTTCCCTTGAGCACCATTGGTTTTATATCTTCTATTTCCCTAGCGTCTCTCAAATTTCCTCTTTTTATAAGTCCATGTCAGTTCATTGATATGGTTTTAGATAATGACTGTATATCGAGGGAAAACCCAGGGTATATTTAGCTCTTTACACAACGCTGCTTGGTTCTCTTCCTTTATGAAACTTACTCTGATGATTCGTAATTATCGCAGCTAAACATCTTCAAAAAGAATATGTGTTTTTTATGATTGAAAATACGAATTATTGTTTGACGATTTCATACGGTTATACTTATTTGGAATGCAATTTAGCCTTATTTATATATTTGGGACCTTTGTGTTTGAATTTTAGGTACAAACTAGTTTTTAAAAGTTAGGAATCAATGGATGACGCTATGAAAACAATAATTACTCCTAATTAGTGTTAATTATCTCTTAATTAGCATTAATGCATTTGAAATGTAACTAAAATTAAATTTAGATCATGCAATTTATGAAAAATATCTTTAGATAAAGCCCCTTGAAAATTTTCATCATATATGGTCAACTTTTATCAGTGCTAAGTACATGACCGGGGTTCATACGTATATGAAAAACGTCAGTAAAAATATTGCATGTCCTGGTTTTGTCTATGAACTTCTGTGGTACTCTCCTGCTGACAGCATCTACTTAAACCAACTGTAAATCGTTGTTTGTAGATTAAGTAGAGTAAATAAACCATCTCATCCATTAGACAATAAGGTTAAGAATAAATAGAAAGAGCGTTTAACGCTTCCATCCTATCTCTGCTCATACGTAAAAGGTACCAACACGATTTGAAATGTGAGTTACATATTCTTATCAATCACCAAAACAAACCTTTGCAACACTCAGGTCCTTTATCCACTTTATCCACTCTTGCATACATCATCCCGATTGATCCAACTGAGCCCCTTTAAAAATCATTCTGTCACTTCCAATCTGAAACCTATTGGAAAAATTGATGGTTATTTCTTATTCTGAACACCTCAGGTTTATGTTGAATTGATGGTCTGCAGTCGGAGGCAACACAATTGCTCCACTTTTTTTGACTGCTACCACTACAGTGGTAGGGATGGACGTCACTCCTATCCAAAATCAAGTTTTTGACTACTTCTCCCAGCATAGCTGGTACTCATTTCACCGACGCCTTAAGGATGGAAAGCTGAATGAACCTTGGCAGTCTCTCAATCAAAGCCCCCTGATGAGCAGTGGGTCCGATATTGAAATTTGAATATTGCGTTGAGTAAGAGATACATTTTGCTAAACGTTTTCGCCATACACTGATCACAGTTATCGTATGAGGTGAAACAAGAGTGGCAGAAAATGTGTCGCTCTCGTGACCGTTATTTTCTACGATCTTCTCGTCCTTATAAATTCATCGGGATCTCTTTTCTATTAAACGTTTCCAGTTCCATTAGTACAAAACAATTAGTATTAAGTGATGTTTTCTAATTCGATAATTTTCTTTCCTTAAAATATTAATGTGCTTTGGGATATTTTTAAGAAAGATCTATTTAGCCTACATCTATCAGATTTCGTCTCCTATGACTTAGGTTTGGATATGCCTACATTCTCATTTTTTCTTCCAGAACTTCCCTAAAATAGACCACCTCATACGAGAACAAACGGTGCATAACATTCAGTACCATAGCAGTCAGGGATTAGGCCAATTTGACAAATTACGGCGAAATTTTTCATGGACTGCGGAAACGTTTTTTTGTACAGAAATGGTACAGAAATGACTAAAAACACTCGAGGGAGCTCTCGCTGCATCTCTAACTTGGTTTCCTGGGTATTTCTTGGTTTTTTGAAATATTATAATTCAATTAGAAACCTTATTGTAATGATATCTATTATACCAACCCCTGGTCAGCTTGTCAGGTTTGCGGCCCCAGCAGCTCATGATGGCTGCGTTAGATGAAGCCTACAAAAATCTGCGCTTTCCCTCACTTTAAATGAAGGCATTAGGTTAACAACAACTGGGGCTCTTAATAAAGCGAGTGGCACAAAGCATTGGACGTTTTGAAACTATTTCTTCCGTTTCAAAAATGGTTCACCCTTTAACTTTTGACATTTCCCATTACTGTCCAAATGAAATAATTATTTTTAACACTTGTCATAACTTTACTCCCTTTCCCAACTCTGACGCGAAAATCATTAGTACTGGTCCATGTTCCGCTATCACTCTTCCTATATAACTTCTACGATGTTGTGTAGGTTTTAATGTATTGCGAATTTTTAAAACCAGTTTTTAAAATAACCGCACGCGCAAATGGGATCGTGTTGAACCGTGTTGGGCACAAATTTCGCAGAACTGCCGTGAGGAGCACCGTATGAAGAGATAGCTGTGGTATTGAAGAAATATATGCAAATTTATCACTTGATCTAAGTTACTTTAAAGCAAATAAGGTTCTTTAGGCTATGGATGATATATTCTTTGCTGTCTGTCGAATGTTTGCGCTCAGTTATGGTAGTTGATCAATGATCTTAACAGTGTTGATCATTGTAACTCGACCGAGATAGCGTCGTGGCAAGCAACGTTGGTCCAGGAAGTTTTATTTTGTCTTAGTAAGAGATAGCGAAAATGGCTTCTATTTGAAAACGTAATGTCGCTCGACACTTCAACAGTAGGTCTACAAACTGTGCGTATCCTGATATAAACCAAAAGGAAACTGCTCTGATCGTATGGGCTCAAGTAATCGACCTCTATCTTCATTACGACAGCAACGATCACCTCCCCTTCTTCTTAGGCCGATACATAACACAGGCAAAACTTGGGGTCTGAATTGTTCATTCTTCCATTGCCGCCACACGTAAACGATCTGTTCTTGACATATTCCCCAAGCCCGGACACTATCCTATATTAGTATCAACTCCACTAGATGTCAGTATTCGTCCCATCCAAAGAACGTGATGGAACTTTCACGAAGCAAACTGGCCAAAGTTTTCGGCTTAACCAGACACGATAACAATAATGCAAATAACATCATGTTGCCAGCTGTCTTTGAAAGCACAAAGTTTGTTTACTTCGTTTCTTTTCTTTCCTTGTTCCTCTGACGCAGAAATATATCTATACAAGAGAGCACCTGAGCTGAAGATCAGTTACCATGTACATCTGATTGATTTCTAAAGCTCTCCTCCTTTTATAGATTTTATTCAAGTTGGTAAATGCAAATGAGTTTTGTAAGACTATCTGTGTGGTGAAAATATATTAGGTTAAAGGGTTCAAGTTGCCTTTAATTGTTTTTAGTTAGACAGATGTCCCATGAACTTGTTTTGTAATACTCTGAATAGTAAATTCTTAATACCACCAATCCTCGAGAAGAGAGGATTCAAAATGTTAGTTTTGGAATGAGCACTACAGAAATAGAAAATACGTCACCCTATTCGGGATCGAATCCTTGACCCACGCTTCCTCGGCACGTGCTGGATGTCGATGTCCACTGGTGGACGATTGGGAGCTAATGTGGCGACTAGAGTATGGTAACATCGGCGGTCATCTAGCTTAGTTGGTAGAGCGCACACCGCGAAAGCGTGGGTCACAGGTTCGAGCGCCGGTGGTGGTATATTTTCTATTTCTCTAATGTTCTTTTCAAAAGGAATACTACAAGTAGGAAGTAAATGGATAGGCCAAGACATGTGTTGATGTAACCTCTGCAACGTACGACCTATATATTCGCTTGCACAGCGACATGTAAATTTATAAACTAATAAACTTTTAAATGTGACAGGTAATACGTCCTTAGGCAACAGGCAGCAGCTTTTGAGTGGAATAAACAACACTGTTGGTCACGGCTGGGGTTTTTCTTTTGTCAAAACTCAAGGAAACATTCCCAATCCACGGTACTTGTACATATACTGGGCACTTCATAGGACCATATTTTGGGTCAGACGAAAACTTGGCAATTTGATTTGAAATGACAATGTTGATGCCATTTTCTGGGTAGCCGTTTTCTTGAGTTTCACCCCATTTTATACCCCCCCTCAACCCTAATTAAACACTCCTGTATATCAATCCTGCTGTCCCATGTACCATGCCAGGAGAAAACAGCGGAAAATGTTATTGTAAAATGAAGATTAGCAATAAAGGCATTGAGTTTTTTATTATTATTTTTATTATTATTATTATTTTTTCATTACTTCATCTAGCAGCGAGATGGAAATATATGCTGATATACTTGGATAACAGTCTCCATCCATCATTACTGGCCCTGATCTTCGCCCGGATCTAATTGTTAAATCTCAAGAGAAGCTTTATGCTCTTGAGCTCACTGTAGGGTTTGAAACTAACATACAAAAGAACTGGGACCGCAAAAATGTGAAATATAAATCACTATAGGGGCGTCGCCCTTGGACGCCCCAGCTGCCCTTTATTTATTAGTTAGCATGTTTGGTGGTTTTTCTGTTTATTTAGAGTAGTTTCAATATCAGGCCCACTGCTCATCAGGGGTCTTTGATTGAGAGATTGCAATTGTAAGAGGGGCTACTATCTGGGGGGCAATTGTCCTAGAACCATTTCGAAGGTTTATTCTCTTTTTTCTTGTGTTAACAGAGTAAGTGCCCCATCCATGGCCAGTGACGATAATGATGATGATGATGAAAACTTAACAACCCTGTTTGCAGAAGGCAAAAAGCCCACTGAGATATAACCATGATTGGCAAAAATAGTTGGGCGTGAGGGGCAAGTAAATAATTTTTTAACTACTGTGATTGCCTTTTCTGCGTAGAATAGAAGATGTGACTTGGATCATATGATAGAGACGCGTAAAATCTTATCAGCATATACTATCAATAAAAGGTTTTCAGGATATTATTAAAAACATGCCCCTGTTGGCCCCCTCTGAATCTGATAACTGCATTCAATGACACAAGAACGTCTGCTCGTTTAGTACAATTCTTAAGGAATAACAATCAACCATGTTATCGGAATATGTATTATTCTTTTTGCTATGCCAGTTTTGCTTAGGTATCTTTCATAAGTAATTTTTCTCGTACTATTTTACTGTTGATTCCGCGTAACTGAAAATACAGACAAGAGAATGTACATGGTGAAGAAGAGAGACACAAAGAGAGAGGTGTCAGCAGCAAAGACTGTACACAACTGACAGTTGACCTGATCAAAGCTGGAGGCAAGCACAGAGGACTCAAACTGTTAGAGCATGCAATGAAGATTTATGAGAAGACACTGGAGGACAGGTTGCAGGGCATTTTGAGGATTGACAATAGACAGTTTGGTTTCATGAGTGGACCGTCAACAATTGATGCAATCTATATAGTTAGACAAATGCAAGAAAAGTACAGGGATAAGAAAAAGAGGCTTTACCATGTATTTGTTGACCTAGATAAGGCCTTCAATAGTGTACTGAGAGAAGTGCAAGAATCCCTAGCGCTATACACAAAGAAAAGATGAGTGTGTGAGCTTTCAAAAATGTTTGATATTGGGATATAGGAACACATTTATAGCATTTACGTAATAGATGATGATCCGTCGTCTCCAAATACGTGAAATGACAGAAACTATTGCACTTTAGCACAAAATTTTAATCCTAGCGTAGATCATTAATACGGGTTGGTGTGATCATTTTGACTTTCTGTTTTGATTTAAAGGCGCAGCCCTTGCACCTCTAACAGTCCTTTCCAATTTATAGTAATTAAATATTCCCCTGGTCCGAAATCCCGTTGTTGAGTTTTGTCAATTTCTCTAAAATAATTTAAGCTTAAAATTATCCCCCAGAGTTTTGCAAAATTCGGTCTCTCAAAATTTTTTTAGACGTCCCTCTTATTCCACCTTTTCTTTAGGAATCTTCTGCCACGCTTGTTAGCAGTGACATAATTAATACCCCTAGTTATTTATAGCATTTTAAGGGTTTTTTGTTTTTTGCATGCAGAGGTTTAATTTTTTACAAACTAATTTGAAGTACTTTTCTTTTCAGAACCTTGTCGAATTGGGTATCATAATCATTGCCCGACTGGATCAAGAGTTTAATGGTCTGGTAGAAAAGGTAAGCCGTGATGCCATTGTTACTAGTGACAGAGAAGAAAGCGTAAAATCCATTTTTAGTATTATTGTCAAATTGTCAAAATCCATGGCCTTTGTCATTAGACTAAAATATTACCATTCTGTGGACTGTTGAAGTACAGGGTGGAAAATGATACAATACTAAAGAGCAATATCTGACTTTTCCCAAGCTTTCTCTTTATCTAAGGGTTGAATTTTTTTGCTAGCTTTTTTATAGCTTTAAAGATAGCTGCCTTTTCCAGAGGATCAATTGTGTATTTGCCATAACTGACTCATTAACTGAGGTTCGTTGGGGTTAGTAAAATGGAGTTCAAATTTAATTTCTGATTGTGTTGTGTTCATCAGATTCCAATGCATATAATTTTGAAAGAACAGTGTTATAGGTCTGTGAGTCGTTATTAGTGAATAATTGAAAAGTGATTATTAAGGACGCAATTATCAAGTCATTACCGAGGACTGAATGAGCTCCTCTGCGTTCTTGTCTGCCAGATATTTTACAATGGAGTGCGGTTTGGTTTAATTGTAAGATTGGAGATAACTTGTGAGGGGTATGTAACTAGGGGCATGTAAATAGAATAAGCTGAGTATTTTGCATTTGACTAGAATGTTTCTAGAAATAAAATTGGGTGCAATACCTAGTGGTGTAGATAAAGCTCTTCGAAACAGTCGATAAATAATGGCAAATAAATAGAAGTCAACGTACCTTGATGCCTTTCAGTATACTCTTTTGAAAATAGAACCTAAATAGCCAAAGGCGTCTCTTAAAATATAGCCTAGATCTGTCATCCTTATTTACGCCATGAGTACTCCATAGGAAAAAGTTTTTTCCCAAGCTTAAAGGTGAAGTCACTCACACCAGGATGGTGGATTTGGATCTTTATCGAATCTCGTATAAGAATCATAATCCAATTAACATAAGTTTATTTATACTAAGACATAATGCCCAATTAGTATTTATTTTCATGCTTTAAAATTGCTGCTTCAAATCAAGGTCAGCTTTGCAGCTGGAGATGTTGAAAAGTTTTTTTGGTGTTACGGGTTTAAGTTAAGGGATATCTAAATTGAACCTGAAGTCAAAGTCAAAATTGAAAGACGCAGTTGAATCGCCTTACTTTTTCACTCTCTTTTTCACTCAAATGATGTCGTTTAGTGCTCAATTAAAGACTGAATAACTACTCCCCTTTAACTGCTCCCAATCTTCCACTGCTCTTTGTGACTCGGGCCCATTCTCTTCTGCTTATGTACATACGCTATTAAACCGGAAACACTCGTTTGTCCATAACGACCTTGGTTACGTAGTGGCAACGACATTTTTACTACAGTGTTTTCTTAATGTCACTGCAAAAGCGTTTACACTATAGGAAGTATTAGACAATATGTGTTTAAGATTTACAATAGATTAAGTTAGCTCTAGACATAATTCGTAGAGAGAGTTACTTCCTGAATTTCCTTCAATTGGTTATAAATGATTTGTGGTCTGTATGAAATTCCAAACTTAGTAAAACATGGCAATAAATGCTTAACCAATCAATCATATTGTTTGCATAGAAAATTGTCACGTAAAAATTTAATCCTTGTTTTGCCTAGGTTTGTTAAAAGAAGTGGGAAAGCGATAGCAGAGTGAGGGTCAGGCACGTTCTAGTGGTACCCCTGTAGTACCAACTTGTTACTTCTTCAAGGTTTTCTTTGTGCCATGGTGTTTTGCTCTTGATGTGCGCGCAAGAACGTCCAAAAAGGGTGAGATAAATTTTCAAAAGAATGAAATTTGTTTTTATTTAAACAATTGTTTATAACAATAGAAAAGTTAACATAGGACAGAGAGAAAATTTCAAAAGCAGACTAGAAGAAAATTTTCTGAGAAATGATTGAATATGAAGAGAAAAAAATCAGGAAAAGCAATCAAGATAGGGAGCTAGAAAGTATCGTAGCAATAAAAAAAATATTGCAGATGAAAGAGAGAACCAATAAAAAAAAGTGGGAAAGAGAAAGAAAAAATGGGCATAAAGAATATTTAGAAAAATTGACATATGGTTAAGAAAAGGACTAAATAAAATGAAATGGAAGTCAGAAAAGAAAGGAATGATAAGCAGGAAATGCTAAACAGGATATTGGGGAAAAAAACTTAAAGTTATTATTGTTATTGTTGAAAATTACAGTTTAGCTGAATTCCTTAGGTCAGGTCTAGAAAGACAATAGGCACATGGAATTAGCCCATACGTAACACGATGTTGCATAAAGACAATAATTGGAGAGTCCGGGGGCATAATGAGAAGTTCCGAATAACCTTACAACTTATGTAAGGTGAAGTGTTTACTCGACCAGCTCACATACACCCCAGCTTTAAAGTTTGTCTCGTCCTCGAGCAAGAAAATGAACGAAATAAAACTAATCTATAATAGGTCTGCTGGTAGACCTTCGACAAGTCCAATCGAGATGGGGCAGTTATTTTAACCAGAGTGCACCTCCCTGGTGACTCAATTTTACAAGGAGCCGAATTTATATACTACTTTCGAACAATGCTATTATGTCATAAACGCAAATAGAAAAAGAGGGGAAATCCCTAATGAACAATGATGACATCATTATAACTAAAGCTGATGCAAGATTCACTACAATGAATTGTGACAAGTTTAATCAAAGAAATTGATATATATATATCAGGGGCCATGGAGCAGTTTGAAAGTATTTGGGCCAAACCAAAAGTACTGGGGTTGGGGGGATGAAGCCCCTAAATTGTTGTATTTCCTTCAATATAAGACTTGTTTAATGCTTAATTTACTAATACAAAACAAGAATTACTGAGGTGGAATAATTTGGCACGTCTTGGGCTATTGTTAAGAAACAAGGAACCAATCACAAGGTCCATACAAACAAAGAAATCGCTGTGGGAAAAAACCTTGACGTCGTGCAAGTCCTTAGCTAAAAAGGGAAGAAGGGGAGTTTCTGGGGGTGGGACATTTCCCTTCTCATGAAATTTGGTTCCCCCCAGCTACAATTCTTCTTAAATACTTCTTCGCTTTAATTTTCATTATTAGTTAATGCCTAGATGACGCCAGTTAGTGTAAATGAATCTTTAAATATTAAGGCTGTCTTACATTATCATACACTATCCACAATAACAATAATTACTACTTAATTGAGATTCTAAAGCTTCATGAACTAGTACACATGTTGCGATGCATATGTAGCTAGTGTCTTTCTGAGTACTTCCAACAGTATTTACAAACTACCCAAACATAAGATTTCCAGTTTATATTATAATATGTGTTTTAATGACACAAAGGAACCCATGCTAGCATTTTGAAACTAGTTCAGAATGCCTAATCAGAAGGTTATCCTTGCAGACAGTAAATGAAGGCCATCGGTGCTCAGTAAATGAAGGCCATCAGTGCTCCTTTCACTGGGCTAAGAAAGCCATAAATGAAGAAAAAAAACACTTACTTGCCCTCCCTGTATTTCCTGTAACCTCAACATCAGGGACAGCCTCTTTGATTCCCAAGGCCAAGTCTATCACCTGGAATAAATTTGGGACGATGTTAAACAGAGTTTCTGTCGTAGATTTGAGTGGTATTAGATAATAAAATGGGATGGAATAACATGGAATGCAATATAATTTCAAGGCTTTAAGGAATTTAAGTGGGACAGAGTTAAAAGAATTTTTCGTTCATAAGCTGACATTGATGAAAATGGAAAGTTAGTTTATTAAGTCTAGCTTGTCACAACTGATTCACTTTTATCAAGTAAACAACGATGTCAGTGTTGATCAACACAAGTGCTAAGTTAAACCCTGTATTATATGTTTTAGGTTCTACCCACCATACCTAAGGAGCAGAGGAATCGCGTGGCACACTTTCCGTTGTCATACAAGTCTTGGTCTGAGGTCATTAAGTTCTACTACGTTAGATCATTTGATAAAGAACTGCATGCAGTTCTTCCCATATCTAGGGAGCAAGAGCGGTGCAGATAGATGATTAAGAATGTGAAACTACTGATCAACTATACTCAGAAAATAGACAAAGTTTCGTGTACTCAGTATATTTTAACTCCAATGACAAATAATGACAACCCTAAAACACTCGATCGGATAGCGATCTATCTATATTCTTAATTCTATACTCTCTAAAACCAAACTCAGAAACTCTCAAATCCAACTCTATACATTAACATCGAACTCTGCCCAAATTCTACTCATACAATTTCAGATGAAGTGCGTGCCCAAAACTTGTGGCACGCACCTATTGTTGTATTGTTTTCTGCTTGGTAATCGAGCATTACACAGCCATGCACAGCAGGGCAATGTTTGTGACATGTTGATGTTCAGTGCAGGCAAGCGTGGAGTAATCGTTAGTCATCGATAGTTATTAAAGAAGTAAGAATCTCAGAATCAGAGAGATGACTTGGCAAGTACTCAATAGATTGCCAGGCTTTTGAGTTTATCGATATTTTATCATGACGAACACACTGACGACAAAACGGAAAACTACAAGATTGCAAGGGAATCCATAATGCCAGTCTTTTTTTTTGGGAAAACTCCGGTGGGAGAAGCAACCTTCCTCTTCCGGTGGAACCCTTCGCTGGATAAGAGATATTAGTTCCAGACTCCTTAGCAAGATTGAACAGCCTCTGAATTGCGCTTGTACGAGTGATATGCATTTCGAAGAGTTGTGTTCAGAGTCTGACCCCTAGGTATGGCACGTCTGTTACTCTTTCTGCTTTTATTTTAGATAAAACTAACAGAGTTGCCCGGGTACTGGATTAGTAAAAAACACAATCTTTTGCAGAAGAAGGAGGGGGCATAGAGACAACGCTCATTCTCCTTAATTCTGGGGCACTAGAAAGTTTTGTTTTTACTCAAAGACTTCAAATTCGGCCTTCTTCATCATGAAAAAATAGGATAGGATATCCTGACCATAAGTCAGGCATGAGTGACACCGCGTCCATTGCAACCTTAATCTGCTTGTTGTTGTTTGTATTTTAGTAAGAAGTACCCCTGCAGTGAAGTAAACGCAGCCACCTGAATGTAGTAGAAATTGTATTCAGCATGCTTAATTTCGTACGTAATTGGGCGGGTTTTGCAATGTCCTTGAAACATTTCATTATATACATTTCGCTTTAAAATGAGCAATTACATTTGATTTCGAATTTCTTCTCGTCCTCCCTAGCCCTAGGCTTACTCTCGCAATTTTTTAGTAGGCGTATGTTTTGTTAAGTTATCAAGAGTTATATTATGTTAGGTGTTTGTCTCTAGAAAATAAATTGATAACTTGGTAATAAATTCACGTAATTTTATCCATGTGCACCAAATATTGATTACTTGGCATTTCCCATTCAACACTTCTTGACAATAAAGATGGCTCTCTCTTCTCTTTTATAAACAGATGAAATTACCTTTGGTTTAGGCGGTAAGTTTCAATCATAATATATCATACCAAGGTTTGAGTTTTGCTTTTACTTGATGATAATTAGGGATAAGGGATGTGGAAACCTAATTGAAATCCATACGGAGAGCAGTGGTTCAGTGGGACTAGGCTTGTTTAGTAACTACCAGAGTTCTTTTTCCTGGAAGATTGCTATGGTTTGCTCCCAATTTGCTAAACTAAGTTGAACTCTGACTGTAGCTGAAGCCATAACCCCTCCGGATAAATGGCCTGGTATTAAAGGTCTGAATGATACCTGATCACTTGTAATGTCCTTCCTATATTTCCTCTCGAAAAGATCTAGGCCATAATCTGCTCTTTATCACCAAGTCAAACAGTATCAGGGCACGGTAATGCCTTTCGTAGAAGAGAAGTGTCAGGCAAACTTATCCCATTTTTTGACTCATATGTGAGCTCAAAAAAGTACTTTCAAAATATAATGGCATGCTTGTATTAACTTCCAACAAAAGGCTGTTGATTGCAGTTTAAAAGTCTGTGTCTTAAAGTTTAAGTTCTAATGGTCTTGTTGAACGCTTTCATCGTCAACTTAAAGCTTCACTCAAATCTCAACCTGATCCTTCTCACTGGACCGACTCTCTCCCGCTTGTCTTGCTGGCAATTCGATCCACAGTCAAGCTCGATCTTGGTTATTGTCCTGCCGAACTTGTGTACGGAACCCCACTTCGCTTACCAATCGAATTTGCTGTTTCCAGTTCAGACACATGCTTACTAGACCCTGGAAATTATGTAGATCGCTTACGTCATTTGATGTCGCAAGTTACACCTCTACCAACTCGAACTTCAAACAGATCTTCACATATCTCCAAAGATCTCCAAAGATTGTTCTCACATCTTCATCAGTGTTGATTTATTCGTATTGTTATGTTAAGTAGGTGTGGTTATGTTATTGTTCTCAGTTGAGACCAGAATAGATTATGTTACAGATACGAGTGGACGTTGTTCTTCATTGCTCTGCTAAAACATTATAGGCACCATTTAAGAAATCATCTACAAAGAGATTCTCTTGCAAAGAATCAACAACAGAGGATGGCTTTTGAAGAGAAAGATCGTGTTTAACTGTGGCATTCAAAAGAAATGGAGAGCAAGTCAAACCAAAGGGAACCACTATAAATCTGAACGTCAATAGTTCCTGTGTATCTGGAGGTCGCCACAAAAACCGACATGCATCACGATCCTCAACACTATGTAAGACCGCATTCCAAATTCTCCAAGATGATAAGACACCTTTAATTTACCTACATGATCCCTCCAAGGAGAATGGTTGTACCCAATTCACTGTTACAACGGTTCTCTATGAAAGCCCAGTTTCGGAAATCAAGAGGTAAAGGTGAAACGCAGGCCTCCCAATAAAAATATATTGTGATCAGCTCAAAGATGATGTCATTCATGTAATCATTGAAGAACTGGCTTCGTATATAGATATAAGACGACTGTCGTATGAGACAACGGGTTCGCCTGTCAGTGAATAACAAAATCAACAGGAAGCTTCTACCTGATGTTTCGCAGATGATGCAGCTTCAAGATCATTCTCATTTTTAGTCTTATCAGAAACTGCGCCAATGGAGTAAATACTTAATTAAGAGTATGATCTTCATAAGAGACCTACAGTAATGTTCATTCTTATCAATGATTGATTGTAGTATAACATACAAAGTTTACTACTTTCAATGGAATTCTCTTTTGTTTGGGTGAATAAAGTGACATTTTTAGTCTGATCAGAAGCTGCGAAAATGTAATAAATACTTAATTAAGAGTATGATCTTCATAAGAGACCTACACTAATGCTCATTCTCATCAACGATTGACAGTAGTATAACATACAAAGTTTACTACTTAAAATTGAATCCTCTTTTGTTTGGTTGAATAAGTTTGCATTGCGTAGTTACACTATTTGAACATATTGGGAATGCGTTCTCCACGCGGGATTGTGAGCAATTCAATAGTGCCATTGAGGGTAGTTACACTATTTGAACATATTGCGAATGCGTTCTACACGCTGGAATGTAAGCATTCGAATAGTGGCACTGAGCGTAGTTACAATAGTTGAACATATTGGGAATGCGTTCTACACCCCGGAATGTAAGCATTCGAATAGTGGCACTGAGCGTAATTACACTATTTGAACATAAAGGGAATGCGTTCTGAACGCTGGAATGTGAGCATTTCAATAGTGTCTTTGAGTGTAGTTACACTATTTGAACATATTGGGAATGCGTTCTGCATCCTTTAGGCTTTTTAGGTATCAAAATAAGGCATTATGGGGTATAATGAGGTACAATTTTTCACAATTTTGCACTTCTGATGACCCTCAGAGGCTAACTGTTTCCCTACCTGTAATGTTCACACCCATTACTGAGCTTTGTGCCCCCGCTCCCTAGCAATTCGTAACTAGATGCTTGTAACACTGATCTTAAATATCTTTAAAGGGAATAATGTTGTATATGTATGGGAGGGGTTTACAAGTGCAGGTTAGCTTGATTTTTAGTCGTACTTCTGCCAGTAGGATACAAATACTTTCTAACATTTGATGCATTTACATGCATTGATGCATTGGATAATAAATGTAGCAGTACCAATGGACTAAATACTAAATTCTGACGTGCAAAGTTTTAAAGCACTACAGAACCAATGGACTAAATACTAAATTCTGACGTGCAAAGTTTTAAAGCACTACAGAACCAATGGACTAAATACTAAAATCTGACTCGCAAAGTTTTAAAAGTACTAAATTATCAATGGACTAAATACTAAATTCTGACGTGCAAAGTTTTAAAGCACTACAGAACCAATGAACTAAATACCAAATTCTGACGTGCTAAGTTTTAAAAGTACCTAATTACCAATGGACTAAATACTAAATTCTGACGTGCAAAGTTTTAAAGCACTACAGAACCAATGGACTAAATACTAAATTACGTTTGTAAGGATGTTGACAATGCGTGTAGATCACCTAGTCTAAATGTCGACCTAAGTATTGCCGGCATATCAATATTTGGGACCTTTATATTCCTTGCATACATTACTCTACGATCGACATTCAGGTGTACTGTTAGCTGACAATACGAAAATCAGCATAACAACTATCAAGGTCATCATTGATGAATATCCCACTTGAAAGGTTACTACAATGAAGATTGTTTTAGGTTGTTTCCATTTCATTTTTAAGGTTTCATATCTGTCAGTCATCTCTTCAAATTTCTGCATGTCGCTGATAAGATTACAAAAGAAGCTATGATCCTTGTTGTAAGAATTGTGCATTCCTACCATTTGCAGGGGTGTAACTAGAACTTTTTGAGGGCAGCTTTATCAGAATTAGGGCAAGATCTCTCATATATATATTTTTATGAAGCGACGAAGTTTTAGGAGTTCGTTTTATTGAAAATCAACCTGTTTTCTACACTCTAAGTCTAATATACATTTTCTCCACCAACAATTAACAGCTTAATTTCTAAAAAAAATAAATAGATTCACAGCATAAAAATTTAATAATCGACTTGAAATTATTAGAGGCTCAAAACGCTGATTGTTTAAGAATCACGAGGCTCATAAAAATGAAGACCAACTGTTAGCGTCTTGCGTTCAAGGGCAAGGCCTTCCTTCTAGTTGTATCTCTCGCCCTCTGTCTCCCTCATTTGTCATTCGCCCTCTGCCTCTCGCCTTCTACCTCTCGCCTTCTACCTCTCCCCTCCGATTTTTCTACTAATCAGTGCCTGTGGATGATATTTTGCAAAAGGTAAGGTCTAATGGAGATAAACTAAAACATTCTAAAAATTTGGACTCCAAAGTGGTTTGGCATGGTTTGCGGTTTAAAACGATTTCCAAAGAATTAGGGTATTCATCAAAGTCCGCTATAAATTACTTGAGCAAGCACCAGTAAGGTAGTAAATTATGTTTTTCTTTTAACTCAATCTCAAGAAATTAAAAAGTAGCACACACCATGTCTGCAATAGGAATTATGGAGAGAGAAGGAATACAACGGAACTATTACGTCGGGAAGCATCTCGAAACTTGGTATGTAAATTATACATACCAAGTACACAATGTTTTCGCTAGTACACAATGTTTTCGCTATTTCGTGCAATATTCTTATTTTGTACCACAAACAAACTATTTAAATTATACATATATGAAACAGAATGCTAAAGTGAGAAGAGCGAAGGTGAAAGTTACTACAGGTCGTTGCGGGCTTTGTTGTCAGGTTGTAATGGGAAACATGGCCTCTACTATTCAAGACATAGCTTGTGATGCTTGTTTAGCTGTGGTAGTGATTTTGTCTCAAATTATGATCCCTATAATAATTAAATACCCTTGAATAGAAAAATCACTTTATCAATATGTTATGTACAATCCACTTTGTATCTTTGCTGGTAAAGTTTCTGTTATTTATATAGATAAAACAAAGTTCATATTGTTAATTGTTAGGGTTTATATAAATCCTAACAAGCAATGAAAGTTTTATCCTGCTTGTGAATTGTATTTGCAAGGTGGGAAAAACTGCTTCTTCTTTAAACTTCAGCCAAGGATTGTTTGATATGTCCTTCCTTTTGAAATAACATGTCCTTGGATTCAGCATTATGTGAAATGTTTTTGAATTTATTTAAAGAAAGTCCTAATCAGGGGTTATAGAGTGGGTTCTCAAAAGGGTGACGGATGCTTGGTGACGGATGTTAGGTGACGGATATTAGGTGACGGATATTAGGTGACGGATGTTAGGTAACGGATGTTAGGTGACGGATGTTAGGTGACGGATGTTAGGTGACGGATTTTAGGTGACGGATGTTAAGTGGCGGATGTTAGGTGACGGATGTTAGGTGACGGATGTTAGGTTACGGATGTTAGGTAACGGAAGTTAGGTGACGGATTTTAGGTGACAGACATTAGATTTTGTCGATTAATATCAAAGATAGATATATGTTTGAAAAATGCCAATAAACTATAAGTATGTGTAAGATGACAACGAGTTGGACCTGGGTGGCTTTGTCAGTGTATAGGAAGAAAAACAAACTGCAAGGGAGCTCCTGAACCAGTTCAAGAACATCTTTGCAATGCCTGGGGAGCCATTGGGATAGACAAGTACCATAAAGCACCATATCCATACATTGGATGATCTGCCGGTATCGCAAAGATACAGGAGGATACCGCCCCACCAGATTCAGGAGGTGAGAGATCAAATTAAAGATCTCTTGGATAAAGGAGTCATACGGTCAAGGAGCAGCAGCTATTCATCGCCTATAGTTTTGTTGAGGAAGAAATCGGGGGCCCTGAGGATGTGTGTGGATTTTCGTCAATTGAACAAGAAGACACCAGGTGATGCCTTTCCTTTGCCAAGGATTGACCTTACCTTAGAAAAATTCAACTTTTCACTGTTTTTTAAGCTACTATATTCCATAATTAGTTCACTGGCATTGAAAAAGAATTATTACCTTTTATGGTATAGTTCAAAATGGAATGTAGGCATTTAAATTCACCCTGTTTGAAACTCTTATCTTTAAATGGTTTTTCACAGGGGTAATAAAGACATTCAACTTTTTATGGGCTTCTCACTCAAAATTATGATTCGTTGCTACAATTGGGTAAGGTTTATATTATATGTGTGTCAATAATGTTTATTTTGTAAATCATAACAGCATAGAGAAAGTCAATTTCTTCAAGAAGGCCCAATAATGATTCTTAGAAACCTGACGCTTTCTAGGGGTCTGTCGGACAGATAAACTAAGAAAATCGTAATAATGACGAGGGCCTGTTTACCCTTTCTAGGGCTCTGTCGGACAGATTAACTGAGAAAATCGTAGTAATGACGAGGGCCTGTTTACGCTTTCTAGGGGTCTGTCAGACAGATAAATTGAGAGAATCGTAGTAATGACCAGGGCCTGTTTACGCTTTCTAGGGGTCTGTCAAACAGATAAATTGAGAAAATCGTAGTAATGACGAGGGGCTGTTTACGCTTTCTTGGGGTCTGTCGGACAGATAAACTGAGAAAATCGTAGTAATGACCAGGGCCTGTTTACGCTTTCTAGGGGTCTGTCGGCTTTAGCATTTTGCAAAGTTTCGCGTTTCTTGCATAATTTGATACCATTCTCCGAAAAACTGAAAGAGATAATATTTTGGAAAATTCACTGATTTAAAGAAATACCGCAATGACTATTCTGCTTGTGCACGGCTGCTCTCTGAAATATTTCTGAAAGCTTTTTCTACCAGTTTTAAATGTTGTATTCACGGATTTTATGATTTCAACTGTCTAAAAATATCTGCAACAATTTCTATATTTTTAGGACCTTTTTGTAACGTGACAAACTATTACTTTTCCCTGCCACGGTGACAACTGTGTCAAAGCAAATCTAACCATACAACAGCAATGGCCGAAAAATTACACTATATTAACCCTACCTTACATGGGGGGCGGGACACATATTTCAGTTCATTACTTTTCATCACCTGGCCGGATTGACATAAAATTTTGTGACTTCTCCTAACATTTTTTGAGAATTCTTATGATTGAATAAAACTTTTTTGAAATTTTCTTGAAATTTTGCGATATTAACGAGTTGTTCACCTAAATTGGAGTTGATTACCTTTCGGTTTTGTTACTTCTCTTTGAAAAACATGATTATTATATCTTTAAACCTACCTTACATGGGTACCAAACCCTACCTTTTTTGGCTCTTCTCTACATGGGGGAGCCTATAAGCCAAGTAGTACTTTGACACATTATAACTTTGTATTACTTGTCAGCTTTGGCTCTTCCAAAGTCTTGTCAGCTTTTGCACTCCTAAAGTCTTGTCAACTTTCGCACTCCTAAAACCTTGTGAGCTTTCGCACTCCTAAACTCTTGTCAGCTTTCGCACTCCTTAAATCTTGTAAGCGTGCGTCCGAGTTCCAAACTTCCTTACACCCAACATTTACGAGCGCGCGTTCTGTTTTCTTTCACACAAATGTAGGCTCACGGCATTCTTTCCGAGTTATCAGTTCTCAATACTTTGTTCCGAAGTTTTTAAAATTGGCTCACTAATATCTTTCTAGCTTGGGCTTGTTTTATTTCGCTGTGATTTAAGCGCAGGTTCCATCCTTAGAATAGCACCAAAAGCTCCTTTCAGAGACATTTGCATACTTGGAAAACGTACATTCCATGGTGCACAATGCGTTTAGAATAGCCACAAAAGCTCTTTTTAGAGACACTTGATATTTGGAATGCGTACAATCCATGGTGCACAACGCGTTGGGAATAGCACTAAAAGCTGTTTTAAGTGACACTTGCATACTTGGAATGCGTAGATTCCATTGTGCACAATGCATTTAGAATAGCACGAAAAGCTATTTTTAGAGACACTTGCATATTTGGAATGCATACATTCCATGGTGCACAATGCGTTTAGAATAGCACCAAAAGCTGTTTTTAGTGACACTTGCATACTTTTTATCATTTTTGATGTATCTCCTTTAAAATTTTATATCATCATTTTTGGACGCCTTGTTTGTTAAAAAGGTAATATGTAATGACTTCCTTGACTTCTACTGAAGTCATTTGCGAAGATTCACTTTGATTTTATGTGGATATGATACTCATACATGCCCGAGCAGCAGTAATTAATTTAATGAGAATGACGTTGTTGTGCATAAGAAGGGCGAATATTGGTCGGTATGAATCAGAGGGGCGTTGGCACCCAGATCAAAGGTGTCAAAGCCAAAACATGAAACAGAGTTGCCCTTTTTCTCCCGTAACTTTGCTTGAATATTTTACTCTAGTTAAGTAACAACTTTCTTAAATTAGTGCTGATCATAAGACAGGAGGCTGATTTATAACTCATTAATATAGTTCCATGCTGGAAAACTCTAAAATTCTTTTCAAAGGAATATTGATAAATGTATAGGACATTTTTATTATCCAGCCATTTTCGATTACCCGTCCGGATTTGCAAATCTTCCTGTACAATTTGACCGGATAATCGAGGAAGTACTGTATGTGTTTTTCTAGTTGCTATGCGAACATAGAAGTACTCCACCTTCCATTCTAAAATAGTTAAATATGCAGTTAGTGTAGAAATGAAGATTGAAAAAGTGTTATTGAAGAAACTTCATATATTTGGGAATTAGCTGCTGCAGTTAATGATGATTTTTTTTCAAAAGATGGTGTGGTGCTTCATCAAAATCTTGGGACACCAGTGTCCCATCGTAGTGAAAGGGCTAATTTGTTAATGCCATACATGGTGCGAAGAACATTCTTCATCATCAGTGGTGCGTTTTTACAAATTCTGCACTACCTTTTATGCGAATATTAACAATAACATATTTCCATGAGTAGCTTTAAAGATGTACCTCTGCGTGTAGAAAAACACACGCCAGAAAAACCAAAACACACGATATGTCTTTTGTTTACCTCCTCCTCCTCAGGTGCCATGTCCCAGGACGTTGGTGATCATGGCTCTCCACAGATTTCTGTCCTTCGCTGCCCTCTCGCGAGAAATCAGCGTCTAATTATCTTCAGTTCGGGAAAAATAGTAAAATTTGTAATTTGGCTGAGAGGCAGAATTCTGGCATTTTCTCAAGCACTAAGGCTTTGAAAAATGGGAAACAATGGTCCATCAAAAACGTCCGTCAACTTTGATGTTTATGTTTTTATTATGAAGATTTATGCCTTGCAAGACTATTCCGCGAGAAATCAGCGTCTAATTATCTTTAGTTTTGGAAATATAGTGAAATAGTTAACTTGGCTGAGAGGCACAATTCTGGCATTCTCTTAAGCACTAAGGCTTTGAAAAATGGGAAAAAATGGTCAATCAAAAAGGTCCGTCAATTTTGTGTAAAGAGTACATTCTGTTGAGTAAAAGTCGTACAAAACAGAGCAAAGACGATCGACCAGTGACTCGTTGATAGCGACAATAAACAACAGAGGAAACGCTTAACTTTTTAATACTGATTCGTTTAAACTAAAACCATGGTATTATTGACTGGTCTGATTATGTCCCTATTCGTAAAGAAGGGTGCTCGATTTTCAGTCTTTCAGCTCTTTAGAAATATACCAAGTGCAGGATAGTTGAAAGCAAATACGAATCGAAATCGTAATAATAACTGTTCAGTTAATCTTTTAGAGCCTCATGAATATCTTAAATAC
This sequence comes from Alatinidae sp. Z8VKAUB7J3, assembly GCA_010016025.2. NCBI lineage: Eukaryota > Metazoa > Cnidaria > Cubozoa > Carybdeida > Alatinidae > Alatinidae sp. Z8VKAUB7J3. Next base: position 8,424,411 of record JAAAKM020721499.1, read on the forward strand.
TAATTGTAAATCACTCCTTTGAACAGACCCTTAATCCGAATGATTGGAATGTCGTACAGACTTTATCAGCAAATGGTTAACCTGTTTACTGATTTGATATTTTCGTTACAGAATATAATTTCGACTACAAAATAATATTCAAACCGAAAACGATAGCCCCAATAACATCCAAGCCGCATCTAATAAAATCTCTTGGGTGTACTCCTCCGGTTCTTATGTTTCGTCTAGTTAGACCATATTATTCACAAAATAATCCTGAAGTTGCACATATTGCTAAGGCATAAGTGAGTGCGGTGGCATCAAAAACTGTGTGCTTGGCACTTTGCAATTGAAAGCAAACAGCCTTCTGTCCCTTAAAAGGGGTAGAAATACATTTCTTGTAACAGCAATAAGTAGTGGAACAGCTCCACCCTCAACATTGGTGGAATTACTACTCCAGGTATTTTGGTGCCATTTGATTTTTGTATTCTGTCAGAATTTATGTGAGTTTTCCGTCCAGATTTATGGGCGGGGGCCTTAAGTCCACAACATCCACAAATCTTTAGATTACCTACCGGCTCTACTCCCATAAAATATATTAAATATTCAACCATTTGAGTACTGTGAAGCGTTTAATTTCCACTCCCCTTTTGCCTTGAGCTCATTAATTTGTGGTCTCGTAAACAATGTTTCAGAAGTATTCGAACATCCAAGAATAAAGCAAGAGTATTTGACAATGATACTACTCTTTTTTTGATTTCTCCGTGAAAAAAAACTTTCTCTGACAGCTTTTTTCCTATTAAGGTAGCCTACTTGTTACTTCGACAAAATCGTCCAAGAAACTTTCTCAAAAAACAAAAAATAAAGGAGTTTCAAATTCTTTTTAGACTGCGTCAAAAGGGAAAAGGTAATTTACAGTGCATCTAAATTCTTGAAAACGTAAAAGATATAGTTTAACTTAAACGGTGGCTTTTACAGACTGAATCATGAATACAGCGTGGCTGAATCGTTATCCTCTTTACTTTAGGCTTACTTTTTTAAAACTAATGGATTACTCTTTACAGGAGTAAGAGATACGTGGGGATGGTTCAGTCACTAAGAGACTGAAATATCAGCTGTTTTAATTTCAGTAACGTCTGAGAGGTCTTTCAGGAATTTAACCCTATTTTACGGGATAGCACGGCCGGTAGAGGATGAAACTCTTAATCCAAGGGTCGTGGGTTTGTGCCCCACGTTGGGCGATAGTTTCTAGGCAGTTGGCAGCACAGACATCTTATAATAAATCCCTAGACAATTGGACATTGTCTATAGTCATGCGGTGCGAAATTTGAAGCCCAGCACACAGCTCCAGATGACAATGAATTGTGGTCTACTGTGGGCAGAAAGATCGAATTGTGATGAGGAAGTCAGTGGTGTGACTGTCAGTGTGATTCATTTCGCATAACGATGGATCGATAACGATCAACGCAAATTAGGAGTATAATTGTCTGTGATATGGAGATCGTCAAGGAGGCCGACACTTCGGTGTAAAGGCAGCTGGGTGTATGATTGGTATTGTATACATGTCCCATCTCAATGTATCGATGTCCAAGTAAAACAGGAATGGCAATGCATGACACGAAATCTGTCAGAGCAAGAAGAGACAACAATAGCTCGTTCCTTGACCGTTTCGTTCTACGTTGCCAACCAAAGATATATAAAACCAGAAAATTTCCACTGCATCCGACGATAAGCACAATACCGCTACAAATTACAATACCTACACTGAATGCTACTTCACCAGGACTTCGATTTTCTTTGGAGGAAACCATCCCAAACTAGGAACGAATTGCTGTATACCCAATTGTGCTATCTGTCGTTGTCAGAAGCGATAAGCATTCCTAAAATACCTGCAGCCAAGAATCTATCGTGCTGGAAATTCGCGTCGCACGAACGACGTGGAAATTCTTTAAAAGTGGACAGGGCATTGAAAAGAGGCCAGAGTGCAGGTGGAAATTTTTATGTCTGGTAGGGCTATGGTGTGATACACAAGTGTAATTGATAGCTGTGCGTAAATAAGTTCTTCGACAGTTTGCAGCAAGGTAGCACATTTTCAATTTATGGTATGGATGACGTCTTTGAGAAGCTTTGTGCTTGCCCTCAATTTCAAAGGAAACGGGTTTAATTCCTGAAAGGCTATTGATGATGTCGGGAGTGGCATCTGATTTTAAAGTGCTTCAAGATTCATCAAAAGCTCTTTGTATTTGGAAAACTTCTAAGCTTCTGTTAACGGGGAAGGTTAAATCTCTATTTTTACTGTTATTGAGAAAAAAGTGCAAGATATTTGTCCTTAAAAATCGTGTACATATTTTGTTTTAATTTTATAGCAACTATTAACAGTGAAGATCTTTTAACAGTGTTATATTCCACTATTATAATGACAATCTTACATTAAGAGATACAATGAAAAATGCTGTAAAACGTAAACTCGTAAGGCCCACGTGCTCATTCTCATCGCCCTTCATCTCGCACGCATTCTCGCAGACAGACCACAAATTCTTCCAGTCGCACTCCTCACGTTGGATCACAGTGCTGGTATCACTGGAAATTTAGTTCAACCGCTATCAACTTCACTGCTCCTTGTTCCTTTACTTCTCCTTCAATTCATTCAAGCATCACAACACCAAGTCATCTTTTCTACATTGTCAATCGCCATACTGGTTTGAGATTTCTTGTTGATACTGGTGCTGACGTCAGTGTACTTCTTCCAACTCCGCAAGAGAAACGCCGCCCTTCTACTCTTTCTTTACAAGCTGTCAATCAATCTTCTATTACAACCTTTGTCAAATAGATTCGTAATATAAAGATAAGTATCGAGCACAAGGCGCGTAGATGAGCTTTCGGTGTATTCTATCACCATCCTCGTATCATTGAATTACATCTCACAAAACACGCTGGGTTAAGACCGCAGCGTAAACAATAGGATACAATTATCTTTACATCAAGAATTTGTTTTCCGCCTGGCTTGCTTGTTGCTTAGTCACATTAAGTGTCCTTTCTTCGGGATCATTCAAAAAGTACGTTCTTTCATTTCAGGCATTTTCCCCAGGCATTTCATTTCTGGCATTTTCCCCAGGCATTAATGAGGCATTATTTGCGCCACTTTGCCCTTACATCCACCTTCCAAGAATTCAGGGTTAGTAGAGATTTATTCATCGGACACAGCAGCAGTTTTACATTTAGGAGGAAGGGGACTTAAAGACATTAAAAAGGGAGATTATTTGATGTTTCCCTGCGATATTGCTTTTGTTAGGCGGCTTTCAAGGGGAAAGTACCAATTTGATACCTTTATGTTTGCCCATGGTTGTATCATAAATACAACAGATTTTACAAGGATGGAAGTCTATCAATAGTCTATTAAAGTAAAGAAATGAGGATATTCACAAAAGTGAATCATATGTAAAACTATGGATTTATAGAAAAGGCCTGTCTCTTTTCCGTTCTGTGATTTCTATGATTCAGTTTCAAAAAACCCCAAATAGTAGCATGTAACAGCCAAACAGCATGTGTTTCTAAACAATGATTAATTTGCCCACCTGTGGATGATAGGGACATAATGTGGTGACAAGAGAAATCGGCAAACCAGGTTTTGATTGTTTTAAATTTTTCTCAAAGATACACCGACTCCTTAAAGTATTCGCAACACCCACAAAAGTAGCTCACAAACCCAAGGTGAAGAACACCTGGTCTAAATTTTTCATTCAGAGTGCCAGTTATGTCAGAATTTGAGTATTGAATCGTTTCATGTCAGAAGCATATTACACTTGTATTTTTGTATGGTTTTAGAGGTTGAGGGTGCAAAGATGGAAGGTTTAGAGAATGCATTTCCCACTAGTCTCAGTTTGTAGGTAAAAGTACTTTATATTAACAGCCTGTTCCTGGTACCCTAACTATGTTAACGTATATGGTGCTTGTGTCCCCTCCCCCCACATTTTTCTTGTATATTTTAAACAACGTTTGGATTCATTATATTCACATATATGGTAGAAAAACTGGGGCTTTTATATATTTTAGTTGGCGAATACAATTTAATACCAAAGAGAATTTCAAGAAGTTTTGCAATCATTTTTTCTCAATATTTCGTATCTTCACTAAGATACATAATCATGAGAGAAGATTAATTAAATTTCATGTTGTTTATAGTTACTTTCGAGTTACGTGCTACTCTTCTGCAATCGGTAAAAAAGTCTCTTATACTGGTACTAGTTCTCTGCAAATCCAGAAAGTCCAATTAAAACTATTCCGTGGAGAGGTGAAAACATTATTGCTGCCATACCACTGATATTTAAGGGGAAGGTGCTCTAACTGAAAGCTCTAATTGATCGGGATTGAAAGAAAAGCTATAAAACTAATATTTGATATTTTAAAAAACATTCCAACCACCAATATTTTGCTAACTTGCAATTTACCAAGCCTGATACATTTGCTTTTGATACCACCCGTGGTCATTAGTAACCTATTACTCTTATTTTTGGCAATTTCTGCCGCTCCTGTGCAGAAAAGTTAGGATTGTAATCAAGCCTTAATGAAGATGTTTTTGACTTTTTGAAATTTACTGTCATTCTCAGTCCATTTCTTATAGAGGACGGAGGATACCTTTGAATTATTGTTATTATACAGATTAGCATATCGTTCCTTTCTACCTGTTTCTTTTTCTTTCTAATGGTGTATACATTCAAAGTCTATCACAATCCTGTTAACGAATGTTTTCCCTTTTTCTTGCAATTTCCATTTTAATTGTCAATACATCATAAAGGACCTTGGACTAATCAATTTGGCAGTATTGCACCCACAGCTTAAAGCTGAATGTCTAATGGTAGTAGAAGATTGTCAGCTGAGCTGTCCCCAAGACGTATGAATTTCCTTGATTTCCTCTTTGTGCTTTTTCTTATAGTTCATCGAATTTTTACAGTTTCAATTTTGAGATCTAAAAAAAAGAGTAACATATGAGACGCGCAGTTCATTGCACGATCGATCCATTTCATCCAAACGGTCTGTTTTGCAGTGAAGGAAGAAGATAAGAACCAGAGTAAGAGCTTCTAGAAAGGTTGCTTATGCCTCTTATGCAAGCCTTATGTCCTCTGCAACTAACTTTAGATCCTTGTTACTAGTCATACTTAGACCTAAAATGTCTTGCGATACAATAAAATAGTCGAACTAACGGTAGTTATTTGAGTTTTCCCTACAGCGTGAGAATGCTTTTGATTATTTACACATATAATGACCTCCTTCATAATCTCTATACACACAAAATGTAATGTTTCCCACTTAAAATTGTTCACATAAGATAAAAAATCTGGAATTCTGACGAGTGGAGAAAGTAAAATCTATTTGAATGTAATTAATAGCTACCTAATTTGCTAAAAACAGCCCTCGTAATTCTCTTGTAAAAACTAAAAATATTGAGGAACGACCCTTTTATTTCATTCTGATCAACAGCTGCTTACTACATTGGATAATGGTTTCAAGTCTTGCCCTCCTTGCCTTTTAGTTCGCCCTGCTGGGTACATCAGAGTAAGTAAAGAAATCCCCCAATGAGTCTTACGACCTTTACCCAATGTGTGCAAATATCGCACACTACTTGCCATAAACTTCTCGGAGCATACAACTCAATATAATAACGAAGTACGATCCACTTCTTTTTACTAACTACTAATTCTAGTATTTGTGTTACAGTGCTATGTATCTTGAAAAACAAAAATTTTTTAGCCGACATACAGTTTCTAAGAGTTGTTGCTTTATAGTTTATACAATCTCTCAGATATTGTAGGCCCTGGTATCAGGAGATGTGATCGACAAATCTGTAAACACAACAGTATCCACTTACTGAGCTTCTTGGTGTCAGGATACCACCACTATTTGCCAAGCTTGTTGGTGCATGACCTTGCAATATTTTGTCTGCAGAAGTTGGGGAAAGAATCGTGTCCGTGATAAGATCCGGAACATTGGACAGCATCTTGTCATCTTTTGTGACAACAATGGTTTTTTGCCAGAGTATTGCGAAAAAAACTCAGAAGCCAGAAATACACTCAGTCGGTTCTTGTTGTCATCATTTTCATTGGAATTTGGTGTTTTCATCAAAACTGATGATGTTTCCAGACCCTCTGCCTTCTCGCGTTTGATTCTTCATACTGTCTTTGAAGTAACAGTCAACCACAATGTCAACTTTGTCGCATTCAGAGGCGAGTATCAGAATGTGGCTCAAACCTTTCTTTACAAATTTACCAAAGGTTGCAGCTTCATCTTTGTAGAATTAACGGATACGTTTTATACGGAATGTTACACGAATTGCCCATGGAATTGTTTTTATGGTACCTGATTTGAGATTCTATTTTGACATCCAATGATGGGAAAGATGACGTCACAAATAGTGGCTCAAAATAACGTTGACATGACCAATAAAATTTTATGTCATTTTGGATAAGGCACTACGAAATATAAAATATATTACCAACGGGTCTCGAACTTGAAAAAATTTTTGTAAGAAGATAAAATATATACGGAGGGGTTAAGTAAGTTAAGCAAAAGCATTATCTAGAAAGTGAATTCCTAAGTTGAATGTTAGGAGAGAAGTTAATGCTAATTTTTTGGAATTCTTTTCCCATTCTAGAGTGAAGGAAAACAGGTTGTTGATAGCTTACTCCTTTGTAAATAAATGAATAACTAAAAACGAGTCGCCTGAATGAATGTTATTCAAAACGGCGTGTGTCAGTCATAAATTCTTCCCAAACATCTCACATGATTGTTATAACCAATGTCCTTGGACAATATTAAATAATAATGAACCCCTTATTCAAAACAACTTTCAAGCTGTGTACCAAAACCCTTTCAAGGATTTTATCAGGAGATTGCAGTTTCCAGCAAAGTATATTTTATGTCAATTTTATGTTTTAATTTTTCAACAGCGTCATTCCACTAACCCTCATGACCTTGCTTGTCAAACTTACCTCATTATCTTAACGTTTAATCTCAACTGCATTGGATCGCGACAATTTGACGTCGAAATGTCCTAGATATCAGTGTTTCTCTCCGGGGGCCCCCTCTGGAGTATTTGAGATTTCAAAGGGGGCAAATGGAGACAAAGGGCACTGTGGAGTCCAAGTTACAATTAATGGACCAACAGCTAATGGCATATTTGATTGTTTTTCTTACGTCAAAATAGCAAAACCAAACAAAAAGAAAAATATTATCCCATTTTTCTCAGACGTTGCTCATATTTTCGTTTTACACCTGATAAGCAAGTTATGACTCCTTAGCGACTGTTTATTTTATTGCATACTACATTGTGGGAACGGCCAAAAATGAAACTTATCACGTGTAAACGCAACCCAAGACAGTGATTTTTTAAAGAACGCGGTTACGTTCTGAACTAACGCCCCCTTTGAAAGCCTCTCTACTCACGTTCCGCTTGGACCTCAACACGTTTTGCTAGTACCTACCACTAATGAACGCCAGCCTCTAATGGACGCTCCGGGATACAAGAAGTTCACCCATATACGATCTCATCAAAATTGTTATTGTAGAAGATATATACTTTTGTATAAAGTACGCGTTTATAAAACTGTCTCTCTAAAAAGGGAATTTCCTGTAAACATGCTTATTTGTGTAAGTCAGTTCTAGAGTGGTAGGCCTCGATTTGGTCCAAAATCTAAGCAACAAGCTAAGCAACTCGAGGCCTCAAATTCAGGAGGGACAATTTTTAAATGCCAAAAAAACAAATCAAGAAACGTTTTCCATTAAGAATTGATTACAAACTGTTGATATTTAACAAATATCACACTCTTGATAGTATGTCAAGTAAAGAGATCAAGGGGATCCAACCATCATTTGGTATTTCATCATTTACAATACAACGAAATTCGACAATAAACTGTAGTGATACCTAAGGAATTTTTAAGCAACTCCAGGCCTGATTTTGGAAAATTGCTAAGCAACTCGAGGCCTGATCCCGAAAATGGAGTTGCTTATAAAAAAAAGCTTTGTTTTGTTAAAAATTTTATTAAATGTCCTTTAATCTATTTGTTCATCCCCTTTTATCATAAATAATAGATCTATTGAATGTATTTTGGACTTATTAAAGTTTTGGCTTCACTCGTTAGATTTTAGTTTTCATGTAAAGGCAGAGATGTAAAAAATGGGTAACATCCTCCTTGATGTTGACTGTTTCACTTTTTTCAGTGTCGACACCGCGTGAAAGGTGGCCATTGCATACCAAACTATACGAGAATAGAAATTTTATATGATATTCTGCTAAGTAAGACAAGGTTATTTACTATACAACTATATTGGCGACTTGGAAATAAGATTACTAGCATATCTCCAGTTTCATGGTCACGTGGTTAGAACTTAGCTTCCCTTCTTCACAAATAATAAACTACGACACGATCGCGAATCCATAGAAGAAAAAAGTCAACATTTGGGAAGACAGGAAAAGAAACTTCGACAAGCCACAAGTAAGTTAGATTTTATTGTATCTTCCTGTCAGATACATTCTGAGGTAAAAAGTGCCGAGTTCTTATGATATATAAGCGACGATATCCGATGTTTTGTAGGTTGATAAGCCACTCTTTTAATTTTGTGTGAGGTGACCATTGTGGTGGTGGGACACTGTCGGGAAGCAGTTTCCTTCATCTTGGGAAAAATGGGAAGAGGGAGGAAGTGGAAGTTTAGTGGACATACCAGTTGGCATGTGCTCATAATATTAAATTTCCCTCTAATATGGTATCTCAGGGAGTTAAATGTGATTAGTCACACTGCCACATAAAGCTGGAGATAACAAAATGAAAAGCAAAACTAAAATTTGATAAAATTTAACCTTATTTTTTGGCCCCTGAATTAATCGTAACAGTATTACATCTGTGAACAATATAAAAATAGTTTTGAATCTGTTGCAACAAACTCTGTCAATTAAGTTTCTCAGAGAGGTCTAAAATTTAATAGGTACACTTTCATGCTCTCTTGATCTGAACCATGTGCGGTACAACAGGGGCTTTATAAATATAAGGTTTATCTAAAAGGCAAAGGCAATAGGTTAGGGACATGACAGACGGAAACACACAACTACATTCAAACAGGCAATGACTGAAAAAGCTGTCACAGTTATAAAAATATACGCAATAGTTTAGGGATTGATAAAGGAAGATAGGAAATGAAAGGCAATAGGTTAGGGACATGACGGACGGAAACACACAACTATGTTCAAACAAGCGATGACTGAAAAGGCTTTCACGGTTATGAAAAAATACGCAATAGTTTAGGGATTGAAAAAGGAAGAAAGGATATAAAAGGCAAAGGCAATAGGTTAGGGACATGACAGACGGAAACACACAACTACATTCAAACAGGCAATGACTGAAATTTCGTAACTTTTGGCCAATTTGGATGAGGAGTTGAAGTCACATTGATCTGACCCGATGCTTTATGGACGTGTCTTTAGTGGAAATGTACTGCAGTCAACACATTCTCATTTACGGCAATGATTTCTCTCCCATCTGATACTTTCCAACCGTTTTGAAGTCTCTATGCAACGTATTTGATCACAGTGAACGGTTTTGCGTGAAGAGAAATTTAGGTAATTGGCGCCTAATGCCACTGTACGCAACCGATACGACTCCTTTTTTGTCCCCAGTGCGATATTTATATCTTGCCCTAGTTTTAGACTAAAGTTGTACTTTTTTTTCTTCGTTCGTCTTATTGAGATGAAAAAACTCTTGACGAATCATCGATGGCAGAATGATAGTCGGATTCTCCACATATGATCTGCATACTACTCAGCAGCATCATATAAACTTTATCGATCTATCAAAAACGCTTGATCACTCATCGATCACAGAATAATAATCGGACTCTACACATTTGATCCGCATACTACTCAACAGCATAATACAAACTTTATCGATCTATCAAAAACCATTGATGACTCATCGATTACACATTTGATCTGCATACTACTGAGCAGCATAATATAAACTTTATCGATTTATGAGAAACCATTGAGGAATCGTCAATGCCAGAATATTAATCGGATCCTCCACATTTGATCCGCATACTTACCGTTGGTTTTACATCTGTAGGTTAGTTTTTACAATTGCTTAAAAGAGCTGAAGGCTGCTAATAAAATTGATTTGTCCAACGAGCAGAACATAAGTTCACTGCCTCTGTACGGTTGATAGTCACAACATACGTTTGTGTTGGAGTTTTGTGTTGTGCTAATCTTGGGAAATTTGTACTTGGGTTAAAATTAATAAGCGTAAGTATCGACTGGATCTCTGACGTGACTTTTTGAGATAGTAAGGAGTAAGTTCGGAACACGAAGTAGAACTTTTCACCGTAACGTATTTTCGTTTAAAAGTGATTCTTTTAGTATGTAAACTTACTGAAGACTAGATCATATTCTACCCCTTTTCTGTTTCTGTAAATTTTTTTATTTATCACTCAAAGAAGATATATTGGCAGTGGGGCCGGGTAATTGCCGCATATATTTAACATTTATAGATAGTAGTCCATATTCAATTTGAAACTGTTGCCTGCCTGCTTGCCTGCTAGAACGGAGCTTTCCGCTCGAAAGCAGAAACATAGTTTGTTGATTCGGAAGCTTGACTGCATAACTTTAGGTGATTCTCTCTGACATAGGCTATAAGACTCCACTTCATTTCACACCCTATAGGCTCTGGATCGAGGACAAGCAAAAACCATCCTTTTTGGCCCCAGGCAAGAGTTCTGCGACGCTTTCCAAAATACGAGGCGTAAATTGTAAACAAATTCTTTTTGTCGACAGAGTACCGGCTTCTTTGTTTTGATAAATGCGGCTTCTAAAGCTGCAAGATGAAAAGGAGATCTGGCTTTGGCTAATACCCTAAACAAATCTTCTTGATTGTCGTCAGCACATGATGGGTTTTCGATCAAATGCTGTCCTATTGCCAACTTTGTTTTGGAATCTTTTGACTTGACTTGGTTTAAGCGATTCGGTAAAATTTGCGGGACTTCACTGCGTCTACTGATGAAGGCCGATGTCGCGCGAAATTTGTGCCCTTGCAAAATTTGTGCCTATGATGGTAATGCGCATGTCCACATATTCGTGAGTTTCGAGCATATACAACTTAAGCTGCAAGCAACGAAAGTTAAAATGTTTGCAGTGACAAGTTGACTTTCGAGATTTCAAAGCCCCAAGCTTCAGTTTCACGACAGCTTTCATCGTACATGAGCACCTGGGGCATAAGCACACGTAATCTGTCGCCTGCATACGCAAAGAGTCTATGCATACACTCATAGATATGGATTTTCATTAATCGTTACGTTGGAGAAGTTAGGTTCACTAGGTTCCTTAGTCAAGGTTATGATCAGTTGACCAAAACCAGATTTTTCTTCGTCGAATCATATAATTACTACAGTGGTAATCCTGACACCATCGGTGAGCTCATGGCAGTCATCAATTCTAGGCTCATGTGCTGATAGCTCCTGAAAGATATTTGTAATTTTTGTGGAAAAAGTGGAAACTGTAAGAATAACCCCCAGATTCAAATCAAGTATCACCAATAACCATACTGTGGATTAAATTCGTGATTCAAAATAGGCAGAGTGCTTAGATATTTTCATGAAAAACTGGGCTGACGTTACACCAAAAAGAAATTAGATGAAAATCAAATCATAAACTGTGTGATTTGGGTGGTTAATTAATAGAAACTTCGTGTTTACCAAAACTGGGGGGGAATTATAATTTCCATGCCATTCTGTTCAACACATCTGATATGTTCTAACATAAATTTTGCTTTTCTACTCTCTATAAAGGGTGCATTTCATTTTAAGGGCACAGTTTTGACAAGTACTAAAATAAAGTGAAACAACTTGGAAAGAAGCCAGCAAACCTAGAGGGATATAGTAGCTGACATTTAGAAAATGAATTTAAGAAAAAAACTTTCTAGTGAGAGGTATTTTCTGTTTAATATATCACATGGACAAAGAATTTAGGAGGGGGAAGCAATAAAAAACAGTTTGGGATTGTGGCCCCAAGAGTCCCCCCATGTATATTTCTACACATAAACTCCGATTTTTTTATAGCTCTTTTAACAAGAAATCCCGACACAAGAAGCAGGAAAAGGTTAGTAATTACAATAACAAATCGGTTCTAAGACAAATGAGAGTAGAAAAAGGGCCTCAACACGTCATATTTGTACATGTGACATTAGCACCAGCATTAGATGTTGTAGGTGAACAAAAAACTAAACCTACACAGCATAGCGTTCAAGAATTAAGAAGAATTGGTATTCAACCAGATTTTTTGGCAGTTAGATGTACAATGCCATTAGAAGAGAAAACAAAAAAGAAGATTGCAATGTTTACCAATGTTACTCCAAAAGATGTGTTATCATGTCATGATGCAAAATCAATTTTTGAAGTTCCACAGATGTTGTATGATCAAGGAATTATGGATTCAATATTTACAAAATTCGGTAAAGTTGGAATGGTTAACGCTTGATTATTCGTATAACCAGCCTATTCCGCAGGAAGGAACAGGTTATGGGCCTATAACTGATTAATAAAATTTGGTTCAATGTCGTGACCTCCCCTTATTGGTTACCGCAATTGTAGGTGTTTTGTTCGTACTCTGTAACAATACATTAGCCATAATTACGAATATCTTTCGCGAATAACTAGAAAATACGTCACCACTGGGTCGCTGGTGGCAACGCATTTCTATTTCTCTAGTTTCGTTCAGACCAAATCATTTCAAACCTTATCGTTTCGTGATACTTTGAAACATACAACACCTGTGTGATTTGTTACAAGTTGTCCGGGAACTTTCCTTCTTGAACCGTTGAGTGTCATATCTGAAGATTAACTAATTTAAACACACTCATCAAAAACTTTGTTCATGAAAAGCTTTGATTAATTCCTTATGTTTTCCTACCTATACCTGAAGATATTATACAAGTAAACCTACTAAATACAAATTACAAAGTAGCCATCTTTGGTGATGTATAGCATTTTGTGTTAACTCCTATATTATCATGGTTTCACCCCCCCCCCATGATTCTGGGGGGACCTAACTTTTTGAAATCTTATTTTATGGGGGGACCTACGATTTAAGAAAAAAAGTGGGGGGACCTGACTAATGTCACCCAATTCTGGGGGGACCTGACACAAAGAGTTGATAATTTCCACAACTTCAAGCACTATTCCGAAACACTTGCGTTAATCCACGTGTGTATCAGATCCACCATGGACGAGCAGTACTGGATTAGTAAGAGCAGATTTTCAGATTCTAACAAACTCAATGCCTTATTTTGAGGGTCAGGATTGAAGGGCTTCTTACCGCTATGTACACGGTACTGTATAACCGTATTTCCTCTAATACACGCGGAGGCACAGCTTTAGGAGGCGACGTTTGATAGAGGAAGACCTGTATTGCAAAATAAAAAATCAGTAAAAATTTATGCAAAAGTGCTTAATAACAAACTATTAAGGTGGCAAAAGCGGAATTTGTTGATGAAAAACATGTAAAAGTCGCATTTCCTTGACTGATAAACCAACTGATTTATAAATAACAATAGCAAAGCTGTAAGATGTGTGTGCCCTATTGATCATACATTCTGTCCCTAAGCTCTCCCAGATTTAACTGCATATGAAACTCTGTAAATTAGAATCTAGTTCCTGATACTTAAATACATGTGTATTACTTAACCTATTACCACTTTTAAAAACTTGCAGGATTTTGTGGACAAAACTATATAGAGGGCATACATAAGGTTGACAACAAACAAATTCTTCAGCTAAATGTCCTCTTCTGAAATGCAAGTGGATTTGTAATGGGCTTTTTTTGTTTGTTTATAGTATTTTGATTAATTACTTACACAATGTTTGATGATGCAAATGCCTTTATCAAGAAGTACCTCCTTAAGGTAATTTACGGTATTTCACAATTTACTAAGTATACATAAGTCATATGCAAATCTACCAAATTTACCAATAGTTAAATCGGAGGAGACAGAGTTTTCCCTCTGTCTATGTGGCGTAGATTGTGTTCCTGTTCATTTCTGGCGGACCTCCACTGATGGAGAACAGTACAATGGAAGACTTACCTCTTAGGATGTTATTGTTCTCTCTGTTTCCTATTGAGTTACTTACATTACGATACTGTGTGTATTTTATGGTAGCCGAATAGTGTTTAGAGTGGATTGCTTCCCAGGTAGTACATCCGTGATGACGCCATATTGCCGTACAATGCTTTTAGTTTGGGACTTCTATGTGTTCGTTGGCTGCGAGCATGGTTTGCAGGAGGATGCCTTCGTAATATGGTCTGGAGTTGGAAATGAATAAACGAACGGAGACAGTAAAAGATCTCGCAACTTGTAATGACGAACGATTTGCAAAGAATCGAGTTTGGAAATTTGCAGTATGGTCTCGAATAACTTTGCTAGTCACTCAGGTAAAATAAATTTTGCTTTAGTTTTAATGACGTGTTTTCCATTACACCAAACTTTTTTGACACCATTAGTGACATCAAAGTAAACTTCGAAAGTGACGCACTGCCCCATCGATCGCACACATAACATGTATGTGACATTGCCAGCTGCTACGTGGCAAATATAGAACACCATGAACTGATACACGTCAAGTGAGCTTAAGTACAAAAATGTGTAACTAATTAAAATCACTGACGCAGAAAACAAGTTCATAGTTTTGACCAGATTCTATCTTTTGTCCATACCAAGTTTGTTGGAATTAACAGCTGCTATCAGGTAACCCTGAGGCAATCTACAGTGTTGTAAATTATCCTTGCTAGGACAGATGAGTACCGGTATGATACCCAAGCAATTATTGATGCTAGTGGAAAAGTTTACAAACGTTATTTTGTTATATTCTTGCCGAGAAGATCAGAAGGTCTTACTTTAGGTCTAGTGTTCTATTCAAAACTAGCATTTCAAATCCTCTCTTCCCGATGATAAATGTAAAATTTACAAAACTGCGTAAGTCATCAGACGATCGCCCGATGCACACACGAAAACCACCATATTGTGTACATCCAGATATTTATGGATCCAGTAACCCGGAATTATGAGAGGAATATGGAGATATTCTAAACTTTGTAGATTATTCAAACATTGCTTTTGGTTATTTCTTACGATCTTGTCACGAAATGCCTTGCCAAAAAATTCACGGCTGATACCGCACCAATCGGACGAGTCAAGGAATGACATAGCAATACTGGCAACAGACGACATAAGCAAAGCATTCCCATGTTCTACGATCACTACGGTATTATTTGATATTATGAAATAAGACATCTTTGTTTCACAACTGTTTTCAATCAGCGGCTATTGGTCCACTATCATGATATTTTTTTCATTGTTGGAAACTCCAAACAAGTTATCGACCAACCAACTAGACATGCCAAAAAGACTAAATTAGAAATTTAACAGACGATCTGGAGGATTTGTTAATGATGTAGTCTATTGTCAATAATAAATATGCTGCGAAATTATCTTGTCCTAAAAATTCATTTTTAATCTGAAACCGCTCACAGCACAGAACGTCAATTCAACTGATATTTTTGAAAGAGCCAGTCGGAATCTGCCTCTCTGTATTTTTCCTCGGGGGTGGTAATTCACTTTCTAAAAAATGTAGTAGTTTAGGGTCATTGAAATATAATAGAATGGTGGTTTGCTTATCTAACTATCAGTTTTAACTAGCCCCTCCATACACACACATACCAGCATAGCAATTAAGCATACGGGAGTGCAAGCATGCTAATTAATACCAATAACTTTTTTATTCGATTCATTTAGTTGTATCTGTAAAGCTTTGAATTTTCTGAAACGTTTTAAGCATAACAAATGCGATCCTGAGAACCCCTTACCAGAGTATCGTTATCAATATGGAGAGAAGGAAATACAGAGATCTAAAATTTACGTGCACACAGCTTTAGCTTTCACGAAGTGTTTTTTGTTTAGGTTTTGGTTAATGAATACGGAAATGATTCAAGGGCCATTCAGTTTCAATAGTTTGCTCTGAATATAGTCCGTACAGCTTGAACCAAGAATACGAGGGTGTGCAACATAATATTGCACAATATAAGAGATGATGTAACTGACTGCGAGGAAATCTCAGGATTATGCAACATTGGCTTCAGCCTCTAAGTTCTAAAATGACTGCATAATCAGAATGAAATCAAGTGGTCTAAATTCCATTTTCGGGTTAGGTCGCTTTCTGTAGGGCAACTTCAATGACGATTCCCCCGGGGAAACCCCTTTCCCTTTTGGAAAGAACGGACCCAGAGGATGTGAATAGAACTCAATTGTAATGCAAACAAACAATCAAGAATCAATTCACGATGCCGAAAGACTTTCGCGTCGAAATAAAAGTAGGTGGCGACAAACCGAACAATATAAATAAAAATTCGAATTCTTTGGTCATTGCTTCACTCAAAAGTACAATACTTGAAATTGGGATTTTTTAGATAACTGCTACATTCGTAATTTTGACCATAATATTATGGAAAAGAAATATATATGCCAAAAATCACGATCATAGAAATACAGCTCCTGCTATTCATTGATCTGCCTTATATTTTTACCAGTCTGTTTCTTCCATCAAATTATTTTAGCTTTCAGATAACGAATATTCAAATGGGATCTCTTGATGCAGAAAATCTGGGAGCGGACTACAAACATCAAAAAGCTAATCCAAATCTACCTTATATAGCTCTCAAAAGTTTTTTTCGCAAAATACAATAAGCCCTGGGCAAATTGTAATTTGCGAAAAATTTTTGTAGCAATCACTTTACAACAGGCAATCGAAAATCTAACTGCACACACATATGGACCATCTTAACCTGCTTTGGTACACTGAAAAGTGGGCACTTTCCACTTAAGAGGACTAAAAACTTCGAACTAAAACGTTCTGATTCAGGATATCAATTATACGGATGAGCAAATGCTTTATACATATCCATTTTTCCTTGGAAATTTTGAACAGTGATGACTTTCCTGCTAGGGTGAGCTTGGGTTGGAAAGCTGTCAGTTTGGTCCTGTTAGCGGAGTTCAAAAGGTTGATTGGGACCCGATAACTCTTATCCCGGTCCGGATAGTGGGGTGGTCCACTTACAGGAGTTTAGCTTAATGGACAACATGAAGGAAAAATTCGGGACCGAAGAATTTGACCCACTTAGTTGAGTTGGTACCGTTACCGAAGTGGTCCTGAAGTGGGGTTCCACTGTATATACAATTTATAAAAGGTTTCAACGCAAAGATAATCATAAAGTTAATTCATATCCGAAGTTCGTTACTAGAGACGGCTTTGTTAGGATTCGGTTCGAATATTGTCCTCTGTATAATTACATCTGTTTCCAAATCCACACTGGCAGTAGCTTCATCTATACATATTATCTGAGTAAAAAAAGTTAAACCAAGACGTTAAAAATTACACGACGCCCATTTTAAAAACGTAGGTAGAATGCGTAAATTTACTTACTCAGAGATCCGAAGGTGGTTTACAAAATCCGAAGGTGGTTTACACTTAAATTTACAAACAATTCAAGCTAGCGCTAATGAACCGAATGATCAATTTTGTGATGAGTAATGTCCATTGATAGTGACAATACCTTCGATCGCTTAAGCAGAGCCCGAGCCAAGCATAGAAGTTGTCTTTGTCCGACTGACAGATGTCAGTAGAAGAGGAACATTCACTGGTTCGAATTTGATGTATATTTATCCAGATGGAGAGACTGCACTGATAGGAAAATTTAAGGTAACCCCAATATGTTTTCTAGTATTTTTAGTAATATTACAGTTTATTGAAAACATAGCCTGCTTTTCAATCAAATAACGTTAATCAACGAATCCCATTGCCTGGGGAAAAGACTTTTCGCGCAAAGTCTGTTGACTCCCCCTGGTGTACGTCAAACGAAGCCAGATTTTAGCGGATCACGGTTAGATCCTTGTGTTTTTATCATCATCAGTGAGATAATTTCTGCTCTATTCGACCTAATCTACCGAGTTTGGCTGCAAATAAATTTGGTCACGAAAAAAGGTCCATCATTTCTGATGTTTATATGCTTATAATGTAGATTGATGGCCTACAAGAGTATTCCGCGGTAAATCAGAGTCAAATTATGTGTAGTTTTGAAGAAAAGGTAATAAATTTAAGTTAACAAAGTAGGGCGATTTCTGGCATTTCTTCAAGCACTAAGGCTTAGAAAAGTGGGAAAATTTGGTCCCGAAAAAAGTTCCTTCAATTGTGATGTTTATACGTTTATAATGTAAATCGATGGCTGACATTAGTATTCCGCGTGAAATCAGAGTCAAATTCCGTGTAGTTTTGAAGAAATGGTAATAAGTGTAAGTTGACAAGATAGGGCATTCTTTGTATTTAAGTGTTTAATTCTTCCGTCATGTATTGATGTGCTTGTGTCCTTAATTGCCATCCTGTTGTGATTAATGTTGCCTTTATTAAGTGGCTCATTGTTGTATCCAAACGTTGATCATACCAGCTGACCTGTCGTTGAGGGAGTTGGCCTGTAGGGGTGTCGTAAGGTCGGTCGTAAAACTATGACACTGTAAATCTAAATCAAGAATCATGGACTGTCGAGTACGAGCTGTCTCATCTCTAATGAAATTACTCATTGAACGCGTATCGCATTAAACAGGTACTGTTTAACAAATGATGACGAAAGCTAACCGCTGTATGTATTTCTTCTTTTCATTCACTTTCTGCAGGACCAGTGTCAGTTTTTGGCAAGAGGGGGCCCTGTGCCATAAAGTGGTTTGAGGGGCCTTTTTCAGTCCTTTCAAAAATACGTCAGAAACTTTTTTTCTTCAACGAGCTGTGCCGGGCCCCCAACTTCCCTCTTAGGTGTGGGACCTTGTGCCGCGGCACAGTCGCACCCCTCCAAAACCGGCACTGCGGAGGACTTCAGTACTACTTTTTCATAAACGACTTTTTTATTTAAAAAATATTGAGTGTAAAGCTTCTCGTTTTCATTGTTTATGGTATCTTATATTAAATACCTATCTCTGTGTAACTATTTTACTACGGTAAAGATAGCTTCGCCTGAAGTTGCTTAAGTAGTTGCTTAGGTATCAATACAGGTTATCGTCGAATTTCGTTGTGTTGTAGACGATGAAATACCAAATGATGGCTGGATCTTTGACCTCTTTTCTTGACACATTATCAACAATGTGATATTTGTTATATATCAACAGTTTGTAATCAATTCTTAATAAAAAACGTATCTTGATTTGTTTTTCAGGTGTTTTAAAAATTGTCCCTCCTGAATCTGAGGCCTCGAGTTGCTTAGCTTGTTGCTTAGATTTTGGCCTCTCACCTAAGCAACTGAGTTGCTTTTAAAAAAAACTTGTACGCAAATAGTAGGCAAGTAGTACCCAAATATAAGAAACGTTTACTAATGTTATTAATTTTGTAACTAATGCAACAGTAGGGAGAACTTGCAACATAAAAGTATATATTTCTAACGTATCTGCTGTTTCCAATGTTTCTAAGCAATATAAAGTTTGTTAGATATTTAATTGAGACGACAAATTGCTTATAATGTTTTGGAAATCTTCCATCCATTTTTAATTGAAATGGCTTTATATGAATGTACTACACAATTTATCTTCCTTACAAACTATCGATTATCGTCTTTTTAACAATTTACACATTAGTGTTAAAAGGCCTCAAGTAGCGAATGTGGCTTTTGTTTTGCAGCAAGATGTGGAGGAAGACAAAACAAGGAGGAGGACTTGAATAAACAACAACTGAATCCACACAACTTCAAAATTCTCCAAAATTAATCACAGAAGGCATTGTCTGCCCGCACTTGAAAACAAACATGTCCAAATCGAAGATAATTCCAAAATTGCCATGGATACTGTTTTAGTGAGGAGGTAAATGAGTCTGCAGTAGTGTTGTTCGGATGTGTAATCCGGGTTGTAGTAGACTCATAGAAAGATATAGCAACTTGTGAGACTGAGACTACAAATTGGGAGATGCCAGCAAAGAAATTGCTTCAATTTTTTAGTGGGGAGAACTTTTCTCCTTTCTTATCTAACCTGTACAGAACGGCAACCCCTCTATAATGGCCAAAATGTGGTGCAAATATATGGAGAACCTAACATTTTGGGTTTGATACTCTTTTCTGGTTCTGAGCGACCGTCCACAACAAAATATAATATTCCTGTTATGGGATGATTTTATGCACACAGTCTAAAACTAATAGGACAGCAGTTTCAAAGCAGGAAAACATAAAAGTCTGAGCTATGACAAAAGCCCTGCAAATCCAATGCAACATAATCAGTTCAACCTTTTGAAGTGTAAAAAATGAGTTTCACACCCTTAGTTTGTTGACTAGGCCAGGTGTGAATCAACAAATTAGACAAATAAGAATGAGTCTATTACCATTGTTCAAAGTTGAAGTCTTTAGTAAATATCTCATAATTAGCTTTGCTCTCGTAATCATGCTGGCATCGTAAGTTAAAGGTCACGCAGCCAACAACTCAATTCACCTCTAAGAGCATTCAGTATCAAGAAAATCATTAACTGGAACTGGAACAAGTGTTGCCAGAAATTGTGTTTACATCAAGGGCAAAGATCACCCCTAACAATATATTTAAGGCAGTACATCTCTCTTTACAAACATACCGGTCAACTGATGGATCACTAAGCTTTTTCACCCATTTTCTACCCTACTCATCATGCCAACAAACTTGGCGCAGATTTTACAATAACGTACTGCTTAAAGAGTTAGAAAATTTACAGAATATGCGTTGACGTTCAACTTCTAGTGTTCTATTCAAAACTAGCATTTCAAATCCTCTCTTCCCGATGATAAATGTAAAATTTACAAAACTGCGTAAATCAACAGACGATCGCACGATGCACACACGAAAACCACCATATCGTGTACATCCAGATATTTATGGATCCAGTAACCCTCAATTATCAGAGGAATATGGAAATATTATTAACTTTGAAGATTATTCAAACATTGCTTTTGGTTATTTCTTACAATCTTGTCACGAAATGCCTTGCCAAAAAATTCACGGCTTATACCGCACCAATCGGACGAGTCAAGGAATGACATAGCAATACTGGCAACAGACGACATAAGCAAAGCATTCCCATGTGACGTCAGTTCTCTTCTGATTTCTAATCTCTTTTGTTGATCTCTTAAAAGTTACCCTTCGTATCCTTCTTACCATTCTTATTTTTGGAGTTTCTGACATCCTATGTTACTTTATTCGCATGATCCGTACTTCGTATCCATAAAGCAGGAAAGGGCGCGACAAAGCTATTATGCTAAAATATGTTTTTGAAAATATTTGAAAAAATTGAATCGTCGCAGAAGAAATCAAGTCGGTGACGTTGACCATACATAAGGCCAAAGCTTGCAAATTCAAATCCGGGATATAATCTCATATACACTAAATATACACTAACTTCTTGAATGCTAATTACTGTCAATGAAAACCATTCCTTACTGACTTTAGTCCACTATGACCAAAATTACATATAATACACAAACGCATTTGATAATAAGAGTTGAGATCAGAATTCAAAATCTTCATAATTAGGCCAGCTTGTTAGTAAGGGCATTTCAATCCAGGCCGATGGCTGGATGCAATTCACAGAGTTGCCTGTACTAGTACTACTGGTAAAATGTGAGGAGAGATAAAAAGATCTTGACAGCAGTGAAAACCAGTTACTCATCCAAGTTCAAAGATCATGCCAAAAGATGGATGAGTAAATTACATGTCATTCATTAAGTTTTTGCCATTAAGCTGTATATATATGCAAACATGTAAGCATTTAGAAATTAAAGATCTCACGGTTGCTAAGGCCGGTTGTTTCCTTGAATTGAATAGCAGAAGCATCACGTAGTAAATCTTGCTGTTACTTTTTGACTCGAAATGAAACTACAAAACAAGTCCCAGATCGATTTCAAATCAGTAAACATCACTCTTAAATTTCCCTCGAAGCACTCGATAACAACTCACAGCCTAACAATTACAATACAAAGGTGTCACATAATTCTACAATATCAATAAACCGATTCCAGTCCGTCCCACAATCATCAATAGGTCTAGTCAATAACAGAGTGATTTCTGAATGGATCAGTTAATGGAAAAGCACTAAACGAGTGTCCCCAAAATGTTTACAAATGATGGTGGTCGGCCTAGAAAGAATCGTGTTTTTCTGTCTCAAAATGCCTTCCTCGAACTTCTGTGTATGTGATTCTCCCAGCTAGAAGTATTGTTTAATATGCTTTCATGAACTACGGATTAAGTTAAAAATGCTGTAGGATTGCATACGAACTTTATTGTTGGTTATTGTGAATTTTTTTCATGAGCTTTTTGGATGAGATTTAGGTACATGTTTAGGGGCTTACAAAACAATTACCCACATCTTCTCCAAGAATGAATTTAGGATCTGTTATTACTGCGCATGCACAGTGCGAACTATATATTAGCTGCATTTTAATGACTAAATTTTGATTCAAGCATGCCTACTTTCAAGGCATTAGAAGTAATACCATGAACAGGACTCAGAGCAAGGAGTCCAATGTCGTAATATAAGGCTGCGAAATAAGAAGTATCTTTGATACCGAACTTTGTAGGTCGATCAATTACAAATGATCTATTAGCGACAGTTAGCTGTAACACAAGATCATAATGTTTAGGTGCACTTTTTGCTGCCTTTAAACCACCCGTCCAATGTAAAGAGCTCTTTGCGTGTTTCCTTGTTAAGCTTGGTGACAAAGTGTTTGTACCCTTTGTTTATTTTTAGCCAGCTGTGTGCCGAAATTGACCAGTATGACAAAGATTATCATTCACGAAATCAGAATGGTTCCTCGTCATGTTTTGGTTTTGGGAATTAACATTAACGCGTGCTGCACATTCTCTTCATTCCTTGTGTCCCTATAGCTTTGGGCGTTATGAAATACCAAATAATATGAACCCACGAGCGACCACTCCATCCCCCACACCCCCACGCCAAATTAACAGCCATTAGCATACAAGAGAAGTCTCTGAGCGTACAAAAGGATGCTCTACATCTGTCATATGAAGAGATTTGTGTTTGTCCTTACGGTCATGTAGCACATCTTTCAGGGGGTACGCCTCAAATTTTAATCAACTCTACTGTATGCCCGTTTAGAGGATTCAGTAAGGACAGTGGCGCATAGAAATATAACTTTGGTTTTCTTGTGAAGCCAGAGGCTAGGATTTCGAAGGGGACGTGGATCAACCATTTCAAATTGGGGTAGACAAATGATTGTCTTCTAAAAGACACCCTTCCTGGTAATCAATAACCTTAATAAGAATTACGACAGCCTTCATTGATTATTCCGACAACGAGCTAATAATGACTCACGTAAATTTAACGTATACCTAAGTACAAAGTAAAATAATATGCAAATTAGCATTGATATAGGTCCTATGTCATACTAAAAGCCTTTAAAGTGTACCTCCGGTGGTCAGAAATTTTTTGACATTTTGTTCATCATACTTAACTGATATGCCTCCGTCGATTCTTTCTGTCTTATGTTGGATTTTTATTTGTGCTCATAATATGCTTATATACCTGTTATGCTTCTGTGTTATATTGCATTCATTTGTATTTGTATTTTTTTTCTTATCAGTGTTAGCCAAAGAGGTTTTAAATTACTCTTGGTACAATTTTGCAAATTTTCAGAGCACAATTTAGTTTTTTAAAATCTAATTTTAGGGGTATTCTAGGCTTGGTGCGGCCCTTGCATACTTACAAAGGTATGAAGAAGCAAAGGATGCATATGAAAAGGGTTTGGTGCATGACCCTAGTAATGCCCAGTTGAAATCTGGACTGGAAGATGTGAATGCAAGAGTAGAAGGTATGGTGTTATTGGTTCCTTGAAATAGCGATTTTACTGCAGTCAACCATGGATAAAAAGATACTCGCTATCTTGCTCCCTGGACCTTAGATTTACCATAATAAGAGTCAATACAACTTACAAATTGATTAATAATGGTAGTCCAGGAGGCGCTCCACTTGGGGCGCTGTTATTTTTAGGGGATGGCGTCACCAACATAATTTCCTTCTCCCAGCAAATCACTTGCTGCAATAAAGCTATGATGGGACAGACCTATTACCCCATGTCATACTGTCTAGCAGGATTGCCCGGCGTAGTCCGGGTACTGATTTGGTACGGAACACAAACTTTTCAAGAAGAAGAAGAAAAAGGGGACCCGAAGACCCCTCCATTCCCCCCCCCAAAAAAAACAAACAAAATACACCACATGAATATACGAGGTATGGAAAAACCAGCAAACCTGTTGGATCACTGCTAAACCTTTATCGCCTTTATCAAATTGAAAATTTAAGGAAAACGTTTCTCTAGTTATCTCTACTATCATACACTGCTTGAATTAGGGTCTTCTTAAAGTGCATTCTTGAATACATTAGATTGGGCAACAAGTTTAATACTAAAGAGAATTACAAGAAGATTTGCAATCATTTTTATCTCAATATTTTGCATCTTCACTAAGATACATATTCATGAGACATCGGTTCTTCTAAGTTTAGGAACAATGAGGCATGAATTTTTCAGTACCGTGTGTGCTGTTTTGGCCATTCGTCGCCATCGTTATTGTCGTCTTCAGTTTCCATAGTCAAGACCGACTGTAAGTTACGATTTATCTTTTACCTTACTGCTGCTACTGATTACGAACTTTGAACGAACTCAGTTCTGGGAAACTTGCATTGCTTGGAGAACACTGATTGACTTGTTGTCATATTTCGCTTAGTGGATTTGATAATTGTATATAGGCGTTTAGGTTATTATATGTTTTTATTACAAAAGTCTGTGAGCATCATTACTGTGTTCTCCCTTTTCATTATTTTACTACCCTGGGAAGCACGCCCCCTTGGCCAGGCTGGCCAACATGCAGATCAATGATATCGCTCTCTCCCCTTGACTTTCATTCGTCATATGTCTGTTACATTAGATAAAAAGAAGATCTTTGCAAAAGTGTTTTCATTCACTTGACCCAAAATATCTAACACTGCCAACAAGCACATGTCACTGATATACCCACTATGGGACTTGAACCCATGACCCTCAGGTTAAAAGTCTGATGCTCTATCGTCTTAACTAAGTAGGCTCCATCATATCGCTCTCTCTCCCCTTGACTTTCATTCGTCATATGTCTGTTACATTAGATAACAAAAAGATCTTTGCAAAGTTGTATTGATTCACTTGACCCAAAATATCTAACATTGCCAGCAAACACATATCATTGATTTACATGAAAATTTTTAAGTGGGGACAGCGTATTATTTATATAACGAGTTTTAAAATTGTCGATGATTTTTGGCAACAAATTATTTTCGTCAAGTCTTAACATAATCAATGAAACACTCTTTCAATAAAGCTTTAATAACAAACCCCTGTGAAGTCACCAACGAAATGATACGATCCACTTTCATAACTCGAATGTCTTTTATCACTGCTCTACTATTCTGATAAAAAAAATATTTTTAAACCTCGACATTCATTTCTTAATTTCACCCTGTACAAAGCACTAAGCCAGACACTCACTGCATAGACATACCTGACATGTATGGTAAAAGCTACATGACATTTAAAATTGCCTGCACTGTAACTCGTGAGCAAATACTTCTGTCATGCTCGTGAAAGTCATGATTTGAAGTACTGAAGAAAAAATGTCGAGTCCGTCAGCAGCTGCAACAGAAGCCACGACATCTCGCCCTACAGCATTTGATTTCTAGAAATTAGCACTTGATCACAATCAAAACATTTCGTGAAAGCCTTAATCACCTGAACCAATGTCTATTTCCGAAATCTACAGTATAAATTCGACGTGGTGTCGAATCTGTTTACTGTCACTTAGCTCAAACCTAGACCTATACTTTGATTTACAGTGCATGACAACTCGTTACAGATGTAGGGATTTGCGTTTGTTGTCGCCTTCGATATCTCATGATTTGAACATAGATTTAGTCGGAGAGTTTGATATGGAGAGAATCGTAATGTGAATCTCCCCTCTTGACTGGAAGCAATAACAGCAACTTCTGGTTCTGTAGTAACGATATCATTGATACAAAGATTGCCCTATTTTCAAAAAATGTACAAAGTTGTGACAATAAAATGTAGTAATTGTTTGAAAGTAGCCTCAACATGTGTTATTGGCAGTAAAAGTTTTGACATTTCAGAGCAATGACTAAATTTTCTCTAACAAGGGATGTTCCACACCTTCCACTATTGGCGCACCTTCCTCCTAAGAAATTTTTGCATACACCTCTGATAACAGTCATGTATAACATCATCTAAAGACCCTAACACTTTCTCTGATGTTCTACAACGCTGATCGGTCATGTTAGCACTTGCTTCATGGCGGTCCTTCACTATTTCAATTTTGTTACTACTTTTTTGTACCTGAGATGACCCTGTCACTGCCATACTTGACACCTTGCCAGTTTGATGTAAAACTAGAAAGCCATTGTTTAGTCTTGGTTGTTCACTTATGGAACTATTATGTGAAGCCCCTGCTACTTTTGGCTTTAGTTTCTTGACTTCTGTTGGTACAAGTGATGAGCATGCAGTATCCGGCGACTTACTTACGCAAGAGGAAGGCAGCTTCATTGCAGCACTAACTTGAAATGCAATAGCCTCACAGAATAATTTCCTTCCTGTCAATTGGTATTGCTGTTTCAAGCGATAATTTTGCTAATGTTTTGAACTGCAATGCCTTATCTGATATTTTGAAACCCCCTTCTGTCCTCCTAAGATGCTTCATAGTTTCATATCAAACAGTCTACTGTGATTAGTGTCTCGTCAATGTATTTCAGCATGTCTGTAAATACTATTTACGAGTTGTGTACTAAAAAGCTGCTCTTGATGGCTGAGATAATACTTGGGCTCACATTCACTGGGTGCCTTTGTTTGAAGCTTTATTCTCTTGACTTTTTATCTAGCAATATGACGTCAATGTAGCAACCAATGACGAATACGCGTATGGAAACTACTGCCGCCTTTTTCTAACGTGGGACAGCAGTTGCTGCACAAAAAGAAGTCATATTTCCTTAAGTCACGACGAAGTTCATTTCTGGAAAATTCTTTACTCCAAATAAAATACATAAACAATCTTGTCTACTACTAGTGGCTGTAAAAGTTTGTCCACCCTTGCGGCGAATCATCAAATCGATGGTCCAATATACCTATGTTACCTGAAATAATATTGTAAAGCTATTGGCGTTCTAATTGTGAACAATATTTCAGCAGATCCTGGTAGACAAGCTTTCAAACGGATACAGTTAATCCTCCGCTCAAATATTTTAAATATATTTAGATATACTTGCCTTTCAATATTATTTGGACTCGATCAGGTAAATCTCTCTATGCCATTCATTAGAAGAATCAGTTTTCGTGTATGCGCATGATATGCAGAGAAGTACAGGTGGCATTCCTGTTCTTTTATATTATCTACTAGCTATTTTGGCAAATTCAAAGCTTATAATTAGACATATCTAGTTTTGAGGACTTATTCGTATTATAATTTTAGCCTCTTGCTTCAATGACGTTGCGACCAATCAAATATTGCTTTTCACAGTTTGTTTGTGTTTTAAAATTTTGTTATTTATTTGTTTATCATATAGTTAGTTAATTGCTCGCCTTCTTGCTTTAATTGGTAATAACGAGGGCGTCAATGAAAATTTGCCAATCATGGGAGAAAAGATTTGTTGATAAAACTAAATAGCCAACGTCGATCAGATGTTTTATCTTGCTTTGAGGTGTCAATTTCTTTAACGTAAACCCTCTTCTGATTTTGTAATTAGTTCTTTTACCTCTGGGGTCCAAATTGACATAGGTTGACGACCTTCTCAAGTTTATTTTAAGTTTTTGCTGTTTGCGTTTTCCAATATTGATGCAGTGGTAGCTTTTACGTTAATATTAGTGTCATCGGAGTACCAAACCACAGTTCCTTTGTACAAACCTTCTGACCACATGGTGTGGCTGTAACATGGACTTCTAAATATTATCACTAATATATAGGTTTCTGTCAATCAAAGGCAAGTAAAAACGCAATAGTTTAAGTCTAACTGATGTTTACGAACAGATGGTTCACGTTACTTTCTTATTATTTCTGCCGTTTACATAAGTAAATAAGGCATACCATAAATAATTTTGATACCTTTGATGGCGTGGAATCATTAAGAGATTTGGAGGGATGGAAAGTTATGCTCGGTATTGTCATCGAAGTAGAAGTAACACCTAGATTAATTTCCAGTTTTAAGTCATTTATCTTAAAAGTATGGTTGAAGTTCTAATAAAGTCCCGCGGTATTTGGCAGCCAGAGAGGAGATGTTAAATCAAGGGGACGTTTATAAAATGTGACACAATAGACCAGCTTTTTTCAATGTGCTCTAATGAGCGATTTGGGACCGCCATGATCTCTAGGGACTCATTAGCTATGCTATGTGTTAACTTCAGCTCATTCTGAGAACTTTTATTTGAAAAGGCATTTTTGAAAAATTTGCACAATAGACCAACTTTTTCAATGTGCTCTAATGAGCGATTTGGGACCGCCATGGTCTCTGAAGTCTCATTAGCTATGCTATGTGTTAATTTCAGCTCATTCTGAGCACTTTTATTCGAAAAGGTATTTTTTGAAAAATTTGCACAATAGACCAACTTTTTCAATGTGCTCTAATGAGGGATTTGGGACCGCAATGGTCTCTAGCTGTTAGGGGTCTACAACTTTAAGATCTTGAATTAATTTCTGGTTACATGCTGTGCGAAGAGTTACTATCACTATCTCTATAGGGGACTGGGCCGAGTAACCAGATATTTGGAATGGCTTGAGCGACGATTACACCCATCTTAAAAGTTAGAATACTTACGAGTGACGTCATAATTACAAAAAAAAAGAAATAAGTCTGACAGTGTTTTGTGCTGTTTGCATTTTTTGGGTTAATATAGATAACCTGCCCAAATGTAACGTCCGACGATATCCAACATTACTGCAATGTCATCATATTGACCATAAATATTATCACCTGTGAACATTCGCAGGCACAGGATGGCCATTTACAATTTACACCTTTTTCAATAACACGAGTGGCAGAAAACGTGTCGCTCCCGTGACCGTTATTTTCTAGGATCTACCCGTTTCCTATAAATTCATCGTAGCAGCTTTCTCATTTCACTCCATACGATAGCTGTTATCAGTGTATGGCGAAAACGTTTAGCAAAATGAATCCGTTACTTAACGCAATATTCAAAGAATAACTAGTTAGAAGTCTTTCTTTGTTTATAGTCAACTCAGGAGGTAACTTTATCAAACTATTTCTCCAGCTATCATGAGTGCAATTAGTAGTAAACCAAAGAAGAAAGATAAACCATTCTGTGTAACACGCATATCTTTGAACTGATTAAGCTTATTTTACTTTGGAGTAGTTAAGTTTACTTTGGTTACATTTAGTTTACACAAGTTAGTTTTACTTTAGATTAGTTGATTTTGCTTTAGCTACGTTCACTTAACTGAAGGTTATTTATTTA
The DNA here is from genome assembly GCA_010016025.2 of Alatinidae sp. Z8VKAUB7J3. Taxonomy (NCBI): domain Eukaryota; kingdom Metazoa; phylum Cnidaria; class Cubozoa; order Carybdeida; family Alatinidae; species Alatinidae sp. Z8VKAUB7J3. The sequence continues at coordinate 8,453,980 of JAAAKM020721499.1, forward strand.
GGGTAGTTTAGTATAGTTCAGTTATGTTTACTTCTGTGTAGGTCAGTTTCATCATATTCCGCTATCTCAGGTAATACCAGGTTGCGTACTAACACGAGAAAGCAATTTCCATTGATTACGGTCCTTTGCTGCCGTGTTTAGTTGGTTTAGGTTTACCTGAGACTAAGTATAAATGTTGTCGCGCTAGCGCTTGTATAGCCTTCCTCGGTTTCTCTTGCCTTCATCACAAGTAATGTTGCTTACACATGTATAGTTCAGTACTGCGAATTTGGCAATGTCTTTTGTCAAACCTCTTGTAAACTTAAGAAAATAGAACCCTGTTACGAAGAATTTATAAGAAACGAGAAGACCAAAACATCGTGCTCTCATCGTTTGTAAGTAAAATCGATGAGGAATTAGCGAACATTAAAACCATTTTTCAAGAAAACGGCTACCCAGAAAATGTCATTGAACGATGTCATTTCTTATCAAATTGCTAAGTCTTCTCCTGGCCCAAAATACGGGCCTATGAAGTGCCCATTATATTTGCGACTACCGTGGATTGGGAATGTTTCCTAAAGTTTTGATGAAGTTGCTGAGTCACCAAAGACTAGCTTAGATTTGTTAGTTGCACTCGATAACGTACTATGTTCTCGTATGAAGGCTTGTACATATTGTACTTGTCTTATATCATTTGGATGGTGCCACCTAAGCAGACGTTTGGACTGCGTCACGTAGTCTGCTATTCTAATAAGCTTATTTGGACCTGGGCGCTTGTGAGAAATATTTTTCCAATTCTGGCCGCTTATTTGGGTCCTGGGCGCTTATTTGAGTCCTGGGCGCTTATTTGGGTCCAGGGCGCTTAATCGGTAATTTACGGTATTACAACTCTATTTTCTCCCTTTTACAGGATCTTCACAGAACAGGCTGTGGTCTTCATGAGCTAAGAAGACAGCGTCAACTGCATAAAGCAGTTCTTTAATTAGTGCTTGGAGGGTCTTTGACTTTGCTTTGAATCTTCTAAAATCAAAGAGTTTCTCTGTTGTTCTAAATTGCATCCTTGAAATGCATGTGTAAGCAGCACTGCAAAATGTATATGGAAAAGTGTGAGAGCTGGGATGTCACCTTACTTTACACCATTGTCGATGGGAATTTTCCCTGACAGTTGACAATCAAACATCACCCGAGCCTTCACACTTCTGTGTAGTTGCTTGAACATTTTCATAAATTTAGAGGGACACCATATCTTCCCAAGAATTATCCAAGGTGCATCTCTATTGATATTTTATGGATTATTCTCCATGTCCTATTTACGTTTCTACAAGCTCCTTAAGCTGCTTGCCAAGAGCTTTGTTGTAGTTAGCTTGGTAAGCATTGCTTAGTTCAGTTGTTAAAATCCTTCACTGTTTCTTTAATGCAGGAGCTTTAGATGAAAAGTATTTTCTCTTTGCAATGTCTCTTTTTTCCTTTAGTTTAAAAGTGGCTTCTGAAACCCAACTAGGCAACCCGATTTCCTTATATTTGCTAATTATCTTTTCAGCTGTTTCACGAACTGCTTTCTCAAACTACTAACAACAATGTGTGATTGGTATAGCCTTGCTAGTTTGTAGCATTCTGAATCTGTTTGTCAAAAACCCACTTTTTCCTTCACCCTTGTGTGTGTTGTTACCTGCATTGTTAGAAAATGAAAAATCACATGACAAAACTGATAAACAGACAAACTGGCTCAAATAACTAAAATTTCTAAAAGAGCTGATTATATTTTTCATTAAGGCTCCTATGGAGTACTAGCTTTTCCCTCCTCTACAACAGCTTCTTTAAAATCTTGCTCAGTGATGACACAAAACAGCTGATCCTATAGCTTCATTTCAGGAAACAAAAAGAAAAATGGATCTGGGCCACTAAACACAGATTAGATAACATTGAGCTGTTTTCATTCAAAAGGAACAATCGGTATAGTCGATTCAACTTATAGACTTCAGGCGAAGCGATGACGTGAAAAATAAACAACAGAGGTAAGACCGTTAAAAAAAGAAAAATAGATCAACAAGGGGCTAAATATTTTTTGTTAAGAAATAATAAACGTAACAAAGACAAAGACCGCGGCATTTGGGATCTATTAGAGATACAGCAATTAATAAAGAAACCAGGAGAATCTTTTCTTATTATGTTTCGATTCATTATTGGCTCGCACTTTGATTGACTTTTGTCATGTGTGGGCATGTGTGTCTAATTTTCTGTAGTTAATCATCGAGCTTAGTGAAAATGCTAAGCCTATATTGACAGGTGACTTCAGAAAAGATATTCGAGTATTGTTGTCGGGCTCAGAAGACCTCTTTAATTTATTTCTAATAATTGATTGACATTGCACATACTTAGTAGAAATATCAACCATATTAAGGCCAAATTTCGATTTGCTGAACATGATAATATCTAAAGATGCTGACGGTGGCATTTCGAGTCATTTTCTGAAGAAATTATGACAGGTAAGGTCAAGAGTTGTTTTAATCCAGGTTACGTTTATATCGCAGATCGTTAAATGCCAAAAGATTTTAGGTAATAAGTATGTGTGATAAATAAGAAATTTATTTTTAGGATGCAGTGGTAAAGTATCTATTGTAGTTATAATTTTATTAACAGTTTCAACTAAAATCCTTTTGTGCGGCTTTGTTTAGAAGTAGAGGCGTATCATTCACGAAGGCCAGGAAATTGGCTATCGTGGAGTCATAGTTTGACTTACATAAGCTTGCAAGCTCATTGTACCCTTAAGTGCCCCAACCTGTGTGACTGTGATCAAGATGAAACAGGAGACGGTCACTGTAGAGCTTATGTTCCAATTCAAGGAGTATTCGTTTCTCATTGCTCATTCACTTGCATACGTTCTCGACGTGTTACAACAGCTAAGTTGTTAGCAGTAATAGGTAGTAACACCAGTTTTAACTGTATCTAATAGTTACATTCTCATCATCGTTTTATATCGTGTCTGACGCAGGGATGTTAAATTCTTCCTTACGGGTATTAGCAAGCATTCATTGGAGAATTAGATGCAGTTGCTGGAGTAAACCACTGAAAATTATGTAAAAACAAGCGGGTTAAAATGTTGTCAGAGACGAAATGAACAGGAAGTCAAGGTATTGTAAACTTTACATGCCAAACAAATGTGAAATGGCAACATTTGCCGGCCTTCATTAGTAGACGCAATAAAATTTCCAAAATTTTACGGAATCTTGAAAACAAAGTTAAGTCAACACATCCCAAAACAGACTCGGCAATAGGACAGCATCTGCTTGAAAACCAATCATGTGTGGACAACTATCAAGAGAATTCGGTAAGGGATTAGCAAAGCCCGATCTCCACTTGCTTTCTACTACATCTATCCCTTACTAAAGGATTTCAAGATGAAAATGGCACTAGATCTTCAGGAGTGATATTGCTATGGAGAACCGCCTCATTGAGATCTCCAATCCCTGGCAAAGAAATGTTCAATAGCACTTTCTCTGCCAAATGTTCTGTTGCATCGGACTGTGTTTTAGATGAAAGGAATCATTCTCTGTTGATATTATGCAAGAATTTAAGGGTGTGTTTCCGTAGACCCTCTACGACAGACTGCACAATAAAGTTCCTCGTAACACTAGAGGTGAATGTACAATGGAGAACTACATTTCAGCACAGTCATGTCCTAACGGCTCTTGAAGGCCGCACGTATTTCGGTCAGACAATACGTCAATTTCATAGACGGTTGTCGGATCATTTGGGAGTTTCACCTTTAACTGGAAAATACTTTCTAGCCCTCCATATTCTAGTATTCGTCTACATGCTGAAAACTGTTCTCATCTGTTCCCTGCCTCTGACTTCACTTTTCTCACCTCTGCTTCTTCTGAATTCGAGATTCTTCTCAAAGAAAGCCATCTTTTGTCTAAACACGCTTATTCACTTAACGTAAACAAAAGTTCAATTACCCTCTTCTAGAATGTCTCTTGTTAGTTGTTAATGTATTCTATTGTTTATGTTACGGTCTTAACCGAACGTGTTTTCATATCTTGTAATCGTACTGTCAGAGCATAACAGGCCCCTGCCAGTATCAAAACTTTGTCATTGTTTACTTAATCATTATTGAGAAGAGAGGATTTGAAATGTCATTGTAGAAAATTTGTCCGTAACGCACACGCCGAGATAGAATGGGTCACGGGTTCGATCCCCGGTCTTGACATATTTTCTATTACTCTAGTATTCCTTTCTACGTCAATATATTGGCATTTGGATTACTGTGCGCTAGACACAATAAAAAAAACCCAAAGAAGCAGCGCTGATTACATTTTAGTTATTGACAAGTTAGTGCAATTTGGATGCCATGTCAAACGTCAGTCTTTGGCTACTTGATAGTAATAACATGGGTTGGCCACTCCTGCATTAGACTCGTTCTTATACTTAACATTGAAACCCTGCGAATGTTGTCTACTCTTATTTTGATACTACCATAGAGAGCCGAGTGAGCAAAACGATCACTGTCATATGTCAATAGATGTCGCTATTTTGGGCAGTCTATAAACATATGGATCCTTGCGACAGCGCACTGAACTCATGTAAATAATAAGGAAAACCTCGCCAATAAAATATCAATTACTACATAAAGACAGAAATCTGCGTTGGGAAGTTTGTTCATTTTCAAAGTGACGAAACGGTGTTTTGTACACTCCTCAAAACTTCGCGGGGGCTAAGAAGAGTTTACTTAACTTAAGACATTACACATTAGTGTAGTGTATATATATTACAATATATACTACAATATATACATTTATATAACACAAAATTTTAGTTGGCCAATACCATCTCTTAAAATCTTGTAAACACAATTTTGCAATTTTGTGCTTTAAGTAAGTGGTGGAGAAGTTTAACCCTATTAGTGCCACGGGCCACTCTGAGTGGCCCGATCGTACACACCGAGGAGTGCTAGGGCCACTCTCAGTGGCCCATTATGTTGTAGTCCGTTTTATTGGGTAAAATACAGAATTTTCCCCAGAAACAGCCAATGAAAGCTTCTAAATAGATAATAGAATGTTTTTCTAACCAATCAGCTCCCTTTTCTACCTCAAGTTTATGGTGGATTACTGAACCCGTTGACCGCGGCAAAAGTCTTGTCTGTGTTCTTCCTCCAGCCTTCCACCAATCAAAAAGAGGAAAGTGCTACAGTATCCATGGCTACTAAATACAGTAAATTTCCTATTTTTTATTCAGAACGACCCGTTTATCATTGACATTTGTACCATATTAAACAATGTATCGTATATATCCTATGTCTCATCACTATTATCATCATCATCAATATAATTACTGTCATCATTATCATTATTATTCTTAATCATCTGCGGAGCAGCATCATGATCATAATCATGATTATAGTCACCGTCATTGTCGCCATTGTTATAACCAAAGGCCAAACATCAAGCCATACAACCATTTTAGCCTGGCGCTTTGTTTGACGTTTGGAGAACGTTACGTGGGTGCAAGTTGCCATTTGTACTAGTGATGACCCACGCCAACTTAAAGACACATCCAGTTGGCATTCGGTTGCAAGATAGCATTTTAATCCAGTGGTTTTAAGCCAAGCACCAATCCTCTGTAATGTCTTCGCAAATGTTACAATAACATCTTTGTGTGACTGACTACCCCTCTCACAAATCATAAATTGAACTTACTGTATTTACCGCCAGACACCACAATAACCCTCTGATCAGTAAGTGTAATAAAATACTGCATCGAGGTACTCCTATTCAAGCCATGCACCCTCCCTATTTTATAACTGTTCCGACACCATTGCAAACCAGTAATGCCTAATCGCTTTTGATCTGCATAGGGGACCTAAAGGCAAATTGCTCAATTAGTCCAATCAGTTGGCATCTTCAAGAAAAATAAAGCAGCCACTACACGAAGAATGGAAATGAAGATCTTATCTTGTTTCTTGTTTCTCTTAGGGGTTAACATAGTGCAGTATGTTAACTAAGGGAAAAAACAACAATGCAAATAATTTTGCTATAAATTAATAATCCCTACGGGCCCATAGCTTGCCATGCATGTAACACGTAAAATATTTAATTAACTAGTAATTATAGTTATTGTTGATCGATGAGGAATAACGGTGTGTGAGGAATTCTTGGGTTTGATAAAGAGAAGGCGTCAGAAAACTTAAGCTTCGCCGGGCGCTAAAACAACGGATAGAGGACATAACAACTGCAACTTGCATCAGGAACATGACATGTTACTCTCATTGATTGATCGATCGATTGGCAAATCTGTTGATTGATAAATTGTTTCTTGATTGATAAATTGTTTCTTGATTGATAAATTGATTTATTGTTTGGTTGATTGATGAATAAATTGATTGATTGGCAGACCTGTTATGGAAATAAATCCATTATAATAGGTGTGGATTGATCGACTATACTAGTTTCAGAATATCGTTGCCACCACTTGTAACGACTAATACGAGGACACCAGTTTTTTCTCTTTCTCCTAGTAGCAAAGTCCCTAAGCTGTGGTTCTTTGAAATGCCAAAAGGCCGAGCCTTTGCATATATGGCCAAATTAAGGCGGGAGCTTCTAGGGCACTGAGCGGGAGCCCCTCAGCCATTTTAAAAATTTTCAATAAGAATTTGGAAAAGGTCGGAAATACCATCTGCTACTAATTTTACTATCTATGCTTCGGAAAACCTTTATCAAGCTTTACTTCTGAAAGGCAAAATTTTTTAAACGTATTTTAAATGTTGTGATTTCTATCATATTTGAACTTTCGTATTATAAATTGTGTTAAAGTTTGGTTTACCAGCTATCTCCTTGTCCTCTTTCGATTGCTTTTCTGTTTTGGAGTGAGGATCAACACACACTGTTTGTAGTTTCTCTTGCAATTTGTCATTATTTGTAAAACAGACATTTCCTGTCAATGAAAAGAAGAGACATTAGAAATATGCACTAAGATCGCCGACAAGATTTGGGATTTGTGGAATGGAATTAATATTTTGTAATCAAATAATAGCTTCCGCTTTCGATAGCTTTTCGGTTTTATAATAAGGATCAACACACATTATTTGTAGTTTTTCTTGCAATTTGTCATTATTTGTAAAACATACATTTCCTGTTGATAGAATAAAAGTCATTCTAAATATACAATAAAACGTTCGTGAACATAAGAACTATGGTAAAGACCTTGTTAGATTGCCTTTACTGTTCAGTGTTATTTAATTTTGTTTTCATACTCAAACAGTAATTAGCCGTCATTCGTTTGCCCACGGATCCTGGTTGCTCTTCCATTGTTTTGATATCCTGATGGAATCGTTCTTCTGGCTAACCATTCACATCTCAATAATTCTCTGGAAATTTATCCAAATGGCAATGTCAATAATAAACCTTAGTACAAATATCAAAGCCTATGTTCCAAGACTTTAAACAACTTTCCCACTACCTCCTTGTAGTTTTCAGCCCAGCGATTGCCTAAGATGTTTTCTACCATGTCAGCGAAGCAAAATAACGCAGTGTGCCAAATATGCGTTAAAATAATAATAAAATCAACGCAGTTAAGTCTAACTGGGATAAATGATGCATCTAATGAACAAAGAAATAAAACAAGGTTCAATGCATTCCGATTGGTCTCTACCAAGAATCTATAGAACGGCCTGGAAATTTACTTGACTTCTAATTAACAGGTACTTTATCAAAGCGAATTTTAAAAAACGGTGTTAATTAAGTGTCACGTTAATACCCTGATAAGGTATATGATTGTCCGAGGCCACAGGCCTGTCATATGACCTTTCTAAGTTTATTTTTATAGCAACGAAGGAATAGCGGCGCCTAAAGGTCTGTAAGTTTTCAAGCTTCACTAACGAAAAACTAACAAACTTACAATGCTCTGCCTCTTGGTCTTAAAAGACACTTTGTAAGTCTTCTCGACAATAACTAAAAGAAGTAACTACTTCAAAACAACCTGAATAATTTACATTTTGATGTAAAATTCTACAGTGTTTACTCTGCTCTTCAAAATATAACGCTCCCAGTCATAAACACATTCTATGGTTCTTCTCAACAATAACAAACAGCAGTAATCATTTCAAAAAAACAGATATAATTAACAAGTCGTACAACTCGACAGTAGTTACTATATTCTTAAAGATAACGTTTGAAATAGAAAATAAGGTAAATGTAACTCATTAGTCTTCACTTCTTTCTCCGATTCTTTCTCTCTTTCTCTAGGTCTTCCCTCTCTTCTCTAATTCTTTCTCTCCTTCTTCACGTCTTCCCTTTCTTCTCCAAGTCCTTCCTTTCTTCTCCAAGTCTTCCCTTTCTTCTCTACGCCTTCCCTTCCTTCTCCAAGTGCCCCCTTCCATCTCCAAATCATTCTCTATAGTGTACCTCCATGTCATATTTGGCCTCCCTTTTCCTCTCCTCTGTCCTCAAGGGATCTATTGTGTCCTTCTTCTTTATTCTTCCTTCATCCATTCAAAGGATATGATCCATCCATGTCAACCTTTCCTTTTAAGGACACCCTTGATTATTCCATGTCTTTCTTTTTTACAACAGCAAATTTACTTTTAAGTTCTTAAGGTCTATTCACACAGTGGTTTAACTATATGATGTGTTTGCATCTTACCAATATTGTAAAGAGTGCATAGCCTCTTTGAAATAATATACTATTATCAATGTCACAAATTACAAAGAATCACATTTTCTGACATTCCTTAATGTAATTTTGTTGACCTCCTCACTCATCTTACTTTCATAAATTTTTATATTGATTGCTGTAACCACAAACAGCAACAGATTTGTAAAGCAAGTACAAGCAAAGCTGGGTATTACGATCGGATACGACCAACACTAATCACGTGTAAAAGATGACTGACTGAGATAATCACATCAGATAAAATAATATAACATTGCGGTCAGTTTCATATTTTATATCAAAGCAAATGAATAGCGTTTTACGTAAACTTGAAAGACATAAATATATTTTAATACGCTTAGCCTCTTCTGACCTTGATCCAAATTCAAATTCTGTGTGGAATGAGAAACATTTCATCATACAACTTTCATCTCAGGCTTCAGAGTCCATGAATTGGCGGACAGCCAACTGTTTCAACTAAATCTTTTACAAATACACTTTCTATAAACAAAAATTACTCTTACTGTTTTTATGGGGGGGGGGGCGCTTCTTTTTATTCTTTTTATGGAATGCTGTGATGGGATAGAAAAGATGCCTACCACTCTGCCTCCAACAACGTCACCCCATCAATCAAGTAAGTTTTCATAGTTGATTACCATAGAACAGAAATGGTGGTTTTGAAGGGGTCACAAACGTAGCGGGTTTTCCAATGCCCCGCCCCCTTAAAAAGAAGCCAATTTCAAAATTTCGAGGCTACTCCGCATTCTCAAACCACAGCGAATCCTTTCTTTACTAGAGCTACGAAGATTGGAGTTACTAAGCCCTTTGCACTAACTAAAACTAAGGATGGTAAGCGAAATTACTCTGGGGGTGGTCTGAATAAACGGAGGGTCATCATTACGGTCTAAAGTTAATAAACGGGGGGTCCAAATAAACAAACCGCAACTTAAGAATTTTGACTATTGTTGACTATTATGCAAATCGGGATTGAATGCAGTATTTGCGTTCTACTGCTCATAACATTGCTTTATAAGCGGCATCCTTCTGACACTGACTTATACTGTTCTACAGAAGTTATTATCTCCTTAAGTAGTTATTAGCTTGATGTTTGTATGTATTTGGTTATATGTGGGAAGCAAAAAGATTTCTTTAAAAAGTATATTTGGTTTTTAACTTTGTTGGGTTCGGACAATATCAGCATTTCATTTGCAGTTTTAGACTCTGTTCTCTACAAGGTGAAAAAAAGTCTGTAAATGAAAGATGACAACAAAACATTTTTGTATTTCAAAAGTAACATTTCAAATCCTCTCTTCTAGATGATAATTTCTATTTCTCTAGTGTTCTTTTCAAAAGTAACATTACAAATCCTCTCTTCTCGATGATAATCCTCATGTTGTAAGATAGATGTTCTCTTTTGTTTAACGGTTGGATAAGTCCAGTTGGAGAATTGCTTCTTTTCAGAGAAGGCTCTGTGTAAATTGTTGAACTCTCAATTTTAGGAGTCTGAGCTCTCCAAGGGGCAATCTTAAGATGTCACAGTTAATCAACGAAACGAAAACAAGTTACAGCCTTCTCGAAACGACTCAGTTGCTGTAATTTGACGAGTAAAGAGGAACATAAGTTAATAAGGTGTATGCATTATATTATAGAGACGGAACTGATGTCAATATACAAGTTAAATATACTAACGCATGAAAGGAATTGTTAACAGCACATAACTGCAAATTGCTGCAATAATTGTTTTTTTCAACCTGACTCATGTCAGGGACGGGGGAAGGTAAAGCAGATAGGGGGGGTGGAGTAGGCTGAGTTTAAATCTATTTTTTTACATTCCACGAAGATAGTTTGTGTCATTGTGTGGAAAGGGGTGTTTCATGTCGATATGCATATCTTGCTGTGAATGTGACACAATGTCTGTCGCAATGAATTTGAATTCTCATAAAGCTTAGAAGTGGTCACGGAATACTATAAAATTTGTTCCTGAAAGAAAAAGAAGGGCATTTGTTTAACAGGTCTGAGAGTAAGTACGATGAATTACATTTAACAGCGTCTCATGTTGATCACTTTCGTTACGTACGCGACTATTGTTTCTGATTTGTCGGAAGTCTGACATAGCCATGCCAAACAGTTTATCGTATATTCTGAGTGCTGCGGAAATCTATAAATACTTTAAGTAGGTATCTCAATCTGTGGAAATTACTGAAGTTAGACGTAGTGTTTCTGCGATTTTAAACGAGCGTGACATAACAAATACAGAACTAAAGAAAGGATGCGCTAATTGGTTAGCGTGACTGTAATTTGTCAGCTGCGCTACAGAATTATAAAGACTATGTTTTCTAACTCTTTCTTAACATACCCCTGGAAGTTAAGTTGAACTTGTTCTAGATGGTTCCGATGAGATGTCTTTCATCGTTTGTCATTTAAGAGTTCCGATTCCATTGGCGTCCGCGACCGGACCTTGAGACCGTTCTTAATCCCCATTCGCTTAATTCTCAGTCCCATTAATGGCCATTGAAGTGATTTATATATTTAGGCTGAGAATTGAGTTTCCCAGTGACAATAAGTATGAAAAAAAATTAACGAAATAACTATAACAAAAGTAGTAACCCTTATCATTTAGTAGCTTCCAGCTTCCTTTGAACAAAAAAGTTGATGTCGAAAACGTTCACAAGCACGTACTTTGCAGACCCCCGGGGACCAAACGAGTTAGCATTATCTTCAGTTAGTGGCGGATCCAGGGGGGGCTACTCAGGCCACACGTACCCCCTACCAAGGGTCCTTCATAAAGTTTGGGCTTTCTATCTGACTATAGGACGGGTCATTGAGTAGTTTGGCTGGTTTTAGAAAGTTTATTAATGGCAATAGCAATGTGGATGTTTGCCACCAACAGAGTAAAGCAGAGGCCGTTCCACGCAGCCCATTCTGTCGAGTGTTGCAATGGTCCCCTTAATATTTTCCGCCTCCTCTACTGTCAATTGATGGATCTGAAACTGCTTTCGGCCTTTTAAGGAATTGTTTGTTACCCTCCAAAACTCTCGAGAGCCAAGTCTCTGCTCAGCAACTCTACACTTAACTGATTGGGCTCTTAAGCATTTCTTATAATCCATTTGCAGTGATGGTGAGCAGTTCTAAAGGCAATTTTGGTTTCAGGGCATCTGTTTCGATGATAGCCATGGAAATAGTGATTTCGGTGAGCAATGGCAGCTGCACACTCAAGGGCATACTATGGCTGGCTGTTTCGTCTCTGTTGGAATTTCTTAGAAGGTACAAAACTCTCAATAACAGCGATTAACCAATGACATATATCAGTGGCAAGAAGGGACACTTTTTTTCTGAAATAGAGTGCAGAGGAATTTCAGTTTTGTCTGCTAAGCAAATATGTTTTTTGACTCTTTGTAGACTGATTCTAGACTGAATCATCAGTTTACATTGTACAGCATAGTCTTAGCAGTTCATCAAGTGGTACCCTGTGGCGGATTAAGGTCACTTAATACTAATTTTTTAAAAGAAATTGACGATAAAAAATAATGGTGATAGTGGTAATAGTAGTGATGATAATGATGATGATCATGGAGGTTACTGTTTCCTCTTCAGGTTTAATTTTCAAATTCAATTTGAAAGATTTGTTCACAGATGAATTCTGTGTTTCCTTACGATAACGTCTTTGTTATATTGTGCGTATCATTTATGTCATATGTATTCTGCCACGAACGACCTGTATCCGAACACAAGTGACGTCATGTGTGACATTCTGGGATTGGGACACGTTGCTTGTTACCATAATGGACGACAACTCTCGGACAATTTGCTTCAGGAGTTAATTCTCTCTGGTACTCCTGGTCTTAACCCGTCAAACTATTTATGGATGTCCCCAAAAAAATAGTCTTGTTAAATATTTTTCGAGAACTGACACAAAAGCCACTCCTTTCAGTATGGATCAGCTGGTGAAATCTGAACCGTACAAAAAGAAAATACATCGAGTTGACAACTGTTAAAAGAATTGTATTGACAAACTAGTAAAGAATAGGATCATAAGATTGTGAAAAGGATATTCCGTATTCGGTATTCGGTATTCGGTATTCGGTAAAACTTTTTATCCAATGTACCCTTAGTTAAACTATTCAACCATTTTCCTACTTTGTCGCTGATACCACGGTTATTTGTTGTGATTATCGTGGGGTAGTTATTGGTGATATTTTGCCTGATAGCTCTTTTATCATAGATAAGGTCTTTTAATATCATCTTGGTATTTTCAGAGGAGACTAAACAAAATACTTGATTTTAATCTTGTGAAAAATTTTGGTGTACATTTCATATCTTTTTTTACTTAAAAGGGTTTCGCTTTTCAATAGTTCGTTGTATAGGAGGTACTTGCTTTTTGATATCTTGAGTAAGGTCAAATCTAAATTTTCTATCGTATCTTTAAAACGCCGTATCTAAACGCCTCCTCACTTTACACATTTGTAAAATACTAGAGTGCATATCTTGTTTAACCCATTCATGACTATGTCTGAAATTTCATCTCAAAGTTCTTTCTTATAACTATTGTCATTAGTAAGTAATATTACAAACATTGGTTCCTTCAACTTTTTCATATTTGAGGCGTGGTTTTCAAACTTGTGAACGTCCCATATATGGAACACTGGGCATGATTGGGTGCATGTATTTTCGTGTGTTAAGAAGTATTATACCTGATTTATTTTCAATTAAGTCATATTAACTTGCAATTGAAACATTTCTTGTATGCTAGCTTCTGCCCACTGTGCATTGCATACCAGATTTCTACAACGTTGTTTCAAGGAATAGAGGTGTGCATTATTTCGTATGTCATGCGAGGTGACACGTTCCATCTCCTTACATTAATTTAGGGTGGCACTTAATGGCGCTAAAACCCTTCTGAAATGTCGGGCTCTCACGAAGGTGCCCCCCTTTCCCTCAAATGTCCCGATGAGGCCCAGATCTGTAATGGGATCCTCAAGATTAGACTCTCCCTAATCCTTGTAAACCAAATGCATCGCACCTCTTCAAAGGATTTTGAAAAAAAAGACATATGGCTTCCCGGACTTCACTTTTCAAAATTTTTATTAATCCACATATATCAAAACAAGGAAGCCGGTACTCTGCCGACAAAAAGAAGTTGTTTACAATCTACGACTTTTTGAATGATAAGAGTTGCAGAAGGGGTGATTCTCTCGTGACTGTTATTTTCTACGACGTGTTTTAGTCTTTCCGTTTCCAGTAAATTCATCGTAAAAGCTTTCTCACTTCCCTCAATACGATTGCAGTGATCAGTGTATGGCGAGAGCCTTAAGCAAAATGAATTCGTTACTCGACGCAGTATATAAATTTTGTACCACTAACTAACTTTTCGTGAACCACAAAGTCATATGGCCAATAGAGCTAGCCTCTCACTGGTATGAAATTTGGAAACTGCAAGAAGATCGCAAGATTCGTAATATCTTAAGTCAACCCAAACCTGTCACCATGACAGATGAAGACACTGAAGCTTATCAAATCGCTCAAACATGCCATGTCTGTGAAGACCCTCTTGGAGTAGATAAGGTCCTCGACCACTGTCACATCACAGGGAAATAGCGTGGTGCCGCTCAAAATGAATGCAACTTAAATTACCGTCACGACAGTCACCTCATCCTCCGTGGTTATAAACCCTACCATGGCAAACTGTCCTGTATCGCTAATAACATGAAGTACGTTTCGTTTGAAGTTGGTTGACTTCGATTCTTGGACTCTGCTCAGTTTCTATTGGCATCCCTCGATACTAACGAAAACGTTGACATCACAGGGATTCATTGTTAAAGTTTTGTTAAATGAATGCTTCCCCTTACATTTAAAAATATTGCACCAAGCACTAGACTCCCTTCCGAAGAACATCTATAATTTTACATGCAGATATCTAAATATCTCCGTACCTACTCTAAAGAACATGCAGCTTTGGGATCAGACCACCAACAATCAGTGTTACATATGTCTCAACCCACAAACTCTTTAACATGTTGTTTCTGGTTGTCATGCTCATCTTCAGCAAGTAAGGTATAATTGAAGACATGACTCTGTATTAAAAACGATCGCTGATTTTCTTCATTCCTGCAATCCTGATCTCAATATATGACAACGACTGATTAATATCTCTTACTTTGGGGTTCAATATTTCTTCGGAAATAGATTTCGTTCCTGCCCTCCCCACAACCTTAGTAATTCAGCCCCGAAGCAGCCCCGTATGGATAATAACGATCACTGTCGCCAAGCAATTTCAAAAGGAGCACTTCAATATAGCATATTGATCGGATTTGCAACTCACACATTTATTTAATTATGAGTCCATGTTTCGTAAGAAACTTCTACGACCTAAGCACCGCTCTCATACGGTATATATGGTGATTTCCGATTCCTAGAAAGTTGGGTCCAGTAGATAAACTATCATTTTTAAAAGTTCAAAATTCATCATACCGCATGTTCTACCCACGTAGCTGACATCACACCGGCATTTAGACTCGTATACGACATTATTTACTTGTTGGGTGGGTAGTTTCTCATTAAGTTCTTGTCTTAGGAGAGGCCTGGATCAAAACAACATAACAGGCTTACTTATCCTATAGAAATGGTTATCCGTCACGCTTAGTTGACAGGGATATCAACAACAAACTCAAATTCAAACAAAACAAAACAAAATACTCCTATCCAGTTTACCTCCGCCCTCCGTGGATAGGTAGGACTTCGGTCCAACACGGTAATTTTCTTAAGAAGGCAATCAGTTCGTGAATGCTGTTTAAGCTGCCAAGGGATTCTCGGCGTTGTTCTTCTTGAACTACCAACTTGGTTCTCCGATTTTCGTTCGTTAAATCGTCGATCCTAAAGATAAGGACGAGAATGCTGTGGTTAGGTCATGGAAATAATTTTCTTATTAATTTTGAAAGACACTCGATAACAAGAAACTATGTTACCAACGGGACTCGACCCCGTTACCAACACTCGTGGGGTGTGCTCTATGAATCGAGCTGATCCACTAAATGTTAACATAATTCTATTTCTCTAGTCGCTAGATTAGCTCCCAGTCATCTAACCGTTGACATTGCCATTCAGCTCAACGCAATTAGAGACCAGCCTCTCTGCGCCATGTAACTTCACCGAGGAAGGACTGCCATCCTTCTACATTATACAAATTAAACTCATCACTGTTATACCCTGGGAATATAAAATGTATACTCGCTTCTCGTCCCATGCACAAATCATCAGCAATACAGGTTTATTCAGTTGTAAACCCCCTTTAAGACAAAGTCGCGCCAAAGATGCGTGTGTCTAATCAAAAGAACCGTCTTCTCTCGTTACAAGTTTTTGTTTATAGTTCCATTCGTCTCGCAAAGGATGATGCCTTTGCTCATGTCTCTTAAAGTACAGAAAATGCCTAAGAATTACTGAATTCAGTAAGGTTTTTTACCAACGCTACCTTTTAATTTCAAAATGTTAAGTATGCTGTTTCTACGCCATACCTTGGTAGGTTTATTTCGTTCCAGTACTTATCATTGTAACGAATATGTTACTTTTAAGCATCGTTTTAGTGATAATTTCAATGGAGTGTATGACCTGAATGTATGAATGACCTCCTTGAGGTAAACTGAAAACTGTCGGGAAGCCCTTTTTTGTGACATAAGTCAGATACTCTGCATGGAGATGGGGTATTTAACTACTTATATGGCCAGATTAGGAAGAAGTTACGAAGGAAGCACATTAAGACCGCTGTAAGAAAACATGGCTTTTGACGATTTTTATTGACTTGAAAGAGATCAAAAACTACAAGATGAAGGAATTCTGCTATGTATGAAGTAAAAAAGAGGCCATTATCAGGTTTTGTGACGAGGATCTCTTTGTTGTTCCTAAGCGATTTTAAAGCCTGAAAAAGTTCCCTATGCATGTAAGAATCTGTGAGGTTGATGGGTGTGCCACAGTAAGCATGAGCCAAATCACTTAACCGTGCCTTTAGAGAGTTAAGTTCATCTGGATAATCCTGCCAAAAGCCCATTGTTTATTTCCATTATGTCGATGACACATTTGCAATATATGAAAAAGAGTCCGATTCCTCAATTTTCAAATTCCTCAAAAAGTTAAACAGCTTACACCAAGCTCAGGATAAGGGTCATATGTTGCTTATTTAAGATGCTATAGCGAGGAAAATTTTACCAAATTGAAATCGTTACTTGAAAAGATGAACTTGGAATGATACTGTATTTTGGCTAAGAATTCTTTGTAATCAATTTATTTCTGGTAAAAGTCAAGGTCATATATCATCGAGTAATTTTAAAATTAGAAATGTGTTTTGAATATCCAACTATCATTCATTATGCTTCTAGCAACATTCTATTTATGTCAAATGACATCTAGGTATACTCAAAGACTACCTCAAGTTAGTAAGAATCATAATCAAACATGAACTACATAAATTTTACATATTCTTATTCAGAAGATACAGACATGATATTTTCCTATCTTCAAGATTTTAAGCTTTAAATATTCAAAGAGATCTAAGACCAGAGACATTCTATGGTGCACACAGCGTTCAAAATAGGCTAATAACGCATATTTGACATAGTTTGCGTACACTTGATGCGTACACTCCATGGTGCACAAAGCGTTCAAAATAGGCTATGAAGGCATAATTGACATAGTCTGCATACACTATATGCGTACATTCTATGGTGCACAAAGCGTTCAAAATAGGATAATAAGGCAAGTTTGACATAGTTTGCATACACTAGATGCGTACATTGCATGGTGCACAAAGCGTTTAAAATAGGCTCATAACGCGTATTTGACATAGTTTGCATACACTAGATGCGTACATTCCATGGTGCACAAAGCGTTTAAAATAGGCTAATAAGGCATGTTTCTATCATTTTTAACTTCATTGTAACGTTAATTCATGAATCATTGCCCCTCACACTTTTAATTGAAAGAAAAATATGAAACTTAAAAAACTTTTTGTTGAAAAAATTATATAAAACGTATTTTCTTACTTTCCAATTCATTATTCTAAACTGTTTTTAAACTTTGGACTCTCAAATGCATCTTGTTTTTTCTAGCCTTAGATAACCGTTTATTTGGCTTCGGAAATTGATCCTTGTATAATTTAAAAAATAAAATACTTCCTCTTTTAAATTTTAACTCCATATATTTTACATTGTTGTTCAGAGAAGATTTGTCACAGACTTGAGTTTTTGTATATAATGGAGGCCCACTTCAGCGGGTGTTATCAGACCTAGGCCGAGTTAGAAAGCCCGGTCAAGCGCGCCAGTGGTTTTGAACATCTCTCTTCAGAGTTTACTTGGTTGTGTACAGCAACTTAGTCCACTACGCAATCTCTGCTCCGACATTTACCTTGCTCAATCTGATGCAAGCCTAATGGCAACTTATGTCATGAGTTACTCCTGTCGATTATTTCTTTCATATTTCGTTTTCTTGTACTCAACCATCCAACCCATATTTCAAGAAAAGTGGAAATCATTACTAAAGGCTTAAAGTAAAATTTTGCTTGATTTTCATGTTGGAATCGGTGATAACTTCGATCTTTCGTATTAGCGGTTTTCCAGTTGAATCGGCCTACAGAGAAAGAGGGCACATGAAAGGGGTTAAGTTACAGATATATTGATAACTACAACTTAATAGTGGCAACTGACTCTTCTCCAAGCCTTTGTTGTGACTTAACTATATCATGCTCGAAATTGAGGGGGAGTCTCTCTATAGCGGCGGGTGTTAACTATTTAACCTCAAGCCTTCATAAATTTCCCGTTCCCCTCCAAGACTAATGACTTAAAAGGTAAATGAAATTAAAACTATTGATATAAAATATAATGTAATATGTTGGATGCGTACTAATATAGGCCAACTGAAGACAAAATTATTAAAGCTGTACTTAAACAGAGATAGTCCAAGATTCCAACACGAAACAGACAAATTCTATTAGGAGATTTTAATGCCAAAATTGGACAAGATGCTTATCTCAACTGGCCAGGTGTTACTCGTAAATTTAGCCCTGGAAATGGAAACTCGAGTGGCTAGAAATTGCTGCAATTCTGTGCTGTGAACGACCTCTGTATAATGAACACCTTCTATAAACGTACACATTACAGGTTAGTAACATGGACATCTTCAAATGGTAGACGTCAAAATCAGATTGATTTCATTATAGCAAAACAGTCCAGTAAATCTACTTTCAAAAATTATCGTGTCTACAACTCCGGTTCTGATTGTTGAAGATTTGGAAACGTCTCTGTAAGTAGAATATACATGCAGCAGTTTCTATCTCAAAATGCGTTGTACTTCTCCTGTTAAACAAAGTGAGATTGGAGTAGCATTATGCAGGAGCATTTGGCAAGGGTGATGAAAACCAGGCAGATTTACTTTCTCCACACAAAGTTGAAGCCGCAATCTTATGGGAAAGTAAACTTCAGGTAAGACCGTCCGTTCGTTGCGCAAGACCTTTCTTGTGCAAATCAATTTAGCTTGGTTTCTATCATGTTAAATATTGTTGAGTCCAATAAAGTCAGTGCTCAAAATTCATTCAGTCCACCATTAGGCGTTATCAAAGACCATGATATCGCCACAGAGTAGCTGCAACTTCATATACGTAGGGTAATACAACACAAACAATAGTCACTTATTTGAACTCATGGTAGTCTCCTGCATGCCTGCGAAGATTTTAATAATGTTCCCGTCGTCCTCCGTTACTGCTAATATCTGTAATGTGCGTCTTCACACTTCTTCGAGCCTCATAAAGGGCCACCTTCATCTTTTTGTGCAGTTGATTGTCATCCATTCTTCATTATCCGACCAGTCTTCAAAGCCTCCTTCACCTTTTTTTTTCATTACGGGAAGACATTCGTGCCATTCCTCCTCCAACCATGAATCGAATAAACTGCATGTGCACCCTTTCCGTGCGTTCATACTGTTTCTTCTTCATTAGGTATCCCAAATGATATAGGTCTGAGGATAGGGATGGTGTGTTACTATGGCCATGAATGTTGTTCCAGTTAGTAACTCAATGGTGTTTCTAGCAAGAAAATTGTGGGTATCAATACAATGGCACTAGGTTACGTTCTTAATTGCTAGTACGAGGGTATCTTATCTATCCTATCCCTTATCGTTTGGCAATCTCTACGTGTAGCCCTGTAATAATCAATTCGGCCGTAACCTACCCTTATTAAACAAAGTCAATATGCTTTAAGCATAATAAACGACCTAGAACTATGCTAACACGAACAGCTTCTTTTGCTTTTTACAAGCGTAATTCGAGTGAACATTCACTCCTGCCTTCTGCCATATTGAGTGTTCCATGTTCGGGTCTTCATCCTATGCCGTCTTTAGAGAACTACCTCCACTGCAAGTTGATTTTTGTATGTCTGAAAAAAGTGATTCTGAGTACAGCCAAGAGACAACGCATAGATCTCAGTCATCGCAACAGACGATTAATCCTTATGAGCTCAAAGGTCTTACTTGCGATCTTAATCTATCGAAAGATCAATCTCAAATTTTAGCATAAAGATTAAAAGACAAAAACCTTTGGGAACAAGGGTCTCTTACTATAATAAATCAAGGGATAGCTCATTTCGGCAATTCTTTCAAGTAAAGGACTTGTTTGTGTTCTGTGCAAAAGCCTTTATTTCACCTTATGTTTTTTTAAAGCATCGTGTATCATGTTTATGGCAATTGCATATCTCCAAGATGCAGAAGGTGAAAGACATATCCCTTACATCTTCAGTCTGTAAACGCAACCCCGCCCTATTTAAATTTGTGGTTACGTTATCCCATATAATTATGTACGTATAATTTATTATCGATCGCATCCAGGCTGTTTCAAAATAATCATTAGGGGAATGATAATATTATTGACACATACGTCACACTTATAGATCTTAAAAAGATTTGCGTTGCGCACTTGTTAGAGTGTCGGTCACGTGATGTTTGCTGTTTCCTGGCAACCATCTCAACCAATACCCGAAACAGTAAACTAACCCCTCTCTTGGGATAGAAACCTTGGAAACCTTTTCTTACGGCAGCATGCTGTAAATGAAATGCATGCTGATCGACTGACAGAAACAATAACTAAATTCAAACAGCAGTTGCTATAGTAAAGCAGTTGCATGCGAATAGCAAAGGACTGAAACTATTATTATTATTATTATTCATCAATCGTCGTTATCGTCATCACCATCGTCACCATCGTTACCATCATCATCATTATCATCATTATCATCGTCATATTCATCATCATCATCATCATCGGTCGGGAGAGCCTCCAGTCTCCTCTTGTCCAGCATGGCTCGTTTGAGCTCGTCTAGTGTTTCATATTGACCAGTAATAATGAATTACCTTTTGGTTGACAGGTAAGTAGGCAGGTCTACAGGACTGAACCATGCGAAAACGCTGACTGATTCAACTAGCGACTATACCGACTGATTTAAGTTTAAAACATTGACTGATTGAGTGATTAAGTGACAGTGTACCTGACTGAGCGACCGACCGACTGGGTGGCTCTCAGCCTACTTCCTTGCCTGACTTATTAATTGGAGAGCTGACTAATTGGCAAGTGGAAAGACCGGAAACTTGTAGACGTTACAGCACTCGAACCACTTACATTTTCGATGAGCTAATAACTTGCGAAACAGTTCACCTACACACAGCAGCGCGCGAGTTCAAATCACTAGAGGAGTTCATTTAACCTTAGTATACTTTGGACCATCTAAGTACTTCTTACTTCAATTTAAGTTCCTTAACACTTCAAAGTACCATCAGGGCTACAAAAAATAAGAAGGAAGGCAAGACAGGAAAAGGAAGAAAAGGCAGAAAAGAAAGAGAGAAACAGAATGAATGTGAGAAGGAAAAGAGAAAGATAAAACTACCAATTATTACAAAAGTACCAGTGCTAGAATCTTTGTGTTAAAAAATATAAAAGTATTGTCGAAAGCTAAGATACCTTGTTAAAATGATCTGACATGCATTCTCCACATCTCCACCATCCTCCCCTTGTGTATTTGTCCCTGGGTTCGATCTCACCCCGAGTATTTGCGAAATGAACGATGCAAAGATCCGCCACGCCACACCTTCCTCTCCTCTCCTCGGAAAAATTTTATGTTAATCCATTGTAAATTAGCTTTTGAGCTCCTCTTATCGTAATTACCCATTATTTCATAGGAACGTATCTTTTATATAAACTAAACAGAACATATCGGAACAAAACAACATAGTTTACTTGGCACTATTTCCTTTTGGTACCCTCCTCCAATTTTTCGTGAAATCGATTTTGTAATATTTCTATGACCTAATGATTTTGCAATGTTTTTATGATTTGGAAGTCATTAAATTGAAACATTGCAGTATAGCTTTGTACTGATACACAATGTTCATCGCAAATTTTTCTGATACAGTCTCAAACTTTACTTGAAGACGTACACGATGAGAACATTGTCAAGAATGAGATGCATTAGATTATTGATGGCTCCTATAAAATATGCTTACTACGGTAGTTACCTCACATATCTGATATTGTATATTGCGTTGAGTAAAGGATTCATTTTGCTAAGCGGCAACCTCTTCGGGTCAGCTTAAGCAAAGATTTTCGTCTGTTTCCATGTAAACAACGTTTTGATAAAATTTGTCATAACTTGTCTATTTTCTTTATGTTGATGATATCTTTTCTGCTTTTCAAAACGAGCGAGAATGTGAGCAATTGTATTTGATTTGTGCGATGAAACAGTTAAAGGCTGGAAGATTTCATCTTTCTGTCTTGTCTTAGAGTAAGAAATTTCTGGATAATAATACGTTAGCTTCATTGCGGCAAAAATCTTCTTGCTTTTGTTCCTAAATGTTTTTTACCGCTATGGCAACATGGGGATGCATCATAGATGTTTCTTCTGTAGGAATGTATTTCATACATGAACTACGTCAGGTTGACATTGCATTATGAAAGCTTTAACATCTCAGTAATAAACTGCCGACGCTAGCAATATGGATTGATATTTCTGCTTAAATTTCGATGCCATATTTTAAGATGTAAAACTATTACTATGTAAGACTTTGTTTGCGTCAATCACTTCTACAATGGACTTTGTAGAAACAAGTAGGCGGTAGCCGTTACCAGCAAAGATTAGAGGATGTTCACGGATTGGATCTACACAGCTTAGATTCTCTTCCTCACGACACATGATCGAGGCGATTAAAAAGGCTTGAATTTTGAACGAATTGAAAGAGTCTGAGACCCTAAGATCGGTGTCTTAATAATCTGGTACAATTTACAAATGCTGTTTCCATACGTTTAGTAGAGATCGTAACAATCATGTGAGCTGCATATGGTATAAATGGTGTACAAATAAAGAGACCATAAAGAAACCATAAACTTCGTAACAATCGTAGTACTACCGTACGTAATTGATGTATTTTTAAGTAGGACTCTGACAAATACGTATACTTGGGGGGCTTATACGTGGGGAGCTTATGCACTGGAGTTTACGGTACCTCTCTGTTGTTACGAGGAAAGGGGCAGACATCGAGCGACACCAAAGAATGGTAGACCCTTCCCTATACTAGGTGTCTATCTTGCATGATTTTAGCTATAGATATTTATCAAGACTTATTAAACTTTACGTGATTTAAGCTCTTAGTTGTAGTTCGGGTTATGGTGGTGATATCGTTTTTTTGCGTTGGTTTCGTAGTTTTATTTCAATATTTAGTTACGTTATCTTTTTAGGTTTGTACGATAGCGTAAAACTACAGTGACAAATGACGGGATATAAATTACATCAATTCATTACTCAACAGTTAATCAAACTTGTACTGTCAAGATACCTTCACACTTCCATTTCTTTGGCGAAGTAAACCCATGTGAAGTTTTTGAGTTGTTCAAATTATAAAGTATAAGCAGTCATTTATGGATAAGGACAGTACAACTTTTACTGTCAATTTCCATTTCATGTACTTCTTTTAAAAAGGAGTTGAGAAAAGCATTTTGTAGAGAAAGTCATTATGAGTACCGCAGCGATGATAGGTTACTTACATTTTGCAGTGACCTCTGTTGGTGCCTTACGATCAGTGTTCGTAGGTATATTTTGCAAAGGTAGAATAGCCGACAAAGGTGACATACCAAAGGAATATCTCAAAAGACATCTTTGTGTAAATATCAAATATTAGAGAGCTTTCTTGGATTGCTTGGACTGCCGAGTATTATAACTCAGGAGCCACAGGATCATGCATGAAATTAATTTATAATTATCAAATGGGAGATATATGAACGAGAAAAATAAAATTAGCAAAGCAAAGTAAGATTAATGGGGGTAATCCATCAATGATTTGCATTATTGCCTTAACCAAAAATGTCCTTACGGAAGATTCTAAGAAAGAAACCTCAGGTGAATGATACTGGCAGAAAATGTGGTGCTTTGTGCGCTAGAAAAGAAGGGTCTGGCACTCACTCACTCACTCACTCACTCACTATCCAGTTGGCATGTATCCATGGCTTGCACAGGTATGCCTTTTGACCACTGCTCAAAGGTCTGTTCACCAATTGGTTCAGAGACCAGTGTCAGCTTCATTGAGGTTCCAGGCCTTCAGATCTTCCTTCATTGTGGCCTCCCAGTTTTTCCGGGATCTTCCCCTGCCAAACATACCATCAACTTTCAGTTCCAGCAATTTCTTTGTCCATGACTCACTCCTCTTGATGTGTCTGAACCAACGCAAGCATTTTTCACAAAGAGTCACATGAAGGGGTGGTATGTGGAGTCTGGAGTAGAGTGTTGCAATGCCGGTTCCTTATTCGTAAGGGTACCAGATTATTTTCTGCCTAAATTGTATTGATTGCACTGGTTTCCTTTTTTCAGCCTTGAATCTCACAGAATGTTCTATAGATACAGTCCAGTTTTGCTACCTCTGTCACAAGAATGTAATACTTAAGTAAGGTTTTGGTATATTAAGCTTGCTACAATTTTTATATTTTCCACTGACCACCATTCAAAATTGTAGCCGTTTTAATGGGCATAATTTAAATACGTTCCTACTGAGGTTTGCATTGGTAGAGACCTCCGGTAAATCCTTTGGTTGTTTCTACCATTTTTGAACTGTAGTGCCCACAATTTTCACCAAAAGTAAAT
This sequence comes from Alatinidae sp. Z8VKAUB7J3, assembly GCA_010016025.2. Lineage (NCBI taxonomy): Eukaryota > Metazoa > Cnidaria > Cubozoa > Carybdeida > Alatinidae > Alatinidae sp. Z8VKAUB7J3. The sequence continues at coordinate 8,478,756 of JAAAKM020721499.1, forward strand.
GGTACATTCAAAACGCCACTCTCCAATAAAGCACCACATTTAAAAGCGGTGTTTCGAAGGAAAAAATCAAAAGAAAGTATCAAATATAAAAATTAAGTGAATTGCTAGTATTCTTTTTATTTCCAAAAGCCAAAGCATTCAACGTAGATAGCTTTCATTATTTCTCCTCTTCACCAGATTGTGGCGGTAACTAAGATCGAAACGCCTCCCTCTAGGATACGTTTTCCGCAAAAACAACGTACCTAAAACGTGGCATTGGGACAGGAAGTACGGTAGATGTTAGCCATCTATGTCCTGTACCTTTTTATTTCCCCTACAGGGGGCATTTGCAGGACGCACGACGTCGTAACAGGTGACACTCTAAAGAATAAAATACAAAACGTAAGTAATGAAAAACAAAGAAATTGTGCTCAATAAACTCCTACTGATGAAGCTGGCAGGGGTAGCATTAAAAAGGTTCAGAAGACCTTGTTTCCATAATGGTCCCTTATTCTCAATCCAGGAAGCAACAGCAGCCAAGACCAAACTTAACAACAACAGCTTTAATGGAAATCATGACGAAAATTATGTATGTAGATTTCCAGATCGATTATATATGTACATGCAACTTAATATAGAACTACGAAATTACTGTAAATACAGATTGAGAGAAAAAATCCTAATCTCACGCTTGTAGCGTCAAGGTTGTGCAATCTTACAGAGGTATTTTCCGGACCAGCTGTTTTATGAGAGTCGCTCGCAGAGGAGCGTTTTTTATGGTTAGTATTGGACGGATTTCTATTCAGAGAGTCGCGCTGTAGACTAGTGGACTGACCCGGAAAGTCTGTCTGTGAGATCTCCGTTACAGGCTACGAGAGAAAAGGAAACCTTTTGTAGCAAAAGCAAACGCAAAATGTCATCGTGACTAAACGTCAAGACACGCAAGGCAAAAAAAGAGTCATTTTTCAAAGGACTAGCAAGTAAAGAGGTTACAATAATTTTAAATGACACATCTACTAATTACCTATCTATGTTCACTCTTTACACCGCGCAAAGAAATTTATTTTTTGAAGCTCTTTGGTACCATATACACCAAAGTTTGTAACACCTTTCGCGAGATGTTTTATCGTTTGAAGTAGTGTGATAAAACTCTTGTCTCCTTTGATACTTTCAATATTCTGATCCCAGCAAAGGTTAACCTATAACTTCAACTTTTCTACGAATAGAGTTTCTTAGTTTAGGATAGAGTCAACTTGTTTTTGTTCAGAAGGCCGATTGATAACTTCGCGGTTGAATAATACGCTTTGAATCCCACTTTGCTTGTTGCTTGTAGCTCTCCCATGCCTACTGACGATAGCAACTGCCTTATAATGAGTGTTCTCGTCACTGCAGGCACAAAAGTGGACCAAAAAGTCTCGTGATTTCCTTCAAATCAATCCATTGTGTGACAGCACTCATGGATTTTGGCCTATTGAAAAATTTATGAACACCAAGTGGAATACATTCATGAACATTCACACAGTCCATCTACTGGTATTTTACATGACTTTATAGAGAGACTAGCGATTGCAATATATGCTTGACTTCTATTGGTTTATTTACAGATAATAAGGCTTGATTTGACTTTGTGCAAGATGCGTGACGTTCGAAATTTGAGTTATTTGAGAAGCTGAATAAAAGTCGCTAAGGAGAAAATTGTGTTCATTCAACTGAACAAAGTGTTTTAAAAGCATTTTAAAGTGGACTATGTGTTCATTGGCTTCTTTACTAATACGCAGTACAATCTTTGCACCCTCCTATTCCAAATTAGCTGTCATTTCCCGCAGCACCATATCTTCGTCAGTCAAAAAGGCTATATCGTCAGTAAAATCGAGATCAGGCAAGCTATTCTGCTGTCATTTGATTTCATAGTGTGCACAACTCATTCATATCCTCATTATGAAGTGGATGACAGTAATGATTAAAAACGGCGATAGGATTCATACTTTTCTTACACCTAATACAATTGGAAAATACTCAATCTGTCCCACACTGCTTTTCACACTGCAACTTTGTTCATCGATTTCATAGAGTTGATGACTATATCTGGGATCCCATGGTATTGCAGTAAATGACAAATAATTTAACGTGATACATCGATTAGCACTTGCATTTTCAAAATGGGCTCAAAACATTACCTACCTGGACCTGTAGAATCGCATCTACGTCACTAGGTTTGCGGTTACTCGTCGCTAGTGTCTTCTGTTAAAAAGCTTTTCGTGCGCAGATTGAAACCGTTCATACCGTTCCAGTCTTCAGCATCAGTCGTGACTCCCCCTCCCCTTTCGATACTTCGTCCTTTCCTCTATCAGTGTCTTCTCTAATCTGCTCTTTCTGAAAATATTTCACTTTCAATTCTTAATCTTTTCATTCAACCATTCTTCTTTCTCTTTCAATCTTTCTAACACCTCTCTGTTCCCGGAAAAAGATCTGCTCTCCCCAGCCCCGTTCGGCCGCCCCAGCTACCCAACCCTTTGCAAAATCTTTCTCATCTCCCAATACGTCTGTGTACCGAATCTCATTGCCAAGACTTCTGTATTGATTTTTCTCGGTACGTTCCTTTCTTTTGTGTTACAGATATATTTCTCGTGGCTATATGTTTGGACCTATAGTGGAGGTGAATATTAGTGCTTTTTTTGGAGCAACCCCTTTTTTTTGCAGCGTTTACTGATTGTTTTATCTAAGGAGGATACTTGCTACTTCAGATTTGTCTTTTATTGGTTTAGTGGGACGATGTTGCTTCGATAAAATGGTTTTGTTGGTATCCTCCAGATGATGTCATTGCTCTGGATCCGATATTGGAGCTGCTGACTACAAAGTACGTCAGTGTTTAGTACTTTTTTCAGACATCGATAGCTTGAGTCTTAGGACAGCTATTTCCTGTCCATTCTACAAATATGTTCACGACCATAAGTGTAAGAAAAGCAAACGCGATAATGGCTCAGCTCAGAACTTCAGTACTTTGGATAAATAGAAAATGTCAAGAAACATTTCAGCTCTTTATAATGGATAACTTGTGTTTGTAAAAGTAGTTCAATGATTCTGCATATGAACTGCCAAGAAATGACATGTCGGTTAACTAGTGTGTGATCTTTAAATTTCGATGTGTACCCTTCGGTTCTAAGAGAAGGAAAGACACAGTGATATAAATCAACTGAGAACAAAGGGGATGAGTATAAAACAGGTCAGTTAATACCTTGGCCATATCTTGCAATTCATCCGAATCTATAAAAATTCACCACCTCAAGATGTTGTCTACTCTTGGGTGCCTGATAAACGGGGGGGTTGGAATAGACGTGGGGGTTGGAAAATGACCGAAAAGGAAGTCAGGAAGCAATGTTTAGAATCAACTGCAACTCCCTAATGTTAGTCTTCACACTTCTTCGAGCCTCGTAAAAGGCCACCGTCATCTTTTAATGTGCGATTTTCATATTTTAATAAAGACATTTTCTTTCTCTGATATGTAGACTGCGTTACGTATTAATTAGATCGACCGACTTTTGAAAACAAAACAAAGGTAAATCTTCCCTTGCACGAGTGTTTGCTTTGGTTTTCGTGGCCTCACAAGTCTTGCCATTATTGTAGCAGCTGTGAAGGACAACATTGGGAAGATAGGGCCTACTTAGGTTGTGATATCAAGCGAAGCAGTTGAAGATATATCTCAGCTGCCGCACAAAAATTAACAAATGAAACTATCCACTACAAGGAAGTCCTTGAAATGGTTAAAATGTGGTATATGACATCGAGTTAAGGTTCAATTGCGAAGAAATTAAATATAATTGTTTGATTAGCAAGATCATGATTCACGTAAACAATGCGTTTCTCACATAGCTGAAAACATGTACTACTGATACTCTGCCATACAAAATGTACCCACTGGTTGAATGATTAAATCTCCTTCATTATTAATTCCTTTTTTACAACACAAATAACTCTAAGCAATTGAGTGAAGTATTAGAAGATATTCAAAGCGTTACTTTCACTCACACGGAATGTTATTTGCACAGATTGCTTCAACTATTCCTTCCATTTATCTGTACCATCAATCGCCATGGGGATACCACGGGGTGAGTTTGGAATCTTAACAGTTGTTTGATGAAAATTCTGAGGTCCTCCTGGTTGCACGTGACAATGCATAGGGCTTCGGCCATCACGGAGAGTGATGGTTCACCAAACAGTAGAGATGATCAAGGCATTAGAGCAATACTATTCTCTAATATACTCAATTTTTGTCTCAAATTTTGATCCTACCGATACGGTAGCCTCAGCCTGCAGTAATTAGTAGTCGAAGAGAATTCTGTTAATCTCATAAGAAACAATCAGTATAAATATGGAGGAGTGTGTTATGGATACTATCAATATTTAGCCTCTTTGATCATACTTGTTGTGGTCCCTGATTCCAGCCCTTATGTAATATTCATTCTGTATGTGTACGTAGCTGTGTACTTTCTTTCGTATTGCCTGTTGGCAGTAGGTTGAATCTTTTAGACATCTTTTGTTTAGATATCCGAGTCGCGAAATATTTTATTTTTCCAGTAACCTTTCAGACTTACTATTTCCTCCTCTCCTTTCAACCTAATATTTTAATTAACATAAGCTGCCCTAAAGCTGGATATGGGTAGCTGCCGATGGGAGTAAGAAGATGGTGTGGCGACTAGAGAAAAGTTGGTAAGTATTTTACGATCAAAGTCGCCATACCTCAGTTGGCCGAGGGACACTCAACTATAACACAGTTCCGGGTTAGCATGCTGGTCGTGACATATTTTGCTTTTCTCCAGCTACTTTTGAGACTTACATTTGTAACACGTTTCTCGTCTTCCCTTACGCCACTAAGATTCCTGTAGACAATAAAACTTTATGCTCGTGTGATCAGTAACTTCGCCTCACGTTACACAGCACTGTATCGTTGAATGCCAATCACGATCAAAGGTTACCTACACGTGTATTGTGGCATATCAAGCACGTGCCAAAGAATCATCATTACTTCACCTAAAATCACTTACAGATAATCGACTTTCACAATTCAAATTTATTTGACAGAAGAATTTTAAGTCTCCTATAATACTCAACTACCTAAGGAACTGTGTCAGCTCACCTTACAAGTTGTCCACCTGAAATCTTTGCCAGCTTTTTAACGTACCTTAGGTCGAAATTATCTTTTGCGCGATTTTACTTTCGCAATGACAGTAGCTGAACCTTGTTTGTTTGATGTTTGTATGAAGTCTTCACTTTCTTGCAATGTCAGTGCTGAGAAAGGCTGTGTTCTGGTGCCATAAAATGTTCCAGTATCCATGTTGAGCTGACTGACGACAACAGTGAAATGAGCATCATTAGCACTCACTCGTGCTTATATAGTGCTTATATAGTATATAGCATCAGCCTTTGAAATAGACAATAAGTATTGCATCATCCATTACATCTTGTCAGAATCTATCCTAATCTAAGTTTTAAACAATATATAGTTTTTCAAGTTGCAAAATGAATATTTTTATTGCACTTGTAATGAAATGTTCTGGAAAAAAATCCTAATCCCAAATACTTAAAGCCTGGCACAGTTTCACGTTTGATTCCATCCAAATTCCTGATGTCAACTTCATTCTCACCTGCGTTTGTATACCTTTACATCGATCTTCCTAATGTTCAGATGAAGCACAACTTTGCATTATTACGATAACTTGTACTATTCCCTGATCTGGAACTTGTTCCTCGAAAAAGGCATGGTTTGTGAATTCCAGGAGCTGATCAACGATTAGTACGTATTTCAGGAGTTCTGAGACAATGACATCGCCAGGTCCACTTTTTTGGTCTTAAGTCTTCTATCTAGGTTCTGGTGGCAGTAGCTTTGTTGTTGTTTCTTCTTGTGGTTAAATAAGTCCCTTTATACTCCTTACGGACCACAAAGGCTTGACTACCTTGCTTACTGCAAAAGGTATTGGTAGAGTGCCTTGTCGGATTGCTCGATGGACATCTCCCCTTCTTGCTTACAATTTTGACATAAAGTATCAGGCAGGTAAAGAGAATGTTATCGCAGATTGCCCGTCGCGTTTGCTGTCGGTGCCTTTGTCAAAGTATTATTGCCACACTCACACAAAGGTTTTTCTAAGTATTCAGCAGTGAGACGCGTGACTGGTCCTGTTGGTAATTATACTTACCGCCTTTGTGATGGAAAAGTTTGGAATGCTCGTCGTCTCATTCATGCTTCTCCACCAGAAGATTTTTGTCCGTAAATTACTCGTGTAAATTCCAGTGTAGAAATACGTAGTGTTATAAAACTTTTCTCTACACTGGAATTTACAGCAGTGGGTTCCTTACCCGTGTAGGCGAAGGGGATATCCTCTTTACGATTGTTCTATTGTCTAGCGACGAGTAAAATAGACATGAAGCAAGATTGTATAGAAAGATTTCGGCCTTGCTCAAGTTAAAATGCAAATTTATTTGAACTGTGAAGTTAGGTTCTTAAAATGGGTGGGCAACATCATTTTAAAATGCGTGTTAAAGCCACTCCAGTTATAGGTATGACACAATACGTCATCCTGTTCTTTCGAAAAGTTCACTCGTGCGGACCGTAACTTCATGAGGAAATATTGTCCAGCATTGTGCCATTATTGCAGTAAGTGGAAAACGACACTTAACCTATTTTGACTTTTGAATTGTATTTTTAACTATGGTTTAGCTTAAGGAGGACATACGTAACCTACTACCTTTCCACATTTATGGCGTTATACAATGTATGAAATTCTCTACAAGTAAGTAAAACATTAGATGGGAGCTTCTCCGGCTATTTGCGTTCGGGCCTTTTCCTTGTAATACATACACAACCATTTCACAGAAAAGGTTGGCTAATCTACTTCATTGTTGGGAGGCACTGCAGTCTGCCACGCTCTGTTTTGTATCAACACGTTAACGTTGTAGGTTACTGACCTTGAAGTCGGTCCCTGAGATAGGTACTTTCGTAAAATAGAATTAAGTTAACAATTTTTGTCTTACCTCACTAAAAAATTGATCATTGATTAATATAGCTGTAGTGTTCCCAATATATAGGCAGACTATTGTGTTTATGGTAACAAACTGTTTGAGCTAAAAAATTTGAAGGGGAAACAACAGAACAGCATTACTGTAAGTGATAGTTAGAATGTTTAAGTGACAACTGGTCAACTTTTATACAGATGAGCATTATGACCGTTTGTACATACCATTTCAGGACTGAATTGTTCATCATGTGACAGCCTTGAAAAAGACCCATTACAACTTTTCAGTTATCATTCCGTGTTCTATTTCAATTGCATTCGAATTTCGAACTCTAACGCTTAGTTTACATTCGACTTTATCATTTTTATAACATTTTTATTCCATTTGTTGTGTAAATACACCCTTAGTTAGGAAAATGTTCGAGATAGAGAGACAAATATACGCGAGAGACCAAGATTTTTGTTCGAAATAGAGAAAATTTCGAGATAGAGAAGTTCGAGATAGAGTGATAAAAATAGCTAACAGGGTACGTAAATGTCCATGGGACCAAGCTTTTTCTTCGAGATGGAGAGAAGTTCGAGATAGAGGGTAGTCGAGATAGAGAGAGTCCACTGTATTATGTTTGGTGTAGACATGAACGGATTCCTTTCTAGTGAGAAGCTCCTCGCAATCTGCTGCCCTTGCTCTTGTCAATTGGTCAGATACTAACTTATTATTATATCCCCTAGCCAACAACTATCCCTCTAATTCCTTACAGCGCTGATTAAACAAGTCAGTGTCTGAACAGATTCACCTAATACGAAGTGCCTGGCTGTAAGGAATGGCTTTCTTAGTGTGATATAGGTGGCAAGACTAAAAGTGCAAGTATTGATGTGTGTCCGTAGGTTTGACAAACAAGTCCGTTGTCAGTTTTCCTTGATTAAATACTAAATTGACATCAAGAAAGCTAATACTTTTAGTAGAGTACTCGTAGGTAAACTTAAACACTTGATTTGATCAATATGCAACATGGATTATAGAGGTGGAATACTTTGGTTACATCTATTTCAACACTTTCATTGTTAAGTGTTAATCCATCTTCAGTGAGTTCCTAGTGAATGCAGCGATCACAATACAACAGACACTACCTATAAACTACTTATATGGCATTCTTTGAAAATATTACGTCGCAAAGAGTAGGGGATATTGTCCTGCTAACCTCCTGGTGTCTGAGACAGTACTAAAACTTAGCCCTCAGTTTTTTACACAAATCATTGTTGCACCATCCTGTTAGAAGTAAACCTGTAAAGGTTCTTTGACTGTACTAAGATTAATCACATGTATTCATCAGAGAGGCTGGTCTCCAATTGCGTTGAGCTGAATGTCGATGTCCACCGGTGGATGATTGGGAGCTAATGTGGCGACTAGAGAAATTAAAGTATGTTAACATTGGAGGTCACCTAGCTCAGTTGGTAGAGCGCACGCCGTGGAAGCGTGTTCTTTTCAAAACTAAAATCGACGTCTTGGGAAATGTTTCCTTTGTGTCCACCACTCTGGTCAGCCTTTGAACGACTTTTCTTCGATACTTTCAAGGAACGTATTACACCCTGGTCGATAGGCTGTGTGCTTGAAGTGGTGTTTGGTGGAAGAACCACGAGCTCCACTGCTTTCAAACCTTTAATGATTGGATGCGCGGTTTCTAGATACAAATTTGTCAAAAAGTTAGGATTCGAAATATGACTTCTTCAAAATCAAAAATTATCCACTAATTAATGCAAATTAGCTCTTCATTGGTTTGAAATGTATTAAGGACTTAATTTTATATCATTTTACAAAATATTTGTAAAATTCATCATAAACATCTCGAGTTATAGCCCTTTGAATTTTCCACAACATATGGTCAACTTTTTTATCAGGCTCACATGACCAGACCACAGGCCGTGACGCCCAAATTTTTCTTACTAAAAGTTTGCCAGATAAAAGTTAGGAAAAGTCAGAAAGTTTCAGCAACTTAGAAGAAGCCATTCAAAAGTTATTAAACAAACTATGATTTGAACGACTTGGTTGGGGCAACTAACGAACACATATGACACTACAATATTGGGAGATCTTAAAAAAGCATTTTAGTTGAAACTGCCAAAACTCTTCAGGAGAAGGAGCTCTTGTGTCACTTCATCTTAATCCAATTAAGCTGTCAACCATTTCAACTTTATCTAATCCAAACCAAATGAGATATTCACCAGCAATGCAGATATAATTATTTTTATTCTTTTTGCGCCTTGTACTCCCCTTTAACAGGGGCTAGGGCGGTGCCCATATATATGGGACTGTTGCTGAAGCACAGAGCACTTTAAGACCGGATGCCCTTCCTGTCATCACTAATGACGAATTATTAAAATATTGAACGGTGATTTCATCAAGTCACAAACTCAACAAGTCAGAAAACAAAATGTGGAAGCGGCTCGTTGCCTGCGAGGCACTGTCATGGCAAGCCTCAAAAGCAGTGCGTGGTCCTTGATTGGTTAAATTATTACTGTTCGGATTTATTTCTGTCGACTACATCCATTAACAGTTCAGAAGTCTTTGTCTCTCTTTGTAAAGCTAAGGCTAATGGTTTAAATTGAAAAATTTTCAAATGGAAAGGTTTCAAATCAACTTTGCCGATGACTGTTTTTAAATTATACTGAAAGCGATCGTCCCCCAGCCAATCCCATAGTACAACGCGCGCCTTAACTTGAAATAGGCCTGTCCTATGTATTTCTAATCTACGTCCATATAATATCGAAGAAAAGAATTATTCAAAACAAGCCAAGCAATTGTATGAAAGTTTTGCCTTTTGAAACGAGAACCAAGATGAAATAGGTCATGTTATTTACTAGCCAAGTTTCTAATGTTAGTATTTAGGGAAGTAAACTATGAAATTGCTTACTTTGTTGAATTGTAGTAAATATGATTATTGTAAGGTGTCCTTGACATTTTCTGACGCACAAACTTTTCTCCATTTGGTTTTATTGAATGGTAGACAACTTAAATCTTTATATCATATTTGTGTCTTATGGTTAATTTTTAATTATTCTCTGCAGTATGTTTGTGCTGCATCATGTTTGTGTTGCAGTATGTTTGTGCTGCAGTATGTTTATGTTGCAGTATGTTTGCGTTGCAGTATGGTTGTGTTGCAGTATGTTTGCGTTGCAGTATGCTTGTGTTGCAGTATGTTTGTGTTGCAGCATGTTACTGTTGCAGTATATTTATGTTGCAGTATGTAGGTGTTGCAGTATGTTTGTGCTGCATCATGTTTGTGTTGCAGTATGTTTGTGCTGCAGTATGTTTATGTTGCAGTATGTTTGTGTTGCAGTATGTTTGTGTTGCAGTATGTTTGTGTTGCAGTATGTTTGTGTTGCAGTATGTTTGTGTTGCAGTATGTAGGAACGTTGCCATAAGCCTTTGTTGTAGATGCTGATTGTGCTGTGTTAGCAAAAAAGCAAGATGTAAGAAACGAACAGACGATGGGAATGTTGTAGTTGAAATAAATATGAATGTTTTAGAAATCATACGCATTATGTTGTGAGCAACATTCATTTCTACAACAATATATTTTACAATTTTTAAAAAATCTTTATTTTCTTTCTACGCAGTTTTACCTGGAACTTCAATCCTCAACCTCGAAACACATTTTGCCAACGGTACTTTTGTGTAAAATGATTTACGGAAGTCAGCGTATTTTGAAACGGAATAACAACATCAAAAGAAACAATAAAAACCACCTTCTTCGCTGGTCTGTCGATGATCATTATCTCATTATGTCTCTGCAACACCTGAGGTAGCGATCTTGTGACATCTGTCATCTCTAATCCTATGGGAGCTCCGTATTAGACAAATTTCGGAACAAGAAAAAGAAGGCAGTATCTCTTCTTGTAATTTGATGATCATTAAATCAGAAATGGAAGAATGACTTATGGTATGGTATTCTTATTGTTTATTCATGCTTCTTCTTGCAAACGGAGATCTGCGTCGTGCCCGAATTTGCCCGTCGGCATCTAGATGCCCCTTAAATACAATTTCGCAAGAATTGGTGGGTCACTGGTTTTGGTCCCGATGGGGACACATTTTCTACATCTATGGAATGCGAGCGGACACACTTGAGTGTAAATGAGATAGAACAGTTCTCCTCTCCAAAGACTGCTTGACTGGATTAGACTTCCAGAGCAAAAGTTGTATACACTCAAGTTTTCCCTTCTTTCTCATTCGCCCTTCTTTAGCTCATTTTCAGACCCTCCACGTCCACCCTCAATCCCAAAATGCCACAAAGACTCCTAAATACCATGGGAACTACTTAAAATTTTATGATTACAAGAAGTACCATTTTCCATGTCGTTGAACTCCTTAAGTAAACTTTTACCAATTCTAATCATAGCTTTATGCCTACATCAAAGTAAACAAATCACCGTACTTGACAACATGATATCCTCACATGATATACCATACTTTCTCAACAAAAGCCTATGGGTATGAGTGCCCACTTTATCATGCCTTTTGGTATTTTTTTTGTCAGAGAGGGCCTTGCATGCTCCAGTTATATGAAGAGATGTTTCATTTTCTTTACCACAAAGTCAACACTGTCGCAGGAGCAGTATAAACTCACGGTTCCTGAACCAGTTGTGCCAAAAAATTGGAACGGTCTGGTGTAAAGCCATAATCATAGAATTTACTAATTGTATACTTTACAACTTCAAAGCCTACATTTTAACATATCTAACAAACTTATTGACAAGAATATATCTTAGGTTGGTATAACTAAATTCTAAAGTCCTAAGTTAACAAATGCCTGCGTAGCTTCTTATTTATTTAGGATGAAGATTAATAGTAATAAATATATAAATGCTCACTTAAACAAGTCTCCAACTGTGGTGTATATTTCAAACTAAAAGGTACTCTATTTCTACAGCTGATCTGGAGTACACTTCCTGCAACCTTTGAATGCAAATCGGCTCTAGACAATATTTTATATAATTGAGTGTTTGGCTGCAAGTTTACTAACTGCAAGGCCTTAACACGAAAGGTAAATGCGATATTCTTTAATCAAAGATTCTTCAACAGATAAAGTATAAATAACGAAACAGACTTTAGATCATTGACAAGTTGAAACAATCTTGTAGATTCGTTCCGTCATATACTTGCTCTTTGAGATTTGAAAAAAAATCCTTCGAGTATTGAAAATTCGTCTTACGCGTCTTTTGTGTTGGTCGAATGGTCTAACTGTATACTTGGTCCGTGCGTTGGAGATCCGCTCTTCTGTATACTTAGTCTTTGAGACTTGAAGAAAATTCTCTGAGTAGTGACAAATCCTAATACCTGTATATGGCTATTGAGTGTGAGTCGAATGCTCCAAGTAATTAGAAACAGTCGTTCAATCCAAAGAATAGCTTTATTCTCAAATGAAAGAAGAAAAATCTCACTCGAGAGCCGATTCGTAGACATTAAGTTGATGATTCTCCTCGCGGTACTTCTCGGCAGGATTTAACTACTGCAATCCACAATGCAACAGGTAAGCTTAACACTCAATGTAAACAGTTATATTTATGCAAACAAAGACCAGACATATTGTAAACTTCAGCCAATCAAAATGCAATTAAACCAAATGTTTTCATCGATTATAACATACGATTTTGTTATATTTATAATTAATCATTTCCAGTAGACGAGTAGACAATTTGGTACGATTCGTGTCCTTATTTATGCAAATTGATATACTTGTATACCAGACGAGCTCTTTGCAACAGGTTTGACTTTTTGTCTTGTTGCCTTTGTAATTATAATTTAAGGGAAGGAGGAAAAATCCATTATGCTTAACAACCACAAACTCTTTGAAATACCTCTCGTAAGAAGCATATTGAAAAGGACATAAATGGAGACCCATATAAAACTAAATACCATTTAGAAATTTGAAAGTCTCTTAAAAACGTTAATTACATTCAAAGTTTGGACGTCTCTTTGTCATCCATACGAAAATTATTTCTGCACAAATCATCAGTACTTTAATGTAATACCCGCGTTAGTTGCGTGTAATATCATGCTGCAAGATTTAGATTTCATTTATTAAACGGTATCAGGGAGAATTGTTAAGCTTCAAATTTTGATTAATATCAAAGGATGGCATTTAAAAGAAGGAGGTCATTCAGAGGTCGCCCAAAGTAGTTAGCCTGAAGACAATCTTCACTGCTGATTTCCTTTTCACTAAATTAAACTATGTAGGGAAAGATTATTCGGTCTTTAATTAGCACATAGTTTTCAAATTTTGTGATTTTCTTTTAAAGGAAAGCAGGATATGCATCAGTTTTCCGTATTTTCATACCTTGGCTTCGCAAAGCAGGACGTCGAATGTGATGAATTTTAGGGTAGTGGAGGCTTCATATGCAGATCTGTTGCCGCTATGACAGCGTACTCATGATTGAACTTAGCTGGAGAAACGTAGTTTTAATTTAAAGATTCCTGAGCCACGGGAAAGGCCATCAGCATAACTCAAGTCTCGATCCAGTGGTGTAAGCTTTAGCTCCCTGTTGATGCTGGCATTCAAGCGGTAATCGTAACGTCGGAGTGCAGTGGTGTATAATAGGCAAGTCCTTCTTCCCTGAGTTTCAATAGTAAACCTGATTTCATCGGCAACCAAGAGGTAGAAAAATACAAAAAATAAGCAGGATTCTGATGAATCGCTAAATTGTTTTTAGAAGTGAAAGGGGTGGGCAACCCACACCCAGAACCCCGTCGGTCAAACCACTGCACGTATTGGAACATCTAGAGCAGCACTTCTGCCTTTTGATGTCTAGTGCAAGAGCTGTGCTACACACAAAGGGATCACTATTAGACTGCTGATAGTTTCTCAGTAACTTTATTCGGAGATTCGTTTTTCAACAGGCCATTTCTTTCACATTAAGTAGCAATTAGATAATATTTTTAGTCTGTGTTTATTGTTTTTTGTTCATAACGGTGATTTATCTCATTTTTTATCATCGCTGCCTTTTTGTTGTTTAGTGTTTATAGCATTGTTACACTTCATAGCTTAATACAGGAATTATGTATCTAACGTGTCTAAAGGTTCATTTTCTTATAGAGGACGATGCAAAGCGAAGGATAAAAATTTCAGATATCGTATTTCTCTGATAGTACATCAGTTCATCACTTTTGCTGAGTGAGTGTAGCTTTAGGGAGTGTTAAAATTGGGCAAGAGAAGCGTAACAATTTATTCGCGCGGCAGTATAGACTAGAATAAGTTGAGGTAAGGTCAGTCACATTTATACCTGCCCCTGATGGCGCGAATGACGATTAGTAATCCCTTATCCTACACTAAATTATAAAGCGCGTCACGCCAGGAAGGTTTCCAGCACTTACACTGATTTTTCCCTTTTATCTGGGCTCTCCTAGTTGAATTAGTCGGTAAACTATAAAAATATGCTTAATTCTTCACAAGTATTTGAGCTCCAGCACTGCACTTTGAAGTTATAAAATGTTTATAGTTTCTCTCATCCTCCTCCAATATAAGGATATTTTCCGAAGTCCGTATCTATGAAAGTGATGTCTAGATAACAAGGAATATCATCGAAAAACAGAGAAATGTGTTTCGTTGATATATTGGTTATGAAAAGGCGTTCGACAAAGTACGACTTGGAGATTTTTTGTTGAGGATGATGGATGCTATGGCCATCGATGAGAAGGAACTAAGATTGATAAGGAATATATGCTTAAAAAAGAAAGCTGCAGTTCGAGTACAAGATGTAAATACTGAATATCAAGCTATAAAGGGAGGAGTTGTCGGAGAAAATGCATTGTCACCAGACCTGCTAAACTTTGATCAAGAAGTGATATTAAGGGAACTGCAACGCCTAGGAGGTATCAAGATTGGAGGATCCAATGTCAATCACATTAGTACGGGCCCGGACGCCAACACAACATACAATCCTTACGATCCTTGTGAAACATGGATTGTTACTGGAGTTCGCGCAGATGCTCTCGAATTACTTGGTGGATGTTAACAAAATAACAGCATGATTTTGTCTTAATATGGGTAGTTATTTAGTCAAACTATGGTAACCCAACTTAAGTAGAAATTTTATTGCATAAGACCTGCGTTTAAGAAAGCATTTGTTTGTCAAAAACTACGGTTTGGCTACGACATATATCTCTCAATAAGGATCGCAAAAAGCCCAATAAGAACACAAAAAAGACTCTAACGACAAAATGAAATTAAAGCAAAGGGAGTGAGTACAAAAGCCCCACAAACAAAAGCAAATAAAACAACACCAATAAAGATAAAACTTACGAATAGGAACTTTCAACTGCTATTATCAGTGTCAAATGACTGAAAGCTATTGAAATGTAAACTAATCTAGACAAGCAATATTCTGATCCAGAAGAAACCCCTTTTCATGAATTATCTATGCCGTTATTAGATGCATAAATAATGTTAACACCTGCACTAAAAAACATACTGCAGACCTAGAACGCAATTGGCTCTGGATACTCGACGCAGCTGCCAGGGTAATGTTACATGATGCAAAGAGACGAAAACTTGACTTGCGTGGAACTAAATATCGATATCAGATATGTAAGACAAGCGGAAATTTTTATCATCAGTTATCATTGCCATAATCGTCGACGTCTTTCCAATTTCCTTGTTCACGGGTCAGGTGGTTTGACTTGGTTGTACTTCGCGTCCTGTTTTGGCAATTTAAGACTATTTACCCGTGTCTGTGCGACCAAATCTTCAAGCATACTTTAATTTAATTTTTTGCCACATTTTCTTTCCTGTACTTGTGGGAACTTGCACTTGTTGCTACTTTGTACAATACCCTGGTTCATTGAACATGGCCGACCCAAATTAGTCTTCTCTTCTCACCACAGAACACCATGTCTAATCCCGTAAACTTCTCCAACTTATATTCACTGGTTATCTTAACTAAATTGTTAAAAATTACTGAGTTCTGGGAATTTAAAGTTTAATCACAAGTGGGTAATTAGTAGCTAAGGGTTTGATCAATGTCCGTAAGCTTTAAGGGTTCCGATTTGGGAATATTTGAATGGATAAGAAAAAGATTATCGTGAAAATTTTAATAAGTAAAATCCTGCTTTATATGTGTGTCATGGAAAGTGAAGCTCTCTTAATTTGTAAAAGTTATGGGCGAGGAAAGAGCCTCACCCGTTTTATGTTTTGGCAACAAAGCCGTGATAACGTGTGCCAAGCTGTGACTATTTGTTCTATTTTATTACACTTATTCCTTCACGTTTGATACTATTATTAGTTAATATTATTATCTAGGACTATCAGTTACTGATTCTGTAGTATGAGGATATATTAGGTAGCTATCGAATGGTGACGCACAAATTGGAGTCAATATATAGAAGCGAATGGTTGGCAGTGGAGGCATCTCAAGCCACAGAAACTTAGAGAAGTTGAAGAGCAATAAACAACGCCTATATTTTTCAGAGGACGAGGACGAGGTGGCCTAATGGATATGGTATTGACCTAGAACCAGACTGTTGTAGGTTCGATCCCGATGTACGGTAACTCAGTGTAACCTTGGGTAAGTCAGTTTGTCTCAAATTACTCACTCGTGCAGGTGTAGCGAGCCGCATGCGTAGACATAAGCCATTAGAAAGAAGCATATACAACTTAAGCTGCAAGCAACGAAAGTTAAAATGTTTGCAGTGACAAGTTGACTTTCGAGATTTCAAAGCACCAAGCTTCAGTTTCACGACAGCTGTCATCGTACATGAGCACCTGGGGCATAAGCACACGGAATCCGTCGCCTGCATACGCAAAGAGTCTATGCATACACCCATAGATATGGATTTTCATTAATCGTTAAGTTGGAGAAGTTAGGTTCACTAGGTTCCTTAGTCAAGGTTATGATCAGTTGACCAAAACCGGATTTTTCTTCGTCGAATCATATAATTACTACAGTGGTAATCCTGACACCATCGGTGAGCTCATGGCAGTCATCAATACCAGGAGGAGAATGACTTACGCAAGACTGAGCTCTTGGCATGAAAAGATTCATGAATGCGGAGCCTCAAAGTTGCGTGGATCTTATGATATAATTGGGCGAACGTAACTTGTAGGTTGTCGAAAAGTGACTTACATCGCGCGTATCAAATTGTGCGATTAGTAAGTTTTACGATGTGGGCGAAAAGCTGAGATTGGTGGGGGCCTACTGTAGGGGGGATTTGTAACAGAACTATGCTTGTCGCGTTCGGATGGAATGTAGTGCCAGAAAGTAAGGGTGTTAATAGATGCCAAACACCAGCGGCCCTGGGGCATGTAATCAATGCATGTTCCCAGTCCTCAGGTGCCAAGGACTTACCTCTACTAGATGTCAAATCCCTAGTAAAGAATAGTGAGTATCCCGAAATGTCAAATAGAATTGTTTGCTTGAGAAACTATTATCTTGCTTCTCAGTAGATTTGCCACATTTTTACGTGTTGTTCAGGGAAATCGCCCAACGTAGCATTTTGCCATTTAATTTATAATATACAATTCGTTTTGAATGTTCCAATTTTTGTACTATGGCAACTATTTCTACGAGAAGAGAGAACCAGGCGTTGAAGAATTCATATGAAGGTTCGAATAAGCAGTCTTGATTTTCGTCCTATTTAATGACGAAGATGTTGGCGCTCATTTTTCCAGGTTGAATAACACTTGCATCAACACGAATGTCCTCATTTTACACCCCAGACAAAGATACATCACCGAAACAAATGTGAAGTAGCAAACTGTTCATCAGCGCAATTTTGTTTTAAAAGATGGCACATTTAAATACGAAACTGGAGGTAAAGTGCACTTTTTATTACTTGCATGTTTACTTGGTAGCTTAATTCAACTGTTTCTTGTTTACTTTGTGGTGATCTCATGTACTGGTATTAACCTGTGAAGTTTAAATTCTCTGACTTGTGGTTCGAAAAGTACGATGACATAAGAGTATATTAACGATGAAGGACCATCACAGCAGGTGTTACTGCACTATGAAAAGGGTAAGCGCTCGGTATGAAAGAAATTTCGGTATTTTGTAGTCAAACATCAATCCCTGCCAAACCTAGAAACAATTTATATTGCATTACAGATTTCTATTCCACCTAAGCTAAATGTTTTTCAATTTTGTCATTTTTAAAAATTCCTCACTAACACAGTTATGTGCAAATACCAGACAGCTTGGTCATTGTTACCAAAAGTACGTCTTTGCTCTTTCATGTCTTAGACTTTCAATAGACGATTTCATCTAGCGTAATCTAAAGTTTTTAATGTCCGATGTGTAGATTATTCATAGTTGACTGTACTTCAGACCAGCGGATGCAGATGGGACAAGGTTTAAACATAATGGGTTTTTAAATGAAATTGATAACTTGTAATAGAAAATGATTCTGTACAGATCTGAAATACAACTACGTACCAAGATAAGCAAAATACTGAAGCAAAAAACGGACTTCAACATGCGGACCTACGAATTTATAGGGAGATAGCAAACGAACTCATTCGGAGCATTGCCCACCCTTGCCAAGTCATATTAAACCGCGTATATAATCAAGCCGCATTAATTTAAGCCACACTTGACAAAAATTAGCATTTTAGGGGAGTTTAATTAGGCTGCAGGAGTCAACTGACAGTTTGAGATATAATGCTTTTCAAAAATACTCCTATTTTCTCCTCAACGCCACTTTTAAAATGTATGCATATGGGTCCCTCGCAATAGTTAGTGTGCCAAACGCGTATGATCAGTTTCGGAAACTTATATTTCTGAATCGAAAAGGGGGTGTCCTGAATATGGCATTTCATTATCTCAGAACCTGAATGGGTATGGTAGACAATGTAGGTGATCAACATCCGGCCTGGGATAGGAGTGGCGCCCACTCTTATTACAAATGTGACAATAGCTTGGATAAGGTGAATAGCTATGAAGCTTGCATCGACTGCAATATACTTACTTTTGCATTCATTCTATTCTGACATTATGACGGCAATTTGTCTAAGACCTAAAAGGTGTGGAGTGCCCTCATCCCCAAGATAACATTACCTTGCTACGCCCAGAGCAACGAAAGTGCAACATGGAAACTATATATCAAACGCACAGTCTCTATTAAATAACTACTAAAACCCTAAAAAGAGGTTGGAGGTTGTCATAGTCTGCATTACGACAGACACTCATGTAATGATAAGTTGGTTAATCACTCAAAATTTAAAATATTGCGTTGAGTAAACGATTTTGCTAAACGATTTCCCCGGACAATGGTCATAGTAACCGTCTGGTAAAAAGTAAAGTAAGTAAAAAGCTTTTAGCAAGGAATTTACATGAAACGTGAGGATTGAAGCACGCTTCAGAAAATAACACATGCGTAACCAACACGCATTTTGTTACTCTTGTTATTAAATGAAAAATAAAAACAAATTCCGACATTAAGTGAACAAAATATAGACGTCTCCATAAGAGTGGTGATTAGAGGTTGTCAAAGAACAGTTAAATTATATGCAGCGGTGCATCCATGCTGTATTTGTTTTTGGAACTTAACTTCCATTCATTCTTTTTAGCATTATGTCACGATACAGTCGTGGGCCTCTACTCTCTACGCCGACATGAAAATCCCTACAAACCACCCACAGTAATTCTTAACGGCAACTGAGCACACTCATACTAAAACAATTACACCACTTACCTTTCCTCTAAGGAAGATACTTCCTCTCTCTAGATTGCCCTTCTGTCTTTCGAGCTCTTTATTCGTTTCTAATATCTGACTCCGTTTCTAGCTGTGCCCAGGCTGAATTGGAGGTGTTAAGTTTGCGCTAAAACAGACATAACGGAATAATTGTATTATTGTTAGCTCTCCGAATAACACCTACAGCTGTTGCAAATGGCAATTTCGTATATACTTGATGTGGTGTCACGATTTAATGATTATAAAATATAAAAATTCTGCTTTTAAGAGCAGGTGATGTTTGAGTTGCGCTACCTTTTTCACACGAGACTGTTAACGTCACTCCTTTCTATTGTTTACAGCTAATGGCCATTTTTGCGAGTCAGAAATTAGAGAGTGCAAAGAAACAAGTATTAGTTATACACGTAAATCGTGACGGTACGTCGGTAATTTTTATGTCAGTATGCTTCCCAAAACTTTCATCGTGCCATAACTATTGAGATTAAAGATCGGTAATAGTATTCTGGTATTAAAATTGCTGTCATATCACCAATCGCACCGTTCAGTTAAGTCAGTACAATTAAAAGAAGCTAACCTTGACAAAAGTAATTCTCGGTGACGCCAAGATTGGTGAGAACGTCACTTGTGGATTTATTCTTTATCTTCTTGAAGGAATGATAGGAATTGGTATTTGAGGATAGAGTATATCTTGCAGTAAACGATGAATTTTAACCTTACGTTTCCTAACATTTAAGGAACTGAAAAATCTTTCTGAAGGCCTGCCGAAATTCTGACGAGAACATTACTAAAGTAGCAAGCAATTAGAGATCTTTACGTCAACTGAGAATCGCTTGCACTTTTACGAGCCCTCTTTGATGTACTCCGAATTACTTTAACCGCTACAGCATCAGGGAACATCTTCTTGAAGGAGAATGGAAAACTATGACTTATTGTAACTACTCTCTATGGTAGGACTTGCATAATATCCTTTTAAACTTTCAAGGGAAGGAGTTGCTAGTAAATATGGCAGTACTGTCTGTCAGTTTATTACGAAATTCGGTAATGTGTATTACTAACATTAATTCTTGTTCAAAACAAATTTTATTGAGAAATGTGAGATATCTTGAAACTGACGACATACGGCACTTAAGTCAAGAGAGCAGCTATATAGTAAGGGACAAACGAGTCAATATACACTGCATCTCTATATTCTCGACCTCTCGGTGTACTCCCCTGATAAACAGTTGGGGCAGTTCCCAAGGGTGTTCATTAATATTCTTTGCCCTTGTCCCCTCCTATTTTTGTTACGCAGCTCACCTCCCAGACAGACTCGCACAACAACGACAGGTAATATCCAATCAAAAATTTGGAAGTCATTCGAGGCTTTGTGCATTCATTATCTCATTACAAAATGCGTCATTCTTCTTCTGACACAATCCTGACCAAAGGGAAAGTGCAAGTCTGCATATGCTCTGAAGAAAGGTGCGAACGGGAAGACAAATGTCAGTAGCAATCAGAACGTACTTTATCATAGCAGCATAGGCAGCAGAATATACAGCCCCAGTCTCTTTTCTCATACGACTCAGCGGTAAATGTGTCGGTGAAATACGCTTGCGTTGGCCGACGACGCGTGAATCCATTATCAACTTGGCAACATGCAACAGTGGTGAGCAGCAGGCCACAACGAGGCTATGAAGGGACTCCCCCCGCCCCACAATTTATCCCAGTCCCCCTAAATTCTCCCGTCAAGATTCAACACCTCTTGTCTTCCAATAGGCCGTTGCAATTCAAGCCCCCAAACATTTATGATTCCCCCTCCCCTGGTGCGCTGGAAGTAAGGTAAGATATCTGCGTCAATACATATAGATAAATGTAGGTATATTGCACGAAACAGCGAAAACATTATGTACTTAAAAGCTTTTTTCGTCGGACACTCCTCAGAGTACGTATAATATTCTTATTTTGTACAAACAAACTATTATATGTAACTATATATTATTTGTAAAGGCACATTTTGAGTTGGAAGCCTCATTTACGTGAATAAAGGCTGAATACTGCAAAGGTTGAATACGTATTTTTCAGTGGTGTGTAGTACTATGCGGGTACGGTTTATCCCGTCCTCAGGTTTAGAGACAGAGCTGAATATTAAGATCAGCCAGTATATTTAACTAGGCAATTTAGGGCAAAGTTGCACTTGTTGCCTTGTCCAAGTAGAAGATTGGTTTCTAAGATCATACATGTATAATTCTAATATACTGGAAACTTTTATATAACCAAGAACACAAAACATGTTCTTGATTTAAATGGCTCTTTTGACACTGCAGCAGTTTATAGCTGGATGCCTATTATTTTTGCACCATTTAGAGTCTTCCAACCACGATCTTGCATTTTTAGAATGTAGAGTGTTCACAGAAATCACCATTAGGCATTTCTTCATATTGACAAGCAAAATCCATTGTGGACTCCCATGTACATTCAAATAGTGAATCCGCTGCAAATCCCGCCGTGCACATTGACAACGACTGATTAATATCTCTTACTTTGGGGTTCAATATTTCTTCGGAAATAGATTTCGTTCCTGCCCTCCCCATAACCTTAGTAATTCAGCCCCGAAGCAGCCCCGTATTGATAATAATGATCACTGTCACCAAGTAATTTCAAAAGGAGCACTTCAATCTAGCATAATGATCGGATTTGCGACTCACACATTTATTTAATTATGAGTCCATGTTTCGAAAGAAACTTCTACGACCTAAGCACCGCTCTCATACGGTATATATGATGATTTCCGATTCCTAGAAAGTTGGGTCCAGTAGATAAACTATCATTTTTAAAAGTTCAAAATTCATCATACCGCATAGTTCCTTAATGCCAGTTTCTACATCAAGTAGGTGCATCAATTAAGTCAGTAAGATTTTTTTCCTACTATGTGGGGTAGCCATAAACAGACATTTGTAAATTAGAAGTAATGTGTGACAAAGTTTTGTGCTGCTCAAGAGGGATACGTATTTAAGATTCAGTTTGTTTCTAGTCGTTAGTATTTAAGATGTTTAGATCTTTGTTTTTAGTGATTAATTGTGTGGAAGTGTGGTCTAAAGATTATAGCAAGAGAGTCTTACTCTCGTCTTGTAATCTTTATGTTAGATTTCTTGCAAAGACAGTTGCCAATGAACAGAATTGAAAAATGAAAACCTAGAGATCCTTCAACACGTAACAATGTATTGATATTTTGAAGTAACTAAATGGGCTCTATCTGTGTACCTTGTAATAAGGTGTTAGCACCAGACGGTGAGGGCATTACAACAAACTTATATACATACATATTTGCTCCTTTTCAAAAGTTTAGTTGGACACTCTCTGTCTGAGACAGCACCATTGCTACGCCTATTATGAAATACTGACTGAGCATACAGCTTAGGCGCTCTTCTTTTAAAGTGCTTTGTTGGAAGCTTGCTTGCTTGCTCGCTTGCTCGGTTGCTTGCTTGCTTTGCAGCTAAAATTCAACCTTTCTACATTTTGGTGATTTGACGAGCCCACAAAGATCTGAAACAGCTTTACTCATTATTTATTTGTGATCTCGACTTCGTTAGGATCAGGTTTATTCTAGCAACCCCTTTTATTTAGATTTGAAACAGTTTTCATCCACCCTTTGTATTATAAATACTTCTCAAAAACCGAACTGAAACGAAATATAAACTTTCAAAGATTTTTTCTGTTGTTTATTCTTGATGAATTCTTCTTAATGACTTTCAAAACTGATCGTTTGTTTTTAATTAGTGGTTATCTAAGTTGTAACTTGTTGAGTTACTTTGATACTCTAAACACTCCCTAAGGCCCTCGTAAAATCTACTTTTACAAAAGGGGAGCACGTGAAGTTTGGAAAATTTTGAGGAAAAATAGTGGTACAGTGCAAGGTCCGTAGTAGCAGTGGCCATTCTCATCTTCAAATTGTAGTGTCAGCAGTAAGCAGCACACGAAATGTACCTTCATCAAGTTGTATTCACGAAAAAGATATCAATAGTTACAAATCATATGGTTTTATGTACAAGATTGCACAATACTAAAATTGTAGGGGTGTACAAAGCAGGGGGTGACTTCATCACACAGCCCCGTTTAATGTATTGGTGAACAGTCCAGCAAACACTAGTACAAAGAAGATAGTCATTGAAAAAGAATGAACAGCTGAGTGTCAACAGTCGTTTGGTGATTTGAAGCATCACTTGACAACAGCACCTGTCTTGGCCGTCTTTTTCGAGATACTTTCATGGGGTTAAAAAATGCCAAGAAATAAACAAAGACCAGTTTTAAATTGATACTGTAAGTATGAATGTCTCTATTACTTTATAATTAATTAGTCCAGTGAGTACTTTGATCATACATGTTGGCTTTTTAAATGTATGTTCCGTGTATTCTGACTTCCTTTATTTTAGTTGCTACTAGGTGGTTGACAACCATTAAATATAATTGTTTAACTTTTCTCAACTAGAGATGTATTTATACACCTGTCTAAAACATAGTTTTGTTCCCATGGGTTACAGCCAAAACGGTATTTGAGAACAAGACAAAATTTAACTTCAACACTATTTCAACGCAGCATTTAATTGTTACTAAAGTTCGCTGTGCGCCACTGTCAAACAATGAATACAATAGAACTCACACAACAGTAGTAATAGTGGCAATAATGGTAGTAGTAGTAGTAGTAGTATTAAGTAGTAGTAGTAGTAGTAGTAGTAGTACTAGTAGTAGTAGTAGTAGTACTAGTAGTACTAGTAGTATTACTAGTACTAGTGGTAGTAGCAGTGGTAGTAGTGGTAGTAGTAGTAATAGTGACAATAGTGCTGGTAGTAGTTGTAGTAGCTAGTAGTAGTAGTAGTAGTAGTAGTAGTAGTAGTATATAGTAGTAGTAGTAGTAGTAGTAGTAGTAGTAGTAGTAGTTTTCACAAAAGATCTAATTGTTTACCACCAATTATGAGTAAGAATGTACTGTGAGACACAGTTTCAAATCAGAGGAGGAACCAAAGAGTTTTACACAGGCGCACACAATGATCTGCATTTACGAACACGATTGGGCTTATTCGGAGAACAGTTTTTAGCCCACAGCGCATTTTAGCCCATGACGCAGTGTCTAAAAGATCCTCTACAATTTCAAAAACAAAACGAAACTTTAAGCCTGCGATAAAAATCTGCTTTTTTACAAGCTTCCCCTCAAATAATCATAACCAAAGATAATCTCTAAACTAATAAAACGAGAAATTGCTTAAGGAGACTTTAACAAACTAATAGACTTCGACTTCAGTCACGTATCAAATAGTTGTTTACCAAAGCATTAGCGCACTGTTTATTGTAGTATTAATTTTCATCAATTAATTCTATGGTCAGAACTGAAAGGACACTCCTTTGCAAATCTCCATTTTCCAAATTTAATCAAGTCCTAAATAAGCAAAAACTAAAAGAAAAAGCCTTCAGAAGAATTAGTCTTACAGAAATCCATCAGAAAAACAAAACCTATATACTTTTTTATTGCACTTTAGCTTAATAAATACGGTTTATATGCGACTAAACCGGAACGCTCTTGAGTCCAAAACCACCTTGGTTACGTGGTGGCAACGATATGCTTAACATAGTGTACAAGAAAATCCTGGTCTTGCCCACTGGTACCATTTGATCACGAAACAGAAAACTCTTCAGGAACGGTGTTGATTACCTTATTCCTTTCAATTTTCGCCTCCCTATAATTTTCGCTCCCTTTAATTTTCGCCCTCCCGGGCGCCCCCTGGGGGCGAAAATTAAAGGGAGACGACATTTGAAAGGAATAAGGTACGTAGTTTTCTAATCAAAACAGTGCCCTTTTGCTCACATTCTGAACAAAACTAACACATTCTGAACAAAACTAACGTTTAACCAGAGTTTTTCAATAAAAGGGTTGAGTAACTCAAGCTGTGAGCCTCTGATGTTTTTGTTCAGCTTTTGGACTCAATTTTTTTAACACTGAAGTCAGTAAAGTATTTGTTGCTCTGTCACCAACCCCTTGAGCGAATATTTGAAGTTCACAAAGTCGGATATCTCTTTTCGAAGTTGTTTCGCTTAAAAACTTTGCTATGAAAGAACTGTATTACTGTATCTTCTTCAATGTAAATACGTTCTTATATGTTATACTTTTGGGGCATTTTATTTTAAGATTTTAGTTTCTTTTCACTTAATTTTCTTGTCTCGTTATTGTTTCATTGCATCAGTCGTAGGCCCTGTGCAGTGACTCTGTAGCAATATACAAACGTATGACGTTGGGCAAACTCGTCGGCATCGACTGATCAGGGCCTGGGTACGTCGGATTCTCTATGTTGCGAACTATTTTCGATCTTCCATCGGTGTTCGCTACATGGAAACTTGCTGTACAAGCATTCGAAAGTATCTTACAATCCGTATTTTCTTGGTTTTCGTACTGTTTCGTACTGTGCTGTTTTGTTTGACAAAACTACCGTGAGCTCCTACATCAATGAAGGGTTTGGAACAGGCTATGAAATGTCCAACATTTCAGTTCGGGTGTCAAGATGTAGAAGAATGTCCAAGTACATGTCATCATACTAATTTGATTTTTTGTTACGTACGCTCTCCATATTTATCCTTTAGTTTGTTTTAACTGTCTTTGCAATTTTTCGTTTAGGAAGGAAGTGAATACGTCTTTCAGGAACATGTTGGTCCTTAAAATCTTGACTTGTTACCGCTTCCAGGAAAACGGCTGGCCCGCAATATTTAAATGTTGACACCACCAAGGTACTACTCTCCTATTGGTAGGGGCATAACTAACAAATTTAAGTGACAAAGGAGTTCACGAGCTCCCACTGGCAATGTATTAAGACCCCTAGGAAGAAAAGCACGTCCTAGCTCATGGTTTCGTGTCCACCCCAATAGCTAAGTCACGATTTCAAAGCAACTCTGCTGGCATTCCAGAGCTTGGCTAAGTAGGCCTACTGAACTTAGGTCTTTCTCTCCGATTCCTCTGAAGCAGGCCTTGGGTTTTTTGAAACTGAATCATAGAAATCACAGAACGGAAAAGAGACAGGCCTTTTCTATAAATCCATAGTTTTACAAATGATTCACTTTTGTGAATATCCTCATTTCTTTACTTTAATAGACTATTAATAGACTTCCATCCTTGTAAAATCTGTTGTATTCATGATACAACCATGGGCAAACATAAAGGTATCAAATTGGTACTTTCCCCTTGAAAGCCGCCTAACAAAAGCAATATAGCAGGGAAACATCAAATAATCTCCCTTTTCAATGTCTTTAAGTCCCCTTCCTCCTAAATGTAAAACTGCTGCTGTGTCCGATGAATAAATCTCTACTAACCCTGAATCGGGTTCAATGTTATAAGTAATGGAAATGATAGAAGGAGTGGTGCCATTGAAGAAAGCAACTAAGCTATAAAAGAAGGCAAGCAAGGTCCTTCTCCAATAATAAACAAACTTCTTCAGGTCACCACTGAAAATTGGCTAAAATTTAGCCAATTTAGCCAATTTTCAGTAGTGACCTGAAAAAGTTTGTTAGACGAAACTTTGTCAATGAAGTTTCCACATTTGCCACTTTACTTATAATAACAACAACTATTGGTGACAAAATATTCCAATTGTTGAGTTATTGATGTCCATGCATTAATACAAAGAGCAAAAATCACCCAAACCGGTTAATAATTGACAAAATGTGGACTTTATCTTGGACGCTTATTTATTGTGAAAATTAACATTAAACTATAGGCTACCGACATAAAATGTCTTGAGTGGACACGGTTGCCACAAATATCATTTGAAAAGGAAAAGGGTTGGTGGATAACTTTTTAAAAATCTACTCTTACAGGTTATGATGGATTTTTAATATTACACGTGGAAAGTTTGGTCGTCTAAAAAGGCAAAGGTTAGATACAAGTCCCCATTCACCAACCTCACATTCCTAGTTCATGATGTTCTCAACGTAGACGATCAACGATCAACAAAATGGTAAGCTTACTTACGTAAATGCCTGACAGGTCGACTCCCTCAAGCACATACTCTGCTGGTCATATCATGTTACTTCTTGAAAGCTTGTAACCGAGGAGATTTTAATAATAATTGCTATTGTCTGTACCCTGACTGGCATCATTCGTAAAATTCGCCTCTTAAATTCTAATTAAAATCCTTAAACTTCTTTGAAGAAATAGCCCACCCCTACCCCCGTTTGAGAACTATCCTTGTATTGCAGCAACTAAGATATTTACAGAAAAGTATTTCCCGTCTCAAGGATGACTGTTGCCATGGCTTTAAAACGTCAATCAAAACGTCAACTTGTTCAGAAATTCATAACGGCCTTCAATGAGGGGTGCTTTCTGTGAATTACACTACATCCTTTCATAAGGAAAGTGAACAAAAGTGAAGATGGTAGCAGACATGGGCCAGCCTAAATGTAGGGAAGGCCAACCTGAATCAGAATATTTCGTTTCGTCTTTAATACTGTCGGCTACTTAGAACAATGTAACATCTTTCTTAATTAATAAAACTTACAGTACACTAGTAAAGCTGACAATCATAACAATACAAGTTGGTCTAATAAATAAGATAAACGTTAAAATTGTATAAACGTGCTGATGATGTTAACTCATTTTCCCTTGAAGATACCCTTAAGAATGAAAATATAGAATCAGGTGAGGATGAAAAAATTTATGAAATATATTTGAAAATCCTTTTGAGTTACGTTTAAAAGCCTTGGTGGAAAAAAAAAAAGCTTTTTCAGCTGGAAGTAAGGAGAAGCATTAAAACCTAAAACGAACAGAAATTATTATGTATATAAGGGGGCTCGTCTCTTCCACAATACCTTGCTCTTTACGCTAAAGTATTTTCAGTAATTTCAACTATTTATTCTACAGCATTAGTGATTCAGGGGTCATTCTTAGAAAATTGGGACAGAATTCAAGCGTTAATGCAAAGAGCGAGGTATGGAAAGGAGGCTGAACCCCCTCATATACGTAATAAAAATATAAAATATAGATGTTCTTTACTTAAGTTAATTTGTGAGTAACGTATATTTATTACTGGGACACAACAAAAACGCTGTGCACCAACATAGTGGTAGAAGTATCCTATGACCAATAAACACACTTACCCATGTATCTAAGGGGCTGGTCATAAATCCGGTCATCTTGGATTCCTTTTAGTAATCCATGTTTAAACAGATCCAAAGGTTCCACAATATCACTCCTGACCCTCCAGACTGCGGCAAGGGGTGACTTGAATTGGAATCTCCAGTACCCTTGCACAGGGGTGTTTTTCACTGCCGAGGAGATTGTACCCTCTGCAATATTAAAACTGAATCTTTCCTCAGAGGAATCCTCTTCTTCCTGCTGTGAACACCCATCTTGGGTACGGTAATGGTTGTGCACATTATCCGACAGCTCGATTTCGATTTAAAATATTTGGTAGCTTCCGCAGGCTTCCGACTACTTTATCAGGGGAGTGGATTCTCAAGACGGCTGTTTAAAAGAGGTTTTTCAGGTGCCCAACCACCTTAGTCATACAGGGTGACCCTTGTTGCGTTGGTTCCCCCTTTTCTAGGGTTGAACCTTGATGACGCTATCACCCTCCCCACTCTGGCGGGGACTCTCAAGATGGCACTCGGGTCTTTTTTTAATTTGGCCTGACACAACCCTTTTGAAAGTAGGATTCTCAAGACGAAGCCTGCGTAAGTTGTTTACTACCTGAAGAAAAGTTTTGAAATTTCCGCGTGGTTTCTACGTCATCACCCTTTATGCCGACTAGAGGCGATCAGAAGCGACCTGAAGCAAACAGAAGCAAACAGAGGATCGCCCCTCCCAAGTGGATGACTCACAATGTCTACTTTCATTGAGTAACCGAAGGCTTTTAAAGTTTTTCTATTGAAAAACTCTAGAGTAACAAAGGGGAGCGGAGGAATGGGGGATTAGCTCTTGGCGTGTTTCTATAAGCAAGTAAGCTCGAATGAAGACAAAAATATTCAACTTTACTCCTCGACTCTGTTCTCTTACTCTTTCCTGCCAACTGCTCCTAAATATTTCGTTTCGATAATCAAGTAAGCTCGAAGGAAGACAAGAACGTTTGGCTTCACTCCTCAACTCTATTTAATATTACGATCAGAATGCAAATCTTTCTACTCAATGGCACTTACCAAGGGAGACGTACCAGAATTGGTTTTACCGAACATTACTGAATTTTTCTGGTGGAAAAGTATTTGCTTGCACTCGGAGCCCTTTCGTTTTACTTTCTAACGAGGCCAAGTTGGCCCCTTACTACATCAAGCCCTCGACTCATTGTTAATCACAACTCCCTCCTATTCTTTTTTACTTTGATTTCTTTCTCCTTTTGAAGATCAGCGTATTTGCTTTTGGTTATGAATATGCCAAATGGCGTTTTAAAAGATCTTGAATTCGTGAAACTGGGGTAGTTCTAAGTTGCCATCTGACCATCACGATGCTTAAGAAAAAGTTACGATAGTGCATTTTCGACTGAACTGTCAACCAAATTGCTTTCTCCTCGTTTCTCTGTAAACAAACTCACTAAGAATCCTTGTAGCCCAAATTCTAGTATTGATTATGAATATTGTCCCAGCCCAACAAAATATATAACACCCGTATACTTATAGGTTACGTGAATGATGGTAGCCTATACTGACTTCGTAGCGCAGTGGTAGCGGCAAGACTGTTTAATCCGCGGCAGCGGAAATAGCATGAACAACTATAATCACTACTAACAGCTTTGTAGTTGAAGTCGAAGTGAAAGTGTGTATCGATAAATTTACAGATCTGGTATTTATAGCATAAGGAATAAATAGTAAACAAGTGGATATGTAAAGATGATATTAATGACAAAATTTATTGCAAGGGCTAATCATAGCCTCATTTGCACACATATCAGCTTGTTTTTTATAAACGATTTTGAGAAACTAAGGCTATTAATATTAGTGATATTACCAATAACGAAATAAAGATGATGACAAATATACAACTTTTGATGTCTGGCCAGCCAACATTCCCCAAAACTTCAACTTCACCGTAAACAATAAACAATATCATTCGTGAGAAGAAAATTGCTGATTTTTGCAAGGTGATGAATTAGTCGTCATGCTAAAAAGTTTTAGACGTTTGTATGACGCATGTCTCCGTTCCCTGTTTAGCGCTAAAAATTGGATACTCACCACAGAGGATGAAGAATGTTCTTCGAAATGTGTATGGTATCAACATATTAAAAGCTGTCTTGTTTTATTTGGTAGATTTAATAATAATAGTAATAATGAGAATTAATGATGATGACAATAATAAAGATGGCATATATCTAAGCACAACCAAAGGTATTAATTATAGCATGTTGAACATGCACGTTTGCTTATTACACACAACAAATCCTAATTAACTGTTT
This sequence comes from Alatinidae sp. Z8VKAUB7J3, assembly GCA_010016025.2. Taxonomy (NCBI): domain Eukaryota; kingdom Metazoa; phylum Cnidaria; class Cubozoa; order Carybdeida; family Alatinidae; species Alatinidae sp. Z8VKAUB7J3. The sequence goes on from JAAAKM020721499.1 coordinate 8,509,814, forward strand.
GTTTGTACATATTTACGTTTTGAACAGAACTCTAGAGAAATAGAAAAGTATGTCACCACCGGGGATCGAACCCGTGACCCACGCTTTCGCGGCAGTTCGGCCTCTAGTCAGAGGCGACTTTTTAAGAAAGTTGTTCGTCTAATTCGTCATAAAGATATTATAAAATATGTTTAAGACCTTAGGTTTAAGGTCTACGGAGTTTTTATGTTTAATTTTTTGCCTAAACTTTTTGGATATTGGAACTAATGAGACGCAGTTTATGAAAAAACTGTGACGAAACAAGTATGCAAGAAAGTGTTTGGGCACCTTACAGAAAGGGTCGGCATCATATAATTTAAAAGCTTGTGTTCTTTTCCTTGTTTTTTAAAAATGCAAGACTAAAAAAATGCAGCTCCAATTTGGCCCTGTAATAGAAATCAAGGTATTTGCTCAGTACACGTTATTACACCGCTATTTGGAAATTTAAAACCTGTGACCGATGCTGATGTCAACAAAGTACTAGGAGTGCTTGTGGGCAACAACGACAAACCTTTATGCTTTTCCCTTTTAAAAGAAGTATAATAATCAGCCAGGTATCATTTACTTTGATGATTCGACAAAGTTGACACCAGCGTTTTCAGGTATAAGTTAGCGTGTGATTTGTAGCTTAGATATGAACAAACAACTCCCAAAATGTTAAAACTGTAGAAATTTTGAGTCTGCAGCCTTTTGGTTTGGGGAAGTACTCGACAGTCTTGGTGTTCGACGAGGTTTTGCATTTTTGGTATAGTTTTTACTTCAAACCTAGATTTGATGTTTACCAGTGGAGGACTGGAAGCTAATGAAACGCCTAGAGGAAACGAAATATGTTGCCATGGAACTTACCATAGCTCAGTTGGTACAAAAAACCGTAAACAATAAGGTGGTACTAGGTTCGAATCCTCATGTTGGAATATTCATATGCCCTAATAATTATCTCATTTAATGAAATAAGTCTAAACCTCTGGACCTGTCGCTTCTGTTACGTGACGGATTAGTAAAATGAGAGTTGGAATATGAAAGATGATCGGAAAGAAGCAGTAAATAATAGTACTTACTTTGCTTGCAAGACCAGAGCAAACATACCAGCAGCCAAGGGAGCAGCGGATGACTTATATCAAAGCCCTAGCGAGTTGACAGTAGCTACGAAGAACCTGTCTGGGCCTTGACTGAACTTTGCCTCGACAGTAACTTACGCTTTTGTTTGTCCTGTTGTAATAGCCTCGTATCCACGACCGATAAGGCAGGGGGCAGAGAAAACAGACAAACAAAAACAAAATGAAATTCTGTGCTTACGGTCCTTTAATACACTGATAAATACTAGCTCGATAGAAAATATGTCACCACTGAGGTTTAAATACGGGCCCAAGTTTTCTCAACGTGTGCGCTACACCGGTAGCAGAACTGGAGGGGAGGGGCACTGGGTTAATGGTCTTCCCCTTTTCACAAACTCATGAAAAGGAAAGGTAGATGGTGGGGGGAATGCATTTGTTCAACAGATGAAGGGGAGTGACATTTTCTGGCCTTCTAGAACTGCCAATTTTCAAAATTTTTAGCATTTTAAATGTTAAATATTTGTGATCAACATACCTCAACTTCTGAATCTCAAAAAAGCAAAAGTTAACATTTCGTCAACTTAGGATCAAGCAGACTGGGGTTTCTCTCAGTTTATTTTATATTTTCCGCCACCAAAGTTACTGATAGATCTATCTGCATCACCTATCCTAACTCTATTTCTTGGTATATTTCTTCACAGCCTGCTAAAATTGTGGTTCTCTTCTCTTTCTCAATGCAGATCACTTGAACACCAATAGCCACAGACAACGCCATCGTGTTCTCATCGGGCGCTTGCTACAACCGCTGGACACTATACGTTGCTCACAAGCAACTCCGCAACATATCAGTCTCTCCTAAACAAAGGCCGTGCTAATACAACGGCATGAAGATATAGGCGACTACTGATTCGCCCATTACGAATGCAAGTCAACAGTTAGCGTCGACTTACTTAATCTTACAATCATGCCCATAATAAACAACAGCGGTTTGCATTGACGTTTACATGTACAATAATCCACCTAAGTCGTAACTGTCATGATTACCACAAGCAACGCCCTTCATGGAAAACTTTACATCAGTTTCTTTGTGAAAACCTGAACCATCCCCACGTATCTCTTACTCCTGTAAAGAGTAATCCATTAGTTTTAAAAAAGTAAGCCTAAAGTAAAGAAGATAACGATTCAGCCACGCTGTATTCATGATTCAGTCTGTAAAAGCCAGCGTTTAAGTTTAACTATATCTTTTAAGTTTTCGAGAATTTAGATGCACTGTAAATTACCTTTTCCCTTTTGACGCAGTCTAAAAAGAATTTGAAACTTCTTTATGTTTTGTTTTTTGAGAAAGTTTCTTGGACGATTTTGTGGAAGTAACAAGTAGGCTACCTTAATAGGAAAAAAGCTGTCAGAGAAAGTTTTTTTTCACGGAGAAATCAAAAAAAGAGCCAAATATCATCATCTGGTAGTTGCTTTCCATCCTCACACGTTTCCTTCGAGTTCGTTATGCCACCAAAGCGTAAAGGTTGAAAAGACTTTATAGGGAGTCTATCGCAAAAAAATATAACCAATCAAAAAGCAATCCATGAAAGCATCCTCGAAGGTAAGCTTTACGTATGTAGCGTGGGTTCATACCTGGCCTTTCTTGACTGATGTTCCTGTAACAACCATTTTGTCGTTAGGACTGTAGATACACTTGACTCTAAAAATATAAAAGGGCTTTTAAATACTTTGCTACATAGTTTCGAGTACAGTTATTGTAACCTTTTCAATACCTGATTATGTCAAAGTAGGTAGGATTGATAGACAAAGGGATAGACAAAGGGACAGACGGAGAGACTGGCAAACCAACAAAGAAATTATCTCATACACAGGAAAAGCTGTGGAATTCGTAGCGAACAGTCATACTTCCCCGTGGCAAACCAGACCCACATCTAGACCGTGCAAGTTTGCCAGCTATGTTATTCCTACAACGAAAGAACACATGCCTCTCTCAAACCCAACGTTGAATCACATGAACCAGTTTAACTTTTAAGTTCTCTGAGATTAGATTTCTAGCTATGTTAAAATCGGGACATGCCTATCCCCATTCGCTTAGACTTGATTTCAACAATACAGTACATCAACTGTTATTCCTCCCAACTGCATGTTGATACTCCTCCCAGTTTGCAGAAACCTTATTTCATTGATAAGAAGTAAATGCAAGGTAAACAGTTTTGAAATGTTACCCCTCTTATTTGCAACAAAATTCAACATTTGATGTTTCCTGTTTGCCGCAGGTTTATTATTCACCTGAAATCAGTCTCTTATCATTGTTTTAGCGTCTTTGCTTCAGTATTACCCGATTCCTATTTGTATGATTTGCATCCATGAGCAGATTGCCTAATGTTGTCTTCACAGTGTAATGTTCTTGTGTTGAGATATGATGTTCACAGCACAGCTTTATCTCAGTTTGCTAAAGTTGCATACTTACCAGGATGGTATACACAGAATATGAGAGGACACAATCCAGAATACTTCGTTAAATCCATCGTGCTTGACAATAACTGGTTTCTCTGACAAGGAATCCTTTGAGCTGTCCTCGGCCACACTTGAAAAGAACGACACAAAGACAATTTAGTTATCGATGAACTTTGCACGCAAGAAAATTTGAACTTAAACGATTTTGTAGTCTGATCCTCCTTCAGAGCGCATGTCGTGAGGATGAATTGACAAAATTCCGAGGAAGTATGCTCTGAGAAGTGCGAGAAGGAAACAGCACAAAGATGATTTCGCCGCTTCGTGCAGTGTTAATGTTTTGTTTTCTAAGCAAAGTTAGTGATATACTAAAACAGTAAAGTTTTAAGTAAAACATTACAGAATCGCGTAAACAAATCCAAGTCGACACATCCCAAAACAGACTCGGTAATAGGATATCATTTGATTGAAAAGCCATTATGTGCTGATATCCCGGCAGGAGGATTTGTTTAGAGTATTAGCCAAAGCCGGATCTCCTTTTCATCTTGACGCTTTAGAGGCCACGTTTGTCAAAATAGAGAAGCCAGTACTCTGTCACCAAATAGAATTTGTTTTCAATTTACGCCTTTTTCAATAATGCTAGTGACAGAAAAGGTGCGACTTTTATTTTCCAGGACATGTTTTGGTCTTCTCTTTTCCTATAAATTCATCACAAAAGTTCGCCACAAAGGTGTTGAAATAGGTTATGCAGCACATCACATCACATATCCTTCATCATAAATGCCGATTTACCACTTTAGAGTAGATATTGGCACGAATGAAACTGATGAGATTTCAAGTTGATGTTAATACAGGAGTCCCCCCAAGCCATCTACAAACAATATGAATCACTTCTCTTGTCTAGTAAACACCTAATAACCAGCCGCGGTCTTAATATCAGCCCCAAACCTCCTTTTGACGTCCGAAAGTACTTGTGTCGATTTGATTGCCCGAAAGCCCTACGACTAAAAATTATCACTTGGGTAACTGCATCTCATCAGGCGATAGGTTGCGTCAAAGTTCTGCACAACGGAGGGTGGGCAGTAATGTTCTCAAATATATTTTTAAAAGTTTTTACCAGTGTTAGTATCTGAGCAAGAAACGTATTCCATAAATCAATGCTACATGCTCAACACGCTGCCATTTTATGGGCGTTAAAAATCTTGACAATATTCTGTAAATGTTCGACTTTTGGCATGTTTTTCCCATATTCTTTACGACCAAAAACCTATTAGTTATATTCCTTTTAAAAACTATATTCTTGTTCCAAGTGGGTAACTGTTCGAAAAAAAGTCACAGACGGTTCATACAACTCACGTACTGAAGAGTTATGAGGCATTTAAAAACTAAGAAAGCGAAAGAAAAGTTCCCGGCAGGTCCAGAAATAATGCACGGAGATTGATAACCGGGAATATCAGAAAAGATGCGAATGGCCGGATTAGAAGCAGATTACAAAATTACAACACGTATCGGCCGCAGGAGTCATGGATGTCGAAAATAATATCATGTCCCCCCTTCTCAAAGGAAAGTGTTCCATCCACCCCCATAGTTCTTTTTATGATAGTAAGTGATTTACAGTGGTAACAATGTCTATCGCCCTAAGCCATATTTAAATGCCTCGCCTATAAAATAGCGTTTGATATTCTATTTAAAAACATCTGCCACTTGCCCTAAGTCTCGTGTAAACCGGATTATGAGAAATAGTCAAAAATTCATGTAGCTTATAAAGCGATTTCTTCTACGAAGTTGAGAAGACGAGCTTAATGCGGCAAAACTGTCTGCAAGGCTTATATCAAGTGGGTTATTATGCACTATTTCTTGAAGGACTGTTTTAAGAAGCTATGGATGAAAATGAACCCAAGAGATTACATCTCCATCATCTTTCGGTTCCATTTGGACGTCCCATTTGCCTCCTGGTGCTTTATCTGCATGTGATGCCAACCAGGCATTACTCTATGGCTGTAAATTGTTGAAAATTTTTGTCGTTTAGGTGAGAAATATTTCGATATGTCCTTGAAGATATCTTCTATTTAGGAATGTGTATTCAACGGCTTGAATGGGTGCTGACTACTTAGTAAAAATACTTTTATTTGTTTTAAAGAAAATTTGCAAATTGAACACAGAGGTGGAAAAAAATATCACGAAAATGGTAAATCACTGTTAAATGATGTTTCCTTGTTGCATCACTGGACATTTTCTTTTTGTAGATTCTACAATAACTGTATTTCTGTCTGAGCCCACTTTAAGAATGCTTTATCAACTTCAAGGAGCACCATTCTGTCCTTGATTATCTCTATTTAAATTCTCAATGAATCGAATTTTGAATGTCACACGAGTGGACTTTCAAATCACTAGTTTCTCTGGAAAGCCATGCAAATTATTGATAGACTCACAGCATTGATATTATGATTCTCTTAACACAAGGCATCAAACGCTGCATATCAGCTTCATATGCTTCCATGGTCTGCTAAGCATTGTTTCAATCGCCGTTATCTTTCAATGCTGTACAACACTGTTGCTTTCTCCCACACCCTCTACATTGCATCCTTCTGAAAGATTCTTACTAATACTGATAAATTAAAAATCCACTCCACTTTTTTCGTTTTGCAAAATGCCAACTCACATATCCAATTTGGACATTCAATTCAAAGCTCAATAGTCTGTGCATAGCAGATCCTACTATAGCTGTTTCTAAACTTATAAAAACACAATCAAAAGATTTCAAGACATGATTGGAGCCAACTTCTTCAACTCGAGATGTCTTTTCATTAATTTTAAACAAAAGTAAATCAACTTCATGACAAAATGTTAAAATATCATAGCCTTAATATATATCAAGTCTGTGTCCTGATAATAAACTGCATCCAAATGATAAGTTCTGACATCAAAGATTGATGTACCCCTTGCCACAACTGCTTTTATTTCACCCAAGGTGCAGCTCTTGTAGTGTTTTCGATAAATGATTTCCCCTTGCATTCTATAGCGATCTATCTAGCAGAGGGATCCCTGTCCATAGTCTAAGCCTCGCACCTCATGAGCAGGTGGACAGAGAGAAGACGAGTTTGATATCAAACCCACTATCAGTCAATTAAAGCATGGGACCGCCAACAAGTTCCAACATAACCTGCCCCATGGTCAATGTGACTATCCTACATACCTCGTAAAGCCTCCTGTAAAATCTATGTTTTTAATACCGGTAACAGAGGAAGGGCTTGCCAATATTGGTCAGCTTTTAAAGAATGGGAATTCCCCGGGGATCGATGAATCGTCTACGAACATTGTGAAAGCTATTTTACCGAGTACTAATAAAGTAATGCGTCATTTGACAAATCTGTCATTTAGATCGGGAACTTTTCCGGATTCATTTAAGAAAGCAAAGGTGGTACCACTGTATAAAAGCTCTGACCGGAGTAATTGCACGAATTACAGACCAATATCTATTCTTTCAGCCAGAGATTGCAATGAAAACATGGAACAAAAGGATTCTACGGACATGTTAACTTTGTCGTAACATCCAGCTCTTAGGGAGCTTACACACCAAAGTGGCACGTCTCAAAGGCTACGTCGCAAATGCCACGTCGCAAATGCCACCAAAAATGTGCTTCCAGACTGAAGTGGCAAATGCCACGTCGCGTGTCTGAAAAATACTTGCTCAGTGGAGAGATGTATTCCTCTGACGAAGACAGTGTTATTGCTCTTATGGGTCTGATAGTCGGTGGGAGAAACGTAAAAGGAGATGGTGGGTACATCTAATATCAGACTGGGAAAGTTGACTAGCACAGCACTTTTAGAGTCAAGGAGAGGTTGGTGTCTACATCGGACAGTCTGAAAATTGCAGGAAAGTTATGATAAACTCGTGACGTTACAGATTACATGTGAACGTTTCTCACATTGGGACCGACAGGAATGAATGTTTATTGCTAAAAGAGTCTTAAAAGGGGCTCGCTTTTGAAGGGCATGATATTTTTATGGATTTCTATCAATTTGTATTGTTAAATTTAGTAGATTTTTATGGAAATATTGCCGGTAAGCGTAGCCGATTTTCTTTGTGAAAATGCAGAGAATACTTAGCCTGTAGGTCTATAACCTTAGGCATCTATTACCATATTATTTTGGGTTTTTGAGATTTTCAAAATATTTGAGGTGAAGATTTTAGTGTCAATCTTTCGCGAATTCTCCTCCAGTCAGTGGGTACGGGGAAATTAATTAATTAATAATATTTATTGTGTTTCGGCTTCGAGCCAGTCAGCGCCGTTTAATTGCAAGCTATTGTGATAATGCTCCACTCTTTGAGAATTATATATAATTGCAATGTGTCTGCTGAGAATACTATATATATTTGAAAAGTTGGTTTGTGGTACAAAACTTGCATATTGCGTTGAGTAACGGATTCATTTTGCTAAACGTTTGCGCCATACACTGATCACAGCAATCGTATGGAGTGAAATTAGAAAGCTATCACGATGAATTTATAGGAAACGAGAAGATTGTGTTATTGGCTTCCTAAGTCGCAATTTGTTATCAGATTCTGTTGCCACAGAGCCATATGTACGGTTTAATATTCGCCTAATCTGTCCAGTGTTTGAATTGAAATAAGGGTTTAAAAACGATCGTTTTATTGATGGACCCATTAGCCTCAGCCATGACATTGAATTATAGTACTGTTTTGGAGCAAGTTGGTGAAAGAGAGAACTGAGGATCATCGTCCAAGTGTATGCTTTGTATTATTTTAATCGGTAACCACCAGGAACAGTCTAGTCGACTACCACTACTAATAATAGTATCTGCTTACAACAAATCCGTTATTTCTAGAGTTTGATTATTTTGTCATACGAAATCAAGGACACACTCCTAAGTAACTGGTAAGATCGTATATTTATGAGTAAAGAAACGTTCTCAGAATTTCGTGTTGTAACGTCTATACGACGGTTGGGTGATAAGGTGAGATAGACGAGACTGAGATGGTCTGGCCATGTGCATAGGAGGGATGAGGTATATATTGGAAGGAGGATGCTGGGGATGGGAATACCGGATAGGAAAAGGTGAGGGAGGCCAAAGAGAAGGTTCATGGATGTGGTGAGGGAGGACATGAGGGTGGTTGCCGTGACGGAGGAGGAAGCAAACGATAGACTGGTGTGGAGACAACGGATCCGCTGTGGCGACCCCTAAAAGGGAGGAGTCATGCCGGAATGTGAGCATTTTAATAGTGCCATTGAGCCTAGTTACCACTTTTGAACATATTGGAAATGCGTTCTGCTCGCCGGAGTGTGAGCAATTCAATAGTGCCAATGAGCGTAGTTGCACTATTTGAACATACTGGCAATGCGTTCTGCACGCTGGAATGTGAGCATTTTCATAGTGCCATTGAGCGCAGTTACACAATTTGAAGATATTGGAAATGCGTTCTGGACGCTATAATGTGAGCATTTCCATAGTGCCATTGAGCGAAGTTACACTATTTGAACATATTGGAAATGCGTTCTGCACGCTGAAATGTAAGCATTTCATTAGTGCCATTGAGCGTATGCTTCCAGGCTGTCTTTTTGGACTCATCATTCAGGGACATATTTCCATCATCATCTTTGATGCACCTCTGTACGATAGCATCTACATTCTGTCTCCTCATTTGCTTGGCTATCCGGACTATGTTGTCCTTGTGATTATGCACACATGAAAACTCTAGATCTTCAGCTCTTTCTTGGTTTAGTACACCAAATATACCAAACATGATGCATGTGCATCATTAGTAAGAGACCTCAAGTAAAAGAACTTTTAGATAGGGCTACAGTCCTTTGGTAATTATGGATATCTTCAGTAGTCACATTGAATTTACCTTCGTAGACACCTTTCTAGTTAGCTTTTCAGAAACATGTCCGCCGCGTCGCGTACCGGATGGCGCGTCGCCTCCCGGCGAGCGTCGACGTGGGCGACCTGATCGGCGCGGGCAACGAGGGCCTCATGAAGGCGGCCGAGAGCTACGACCCGAGCATCTATCCCCGCTTCGCGCCCTATGCGCAGCGCCGCATCCGCGGCGCGATCCTCGACGAGCTTCGCAGCTGGGACCCGGTCACGCGCCACGGCCGCCGCCGCATGCTCGAGGTCAGCAAGGCGGTCGACAAGCTCACGCTCGCGCTCGGTCGCGCACCTGAAGAAGAGGAGATCGCCAAGGAGCTCGGCATGGAGCTCGCCGACTATCAGCGACTCGCGATGGAGCTCGTTATCACGATGTTGGCAGTGTCTTCTTTCTTGTCAAGTGTGTTTTTGGGAAGAAATATTCGAACTGCCCAGTTTGACAAATCTTAAAGAAATTTGAAACATTTGAAAATGAATCGAATGTATTACCATTCGCACAAATCAACATCATGTTAGTTCAGAAAAAAATATTTCTTGTACGAAGGGAACAATCTTTTTTTTGCAACAGCACAGTTGAAAGTTATTCCATAGATTTCTTTGTTCGACTTTCACCGTGATAAATATCCACTCACTTCTCGCGCGATCAGGTAACGTGGGCTGGAAACATAATTTTTGCCGGCCGCCTTTAAGAAAACTGAAGACTTTTATTTTGAAAGAAACACAACTTTTGTCCTGTTCTGCAGAGGTTTATAAGCAGCGAGACCCAAGGCGAGAAAAGAGCTGCAGGGGTCCCGTTACAAAATTAAATTAAATTGAATTTTATTTTAAAAAGCGGCACTTGTAAAATTCCAATGCATTCTAGCCCATTGTTGGATTTTAAAAATTCATGCCAACTGCTCTCTCAATACTCTTGTTCTTCTTGATTGACATCGCATGAGAGAATGCACTTGGCAGATACAAGAGAGAAGAGCTGCGCTGCAAAATGAACACTTTGGCTATGCGGACTGGAGTTTTGTGTAAGTAGGCCAGGTAAGATAGGGCAAATTTTGACTTGATAGGTGATCGTACAAACGTTTATCCGGTAGATAACGGCCCAGGATTATATCAATGAAATCAATGCAACTATTTCAATGCAACGACAAAGCTGACCACGCAGATCCAGAGAGACGGTTTCAAAAGCCAAGGATTCCCTTTGCGTGAGTTTTGAAGCAGGAGGGGAAACCTTGGTGAAATGCCTTGGTGATGGGGAAATTAAAAGTTCAAGGCAAGTGAGGAGAGACAGCTGGCAGACTTTTGGGTACAACTATGCAACGTTTGTGTGTTTTAGTCGAGGTGAAAATTCCAAGACTGTTGCAAATTTTTTAAACTTTCTGCATAGTCAACAACCCGATGAAAGTGGCTAAAAAAGTTTTTGACAATTATCTCAGAAGCTTGAAAATTTTAAATACGACCTTTAGTCATGACAGCTACGTTATTGTAGCACCATATTTATTTGTACTGCCTAGGAGCAAGCTCTTTTAATTGTTCATTCTCTTCTCGTATTTTCTCGAGCCTCTCAAAAGTGACGCAAATACTTAGGTATAGGATTCCCTCTAATGATAGCACCATGTAGGGGGTAAAGACAGCCCATTGCGAGACATATTTTCAATACCATAGCTCTAAATCCTGGCCATTCTTTGCCTTACTGCATGTCATCACCATGATATCAGCAAGTAATAAAGAGAACATTTGAAATTATGTGGTTCATTTTGTATTACACTATTATCTGCGGATACAGTATTGGGTGAGGTCCACTATGCTACGTCGTGCGATTTCGGCATTTCCCGACAACTTTAAAAACCAGCAAAAGCGAGCTCTGCCAATTAAATCCTGTATACCTAAGTCAGAAAACTAATTACAAGGCACGAGGCAATAACAGTTTGTAGAAGGGCTTGCTGGAAAGTTGTTTCCAACTATTCTCTTATTAAATGCATAGAAACCACATTTACCTGCATGTAAATGATTCAGTTGTATGTTACTTCAAAAGATTTTAGATTATTTGGGGATTTTAATGATTGAGAAGCGTAAAGAGTTTATTAAAAATCCGTAGGTAATCAGAACTTGAATGGGACAAAGGACTATCACCAGTGTAAAGAATTAATTACTCTCCTGATTTAATGATATCAACAAGACCAATGAAGGGATCGTATAATGGGATCATCAAAAAATAAGCCAAAGGTGATGGAGGGACGATGAGCATTATTAAAAAATTGAAGTGCATGAGGGAAGAGTATACACGCATAGAAGCAACAACGGGTTGACTACAAGAACTAGAGAGTGGAGATAGAGAGAAGGAAGGAGAATGAAATAAACGTAGGTGCCACAACGTAGGTGAAGAGACCAGATCGTTGAAATTAGAGACGGTAGGTGCATGCAAGTGGCTCAGGATCGCAAAGCTTTATTACAACGTAATGTAGGTTGCAACTCTCGGCAACAATGTTTAGAGTGGCTCGAATACTTTGTCGATTGATATCCATTTCTTAGCAGCAATCGCTGAGGTAATTCAACACTATCTTGGGCTATTGGAACCAATATTCCGAGCAGAAAATAGTTTAGAATACTAAATTTACTGTGCATTGTAAACGTGACAACTGTTTTTCTGGCTTAAAACAATCGATAATGATGATGACCTTCACTTCCCAATAACACTTGTGTCGTCAAGCAATACTGGAAGCTCCGCCGTAACTCAACGTTAAAACGCTGAAATCGTCCGGGTATTTTCCACAATTCTCCATCTATATTGCATTAGAGGAAAACTGTGTCTTTAGCTACAAATAGTGATCAAAATTTAACAGAATTACACACGATTTCACATCCAACCAGTAATGTCTTTGGCGTACCAATAAATATCATTGCCCAGTCTAAATCTTAAACTAAAACAAGCTAGCTTACCGCTCATGACTACGTTCAGGTAGCTCTATACGAGACTGAGAATATAAGAAAGAGAGATCTGCAATTTCTCACTTATAGGAGTTCCAACGCCCAGACGACTGGAAAAGCATTAGTGTAATCGAGAAATCATCTGCACAATGTAGAATCGTAACATTGATGACAGTTAAGAACGGTAGAAGACACCTGATCGGAGCAGCAAAGATGCAAATGCCAGGCTCTTGGGTTTCATCGTAGGTGTAAGCCTGGGTTTTCTTACCAGTTTGTAAAATTTCAACAAAGATTCTTCCGATAAACGACGAGAAACTGTCAGAAGACTCATTTTACATCCTTTGCGCAGCAGTTCTCAACTATTATTCTTAATGAAACTTGTTGGAGATCTGACCGACCACTTTTTCATGAAGATGTCGTCGTGCTTGGTGGTGCTTCTAGGTCTTCGACTTCTCCTCCAATCCTCGTAGATTCTTTATTCGTTGTACTTGCCAATCGCCTGATACACGGCTGACTTGATGACACTCAATGTCTCTTAATGCTGCGTTCCGTCAATTTTCTACAGTTGGGTCAAGGCTTCTATTCACTATACGAGATATTCTAGTTCGAGAAATAAATCCATTAACCAATAACCTGAAAATCTGTCATTTCTTTGATTGTGCAAGATTTACTCAAAATTATTGATATAAAATAAAATTTAAAAGTTGTCTTGGTCTTGAATATCCATGGGCTTTAGAGCTGCTTTTATGAGGGTGCAAGAGGTACAGGTAAAAGGAATGATTTGACAATACCCGACTATCACTTTTGAATACAGAAGCCACAGAATATTGCTATAATCATCCCGTACTGCCGGAGTAAACAAAAAGAAATAAACCAAGGTCATATGGATACAAACACAGCAGACTTCGTAAACTCTCTAAGCGACTGCGATGATATTATTGCCTGGATTACTAACGAAGCAGCGAAAAGTGATGGTCAGTATATTGCTATATTTCAGTATTTAGTACCACGTGTAGGTCATTTGCAAAATATGACGCAGGGAACTGCATATGTTTGTATTAAACGGAAAGGTATCAAGGCATTTTGTGAAATTATGAGCAGTGTTTGATGCAGATGCTTCTTGATAAGTCGTCTGAAGTAGTCTTACCGGAAAATATGGTATGCAAAAGAAATCTAGTTTACAAAAGAAGAGAAGATTTGCTATCATTTGAGTGCTATCATACTAGAAAATTTGAGTGCTACCACTAGGTTCATAAGAATCTCAATAAAATTTAGGGAAAGTCACAAAATTTCATGTCAATCCGGCAAGGTGTTAAAACGTTATGAGCCGAAATATGTAGCCGCGGGCCTACTAGCCCCCCTCCCCCCACGTAAGGTAGGGTTTAGGTTATTAAGCATGAAGCTAGAATATTGGGAGAAATAGTCGTCCATCATCCTACTTACAGCTTCTTTAATTTGTTTAAACATCTAATGTAGCTTTAAGAAACATCTGTAGGATTACACTTTTAAAGCCACAAAGGATGAAACCTTTTAAAAAACTACATTCTCAAAGAATAGATGCTTTGCAGTCGCCTTCGACAAACAGATGTAAGTGTATAATCTCTCAGTGCAGCCCCCTGATAAGCAGTGGGGCCTTTCCCCAGGGTTCGTTCTTTCCAAAAGGGAAAGGGGTTTCCTTGGGGGGGGAAACCTTCGTGGCAATCTCTCAATCAAAGACCCCTGATGAGCAGTGGGCCCTACATTGAAACTACCTTAAATAAACAGAAAAACCACCAAACAGGCTAACTAATAAATAAAGGGCAGCTGGGTGTCCAAAGGGCGACACCCCTCAATTTGAGCTACCAGGCAGAGAAGCAAGCCATGAGTCAGGCTCAACCGCCCAGTAGGACCGCCTCTCGCGGATTATGGAAAGCATCTGTCATCAATGAGAACAGATACTACATTTTGATTGCTATTCCCACTGGCCTGTGCACAAAGAGGACCAGAAAAACCGATGCCGTTTTTGTAAAACTGGCTATAGCCGAATTTACTTTGAAAATGTAATTTATGTTTGTGCTTCAACAACAGAAATAATTGTTTCAGAGACTTCCATTTGAGCAAATAAACTGTAATATGAAATGTAAATCGGTATAGTTTCGTCTCCTTCCAATTCATCGTAATGTTTTCTCATACTGTATTTACAAAAAGTCATGTTAGTTAAAACCTGTTATGTTACAAAAACATTTTTTGATATGAAGCTTCTTTTATTCTTCGACTTCTACACAAATTCTTTATCACTCAAAATATGCCAGTCACCTCGTTCTCCCCCGAGTAAATAGTTACATGACCATGCAGGTACAAATAGCAATAAATGTTCCGACAACATTTCATCCCTATTAAAGATCGCATTAGGTGTAATAGCATCTGCAAATAAGCCAAAATTATTGTCAACGACGTTACAAAGACCACATGCATCCCTTTAGGATTGTTTTTGGCTTTTTTAACCTGTTAAGATTTGGATCAAGAAAACAAACAGAGAAAAAAGGTAAAGGGAAGATTCTCGGGGTAACGGATTGAGGTTTTTGAACTTCTCGGGGAAGGATAAAGCCAGGTTGTTATAATTACCAAACCTGCCAAGGAGATTGTATGGAGATACTAGAGGCGGTAATTGAGTTATCTTTCGATTGAGTTCGCTAAGCAGAGATCCCTCCAATGAGAGGAAGTTTACATGTGGAGTGGAAGTACTTAAGAGAACTTAGATCTCGAAAAAGGTCAGAAAACAGTTGTAAATGTTCTGTTGGAAATAGAAAGAGAACGTTGTTGACACAAAGCTCATTTGCCTTTTGCCTTACTTAAGAGTCATTCAAAACTGGGCGTAAATGTATCACCTTTTTATTTTTGCAGTAGAAGGGCACTTGCTTTATTTGGAGTACCATGCCATGGAAATGTCAAGATCATCTTATGTTCTTCTTTTGCAGGAAGACACTCACAAACATATCGCCTTTGTTCGTTATCGAGAGGACGATAGATTCCATGAAGTCTTGATTGTTTCCTTCCTTCCTTATACTGAAACTACTTTTCGTGCTACTTCGTTAATCAGGGACGAGATCCACAAATGGCTTAATGGCACAAAATAAGTGCGTAGCTAACCAGTTCTGCTTTGTGGGCAAACCTTTCTATTGTAAGATTATTCCATACCTCGTGCACGCTGTCATGAGCGTACCCTCATTGCCCGAAGCTATCAGTGCTATTGTTTTCGAAATGGCTAGGCAGCTAAAGGATTTTCACTCCACTTTATCCTTAAAGGAAAGAGGCAGAACCTATGGAGGTTGTAAGTGACTAACGTACCCCAAAATGTTACCAGGCAATGGTCACATGTTTCTGGGTTATTTTTTCACGCTCATTTTGAAAATCAAGTCCATTTTTCCCTATCACGTCAGGTTTTTTCGCTACAGATATATGCCATTTATGGTCAAAGCAGGCAAATGTCTAATCTTATGAAGAAATTAATTGACATGTTACTGTGTATAAGACCTTTTTAACATTACATTAATTGCAATTCGAATCCTAATAAACGTCAGAAAAGAATAAATGAGCTATTTCAGACCTTTTGACAGCGATTTTCAATTCTCTGGTATCTGTTTACAACGATACTACAACCACTCAGGAATATGTCAACTCCTAGTCAAAATTGATTTTTTCTGTTTGTAAGTCAAAATACGATAGGTCACTAACATCTACTCAAATTACCTTAGAATGTATCCAATTTACTTTGTACCTCGTTCTGGCGTTCTTTCTGATGTTTTCCTTCAATCCTTTAAGGATATATAGTAGATTATTTCTGCAGCTTTCATGTACATATCTACTGACTTTAGAAGCTGCAAAAATAAGGGAGAAACAGTCAGTACAAAAACGCAGCTGACTCTTTGAAATCTTCCACAGATGTGTTGCCTGGCCGCTTTATTTCACCCTAGTTGTTCATTAGATGGATGCTGCTACACTACGCAATTTTAACTGAGGAGCAGAAAATAACTTCATCAGTAGTTATCAAGGCTATGTCCTTGAAATCAACGTGTAACCATTCATGAATCCAATTAACGATGAAAATTAAAAAACCGAAAAACCCAGGAAACAAAAAGCAAAACAACACAACAAGAAAAAGCAAGAAACAGTGTACAAAAGCCAAATAGAGAAACTAAAAGCAAAAATGAAAAACAACAAAAGAATCAGCAGACAATAAAAACAAATAAAAAATCAACAAAAGAAACAACAGAAAAAAACCACACAACAGACCCTCTTACCTTACGACTTCCAGCAAGATCAGTTATGTTTTCAAATGACAGTTCGTTGCTAGAATTACTGACCTGAAGGTAGAAGGACGTTACATTAATTTTATGCTTGTCAAATTTTAAACTCTGTGAGTTGTTTGAGAACAACCTTGACTAATAAGTCAGGTGAAATGGTCTGCAACTACCGTGTTTTGTATTTATGTAAATAGGAGCAGCTTGCTTCTAAAGAAGACTTATAGTGAAGTGTGCGTATCCAAGGTTTAAATAATCTTACGTACTCCATTAAGGGGTCCACAAATACATGTTTTCCTCTACTTTCAAAACTGGCCGCATATAGGTTGATAGAAAAAAGGATCGTGGTCGACTACGTTGAAAAGGGATTATTACACTTGCAATCTTGCGAGCAAAGTGGGTAGCAGTGAAGTATATATTCTTATAGACGGTTCTACCCTTTTCCTCAAATCTGCACCGAAAGGAGCAGGTTCTTTGCCCTCTTTAAACTTTAGAGTAAATGGATGCACTTAAAAACACTAAGCTTTCGTTTCTTTTTAAATAAAGTTTATTTCCTGAAGAAATAATCTTAACCCATATTATCCCAACCATGTATAAAATGGATCAAAATTGATAGATCACTCAGAATTTACTTAGTACGGTGTATCAAATTTACATGGAAAAAGTCATCGCAATAGCTTCTTTTTAAGTTTGATTTTTTCACAAATCTACAATTTTAGAGATTGGGATGTTGCGGGGTCAAAACCGCCAAGTCAACAAAGGAGTTTGTTCAATTATCTAGACTCACTAATCCCATGTAACTGCACCTGAAATTGATAAAACTGGGATGAGAACTACCCTCACCTTTCCACAGCTAGACACTGGGATGGGCTCTGCAGAGTTCTGGTCTTAACATTTAAATGTATGCGTAGCATTCGAGGACTCGTCAGATTTCTTTCTTATTACTTTTGCTATTGCAAATTACTCCATATAGAAAATTTGGCCAACGCAGCAAGTATACAACTTCTGATCAAATTGTAATATGCCGAAAAATTTTGAAGGTACCTAAATAAAAATATTTTACAGGAAAGTCATGGACTCTGCTTGTCCTTATAGTAAGGAATCGCAAAATCCATTTCCAGTACTCGACGATCCTTTTTTTATCGTTACCCCACTTTCCATGTCTCCCAATTAACCATACCTTCTAACCAAACTCATTCATAGCAGGTTTGAAGCTCATTGCGTTGATGCAAGATGAGAAACTACTAAAGTCAAATCCCGAGGAAGCCTGGCGCTACCCTCTGCAACAGAGCTGACACCATCTGCAGGATAAAAATCGCAGAAAGAATCATTATTTTTTTCTTGCTAATAGTGGAAGAAAGATACGGAAAAAAATGGTCAAACCTCGGGGAAATTGCAACAGAATTTTTTTTTTACACGAAAAAGTTAAAAAAAAATCAGCTTAATCGCACAAGTACCCCAAATTCACCTGAATCAACTAGCTTTAAATGTAAAAAAGTCATACATTCTTTTTTTTCTCGTAAAGGTGTGAGCTGCCCCAAAATTACTGAGCTTCATACACCAAGAGGATCCATAAGTCAACCCCCGGATCGATATGTGCGATTCCTGGGAGTTGTTTTGGATGAAAATTTACCGTTTAACTGGCATCTTAAAATAATAAGAGTGAAAATTTTCCGTGGTATTGGATTCATCCGAAAAATTAAAGTGTTTATTTCCTTTTCTTATCCTTCGTCTTTTCTACTTCTCTTTCATTTACCTTTATATATGTTACTGTTCGTCTTTGTGCGCATCCACATTATCTTCGGTACTTGCTCCACTCTCCTTGCAGTCACAGGTCAATGGAATCCAAATTACCCATCATACGGTAAGTATTCGGTTAATTTTAGATTCCTTCTTCTTCTTCTCCTCTGCCTTTTTATTCTTGTTCTTTTTCTCTTTGCTGATTTTCCGTTTGGCATTTGGCAAAGTGTCCTGGCTAGAAGTGACATAGCCGTGAATACTGACAACATCATCGCCTAATGTGTTCCTTACTAAACTTTTCTTACTTCCCAATTGTCTCCATGGCAAAAATGTCTTACGATGTTTCTCTTTTTCATCCTTGCTTGACTTCAAAGGAAGTGACAGCTGATGTTCATTGCTATCACTATGAAAAGAATTGGACTGTCCAGTTATATCTGGGACTTTTCAAGGACCATGGTGCTTCATAGTCTACGCTTTATGAAGGATTGGACATTGTTTCTAATTTTTCCCAATACGGGTATAGGTCTACAATGCGCGACATCATGCATCATAAATGTTGAAAATGCAGTCAGGTCGATGATTATGTCACTCAGATATTGCCACAAGGGAACATTAAGTCTTAAAAACGAGAAGCATCGAATCATTTACTTTTGAATTTACAGTCGGAGAGAGGTATTTTGATTATATCACGAGATGGTATAAGCATAAATAATAGCTATATGTTCGAGGAACGACTATTTTCGTTTGCGACCCTGGCAGGCATTATTATTAACACCTCCCTGGTGCAAACAATTCAAAATTATCAACGGACCGTCAATAAATATCTACGGATTTTGATTTCTTCGAGATACTGTCCAATGCTTCAATCATCGCCCACAGACGATCAATAATGTTATCAATTTACGCCTTTATCAGTATTACTGTCAAGATTATTGCGCGTCTGTGGGCCGCTTTAGTAAACTGTTTACATTGTACTATAACATGTAAGAGCAAAGTGGTGCCATTTTGTCAGTAGCGAATTTAACTTTAATATTTATGGACATAATACAACGCCCAACATGCAATGCGCATCTTCCACTTAAAGTAATCCATGTGCTCTCAACAAGAGGCATTATGCATAAGTAGAAGCATAAGTAGAAGCATAAGTAGAAGCATAAGTAGAAGCATAAGTAGAAGCATAAGTAGAAGCAGCAATAGGAGCAGCAGCAGGAAAAGTGGTAGTAGTATAACAAGTAGTAGTAGTAGTAGTAGTAGTAGTAGTAGTAGTAATAGTAGTAGTAGTAGTACAATGAGTAGTGTTAGTAGTAGTAGTAGTAGTAGTAGTAGTAGTAGTAGTAGTAGTAGTAGTAGAAGTAGAAGTAGTAGTAGTTGTAGTAGTAGTTGCTGTAGTAGTAGTAGTAGTAGTAGTAGTAGTAGTAGTAGTAGTAGTGGTAGTAGTAGTAGTAGTAGTAGTAGTAGTAAACATAGGCAAAAATGTAAATTAGGCAGTAACACTAGAAAAACTTAGCAGTATGGACATGCAAAAAAATTTAAAAACAGCCTAATTACCTACGAAGTTCAACATTTAATCCCTTTCCCTAAGGTTCAATGCACAATGTTCAGATTTTGTAATGTAGTTAATGATGGATGATAGGTACATGTTATAGGAGTTTTGGTTATTAATGTCGTAAATGTTTTACCCTATGGAGTTAGTTAATGTTTGTGATTGCAACTGTTAAAACATGATGAATAATTAAATTTGGGAATGAAAAGTTACAAATTACTCTTAAAGAAGGAAATATCTATTTCTGTGAAATAACGGAACTTTCTTGCGTGACTTTGCTATATCCCACATTTCAGTTCTATTTATTGTTAGTAAGTTTATTAAACAGTGGTATTCAGCTAACAATGCCGTACATCACTAAGTCAATAGCGTTTACAGTTCTATGTTTAACGTTTGCTTCTTAAGCTGTAAGAGTGAGAGGTCATTAATCTAGCTGTCACGCGATGTCGGGCCTGGGGACTATACATTTATGGCACTGTCATGATGGAAAGGAACAGTTAAGTCTCTAACAATAGAATCTATTTTACACCTTGATAACAAGGAGAGGGGATAGGTCTACAATCAGCATTTCTGACGACACCATAAATGCATGGTCCCGTGGATTAATGGGGACATGGCTTTCTCTTGCTGTGCTAACTGCTTCAAACAATTACAGCATGAGAGATTGCCAAATCGTTTGGTTTGCTTGCACGTATGTTTGCCATTTTCCTGATAACGTATTTCTAATTTAGTGTAAACATAAAGCTGCAAGACACTGCAAGGAAGGGTGCTGATATCTCAGCATTCACGTTTCCTTGCTGGGATCTAGAAGCGAAAAATAATGGCTTCTAGAATGTTTGCCAGAAAATCTTAAATGGGTTTATTTTCTTTACAGTAGCTTTTCCCCCAGCCAAAATAAGAAATAGTAGCACGAATTGTACAAGAGAGTGTGAATTTGAGACAAGCACTATTTATCAGTAGTGGAGCCAAAGTCAACAGAAGCAGGCTCCCACCATAAAAATTAACCTATCACAGACAAACAGCAATAGAAATGAATGGTGGCAAACAAGAAGCCAGAACATCACTAGATGAACAGAAGCAGTATGCAGTCAAAACATCACATTCCTAGAAACAGTGACAATATAGTGAGACAAACAGTTGTCTTTATTATTATTGCCTTTTGGCTACTTTAACAGAGATATGTGGTCAAGTTCTAGGTTAAAGTGGTGGCAACTCTAACTTGAATACTTTACCTGAGGTATTCCAGCAGCTGATAAAATAGCTTCGTTGTAAAACACACGGCCTCCATGTTGAGAATCTGGTTATTCGAGGAAACGTCTAAGGCATGCAAGAAAATCCTAAGGTCGTTTTATTTGGACTCAGTTGCTTGTGTCGACGTTTCCCTTTCAATTACTTCTCTCTACCCAATTACAAGAAGTTGTTCAAAGAATGGAAATTTTAGCCTTCATTTGCTTTCCTCTTAGTTTTATTGTCGCTTTCATGTCTTTAAATGTCGACACCATTATAGAATTAACAGTATGACAGATATTGTATTATGGTTTTGGATGATAAGGTGTTATGCATTGTTTAATAAGAGGCCATGTTTCTCTGATGAGAAGACAAGAAACATGCTGTTAACTTTGAAGGCTAACCCTTTTATTTTTCATCGGATTAAACTCAAACGAGCGAGAATTAACATGAATAGTGCTAACAACCACCATGCCTTCTTAAAACCAGAACATAAATAGAGTCAAATAATCTTCCAAGCGTAAAACTACCACAAATTACCATCAATAAATAAATGAAACAAAAACAAAACAAAATAAAAACAAAAATTACAATAAATAACCGGATTAAACTCAAACGAGCGAGAATTAACATGAATAGTGCTAACAACCACCATGCCTTCTTAAAACCAGAACATAATTTGTACTTCAATGAAAACAAAATACATTTTAAATGTTTTCATTTTTTTTTATTAATAACCTGCGTGGGCATAGTGTGTTTCGATTTGGGTAGACACTCAAGGAATACAAAAATAGGTCGACATATGATTGCGCAAGGTTTTGTTGTTTGGTTTATTTGGAGCAGACAGAATACCAACGTGTGTTGCAAGGACTTGCGATAAGAATCAAGACAATGTGATCTTTTGTCGTTGAATCCATCGCCATTCTGATCTAATTTCTGACATTAGATTATTGTTCTCCACTTCAGAAATGGTATCTTATTGTTTCCCAGCCAACAGGAGCCAACTTTGGGGTTCCCTTTTCTCCGTGTGTGTGACGAAATCAAAACACCATTCAGCCATAACGTTTAATCGCTGCGTGTGATGCTGCGAAGTGATCAAAACAGGACCGATGTTGCTGAAATGCTGAACTGCAATATAATGTGAGAAATAGCCTGACGTTTTATCAGTTCATAGTTTCAGTGGTTGTAATTTAAAAATTTACAACGTTCTTCTTCCGACTCTCGCAAATGAAGCTGTCGTAGTTTGCAAGTTCTGGAAGTCTTAAAATCACACACTAAAATTCAAGTTCGAGATACCGGCTTGATTTGATCTGTGGTCGACGTTTGTTGCTAAGTTGTTGATAATAGAGCAGAAACTTGATTGAGATAGCCATGGAATGGAATGTTTGGATAACAGAAGTGAGAGAGAGAAAGAGCGCTTTCAGAACACATAAATGAAATCATCACAAGACAAATTAATCATCAGTCTTTGAAGAATTAATACACATTTTCGTGAGAACTTGTGATTCATGGCTCAGCACCATTGTTTCAACTACTTTGTCGCTGTTATTCCTCCCACTTCGGTGGTCTGATCTTCGTGCATCTCTGGTGAAGCAAACACGATGTCTTGATATAGACATTCGGCAAGGGCCGAAATTCCAAAGAACAAAATGGATTTCAGTTCGAGAATGGACGAAACAGAACTGTTTGTTAGACTTTATAAAGCCTAGGAGGTCCTATGGAACATAAGATTGAAGGAGTATTTGAATGCTGGTGTTTAAAATGCGGGTCTATGAGCTGTGACAGACGAGCGTTCAAAAGAATATTGGTAATGCTAATGTTCGACAGGTATGTTTGCTATTTCCATTTTTGCCGCATATTTTAATGGATTTTTTACCTTTTGCAGGCGTAACCTACTATTTTTACGTGTTAAGTAATACGGTGCTTTTTGTCGGATTCTGGTACCATCTGTTTACGAATTTTGCCTAAGGAAATTAAAGGAACCATATGATTACGTAAGACGATCGAGTGGAGGCCTTCCCTCGTGGAGATTTCGTATAACAACTGACAGTACCTTCTAAGTACGACAAGAGCTGAGTCATGTAGCAATAATGCCCCAGCATATCTTGATCACATAAAGGAATATCTTCTCTCGATAAAGGGAAAGAGGCCCATTGTAAATTTCGACCCTTTTAATAATCTTGAAATTCTGTGTAAACAATGTATTATGTACCGATGTATATAGTCCGAAGAGAATCGTCGAAAAGCGTCACTACAGAAATGACCAGTTCTATCATCAGCAATACATTTAGCAGGCAAAATCATAACTTTGTAATAAATAGCAACCCCTAGCAAAGAATTGGCATTTGCAGCATATTGAAAAAATATTAAAAATCAAACAGGAGATATTAAATTGACTCACTGTAACGTGTATTTTTTACGTCATCTTGGGGTTTAATTGTGTTGGAAAAACTATGCTATTGAAGGACTAAGTGGCTTAACTAAACTGAACGACCACGAGCGCGAGAGTTGTTATGTTTATGTGATAATTCCGTTCTCTCTGACAGGGGATAATGGTTTGCACTTGGACGGGAGATCGACAGGCCTCAACAATCAATTTTTCTTGAGGAATGTGCAATTGAAACTCGTTAGAGATCGACTCTGAAAATCGATCGAAGTAATCTGTGGATCCTCCTTCCACGAAGTGATGGGATTACCGGAACTATCACACTTTTGCAGATAAGCATGAAAGGAGTTATTGTTCAGGTCTCGAAGTTGCAACAGTTTATTAATGAGGCACTGTATTTGGTATTTAAACGTAGGAAACAGATGCTAATTGGTTTTCATTGTGCTATCGATTGATGCTAGACCATGTTGATGGAAGATATCTATCTTACTGGAAATGTCAGGAAGTTTGTTTAATGAGATTTACACCATCTTGACAACAGTCAAGTAGTGTGTATTAGTTTCAGTCTTATAAAGGTTTTACATACTGCCCACACATTTTCCAAACCATAACATTTCATTACGGTGTCATAGTATATTAGTGCCACAGGTTTGGCTACAGTAATGGATAAGATATATACACAAATTATCTTTAAATTGCAGTGCCTTCTAGAATAAGTTAAGTATATCCAGAGGTATAAAAACTAGAAGATGAAAGGCACAAATTCCCTGATCGCTGAACATATTGTGAATGGATTTGTGAAAACCCGAGGTGGTTGTTTCCTTTTAGGAGTCAATGTTTAGCGAATATACGATAGTACATGCTGCTTAATTCGGTCATCCAACCTCAAAGTCGTGCGGCCAACATAGCCAGTCTCTCACTGGCATGAAAATTGATAAACTACAGAGCTAGAATTTGTGGAAGGCACACGATCCCTGTGGTTGGTTGATAATGCTTTTTTGGTAGTATAAACTACGCATGGAGCGACTGCGCCAAAACACTTCCCTGTGGCCTTTTCGATCTGGTTCTCAAAACGAAGCGAAACGTAATGCCACGGTAGTTTTAAGTATATAGAACATTTTTTAGATCCGAAGCCTTTTGCCGAAGCGCAAGGTTTACGTTTAAAATATTTAATCTGCTACCTGAGGTACTATTTAAAGCTTTGCTTCTCATTATTTGGTTTTTCGTTTTTGATATTGCTCAAAAAAATATAATAAACTCAAGCTCGTAATCATATGGACAAAATAATACCCCTCCAACGTATTTTCTAAAATTTGACATTTTTTTTGAAACATTAACAGTAGGAGTTAGAATAAAATACTTTATTATCGGTCGTTTAAAGTTTGAGCCATTTTCGATACTCCGGACACTTGTTAGAGTGGAGGGCAAACAACTCATCTGCACCGTGTCAAGTCTGTTTAAAAGGCAGCTATCATTTGCTTGACATTTCGAGATTAGTTATGTACTTTAGTTATAGGAAAATAATGGGGGCGAGTGGGGATTCGTTATATCACGATGTTCATTTTATCAGAAGGTCATAATAGAAAGAGCCTACCGCAGTTACCTGCGTCCGTCTTCTTTAATTCTTCGCGCATCATTGGTAAAGAAACCAGCCAAGAAAAGCATCGAACGAAAAGGAAAACTTCATTGAATACGGTAAAATAATCTTGTTTTCGTGTTGACAAGTGTTAGCCTAATCAGAGCTGTGATCTGAACCTTGGCTGATCTACATGGCAAGAACTAAAATGTATTAATGATATTTTCGTAACCAGGGAATTTTTTATCGTTGGTTTGCTAAGGAGCTTTCTTTAAAACGGGTAGATAATACAATGCATGTCATTAGCAGTTAACTAAATCACAACATGTCCTTCACTGTGTTGAGAAGACGCTTCAACGGACGCATAACGTTCAGAGAGCTTGAACGAACAGTAATTATACTTACCAAAGCGAAGTGTGATATTGACTTTATTGTCTTATGTGAAAGAAACGAGGTGCTTCCCAATTATACAAGATTGAAGCCCTGTATTAGTGTTTGCTGTGCCATTTCATTATAACACTTTCCTTTACTCGCTTATAATGATTTTAGCCTTCTTAAATATTGAAGATCCTCTCCGTGCCATATCTCCTATTAGCACTAGTTTATAAAGCAAAGGAATTTCCTAATGTAATTTCTTGTAAAATTTTCTTAGATTTTCAGAAAGGAATACCTTTTTGTAAAGTAAAATGTGTTTAATGACAAAATCTGCAAACACATGCTAAACAATCCGCTTAAACAGAAAGATACAGAGAACGATTTTTGGTATCAGAAATTTGCCTAAAGACAATAAGCACTGGCTTCTTTATTTCTAGAATGATCAACGTCAATTAAAATTCATTTTATAAAAAACTGTTTACATTTTCCTTGTAGCATCTTCGACAATGTGTTAACTTTAAATTTATGTTGAAACTGCTGAAACAGTGAATCCACTTCTCTACCAAAAGAAATAATTTGTATCCATGTATTTCCATATCCCTAGACAAACTCTAGATAACCAAAATGTCCACCCATGTTTCAAGCACTTAATATTGGTTATGCTTCACTTCCAATAGATTTTAAGTTAACTCCAAAATTCCTGCAGGACATGAGAGCCAGGGTTGACGATGATCAACAACTCAGTTTTGAAAAGCATTTTGAAGGAAGGTTATTTTAGACTTAAAATTACATTGATGGTGAAGACTAAGATTTACTGCTAAACCACCCATTACACAATCATGGGAAATAGTTTCGTAAATACTTTAATAGGTGCTATTTACGCAAATATGCTCTCCTTTATCAATGAAGATATTCGTTGGTGTTATAGTTTAATTTCTCTCTCAAAACTTTACCTGTGAAGCATATGCTATGGCAGCAATTCCAGTAGGCCAGAAGCAAAATAGACAAGTGAACCATGCCAAAGCTGTGTGACTTGGTGGTGTTACCACACTTGCAATAACTGGTTGTACTGCAGTTGCAACTGGTTGAATCTGTTACGACAAAAGCAATAAAAGAGTTACACATGACTAAACTGGAAACTCTTGTCAAGTCATAACGACCTTGGTTATGTGGTGGCAACGATGTGCTTAATGCGCTGCTTTTTACATACTGCTACAAATTGTCTCTGCTAAGGGAGATATCATGCAAGATGTGTTAAAACCTTTAATTGATTGAGTAGACGGCATGGAACAAAGGCTACTGCTGCCTCCATTAGCCAATCATATGGCTAAATCAGCTCGAATCCGTGAAGTTTGTCATGCGAATGTTGGGGGAGCCTGACCCTTCTCCAAAGGCTACAAAAACATCAAACTACTTGGTACAGAGCCATGGTAATGATCTTCGAAGTGTTCAAGAAAATGTGTACGTGTGTTTGTATTGGGTTGGGTGGGCAAAACTTTATTATTGTGACACAGAAAAGTTTAAGTGGAAGGAGGGGCTCCGGGAAGACCCTTTTTACTAAATTTTGGTTAAAATTTTTAGGTCAGGCTGGGCCTGACTAGCCTGCCCTCTGACTTCGAAAATTTAAAAATAGAAACCATTATCAACAAATATCAACAAATCAACAAATAATAAGCTAAAAATATATAGCACCAAACAACTTTAGAAAGTGCAGCTAACCTGCACTTTTGAAGTTTGGGTTTCTTTGTGAATCAGCGGGTTGTGTCTGTCCGTGAACGGATAGTGTTGTCAGATTTAACTAATTGGATTCTCTTATTTGTTTTCACGGTTCAGTATGTCAACACGGATGAAAATGTAGTATTGCTGTAAAAATTTTATAATTTTGAAATAAACAAAAGCCAAATCTTAGATAAGTATAGTTTCCAAGTGTGATCACATCTAAGATGGGTTAAGGAAATAGGGAATTTTGTAGGCTACTCTTGTTGGTTGTTACAATTTCAAAATTTTGAGCGACACATAAGTGTTGTGAAAAATGGTGAAACAGCAATTAAACATACTTAAGTTTTATCCAAATAACCGTTACTGCTTCAACCCCTTTGGTTGCAACTTTCCTTTAGCTAGTATACCCAATTTTTTAAATCATTCCAGTCTGAGGAAAACCTACTCGAACTAGTTACTTGAAGTTTGAATACTTTACCCATATAAAAGTTTGAAAGCAGTAGTTTCAAAAACATCGATAATGAGTTCTTAACAAATTAAGCGAATTAAGTATGCAATAATCTTTATCTTCTTTACCGTAGCGGTGCAAAAGTTGTATATTTTGAGAAAGTATGGTGGCTTCCTGCCCAAGCCTTGTAGTTCTCTTGCTATTGGTTAACAACAAAGAAAGGTAACAGTTTCTCACGTTTATTTATATGTTGGTTTGTCTCAGTTCATAGCAATATTATCTTAACCATTGATATTGCACCCTGTAAATAAAGTAAACTCCCAGTAATGCAAGAAGGGTTCATTTCTCAGTTGCCGGATGCTCCTTGTTGGCTACGTTTGAAAACAAGCCTCCGAATAGAAAAACGTAGGAAGATAATCTGTCTGATGACAAAGCTTGCTTCTGTTAGAAAGTTTAATTTTATCTGACACATCTTATAGAGGATTATTGTTGTCTCTAGAAAATAAATTGATAACTTGGTAATAAATTCACGTAATTTTATCCATGTGCACCAAATATTGATTACTGTGCATTCCCCATTCAAAACTTCTTGACAATAAAGATGGTTCTCTCTTCTCTTTCATAAACAGATGAAATTACCTTTGGCTTAGGCGGTAAGTTGCAATTATAATATATCATAGCAAGGTTTGAGTTTTGCTTTTACTTGATGATAATTAGGGATAAGGGATGTGGCAACCTAATTGAAATCCATACGGAGCGCAGTGGTTCAGTGGGACTAGGCTTGTTTAGTAACTACCAGAGTTCTTTTTCCTGGAAGATTGCTATGGTTTGCTCCTATAACAAATATCACACTGTTGATGTGTCAAGCAAGGAGATCGAAGATCCAACCATCATTTAGTATTTCATTGGTAGCGATACCTAAGCAACTACTTAAGCAACTCCAGGTCTGATTTTGGAAATTTGCTAAGCAACTCGAGGCCTGACCCCGAAATGGAGTTGCTTATAAAAAACCGTGTAGTCTAAGGGTCAACTCAATAGAGCAGTACTTTACTTTAACTGTACTTTCTTGGAAAGAGAGTGATAGAAACTGTGGCAGCTTCATGCCCCTCGTTTCTTTGTCCTGTGATAACGCATTGGAGTGTAAGAAGAATGCCAATACGAATGTCAATTTTACATAAGGAGGCCTTTGATTTTTATATAGAGTGATTTCATCAGTAGCCTATTGTTTTCATTAGTATTGATTCTCGAAATTTACTTATCCTATAACCAGGCAAATGGTTTGAAGGTTATTTACCAGAATGTCATGGTTGTAGCTAGAATAATTTAGTTATTTTTTCTCTGAGACAAGCAGAATGTCGTTCTCCATATTATCTTAAGGTCCACAAAGCAGAATATTCGTTAGGAAAAGAGTCTGCTCTGTTTGTCCCTCTGTTCAAAACAGCCTCCTGTATAGGCACTTTGTCACCTCCCTCAACTCCTATTGATTAGAAGGTGCTAAGTCCGTCGATCTTGCAGATGGGTAAAATGTTGGTAGCTGCCGACGTTAATTTTAATTGCTGCTATGTCGACAACTTTTTCTACTCTCCCTGGTTTATTGATACCAGAAAGGTTTCGTGCTTATGTCCAAACTGATGCACGTATTATCTACCCACCATCTCCTGATTATATATCTAAAAGGTTAGCGTGATCACCTCAAATAAGAGCTGAACCTGGTAGTA
Source organism: Alatinidae sp. Z8VKAUB7J3 (assembly GCA_010016025.2). Lineage (NCBI taxonomy): Eukaryota > Metazoa > Cnidaria > Cubozoa > Carybdeida > Alatinidae > Alatinidae sp. Z8VKAUB7J3. The sequence goes on from JAAAKM020721499.1 coordinate 8,539,161, forward strand.
AGAATAATTAAAAAACTGCAAACCTTGACCTTCTCAATTAACACTTAAGACCTACGTTTTACTTGGTGTTCCTTTTAAAGCCATTCACTAGACAGTCATCTAAAACCCTATAAAGCGTGTATATTCGTATTCAATATCACAAGCCAAACGTTTATAAGAGTGTGTGCTTTTGAGAATATACGGTTTATGAGTACCATACACATATTATCAGCACATCCCAAGTGGGATATCACAGACATTTCAAACTTGCAGTGCCAACTTGGCCATCAAGCCATATGGGGGATTTGGTATCATAACCCTACCCCCATCAATCAACTAATAGATTTACTTTTGAAAAAACACTTTGTAAGAACTGCAGCATGGTCAAAACCTCTGGGCTGCTTTAGTCAACAATGTTCCAATTCGCATGTTCGTTATTCATTTAAAATTGAGGCAACTAAGCAATGCTTCAAATTGCTGCCGATTCATCTTGGATCGAGGCGACTCATCCATGAGCCGGGCGCTGATTTTTCTTTGACAAAAATTTAATTTGACCTCACAACAGCTTGGCATTATGGCTTTTATGAATTTTAAGCTCATAACAATTTGAGAATGAGCAGATGCTAGATGTGCACAATGTCTTGAACTTAGTTTTACTGTTTTGAATTAAGAAAATGACCAGTACCTCTTGGTTGAGATAAATATGACCGTCCATTTTAGAAAGCAAATCCATCGAATTTAGGTAGACTGTACATCATTGGATGTGAACTGTTTTGGTCGTTTTTGTGATGTTATGATGATGTAAAGACTTTATTGAATACCAATTTGTCACCAATTTGCCAATTGCCATCATTCAACTTCAACTGTTGTTATTCTTTAAAGTGCCTGTGTTTGTAAAATACGAACTATAGCTCGAGAGCCGACCCTTCTTGGAATACGTATAAAGCATAACGTTAAGTAGTGCCACTGTACATGTATAGAGTACATTTTCGGGGTATAGATGATACCCTACAGGCCTAACAAGCAAGCTCTTTTGCTCTTCTTTATGTATCTGTTGTATATCGCGCAGGAATGGAGAATACATTATTTTAAAATGTTTCGTTTGGATTCCGCGGGAGGGGGAGTGGGGAACAGGCTTAATTGTAACCAAGACTTGTATAGTGTAGAACAGTGGTTCCCAAAGTTTTATGCCATCGCCCCTTAAGGGGTGACACAATGTGTTGGGAAGAATCAAAAGAAGACGGAAAAGAAGGAACAAAGAAAAAACGATGGCGTCCAGGAATCTTTATTAAGTTATTTTACGGAGCTTTTTATGACAAGTTAGTACATTGTTCATTGTCAATTATTAATTAACTAGTGAGATACTTTCTCTATTTAAATAGTTAAGTATTCAAGACTATGTTTTAATAACTTATAACTCGGCATAATGTTTGATAAAGAAAGTGGACCATAAAAAGATTAATATTTCAGGTTACACATTCAAAAATATTTCTGTCTTAAAGAAACACAAATCGCTGCTAAAGGATGATTCAGGAGAAATTATGAAAGGGTTTCAAAAGACAGTGACTTTTTATCCATTAAAGGGATTATTTCCAAACCAGAAGCGAGAAAATCAATAGAAGTGCCTCCTTTGAGAGTAAGACTTTTAATCATATTCATGAAATGCATATTTAAATATACCTCAAAAACAATGCCGTAGGTTGAAGAGCTCTTTCAGTGTGACTACTCATCGGAACCTAACGTCATAAATACAACTAGAAAATTCTATCGAAATTTACAAGTTAAAAAAACCGCAAACGCTGATTGCTTACTTACTTACAAGATACGGTCAAGGATGAAAAGATTAATTATAGAATACAATACAATAACACACAGTACAATGTCACAAACAAATTCAGCGTTTGTGTAAAGGATTGACTTTGGAGAGTAGGTTATGTTAGTAGGAGTATTGTGGTACTTACACTTTGTGTTCTGCTATTTGCTCTGGTTCTTGTTGGAATCTAACGACACCTGCTACAGTAGTTAGTCTCATAAATCTTATGATATATCTACAAATACAGAGAAAAATTTCAATGGTTAAAGAACACTTAAAAGAAAATATCACTGTTTTAACATTCCACAAGTAATCCTCACAACCCTTAAATAACCTATTGCTTTTTTCTTGTTGTCATAAATTTGTTACAGCAAATTGTCTCAATGAAAGAAATGGAACATCTTTTTCACCAGAAATTATTTTGTTCATCCACTACCCTGTTACTTAACTTTGCCATTGACTTGTCGATCTCAACTTTTACAATTATTATCCATAATATATGACGACATGAAAGGGTATCTATTGTTTATAGCCATGTATGCGATTGGGATAGAGTTCGATCTTACAGCATGAGCGATGTTGTAAAGTTATAAAGTTGAAATCGACTGATCTTTGACCTTTGACCTTAATGAAATAGCATGTGAGAAAACATAGATAAATAATTGGGACAAAATAACATGCACAGAAAGATACACGCTTTTAACATGTCCTTGGGTCAGAGAGTGAGAAGTCAAATGTCTCTTTCTGTACAATCACATTATTACTATAATAGTAGGCCATACTCCGGCAGCCGCATCACGGTCCGCGTCGATGCGTTCCCGGCCGCCGCTCCACCAGCGCGCCTCCTCGCTGGCTTGTGGCGAGGCGTCACTGGGCCAGTGACCCGTTCGGTCCAAAAGAACCGGATGCGTCAAATTGTCCTGGGCATTCTCAACTACGAAAGTGCCAATGGCAGCATGCCGCCGGGCAAGAAGGCCCGCAACGAGGACGGCAAGAGTGGACTGAGCTGGCGGGTGCATATCTTGCCCTATATCGGTGAAATCGAACTGTACAACCGCTTCCACCTCGAGGAGCCTTGGGATAGCCCACACAATCGGGCGCTCGTCACGGAGATGCCGGACGTGTATCGGCGGAGGAAACAAACCATTTTGTTTAATGGCAGAAAAAATTAAGCCAAGCTTTATCACCAGAGGCTTCAGGCAAAGAACTTGCTAATGTGAATTCATTATACCAAATATAAAAATAGCAGCGTTGCACTGGGTCGGCCGATAATACCCACTAGTTGCTGACCAGTAATAACTCCAGTGCATTGAAAGTTCCAGCTTTTGCACATGTAAAACGTCTACGTGACCTATGACAGTGCCAGGCAATGTATATGCGTTGCACCAAGGGCGATCTAAATAACTTTATTTAGATTGCCCTAGTTGCACCTGATAGTCCATGAGCTGGAGGGCCAAAATTAGTCAAAATGGCTCCGTATATACATCTAAAAGTATACTCAGGAATTGGTTAAGGGTTGAAGAAGGCCAAAAGCTACTATGGCACTACAGAGGGCTTAGTCCCCTAAATTTACCATTAGCCCCCTCCCCCAAATTTCTCCTGTAATAATGCAAACGTCCACAAGCTTCCCTTCAGCAATGGCAATGTCAGGCCCTCTAAATTTAAAAAAGCTCTCATAATAAATAAATGAATAAATAGATAATAAATAACTAAAAAATAGATAAAGAAATATAAACAAAAAAAATAACTAAATTCCACCAATCTTATGAAAATAATGTCTTGTCAAAGGTATTACAAGATGAAACTCAGATGCTGATTAATTTCAACGGAGGGTGGGCAGTAATGTTCTCAAATATATTTTTAAAAGTTTTTACCAGTGTTAGTATCTGAGCAAGAAACGCATTCCATAAATTAATGCTACGTGTTCAACCGGCTGCCATTTTATGGGCGTTTGAAATCTTGATAATATTCTGTAAATTTTCGACTTTTGACGGGTTTTTTTCATAATATTTTCGACCAAAAACCTATTAGTTATATTGCTTTTAAAAACTACATTCTTGTTCCATGTGGGTAACTGTTCGGAAAAAGGTCCCAGACGGTTCATACAACTCACGTACTGAAGAGTTATGAGGCATTTAAAAACTAAGAAAGCGAAAGAAAAGTTCCCGGACAATGCTTTACCATACTATATTTATGTAATTGAACTATGGTATTCTGTACTTCACTAGACTATACTATACTTTAGCGAGAGAGGCAATACTCTACGCCATAGCAAAGCTTCACGAGTTGTCGACTTATTACTATTACATAAAGATTTTCAATTAATCTGATGAGCTCAAATATCTGTTTAATTTACATTTTAAATATTAAAGAAGCCATAACCTGCTTACTCTACAGCGTGGCTTATTACATTTGGAAACATTTCCACCAAATTTTCTTTTAATCGTCATATGCCGGTTATAGAAGACTCAAAATGACTTTCCAGGGCACTGAGAGTATAACACAGCATCCAATTATGCGGATGATATTCGGTGAGTTATGCATGTCTCAAATTTTACTTGATTGTTGCAGATTTTGTGACCCAGGTACGTGAATTTACTTACATCTGAGATTCGTTTTACTCCGATTTTTATCATTATTTTTGAATTTTGAATTCAAACCTTGTAGCAAGAGAAGTCGTGGATGGCCGGCTAAGACCTCGTCAAGTTGCATCAATGACGATATACGCCAGTACAAATTGTTTGATGTCGACCCTATGGACCGAGTTGAATGGAGAAGGAGAAAAAGCCAACTGTTGCCTACCCCAACTACTGGGAAACTAACAGCAGTAAATTCAAACGTGGTATTGAGGGCCATGGTTACGGCAGTCAACGAGACACGCAATGGGAATGAGCAAGTGATCAACAGTGGCTGTACTTTGCTGTCATTTAAAGTCTATGGTCGCCTGTACGTACCTTCCTCTTCCACAGTTCGTGTTGTCTAAGTCACCGATAAACATGCTAGAGAGATGCTCTTACAGTGGCAAAATGTTTCAAAGAAACCCTAAATCTTGATGTCCCTTGCCGGTCGGGTGTTTCTGCGTCTGGCTCATCACACGAGACGATTTCTCATGTTTTGGACGAGCATTTTCGAGACAACCACATGACGGCACAAATCAAAGCCATTTCACATCATCACTGGGAACTTTTCCTCGCTAAGTTCGGAAAAGTACGAAATTTCTGACGCGAGTAGGACAATCAATGGAGGCATACTTAGACATGTTTGACTTTTGTCAGTTAACCTATGTATTTACCAATCGTTACCTATATATCTTGATATTGGGTGTTCAAGCTAGTAGCCGACTCTCTTAATTTTTATTTCAATTATTTGGTCTTATCTGGCTGCATAAAAATATTCGAATTGTGGTTGTAGATTGGTATTATGTCTACGCGAGATGAAATTTAATTAGAGAGAGGAAGCTTGTACGTAGGGCGTATACGCAGAGCCGGTGCTACGGTGTGTGTGTGTGGGGGGATTTAGGGGGGTGGGGGTGCAACATCCCCTGGCGGCGCTCATAAAACTTGGGTGTATCAATCTCAAAGGTTAATGGAAATATACATACACACGAGTTTTTGGATTGTAACGTTGGGAGATTGTGTAGCTACGTTGAGTTTAACAAGAGTTTGGTTTCGAATGGTATATAGTGCATCAAGTTTGCTTGTATGTCTATTCCTCTTGGTTTTACTTGAGAGGGACAAACCAGGATCCTCAGCAATTTATACGTACATACACTCGATCTAGCCAAGTACATGATGGGGGCACGAGGAACACTACAGACAGGGTTAACTTGGGGTGGCTGCTGTTAAACTGCGCCTGTTTAACGTAATGCGCGTTCATTGAGTAACTTCATCAGAGATGAGTAGTAATGTAGTGACTAGGGAGAGTATGTTAACATGACTATCCCTAACTTAGTTGGTAGAGCACACGTCAGGAATGCGTGTGTAACGGGTTCGAATCCCGATGATCATATATTTGTCAATTTCTCTAGTATCTTTGAAAAGTATACCGGACTACAAACGGAAAAAAAAGTTCCAATATCAAGATCTTTAATGGGAGGTGAGCTTCCTTAGAGCATTCTTACGTCGGCAGTACTGTTTCGTGTGCCATTTCACTTTGATACAACTATTAGATGGTAGGTCATTACAACGAAAATGTCAGGGATGAATCCTAGTTTTGCCTAATCTTCTCATTGTCTATGATAAAATATACAAGTGAATAGTAATATAATATGTACGCATAAACATAATAACACTATAAAGGATGCAGCCGTAATAACCGTCCAACTGCCTCTTGGACACTCCTAATGAAATCTGGTAGTTGCCAATAACATGCTGACATGCCTGTGAGTAACACATTTTTATAGTGCAACTAATACAAGGACAAAATAACTGTTAAGAATTAATACCTCTTGGCTTCAGGCAATCTTGTAACTCTGACCCCTCGGTCAGCCTGATCTAAACTAAATTCCTAAATAAAGTAGTCAAACATTCGTATTTATATGAATGATAGCACAAAGGTTTCCAAAAATACTCAGTTAATTAGAGAAACGTTCAACATTAGAATACCAACTTTGACTTATTTTCTTTCATTTGTATAACGGTTAAGAATTAGTTAGGTAGAAGAAGTTGTCAATAAATGCCATTTCTTCAAAATTGCACAGCGATATATGCAGTATTCAGGTGATTCCACTACCTTTCGAACTTGATTCCAATTGATTCGTTGATCGAGTCAGGGGATTCCCCTCGACTTGCTTTGAATGTACCTTGTGTTCTTTTCTCGCCATCCTTATTGTTTCCAGTACTCTGTTCGTCATCGGTAACGTTTCCTTGCTCTCTTCCTCTTCTTTTCTTTGTCTTCTTCACCATATTTAACGGGAAACGTGAAAATGGGAACGCATGGTTACTATCGGTTTCTTAACGCCCACGTTCATGTTTTATCTGTGTACAGGAGAATATCAGCGAATGATCTCGACATTGTTTCCATGAATTGATGTGTGTAGCTACAGTTTAGTGTTATACACCTTTGCCCCCTGGTTTCTACTCTGTCCTTCTTCAGGCCTAATTTATTATCATACTCATGCACACTTTACGCTTAAGATTGAAGTATATCTGGATTTGTAAATCGAAGTTTTGACCCATGCTGTTATACGCTACAGGGTGAACAACAGTTATTTTCAATGTCTCACAGCGGGTCGCTATATGTTCTGTGACCTCACCATGGGGTCGTCCAGGAAACTCAAAGGTGCGGCAGTGAAGGCTCGGAGAAAAGTCTTTTGAAATGCCTTGCTGTGTTATTCGTTGTGTTAGTATTCGTTCCTTAAACTAAAGTTGTGTTACCAAATTTGCATTATGTTTGCTCACTAAACTTAAAACTATGCGTATTAATCTTTAGAAATCATTTTTCTAGGAGACAATTTTAGTTTAGCCCTGGTATGAATTAATTCTTGTCCAAATATGGTACAATCGTTAAATTAATAATGCCCCTAGATTACCTACTATTGGGTTCCTAATAGACGTCTCCCCGCATATAATATTTGTCAAAATTTTGGGCGAAACTTTGAAACTTTATATGGTAAATCTTTGCTTTTGACGGGCGTCTACGTCGCTTACTTTGCCGTGCTTGGGGGGAGAGTGTGTGTGTTTTTTTAACCTCTCGATAAGTCTTAAGTACGTCCTACCCACATAGCTGGCGTCACTCCGGCATTTGGACTCGTATACTACATTGCCTGCTTGATGGGTGGGTAGTTTGTCCTTAAGTTCTGGTCTTTATATAGGTCTCTATCCGACGAACCTACTGGCATCATAACATAAATCAATCGCGTTCTGAAGCGAATTCCCGTATTTAACAGAATCTGTTCCTATCCATAGAAGGCGTAGGTAAACTGGGCCCTTGTCCAGCCCAATCTCAGGAGTGCGCCTGTGCGATTTAAGCTTATTACATTCAGTAATTATTTGCTTATTATCTTAAATGTTGCCTTCAAATTTTGTATGTGTCATATGAAAGCAAACTAAAACGAAAAATTCATGGTAAATTTACCTTTTTCAAGCTTTAAGACGTATGTTGGAGATTTTGTCACAAAGGAATCTAAATTGATAACATTCTGTTTTACTCAAAATCTTCACATTCTCAAATTTTCTACCGGAAAATATTGCGGTAGTATTACCCGGAGTCTGAGGATCAACTGTCTATGATTGAAATCCAAAATATCATAGTGAAAAACTATATGTGATGTTATTAAATTTCATGAAATGAGCACAATTATGCCAGACATTTAATATATAACCCTTTATACTCCTTACGGACCACAAAGGCTTGACTACCTTGCTTACTGCAAAAGGTATTGGTAGAGTGCCTTGTCGTATTGCTCGATGGACATCTCCTCTTCTTGCTTACAATTTTGACATAAAGTATCAGGCAGGTAAAGAGGATGTTATCGCAGATTGCCCGTCGCGCTTGCTGTAGGTGCCTTTGTCAAAGTATTATTGCCACACGCACGCAAAGGTTTTTCTAAGTATTCAGCAGTGAGACGCATGACTGGTCCTGTGGGTAAATATACTTACCGCCTTTGTGATGGAAAAGTTTGGAATGCTCGTCGTCTCATTCATGCTTCTCCACCAGAAGATTTTTGGAAGGTCAGGTAAAGCCTAAAATCGGCATGTCTACACAGGTACGGCTTTCTATGTGAAGGTCAGGGAAAGCCTAAAATCGGCATGTCTACACAGGTACGGCTTTCTATGTGAAGGTCTGGTAAAGCCTAAAATCGGCATGTCGATACAGGTACGGCTTTCTATGTGAAGATCGGTAAAGCCTAAGCTCGGCATGTTTGCACAGGTACGACTTTCTCTGTGAGAGTCAGATAAAGCCTAAAGTCGGCATGTCTCCCCAGGTACGGCTTTCTATGTGAATATCAAGTAAATCCTAAAATAGACATATACACACAGGTACGGCTTTCTATTTGAAGATCAGGTAAAGCCGCCGTTTGACTGACTGCTCTGCATCGCTTGCTACTTATGTCTCAGTTATTAGCAATGATGGTTCACAGCATAGGCGCAACGGATGGGCAGGAATGTTGACGCTATTTCAGAGGGCTGGTAAGAATTAAAATTATGTCATTTTTATTTTTTATAAAGGATTTATAAAAGGGCCCGAAACATTATTTTGCCCGAAAAAATATAACATTTTAACAAACTGTGGGGCTGCAGCCCCCCTAAACCCCTTTGGCCGTGCGCCTATCGTTCACAGGCTTTTTTGGCATCAATTATTAGGCTTATCACTTTATTTTACTACCTCGTAACAGGGGGTAAACATGATACATGCTTAGCTCCCCTTATCATGTTGAGTGCTCGGCATTTTCAAGCAGCAGCAAGGGTAATAATATTTCTGATTTGTGATGCATGGACGAACTGACAGAACTTGTGAGATTATTGTGGAGTCAAACCGAAACATAAGTTAATTTTATCTAGTTACACACTTAACTTACTGAAAAGTAGCGCTTATCATAGTCTTTTCTCTTTGCATTTTCTAGCTATCGCCTTAAACGTATCCAGAAGCTATGAAGAGATTGCTATCAAGGCTTTGAAGGTGGCGTATAAGCTTTATACAAACTCGAGTACAATAAACTATGCTGCTATAAGGTACGTTGCAAAAATTCTGTGCCTTTTGTCCTCTTTATTCCCTTTACTTCTGGTTATTCTTAGTCACACCACACTTGAGTTGCCAACCAGAGGCAGTAATTATCGTAAAACGCAATTACGTACATGTTGCTGTTATTCAATTTTTCAACTCTCTAGGGTGCGCCGATTGAAGGGCGTAACATTCGCTTAAATGCGGCAAATTTGTTATTTTCTGAGTCTTACGTGTTTGATAATCATCAATCGACACAGAAGTGCTATCGGAAAGAGGATGTGCTTTTTCTGGAATATTATTATGGTTGTTCCCTGCATTATCTGGGGGAGCTCTTGGAACATGTTTTTGCTTTTGAAGGAGGTTAACCTTGACGCAGTAGACATAGTTTTACTACAAACCCTACAGCTAAGCAAATATACTACCTTACTAGAGTCACAATCGAACCTACCATTAATGAAGTAACGCCTTTCTTCGCCCGTTGCCTGAAAATGTAAAAATACTAACTAGTGTATCCTTAAGTGATCTGGCTCTACGAAACGCTAAAACTGGTAGGGTGTTACTAGGGTGGTTAGCAGATAGGGGCTACAGTGAGAATTTTGTCAAGAGTGAGTGGAAAGAGCCAGGAATTTAGATAGGTCAGCCTTGTTAGACACAGAAGGTAGAAGTAGGGTTAGCCAGGATAGAGTACCTTTAGTGGTATCTTTTCACCCAGCATTAAATAGCATTAGGAACCATCGAAATTTAAAGATCACACACTAGTTAACCGACATGTCATTTCTTGGCAGTTCATATGCAGAATCATTGAACTAATTTAACAAACACAAGTTATCCATTATAGAGAGCTGAAATGTTTCTTGACATTTTCTATTTATCCAAAGTACTGAAATTCTGAGCTGAGCCATGATCTCGTTTGCTTTTCTTACACTAATGGTCGTGAACATATTGGTAGAATGGACGGGAAATAGCTGTCCTAAGACTCAAGCTATCGATGTCTGAAAAATGTACTAAACACTGACGTACTTTGTAGTCAGCAGCTCCAATATCGGATCCAGAGCAATGACATCATCTGGAGGATACCTGAATATAAGTTGAGAACCCGAATCCGAGTAAAGCGAAGAAAGACAAAAAGAAGACACTTCAAACAGTAAAATTGACTTTACAGAGGAAGCAAAATAAGAAAACAATACCAAGGAACACAAGTAGAACAAGTGAGGCTAGTCAGACATGAAATGAATTCGTTGCAGGTAATGCAGATCCTAGTTTTAACTTTGTCTCTACCTCACGCATTGGGACAGAAAAGTGTTGAGAAGAGAGGCATTCATACCTTTATACTTTATGAAGAAATAAAGAAAATTCCATTCTCTACGAAAGAAAGCATCAGTCAAGCACACTGCGTGCATCTATGTCTGAATGATCTCATATGTCAAAAGTGTGATATTTGTTACATAGCAACAGTTTGTAAGCAATTCTTAATGAAAAACGTTTCTTGATTTGTTTTTGAGGCGTTCTAAAAAATTTTCCTCTTGAATTTGAGGCTACGAGGTGCTTAGCTTGTTGCTTAGATTTGGACCAAATCGAGGCCTGACAATTAAGCAACTCGGTTGCTTATTTAAAAAAACATGTAGTCCACTAAAAGATACTCTGCCATAAATACTACGTTTGAAGACTGGGTAAATGATGTACGTACGATCAGTTCAGGTGCTCTTACCTTACTAGAGCTGCTACGATTTCTATTGACAGTGAAAGCATGCCAATGCCTATGGAGCCAATTGTTAATTCCGAATGTTGGCAGCGAGCTCACGAAAAGAAGTAAGTTTTTAAGTTCTGCTGTTATGATGGAATGTAGCGTGGGTCGCAGTTGATTGTTTAATTATCTATTTTGTAAAGTAAGTTGATTGTAAATTTTTTTAGAAGTGTCTGTAGGGCTATGTAAGCATTGTATTAAAGATGGTTACACGTTTTTCTAGGATCTGTAATAATCCGATTGTGTCAAAATCGCATAGGAGTCACATACATTGGGTGGAGGTGGAGGAAAAAATACGGTCGCGTCGCAGTCCTTTGGCAAGGGTGGAATTGCCATCAATTGCAAACATAGTCCACGATCCGTGAGAGACGGTTCATTGTTCTCTACTACTACCTTAATATATATATGCATATGGAATACTTAGGTGCCTGAACTTCACAAAGACAGAATACCTTACTTGCCTCATTCACGAATAAAAACAAAAATAAACTTAAAATGTGCATTTGGACATAATAGAGGAGAAAGCGCCTAAAAACCCCCTTGTCGTCTTGCTTGAGTAGCTTACTATTAGGACAAATCTATAAATTGCAATTGCACGTCAACTTACACATGACAAGTCTTTTTGCAAAATGAGAACATGTGCAGAAAATCTGGATAATTTTGGGAAGAGAAATACAATTTATCATCAGCTAAACTTAGCATTTAGCATTTCAAGGATGGCCTTTACAAAGACAATAAATCGTTCTCGGAAATGTTGAACAAATTGATACCGGAAGAAAAGGAATATGTGATCAAGCTATAAGTTGTTGTATTCGCACATCATATTTTATATTTTGTAAGCGTAATTCTAAATGGCCATGTCCAGAACTTTTAGCTTGGTAAGCAACTACCCTGTTGTCAGTTAGGCGTTAATTTTTGTTATTGTTGTTGAATGTGTTTCTGTAGCTTTTACCATAAAAGTCAGATATGCCTATGCAGTGAGTATCTGACTTAGTATTTTTGTGCAAGGTGAAATTACGAAATAAATGTTGAAGTTTAAAAAAAACTATTATTATTATCATTATAGCCATTACACCATGGTCCCATACCATTGAGGCATAGAAATTTGGGATGTCATTTGTTTCGGTTGACGTCACTACAGGTGCTATACACATTGGTACCCCATTATGGCACACCTTGGTTAACATGTTTTTATCCCTATAAAAGTTCTGTTTCTTGCCACAAAAATGCGCAACCACGAGGGAGGAATGGGCCGGGGGACAATGCGTCATTGTCCTTACTGGATCTCAGCCATCAGAATACATACTACAGGCAACTCTGTCCTTGCGGCCACCTTCCTTTTAAGGGCAGCTTTGAAATGCGGGAGCAAAATCAAAGTCCCAGCGAAAATTTGTAGTAAACTCTGCATTTGTATACGAAAATTACTTTTGTGAAGGATGAGCTTGGCATAGGGAAAGATGCTACCATTGACTTCAATAATTATCTTCTAGAAGAATGTGCAGCTGATCTTCTTGCGAACCCTATATTAATTGGCGGGCCAAATATGACCTTGGAGGTTGATAAATCTCTTTTCACGAGAAGAAAAAATAACCAAGGTCGTGTGTTCCCACAACATTGGGTATTCAGTGGATGGTGCAGAGAAACAAAAGAGAGTTTCATGTATGCAATTCCTGATCGAAGTACAGCCACATTGCTACCTATAATTCAGACTTCCATACGACCAGGAACCACCATTACATCGGATCTGTGGAGGGCTCTCTAGTGTTCTTATCAAGACTGACCTTTTGAGTCCTCTCCTCTCGATTAAATAGAAATTTGTCGGAAAACCCTCAATGCATGGAAAGTTATTCCGACTCTATGTTTAAGGTATTAGTTAGGACCAGATCAGCTCTACACCTTAATTACTTAATTATTCATCACATCATAGTGTTTCCTTTTGGCAGCATTTTGTTTCACAGTCACAGTTTAATATTTTTGCTTTAGAATTTACGGGTTGTCTTTGACGCCGCAAATTATGCCAGCGGTACAATTTTAAGGAGAGCCGACAGAAAAGCTTCGATCAATAAAACAATTAACCATGTATCTGTTGTTGTTGTTGTTGTCTTATCGAGCAATTTCCCGTGTAGTAGTGGTGCCACTTCTACGAAAACAACAGCTTTTCATCGTAATACTTGCACACACCAGAGTGCATACCCTCTTCAGCTTCATTTTACGTATTTTTCCTCCTTACCGTATGCCGTTTTTGACGACCACCAATTTCTTCTGTTTTCGTGCCTTTCTCCTGTTCCCCCGTCTTTAATGCAGCCTTTTTTCACTTAACCTGCTTATTTTCTTCTTCCTTCTCTTCAGATTTTTCTTCCTTTTTCTTCTTCTCTTGTACTTTCTCTTCTGATCTACTTCACCTTCTACCTACCTCTCGTTCTTCTCGTTCTTTTCCTTCTATCTGCTCATATACCTATGGTACCCATACTGGTTTTTTTCTCTATTCCAACCATAACAAAAGGAATAAATAACATTTTACATGCATAAGTCCGTATCTAGAAATAGAATTAATCTTGAAAACATAAGGTAAGTCTTGCAAATAGAGAATAGTAGTGGACACATTTTAATGACATATTTTGTTAACCAAAGCTTTTCGGTCAGCTCTTGTCAAGATTATAATGCCGACATACTTACATTGTAAAATTCAAATCTTAAATACTAAATGGGGTTCTGCACAATATACATGGGTATTCGCAATAGAAGAAAAGAAATACCATGATGCGATAGGGGAATAATACAAAGAAAGTGAAATATCCTCTTGTGTCTTGCTGTACATTGAAAATGATAATTTGCTGGATTATTGCAGCTAATAACTTTTTAGCATTTTCCCCTTGTGTTTTGAACGCCTCTTTCTCGTTGCCATCATGAGGCTCTGACGTCAATTACGAGACACTCAAAAATTCACTGTGGGGTGCAATATGATGTGGAAGACAAATAACAGATCGGAAGGCGTTTGACATCAGCGCTTCTATCTTGTTTTGTAAAAAAGATAATTTTAGGGGTCTCCCCTTTTAAAAGAACAACATTCATGATGTTTTAAGGGACAACATAGATAACATTTTGTATGCTTTACAGTTGACGTTGATTCAGTATAAGGCCAAAGTCCATACTGCCATTACGTGCACCCTGGTAATGAATGCGTTGTAGTAGAACCCCTTTATCGTCATTTCAGTGGTCACAAGCTCTTAGTAATAGGGAGGGGACAACAAATCAACACAAAGAAGCCGAGCCTTAATTAGAAAAGTAAACAAAAAACAAAAATGTTATAATGACAAAAAAATGTGATATAATGCTTAATACTTAAAGGGTCATAAAAACCCTAAGATATAACTGGTTTCTTATATTTTTTTAAAATTTCTTGTTCTTGTTCTTCTTCTTCTTAGCCGTTCACGCCACTGCTGGCGGATGGCCTCCATAACTTGCTCCACGCCCTTCGATCCTGTGATTGACATAAATATTGATATGTAGTTAGGGAACGTGAGAGTTATATCTGCAAGCTGGAAACAAAAACGTGCACTTTACGAAATATATTACAAAGATTGCTAGGAGTCACGTTCTACCTGGGGAACTTTGTACTAGTTATATCCTCAACATTGACGCCTTGTGGCCCTCGAGGAAATCGTATGACTAACACAGTAAATGTGCCAAAGGAAGGGTTACAATTTTGATACGGAAAATGCAGAAGGGTTTCTTGTAACAAAAAATGTAGGAATAGGAATACGAATCTATGCATTACACCCATTCCATTTAAAAGTAAGACATGATAGTCCGAGGATGTATTACTGCTGTTCATTTCCAATGGCCTTTTCCAATCCTCTTCTCCACTAAACTTATCGTATAAAGTTATTACTGATTCCACCCTGGGATACGCTTTGACAATAAATTGCTATACGCTTTTAATGACTCTTTCCCTTTCAAGAATAAACCAATATATTCCGTAATTAGATTTTCCATCTGATAAAGTTAATGATACGATTCAAAAAAAAAGATACAACCTTAATTGTCAAAGAACTACAGGTGCTCGCTGAGTCACTGTGTAGCAGGCCCACGGCTTGGGGTGACCACTAGGTTGGGTCACACTCACCTCAGTACGATAATGTAAAAGGTGCTTTATCAATCAATACAATCGCCTCAAATAAGTCACCGAATATCATTTCAAGAGTTGGATGGTTTTTTTCATGAAAGATTCAAATCTGAGAACGCTGTTACAGCATCCATCTAGGTGGTGATGTTTAGCGGCGAGAGTACAAGTTTCAGACCCGTAGTGTAAAATGTTCGATTATTACCCGAAAGATTCTGATTTTAATCTTAAGGTCAAGCTGCGAGTTTATCCATCTTGTTACATACATCCGTGCCATGCTCTTCCTGATGTTCAGATCTTTTTCAGAGTTTATTATGTGTGATCCTAGCTACTTGTAGTCATCAACACATTTGAGAATGTGATTTGAAGGAGTTTTAATTTCGATACTGTTGCGAATATTACTCTTGCGGATAAAACTATGCCCAAACCTGTATAAGAGTACTTAAATATATAAAGTACTTAAATATATAAAGTACTTAAATATATAAGAGTACTTAAATATAAAATAAAATTACTCAACAGCAACAGTGCTATTTAAAATAATTTATCACTTCAAAAATAAAGATGCAGATTTGGATATGAATAATTTTTTGAGAAGTAATTCCAACTGAAAGTAAAGAGCAACAATAAGGCTTTAAAAAAAGAAAAATTATTCCATGCGTGAGAGTAGCTACCCCCTCCTCAGTCCTTTGCTCTTTACGGTCAAGTTTGACTTTTTATCAAAATCCTTTGAAAACAACTGCTGAAATGGCTCTGCTTGATTGGTGAGATTAAAACATCGAGGAAGGTCGCAATTGACTTCAAGCAAAGTTTGTATACTCTAGTTGGCCATCTTTGATTCTCTGTTGGACCCTATTGACGATATTTGCATGGTATCGGCTTCAATTTTGTTAAAGACACTTCCAACGTATCCGGTTAAAATTTTGAAACAGCCATTTTGTTCAAAATAGTCCAAAGATCAGATAATTACGGCTCCGGGGTTTAAAACCCCACTTCCAGCCCCAAGGGACAAGGGATGCAAGAAATCCAAGTTGCCCATTGTTAAGATTAATTAAAAAAAATCTTTCCGAAAAAGAAGCTTTTCAAAGCAAAGAATCTACACTTCAAATATAAGCCAATTCTGTTACCTATGGTGTCAAGCCCTTGTTGAATTGACATGGAATGACCCACTTTCATATCCCTTTGAGTATGGTAGAGGAATTTGAAATTTAAGCAACCCATTAAGTAACTTATTTCAAAACAGCAACAACAACGAAAAAGAGTACGAGGCTTTCCTGGATTTCATTTCCATGAAGTGCGATTAATTTTTAGTGAAAACTTCAAAATCATTTTAAATTCTTTAAATTCTTTAATTTTTAACAATTCACTTTTTAAACAACTGTAACTGTAAACAGTTTTAGAAGAATATATTTGTACATAGAGATTTTAGATTCGAACCCTTGAGACAACATTTAAAGAGATAATTGTAAAATGTTTCTTTTACCTTTTTTCCATGATTTAAAGGCTATTTAGTTTACATAAGTTAGGTAAATGGTAGTGTTTATTTCATTAAGACCTTTGGCACGTTTATAGTTTAACTATTTTCCAACAAATTGAAAAAAAAAATTAATTTGGTGTGAATGACGTCATCTATACCTATGAAATGTTGCGCAATATTCAAAAATTTCAAAACTTTTGTAAAAAGGCCTTAAAACATACTTTTTGAATAACATTTTGATTTTTTAAAGGCTTTTAGTATCTCTAAAGTATTTCTACATGTATACGTTGTATTTAGGCAAGATATTTAAAACGCGTTTAGATGCGGCGTTTATCGTAAGGAGGCGTTAAGGAGTGGATGGCGTTTAAAGAGGAAATTGCGTCATATATATCGTGATAAGGAATCGTGATAGAAGAGGTCGATTTCCGATTCCTAATGGCCCGACAATAATTCTTCATCAACTTGGTCTGCTACATACATGTTTTTTTAAGCACACGTATGATTTTCCGAGATAGACTCGGTTATGCTTAAGAAGGGCTCCATTTCAGGCTCAAATATGCTTATCATATGACTATGCGTCAAATTCAAATCCAGAAAAATTCAACTCGGATACTGTTCAACAATAATGTAAGGCTTCTATGGTAGGTATAGGCTGCATTACATTACATATCCTGTGTTGCAGACCAGAGTAAGTTCTGGAGTTGTTTTCCTTTGCAGTGCATGCTATCCAACTAAACTATTCAGCTCAAATAACGTTGGGATCTGTTTTCGGGAAGGTAAGCAATTCAATCAGTCTTAGCAAATGTAATACAAGGAGGTTATCAGAGGTTGGGAAACATTTGATCATAGTGCTGTACTTTGTTAGGAACGATCAAAGTTGAAGGAAAGGACCATTCGGGGTTACATTTGCTATCGTTCTATTTAATTGCAAGCTAGTGCAATTAAATAAAATTTCTATTCAGCCTATTCTTGTTTTGTCTTATTGTTTTTCAGGTTCGTTTTCTGTTCCCCCTATTGGAGATTGAAAAAAGTTCAACCCCCTTCTTTCAACATCCGGCTACTACATGCCTAAAGCGCTCCACAGATGCTCAATAATGTGAACAATAATATGAGCAAACTTTTATTGATGAAATTTTGCGTCCCGCACAGACGATTCACTTTCATTTTCAACACAGGCTCAATTCACTAGTATCCTTCATCACGAACGGAGCAGCTGTCCTCCTTTTCGCAATTGCAACAACACAAAGAAAAGTAATAACATACGAAACGCACTAAATGAGCCAAAGAAAGTGTTAAGACATCGAGCTAGTGCACATTTGGTGTGCATCCTTGGTCAATACCAGCGCCCTCTTTCCTTAACTTCTGCCACTGCAGTGGTAGGGGTGGGTCATGTTTTTTACAATTTCTTCCAGCTAAGCTAGTTCTCATTTCACCGACCCTATAACTTCCTGTAAGGATGGAAGGCTGATTGAGCCTTGGCAGCATTGTCTCGAATCGAACTACGGGTCGCAGTTTATTAATCAAAGGTCCCTGATGAGCAATGGGCCCGTCACCGAACTACCTTAAATATACAGGAAAAAACCCCAGAAAACAGTGTTACTAATGAATAAAGTTTAGCTTGATCGTCCAAGGGCAATGCCTCTCAATTTAGGCTACCCAGGAGGGCAGCAAGCCATGAGGCAGGCTCAACCTCATTTCCCTCACCATTGCCTGTTCCGTTCGTCTGAGTATATCCTCATTGCCTGACTTAATCACCCATGTATCATATAGGTATGCGGACCATCGGAGTCTTAGGGAATTGAACCACCCTACCCTATGATGCGTAGTTTCAGGTCACCCCTGGGCAAGATGTAGTACCTGTAAGCCTACTCCGAGGCCTTGAAATTCCGGCATGATTCCAAGCGGAGTTAAGTCTATCTCTTGGGGTGGGAGGGCCTCTTTAGCCTTGGTCGGCAACCCTTCTAGAGTTGGTGACTCAATTAAAACACTGAGATTCCAGTATCTCTCAAGCTGGTTGGTGTTAGTAAGGGCATACAGCATTACGAGTGAAAGGTTTTGCTCAACTAAATGGTCAAGTGAGTGAGTTATATAATTATGCATTAAGTTTTAGAGAGCTCCCTAAAACAATAGACGCAACAAAAATGGTTTCTATGATTTGAAGTATGAATAACGCGTATGTTCCACAATTATTTCAAAGAAACGAAGCACCGCGAGATCAAAAACTGGGGGCTTAGATATAGAAAAATGTTTCTCTTTTATTACCGTCAACTGTAAAAAGAAAATTTGGCATCATTTGACAATAAAGTAATCTTCCTTGTTTCCGTGGGCTTGTTGTTCTTTTTATCTGGGAAGATTACTTTCTAGCAAAAAAAGTGAACCGATTGTATCCCTGCAAACCTGCCCATACTCCAGCCCGCGCAATTAGATATAAAACGCCGCAGTGAAGGCAAGGCACCGCGGATATTACCGCGGCACGTTTTTCCATGGCAGAGAAAAAATCCTGACTTAAATGACGCTGTGAACAATCGCACCCCTTGAAAAAACTACCACCCTCCTATATAATTTTATTATCTGTTTTATTGAAGTAGACTACCTTCTTCAGAATGCTTATGTATCTATGTCTTTGCCTTCCTGATTGCCTTTAATTTTGCCTCCCTCCTGAATTTTAAAAATTGATTTTTACTACCTTTAATTTTCGCCCCCCTCCTGCTGACTCTCCAATTCGCTCCCTTACTGCAGCAAACTCTTGCAGGGTGTTCAAAACAATATAACAGAGACCATAGTTTATTGTCTCGACTTCAGTAGAATGCAGTAAGTTGCTTTTGCGGATACATCCACATTTTTCGATTATGAGTACAGGTTTAATGTTCGGACACGTTGTTGCACATGTTATCACATTGGTCACAAGGTCACATGTCACACGTCACACGTCACACGTCACATGTCACATGTCACATGTCACATGTCACATGTCACATGTCACATGTCACATGTCAAACGTCACATGTCACATGTCACATGTCACATGTCACATGTCACATGTCACATGTCACATGTCACATGTCACATGTCACATGGCATTTAATTCTCTGGTCTAGCTTTCCTGTTAGTAATCAAACAAGGTTCCTGGATCAAGTTAACATATCTACTATGTAAACAGAAACATTTGCGACGGTCAAAATATAGTCAGCGATAGGGTGACCATGCATTTAGGGAAAGGTGGGGCGAATGTGAAACATTTCCTTCATGGGTTCCCACAGGCCCTTACGTAAGTAAAAGTATACATAACCCCGTAACCACGTAAGTTTTTTGTCCAGCGATTTTGTGACTTTTCCCGAAATTTACTAGCGCAACTTTTTGGATAAAAGTTTTTTTAAAACTTTATTTGAATTATAGTCATGAAGTCATTCTTTGAATAATAAGCCTTGGAAATAGCCAAATCCAAATGGAGTGGAGTGCAATACTCGCTGCAGACCTTTGATGTGAGGCGTGGAGAAAAGGACATGGTTTCCCTTGGTAATAAAACTATAATTTCATTGACATTGATTTTTTAACATTTATAAAGATATAAGAATACCTCTCTGTATGAAGATAAATTGAGGTATTATCATTTTATGCGATTGATGGGCTTAATTAAAAACTACTATTTTTTGTACGGGCAAGCACCCAAGCACTGAAGTGCTACCTAGAAGCAATTCTTATGTGTTGCAGATATCAAACATATATCACAATTAAATAAACTTTCCTTAGTTTCAACTTTCCTTTACTCTAACCAATTTACTACAGCAGTTAAACCACTTTGTCACTGCTTTGTAACCTATTTACAACAACAGTCTTCCTCACTTTGCCACCGTGTATTCATGATTGATGCATTTGAGGAAAGGAGAATGGGCAGTTTGCTACTCCTGGTGGATTATGTATTTTACCTGCAGGTATGAACACTAATTTCCTGGGGCAGCCCAGGAGATCTAACAAGATCGTCTGAATATGCTTATAAACCTTAACAGCACATTTGAATAGCTTGGAATTTACATGTGTAAGTGAGTATTGAATGACCATTAAATATCTTATCTTGCAAAATTACTTTAAATGTTGGGAGAAATTCCCTTTGTGTTTGAGGGGAAATCTGGTAAGCTCGTTATTGTACCAGTACGTGATTTACCTTTTGGATTGAACAATCGTTGACTGAACTACCCTTTCCAACTCAAATAAGTACGTATTACGTATTAAAATAAGTTGGATGTTCAATAATGTAGTTTTCCGATAATTCAATATATCCACGAAACACGAACAAGGAAAAGGATTTTAATAAGCATCGGTAAGTCTGAGTCTTTAATACACCTCGAAGCACTGGCTTTGAAATTCACCGTCTGTAACTCTGCAATCTACATTTGCCATCTACTGATAAACATGAAACTGATTTACGGCGTAATTTGTAATAAAGAATGACATGATGGCAAAAGCAAAATTAAGTTAGATGGAAGAAGTGAAATACACTGTTAAGATTGTAATTAAATACAAGCATCCCTTAACGCCTGTTGTATGCAACGTAAAGGGTCTTATAGGTAACCTTATTGATTGTCCCCTATATAACAAACAATCTACTGATGCATTTCACCTTTCTGGGTACTCCTAAAATTTGTACAATCAATTTGTACATCTTTCAAAAAATAAAGGGTTTTGTATAACTTCTTTTCTGTTAACCAAAATTCAAAGGTTCCTTAATTTCTCTAAAATGTTTCTGCACACGAGTCTGTCTCTTAAAAGTGTCTTGAAAATAATTGTTTTATGCCTCGACATTTTCACAGGATTTGAAATGTTAGTTATGAATAGAATACTAGAGAAATAGAAAAGTATGTCTACCAACTGAGCTAGGTGACCTCCGATGTTAACACAACTCTATTTCTCTAGACGCCACATTGGCTCCCAATCATCCACCGGTGGACATCGACACCCATGTTAACGCAATAGGAGACCAGCCTCTCTGTGCCATGTGACTTGACCAAGGAAGGACTGTCATCCGGCCCGTCTACCTGTCCAAAGCCAATTGAAAGTCAGAAAGCATTGCAATCCTAGAACTCTGTAATATTAGAGATGGTCACTGCGTTTGAAACAGCTCAGATTCTGAATACTGGAAATGTCCCTACAGGAACAAATTGTGAGAAAACACTTCGTCAGAGATCTCTGCTCCGCCGTCTTCAGTGGAAGAAAAAGATTGAATAAATAAAAAAGAAAGAAAAAAGGGATTAGAAATACGAGACCAAAACCAGAGAACAAAACAACCTTAATAAACGTGTAACAAAATCCAATAGCTAATTAAACTACCTTCACACAGTGACTGCGTGAGCGTGACTGAAAAGACAACTAAAAAGAATCTCATTTAAACATTCGACAATAAATGAATTAACGAATAAGACTTCAGTGCTGCAAATAATATATCCCATTAGGAATTCATCGCACCTTTGAATTTTCATTTTTTTAAGATGAAAAAATCCAAAGTGTGGGAACAGTCCACGATATGATGGTAATTATTTAAATTCTGATCATTAGGGATCGCGCTTATTTTCTTGACTAATAATGTGACCATTGGTTTTCTTTACTGATGTAAAACTGTGTATAATTGATGTCAAATTAAGAAGATAAAGTCACAGTTTAGATCGTGTCATTTTAAAACGGCGCGAAAACACAAACTGGAGAGTTCCTTTTTAAAGATTATAAAATCACTGAAATCCAGGATTAAATCTAGGATACTTTGCCTATATTAAATACCGATCGTTTCAGACGGTTGCTTAAAAGCATCTTGATACAATTGTTCTTTGATGAGATGACCTCTCGTTTATACCATCATCATCATCATCATCATCATCATCATCGTCATCATCATCATCATTATCATCATCATCATCATCATCATCATCATCTTTGTTTAACCTTCCTTTTCTCCTCTATGGGGTTGGAGGGCGATGATCCTTTGCCACACATTTCTGTCCTATGCTGCATCCTCCTCCATTCCCCACTCCACTTCTCCATCTTCTCAGCAATGCATCTTCTCTGTCTCTTCTTTAGTCTTCTCACTGGTCTCCTTCCCTCAATAGCCATCCTCGTAGCAAATTCTATGGTGCTCTGTTCTCCTGCTCACTTGACATGACCAAACCATCTCAATCTGTTCTCTAGAGTTTAGCATCTATGCCTGTCTCTATATTCTGTCTGTCTTTCTTTCTGTTTGTCGGTCTGGACCGTCCGTCAGTCTAATTTGTCTGTCTCTCTGGTCTGTCTGGTCTTTTTTCTGTCTTTTCTGTCTTTCTGTCTGGTCTTCGTTGGCTTTTTCGTCTGTATTTCTGTCTCATATGTCGGTTTATCTGTCTGTCTATCTATATCTCTATGAAATTCGTCTCGATATGGCTTATTGGTCACCTGTCATTCAGTCTGGTTTTTCTATCTGGTCTGTCAGTCTGTCTTGTCTTTCTGTATCGTGTGTCGGTCTCTCAGTTTAATCTCTCTTTCTGTCAGTCTGTATATTTGTCTGATCTGTCTATAATATTTCAAGGCCTCTGCCATCTAAACCATGCTTCTGTCCTCTCCTTCCGCCTTTCCTTTCTTTATCTTAGTCATGACGTATTTTTGCTCCCCCTATAATACTTGTCTTCTATCTAGATGTCAAATATTTTCTCCTTTCTCATATTTGTGTCTATCATTGACAAAGAGTTCTGTTACATATTTCTACCATGTCCCTTTAATTTCCACTATTTCTATAAGAGCCTTTCCAACATTGTCTTCCATTACCACCCCTTTTCTTTGGTATTTACCAAACTCTGTCATATATCATTTTAGAATCTCTGTTATCGAGATCTTTATTTCTATGCACTCCTCCTAAAACCATTTATTATTCTGTCGACGGGTGTTCTCCGCAGCACAACGTAAGCAGCACGAGCTTACAAACTTGATATTGTACATGTTTTCATAACTGATTTTGCCTAAGTCAGCGAGTGTTTCTCTTATCACTGAGGGAAAGTTTCATCGTTTATAGAAACGGGAGGCCTGTCCTCTTACGTAGGGACATGTTCACCTGGAATCTGCTTCAGGAATATTGTTAGAATAGCACCGGCTGCCGAAGGACGGATGACCTTATTTGAAACGAATGGCTAACAATCAGGCTTTCCCATTCATCATACGTCATTTTTATAACACAGCGTTCTAGATTTCTCCCTCTTCATAAGTTCTGATATCTTCGCTGTGTCTTGATATCTTCTTCTTGAACTAATTTGTTATGTGTAGACTCGTACGACAAGAATCCCTTTAAGTATAAAAGAGATGCCACAACCCACATTAAGACACATCCCAGTAGTAAGACCTTTTTCCTCATCTTCCTTCCCTATCACTTGCATTCATGCACAGTCGACTGCATCCAAAACAGAAGCAAAGGTTTATTTCTTGTTTAATGTCTCGTTTCTGGTTTTGATTGGATAAACAAAGACAGTCCCGGGTCTCAAAGATAATTTGCATTGTTTATTTGACAATTATTGTTAAAGATCGGTGAGATTCAAGATTGCCACAAGTGTTACCTTGATGATTTCCATTGGCACTGATGCTGATGGCTATGAGGGAGTACATGGTGGATATGGGTATGGACAACGTAACCAGGAAGGCGACCATATCTTGAAATTTGCTAGCGCACACAACTTGGTCATTGGTAACTCATACTTCACCAAACCAGAGCAGCACCTCATCACATATCAATCAGGTGGGCACTGTAGCCAGATTGACTTCATCCTGTCGAGAAGAGGGGATCTGAAGCTAACTAGGAATGCCAAGGTCATCATTGGGGAGGAGTGTTTGTCCCAACATCGTCTCCTTGTCTGTGACACCTCGCTGAAGCCTGCCCCATCTCAACGCTGTAGGTATACCGCCAAGGTGCGCATCGTTGTTGGAGTGGTTGAAAGAATTGCCGATGATGTCGGAGAGGGCGTAGTAAGCAAAGCCCCAGTCTTTGATGCACTAAAATCGTTTGTCGTGGAGCTGTATTTGCCCCTGAGAGAGAACAACAAGCGATAAGAGAACGTATAACAAAACATTTGGGGAGGAAATATACAAAGCATAGTATAGCATGTTTAATCATTTTGGCAAGTATACAACGTGAAATAGTAAATATCAAAAAGTTAATTCAAAGGTATCAAGAACGTAACCACAAGAATACGAACGTTGGACCAAAGTTGCTACAGTCTGTTTCTCGACTAGTTTAGCTACAGTGACCAAAATAACAATGTTCATATTTCAGTTATTCAATACGCCAATGCCAAAAGGGGTTTTAGCGTGAAGCAACGCAATGGAAATAAAAACTGATGAATGATCCGCAATGGCTGGTTCAAAGAATAACGAAAATATCTCATGTCCTATCTTATTTTTGCCTCGAAGCCCCAGAAAAACCAGTCCCTAGAAACCTTGGCATATAGAAAATGCGAGTCGGCAGTACTTCAGGATCAGTTAAGCAGAAAAGCACTCCTGAGTTACTAGTACTCTTTCATGAAGAAGATGCGTCAATGTTATTCCAGTGGGGAAATGTGGTAACAGCTACAATATCAAAATACAGTATCTAGACAACAGAGTAAACATTTGGGGAAATCTGGAGAAAGAGGAATCGATGTAGTGCATTCTAAGGTCATTTTGAGGAAAATTCTGACTTATAGCATATGTGATTATAAGATCAACGTGTGGGAGGAAGAGGGAACAAAACTTATTACTTTGTTTGGTTTCACCATTTCGATACAAGAAAAAGAATAAAAATTGTACCACTTACTGGAAATTAATTACTTTGTTACGACATTTGCGAATAAAACAGAATTGCAACAAAATATCTAACTCCCCCCTGGTATAACGTGGATCCCCCTAGTACCCCTCGTCTCCATTTTACCCACCTGAAATTCCAAAAGGAGGGGGCTGGATCCCCGTTGAGATTCAATGGTAAGCTTGTCTGTTAATCATAGATCAATATTAAACATTACTTTTGCACCCAAGATATTAGAATGGAATTTAGTCTAATATGACGTATGTGACTGGCACTTGATATGTTAAATAACAATTTCGTTGGAGTTACGCCAACCTCGCCTCTCTCCACGAACCAAGCTCTTGGATGGTGGATAAAACGTTAGTTTCGTTGTCTCTCCTAGGCCCTTGAGCTTTCTGCTACGAGTCTTTTGCCTGACATTTAGTCTTTTGTTTTTTCAGTGGAAGGAAAAGCGAAGGCAGACGAAATTGACATGCTCTGGGTAAGTTTAAAATTAGGTGATACTTCTTCCAAATTGTGCCATTCATAAATTACCTCCAAGGTAAACAGAATGTCTTTGTGAGTTCTGAAAAGTTTAGTTTCATCAGCATGTAGTTAATGCCATGTTACCATGAGTATTTAAGTGTCCCTTTAGTACTATTGAGTTGTTTCCTGATCCAAATTCATTTGAATAAACATTAGTTAGCAACCTGCTGCAATTTCTACTATGTAAGGTTTCCCGATAATTCGATCATACAGTTAGATATTTTGTTTTTTATGACATTAATTTTCCATGGAGCTAAAGTAATTGTCAAAGAGATTTTTAATCAAAATAGACTGCCTCTTTAATCGTCTGTTTGACGTTGTACTACCTTTCTTTTTATATTTCGAATGTTAACACAGGTGATGATGACGAAACATATATAAATCCTAAACATTTCAATAAGCCCCCAATCTTCTAACAAAGCTAACATTCCGAGGGATAAGTGGGTGGTGCCAAATTCAGAGTACCCGGTGCATGACATTTCACTAGGACTACTCCCATCTAATGGCACCTCTCAGTTAGCCTCGGTTGGCCTTCGAATTGACCATAGAAACACAACGCATGAATGCCAAAGATTTATAAATTGACAAACGCACATTACAGATGGGTGCCTCGGGGTTCAATGGCCCGTTAAAATTTAATTCTAGTACTTCGAACTGTAAATCGCACATGATATTACTAGAGACACTCAACAATCTAAAAATACAACATGAGACATGGATCTCATTAACAGTAGACTAGTTATTAATTATTGTACCTGCAGGTGTTTTATGTCGCCAAGAAAAACGGAAATTAAAATAGACGAAGAGCAAATACATCAAAATATCACCAAGAGAGCTGGGCTTTTTTTGTTTTGTTTTTTAGTAGACGTAGTATCATACAAGGCTATCAAAAGCCACTAGGTGTATGGACCAGAAGAGAGGTAAACAATGCCGACCGTAAGCATAGAGAAAGAGAGGAAAAACTAACCTGAAAGAAAGAAATTCACGTTTGATTTAAAAGTTTTAGGAAGAGGGAAAACAATCAGACGCCAGCAACCCCACCACAACTGCCCGTTCACTTTGAAAAAGGTTTAATGATGCCATCGTAAAAGAGTTCAACTTTGTTTTAAATATCCTTTCTTTAAGCGATCTTTTTCAGTGGTAACAGGAGGTTCAAGTGTACCATAAATATCGTGAGGGGAGGTGCTCACTTAAAATGATTAAGCTTGATTACTGTAAATTGGTGAAGGGGAAGATGTCTTTTCACATGTTCTATCTTTTCAGAATCATCTTTCTTGATATGAGACTGACTGTATTATCCTGAGATGTAAACTTATCTACCATATTTGATTGCAAAGGCGCTGTTTTTATTATCTTAATAACAAGAACTTGTTATTTCCTTAGCAGGCCAGTTCCAACTCATTTTGATGGTGGAAATTGGTTTACAGGCAGTAGAAGTCATGTGAAGGGCTGCAGAGAAATGAAACTGTCAGTGTGTACATTAGCATACAGGGGTATTTAAACACCGAAACAAGACAAACAAAATAAGCGAAAATTGAACATTGACTAAAATTGTTTGTTTGCTTTAGAAAATTGAGTTCCGACGAATTCGTTCTGCCCCAAAACACGGAAGATCAACCTCATCAAAACTTTAGTTCACCGCGCTCTCAAGATTTGCTCCGATATAAAATTAGAATCGGAACTCAATTTTCTAAAGTAAACTTTTCTTTCTAATGGCTATCCCGAAGATATTGAAATCAGTGCCATTAGACCACCCACCACCCACGCCCCAAGTTTTCCCTTGACCAATATTGCAAAACTCCGTTTATAAACCGATAGGTTTAAATGGTGCCAAACATCTTTTCTAGCGGATGTATACAAGGAGGGACTATCTCTTACATAGAAAAATGCAAGGTGACGATGTGACAAACATCTTATGAATTAAAAGTTTTGGAAGTAGTAAACCGGTAGCTAAGTATTGAAAGCGGTAATATGCCTATGTCATTCTTGCATTCTGCAATAGGAAAATGATTGGCTTATATATCACGGGCTTTTATACAGGGGGCTTACAGGGGGCTTATGGAATAAAGGCTTAGTAAAAGTTAGAAAAGTCACAAAATTTCATGGCAATCCGTGCAGGTGTTGAAAAGTTATGAGCTGAAGTATGTAGCGGCGGGCTTACACTTTTTGCTTTCACAAAATGATTCCTGTTAAAATTGAAAATGCAATACTTGGCAGAGAAAAGGGGTGAACATTAAGAATGTGAAAAAGTGTTCTTTTAGATATTTGCAGGAGGTGCATTTTCCATTCAATTTTTGCTTTAAACAGATAAAAGCATTGGGAACTCCTTATATATTACAAGTTTCCTTGCTCTACATTTAAAAAGTAGGCGCTCCTTTCCCTCAAGTATTGAGGGACATTTTCCTTAAAAAGTAGAATTTGTCAAAATGCAATCATTAACCGGTTCTTGCCAGTGTAACAATGTTCAGCGCTGTCCGGGGTGCCATTGTCAATTCGCCTTTCCTGTTTACACCCATGAGGCCAATGATTGTAACTATCGTGACACGTTACAGCCGATAAGTGTACACCCCTCTTGAATATTAGATACTTTTAGTCTCATGCTTCTGGTCTGACGTAGGATTATGAAGTGCTTTGGAAATGATGACATAGTGAGATGACGGGAGTCGTGTCGCAATTTAAACTGACATATGCACGAAATGATCTCCAAGGGGAGTTGTTAACCATTTTGGACCGGAAAAGACGTAGTCATTTGAGAAACTCCATTATACAACCGGGTTATAAAACGTTTACTAGGGCACAGAGGTTTTTTTGCATCCTTGGTGTAAGTAGTGAACTTTATTTATAAAAGTCTATAATGGCTTGAAAATGTGAAAAGAATGTAACAGTCAAGGACTTTTCCCAAGATACTCTAAAGCAAGGATCGCGAAGATTCCAGAAAGAGTGGATACTCTCCTGTGTTGTATCAGAGAGGGAAATGGTTTTTCTGATCCATCAGATCTAACCATTAATTTGAACATTTAAAAAATCATATCGTTTGGCGTAAGGTTAAAAGAGAAAAAGATTCGTAAAAACACACTGACAAAGACTTATAAGTTCAACTGAGAAGCACTACAAAGTATTAGAGAATTATCTCCATATATTTATATTCATGAAGTTAGGAGGTCCAAGTTATTCGTATTTGCGGTGACCCCCATTCAATGCAGCAATTTCCATTTGATCAGGAAGCTGAGAATGTGCAAGTCAAATTGACAGTCCTGTCATTATTTGAAATAGATATTGATGTTAATTAGCAAAAGCGTTGGTTCCCCGTGTAATCTTTCTTACCTTCCCCACGTGAAGCACTATTGTGACAACCAGACCTACACTTTTAAACTTCACCACTGATTTCCGGACAAATTTGTGATAAAAACAGCTTTGGGAACTTAAGGGTAAATATTAACGCCACACTATTTCACACCCCCTCTTTAGTGCTGTTCCTTTAGTGCTTTTAGTAATTATACAGTTTACATTGCAAGTCAAGTGAAAAGAAGGCTGCCTGCTCGTTTCAGTACGACTTTCCTTGGCTTTGGCATCCCTCTCATATTCACTCGATTCAGAGACATGCCACAGCCACAATTTTTTTATCATTTCAATGAAGAAAGGTAACGCAATCTATTGTATCTGTGAAACCAACGTTTGGTAAACGTAATAGATAATTTAATTTTATAAATTTGTTTGCTTTATGTGTGTACTTTTATTATCATTACTTAGTTTGGTCAGGCCACTTGGTCCTTAAATACCATAGTTATTTATAACCTTAGGATCCTATCATATTATTTATAAGTTATTTGATGAAAAACTCTACACTGCCGAATATGTTTCTTAATTAACTTGAAATAAGTTACCTTAAATTAAAAGCAAAATTATTGTGTTGCCAAATAACATATGTCTTTACTTCTGTTAAAAAAGCTTTAATAAATAAAACTGGCTGATGAAATACCACAACTAAAGATCGTGCTGAGGACAAGATCAGAAAATGCTCTAGTACGGAGTTATCTGTTCCTCACCTCCGTGCTGAGCGTGAGGATGAACATTAGAAAGCCAAAGGACGTCATTTGAATCATAAAATAGACATAAATATACCTAATAGACCCAAATATTGGTAGAATGCATTTTCCAACCTAAAAAGATTTGGTACACCAACTGAGGTTTTAAAGTCTGTATACTGCAGCTATGTTAGACCTTCTATTGAGTATGCATGCCCTGCTTGGCATCTGGGATTGACAAAAGATCAAACAGATAGACTTGAGATGATACAAAAAAGAGTTGTAAAAATTATACTTGGACAAAACTGCTCAACTTATAAGGATGCACTGAAACAAGTCAATTTGGACTCACTTGATAGCTGTAGACATGGCTTAACATATAGATTCGGACTAAACTGTTTGAATTCCCCAACTCATTGTCATCTACTACCCAACCTTGAGAGCCCCCCAACTGAAGGACCGGTTACTAGCCATCTGACTTGCCTATGTCCCAGTCTTTCTACTTGACAAGTAGCACCAAAAGTACCATTTTTAGTGCCATGTGGTACTTGCAGATGGTGGGACTTATAGAAACCATGCAGATATAAGCAATAGTTTTTAAATAAGCCATTAAGCATTTTCTTTATGATATTCGTGTATTCCACTATCCCTGGTAGAAAAAAAGAAAGAAAAGAAGACACATTAGTGCTACCCATGCAAAAAGTGAATTGGCTTTGGAAAGTTGGTATTCAGAGATCCCACCAAGAGATCCAGTTTTAGCATCTTAAATCTGGAAACATCATATTAATAAATAACTTGTTTTGTAGTTGATTCACTGCGGCTCCGTTCCCTGTTCCTAACGGCGTGTTTTTCTTGCCTGCAAGACAACCCTGATGTTTTGCTGACTGTATCTTGGGGGTGAGAGGATGTCTTTGAGATGTTTGTCCTATTTTTTCAGGATGATTGGCTATAGGAACTAGTCTATTGGAACTAAGAAAAAGAAATTA
This sequence comes from Alatinidae sp. Z8VKAUB7J3, assembly GCA_010016025.2. Classification (NCBI taxonomy): domain Eukaryota; kingdom Metazoa; phylum Cnidaria; class Cubozoa; order Carybdeida; family Alatinidae; species Alatinidae sp. Z8VKAUB7J3. The sequence goes on from JAAAKM020721499.1 coordinate 8,570,280, forward strand.
AAAAAAACCTTGTATGTGTTCGTTCTCAAGACCTAACCTTGATTGATAATAAAGGCTTTTGTCAAAATGATGTGTACTCTGGTAGTTCGAAACACTATTGTCTAACTTGACCTCTTTATTATATTTGTTGTGGTAGTTCCTTGTATGACTTTGATAAAATCTGTAATATGTATCCTGAGTAAACCGGAAACGCTTCTTGGGCCAGAACGTCCTTGGTTACGTCGTGGTAACGATATTGTCACTACAATAATTTTTAAAAGCAACTGCAAACATTTCTACACGATTGGGGATATCACGCAAAAATCAGTTTAGATTTTGATAAGTTGAGTTTATTTTGCGTGAAGTAATGGATTCATTTTCCTCAACGTTTTTTGCCTTGATCACAGCGTTTGGAGTGAAATAATAAAACCTTTACGATGAATTTATGGGAAACGAGAAGACCAAGACACGTCGTAGAAAGTAACAGTGACGAGAGCGACACCTTTTCGGCTCGTATTATTGAAAAATGCGTAAATTGTAAACTAAATTTTCTCTTTTCCTGACTTTAGGAATAGAGGAGAAACAACAAGTTTAGAAATAAAGTGTTACAAAGAGATAGAGTGTCATCAAGGAGATATGGTTTAAAATGTCAATATTGAATGCACACTAGAGAAATAGAAAATATGTCATTACTGGGGCTCGAACGCGTGACCCACGCTATCGTGGCATGTGCTCTACTAGCTCCGTTCACATTGCCACTAAAACCCTCTTCAGATGAATTCTGTATGTACCAGATTTGTAGTTGTTAACTGAGGGCCACGTGGCCCACTTTAGAGAAATAAGATTCAAAGGAAAATTTTTGAATAAGTAGCGAAATTCTTGCCTTTCTGTTCTGCAAAAGGTGCAGTTGATGCTACCTGGGTGATAAATAATTAAGAATTTGCATCTTAAACGTGCAACTAAATTAATATTAAGTATTTATATAAAAAAGTGCATTTTAGCTCATGCATTTATCATTACTGATACATAATATACTTAAGTTTCAGAAAGACCACAGAGAAATAAAACCTGAGACCAATGCATTCGTAGCGTCTGCTCTCCCGACTGAGTTAAGTGACCCCTGACATTAAAATGCTCACAATTGACATTTCGGGTGAAGTGAGTAATATAAGAACAAATATAATAGCCCAGTTAACAGTGTCAAGTGAAGCCATAGGTTGGATGCAGAAATGGCATGAAAATCCAATTTCGTCGACTTTTACTCCAATTTCAATCACATCAGAGCTTTACCTAAGGAACTAGCGCTCTGGACCCAACCCACATTTCACTACTGAGTCCAGATTTCAAAAACAAGTTACTGGCTCAAAGGGGAGGGTAGATTTTGTGGGTAGCAATGGCAATTATTGGATAAAGATTTCCAGAGGGTTGATTGCGACAGAATTTTCCTGATGAGTAGTTTTCTCAATCCGTTCTTCTATGCTTCTGTAAATTACAAGCATCTAGTGTAAGGTCTAGCCACAGAAGACGAGATAGAATGATGGAAGATATCCTTAGCAGAAACCGGATAAATTGGGAACAAATTAGGATTCATGCCAACATGTAACTCTTTTATCTATTTGGGTCTGCGTTCTCTTTCATATTTACAAATGGCTTGCTTTTTATACTTACTATTTAGAAACTGTCCTTAACGTGTATTTAGCATTTGCCTCCGTTTTTTCTCGCGAATTAAGCCATTAAACGTAAGTTACTATATGTTTTGGACTGGAAAGTTCCTAGACATTCTTGATTAAAAAATCTGCTCATACTGTACGGAATATTCTTTTGCAAAGTGTTATAAAGTATTCTCTTGGCTTGCCCTTTCTAGCCAGCGATTGCTCATCGTTGCCCTGTGGTGATACATGCTATGATTCCAGATCATAATCTTTTACCTGCTAAAAGATGACTGTGACATGACGAGATTAATGAGTTTCACACACGCACGCGATAGGGGGAAAACCCAATCAACAGTAGTTCTTCTTTTTTGAAATGTTTCAATAATATATATCATGTTCTAATGATATCATATAAACAAACTGACTTGATACGCAAGTTTCTATCTCTTATTAACAACTCCGTATAATTTTATGATATAGTCGTTCTACTTTTTTGAAATGATGCAATAATATACATATATAATGTTCTGATGATATCATATCAACAAAGTGATTTGATGCGCAATTTTCTATCTCTTATTAACTCCTTATAATTGTATAATACAGTAATTCTACTTTTTTGTAACCATCTACAGGAACAATTATCTTTGCATGCAATGTGCAATTTAACCTTCAAGAACAATGGTGCATTTTTCAAAATTGTTCTTCTTCATTCTGGTGACATTCACCTTCACTCTGGACCCCCTTCATTTTTCTGTTCTCTGTGCAGTAAACCTGGCAGAGGAGGCCTCTGCTGTATTCACTGTAATCAGTGAATTCACAAAAAATGTAGCAAAATCATAGCCAATAATTCTTAATCGATTATATACCATGTTGGAGGGAGGTAAAATTATACTTGCACAGCTTGTATGAGGACCCAGAATGTCAATCTCTGGCAAGAACTACCTTTTGGTAAAGAATATGAAATACGTTGATATTTCATGGCGTAAGCTTTCAGTGCTTTCAAAAGCATTTAAATCAAAATGTAATTTAAAACTGATAAATTATTGTTTTATAGGAACATACTATTGTCAAATGTCCCGTACGACATATTTTGGAAGACTTTTTTAAATAAATGGCAGAGCTTTTTACTAAATTTGTTTTAAATTAGGTCTTTCTGAATTTGACTTGTAGCAAATTTGATCATGCATCCCTCTCACTATTTTAATGTATCAAAATGCTAAAATCTAAACTACTATTTTGTCCCCTACGACATATTTTGTCCTACAATGGAATTCCTGCACAATGTGATGGCATATATTAATTGCTTTGCTCGGAGCACTCCGACAGCTCCACCTCCGGCATGTTGATGATCTCCTCGTAGACCTCGAGGATCACCTCGTAGGGGGTCGAGGTCCCCGCGGTGATGCCCACGTGCTCGTGCCCCTCGAACATCTCGGGCGTCAGCAGGGAGGCCTTGTCGATGTGGTAGGCCTTCACGCCCAGGTCCTCGCAGACCTGCTTGAGCTTCTTGGTGTTGGAGGAGTTGTAGCCCCCCACGACGATCATCAGGTCCACCTGGGCGGCCAGCTCGCGCACGGCCACCTGGCGGTCCTTCGTGGGGCGGCAGACGGTGTCCTGGAAGTCGACCTTGGCCTCGGGGAAGGAGGCCTCGATGAGTGATATTGATCGATCAGCGCACACACATCGTGATACTCGCGCGCGTCAAGCCGGGAATGAGCCACGCCTGCATTTCCGAGAAGGTCCAGGCGCTGGGCGATGAAGTTCAGATATCGCGGCGCGTTCGTATCGCTGGCCTGTCGGGCCTGGTATTCAAAATAATTGTTGACGATCAGCGCGTCGGCAACGGTGACATCTGCGCCGCGGGCAGCGAGATCGAGGGCCAGGTTGTGTCCGATAAATCCGGCGCCGCCGATCAGCAGAATGCGTCGTCCGGCTACTGAATTGAGATCAAGTGCTTGTGCATGATTGGCTTCGGACATGAATGAGGGCCTCTTTTAAGCCTACCAAAAGCACCAAAAGGATTATTGGACAATGTAAAATACCTGGGATTGAGTCCAAAGAAGACCAAACCTATTGAGACGCCCAGTCACTTCCCATCATCGGACATTTCCCATCCCGGACACTTCCCACCGGGACATTTCCCACACCGGACATTTCCCATCTCGGACATTTCCCATCCCGGACATTTCCCATCCCATGTCGTGTCCCATCCCCGGATATATGCCCTCCAGGACATTTCCAATCAGAATTGCTGCCATCAAAACATTTCCTATCAGAACATTTCCCATCACAACTGCTACCATCAGAACAATTTTCATAAGAACTGTTAACATTAGAACTGGTTTGGAGTCCTGTCCCCTTTCATGTTACAATATTTTGGCAACCGTACACCATCATAGACAAAAGAGCAAATAATTTGCAAGGCCCCAACTTTCCTGTATCCTCCACCTGCTCACACCCAGAATCGAGGGACACTTTTAAAATATAAGATTGCCCGTTGACTCTTCTAATGTATATCAAGCAAAGGTCTGAATGAAAGTATTGTAACTCGACTTCCGTATGACGCACATAGGCTTACACGTGTAACTAGAAGACGCTTTTACATGCAGATTACGGTATCTTCGAAATCATACCTTTACTGTTTCGCATACTCCATCTTCGCACACAAAACATGAAGAACCAAAGAAGGCAGCTTAGTCAGCATGTATTCCAGGACGTGCATGACCAGATTGCAGAAGTTTGACAGTAGCAATCGCCTCAAATTGTCGTAGCAGGGACCAAAAGACGTCACATTTAACAATCTACAACTTAGGAATGCTTATCTGAAAACAGCTTTACCTTCTTTGAACTTGTTCACTGTGCCGTAAGCCGGTGGTAATATGGTGGATATTTATGACCTCTTTTATTGTCATTTCATTCATCCAGGGGGAGGTGAATAGCTGTTGCCTCTTTTTATGCAGTATGGGATATATTTTTTTGACATTGTACAGCTTTCTGAATACTAAATTTGATTTGCTGTTAGGGTGGGAGTTCCCGTTGTTTTACAACTATGCGAAAAATTTCCACCTGTTGTCCAAACCACTGTAAAGTTTGGTAATTTTCTTAGTAATCTCTCAAACAAAGACCCCTGAAGAGCAGTAGGCCCGACATTGAAACTACCCTAAATAAACAGAAAAACCACCAAATAGGCTAACTAATATATAACGGGCAGCTGAGGCGTCCAAGGGCGATGTCTATTAATTTGTGCTACCGGGCAGAGAAGCAAGCCATGAAGCAGGCTCAACTTGTAATTGGTAATTTGGTAATTGGTTTAGCCCCACGTAGTATGATTTTCATTTATGTAGGTGGCAACCAATACATTCGGGATGTAGGAATAATAATTGATCCTATACAAGAATGTGCTGATATTCACATTGTCATTTAGTGTTCGTCATTTGCAATCTCGTAGATTTCATTTGTTACACATGTACCTTATCTATCGACCAATTGTCTGCTGACACATAGGACCTCCATAGAACGTCTCCGCCTTATATTATCTGTAGCTGTTGCCAGAGACTCCGTCTGCGTGCCTAATCCCACTAAACGTTTCTCTGTATCTACCGTCCTCTGTCACATTGTTCTAGGCCATCGTCTTTTCCTTGGATATTTGAGGGCCCATGAGAGTGCAATATTGCAGTTGCAACGGGGTTCTGGGCAAAGGGGATGGCCTATAATCTTCCATCTTCCACGGCGAAAGCTACTCTGATGACTTAGAGCCTGAATTTGAGGCTGAACTAGTGCATTTGAATGCATTTTTGAAAGGTTTACGTCAGGGGGGAGCTCTTTCCGGCGGCAAAATTACTGAAAACGACATGTATCTGTTGATCGTTGACAATTCCGTAAATGAACTATTTGCTAATGTGTTGATCTCACTAAAATTTTACCTGTGTATGTTCGTCACAAATTGCAAGGGAGAGCGTTCATTTTCAAAGCTCAAGCTAAAATTGAATTTCTTGAGAAAGTCAATGGGGCAGAGGCTGACATCCTTGGCAGTTCTTTCAATTGAAAGTCAGTTGTTGAGAACCATTGATTTCTCCTCATGACAATAAATTAATCCGTAAAATACAGACTATCCAAAAATAAAGTCCTCGGAACTAATTTTTTTTCAGAATTAGAATATGGGATGGAACAAGACAGAAAAAGATTAAGTTATTTGTCCGCAAAATAATACCTAAAATACACACTATCTGAAGATGCAGTTCTTGGAAATAATTTGTTTCGAGTTTCTAGTATGGGACAGAGCAATAAAGCAGAGGATTAAGTTAATTATAAAAATATTAATCCCTAAAATAACATGACCTTAAAATGAGTCTTTAGAAATAGTTTGTTTCAGTTCTAGAGTTTAGGATAGAACGAGACAATAGACAATTATACTAATTATTTTTGGTTTGCTTTGAGGGCAGAAAAAGACACTTCTTACACCTGTCGTATATTTTATGTTGGTATCGATATCTATTTGCTTGAGGATATTTTGAGGCTTCAACACCTGAAATAAGGAAGTAACGTAAGAAAATATTTTGCTAGTTTTGATGTTAAGAATAATGTACTGTATAGAAATCAGAGTTAAAAGCTATTTTCAAGCTCTTTATTTGAACTGAATTTGAAAGGTAAAGGAAATCTTTTCTCTACTTCTGCTTATAAGCATGGTGGGCTACAGCTACGTCCATAGTACCCTCTTTGCTACCAGAAGACACCATTTTGCTGTTTCAACTTTGGTGAAACCGTAATGACCGAAATTTTGATTTTAAAAATCTTCCTTTTATCTACATTTTGAAAACAAACACATTTTAAGATTTTATAAATATATATTTGAAGGGTTGGCTAGTTGCGCAAAATTTGAACATTGCGTTGAGTAGCGGATTCATTTTGCTAGACGTTTTCTCCTTACAATCATCACAGCAATTGTATGGAGTGAAGTGAGAAAGCTTTTACGATGAATTTATAGGAAACGGGTAGACCAAAAGAATGTCGTAGAAAATAACAGTGACGAGAGAGACTCTTTTTCTGCCACTCGTGTAGTCGTAAATTGTAAACAAATTGTTTTTGTCGACAGAGTACCGTCTTCTGTGTTTTGATACCTGATCGCGGAGCTCCGCCATGCACGCGGCATGGAACCCACGACGCGCCCGACGCCCCCGTCGATGGCGGCGCCGGTGCCGGCACCCGGCAACGCGGGAGAGGAGCAGACCGACGAAGAGGCCGACGATACGCCCGAGGGCGCGCAGCAGGAACTCTCGTGCTGCGTGCCGCGCGTCTACGACCTCTTCGACCTGCGCAAGCTCGGCATGAACGCGGTCGCCCTGCGGAGCCTGCTGCAGAAGGTGCCGGATGCCAGCGAGGTGAAGGACGTGGGCCGCAGCGTCTACGTCGTCACCGCCTCGGCGGAGGGGCATGCCCTGCTCGAGAAGCAGCTCGTCGAGACCCATTTAAGAGAATCCACTTGTTTGTAGGCGTTTGGTCTCGAGTGTCAAATAAAGGATCCGGTTGGGTCAAGAAGCCATGAGCGTCGTGCAGTTACTTGTGCCTTTCTCTTGCTTCGATTTTCCGCTAGTCTCTCGCTAGGTAGTCTTCTCATCTTAGCCCTTTGTTTTGTAATGATGACCATCTTTTCAGTAGGGTAATAATTTTGTTCAGAGCTGACAGCGAGGTACTGTTTAGTTAGCAAAGTACAAACTCGTCCAGAACACTCACTACTAATCCATATCATTTATCACTATCCCCGATGGTGACATATTTTTTATTTCTCTACTGTTCTTCTTAAAACTGCCAGTTATCGGAGTTTAAATATATATTGAGTACAGGGAAACTCGGTGTATTTTCTGAGTTAAGTTGACCCGTAGTTTCAAGTTCACAATCAGGGTTCATGTGTATTGGACTTTTGGAGCATTTCTTTCTTAATGACAATAATTTAGGGAATTTTGTTCACTAGGGATTTATTCGAGAAATGAGAGTATATCGCTGAAGCGTAGGATTCATTACTACTTTTCATAAGGACTCTTTACACAATATCCTTTAAACTACAGTGATTACGATTCGATAACTAACGTCCTGCTCACAACACCTTGCCTCACTTCTGATTAAATATTTACACCATAACTGACAGAACAACGTTGGCTCCAGTTGACTGATTGGAATGAATCTCTATTTTGTTCCTATCACCAGGACGTAGTTTTGGTCTCTTCATCGCATATACTCTATTTAGAGAAATGTCCGTATAATTAGTTTAGACTAAGGCCGTAACATAGTCTGGATAAGAGAGAAATTTTAAGTTGCACCAACGTCTAACAACCTACCTAGAAGCTTACGGAATAAATCAAGGATTTATTTTATATTTTATAAGGAAGGTGCTCTACTCTTGTTAATACAGAAGATGTGCAATTTGATAGCCACTACTTTCTCTCTGATTCCAGCCTTAAACATGAATGCTATTGTTCCTCTACTTTACTATTAACAAGATTCTAGTTTACGTTTTCGTAGATGCGAAAAAGGTGTGTTTCGTCTTCCTTTTTGTATTGGTTCACCAGTTCTCTGAGTTTAATAACGCCTAAGGAATATCTCTGACACAAACTTTGTGTGTTCGCGATACCAAACGTTGTTTCCTCTTTTTCATCGTAAAAAAAGTTTGTGTAAGTAAATACAAGGCTTGCAGCTGCTTCGGGTTTCGTTTTGCTGCTTTTTCTTTCCTCTTCTACACAATAATCCAAAAATTTTTCAATACCATCAAACTTTTTACTACATTTTTCTGTGTTAAACCTTTTGGAATCCTCGAAATGCAAATCGACTTCTTTCACTTGAAGCCGGATATTTCCCCCCGTTTCTTAAGTTTTTAGGATTTTTCCAACCCTCCCGTTTATTCCAACCCCCTCTTCTATTAGGCACCCAAGAGTATTTTCTGTGGTATTAAATTTGTACCGCGTTTCTTTTTTACAACAACATTCGGAATGGACGAAGCATAAAACGTTCGAAGATTCTTGGAAATAGCCTTCTATAGTTCGTAAAATAATACAAACCCTTCATATTCTTAAGGTACTAAGTCCGAAATCAGTGTGCCCGCCTAACAGGTAAAACTTGGCCTCTGTTGTGACATTTGGAGGACGTTATTTACATAAGAGTTTGTTATTGTATTTGGCATATATTGTATTGATTGTTGTAGTTCACTTCAATTGTAATACCCCAATTTAACAAGTGCCGCAAGAAAATCCATCACGCTTGTTATCAATACCCCCTCTAAAAAAAAAGATAATTGACTTTTTTAATACTGAATCAGAAGTCACTGAAATATCGATCTTCCTTCTTAGAATTTTCGTAGATTATTGTCAACCCCTCCTCGGCAATTCGCGTCTCAAGGTTCTACTATGTATGGCTTTACTAACGTTACTACAACAGTTGCATTGTCAGGCTCCCCAAATTTGAAGAATAGCTCCTCCAACTTCATATTTCACTTTGTAAACACAGGCAGTGGTTGCTTCGTCTGCCATTTTATTTTTTCTGCTAAGCGTCCCCAATGTCAAAAGATCTGGTCGGGATTTGAAATAAGAGCTCTGAGACATGAATTCCTTCTAAACATCAAATTTCACAAATATCCGATCGCCTATTCGTAAGATACAAATACCCCAATTTTCACGTTTTCCAAGAATTCCGGTTTCCCCCTCCAACTCCCCCAAATGTCACAGAATCTGGTCAGAATTTAAAATTAAAAGCACAAGATCCTTCTAGATATCAATTTTCATTAAGATCTGGTCACCCTTTCGTAAGTTAAATATACGTCAATTTTCAAACTACCCCCCCCCCCCACCACCCCCCCCAAGCACACCGCGGGACCGACTCCATACTTAACACCCAACCCGTAGGTCCGACCACTGCACTAGGCAATCGGTATGAAATGAATGGTTGCACAGTATAGTCAAAACACCTTCCACTGATTCGTCCTACGAAACGAAGATACGATAAGTGCTATGAAGAATTGTGTGATGTTTTAACTTCCAAGGAACAAACTTCCATTTTAGGCTGTAGTTTTGAATGATTAGGGTCGCGAGTCTGTAACGTCAATCAATACTTTGCAGTTCTCTTGTACCGTTCAGAATTTTTAGAACGTAATTTTTCCTGGGTCTCTATCAAATATCGTTGACCCGTACATTTTAAAAATACTGTGAGTAATTCCTAGGGCACGTCACCAAGAAAGACGGGCTTGTGATGTTTCACTGCCCTATCACGATCGTAACATAAACAACTTCAACAAGATGAATGCAATAGTATGTCATTGCCTTGAGCGCTTGCACGAGGGCGCACCGCTGCAATTTTATGCGAGTAATTCTACCTTGCCAGTAAGACGAATGCCCGGGCAAGCTTTTTGCCGAAAGATATGGACTTTTTGACGTGCGTGGTAAAGATGACACAAAATACAACGGTCAAGAGGGATAAGATTCATTTTGCCCTTCTCTTTGGCATAAGTATAGTGAACTGGAATGCAGAAAAACTGCGACAATAATCTGTTTTCAATTAAACAAGCTGTGGATTGATATAACAGAACTTGTTCGTGAGTTATAGATATTTTGAAATAAATAGTCAACTTGTGCACAATAAACGGTAGTTTCGTCATAGGTCTTGAGTGAGATAACCATATTACTACTATGCTGCACGTATGAGAAAGAGGTCAAATATGTCTTTTTAATGTTACAATAATTTTAAAATAGATGGCATTCTTGGGTTTCCCAAATTGTTTCCCCAAGTTGTCATAACGCTAAGAAATAGCTTCCTCGGTTTTCCCAATAGGTCTAACTTTAATAATATGTTATGAAAGGGAAATTCTACACAAATTCCAGCTCGAGTAACTTAAGAATTGATTTTGAAAACTGAAACATCAGAGTTTTCCAAACCAGAAATCGGTTCACATCTTCTTTGTAGTAAAAAAAGCTTCATTAGAAGTTGATTTTGATTCCGCAAAGGTATTGGTATGTATTCCCTCTCTTCCAGTGTCGGCAAGAATTGATCTCATAACATTTCAAAATCTGAAAGTAGTATGCTTGAGAGGGTTGCCATACCGGGAAGTCGGAGAGAGATTGATGACCAAATTTCGCCAATGTGTTTTAAAATGATATATGTATATATATATACATATATATATATATATATATATATATAGTAAAGTCATGCAAAACCAGCTTTCTACCATGTACTCATCCCAAAATATTTACATAGGTTTGCCTGGGAGGGTAAAGTTATTCCCCCAGGACCTTTTCGGACCAAATTCGCTACCACGCTCTTAAAAAATTGCATCATATCATTGATCAACCCACAAATGCTAATATATGCTCACCTCCTTTTAGGATGTAATTTGTAAACAGAAAAGTAGGAGATCCTCGAGTGTGCTTCCTTTTTGTACAGGGATTCTCAGAATGCCGGTGAAGCAATTTCAAAGTTGGGCAAATGCAGAATCCATCATTAAATTTTTAACTAAGGATGGCTAGGGAAAGAAATTTATAATACGTATAAGCTGGCGAATGCAGAAGCAACTGTGTCAACTGTTATATGCTATTATAAAATTGTGCCGTCATAAGCATCAAATAGATAACTATAGAAGGCAGGACTTGAAATATTAGTTTTAAAAAGACGCTAGGGAATAGAAAAAATGTTACTAACCGTCATACCACCGTGGGTCATCGGTTTACGTCCCAGTGGTGACATATTTTCTATTTTTCCGCAGTATTTCGAGTTAAATAATCCACAATAAATATGGAATATAATTGGACTCTATATCTCTTTAGAACGTTGACACAAATTGCTTCTGTAGCCAGTGCGTATTTTTATACACTTTAGTTGATGTTGAGCGAAAGCCCACATGACGTTGCATTCTGCCTTTCTTTTAAAGAGGAGTTCCTGCGGCATTGGAGGATGCTACATGTTACTAGGCAGGAGGTGTTGGTAAATTTGGGACGTGGCTTTGATGGCCAAATATACGTAGTGTTCAGCAATAATGCCTACACTTTAAGAGAGTGGACAAGGAAAACATTAACAGCAGGCTTGATCTAGGGTCTAAGTTGCTTGTCAAGCACCTTTTATGGCGTAGAGAGCAAGATATTTTGTTTACTGTAACAAGGTGTACAATTGGGACGTGGCTATGATGACCAAATATATGTAGTGTTTAGAAATTTGCCTACACTTAAAGAAAGTGGATCAGGAAGACATTAACAGCATGCTTGAGATAGGGTCTAAGTTGGTTGTCAAGTACCTTTTATGGCTTAGAGAGAAGATATTCTGCTCACTTTAGTATCTATTTCTGAATGTAGAGCAAATAAACTCACTTTCCTATACTGATATTGTAAAATAAATGGTTTTCAAGATTATATCATTTTTACGAAAGTTGAAAAATATTCTGAGAATGTACATATTTTATAGATGAACAGTTACACCTGACGGATCAAAACTGAGGTGACTTTTGGAATCTGTAAATCAGAGTTCCTTGCAATCTCCCTTAGATCTCTAGTTCTAGAACATCATTTTTTTGTTAATCAGTGGCATTCCATTTACCATTTTTGTTCCCGCGAGTTTTATTTCTTTTCCAAAATTGTTTGGGATGTTATACCCGTTTTTAATTTTTTGTTTTTATATGAAAGATGATGATGATGATGATGATGATGATGATGATGATGATGATGATGATGATGATGATGATGATGATGATGGTGACAATAATAACAATGATGTTCCTACAACTTCAACTTTTTTCTCCAAAGTTTAAATGTTTACACGTTCCTTTCTTCAATTATTTAATTGATCCATATGAGGGAAAATTTTGTTCAAAGGACCCCCTGTGCTTTGAAAGGCATATGGCTTACAACCTTGTCTTACTTGGCCACTATTTTAAACTTAAAACTGCAGTAACTCTTAGAAGGCTAGACTCCCGTCCTCTCCGGTATTTTGGGTAAAGAAACTCCTTCTTTCAAAGATCGTGTTTCTTCAAACAAGATTGCCCAGATACACAAACTGTTGTACATTTCAAATCAGTTGTTTTCCAATATTAATAAATGATTCCTTATTTGCAAGCTCTTCGTTATTAAATACTTGTATTTTTATATTTTTGAATGATATTGTCAGGTCAAAACGCATGAATGTTTCATTTATTATTGTCAATAGGTGTCTTGCTTCTCTCACACTCTTACTGAAAAGTAAAACGTCATCAGCATAAAGTATCCAACGAATAGTAAACTTTCTACCCATTCTGTGTTTTCGTTCCTTATTTTCTATCAGTACACCTATATGGAATGTCATATCTAAACTCTATGCCCAATCCATCTGGATATGCTTGATGAGTAAGCATTTTGTAAATTCTGTATTATGTATGTATTTAAAGTGTGATTGAATGGTCAAGAAAGAACACAGAAACAGAGTTACAATAGTCCTCCCTCGGGTCTGGAACTTATACCATGCGGCTGTAGTATATGCAAATTGAAGGAATCCCCTCTTCTTCATGGACGTAAAAAAGTGTTATTTCTTACATTAAATTCTACCGCAATCAGAGGGAATGGGAGAGAAGATTTTGTACAGATTATGAGTGCATGTGGAATAAAAGAAGGTTAATAAAATCAGTAGTAGTACCTCGTCATATTATCTTTACATTATATCATAACCAGAGCGATATAACACTGGCCATGTTTGAGATTGAGACAGAATTTTAATTTATGGAACCAGGGGTTAGTTCGAGATAAGGGGAAGTTTGAGATAGGTGTTAAAAAAAGAGGGAGTCCCGTCCCGCAATAAACATTTTTATTCCCTTCACAGCGCAAGATAAAGGTAAGATGTCGCCACAACAAGGGCTGAGTTAGTCTCTCGTATTATATCCTACAAGGCACTGCAACCCATATTACTAATCTTAAAACATGAAAACAACTCGATAGACCACGATCACAGCCCGGCAGTGGACTCGAATCACGCGCCTACAAGTTCACTGAGCTGGAAAATTGTTTACAGTTCTTATTAAGTCCAACGCGCCGATTCACCATATGCACTTTGGTAACGACGCTACTCAACCATTTTAGGGTTTTGGTAGTACAACTACCCTCCAATTTATCTTGCAGGTAAAGCCATGACCATGTTGATAAGCTTACATTCGTAACCTCACGTCACCTCAGAATTGTCGTTCTCCGTCAGCTTTACTTTTTACTGATCGAGGTTCCGGGCTTTACCTCCGTACTACGTAAACACGAATCACAAACAATCGCTACAAACCACCACCACCGCCACCGCCACCACTACCACGACCACTACCACTACCACGACCACGACCACGACCACGACCACGACCACGACCACGACCACGACCACGACCACGACCACGACCACGACCCCCTAACTGAAATCGAATAAAGAAACAAGTTTTTTGAACTGAAAGTAAGGAGTAACATTAAAACTTCAAACGAACGTCAATTTACTCTGTTAATAAGGGTGACAGCCCCCTCCTAACTCCCTCACTTGTTAAGCTAATACTTTTTAGTTCTTTAAAAAAGCTTCCTATTTAAATTAAACGACCCTTTTGCATCAGGAGTTGTTTTTACAGACTTACGAAAAAAGGATTAGAACTTTAGCGTAAACTACGAGGAACTGAAGGAGGTAGTGCCCTGATATACAGAATAATTCCTGTTCGTTTTAAGTTCTATTTTGCTCCTTGCTTTCACTAAAAAGGAACTTATTTTAACGCAGCCATCATGAGCTGCTGGGGCCGCAAACCTGACAAGCTGACCAGGGGTTGGTATAATAGATATCATTACAAAAAGGTTTCTACTTGAATTATAATATTTCAAAAAACCAAGAAATACCCAGAAAACCAAGTTAGAGATGCAGCGAGAGCTCCCTCGAGTGTTTTTAGTCATTTCTGTACTATTTCTGTACAAAAAAACGTTTCCGCAGTCCATAAAAAATTGCACCGAAATTTGTCAAATTGGCCTAATCCCTAACTGCTATAGTACTGAATGTTATGCACCGTTTGTTCTCGTATGAGGTGGTCTATTTTAGGGAAGTTCTGGAAGAAAAAATGAGAATATTGATAACATACTGCTACAATAGCCAAGTGTACACTGAATAACCTACAAACTGAATTATGACGATTCTTTATCAATAGGCTCTTGGGACCCTATACTCAAATTTTAGCAGCAAATATTACAGAACAATAAACTTTATCACTTTCAAATAAATTCGACTTTTTCTTTCATGCGTTAGTTGGTTTGCGGGTTTGCCATTTCAAAATATAGATATTGGGTACATATGTATGGTGTAAATATGGCAATGTTGTTGATTCAGAAGATAACACACATTGAGCTAAGGTAGTAAAGCATAATTTTTAACTCTCCTTTGCTGAAGCTTCTTCAATGGAACTTGCTGGAGTTGATTAAAATACTTTTTGTGTATCCTAAGGACCTCCTGGCCTTTTTTCCTCCGGCTGTGGTCATGGAATAGTTCCTTTGGGATGCACTGAAAAGTATTGTACATAATCAACCATTCTAGTCCTTTGATTATAGTAAATAAGCTTGCTTTAATCTATCTTCTGTTCCTCGTTGCTCATATTTTTGTTTTACACTAGGTAAGCAACCCTGGACTCTTTATTAACTTGTTTAATATCAGTGATGAGAAACAATACTCAATTTCTTTGGACCCATGGGGTGCTTTGAAAGTTTGACTAGCGGATGGGGGTGGGGTAAAGGACTTTCAGAGGTTGAAAAGTCTTGCAATAGAATAGCCCATGATCATTTGTTATGATCCGCCTGGCAGAAAAACTTCGGCAATTACAACAGCCTGACACAAAATTGTGACAAACGATAATAATAATAAGTTCTTTTAAGAATCTTTGGGACACTCTTAAAGGTCATAATATTATATTTTGTCTACTTAGCAGCTTACACAAGAGATGATTGAGTAGACAATAGGTTTCTTTGCGCTGACGCAGGAAATCTGAATAAAGTCTAGGATTGATTTCAATCCAAGATGAATAAAACCATCCTTTGTGCCAGAGATTTATTTAACAAATCAAGTGTAAACATGGTAAGCATACACTAAGGGGGGGGGGGGGGGGAGGGGGTACTATTCTTTCTTGTATCTTCAAGCTTATTTCTGCTACCTTCACTGTTCCTCTTATCACCTCATTACTGATTTTATCTCTTTTCGTGCATTAAGCATAGTTGAAAAAGCTGTATATAAGCATTGTTTGAAATACCTTTATTTCACTTGAGGATGGCAACAGGGAGTCCCAAAACATCATAGTCAAATTTAAAATTTTAACAGCAAATGGTTGTTTTTTGCTGTTTTACGCAAACTCTCCAGTGGACGCACAACGTTCAGACAACTTGAACAGATTGCTGTATGTATGTATGTATGTATGTATGTATGTATGTATGTATGTATGTATGTATGTATGTATGTATGTATGTATGATGATGAGCAAGTCGTTGCTATCGTGTATGATATGTTTGCGTCAGCTATCAGTCACGCTGATTTGGCTCAGGAAACTGCTGAAGACACGCGTCTTAAAAAAGTAATTGCCTGGTTGGATTCAAGCTTTCCACATGACCGCTCTCACGATGACTATCTTGGTAGACTCTGGGATGTCAGGGTTGAATTAAAGGCTAGAAAGGGCATAATATTACGAGCAGAGAGGGTGGTGGTCCCAGCAAAACTGTGAAAACGGATTTTAGAGATAAAGCATGAGGGGCACCCAGGCATAGTTCGTACAAAAATCAAGACAAGAGATGCTGTATGGTGGCCAAGTTACAATAAGGCATGCAAGAAAACCTGCCTTTAACATGCCAGACGCTTGTCTGGCGACGGATTTTACTCGTATGTGAACCAGGCTTAAAAGCGAGTTGTAAAGCATCGTTAGCAAGATGTGACAGTGAGTGCTTTGGCACCAATGGTACAATAGATGCATCACCATTTATCGCAAGTAAGTAGTGGCTGAAACTCTCTTTAGGAGCAAATATTTTCGTGACCTTGGAAAGAAATGCAGCTTTTCTAGGCGTTCCTGGCTGGAGAATTATGAGGCTGAAATGTCTGGATATGGTAAATTTAGACTGACAACAAACATGCTGAGGTTGTCTTTTCAATGGTTTTACCGTCTGAGACTTTAATTTTCGTGCCATTCTATTTGGCAAGAATGACATCAATAGTTTAATAAGGGTCGCGGTACAAACAAAGGCAATAATCGTGTTCAGGAAATTGGATATCCAAGGCTTAATCTAAAGATAGCGCCAGATAGAAAATAAATACTTGCCAATCCAATAAAGGACAAGGTTAACTCCGTTTTATGTGCGATTCAACTTCGTTGATGTCAGGGATGCTATAGAAAAAGTAATTAAAAACTCAGGACCTTTCAGGGCAATTTGTCTGACTTTTCCGGATATTTGCTCCAATAATTCCTAAACCGATCAAAGATGTTCTAAAAAGTATAAAATAAAATCGAAAAGAGAGGATTACAATGACATTCTCGCCGAATTAGAAGTGTCATCAACATGATGTAACGACCGATGGACCCGTGTATCGCATCCTTGCTAGTGGGACTGCAACGAGTTTCTTAAAACCTATTAATTCTGCTTAACACCTGATGTTGATTTGGTTTACACTTGATTTTGATTTGCCAGCTTAAGTTATTTGCTTTAGAAAAGAACGATGGACGTTTTATGAAGCACTGTACCGAGGGAGTCGACCATGTAACCAGCCAGTTTGTCAATACACAGATGCACGCATGGCAGACAAACATCAACAATTTTTTTGTTAAAAAGTGAATTAACTTTTTGTTATCCAGCATATTTACATTATTTTTTCGTGCTAATGATTATCTTACCCCTGAGGTTATTGTCTTAATATTTCTATCACCCGTCCTTGTATGAAATACCTTGTCTTATCTAGGCTGATGCTCCAGCACCTTTCTATTGATATTCACGATTGAATTCAAAGACGTGTTTCCCGCTTATTTACTCCGAGTCTTGTTGTTTGATTCCAGTTTTTGTCTCATGAAAAGGACAACAACGGACAGTAACGGGCAGCAACTAAAGAACTATGTCAACATCGTTTGCCTAAACAAAATACAAAAGTAAAAGGACAAGTTCAATTAGTATCAGTCACAAAAGCGACAAAATAAACTAGAAATGTCACGTAGAAAAGGCCGCCTGAATGGCTTGTGTTTTTGGACCAATCAGCGCCCATTACAACAAGGTTAATTGAATAGGCCTAGCGAGAAAACGCTGTCGGTTCCAGACAATTCCTCCATCGGCTTTGATTCCACATAACTTGACTGTGGAACTCGCTTCTTTGCATCAACTGAATAGGTCGTTTGCAGTCTGAGCCATTTCCGGTACTCACGCCACGTGCACGGCTCAAGTGGAGGGCACACAAATCGGCTGCACGGTCTAAACCCTATTAAAGTCTAGCATATTATTCGCTTGATATTTCGAAATATCGTAGTTTTTAAGAGAAAAACAAGAAGCCGGTGAGATGAGAAATACTTGAATGAGGTTTTTCTGTTTATTTAGGGTAGTTTCAATGTCGGGCCCACTGCTCATCAGGGGTCTTTGATTGAGAGATTGCCCAGCCTATCATGCCAATCATGGATAAATATTTCTCTTAAGTTAAATATTGGATGGTTGTAAAGGACATGTAATGTAATGTAATGTTTTGCTATTCTTATTTTATGACAGCTATGGATTATCCTTTATAAAATCATACTTTTCATTATCAGCACCAGACTTTGGATCAAAAATTATTCAGAGGTCATGACTCAGTTTTTTGTTAAACTCATATCAATCATAAAAGTTCTAATGAAGGATTTAGTCTTTTGGTTTGTTAGTTTTGATCAACTTACTGTAGTGTAGACATTTATTTGACCGAATAACACGGTAAGAGTGCCAAAGAAGTTTTGCCCTTTGACGTATCCTTCAAAAGCGTGTAAACACCATTAAGCTGGTAGAAGTGCTACGATAATGCTGATTGCTTTGGTGCCATGGGCAAGACTAGCTCTTCATTTCACTTTGCTGTTCTGGTGAAGTAAGACAGCAACAGCTTAGCTTTGGAGATAAAAGAATTTGTTTTCTCACCAGGCCTTTTTAGTTGGTTTATGCAGCTCTATTAGACTCTATTTCAGGGGTTCTCAAAGTGGTCAATATCGACCCCCAGGGGTCGATGGGACCATCCAGGGGGTCGATGAATGGTAAGGTAGTTACGTCAAAAATGTTTACCGGATGTAAGTCTGATCGAAATGGAATGGAAGTTGCAACGCTTTATTTCATGAATTAAAAGCAGCAAGAGTTGCCTCAAGAGCTGTTTTGAGCAATAAAATAGTTTTCGATTCTAAATATTTAAGAAACATAAGTATTCGTGACAAATATCGCAACCGATAGTAAAGATGAGAAGTCTCAACGATCGTAATTAAACCACTTGAAAGAAAAGATGTGGATTATGTGTCACCATATGCATTCTGTGACCCGGTCACTGTACACATGATACGATACCCCCGTTACCCTCGTTACCCCGCTTGACCTAGCTTTAACTTAGTGAAATGGACTACAATAAACGACCAGACGAATTAAAAACTGTACTTTGTGAACTCGAATCTCTTGGAATAGAAAATCCGGAGCGGCTAGTAGCAGGTAATGTAACAGAAGTAGTTTTTTATCCCGGAATGCTTGATGCAATGTTTTTAATGACAGTAAGCTCAGCCACTTATTTAAATAATCTTACAATATGGGAACGGAAGGGTCCCCTTAGTACAGAAGAAAGTATCGGAAAAACTGATAGCTCGCCAGAGTACCGAATCTGTCTTTGACTGTCAGATCGTCCAAAGAAGCCGTATAATTACATTTCGTTTGAATTTTACGCAGTCAGTCTGCTCACAGTTGTAGATTTGCTGTAATTTCATAAACCAGTAGATACATGTGATAAAAATTTGAAAGGCCATGAATTTCTATTTATTTGAATACTTAGAAAAAAATTAAGAATAAATTAATAAAACCAAGATAAGAAGTATAGATTGCAGACAGAAATGTAAAACATTCCAATTTCCTTCGATAATTATCACAATTTGTACCTGATGTACATTTTCTTAATGTTCAGGTTATTTTTGGCGGAGAATTATGCATTTCTTATCGCCAATTGCTAACGATAACAGGAGAGTTCTACCTTATCTGAAAGCTCATTCAAGCTTCTAAGAGGAGAGCTTTCTTTAAAGTCTTCAAAGACTGACGAGAATGATGATGATGATGATGATGATGATGATGATGACGACGATGATGATGAAGATGATGGTGATGATGATGAGGAGGAGGAGGAGGAGGGTGATAACGATGATAATGATGATGATGACGAAGACAATGATGATGATGATGATGATAATCATGGTTTCACTCACCATGATAATTATCATGACTTTGATTATGATGATGATGACGATGAGGGGCAGGAGGAGTGGGATATTGACGATGATGACACTAACAATAATGGTGATGCTTTTGATGATGATGATGATGATGATGATGATGATGATGATGATGATGATGATGATGATGATGACGATGATGGTGATGAAGATGATGGTTTCTTAACGTCTGCTGGCAATAGTACAAATTTATTCAGTAATACAAACTCAAGGCGCTCAACTGATTCAAAGTGCTTCTGCAAAACAATGAGGAAGTGCTATGTTTCTACGCTCTCCAATTCAACCCTGGCATTGCAAATAACGCGAGAAAGCTTTACCAATTACTACACCTATTACAGGCTCGTGCGCGGTGTTTCGATTTGAGCCGTTCTGTTCTCTTGAGGAACGTATTTTTATTTATAATTTTGTAAAAGAAGCATTTCCAAATGAAAACGTTTTCACAGCTTTTAAGATATTTTGAGGGGGAACAGGGGCTGTCTTCTGATATCAGACCGTTAAAAGTTTCAGTAGTAGTAGTAGTAGTAGTAGTAGTAGTAGTAGTAGTAGTAGTAGTAGTAGTAGTAGTTTACATTAATGATCTGAACACGGGGAAAAACATCACTACGCCAGTACAAAACTGAAACACAAATTATTCCTCTGTCAGCCCTGTCTGGAGCGGGTAGAGGCGTAGGAGTGGATGGAAAGCGTGGGAAGGGATGGGGAGGGCTGGTGGGGGGCACATTTTGTAATTTTCTTACTACAGGACAGAAACATGGTTATTTATCGACCCCTTTTCGACCCCCTGGACATTTATATACCCCTCTTCCCCCTTCCTGGCATCTCTATGACTCTATTGGATCCCTTCCCCTTTCACTACAACCCTACCATCTGCTCTAAAAATGGCCCCTTTGTCATGTGTCAGTTCTCACCTTAAATCCCAAGGCCCCTAACTTCCCCATGGGGTCTATCATGTTGAAAACCAGATTCTAGCCATACTAATACCTCCATGAGCACTCGGTTGTCTACAGTGGCTTTAACCCTATCTTACATGGGGGGGGGGCTAGTAGGCCCGCGGCTACACATTTTTGTTCATAACTTTTAAGAGGCTGGCACGATTGGCACGAAACTTGGTGACTTTTTATAAAATTTACTGGGGAGTATTATGATTAATAAATTTTTTTGAATTTTTTTTGAACTTTTGCGATATTGGCGTTTTGTCATACCTTTCATCAGGGGCGTCCTTGGGGGATACGGTCCCCCCAATAATTTGGAGAAAAAATGTTACATAGCCGATGTCCCTTGACTATCCGTCTGTGGACCCCTCTTGCCCCCACCCCACAATAGAAATGCTGTAGATATGTCCCTGCTTTTCATGTAAACATGAGACTGAATATTGCGCTATCCCACGTGGTTTTTCGATTGCTCAATCCATTGCATAACCAAAAGCCACCAGACACACATGTTCAAATCTTTTTTTACTCTTTTCAAGAGCGATAGCCTCATCAACCAATAGAAAGAGAAACTCAAATATGGAAAAACTAGTCTTTTTATGACCGGGTAGTTTTTGTTCGAAGTCCTCTTTTCACCAGAAAGATCGCTTACTTTCGTTTAAGATAACCTAATAGATTGTACAATAATTGCTGCTAATTTAAGGTGCTGACACGTGTGTTCTCGATATTCTTGGGGTGTTTAAAATTTTAAAACAATACCATTTTGAAAGAGTCGAGTGCAAGTTGTGTTGCTTTTTTTCTGTAATTTTGTGTACGTCGATACTAGCTATAATAAGACCACAGCCTACTAGCACTTCACTCTTGTGTGTGATACTTCAGTTCATCTCACATCTTTAATTCGTCTTTTTAAAGTCTGGCCGGATTGACATAAAATTTTGTAACTTTCCCTAACTTTTACTGGTGTTAAGATGGGTAACATCTTATCATTGTTAGACTTATCTCGTAATGTAAGATTCCCTATACCATAGGAGTAGACGTCAAAGGGAACTCCGTATTTCCTTGGTTAAGGATGGGAATCTTACAGTGAAACGAATAAGTAAAGTTTTAAGATGGGTAACATCTTATCACTGTTAGACTTATCTCGTAATGTAAGACTCCTTAAACCATAGGATTAGACGTCAAAGGGAATTCCGTATTTCCTTGGTTAAGGATGGGAATCTTACAGCGAAACGAATAAGTAAAGTGTTAAGATGGGTAACATCTTATCACTGTTAGACTTATCTCGTAATGTAAGACTCCTTAAACCCTTTGCAAAAAAATTAAATTTAGAACTAAACGATCGTATAAGTATTATTTTTGTTACTTATCATTATTATTTTTGTAGAGATTAATTACATCTCAAGATGTAATACTTTAAAGGAAGAAACTGACGCAGGAAGAAACTGTCGCGAAAGGTCGCGAATAATTTGTTTTTTGTGTGTGCTAATTGTCGCGGGAGTTAACTGTCGCGAACGCTGGAAAATTTATTGTCGCGGGAATTAACTGTGGCGAATTGATGGTCGAGTAACTTTTTTGGTTTCTTCTCTCCGAAAATGCCGAACCTTAAACAAAACCAAATAATAATTTTTCGAAAATTAAAAGTATGTTATGTCATAAGATTCGACTAACAGACAATATCATTATAGAACTATATGTACAATTTTTCGCACTGCCCGTTCTCAGTGGTCACTCCCAGTTCTGCTTGAACCCTTGGTTACGCCCATGATTGCACACACATAGATTTTGACCACCAGCCGCCACTGATCACTACACTTTGTTTAACAACGTGGATTATCTATCAAGTGTTCTAAAATGACCGACTTTTCTCCCCGCTCTAAAAGAACTTTCTTTAATACCAAAGGGGCACAATGCATTTCCTTTTGTATGTGCTGATTGATGCTCTCTTCTAGTCTTTTGGTCGTGTGGCCTACATATTGTTTTCCGCTGCGGTATTCATAGAGTCTCTAAAGGGGGAGGGGCAGGCATAGGTAAGAGGGGACACGGATACAGACCGAAACATATTTAGTCTTTTAAGGCTAAACCTCTTTATAAGGACCATCCTCATTAAACAGCTAAGGTTGACATTTCTCCGAAATTAAGCGCAATTTAAGAACAACATAAGGCTGTATGACATGTCTCAAAATTCTGGAAAGAAGAAGAAATCTAATAAACAATCACCTTTAAAAAATAAAAGCGTCTATATATTAGGTTTATCTACAGTCAAACTGGTCATCAACTAATTTAAGTGGTAGATACTATAATTAAGATTAATTGAGACTACAGTTCGACCGGTAGATATTATCACAGGTATCAGAGATAGGGAAACCTGGTGGTGGAACTCTGAAGGCCAAAATGCTGTGACAGAGAAAAGGAGAGCTTTTAGGAAATGGCAGAAGAGTCAAAGGGCTGAAGCAAGAGCATGTACAATGCGAAGAAGAGAGACGCAAAGATAGAGGTGTCAGCAGTAAAGAATACAGCGTGGGAGCAGTGGAGTCAAGATCTGACGTTAAGTGTGGGAAGAATGAAGATGCTTAAAGTGGCCAGACAAATGAAGAGCGAGAGAAAAGATGTGACGGGAGCGACATTCCTCAAAGGAGAGAACTATGAAATAAAAACAAAGAAAGAAGATATCTAAAAGAGATGGCAAGATTCCAGGTATCTTCTGCTGTTAGTAGCTTTTCTGCACATGCATGTGAGGTAGTCTCCTTAAGTTATTATGATGTTGAAAAGGGATAAACTTCCTCGTCTCTTTACTTTGTATGTGTACATTAAAGTTGAACTGTATTGAAGCTTGTTTTTAGAGCACTTGAATCCTCGATTCTTTCCAGTGATGTAAAGCAATTGTCCATGTATCTAGCATCAAAAATATGCCTTTACTTTTCTGAAAGGATGGAAAGCCATTTTGATACATTCCATGTACGAGGTAGCAAATGATGGTTGTAATAGAACCCCAGCTCTTAAAAACTTTTATGAGCTATGTAAGTGATTTAACTATGTCCTAAGTTAACAAATGCCTGCGTAGCTTCTTATTTATTTAGGATGAAGATTAATAGTAATAAATATATAAATGCTCATTTAAACAAGTCTCCAACTGTGGTGTATATTCCAAACTAAAAGGTACTCTATTTCTACAGCTGATCTGGAGCACACTTCCTGCAGCCTTTGAATGTAAATCGGCTCTAGACAATATTTTATATAATTGAGTGTTCGGCTGCAAGTTTAGTAACTGCAAGGCCTTAACACGAAAGGTAAATGCGATATTCTTAAATCAAAGATTCTTCAACAGATAAAGTATAAATAACGAAACAGACTTTAGATCATTGACAAGTTGAAACAATCTTGTATCGTCATCGAGATGGAAAGGGTATCTGATGACACTAGAGGCCCTGTGGATCAAACAAGTGGGGCCCATGTTGAATACAAAGGATGAGTACAAAAGTAAAACTTTGACAATTTGGTTGTAGTCTGTCCCTGATCACCAGCAATAACTTTTGTACCCCTGAGAACGGCGTAAAAGTGCAGACTGATGATGATGATGATGATGATGATGATGATTAGTATTATTATTATCATTATTATTATTATTGATATTATTTTTATTATTATCATTAATATTATCATTATCATTATCATTATCATTATCATTATCATTATCATTATCATTATCATTATCATTATCATTATCATTAACATAAAAAATGAAGTAAAGAGACTTTAGAACCAAATTGTATAAATGGATTAAAGGCTGGGTTTAGGCCAGATGTTCCCAAATGCATCTACTTAGATCCAAATGAACAGTAAGCGTTTAGAGTCGTCTTTGGACTCATCTGCAAGCCATAAATTAACTCTATTTTTCATAGGGAGGGGGGCTAGTAGGCCTGCGGCTACACATTTTAGCTCATACCTTTTTAAAGCCTGTTCGGATTGACATGAAATTTTGTGCCTTTTCCTAAAATTTATTGAGAAGTCTTATGACGAATAAATTTGTTGTTTTTTTTTTTTAATTTTGCGATATTGGAGTTTTGTTGACCTATATCTTTCCAGTGGTTCCACCTTGAAAAACGACTGGGAGCTGATACATTGTAGCTCCGCATCTGTGAAGATATTGGCAAGTGTTACAGACTGGCACAATTCATCAACAACTGTAATGTCCAAGTTATCTGGATAAGTCCTGTTTGCTTCTGTACTGCAGCCTGAAACTCTTCCCAAGACAGGAAAGAAACTTCCTCATCTGTATGTTTCTGCTTGATTACGATTCACAAAACTGATTGCTGCCTCTTGTTGTCTGCAACCATTTTTTTCCCTACTTTTCAGGGTAGTCATGACTGACAAGTTTTAGTTAAAAACCCTTTATTGGTGGGAGGGCCCCTCTTGGTAGGAGTATACACTCGAAAATATATGGTAAAGTGTAGGTTTAAGAGCCAAGAACCGAGAAGAAAGGATTAAAGAAAGAAGTTCAAGGAATTTAAAAAGTTTAAAGATCGAGCCACACTATTTGCTGAAACTGACCAAGTATACACACCAAATGTGCAGTACTTCAACATTCTAACCATTTCTTTGGCTCATTTAGCTCGCCTCGTTTGTTATTACTTCGTTTTGTTATGTTACAACAGCAATAGGGAGGATAGCTGTTCCCAAACAAAATGTTAGTTCAAAACTAACATTTCAAATCCTCTCTTCTCGATGACACTTTCTAACTTTAATGGGCTTTGGATTGATGACGGGCCGCAACTTTGCCCCGCGCCACTTAGCATACATCCAAGTTTATATCGTGAAAACAAAAGAGTAATTAGATGAGTTCAAATCCAATCCAATGGAACGTTCGAATCCACGTCAGCGCTCCTTGTTAAAGTAGACAATTTACGTCAATTATCAAAGTGACTATTTATAACACTTGATGAGTTGATGAAAAAGATGGTCGGAGAGCAGTCGCTGAGCAGAAACATACAACGGGACAGAAAGCAACTAGAAAAATCGACTGCCACTTGACAGTTTTACGACCCTGCTTTTAAAAATTTCAGAGTCTGGCAATGACTTGGGAATGAAATATTAGCTAAAACTTACAGGTCATTAATACTCCATAGCACGACATTTAGTTTATCAAATACAATACTGAAAATCTAGTTGTTGTTCATTTTACGTCAGAGTCTCATAGCTCTTTTCCTTCAGTACCAGACCTTTTGCGTGTGTAGATAGCACATGTTTCGACAAACACGGAAATGATTTAAAACTAACAGGTTTCAATTCATGCTTTAAGTATCAATAGCGGGATATGTCACTCTTTAAATCTTGATATCCCAACCAATGAACATTAGATTAGCAACCGTTACGGAAAATATACCCCACAGCAGAAATATATTATGGCTGTGTTTATAGCTATATCAAGACGACCATAGTTCATACCTGGATATCTGCCTCATACAATATAGCCAAATAATATTTAAAATTAGCTTTTCACAAGTGTAAGTCTAGACTCTCAGGGAGGAAGGTTACAATAGGAGTAAACAAAAATGGATGCTACGATTTTTTATCAATCGACAAAAGATCGCGCGACGATTAATCACGTGACATTTGATCAGTTCGACAATTCATCACAAGGGCCATCCATCACAGCGACAATTGATTACAAAGACAATTCATCACAGCGACGATTGATTACAAAGACAATTCATCACAGCGACCATTGATTACAAAGACAATTCATCACAGCGACCATTGATTACAAAGACAATTTATCACAGCGACAATTCATCACAAAGACAATTGAAAAGGACTTGGTAGATTTTCAGCCCAATACAGACTGTCAGTTTATAATAACACCACTTTGGACAAAATTGCTGGACCTTTGTGAGTAGTTTGTATATAAGTGTGGGATAGAACATTTGATGTGGCGAGACTTCGGAAAGAGCATTATTTAGGCTGGTCAAATAGTTTGTTAGTGGTACAAAACAAGAATATTGCACGAATTAGCGAAAACATTGTGTACTGAAAAGCTTTTTTCGCCTGACACTCCTCAGAGTACTAACGTCAGAACGACCGAAATGGAATATGTGAAAGAGTATACCCAACTGTATTTTGAAGGAGCCAATCAGAAATTGGACTGCCTGAATGGCCAATTATTGCAAGAAAGATAAGAGTACCATCGAGTTGGAACCGACCGTTTATATATCAGTCTAAAAATGTCTTTTCGATTTAAAAGTATTGCAAATTACAGATTTTTTTATATGTGGAATTTTTCACTCGAGAATTGCAATATAATGCGCAGAGTGCATAGAAATGAATATCATATGCTAATATGGCATTACTTTTGTTACAATTGTGTACTAGAGTTGGCTACAACTTTATTTTGATTGTCGACCAAGAATTACAAGGCAAGAAATTTATGAGATTCATAAAGGCAAAGATACGAGGTAGAAGGAGCATGTGGGGCATGTCGTTAAACCTAATTTTTTGTACCTAGTAAATGGCATTGAAGTTTAAAAAAATTATTGTAGTATTATTATTTGTATACATAATACATATATTTATTTATTAAGTATACGGTTATATTCTCTTGAATAAATCATCATTTCAAATGACATTTCAAATCCTCCCTTCTTGATGATACTTTCTAACTTTGGCAGATAGACGGGCCGGATGGCAGTCCTTCCTTGCTCACGTCGTACGGTGCAGAGAGGCTTGTCTCAAATTGCGCTGACCTAGATGTCGATGTCAACCGCTGGATGAAGGGAGCTAATATTGCTACTAGAGAAATATAGCATGTTAACATTTGAGGTCGCCTAGCTCAATGGGTAGAGCACACGGTGCTCTTTCTGATGTGTTTGGCCTTAAAATCAGACGCACCCTAACCTGGCATACATTGGATACCTGGATTCTTTTACAATTTTTCCCTGCAGTAGTACAAGAACTTCCCAGAAATCTTTGCTGGAAGTCAAAAAATGCTTTCCTAAATATATAAGTACTATCGTTTTAGTCCAAGAAAAAAATATTACTTTTTTTATGTCTATTAACATTTTGTTTCGGTAAGTCTTAAGGATAACTAAGAATAGCCAGCTTTACGTTTCTACGAGGCTCTTTATTGTGTTACGTAGTAACCTGTTTGGCTATTGCTTGGTCAAGTGATAGTTGTAAACACTGTCAGCTTGACATGATAGACTTGCATATTTGCCCCAAAGATCTTCGGATTACCAAGGCAAATGCGAGAAACGTAATGGCAACCTCGACTCCATGCGCACCAGCTTATACAGTAAAGAAATATATGGATATCAATCGGAGAGTAATCGGAGAGTAATCTCTCTACTCTCTATGTCGTTTTCGAGAGGCATGAAGAAAATTACGATGTACTCCAGGGAAAACTACTGTTGTCCGAACTCGACTAGTTGTGGACACTAGAATATAAAGCACGAGTCAGTCACAATGACTATTTGACCTCTTTAATCTAGACGTAAAATTTTGAAGATACGCTTTGGTTTAGATTAAAAATTTGTGAGTTCAAGTGCCATCTTACCGTACTTATATCAAAAGCTGTAATTCAAAATATGGGAAGGGAAAAGCAATTTTCGTATTGGATAGTTTTTTTCTAATATGGTAACTTGACAATAGGTGATTATGTGCCTTTAGCGTTGGTAAAGATACTCTGTTTGTTACTTATGTACTTCAAATCATCTATGGACGATGACCATTTAAAAGTGGATGTTTCTTGTACAAGTGAGAAAAGATAAGAGCCCATGAAATTGAAAAAACGCGCGGCGCATACACTTTCAACGAAATACGGTAAAAGACTGGATCTCTTGTACGTATAACTGTATAAATAAATATCTAACAATATCGGGCAACATTAGAAAATTTAATAAACAGGGAATCAATTTTTGAAAATAATTTCTGATAGTTGAAAATTGAGACTAAAACAGAAAAGATAAGTCATATTTTAGCTTCAGAAATTTTTCAGAAATTTTTCAGAAAATCATTTAAAGAAACAGTTAAATATTTCTTTTTACATAGTCAAAGCTAATTTCCCAAAATTAATAAGCAAGGGGGGCTCTAATAATCTCCGGGGGTTGAAAAAATTCAAAAAATTAATAAACGTCATCCCCCCATGCTTCTTATAAATCAAAGAGTACATTGACAATATATTGCTAGATAACAGTTTAGAAAATTTAAATTGAGCGCCAAAACATACAAGATGCATATTAGTCTGCATAATGAGAATGTAATGTTCAGGTTATAAATTTAAGAAAATGCTGCCTGTACTACAAATTTAACATATTTCAAGGATGCTACCTCGACCAGACTAATTAAAAGTTATAAACTATATCTTTTGGGCTGGGTATATATTTATGTCCTGTTTAAATTTGTTTTATTGCTGTTTTTGCAGAATACGGGCCTTGTTTATCGATAAATGATCTATTGCGTTTGACAGTAAAATAACATCTAAGTAACATCATAAAATTCCAACACATATCCACAGACATTGTTAGTCTATAATGCTTATCGCCAATAGGAGATCACAGAATTATTTAAAGACGACCCTTTTGAGCCGTAAATTCTTGGAGTGCAAGCGCCGCTAAAAGTTTGTAAAAGCACGACAAACAACTGGTAATTCTGAATTTTTACCGCAACTAACATCGAAAATCGCTTTCCATTGAACAAACAAAACAAAACGGGTATGTACAATAACATGACAACTGAACAGTCATTAACCATCATTATGGGCTAAACGGGCTAAACGGGCAAACGGGCAATCGGGCAGCAACTAACAAACTATGTCCACATCGCTTGCCTAAACAAAATACAAAAACACAATACAAGTTTCATTAGTATCAAGTCACAATAAAAACGACAAATTAACTAGAAATTGTATGTAGAAACGGCCTTAACCTTTCACTGCAAAAAAACATGCATGTTCTTAGAAAACATGGCCTTGTGTAGTTTCTTTACTTTCTTTCAAACCTATACCGTCCCATCTGATGCCGGCTAACTTTAGGTAAAAATTTCGGTAAAGCCGTGGATGCACTCCATTTATGACAAGGCTGCAAGACAGGAGTGGGAAATGTCAAATGCTCAACGGTGCCTTCGCATTTAGATTGGTATGTGCACATGTTGACGTTGTTGTATTTTGGCAACTTGTATGTCCGCGAGGAAAACTCTCGGAGCGGCTGCTATACGCTAGTATTTTAAATAACAAGTCTTAATACCTGACGATATTGTAAGATATACGTTCTTAATGGATGATGTGATAATACATCGAAAGCTTGGTTACCAAATATATCGTTTTATATGTTCAATTTGAATCTTCGACATGTCTCACACGCGCGTTCTTTCCTGGGCATTGCTATTCCTTACCAATAAATAATTACAATGCACTCCAGTGCAATAAACAAAAATTACAATGACAGTCTAACATGAATAATGGTAACTCTGATTTTCATCGAGAAGAGAGGATTTGAAATGTTACTTTCGAAAAGAGCACTAGAGAAATAGAAAATATGTCACCACTGGGGATCGAACCCGTGTTCTTTTCAAAACTAACATTTCAAATACTCTCTTCTCGATGATACCCTCTAACTTCAATGCTCGGAACCTTCTGAAGCGCAACACCGGAAATAATGCTAATGTATCGTTAAGAAGCAGTACCCTCTCCATCGTGTTGAGTCATCTGAAACAAAACGGGAGAAGTTAAGGTTACCCTGCATGTACATATGTTAAACTATTACTAGTTTTAATATTAAGAGTTTAACTTAGATTTGAGCCCAAGCTGCAAGGTATTGGAAATGTCCTTTTCCCCGTGGGAGAAGCAGGGGTAGCTCGGTAACTCGCACATCCGCCAACGTTGTAAATTTTCGCATTATTGCCAATGTAATCATGGAAGAGAAGATGCAGATCTTGACACTTCATACTCACACTTTTTTTCCAGTACTCTTTTACAAGCACATCATTACTGTAATAGTATGCCATACTCTCCTTGACGTTATACTCTCTGAGACTCCCTGAGTTTTGTGAGAAGTCTCGACGTCTAATCGTTCAATTGTGACAACTGTATAGCGAAGGGGTGGCCAATCATTTTTGTGCAGTTGGCCGCAACAAATTTTTCTACAAGGCCATCCTGACAGTCCTAAGATGTTTTCTGCAAAGGTTTGCCATTAGCGACAAAATTTAAACTTTTGATAAACTTAGGATTTTAGAGCCGAAAACTAAACTTTTTATTCAGCACAACTTCTTTCTTCTTGATAGGTTGAAAGTACTCCATGATTTGTATGAAAAACACATTACAGCCGATCAACCGTTCGACTAAAAGTTCAGGAATTTTTTATCGCCTCCGTTAGTTAAGTGCCTTTTATTTGTCTCTACAAACTTTGGCATGGTTTACTCAAAATTTGAACGAGTCGCAATTAATGGTCATGTACTTGTTCCAATAATAAGATGTGACGTTGTTCCCATTCCTTAACTCATCCAACCTTTACGTCTAAGCTAAAGTAAGGAATGACAGCTTGAAAATGGGTTTTGGTTTCAGAAGTTTCTGTTCTTAATTTTAGAAACTTTGACAATATTTTTTATGCAGGCTCAAAGATGAGGTACGTCAACTGGAAAAGGAATCGCAGTCAAGGAAGGATCATATTTTAACAAAGACATTTTCTACTTGCCCGCCAAAGTACCTCCTCAAATAATTGTCATGAGTGGGAGATTACGCAAAAATAAAAAGGCGGGGGGGTCGGAATAAGAATGTCCTTGGTGGAAAATTTTTGAAAAATTAATTAGCGGAGGGGACGTCTATTAGGCACCCAAGAGTACACGCACTTTCACAACAGAAAACCAAATGAATTCTTATTTTAAAAAAGGGTAACTTTTAAAACAAAGTTTCCTTCGGCCTTTACTTATTTAACCTTAGTTAGCCCTAACATTTTCTTTCTTTTCGATAGCCACTGCACCATAATTTATGAGAAACCTTAAAAAAGAGGCAGAAACAAACCCATCACTACCGGACATTTTGCAGCGCCGGTAAGTAATAACTTTTAGATTTTATTTTGGTATGACGTGACGTCCCTTTCCGTGTTGTACTCTACATGGTAGCAATTTCTGTAACATTCATAGGCGTTTTTTCATTTCAAGGAGAGCAGGGATTGATTTTATTTAGACCGTTTTCATAATTATATCATTTACTTTTTAATATTTGAACTAAAATGTTTTATTATGAGATTTACGAAGTTTTTGTTAATAAAAAAGCAAATAAACTGGAAGTAAATCGATAGGAACAATCTTTTATCCGTTAAGGTATGTCGCTTTTTGGTGTTCCAACAACCATTTCTAATTTCTACGAAAAATTTCAGGACTCAGCCATGGTACCTTGGGATACAACTCGCTATGGATATCTGATAAAAGTTAAATTTGCTAAGTAAGTTAAAATGGAGAATAATGTTTGACACCTTTGTGTGGTCCGAAGTGGCGTCTTTCTCAGTAGAGACTGTCCACTACACAAATAATTCTAAATTATCACCGGGTGCTGCAGGTTGTTGCTTGTGCTCTTGACCTTGCTAAGAATCTTTTAAAGTAAGTAGGATCATGTCAATGTGTTGAACTTGTCTTTCAATTGATTACCTGTGTATCTTACTGTTTTATTGTACTCTGGAGTAGCAGGTAGTTGTTCTCTCACAGCTTCAGTATAGGGCCCACTGTTTACCGCGGAACCTTGATTGAGAGATTGCTATCTGACCTACCATGATGTTCAAAACGCATTGAAAATCAAAAGTATCAAACGCTCGCTTAACTGCAATGGATTTTCCCTTTCTCTGGTGTTTCTCTAAGACTAGTCTATCAAATTTTCTCTTCCCCATCAACATTTGTATTTTTTGAATTCCCACAAACCAACTGCCGTTGAAAGTAGACTTTAATTATACAGTATAAGAAATCATTGTGGCTTCGGTTTAGAGAGGGCTTCTACAAAAGAAAGCATGTATTCAAGAAAATATGGCAATGGCAAACACGATACTTCTTGCTTTTTTGCCTTGAAAATATGGAATTATCGTTAGAATGTTAAAATTCGTTTACGTGCACAAATTGCTTGACAAAGAAAATGGTTTTGGTGGTATATATTCATAATTTTATAACTTTTACTGGCAATTTGACTGAGAATAATTGGTTGAGGTAGCAGCTTTGGTTGGTATTCGATCACACTGACATTTTTTTAATGCATATTTTGACACGATCTAATAAGAAGATGAAAATATTATTATTCAATGAAAGACACATTAAAGTTTTAAGTCAGACAAAATATTGTTTCACAAATCTACGAGTTATAAATACCAGGCAAAAGGGGTGCCTTGAGAGCCCCCTTTGAGCAGAAAAGTGCACTGTTGGTTTCGCTATTTTGTGCAATGTTCATGTTCTGTTACGTAAATAAACCTGTTGTATGTATCCCTTATCGTCTACCTGTACTTATTTACTTATCAAACTACCGTATTTGACCGATTAAACACCCTGGGCGTTTAATTAAAATTCAAGAATTTACCTTTGGCGTTTATTCGATATGGGCGTTTATTTGGAAGGGGCGCTTGTTAATAACATCGTGTTTTCAACTAATCAGAATTTTTACAACACAACCCGCTTTCTATAACGAATTACATAATGTCAATGTCTTCGTCTTCAGGAATGTCTTCGTATAGTAAAAGGAAAGGTTCCGCCGCTTCGGATTCACTGGAAGGTTCCCCCCCTCATTCTCATAGGTTCTTGATTATGCGGGAGCAACGAGATGCTCATCGCAGTGTTTTTTACGAGGTGCTGAAAATGTCTACAAGTTTAGAGTTATCGACTTTTAAAGGATTCCTTTGACCTAATTTGCTTGTAAGTTACTTCAATCTTTATTAAATCTTTAACACATCTTGCTTGCCACATTCCATAGTGTAGACTTTTTGCAGCAGTATGTAGAAAAGACTGTACTAAGAATGGCGTTGCCACCACGTAACCAAGGTCCTTATGACTAAACGAACGTTACCGTTTTAGTCGCACATTATCAGTGTATAAATAGTAATTAAGCAAAAAGGAGACTGTTATTAATGTGACGGAATATACATTTATCGATTTTATCAGCAAATGTGGTAGGAAAGGAGGTATTCAACTTCTTACGATGCTCCTATAAGCACAAGAAGCCCATTCTGAAATACGGATAATCGGTTCAATGACCAATAAACCTACAAGATGAGGGCTATTTTGAAATTGCTAGGGTCAAGATTGGCGTGTATCGGGCTACTTGGTTCAGGGTGATAATCACGTACACTTCCAATTTGAAAATGAAATTGCAAAGAAATGTTGTTTGTTCTGTCAAATTAAGAACACAAGTAACAACAACATGTATTAAGTTCGGTATCGCCAAAAATTTGGTTGAAGTACATTTCCTTTGCGCGTAATATGAGGAGTCTGTTTAAAGGTAAAATGTCATTGCATCAGAGTAAAACCATTAACACAGGGTTGCATTATTCAGGTAGTCTATCGAAGGGCGTTTATTTGACTTCTAGCGAAAACGTCTTTTTTCAGTAGGGCGTTTAAAAGAAGTAGGCATTTACAAGGAGGGGCAATTAAAAGAAAGGGGGTGCTAAAGAGGAAGGGGGCATTATAAAGTGTGCGTTTAAATAATGCGGCCGTTTATATTTAAGCAGGCGTTTAAATTAAGCGGGCGGTTAAATAAAGTGAGCTTTTAAATAAAGAAGAATGCTAAATGAAGCAAGCATTTGAATGTTGCTGACATTTAATACTTAAGTCTTACTTACTTAGCTTACTTGGTGCTGTTACCTGCGATACGGTAGGTCCAGGCCTATTGCCTGTCCAGAAGTAGCAGCCCTCATTGCAAGACGACATAATCTCCTATGCTCATGATTCCGTGCGGCTTTGATGATTACATCCCAGCGTTTTAAGGATAGGGATCAAACGTCTGCCATTATTTGATTGTACCTTTTTCCCGTCGATGCATTTCTGGAACATGTCCTATTTTCTGGACGAATGTCAATTACGAGCCTTCTTGGAAAGTAGACTTCATGCATACGACATACATGACCAAACCAACGCAATCTAGGTGATTGGATTTGATTTACAACTTCATGGTGACGGTCATTGCTTTAACTCCCTTATCGATTTTGACATATAAGGAGTCAGCTATCCGAGAGTTTAAACCATAGACATAGATTTGTCTCAACAAGAGCGAGGGGGAAAGGGACAATACGGGCCTTTACTTGCATTTCTTTCTGTTCCTGGAGACTCTCGCCTGCCCAATGGATAAAACTTGCCCACGTTTACCCTCCCCTCCCCCGGAAAAATCATTAAGGGCCTTTAAAAGATGTATCACTCGAGTATATTAATTCACTTATGTAATGAGATAAGAAAGACGAGAAGTCTAAGTCTCTCAAATGCAATTTTGAGCCTTCTAGGGACTTGTAATTAATTGATTCGAGGATGGTGGTAGAATACACCGAAAGCTCATCATATTATGTTTTGTCATTATGTTTCACATACGCGCCTTGTGCTAGGCACTTATCTTTATAATAACACAGCTCGTGTATGGAGGATGCCAGACAGTCGATTCCCAAAGACTGTGTTTTATGCAGAACTTTCTCGAAGTGCGAGAAAAAGATGATGAGAAACTTTGTTACAAAGATGTGGGCAATTAAAAGACACAAAAGGGACAACAAGATTTGGTTTCCCAGTTTAAAAAGCATTGGAATATCTTCTGATTGTGTGCTTTCACAAGAAAAACCCATAAGAAAATGATTTAATACTCCAGGGCAATTCCCACCAAGCGTCACCCATGAGATACGTATGCAATATTTTTAGTCTTTCTCCTGTAGCAAAGGCATTTTATAGGATTTCTTAACGGTCATCATTCATTCGGCAAAAAGAAATTACCACAACAACTTTTGGGAGAAACTAAAGAATGATCATAACTTACGAATTGGTCATTTGTGATTTTCTACTGGACCACCGCATTGAGATTTAATCTATCACTAACCCACTTTGGCTGCCGACAGAATTTGTTGTTGCTGCAAGGGGCATTGTCTTTGTGTTTAACCACCCTAACGTCTGGTCTTGCTAAGAATACATTTTAATTAAGTTGCATTCACTTACATTTATTTTCGTGGACAGATAAGATATGTGTAGTGTCAATATGTGTAGTGTCGACTCCGTCCCGACACAGCGGCTTAATTATCGGGAGAGCCCCAGAGAGGCTTTATTGCACATTTTTACATTAATACTAAATACCAATAACGGCAAAAACAAACAAAGACAGTTTAAATTGTAGGAGAAGCGTCGAGCCCCAACTGCTCGGAGGTTTCACATCATGTTGACAAATACGTTCTCATTCGATACTTGTACAGAACGCAAACCCTGGGAAGCATACCAAGTACCCAAGTGGGGTACCTGTACGACCGTCGTGTACAGGCGTATAAGTGAGGTACCTGTAAGACAATGTACATACTCCATAGCACGACATTTAGTTTATCAAATACAATACTGAAAATCTAGTTGTTGTTCATTTTACGTCAGAGTCTTATAGCTCTTTTCCTTCAGTACCAGGCCTTTTGCGTGTGTAGAAAGCACATGTTACATCAAACACGGAAATGATTTAAAACTAACAGGTTTTAATTTATGCTTCAAGTATCAATAACGGGATATGTCACTCTTTAAATCTTGATATCCGGACCAATAAAAATTAGATTAGTAACCGTTAAGGAAAATATACTCCACAGCAGAAATATATTATGGCTGTGTTTATAGCTATATCAAGACGACCATAGTTCATACCTGGATATCTGCCTCAGAAAGGGGTGTTTTGTGTTGATATGCATATCTTGCTGTGAATGCGACACAATGTCTGTCGCAATCAGTATCAATTTTAATAAAGCTGAAAAGTGGTTATAGAAAAAAATGACATTTGGCAAATCTTGGGGGTATGGCCCCTCTGCCCCCTGTTCCCCCTTCCCAGGTAATGTCTTCCTCTCAGACTGTTCTGAGGCAGTGACGGACTCTTTGGGGCAAGGCATACAATCCTTCGTTGTTGACTTTTTCAACAATAAAAGAAATCATTTGTCATTACGAATATACCAAAAGACAAACCACTTTCAGTAGCAGTATTAAATTCCTTATAACAGGGATGTTGTTTCATCCCAAACAGGCTAACTGGGGCGCTTAAGGGCAACGTCCCTCAATTTAGGCTACCGGGCAGAGAAGCAAACCACGAGGCTGGCTCAACCGCCTAGTATGACCGCCTCTCGCCTTCCTTGGCAAAAGGTGAGCAGCGATTCCCTACTTATGCCCGCACAAGTCCTTCATACCCACGATCTCACATATCCTCTGCCATGTTTACATATAGCTTTGTTAGTTTAGTATCCTATTTTCAGGGCCGGCACGAAAGAAAAAATATCCGTACCTTTACGCAAAAAGGTCATCGGTCAAATTCTGTCACAACACATTGCACGTAATTCTTACCATCTGCAGCTCTTACTGGAAACGGGAAACTTTCGAATTTCTCTTTCCAGTCGCAGAGAGAAGCTACTCTCGCTGGTAATGCATAAAATGCATTGAAAATACGCGCTCATCGTTAAGAGAGACGTGAAACAACCTGCGAAATTAATTGATCAAGAAATGGCACAGTCATAATTCTTTCATAGTATTCAGATATTGACGTTGCTGGAGTTTTATCTCGATTTATCTGTCTATGTACCATGCGACGTTTCGAAGATTCTACCCCAGCTAAATTTGCCAATGAAACGTCCTCTGAGTACCGCAGTGAATGGAGTTTTTTTGAGATACTCCCCCTCATCCTTACAAGAGAGGTTCTGAGAAGTTTCACACTGTTCTCGCTATTGGGAAAACGAATAATAGTTTAGCTTATAGCTGGTTAATTAGGATGAAATTATGAAGTAAAAGTCTAAGTAAAATTCTTTTGTTTTTAAAAAAGGAATAAAAGTAAAAGTCTTTTGATGAAAAGGTTTTTTAGCTGAATAGTTACTTTACTGCAAAAGAAAGCTAAGACCAGTGAGATGCCACATTCTATGGAAATTTTTGATTTCAGAATCCAAAAATGTTCTGTTTTTTAGGAAGCATTTAGCAAACTCCCATGTAGAACATTAGAAATGGCCTAGATCTTGTACAATGACGAACGTCTTAATGATTATTTTTAGTTCTTGCAAGATTGTTTAACATACTCTAAAGATCTTCACTTGCTTTACGTATTCTTTTATTCCTTATAGAATCGTGAGAATGGTATTTGGAAGGTGTATATTTTCAACATCCTGACGTACCAATAAAAACAATTCGATCGTTATTGCAAACGCTCCCTAGTATAGCCTATAGTAAAGCCTAGTATACGATCTCTTGCAGAAAATCTGATGCTTATCATCCTGTGCCGATTTCCTACTGCCAACGATCACTGGACATGCTCTTTTCGGATTACCAAGTTATTGGTTTTGGCCCTGTAGATCTACGCCTTGAAATTCGTTATTCAAAGAATCCTATTTCCTTATGCAAGTTTTGATTGCAATTGTCAGTCTTATCAATTTTTTGTGTGATGAAGATTGATATGGTATGTATACAAGACAAATGAACTCTTATGTGAACGCACGTGCCTAGGAAGAATTCAGTGTTCAATACAGATAGCTCCAATGCAGTGTGAGGGCAGGAAGAAATCAAATATTTAATGGTGTGCTGTAAAAAACATCGAAGGACCATACAAGACACCATCATCGCGCGGGAAGAGTTGGATGCTTAGTGATTAAAAAGGGCGTCATTAGTGCTCAAGTAAGCACGATTAAAGTAAGCACGGTTAAAGAGATATTCTTATCGAGGAGACTTTTCTGACTGTGTTAGAAAGACGTCGAGACGATCTCAACAGTAACGCATGCTCAAAGCCGTTAGTCCTTTACCAGGTCAGTGGGAATTCGACTGTCCAGATCGTTCAAGAATGGCCACACAGAGCTAGGTGCAGTGCATTGTCCATTACCTGAAGGGCACCAACTGAATACATGGAACGTCCTTTTGTATATCGAAGTAATAATCAAGTCAAATCAATCATTTGAATTTGACCTACTTTTTTTCTTTATTAACTTTATTTTTACTTTCGACAATATTTATGGAGTGTTTAGATACAAAACAGCAAACTCTTCAGGAACGTAACGAACTCTGCTCATTGCATGGATTTTACCATATGAGCTTCCATACAAAGATTGTGGAATGGCCATCTGTATATATATGTATATATGTATAAAAACATTAAAACTAAAACTGGGCTCTCCACTGTGTATTTATATATAGATATATACATACCTCCCAATGACTATTTTGGACTTACTGCTATAGTGGTATTGATAATCACAGTTTCCAGTATGTAAGTTGTCATAGTAATGTTGTTGTATTCACAGTGAGCAAAATGTTTAATTTTCTTTCATAAGTGGTGGTTCAGTGAAAGTCAGGGCTTGATCCAAAACAGTGTTAAAATGGATTCACATAGAGCAAGCTCTTCCCAAAACCTAGTTTGTGACATCTTCTTTTATATAACTTTTAGGTAAACAGTTTAATTTTATAAGTTTTTGAGAAAATTTGCCTCATTTTCGAAAATAGAGGGAAACACCCCCTAACGGTCATACAATATTAACGAAAATCACACCATCAGATTCAGCGTATCACACAACCCTATTGTAGAAGTTTCAAGCTCCTATCTATAAAGATGTGGAATTTCACATTTTTTGCCAGAATACACATCGCGGATGCGTGCTTATTTGTTTGTTTTTGGGTTTGTTTTGTTTGTTATTTTCCCCAGGGGTGATCGTATCGACCCAGTGGTCCTAGAATCTTTCAAAAGGGCTCATTCTAACGGAAATGAAAAGTTCTAGTGCCCTTTTTAAGTGACCAAAAAAATTGGAAGGCACCTAGGCCCCCGAAAAACGCTCCCAAAATTGTGTAAGTCTGGATGCAGTGTGAGCATGTCTTTTTGTAGTTAATGTAAGTACAACTCATGGGAATTTTCATTAAAAATTTATCTTTTGCTTGGTGGATGCCATCCCAACTCTCTGACTCCAAAATTTGTTTTTCTAGAAGGATCCATATCTTGCCCATACAGGAGTGGATTATGTCAACTGGATAGGCTTGAATACGACCACTTGTAAGATTATTAAAAGGATCTTCGAACAAAGCTCTCAAAACATTACATTGTGCGAAGCAAAATCAGTTAGGTAATATTTTGGTAAAAAAGGGGGCGAGCCGGTACCACCTTTTCGTGTTTTTGGTGTTGTTCTTAAATTGTTCTTAATGTTTTGACAATCTGAGCCTCAATGCTCTTACTAAATTTGTTCTTACTAAACAAAGTGTAAAAACTTTTCGGAATTCCAGCACTACTTTAATTTCATTGCCTTTGTTGCGGACCAGGTTGAACGCCAGGGTACGCTCGGAGACATAAAGGGGACATGCACTTTTACATCAAGTAAAGGTGTGGAGTTTTAAGGTGCAACCTAGAAACAGGGCACCAAGTGGAATAATCATCCCAAGGCCAAGAATTTTTTTTATACTATGGTGACAAGCACACCGACAAACTATAGGGAGAACGCCAAGAAGGAAACTACAATTGTGACATCCAGAGTGGCTCAAGTTTGATACTTATGAATCATTTTCTTAACAAATTTCTTGTAGGGGCTGGCCTCGTAGTTAATTGTCTGATCTTTCCTAATAGTCCAGTGTCTCTTTTAAGCATGATTACTGAATTAAAACTCACACGATTTGGTTGTTTTTCTTTGTTAGAGACAAATACATGACAAGTAGAATACTGATCCTGACGTTGGCGACGAGGATAAAGACCAACGTTCACCCTTGATCACCGCTCTGACAATGGTGTTGTTGTTGATAATGGTGATAAAGATGGAGATGAAGATGAAGAAGAAGATGAAAATAGAGATGAAGATGATGGAGATGGAGATGAAGAACTCCATCTTTTCCTAGCACCAGCAGGCGGATTGTATGACTCACAGTGCTATTTGGATTCGAAGGGGAGGAGGTGCGATTGTTACTCATCGGTATTCAGTACGACCTACAGAGTTTGTTGGACTAAAAATATAAAAATGAGAGGTTTGTAACAAGTGTCATAGAAGACTTTGTTACTAATAATTTCATGTTAGTTACTAGAACTATTGAGTAGCACCATAATATTCTCCACTGTTTTGCGTTATTCCAAAACAAAGAACCAAGCTGCCAAAAAATTTCCGGCAAGAAATTTTAAGAAGAAAAACTAAATTGAAAAGCTCGTAAGTCAATTTATTATAATTAATTGTCAGAGTTTCACACTACAGGCATGTTTCTTCCCAGTCTTGTCAATACATTATGCAACATTTCATTCAAAATTTGAAGCAGCAAAAGTATCTGGTTGTACATGATTGCTGCAGGAACTACAACTACCTGTAGTTCATAGAGGGACTTTTATCAAGGTTTGGTCACCTCTAGATCCACTGTGTTTGGTTAAGACTGGGTAACCTATTCTAGGATGTGGCTTTCAAACACACACTGACAGTCTTTACTGTACAGAAGCAGTAACTGGGGCTTTATATAGTGCTAGGGTTATGGAGACTAGTCCAGGACACAACAAAATGCCATCTCCGAAAGGTACTACTTCTACGTCTACGGCGTAAATATGGCTGCCTTGCATAACCGAGCACGTAACCTTTTGCTAATGGGGTTGCAACAGGCAGCACTAATCGAATGGGCAGCACTAATGAGTTTACGGTGTAGGACTCTCAGAACAGGAAAACAAGAGAGGGGGTAGATACAAAACACGGCGTTAATCTCAAATACTTGTCAATCTCAAATACTTGTTAATGTAAATACAACGTAAAATGAACAGAGAAATAAATCTGCGTATAATAATAAGCATATAAATGAAACCTTATCAATAGCAAAACGGTGTTCGACAAGGTGATTGACTAGCTCTTTACTATAACTGTCTATCTAAACAACAACCCTCTATCATGTTATTGCCAATTTTGTATTGTGTTTGAGAATACTTTCAGCTTGCTATCTAAAGCAGTAGGCAGCATTCACGATATTTTCTATTAAATACACGGTCTATCATTTGCAAGTTCATGCCTGTATGACTTTATGTTTTTTATTCAACGAGGGAAGTTCACCAGCTGCTTGTTGCTGAAGCGTTGGAATCCGTAAGTAGGCATCGCGAAACACTAAGATCGTATAATCAGCGTTACTTCTGGATATTTGCATTGACATAGTGAAGTGTCTGCAGTTTTAGAAGAAAGAAGGTCACTGCATTAAAAAATACTTCTGGTATTGGGGATAAAAGGGTTCACGGCTGTCTATTTTCGGGTCCTAAATGCAGCAATATATCTTCTGACTTGTGAACACCTGGGTTCCCCTCAGTCTCGTCCACGCCATCATCAGATACTTTATCATATTCACTCTGTGTTCCGTTAAACATCACTGTTTATGAAGAAAAGGAAAGAGGAAGGATTCACGACGACAATCGATCGCTTTGGTAACGAAGTGCTTATAGGCAAATTACCCATATCAATTTCACAAATAATTTTGGTTTTACTAACCCTTATTCCTATTATAAATATAACAGGCTAAAAATAAAAAATTTAACCAGTTCTTCTCGTTATCAAACTGCTGCAAGGGCATAATGCTTAAAATTTACTTTACACCAAACTTAAATCATTGTGCTATGATTTTCCCTCTCTCAGATAATGATGAATTAAATACAGAGGCTTAACCCTACCTTGCATGGGCTTTTTGGCTCTCCTCATACATGAAGGGGGGGGGGCTAGTAGGCCCGCGGCACTTTGGCACACTATAACTTTATATCGGCCAATGCTATGATAATGATATTTGGCAAGTTAATAGATTAACTCTTTTCCAAATCCCGCACAGTTCTGCCAATGATGGGTAATTCTGTTGATTTGTTGTAATTTTCATTCATAGCACTCATTGGTCTCAGAATTTGAAGATATAAAGAAGTACAAATTATTTGAAGAGTGATAATTTAGATTGACATCAAATTTCGAGGGTTGATTGATTTTGTGGCTGCTTTGGATCCTTCCGTGAAGGAATTTTTTGAATCAGCTACGGTTTTTAAAGGTAAGCCTCAAACTATTCAAAACGAGCTTTTGGACATTATGTATAAAATGATGTTAGACACCATTAAGTTGGAGATCCAAAAAGCAGAGTTTGCTGCTGTAATCGCAGACGACACAACGGATGTATCCGGCCATACTACAAATGCTATTGTTCTGCGATACATGGTTAATTGGGGGGGGGGGGAGGGGGTTGTAGAAAGGTTTTGGAAGTTTTCTAGATTAAAGAGGCTAAAGCTAAATCCATTGCAGATGTCATCTTTTCTTTTTAGTCATTTGTTATGACTCGCCTGACAGAAAATGCCGGCAATAACAACAGGCTGATACAAAAATTGAAATCCAGAAAATAATAGCACTGCTAGGTACGGCAAGAATTTTACGTAAGGTACTGTCTTTATAGACCTGAAGAGAGATTCATTGGGGCCTTTGGTGACTTGCTGTCACCTGTTCCCATATGGCTAATTAACGCCAGATGAATAATTTTTATCTGAGATGAGAAGAATTGTCAATTTTTTATATTTTTTTTTAAACTTCAACATTTATTTCGTAATTTCACCTATTACAAAAAACACCAAGTCAGACACTCACTGCATAGGCATATCTGACTTTTATGAATATAATCAGGATTTTCTGTTTAGCCTGGTTGTGATGACCATAACCAAATGTTTGGTGAGGGCAATTTTACCCAGTGAAGGATCAAATTTAAGACATTGCCAAAAATGCCAAAGATACAAGTCACTGCAGTTTAGAAAATGATAAAACGAGTTCACAAAAGGCACCATGGCTAGTGTAGAGGTTGCAAGGTTGCAACAGTGCAAAGGTTAAATCCTTTGTTTAGGGTCATCTTTTGTCTTTGTTCACCCTCTCTTGATGACAAGACATC
Organism: Alatinidae sp. Z8VKAUB7J3; assembly: GCA_010016025.2. Taxonomy (NCBI): domain Eukaryota; kingdom Metazoa; phylum Cnidaria; class Cubozoa; order Carybdeida; family Alatinidae; species Alatinidae sp. Z8VKAUB7J3. The sequence continues at coordinate 8,614,322 of JAAAKM020721499.1, forward strand.
ACAGTAATAAAGATATTCCCCTCTTCCCAGCACTAAATTTATGTGGATTTGGACTAGTTGAAGAGGACATCTGCTCATCATGATGGGCTGGATGGCAGTCCTTTCTTAGCCAAGTCACATAATACAGAGAGGACAGTCTCCAACAGCATTGCAGTAGATATTGATGTCCTCAGGCGGATGATTGGAAGTTGATGTAGCAATTGCAGAAGTAGAGTATGTTAACATTTGGGGTTACCTCAGTTAGTAGAGCACACTCTACAAACCTGCTGGTCAAGGGCTTGTGTTCTGGTTTATAACCTATTTTTATTTTCTCTAGTATCTTTTCAAAACTTCAATAATGTAGTTTACGTATCTTTGCCTGTAGAGAAATATTTCTCCAGTTACTGGAGTGCCGGAAAACATTGTAAAAGCAAGAAAGGCTACAATTTATTTGTCTATAAGGATCTTAAAAGGGTGTTTGACCGGGTGTCAATAATATCTATCTACTGTAGTCTTGGACTAAAAAGTAATATGACCTTAACAGCTATAAATGTAGGATCTAGAACCACAGTAATGAGTGCTGGGCAAACATAGCAGAAGTTTGAAAAAGTTGGAGTTCACCAAGGCATACGGTTTATCCTTTTGCTTTTAGTAATTTATTTTAAGTACAGGGGCGCTTGAAGATCTACCGTGAGGCATTATGATCGAGGACGATTTCATGAAAGCAGCGCTGTCGGAAGAGCAAATTCAGAACAAAGTGTTGCATTGCCAAGAGTTGCTTGAGCCGAGAATTTGAAAGTATTGTGCACCATGGAATGTACGCATCTAGTGTATGCAAACGATGTCAAATATGCCTTTTTAGCCTAATTTGAAAGCTTTGTGCACCATGGAATGTACGCATCTAGTGTATGGAAACTATGTCAAATATGCCTTTTTATCCTACTTTGAACGCTTTGTGCACAATGGAATGTACGCATCTAGTGTATGCAAATTATGTTAAATAAGCCTGTCGAGCCTCTTTTGAACGCATTGTACACCATGGAATGTACGCATCTAGTGTATGCAAACTATGTAAAATATGCCTCATTAGCCTATTTTGAACGCTTTGTGCACCATGGAATTTACGAATGTTTTGAAGAGGCGGGCAGAGGTAGGAGTGGAGAAGTTGAAGAAATAGAGAGATGCAGCTTGAGTTCGAATTGTACAAGTCTGGCGTATCACCAGGAGGTGAAAGACGAGAGGAGGGTTATTACACTTTTTTCCTCTCATAAGTCGGTCCAAACAGGAAACAACAAATCGAAAATTATACAAACATTGAATTTCCATCAAAATAGCCAGGTACAACAAAAAGAATATGACAATTGGCAAACCGACTGAAAGTAGCATGCACACTGTTTGTGTGGACGACTTTTACCAGAATGACATCCAAAATTGTGTGTTGTACCAGAAACAAATTGTTTAAAACTGACGTAATAGACACTCTCCCTTTCGGAGAGTTGAGGAGAGGGTTAATTCTGAAAAATTAGAAAAAATCAGGTATTTTTAACTTACGAATGGGTGATCAGATCTTAATGAATTTTTATATTTAGAAGGACCTCGTGTCTCAGAGCTCTTATTTCAAATCCCGACCGGCATTAAGCCTCTGATTTTTTTTTTTAAATCAATCTATTGATTCTTAGAAGTTTGCTAGAGCTCATGCCATATGAGCTCTTGGCTCTTCTGACCTCATCACAAGTGTCATATGAGCTCTTAGCTTTCGCTCATTTATGATATGTAGTGCTCATTTTGATTTTTTAATTTATACCCACGAGAAACATGATATAAATTTTGTGAGTAAGCATCATGTCACTGCGCAAGCTTCTGTAAACCAGAGTGGGTAGTTTGAGGTATCTGAGGCGGTCCTCATTTGAGGTTGATGCTAGACTTTGTATGTATTTTGTTGCTTGTCTCTATGCGTTTTTGATGAGCCTCACATCTTGTCGATAACAAAGACCAGCAAGACACATGCCAAAATCGAGATGGGGTCTGACGAGAGCCTTATATAATTTTTGATAGTTTGTTTTAGTATTCCAAGACTGGAGCTTGCACAGGAAACAACATGCTGGACATGGCTGTGAAATTTAAGTTTATCTTCAATGATGAGACCAGGGTATTTAAATAAAAATATGACTCACCTTCCATTTTCTGTTAAACTCTCGTATATTTTTCTGTCAAAATTGTATAGGTATGTATCCACTTTCCATCTTTAAGAAAAAGGAAAAGAGGCCTTAACAGCTGATGAATATTTACGTCATCTATTTGCTTTTCATCCATTCACAAGTCCTTTACCTCACGTATAGGGATGGGTACAGAGTTGCCATAACCTTGGACTCATTTTTTTCAGGCTTAGTGGTAAAATCCTTCTCATCTCTCAATGAAAGGGATTATAATTGATTTTATTATAATAAATTTCATATTTTCGGCATGTTCGTACTAAAATTTGGCCGTGGAAAGCCGATGGGTTGTGTTTTTACCCCTGTTACTATAGTTTCCAATACTGTACTACACTACACTATTCTTTGCCATACTATTCCATATTTTACTATACAGTACCATACTTTGCTACTCTATACTATACTATACAATACTATATCATACTGTACTTAACTATACCATACAATACTATATCATACTGTACTTAACTATGCCATACAATACTATATCATCAGGGGCGTATATTCCGGGTGTGCTAGGTGTGCGCCGCACACCCTACGAAAGTCAAGCATATTCCAAAATCTATACAAATTATACATTTCCCCCAATTTCCATTAGCTGATTACATCAAGGAGCCCATTTTGCAACGAGACCCATTCTAGTGATTGCATTCTTACATGATTAAAAGGCCTTGCCTATTGTGCAAATTAGCTTACCTATTTGAGTAACGAAAATTGAAACTTCCAAAAAACTGACAAAATACAGGATTAGGGAGTTACTTGAATTCGGAGTTTGACAAGGATAGTATGTTATTTTAATGTTGTTACAGTACATGTCATCAACGTTCCTTAATTTGTCAGAATTTTATTGCATGTATACAGGCAGACATTTTTGAACTATCAATTGCCAAAATCGAAGTATTAAAATGGGAAGTGTTAAGTATGATAAGTGATTTTTGTCCCTTTATGCTTTTTTTATGTTTTCTTGTGGTGGCGACAAATATTTTCTATCTTGAAAATTGGGAATCTTACTCCGATACGACTTAGTAGAGTGTTAAGATGAGTATTATACTACCACCCTATCACGGCTATACTTGTCTCGTAATGTAAGATTCCCAATATCAAGGGAATAGACGTAAAAAGGGAAAACCGTATGCTTCTGGTTTCACATGGGAACCTTACACTGACACGAATAGGTCAAGGGCTAAGATGAGTATTATACTACCATCTTATCACTAGTATACTTATCTAGCTAGGAGCTATTTCATCCAAACCCCAGAACAATTATTTATGTGACCACTTTGCATACTTTTAGTGTGCTCAGAGATTTAGCCCTTTTTTCTCTCGATATTTCATACATTCAGCGAGTCTTTTGCAAAAAGACAATCTAAGATAAAATGTATTTAGGACCTGTATTTTATACGGTCGAGATCTGAAGTTATCATTTATGTTTGAGAAAATAGTTAGGCATAGGTCACCGTCCCAAGTGCTGGAGACGTTAAAGAATCAAATATTTAGCAGATCTTTCGGATTTCAGGGAGCCGAAAGACAGAGAGTAGAATCTACTCTTCAAATTCCAGTTTACTACAATGACGATGTAAGAAACTGTCAAACATAGATACATGAAATGGCTTGTACTTGATAGGCCCAATTCTCTATGGCTACGTCAGATCATCGGGGAAGCCGTAGGGAATAATGGAGAGGATGATAAAAGTGTTGAGGGGAAACAGCATCAAGTTTAAAGCAAGCGTTTGCAATTAACGTTTGCTAGAGAGAACTTGACAAAATTGGTTTTCAAAGAAGTGAAAGAGTTAACCAGTGCGGGTAGTGAAGGAGGATTCGCATGAAGTGGAACAAAAAGGTGGGGATGATTAACTGTACACGAAAACTTCCGCGCACCTTGATACTCCCAGGCGGCATCCGACGTAGTTTCGATATCAATGTTTGGTCGATTTCACGTCATGTTTGAAACTGATATTGGATCATCGCTTATCCGAAGTAAATATTTCAACCAAAGGATTGGTTGTGATACCCGACATTAAATCAACGTCAAGCATAAGGAGACGTCCACTTTCTAACAGTAGCACATAGCGTCAAGGTACGCACATGAGTTCCTTTGCCCAGAATGTCCGGTCCAATTCATTTCTTTGGATTATTTTTCGGTAATACGTTAAAACATTTGCTGATTTAAAACATTGACATCGATACGACACGTACACTGTCTAACAATAGCACGTAGCGTCAAAGTATGCACATGAGTTCCCGACACGGAATGTCCCGTTGAATGCATTTCTTTGGACTCTTTCTTCTATAATTCTTTACAACAATTGCTGATTTAAGTCATTTACATCAAAAGGAGACGTCCACTTTCTAACAGTAGCGCATAGCGTCAAGGTACGCACATCAAAATTCTGTTTCACAAAGAAGTCATGGCTTTCCTACAACGAAAGTATTAGATAAACACGAAGATGACACTTACTACAACTTGAGTCAGGAGGGAAGTTCTGAGATATTCAGTCATTATTTTGATGTGTGTGCCCTGGCATTTAACGCGTTGTGTAGCGCGTGACTCATGAATTATAACGTGTACTAGGTGAAGTTGGCTACTAGAGGATTAACGTTTTTCTATCTGGGAGTCCTAGGGGATGGTTGATGTGTTATGATTTATTACGAGGAATATGCGTGGCATTTGTGATATGCGCACTTATGACGGATGACGTGCAAGAAAGTGATTCCTATAGCCAAGCAGCATTGCCTTGTTGCATCTTTCTTTCAATATTCTCTTTCCAGTTTACAACAATAATTAACTGACTTATGATAGTTTAGCTGCAAGTGCAAAATAAATAAGCTGTAAAAAGCAAAGGGAATAAATATCGATGTGGAAGCATAATCGTGTATACACCCAAAAAACAGCAAAGTCAAAATTGAAAAACAGTTGATCCAAATTGTAAAACAATATTGAATCCTGCCCATGATACTGTTATCACTGATAATGTATAGTTAGTCACAAGAAAGCTTTTTTGCAAGGAAGAGACAGAGGATGTCAGTGCCCTACCAAGTCGGGTGCCCCACTACCCAGTCCTCCAATAGCTTTTTTGTAACAACTAATTCGATTTCTTCATTGTACATGTATTTATTACAATTTAAGCGGGGATCACCTAAAGAACTCGAAGTGTCAAAATAGTTCAGTTTTAGTGCCAAACTAATTGGTAAGAAATCAGTCGATGAGACGCTTCAGGAGTACCGTATTTAACTAGTTTTCGTCTTCAGCTCTCTTCGAAGAGGACTTCTACACGGAAATATGAACTACACGTATGCCTTGTTCACGACAACCTAGATGTTGGAGAGCGCATCAGACTCGGTCGAAAGAAGGTGAAAAATTTATGGAACATAGTTATCAAAAATCTTAAGCCATACAGACATTTAGAGAGAATCGAAGACTTTGACACTCGTGCAAGCTCACGAGAATGGTTGTGTTTACCAAAATATGCTGTCAGTGGTTAACACTGGTATCCTCCCGTTTATTTTTAGTTTACAGGACACTTTGAGGACACTACAACATATGTTTGTTCTAGATGCCCCAAACGTCAATGACATGAGCTAGTTTTAAATTCTTTATGCCTACATTATGAGAGCAACCACTATTTTACTTATGTAAGCGTCTTGATCACCGTGGTAAAGTATCTTCAACTTTATCTCCGCAACGAATACTTTCGTTTCAATTTCAAATCTCTTGTTCGTGATCTATTTTTACTGTTTTTAAACTCGTAGCCAGCCACAGTATTCACGGAAGGGCCATAACAATGGAGGACATGTATTTAGAAGTTACCAATGTGTCAGCGGTCATATGTCGGTTCAATTATCCCTTATCTCAATAGGTAAGAAAATGGAAACAGCTTTCCCTTGCATACATCCTCCTTCTCCTTCTTAAATGTTGCAAATATTACGTCTCTTCCCTTCCTGTAACTGACATCCCTGATTTATCGATTGCTTATTAGATAAACTAGCCCCAGCTATTCCACCCTGCCCTACAATGAGGTAAAGCGAGCTATTTCGAATAATTTTCTTAAAGCCAGGTGAAACATACAGTGGCGAAGCAGAGACTTGGTAGTAACACGAAACTTTCTGCTGTGCCCATTATATGCATCCTGTTTATTTGGTCATGCCCCATTATATGCATCCTGTTTATTTGGTCATGCCCCATTATATGTATCCTGTTTATTTGGTCATGCCCATTATATGCATCCTGTTTATTTGGTCATGCCCTGGTCATGCCCCATTATATGCATCCTGTTTATTTGGTCGTACCCCACTGTATGCAACCTGTCATACTTTCCATGGGTCGACAGACATGTCGTTAGCATGTACTAAGTTCTTCGACTGATACTGCGCATGCGTTCTATGATCTCTGTGAGAAGCGGATTCGTAGAGGTCTATTATCGTTTTTCAGACGCGAGTTATATCCTCTTGAACCCCAATTTTACAAAACCGGAAAAAGTTTACGCGGATACGCTTTTTATCACTTTGACTTTAAAACTTCAAAAATGGAACAATGAAAAATACATGAGGTGTAACATTGAATTATAAACTATAGCGTTTGTTTATCAAAACGACCTTTCACCCTGACTAGCAGGCCTTAAGTTTTCCCAATACAGACGATAACACCAACTCCCGCGTAGCTTTAATTGACGGACCAAAAGACAACTCAAGGTAAGTAATGGAATATTTATTAAAACATTCAGTGATTCCGCCCTAATAGAATGATGAGGAAATCTCTATTTCTGTTTGCCTCTAGGAATTCTATTTTAGTTGGTTCAATCTCTATGCCCAGAATGTCCGGTTCAATTCAATTTGTTGGATTTTTCATTTTAAAAGTCACTACAACAATTGCTGATTTAATCTATTTACATCTATACGAGACGTCCCCTCTATAACAATAGCACATAGCGCCAAGATGCGCTCATGAGTTCCTAGTACAAAAAGTCTGGTTCAGTTCATTTCCTTGGACTGTTTTTCTTTGATTCATTACAAAATTTGCTGATTTAACGCATTGACATCAATACGAGACGTCCACTGTCTAAGAGTAGCACATAACGTCAAGGTACGCACATGAGTTCCTTTGCCCAGAATGTCCGGTTCAATTCAATTTTTGGATTTTACTTTCTATAATTTAGTTTTGTGCTTTGCACTGACTTTGCGCTTAATACTTACTTGTCTCAACTTGCCAAGCAGTCGAAAATAAAATAAAATTTGACATATCTTCTGTGATGATTAAGGGTAACAGACCTCTAAGAAAACGATGACACTTTTTAAGGACAAAAAGAAAAGAATGGCATAAGTCCGGTGACAGAAAAAAACGACGAAATTTTTCACAGTGAAAGAAAAAAGCGGTAGAATTTGTGTAATGACACTTTTGGCATCACCTGAAAAAAGGCCAAAATAGTTTTGTGCTTTGCACTGACTTTGCGCTTAATACTTACTTGTCTCAACTTGCCAAGCAGTCGAAAATAAAATAAAAACGCAATATTTAAGATCAAAGAATGGCCTAGTCAGTGGACAGAAAGTTTGATGGTAAAAATTCCGAAGAAGGCAAATACCAGAAAATGTCCAGAACATCGAACCCTTAGTTTGATCAGTCATGCATCGAAAATATTACTTAAAATAATTCAGAAAAGGATGGCATCTAGAATTGAAGAATTATTGAGCGATAGCCGGGTTTAGAAAGGGAAAAAGTACGATTAAACAGATTGCAACGGTTAGAATTCTGAATGAAAAAGCAAGAGACTCAGGCAATAAAATCTTCCACAACTTTATTGACTTCCGAAAGGCATTTAATAGGGTTTGGCAGGATGCTTTATGCCACAACAATAAGTCATATTGAATTGCGTTTCTATTTTGTGCGTACTTTGTGTAATTCTATAGCATCAATTTTATTACATTGCATGTCTATTTTGAATGCAGTTTTTATTCTACAGTGAAATCTCTAGTGAACTGCTCACTTTTAAACTCTTTCTGCGCTTAACTGTCCGTATTTACAGTTTTCTTAATTAAACATCCATTTCGTTTTTCCCTTCCATTTTTGGGAACTAAATTATTTATTTTAGTGGTTGTACTGTCGATTTTGTGCCTACGTTCATAATAAATTGCGAGTACAAGATATCTGCAAAATTGATTTCTTGACCAGTGTCACTGTCGCTTTTTGTAACTAAAAGAAAGAAACTTAATGTAGTGGTATGTGGTGGATCATTTTTGGATGAGGAACAGGTTACAAAGAATGCCAAAACATAATAACGTCACATAATACTCTACGATTTACAATCTGTTTCCCCACTTTTCAAAACGGATTTACGTGTGTGGAGACATTTTGTTAAAGTTCTAGATGTCGATAGCACTTTAATCAGTGAATTGTGGCTCCCATATTGGGTAGCACTTTAATCAATCATAACAAATGTAGAATATATATGATGCTACAGAGGTGTTTTAAATATGTAGAAAACATATTATAGTGCTTAATTTGTTGGCACGTGGGGCATCTTACAAGACATAAGAGGAAAGCTCCTCCAAAGATTTTAAGATCAAATTTTATGAAAATGGTCAAAAATCACTTTTTGAGCCCAATCAAATTCATTGTTTACCCGAATAAGCTTTGTTTTTTGAAACAAGCATCCTTTTGAGGGAAAGGTATTACAACATAGACAAAAAAGCTTGTAAACCCTTACTGTATGCAGGAAAGTGGTTTTCAGAATTCACAAGACGATAAATGACAATTTCTGGATAATGATGGCGTCATCACAAAACCACGAGATTAAAATTTTATTTGTAAATTTTTTTTTTAAAGTTCCTATACCAACCGACATGTGTGCTAAATTTTGTGATCCAAAACGTCTTCATACAAATTTTACTGGTTTTTGCCTTCAAATGTGTCAAGTTTGCAATATCGATTTATGTTATAAATGACCAGCAAAATTTTGCAGATTCGTGAATCGCATAGAACGGCAACTGCGTTGAAACTTTGCCTGAGCAAATTTCCAATGTTTGGTAACATGATAAAACAAGAAATGTAATAACACAGCCAATAATTCTTGTACCTTTCAAACAGTTATATTTGTATTCGTGTTTCCTCATCATTTTTCTGCTTCAAAATACATATGAAGACCTATGACATTGTTGTATGTTTCCAAAAACCTCAACAATTTGATAACAATGAAACATGAAAATAATAAACAGAACAGAATTCTTAGGGTATATGTGATTTGAAAGTAGAATGTCATTAGATCTGCCTTGCTTTCAATGCCAGAGGGTACAGGTTTGATTCTGCAAAGGCCCATTGGTGACTTTGGGGAGCGCATCCAGTTTAAAGCACTCTTGGCTCGAATAAAAGTCCCATGTGTGCCAGGGGTGGAAGGCAAAAAAAGTGCATCATTGGATCAATTTTCAGATTTGTGTTAAAGCTTCATTGTTTGTCAACCTGTTGCTTATTGCTGCAGAATCTCAACATCAGTAATTGTTATCAGTATTTGGTTGCCTCTTTTCAAGGCAAAGCTGCGTGCAACATGCTCTTCTTATGTTTGCCTTGTATAAAACCTTCTTTGTCTCAGGCTCGTAACTTTTGATTTGTAAGACTAAATTTTATAAAACTTATATATTTGAAATCAGCATAAAAATCTAATTCTTTTGGTGCATCTTTTGGTGTTAAAATTTCGTTTTTTAGAGTTTCGGTCACTATTGAGCTGGGTCACTCCTTACTCACAGTTGGTTACCACGAACTGTTTGAAAGGAGCCAGATTGACACATAAGTTTCCGATATTACCTAAAATGTCACTTAGAACTTTTTGAATTATCAAAATTAGTATTTAGACAGGAAATTCGTATCTAGGAAGAGCACACCAAAACTTCAGTGCTTAAATCGCCAGTTCGTAAAATCAGACAGTCGTGCAAAAATCGCCAGTCTGGGCAAGGCTGTTCGCCAGGTTGAAATGGGCATTGACAGATGCTGGTTCCAACTGAGCTACAGCCTGAAACAACCGGACTGCCTGTGTATAGTTTTCCATTCGGTAATAGCTTAATCCTAGATTGAATGTGGTGGTCAGTCGCTGTGGCCAGTTGGGGAATTCGTCAAGGATTTGTTGGTAAAACTGTGAAGCTTCGAGATCGTCACCTTCCTGTGATGCAAGTAAGCCCAGATCGAAAAGAACATCGTGCGTTGCCCGGAAAATGGAGGTCGTGGGGACGATCGCCATCGACCCCGCTCTGGTGGATAAGGCGCCTGCACGCCCGACTTTGTTCGAGAAAGAAACGTCATAAGCTTTTCTCTTACTGTCTATGGAAGATATTTTTTAGTAACACCATTTTCAGAATGCATGTTTTTCGGATTCTTTACACATGATATGTATACTAAGTACTATTGAAACCGTGGGAAGAGTGCTCAAGACAGCAAGGTAGAGAGCCTAATGACAATAAGCAATGGTAATAACGGGAATGAAAATACCGGAACGTTTCGTCAGGCCATGTGAGATAAGTCTGTCAGTTTCATTTACTCAGTCTCGGTAAATGATTAACTGTTGATGCCGTTGCAAGAGTGCTCAAGACATATTTCTGAACCCTTTTAATACAGTCCTAACTACAATAACAGTCGATAGTGACGGTGTTCGGCATTTTGATGGTCATGATCTCGGTGTATGTCCGAGTCTTTGACAGACGCAGTTTCTATCGAGGATTTTATCTATCTACTGTGACGTCAAATTGATTTCGCTAGGAAACGATCAATACCCAGTCTACTCCAATGTGACGTCATTGGTGTGACGTCATTAGAAGGCAATGCCATGGCGTGTTTAGGTAAAGATGGGTGCAAATACTGGAATCAGTATCTCAGAAAATGTTTGAGAACCGAAAACTGGCCGTTTATTTTCAGGTTTGCCTCTTTATAGCCAATTTATTTCGAAAGTTGGCAAGTCCGGGCAGATAGCAGACATCAACTTGATGACCGGTCTTTTTTAAGTCACCCTGTACATGGTATCTCAACGGTCTATTCCATAATCCCCAATAACCCTCCCGTCTTCATTACTGTTTTCAGCAAACTCGAACAACTGCTGCTTTTATGTCCAACCTACAATTGATCACCTTTCAGCGTTACATTCATACCCAAAGTTTCATACTGTCATCATCTTACAAAAAAATCCTAAAAGCATGCAGTCTTAAGACGTATCATTCCCAATTATTATTTTCAAAAGCTATCAAAAATACTCTTTTTAAATTTCCAGCAACTGAGAATTTCCGCTGTCGGTGGTTTGAGATTGTTCTGAAACCAGTGTTTAAAATAAACCGGAGTGAAGAGAAGAGAATTGTCTCTAGTAAGCTCATCCATAGCTATCCGTGATCAAAAGGCCGTTTCCAAGTTCCAGTGGAGGATAAGTCTAAATCGTCGGCAGGAATTGGATTGGAATATATGACCTGCAGTTAAAATAAGTAATATAGAAAGAAAATCAAAGGCAATTGTGGTGGAAAACTGTTTTTTCCCTCCGGAGAGTAATCTTCACTGAGAGAAACAGTATGCTTGTTTTTCCATATGCCCAAGACCACACTTTTTATCTTTTAGTAGTGAGTCGTTGATTAGAAACTAGAAGTAGCTAAATTATTTCCCATCAGATCCTGCTCATCGGAGACCGCAAGCCTGTGGCAGTTAATAGTAAATTTGGGTGGTTGTTATCTGGCCCTGTTGATCAACACAATGAAAACAGTTATACACACGCTAACATTTTTTTGTACTCCTGTTATAGATATAATTCCCTCCAAGGAAGAAGTCGTTGATGATACTAATGAAATCGTAGATTCGTTAAAGACATTCTGGAGTCGTCCGGCCTCGTGGAAACTGACATTTTAGAGAACAAAGAAATTCCAAACAAGACGAAGATAGAATTTAAACCAGAAGACAACAAATGCGAGGTAAGCCTTCCATGGAAGGAGGATATTTCACAACCTGTCAGCTCTAACTTTGATTTATGCAGACATAGATTGATTGTTTTGATTTCGTGGTTTGCTAAAAGAGACTGATAAATCTTCTTCTGTCCTTTATTGCTCTGCTTTTCATATGATATTTCGCGGAGAGGTTTTACTTTGAATCTAAATGCTGTGTATCAAGAGCTCACGTCAATTAACAAAAATCACAGTCGATTGCTTTGATGTAGAGGCAACTAAAAGAGACTGATACATCTTCCTCTGTCATTTGTTGCTCTACCTTTTATATGATGTTTTCCGGAAAGATTTAACTTTGAATCTAAATGCTGTGTATCAAGAGTTTCCATGAATTACCGAAGAGCATAGTCGATTGTTTTGATGTAGAGGCAACTAAAAGAGACTGATACACACCTCAGCTGCCCTTTATTCATTAGTTAGCCTGTTTGTTAGTTTCTCTGTTTATTTAAGGTAGTTTCAATGTCGGGCCTACTGCTCATCAGGGATCTTTGATTGAGAGATTGCAGGGCCTATATTGTCCATTACTTATTAGGTAGCCTATTAGGGGACTTTACTATTTATTTTGGTTACTTTCAATGTCGGGCCCACTGCTCATCGCGGACCTTTGATTGAGAGATTGATTGCCATCTGGCCTACCATGATGTTCAAAGCGCATTGAAAATCAAAAGTATCAAATGCTCGCTTAACTGCAATGGATTTTCCCTTTCTCTGGTGTTTCTCTAAAGCTGGTCTATCTCTTGTAGATAAACTTGTATCTTGTAGGTATACTTATATCTTGTAGGTATATTTGCATCTTGCAGGTATACTTGTATCTTGTCGATATACTTGTATCTTGTAGGTATACTTGTATCTTGTAGGCATACTTGTATCTTCTAGGCATACTTGTATGTTATAGGCATACTTCATCTTGCAAGTATACTTGTATCTTGTAGGTATACTTGTATCTTGTAGGTATACTTGTATGATATAGGTATACTTGCATCTTGTAGGTATAATTGTATCTTGTAGGTATACTTGTATCTCGTAGGTATACTTGTATCTTGTAGGTATACTTGTATCTTGTAAGTATACTTTTATCTTGCGAGAGTTTCTAGAGTTCCATATCAACGGCAAACCAACCATTTGCCAATAAAGAAAATACCATGACATCTGTTGATTGTCAGTTGATTGATAGCTGGTGACATTCCGATGCCAATGGCTGTGTTTGGACCCAACAGGACCCAACTGGACCCAAAATGGTGCCCATGTCCTCGTTTCTTATTGGTCACTGGAGTGTCATGACCTGTGTTTTTATAGACCTTGTTCCCAAGGACCAAAACATCTAATCGGAAATCTGCTCATATGCAATCTGCTGAAGTGGATGTCCATGCACGCAGGCAAATACAAGGACGAAACTGAGACACTCGAGGACAATTATGTTACCGATTTGATGACAAAGATTTCAACCAATTGAGTAATCAACTAGTAACTCATTCAATCAAACAGTCAATTAACCAATCAATAGTACGGTCAATCAAATAATTCGTAATTCGATCAATTAGTCAACCAATCACGCGATAAAAAATTATTCATGAGGTGAAACAAATGCGACAAAGATATCGATATTTTCGTGGTATGAATCAAGCGAATTGCAACTTTATTGAAACCATTTGTAGTTAAGCTCTCACTGCAACGTTGTCAGTACATGTTTCACGGCAAATGCAACATGCCACTTTGAGTACTCTTCCCTAGCAGCAAGCGGTGCCCATAGTGCAAACTTTCTGCCATCTTGCTTACAGTGACAATGGGCACCTAATAAAACCGCGGTGCTTTACCTAAGATCTATAACATCATGGTTTTATTTTTGTTACGAATGTCTTCGAATTTAAAAGTATATAAATGGTTTAAACTCGCGCAGTTGGACATGTATCCCTAGTTGTCATTTTTCTCCAAATTTCATATCCCTCAAATCCTGTCAATCGCGAGTCAAACAATGCGGTGGTATCGTGGTATACTTGTAAAACAAAGAGGCTCAAATTTATGAACAAAATCTATAGACGCTGGTAAATAACCAATTGTTTCCTTTTGAGACTTCAACATATTGCCGCCAAGGAAAATTTTACAGGGACCCATATTTGTATAGTGTATGCAAACTATGTCAAATATACCTTATTAGCCTATATTGAACGCTGTGTGCACCATGGAATGTACGCATCTTGTGTATGCAAACTATGTCCAATATGCGTTATTTGCCTATTTTGATCGCTTTGTGCACCATGGAATGTACGCATCTAGTGTTTGCAAACTATGTCAAATATGCGTTATAAGCCTATTTTAAACGCTTTGTGCACCATGGAATGTACGCACTTAGTGTATGCAAACTATGTCAAATATGCCTTATTACCTTAATTTGAACGCTTTGTGTACCATGGAATGTACGCATCTAGTGTATGCAAACTATGTCAAATATGCCTTATTAGCCTATTAGAATGCTTACCGGTGGTAAGCAGAATACAAACATGTAGTTGTTCAATTTGAAACATTATGCTTTCTAGTGGTAAGCAGAATGTTGGTGTGTGACGGTGGTAAGCAGAATGCTTGACGGTGGTAAGCAGAATACAAACATATAGTTGTTCAATTTGAAACATTCTGCTTTCTAGTGGTAAGCAGAATGTTGGTGTGTGACGGTGGTAAGCAGAATGCTTGACGGTGGTAAGCAGAATACAAACATATAGTTGTTCAATTTGAAACATTCTGCTTTCTAGTGGTAAGCAGAATGTTGGTGTGTGACGGTGGTAAGCAGAATGCTTGACGGTGGTAAGCAGAATACAACATACAGTACAGATCTTAATAACGGCCTACTTGATGCGACTACGCCTTGTTCAAGGACAGGTATCCATCTAGGTGGGGCCTTGGGGTCCTCGCCCATCCCCTTACGAAATATCAATAATTTCTTACAATTTGTTAGTAGATCACTTTTTTTGCCGTATTTTCCAATTTGTGGCCCCTCCAAGATGAATTGTATGAACATGCCTATGCCATGATTCTCATCTGGAAGCCACCGAATTAAAATGTAAAACGTGAGTCTAATTAGAAAATTACTATTCCTCCTTAAGATCTTCCTTAATCCAGACCTGTAATTTCCCTAATACTTAAAATTATATGTTATAAATCAGCAAATTTGACATTGTCTCTTGTACCCCTGCTTTGATATTTTGTACCCCCTAAAACCATGGCTTTAAATGTTTAAAAACATTGGTCATAGGGATAACAATTCTTAAGAATTGGTAGATATTGTTAGATATTGAGGGACTGTCAAAGCCCATGTCAGAATCGCACCAAAAAGTCTACAAGTCTAAATATAGTTGTAGCTCGCTTGTCATATTTTTTGTACAGTAATTTTTTTGTGCCCCAATTGTTATGTACTGATGAGGAAAAACGCGTAGTGCCAGAGAATCCTGCTAGTAGAGACGACACTTTGGTTGCTTTTTGGGTTACAGCGTAACCTTCACTTATCTAGTCCTTCCTGACTGTTTCAAAGCGTATCACTGCAAATGATACATCCCTGCAAAGCACTGCGTTGGGGCAAGGGCAACAAGAGCAATTCAAGAAAATCTATGTTGGTGGTGAATGACGTTTTATGTAAGTTTTTAGGGGTCACGGGAATTAATAGTAAGCTCGAGCTAAGATGATTAAGGAGTCTGTGATAATCAGAAAAAAATTTTACCTATCAGCAACATGTGGCCGAACTTAACTTAGGGCGCTTATAAGTGATCAGGTGCAAGACGTTGACGTCAAAAATACGAGTAGTAACGTAGTTAACTACATTATTGTTGACTGTTGATGGCCAATATGAAGATCTTTTAGTTGCCCGTGATCTATCTTCTGGGAAAAAATACAAAATTCCATATTTTTGTAGATAGGAGCTTCAAACATCTACAGTAGGGTTCTTTGATACGCTGGATCTGATTGTGTGATTTTCGTTAAGATTATTTGACTTTTAGGGGGTGTTTTCCCCTATGTTCTAAAATAAGGTAAATTTTCTCAGGCTCTTGCCTTTTGATGGGTAAAACTAAACTTGGTAAAACTTATGTATTTACAATCAGCGGAAAAATACAATTCTTTTGATGTAGCTATTGGTATTGAAATCCCGTTTTTTAGAGTTTCGGTTACTATTGAGCCGGGTCGCTCCTTACTACAGTTGGTTAAAACTTACGCCTAAATCTTAGATCAGTGTCTGAACTATTTTGTCAACATGGAGACAAAACTTGTAGCACACGGTGAGTAAGTTCAGCAACAGTCGATCATCATATGCATGGGTTTATGGGAGAAAATGTTCGCAAATGTTTTATGACTAATCAAAGAATCGCAATTCTTTCGTTACGGAGACTTGGTACAGCTTGCCACTTCTTTGAAGTACATTATGGTGCTTTTTTTACATCCTTTAATGATGATGTTACGTTCTTTTCATTTATTTTCACCGGGTTTCTTTCTTTCTTTCTTTCTTTCTTTCTTTCTTTCTTTCTTTCTTTCTTTCTTTCTTTCTTTCCTTCTTTCTTTCTTAGTGAAATGCCATTAATGGCATTTCACTAATGATTCTGTTATTAAATATTATCTGCAAGTAACTATGCAAAACAAATATAACCTTGTTTCCAACCAAGAGAACATCTTATCTAATACAATGCAACCTAATGTATTAATGAAATGAAAAGTAACACCGCCTTTAAATGATGGCAAGCTATGCATCAAATTAAATACGATACGTATATCTATATATACAGGTATTTCAAGATAAGTGTTATTAAGCAGGTTGCCAGAAGAACATTACAAAAAAGAGAATACCTTTCTATGAACCCTGATAAATTCGCGGGGGTCTCCCTTGGCCCACGTTGGTAGAACGACATCGTGTGTCCTCTGTTGTGCAGGTAGTAGAGGCTTCCATCAGTATTGTAGTGGGTAAAAAAACTACTATGAGAGTAAATGTGTCGCTTATCTTTGATATACATGCCCTTCTTATGACTATATGCAGAACTTTTTACTCTCATTTATGGGTCTGCTTCTTGTAATTACCAGCACTTTATCACAGCTCACACCAATCAATTGTATGCAATCTGTTCTATTTCCTCCATGTGTCAAAACGCAAATAAAAATGGTCGTGCATCTTGTCTGAATTTACCATGGAAAAGGGTTTGCATGGTATCTGTTCTCGTTGCGTGGCCTGGTTGTCCCAAGACCGAATATCAAAGTAGCAGTGTTACATTATTCTAAAAAAAATTGTCAAATTCATGAAAAACCTCTTGAGTTTTAGCCTTTAAAAAATTCACCATATATGGTCAACGCTTTTATCAGGGTCACGTGGCCAGACCAAGAGAAGTCACAGCAATTTTATAACAGAAGTTTGCTAGATAAAAGTTAGGAAAGGTCAGAAAGTTTCGGTAACTAAAAAGAAAGCAAGTCATTAAACAATATTTACAGCCACAGGCCTACGTCTGGCCATTCAATCATGCATGTAACTAAAAATTTATCACCATCATTGTCATCAGCACCATCAGCAGCAACAGCAACAAAAGCAGCATCATTACTACCACCAACATTAACAATTTATCACGAGGATATGACTATATTTGCTATGTTCAATCAATATGCCAGAAAATTATTGACGGACATTCAAGTTTACTTCACATTTAAGTTTCGGCGTAACTCTTACATAATTAACGAATGTTAGGATGGACAGGATACAGACGAGCCATTGTAAAAGGAAACCTTTTGCGAACACCACAAATCGCACAAAGAGCACTACTTTTTATGCGTACCAACTGCAACAGGCATGAAAATATAACTGTCTAGACATCTGTCTGGTTTTCCGAGCTGCTGGGGCGTTAAGGCAACAGCAATTACTATGTCTTATCTGACCCAGACAAGGCGGTCTTGTGCCACTTCTTGCGCCAGACAAGACAATAAGATTTGTCCAAAAACATTTTACTGACAATCCTTACAGTCTGTCCCAAGTACTGCCTAGAAACATCCTGTCCCAATAAATTTGTACGAACTTACTGGTGGGTGGCTAATAGATGCCCCCCCCCCTGCTAATTAATTTTTTGAAAACTTTCCACCCAGGACATTCTTATTCCAACACCCCCTCCCCCCACCTATTAATTTTTACGTAATCTCCCACCCTTGACAACTTTTTGAGGGGGTACTATGGCGGGCAAGCGGAAAATGCCTTTATTAAATATGAAAATCACATGTTAAAAGATGAAGGTGACCATTTACGCGGCTCGAAGGAGTGTGAACGATTTGGTATTAAAAGCAGGATTGTGAAACGTTTTGTGGATGTTTTGAAGCTATTTTACATGGCTGAGTATAGAAAGAATGAAAATCGATAGTAGGTTATCGATAGAATGAAAATCGATAGAGAACAAATACAGAAACTGTTCTCTCGTCCTCGTGATTCCGAGTTCATAAATAAAGCCATGTTGTTCTCGAAATCTCTAATGCATTGAAAATAATTTCATGACTTAACCCTACTTTTTAGACTTGGCCAGGCACGGGGGGAGGGGGGTTCAGTAGAGCCGTGGTAGTTTAAAGGCTCATGGATGCTCTAAATCTTTGTTTTAAACCTTAGTATCTTATGTTTACTTTAATTGAGCCGCACTTGACAAAAATTAGCATTTTAGGGGGGTTTAATTAGGCCGCAGGAGTCAACGGACAGTTTGAGACATAATGCTTTTTAAAAGTACTCCTTCTATTTTCTCCTCAACGCCACTTTTAAAATCAATGCAAATGGGTCCAATGACAGTTCCGCTTCGCTCTTTACTTTCCTTACAATAAATTAAGCCGCGTTTTTATCAGACCGCATTTTTGAAGGTGCGACATATGTAGGTACGCGGCTTAATTTGGCGTATTAAGGTAATTCCAGAACTGAGACGATTTTTGATTCAGGCAATGACCTTTGCTGCCCTGTTCTAAGACCCAAATGTCGTGTTACTCCTTCCTTTTCTTCTTCTTCTAAGCCTTCTCCTCCTACTGTTACTAATAGTAATAATAGTAGTACTGCTACTCCTTCTACTACTACTGCTACTTCCACTACTGCTTCTACTACTATATTTACTACCTTAACTACTACCCCTTCTACTGCCATTACTTAGATATTAAAGCATAGAAAGGGAGACATTATCAGTAATAAGAAAGGAAGTATATCATAGGAACAGTGTATTAACATATTAAATGTGAAAAGATGTTTTTAACCTATGATAGTGTATATTTTTCTCCTAAGATTTGGAAATCTTAAAGAGAGAGCAAGGCTTCAAGGTAAAGAAAACGAGGCATTTCGAGAAACGTATTTATCGATGTTACTGTTTCTCGAAAAATGGTTACATTTGGCTTCATAAGTTGCTTTGAGAGGGTGTTTGTCCTCTTCTGTCCTGGGCAGATCGGCTAGCCGCTATATTTCAGATCTGGCATGATGGTAGACCCTAACCGAGCGAAATTTTCACTCAAGTTAGGATTCACCACGATCTGGCAGGCCGCTGTGCTGATGTACTTTGCCTCATCAGAACTGGACTAGAAATTAGAGTCATATTAAAAGTCAAATGTTCTTTTGCTATTTTTAATGATATCAAAAATACATCTTAACTTAAAGAGACACAAACAAATGTACTTACGTCAAAAAAATAAAAAACACGTACATGAATGTATATCTACACCCACGAGAAAATACACGCATACTTATTCTGAAGCTATCTAGTAGCCTGATAAATGAGGAAACTAGAAAATTTAATCAATTTTGGGCAACCACTCTCATTGCATTATGTTATCTTTATAGTAACATATTCCGCTTCCTGAGAGCGTCTAAAACTCTTTCATGGTGTCCAAAAGAGACAACAGAACACATCGCTTTGTTCTATTGCTTCAAAATAGAGCTACTTTCGTGGATCGAACTGCTTCGAACTGCTTTCCTGGCTAGAACTGCTCTCATGGCTCGGTTGGACCATGTGGTGATCATGGGCCGCTGTTTAGGGCCTGGAAAGGTTAACTTACGAGACCGATTGTGAGATGATGGGTGCCTCCATAGTACAAACGATGAAACAAGTTCATCTGTTGTACGTGCACAATGTCCAGCAAAGTTGACACGTTTCTTTTGGACTAAGGTTGATACTCTTGGTAGGTCTCCATATATCATTTCTAGAGATGGGCGGTTTCGCCATGAAAGATTAAATACTCTTCTAAGAAGACGAGTACAACATCCATCTAAACGGCGCTGCAGTTTTGCAGAAAGATTCCAAGGTTCCGATCCATAGAGTAAAATTGGTTCAATGAGTGTGCGAAAGACTTGGATTTTGATCTTACGATCAAGATTGGATTTCCATTTTTTTCCTATAAGCAACTCAGTTGCTTAGGTGTGAGGCCTCGAGTCCAAATTCTTCCCTTTTGCAAGGGCAGTGAATCATTCAAATTTAAGAAAATATTATGAGAGACCTTTGATATTAACATGACGTTTTCATTTCACTCACAGTATATTGCTAACAGATGGAAATACGAATTGAACTGTACGCTAAATTTGACTTGTAATCTATCTCCATATGTTGAAAAACATTGTTTCCATCGTCACGGCACTGTTTATAGTCTTTGCAACCCGGCTTTATCTTCAAACTTGATCTGACCTCATATCTTGAAGTGGTTAGCGGTGAAGTAGATATTTCGCTTTGTTTTGGAAAAGCAGAACCTCTTTAAGAGCTGTTTATTGGGAAATATTTTCTAGTTGATCTAAATATTTCCTGAAATATTTTCTAAATGATAAAAATAGCAGCGTTCAGTTATATATGCAAATATATTTTTCCATGCCTTTTGGACACTATAATGACACGTTTCTTCATTCCATTATAATTTTTATTTGTCTTTGAAAAAAAGATTTCATTTTGCATCATTCTCGTTTGCAATAATGCGATTTTCATACATGCGTCACAAATACCAAAAACAATTCCACCCCTGAAAAAAATTATGTGATTTGTTCTTTAAATTGGAATATTGAGACAGATGAATGTGACTGCAATCAAAACTTATTGTCCGGGGGGTTAATGTCCGCCCACCCCAAGTGAGTATTAAGCTAATTACACTTTATTACATATATTATACTTTAGATGAAGATGACGTCATACGAACACAACGTAAATTATCATAGGGAACCTTGACAACATAACAGCCTACAATAGCCTCTTTCTCACTAGCCTCATTCTGACAAGCAAAGTCCCGAAAAAAGAATAACAACTCCCAGTGACGCTGAAGTTATTGAGCAGTACAAAGATTAAAAGACGATCTCATAGAAGTGTATAATTTTGGAACTGAGTATAAACTTTATTATCAACATTTTTGAAACTCCACAATCAATACGACAGAGACTTAACCCTAGCGTACTTACACTATTGGACCATACTGGGAATGCGTTTTGCAGACTGGAATGTGAGCATTTCAATAGTGCCATTAAGCGTAGTTACACTATTTGAACATAATGCAAATCCGTTCTGCACGCTGGATTGTCAGCATTTCAATAGTGCCATTGAGCTTAGTTGCCCTTTTTGAACAATTTGGGAACGCGTTCTGCAGGCCGGAATGTGGGCTATTCAATAGTGCTATTTAGCGTAGTTACACTATTTGACAATATTGGGAGAGAAGTTGTGCACGCTGGAATGTGAGCATTTCAATAGTGCCATTGAGCGTAGTAACACTATTTGAACATAATGGGAATGCGTTCTCTAGATGTTTTTCAGATAAGTCGCCTACGGATTGTTCTGGGTACCCGGTTGACTGACCATATTTCAAACAGTAGGCTGCACGAAAAATTTGGTTCAATCCCGCTTTCTAAAGCTATAATGAAAGAAAGGTTGAAATGGCTAGGGCAAGTTTTGCCGATGGATGATGACAGATTGCCGAAGATTGTCCTTTTCGACCAACGGAAAGGCTAAACGGAAAGCACGTCGCCCTCGTCTGGGTGGAAGGATGTCATAAAGAAAAATCTAAAGGAATTGGGAACTTCCTGGGAGGGGGTAAAGAGGGAGGCTTTGAATAGATTGGGATGGAGCAGGAGCGTGCGTAGTTGTGGGGCGAGGGCTGTGTGCATAATGATTATAAGGATTTCTTCACAATTTTGAAAGTCCCTTATACGTCAGGGTTTCTATTGAGGGGCATGGTGCCATAGCCCCACCCCATCCCATGGACGCCACTGGGAAGGAATGAAATAAAGACTTGTGTATTTACTCCTCTTAAAATAGGTAGAAAATTTTGTTAGATTTTCAAATTCTTTTATTGATTTTAGTTTGGAACAGGAGACAAATCTTTGTTTGAAAAGGACGTCATTTCTCGTAACTATTTTGAAATTCTCAAATTTTAGAGTAGAAAGAGATTACTTAAGTGCAAAATTTATCATTCACTGAACATAAATCAAACTAAATTAATCAGCATCTGAGTTTCATCTTGTAATACCTTTGACAAGACATTATTTTCATAAGATTGGTGGAATTTAGTGTTTTTTTTGTTTATATTTCTTTATCTATTTTTTAGTTATTTATTATCTGTTTATTCATTTATTTATTATGAGAGCTTTTTTAAGTTTGGAGGGCCTGACATTGCCATTGCTGAAGGAAAGCTTGTGGACGTTTGCATTATCACAGGACAAATTTGGGGGAGGGGGGCTAATGGTAAATTTAGGGGACTAAACCCTCTGTAGTGCCATAGTAGCTTTTGGCCTTCTTCAACCCTTAACCAATTCCTGAGTATACTTTTAGATGTATATACAAAATAGAAAGATAGAAAGTGAAACAT
The DNA here is from genome assembly GCA_010016025.2 of Alatinidae sp. Z8VKAUB7J3. Lineage (NCBI taxonomy): Eukaryota > Metazoa > Cnidaria > Cubozoa > Carybdeida > Alatinidae > Alatinidae sp. Z8VKAUB7J3. The sequence goes on from JAAAKM020721499.1 coordinate 8,637,262, forward strand.
GATTTGCAGGAATATGGAGAGGAAAGTGGAGTAAACAATCAGGTATTTCCAATTAGAATTTCCGATTATCAAGACAACGTAACAACCAGATATCATAGTCTGGGAGAGAAAAATCAAACAAATAATCATAATTGACTTGTTTCTCCCATAGGAAGAAATATTTGAAACATACAAACGCAAGCTTAACAATATGAAAAATTGATTAAGTCCCGCAGACATAAAGGCAGCCAGTACCACCA